>OW584240.1:17774817-19082364 GCA_939192795.1 Bombylius discolor | reverse complement strand
ACAAAATATTCTTTTTTATGCAAAAACACAAATTTGACGGTGCGTATACAAATATATACCATACATTTTATATGGAAATTTTGAAAATTTTTTTTCAAAAAACGATATCTCAGCATCCCATAGACCAAAAACTAAAATGTTTATACTAAAATATTTATCAAAGTGTTCTCTTTAGTTTTGTTTTTACAGTGTTGTTGTACTTTTTTTTGTTTTCAAGATAAAATACAAAACAACATCAAAAACATGAATGTTTCATACATTCATAAATGCAAACATCTACTTTTAACTTTGAAGATCCATATCTCAAAAAAAGTGAATTTTAAATCATAAATTAAAAGTTTTTTTATTTTTTTTTTATCACCTTCAAACATAAAAAAAATAAAAGTGGCGCAGTCGGTAGGATCCTTTTCCGTAGAACAAGGATCCAGTGATTTGAACAAATAAATTTTGTGAAAAAAAAAAAAAAATTTTTAGAATTAAAGTGTGAAACAAAGTGGTATAAATAATATATGTATACAATTAAATGTATATAAATATCACTACGTAGAAACGAACACAAAATTCTAAAATAATAATAAAAAAAAATAAAAGTGGCATATATGTATGTATATATAAATAAATAATAATAACGAATTAAAATTAACTAATTAATAAATTAGTTAATTAGCAAAGTGATATAAATTTTTGAAAGTGATATAAACATATATGTATTTATATATTTATAAAGTGGGAAACGCAGTAGTTTAACGCAAAATTTAGTGAACTACGAAGAAACGACACTGTTAAACTGGAAAGAAGATTAAATAGAATTCGCATAATTGACCAGAACAGAAGAATGGCTGAACAGCAAAATATTATTGAACAATGTCTGGCTGCTTTAACAGATATTGTAAGACGACAGAATCAACCCATATCCCTACGAAGTAGAATCGAGAAAGAGATTCGATATCTACCAACTTTTGAAGGAAAACCTGGAACCTTACCAGCATTCATTACAACTGTAGAAAGGATATTAGCTGAGTATGGAGACATGAGTCTTCAAGTTTATACCGTTATTTACAATGAAAAGACCGTAGGAGCAGCTAAAAATTATCTAGAGACAGCAGCACCAACAACATGGGAAGAATGTAAGTTTAAATTAAAATTGCAATATAAATCCACGAAGGATCAAGGACGGATTGTACAAGAAATCAACAACCTCAAAGTAAGTTCAATTATAGAATTATAAAATCAAATAAGAAATATTGTAGAGGATATATCAGAGTGTGCAATTTTTAGCGATTATCAAATTGAAATAGTTAATAATTTAAGTAGTGTCTTGGTTCTAAAAATTAAAGATATAGCAGCTGGAGCCCTTGCAGCTGAAATACATAATAAATATAATTTAGAAGAAATCAGAACAGTAATTAATAGATATATAGGTCAAGATTGTTACAATTTGAAAATCTCTAAAATAAACCCATTTATGAAAGAAAAACAAAATTTACAAAGACAAAATCAACATAACTACAAAGAATCGAATAATTCGTTAGGGCAATCGAGACATACTACTGGACAGTATAAACAAAACAGTAACAATACTAACAATAATTTTGGACAAACTCGACACAATAATAATTCAGGACAATACCGACAAAACAATAACTACAATAATAACTATGGACAAAATCGACAAAATAATTTCAATAATAGTAACTTTATTAATAATTCTAATAATAGTGGTACCAATAATAATAATATTAGTAGAAATTCTACTCAAAACAGAAACCCTAATCAAGTTCAACCCATGGATGTTGATACTTTAAGTACAAATAGTGAAGTGAATCAATTAAGTGATAACGATTTTTTTATAAACTAGCCTCGGAAACAAGAAAAATTTACATCGCTTTAACTATAAAACAAGAAAAATTTATTGCAATGATAGATACTGGCTCTACAATCAGTTTATTAAACTCAAAAAGTGTACCACATAAAATTTATGAAAATATGATAGGTGAAAAAGTAAAAATTAGTACTATAGAGGGTCCTACATATTACAAAACGTACAGAACTTGTAAAAATTTCATGTCCTGAAGAATTTAGGTTACCCCAAAATGCAAAAATGAAATGGACCAAATTAAATTTAGAAAAACCTTTTGATCTTTTAATAGGTATGGATTTTATTGAAAATAATGTAAAATTAATAGATATGATAAATAAAGAAATAATTTTAAACAATAATGCTAAAATTCCATTTTTTAATAAATTATTGGAAGAAGAGGTGAATATGCTAGAAGAAAGTGACCTAATAAACATAAATTTAGAACATTTATCAAAAGAAGAAAAATCTACACTTCTAAAATTACTCGATAAATACCGAAAGTTATTCTTCAGGGAAGGGGATAAATTGACTAGCACTACAGTTCATGAAATTAGAACAACAACTAATGAACAGATAAACTCCAAATTATATCGCTACCCACCCCAACTGAAGAGGAGGTAAGAAAGCAAATGAAGGAAATGGAAAGTCAAGGCATAATAAGAAAAAGTAATAGTAGATACTCTTCAGCAATAATTATCATACCTAAAAAAAAGGAAAATTCAGGAGTACAAAAATTTCGTATTGTAGTAGACTACAGGAAGCTTAACCAAGTCACTATTGATGATAAATATCCATTGCCAAATATTGACAGTATCCTTGATAATTTAGGGAAAGCGCAGTACTTTAGTTCTTTAGATTTAGCAAAGGGATACCACCAGATTTTAGTAAAAGAACAAGATATTGAAAAAACAGCATTCGTAACACCAGCAGGATTATATGAGTATGTCAGGATGCCATTCGGGTTGAAGAATGCACTTTTCAAAGACTAATAAATGAAATACTGAGGGAATATATAAATAAAATATGTGTGGTATATTTGGATGATATTTTAATTTTTTCTACCACTCTAGAAGAGCATTTAAATTCTCTTGAAAAGATTTTTAAAAAATTAACAGAGCATAATTTAAAAATTCAAGCTGATAAGTGTAGTTTTATAAAAAGAGAAACAGAGTTTTTGGGACATGTATTAACAAAAGATGGGATTAAACCAAATCCAAATAAGATAGAAGATATAAAAAGAGTGGAGATCCCTAAAACAGAAAAACAACTTAAAAGCTTTTTGGGAATGACGGGATTTTATAGAAAATTCATAAAAGACTACGCTAAGATAGCTCATCCTTTGATAAAGTATTTGAAAAAAGAAATGTAAATCAATATTAATGACCCACAATATAGAGAAGCTTTTGAAAACTTAAAACTTTTGATAGCCTCACACCCCATTCTAAAATACCCTGATTATGAAAAACTTTTTGCTATTACAACTGATGCTAGTGAATATGCTATTGGAGCCGTTCTATCTCAAGAAGGTCATCCAGTATGCTATGTTTCAAGACATGAACGAAATGAAAGAAATTACAGCGTAACAGATAAAGAATTTCTTGCTATAGTTTATGCTGTAAACTATTTCATACCATATGTTTATGGTAGGAAATTCAAAATCATTACAGACCATGCACCTATAAAATATTTAAATACAAAATATAAAGGTAAAGAATTTTCTCAAAGGAATCAACGATGGCTTCTAAAACTTCAAGAGTATAATTTTGAAATAGAATACCTTCAAGGTACCTTCTTAGCAGAATAGAAAACAGTCCTCAAATAAATAATGAAAACAGCAGTGAATCCAACATGGACCTGTCTGATACAATACATTCTGTAACTGAACAATCTCTCGATCATATAGGCATCAAGAGAAGAAATAGTAAATAAATATAAAACGCAAATAATATTAACGTATAGTCCTACTAAAGAAGTAGAAATTATACATGGTAGAAAGATAATACAAATCAACCCACAAAGCGAAAAAGATATAATAATAGGAATTTTAAAAAAATATTTAAAATCACGTATTGGAATATATGCAGAGGTAGAGGATAAAGGCTACAACAAAGTACAGCAATGTATACTAGAATTATTTTCAGGAAATAAAACAATGAAATTTATAAAATCTACAAAAAGGGCACAAGAATTAGAAAATGAAAACGAATGTCATAAGCAAATTTCTTTTTACCATACCAAAGAATCTCTGCATAGCGGTATAAATGAAACGTATCATACATTGAAAAATAAAATTTATTTTCCAAAACTCGCAGAACATATACAGTTAATAATAAATAATTGTTCGACATGTCAATCAATAAAATATGATAGAAATCCAATAAAACCAAAACTAAATATGTCAGAAACACCTGCTCAAATAAATGAAATAATACATTTAGATGTTTTTCATTATTTAAAACAAACTTTCGTTGTAATTATAGATAAACTGACTAAATTTGCGGTTGCATACTTAATTAATGATAGAAACTGGGCAAAGAAAATCGCTATAATAGAAGGATATATAGCGACATTTGGCAAACCGAAGAAAATTATTATGGATAACGAATTTAAATCAGAACAACTGAAGAGATTTTTACAGGAAAAAGAAATCGAGGTACATTGGACCAAACCCAACAATCATACCGGTAATGCAGATGTTGAAAGGTAACATTCAACTTTAATCGAAAAAATACAAGCCATTGACGAAAATATTTCAATTGTACAAAAATTATACAGAGCAATAGGGAATTATAACAATAGGTATCATTCAAGCATCGAAATGACCCCAATGATAGCAAAAAGCTTAACTGGTATGACACCTTTAATAAAAAAATTGAAACAAAAGAAAGCGAAATATATTCAAAAATTAAATATAGGTAGGGAAGATTACGTTGAAAAAAGAAAGGAAGGGTATATTAAAAATTATAGAAGAGTTAGGCACAAGGATGCACCATATTTTAGAAAATATCCGTTAGAAAATGTACATATCTCAAATATTAAAAGACCTTATAAATTTACACATAATTGCAATAACAACGATAATGATGATAAGCACAGCACAAGGGCTATTGCAAGTTCATCCATTACATGAAGAGAATGGTTATGTTAAAATTAGAATAAAAGACGTAGAAATCGCTAATAATACGGACATAATTTTACATATAATTAATTTAAATGAAATATTAAACATTTTAGACCAATTGTACTTAAATATAAAACATTTGGATTTAGAAGATAAAAAAGTATTGAACAACGAAATTAATATAATTGAAAGCAAACTTAGAACAATACAAAATACAAATAGACAAAAACGAGGACTAATTAACGTTGTAGGTACCGTACAGAAATGGTTGTTTGGAACCATGGACGACAGTGATAGAACTGAAATTTTAGAACATTGAAAATACGTTGACGAAAATAATCATAATAGCATTCAAAATCTCAATAAACAAATTAAAATTAATGATCATTTCAATAAATCAATTTTTTAATTTAAAAACAATAATAGAAGATGATAGGTCAAAATTTATACAATCAATTAATCAATCAAATGCACACATTAAAAATATAAGTAACAAAATTTTATTTTTAGACCAAGAAACAAAGCTTAATTATTTAAAAAATTATGTAAATCAAATTCTTGACAATATAGTGTCAACAAAATATAATATAATTCATCCAAGTATGCTAACTCCTGAAAAATTAGACTTATACAATGTAGATATTCATAACTTTTAAAAGCAGGGGTCATGGAATATAAAAACAAAACATTAGTTTTCGCGATTAAAATTCCAAAAGATTATCTTTTAACAGAATTACAAATAATAAAACCACTACCAAATAACAAAAATTTAGAAATTTATGAAAAAGATGAATTAATAATTGAGATAGGCAATAAGATATATAGTTATGATGAAACATTAAGCTTCAAAGAGCTAAAACTAAGTGAAAATTGTATAATAAAAAAGAAATGCTTCTTTAAATATAATAATATAACTAGTATAGAAAAATTAGACGAAGAAACTATTTTATTGAAGAATATGTAAAACGATACATTAACACAGAGTTGTGACCAAAGAAAATATAAATTAAAAGGAAATTTTTTGATTAACTTTAATAATTGTACAATAAAAATAAAAGAAATGAAATTCTACAATGAAAAGATTACAATTCTTGATAAATATTATTACCCATCTGAAAATATAGAATTAATTAATGAAACCCCTATTAATTTAGAAAAAATAAAGTTTGAACATGAAAATAATATTGAGGAAATAAAAGAATTGAAGTTACATAAAATTATTACATATAGTACAAATATAGGAATAAGAATCATAATAATTACAATTTTAATAGGTATTAGAATAATTTCATATTGTAAAAATAAGAACGGAAAGATTAGAATCATAAATAATATGAAGCCGGAGGCTTCTGACTTAAAGCGGGAAGAAGTTACATATATGGATCTCGAAAATAAGTTAAAATGCATGGAAAATTCCGACTTGCCGGATTACTACAAAATAAAAACAAAAACAAAACCAATGTCGTGGTAATTTGCTAAAGATGATTTTCTCAAGCTTTGAAAATCATCTTTGATTATGATTTACATTATTAATTTTGCTGATATGCAATCTTAATTGATATAATCGTTTAATCATCAAAACTTTCTAATGCTAATTTTTCCGTTCTCATCAATTATGCTGAAAATGCATATAATACATAAAATGTAATTTTAAAAGACAAAAAGGTAATTATTAAATTATGAAAATTAGAGATTCATTCTTAGTCTTTCATCAAAAGAGTTCGGTCATAACTTCTGTTTGTAGAGTAAAGTTGATTGTAAAATTTATGTGAATTACTGAAGAAATAAAAAGTGAATTTTAAATCATAAATAAAAAGTTTTTTTATTTTTTTTTCATCACCTTCAAACATAAAAAAATAAAAGTCTCGTAAAATGTAAAAGTTGAAAAAAAATTTTTGTTGAGACAGTCAGGTGTTATTGCTGGCTACAATCAAGTTGAATCTTATTTTTTATCTTAAATCAAAAAGTCGAGTTACTTTATATAATTTCGGTTTTCTTATTAGTATATTGTTCAAGTCGGAATCTTCTTCTTGTGATTGTTTAAAAAAAAAAAAAAGAAATAAAAAAGTAAAAAAGGAAAAGGAACAAGAGTCACATATGTACATATGTAAAATGTAATAGTTGTAACTTGAAAATTCATAGGAAATCACTTGTGGTGCTTAGAAATAAAAGTTGGTGTTTGGATTTTATAATAGTCATAGTTCTCTTTCTGGTTGTTTGCTAGTTGATTTTTTTTGAGAGTCAAAATGTAGTCGGCTTGAAAACTGGGTTTTCTAAGATACAGGATAGAGTTGGTGAAGAAAACTCTTACGAATATGTTTTGAAATCGAATCTTTTTTTTGTTTTTCTATTTAGGTACTAACCGGGATATTGAAGAATATATACAAAAAAAAATGAAAGAAAAAAAAAATATATTTTTTATAAAACAATAATGTGTCAAGTTTAGTAATTTTGTTGTAAAAAATAAAATTTCTTTTTTTTTTAATATTATATAATTCAAATGAAGAAGTAAATTCACTTAAATGTAATTGTGCGAGCTATAAATATAAAATTTTTATCAATATATAATAACAGAAAACAACTTAAAATTTATAAAACTCTTAACAAGAAAAAAAAAAAAAAAAAAGGGGGTGAAATAATATTTTACCTAGATGGCATGTTCGTCCAACTCATCTAGCCTGCAATCAACTGTGTTTTTTTTGTTTTCTAAATTCCAAAAAGAATTACATATATACATATAGTATGTAAAGGCTCACATTTTGTAGCGACAGGAGAATTAAGTAGTTATAGTCAGAAAGTAAAAGGTAGCTTGATAGGGATTGATATAATGAATTAGTAATTTATAAGATAATTTTTTTGTAGAAAGAAAATTATTTACAATTTAAAAGTTAATTAACAAAATTCAAAGTACAAAAAAAGAACTCAGAAAAGAAAATTGAATAACAAATAAAAAAAAATAAAGACTTAAATTATTGCAAAAGAAATGGCAGAAGAAAACAAACGACTACATTGCAGAAGAAAAAAAGTTATACGACAATGACGGCTGTATGAGAGATCTGGTTACTTAGTCTATGGGTGAAATCAGAAAAAACGTATGGGAAGGCAACCCTTGTAAATTTTAAACTACATAGGTTAATTACAAATTTAGGCACTACGACAACCCCGGGATTTTGACAGATAACTAAATTAATTTACGGAAAGTAAACACAGAGCATTTAGTTTTCGTTTATTTTTTCTTATATAATTTATTTAATAGTCGCGAGATTGAATTTTATTCTTTAAAGTAGAACAAAATTGCGTCGCGAATGGATTAGGTATATGTAAAAATAAAAAATTGAAAAATTATGGGATAGATCGCGAGTGAAGTAGGAATTAATAAAAAGAAGTATTAAGAAGAAAACAAATGTGAGGAAAAAATTTGTGAAAAGAAATATGTAAAAATTATGTGTAAGAAAAAAATTAGAGGTGAGATTTAAAAAAAAGTGGAAATAAGATAATGAAAAAGATGTGTATACAAAATAAAAAAAAGTGAAAGTGAGAAAATGTGGCTGATAAAAGGTGTAAAAAAAAAGATGAATAAAAAGTTGTGTGGAAAAAAAATTGATGTGAATTAAGAAAAAAAAAATAAGTGAAAACTATTGCACAAAATGTAACTGAAAAACTATGGGAAAAAAACTAGTGTGATAGAAAAAAACTAAGAAAATTTAAAAAAGCTTTTACTAAAAAAAAGAACACTTGTTAAAACTACAGCACTAGACACGTAAAAAATTATCTCAGGGGATTTTTTCGTCGCTTCTTCTATAGTGGCGAACTTTCTGTCGAAATTTTTTCCAGTAAGGTAAGAGAACTCTTTTACTGTCACTGGAAAATGTTCAATCTCTATGTAGAAAATTCGCGAATTTATTGTTTTTTTTTATTACTTTTGTTGAGTTTTTGTTGTTTTTGTGTAGTGATTTGTTTTCTGTTGTAATTGTTTTGTTGTTGTGAAAAATGGTTTCTTTGTTGCTTTTATTTTAAATTTTTTTGTTTCCTGTGTGGCCCCTTTTTCCTTCTTTCTCCTTATTTTTTTGATTTAATTTATTTTATTTTATTTTTTTTTTTTTGGATTTAGCTATACTTGACAGGGGCTTCTGGTTTAGGCGCCGATTTATTAGACTTCCGTGTTCAGTTGGAATTTCCTTTTATTTATAGCATTACAATAACAATTATTCAATTATTTGTTTATTTATTTATTAATTGTCTTTTCTTTTCAGGAAAACAGGATATCACAGGATGGTGGCTAAAGCTGTTAGAAATAAATTGAATAAAGTTTATTAATGAAATATTCATTTTGTATCTTTCAGGTTTCGCAAAAACTGCAACACTGCCCCCCGTTAAAAATACTCAAAGTTCCGACTGAGCATTAGTTTCATGCTCGTCGAAACTCGATTGTGGCATAAACATTCTTGTCGGTGTCTGTATGGTGTTCTTTTCCTAGTTTTTTACAACTCTAGGATTTGTACTCTGGACACGGTGTCATTGGTGCTAACTTTCGTTTTGTGAGTCTTCGCCTTACAAATTTACTCAGCTTCACTTGCGTTCGGTCCCCTAAAGGTTCTAGAGACATAAATCGCAAAGAGCTTGTAGCAAAATAAAGGTTGGTGCACTTGATAGGCGTGTCTTTTCTACAGTACCACCAACATTGTTTAGTATTTGTAGCGAGGACAGGTTTATCGTGTCTTCTTAATATTTTCTGAAAAGAAAGTGTCTGTTGCTAGATTTAGTGAACGGATACTATTAATAAAAGACACTTGTTTTCGTCTATTGAAGGTAGTTGCCGGAGTGGAAAAAAAGACAATGGCCACAGAAAAATGGCGAGCTGAGCATCTTCACAACAACATTCCTAGCAGCATATTGACGTCGACCACTTTGTTATTCTCAACGTCTCACTACGTCCACTGGAACCAGGCTTGTTAATGTACTGCACCTATACAGTTTCTGTAAAGAATCTTCAAAATTATTGTTAAACTACCTGTTTTAAATGTTCTTCTCATAGCAGATGGTTTTACAAAATTGATAAAATTATATCCTATTAAAACAACATCTTCTAAAGAAGCGATTTCATGTCTGCAAACATATTTTGAATTGAATTTGAATTTAAATTGAAAATTATTCTAGACCAAACAGAATTATTTCTGACCGAGAAACATGCTTTACCGAAGAATTTTGCAATTTCACGTGAATAGCGTCCTTGTACCAATATTATCCAAGGAATCTGAAGGTGATCGAAGTAAGCACTTAATTAAAGCTTAATACAGTTAGACGTAGCACAGGTTTCAGCCCATCAATGTTAGTGTTTGATCGAAATCAAAAAGCAAAATTTTGCGATAGAATCAAAGAGTTTTTATAAAAGAATTCAGGATGTTCTCAAGCAAAACATCGAGAAAGGACAAGAATATAATAAAATTACATTTGATAAAGTACATAAATGTCCTCTGATATATAGAAAGGGCGATTATGTACTGATTAAAAATGTAATAAATATTCCGGGTGTGAATAAAAAATTGCATGTCAAATATCGTGTTCCATATGAGGTAGAAAAAGTCCTACCTAACGATCGGTATCTGATAAAAGATATAGAAGGAATGCAGGTAACACGCATTCCTTACAAAGGTATCTGCGCGTCGTTTAATATGCGACCATTTTTTACCGAAAATTATAAGAGTATGCATGGAAATCTATCTAAATGAAAAATTGAAGAATAAAAAAAAAACATGCATATAGAATAACGAAATATAACAACTGACGATCCAAATTATTTTGGTAAAAAAAAAATATATATATCATATATGTATATCATATACATATGTATAATATATCATATACACCTATATATATATATAAAAAAAATTGTAAATTACTATAAGTACCTACTAAATTTTACTCTTTTGATCTGTGCATGCATATTTTATTAAAATGATGAAAAAAATTGTCAATTAAAAACAAAAGAAAAATAAAATGTAATAATATAATTGATCTTACAAATCCTTTTCAACATATTTGTTGTTTTATATGTACATATATTTGATTTAAAAATGTACTTTCAACTTTGGCTTTGTTGTTATTCTTAATTATTTTCTGATGTAATAAACAAAAACAAACAAACAAAATATTAAGCATTTTGAATTAAAATTAAAATAAAAACAAAAATAAAAAAAACGTTATAAGCATATAATACTTATGTAGTAACGAAGATGAAACATGATAAGTATATCCTAAATAAGAATCTTACACATGTAAATATACATACGAGTATATGTATATGTATGTATAAACTTGTATAAGATTGAATCAATATGTTATGAATCATCGGTTCTGAAAATTCGCAAAAGCTGCAAATATCCTTGTGAATTACGTGCTCAATTTTTAATTAGTTTTACCACGACTGCGCAAAAATATGTTTTATAATATTCATTATAAATGCTTTTATTCGTTATATTCGAGAAATCATGCGTATTTTCACAAAATTTACGCTCTCGATTTAAATTTTCTTTGGCAAAGCTGTGCAAACATACGTTTCAGTTTATTTCGGTAAAAGAGTCGATTACAAAATGGCCGAATTATAGGCAATTTCTTTGAGAACACACTGTATTATTGTAGGTGTGATACATTTTCTATTTATGTACCTATTGATTCAATTTTCCTATATACTTATTGAAAACAGTTAATTCTACGTGAAGAAGGAATTTCTAGAACTGCTTTTGTGAACCGAGATGAAGTGTAGGCAAAATTTCAAAACTGTAATTAATTGTAATTTCGGTCTCAAGTAATAATATTAAATGTCGTTTGTTAATAAATCTTGTTAAATAGAATAAAACGTGGAAGAAAAATTAAAATTCATTCAAGGGAAAATGGAGGAAAATTACAATTCATTTAAGAAAAAAAAAAAGGAAAAGAAACAAAAAAAATAGTAGATTAAAAGCCGATTTTTTTTTCGTGATATTTTTTTTATTTTTGTGCAAACAGATTAAATAAATTACACAGTGCTCCGGAAATACATGATCCTGCTTTGTATTACTATAAAAATTAAGTAACGGGCAATATTAGTGAATAATTACCAACCCCATATTAATTACCAAAGTTAGATTTGAAGTTTAAATTGAACAATACTCTGATAAAATTTGATTAATGCAACGTTGTATTTTCCTCCCTCAACCCATATCTTAAGATGAATTTAAGAAAGAAATAAAAAGAAAACAAAATTTGTAAAATGAAGAGAAACAGTGTTGAAAGTAAAAGAACATGTGTAATATATGAAGTAATAATAAAATTGAATGATAGATTGAAAATTGGGAAAATATGAAAGTAAGGAGATTTAATACAATGTAATAGTTTATGTATAAATACGGAAGAAAATTTTAATAAAATCACTTATTGTTTAACCAAAATCAAGTATTTAATTTTGTCACACTCCGTGGCCAATTCAAGACTGAGACTATACCAAAAATCACAACAACAACAACAAGGTCAATAACAGCAACAACAGCAACCAAAAAAAGGGGAGGACGTCAAGTTAAGTACAGGCGACAAATTACGGATCTTTACAGATTAGCGGATTTAGCAATAACAAAAAAGGAAAAGAACTCCTTCTTATAAAGCATTCGGATCAAGAAAAGAAATCAAGAAAAAGAAGAAAACCAACGAAGGAAATGGGAAACACAAGCACCAAAGAAGTAGATTATGAGTTTGTATTAAACAACGTTGCAGCAAATGCAGAGACAAAAGTCAACACAAATATATTCTCCATAACAAACATTTTTAATATAATAATAATTGTAGTAATAGTAATAATAATAATTAATTACATTAAGAATAAATTCTTCAAACTAATAAATAAAGAAGTAATTAGAAATAATGCTAGTAATGTATAAAATAAGATATATTTTCAAGATGCAAAATATGTATAAAAGTTAATATGCAAAATAAAGATTTAAAACTATTAAACGAAAGATTATATAATATTCTACTAAGTTTTAAGAAAAACCCGAATAGAACTTTTTCTGCAAAAAATATTCTCAAAAAGAAAATTGAATTAGAAAAATTAACAAATGAATTCTATGAAAAATACACGTTTTTAACATCAGTTGATGACTTCTCCATACAAAAAACACAATTTCATAACACAAAAAAAGAAATTTTATTAATTATAGATAGGTTATACATCACTTACAAAGAGTCAAGTAGCGAAGAAGAGGGAGAAGAAATTATTGATAATTTTCAAACAAAAAGTAGAATTGTAAACAAAAAAGCATCTTTTGACATAACAGTTGCAGTAAAATAATCCCAGAATTTAATGGAGATCATAAGGCAGTAAATAATTTTCTAAATTTAATAGAATTTTTGGCAGAGACACTAAAATATAACACAGAAAAGCAAAAGTTAATCAAATTTGTGATAGGAACAAGATTAACAGTAAAGTTCGCAACAAAATAGCAAATGAAACACAACCCACCAATCTACATTTTGCAACACAAATTGTAACATTGATAGCAGAATTGAACAACATACAAATATCAGAACAATGCGATTCAAATTATGTCATTTTCAGATGCAGTAAAATTAGCTCTAGAAATAGATTCTGAGAATGAAACAAACAATAACGTTATGCATTTCCATACAAGAAGAAAACATAACAATCATTATAATAATAACAAAAATTTTAATAACAAAACCATGATTCAAACAAAACAGGACAAATATAAATAATAACTCTAAAAATGCATCAAATAATACACACAGATATAACGCAAATTGCAACTACAATCAATATTTAACCATAATAACAATATGAATAATAACAGAATGAACAACATTAACAGAAATAATAAATATAGGGATAATAATGCACATACAAAAAGAGTAAACGTTATAAATTCGGAAAACGCAGGAACTGTCCCCGTAGCCCATCAAACGTAGAACGAGAAACGAGGGACGTAGAACAGGAATATTAAAACCTAAAAGGACATTCATATTTCACTATAATATTAAAAATCTTACGAATTACATAAAATTGAAAACGAACATATCCACACTCCAAAAAATCGATATAAATATAATATTTAAATAATAGTAAATTTTACTATTTTCATTGAAGTAATTTTACTTTCATAGTGTATTATTTCTAAATTAATTTAAATTTACTTGAAAATGGTATATTCACTTTGTCTTTGTTTAATTTTACTTTCATGTAGGAATAATACTAAATGTAATTTGAGTAGTTGTAAAAACAGGTTTTAAGACCGGCTTGCGTCCGTTTTTACAACCACCTAATGTGTACAGGCTCGTTGAAAAGAAAATGTGTATATGTATTACAAAAATTGTTTCATTCTTATTAAATATTAATACGCTGCCGTATAAATGTCAACATTTTTGAGTGAGTTTTGCGTATGAAAGATTTTTAAATAAATTCACTTTTTTCAAATTATATCCTTTAATAAATTCAGCTTTGTATAATTTTTTTACATAATTTAAACATTTAATAAATTATTTTAATTATTATCAAAAGTGTTAGAGAATCTCATCAGTTCCATCATTTACGACTGTTGGGTATATATTTTATTTAATTTTTATAATAAATTTTAAAAGTTAAGTTAAATTATACCTTTTAAAATGTATATGGTATATGTGAAATTTGTGAATTTAAAACAAAGAGTATAATAACATATAATAAACATCTATATATATCATAGAAGTAATTTAAATATAAAATGCTTGTGGCTTAACTGTTGTCAAATATTTTACTGCTACAGCTCACATAAAGTGCATTGGCATTGGTTCCACGTGTGTAAAAAAAAAACTAAAGTGAAGTGGATGAATGAAAATACTAAAAATGTCATATAAAAAAAAGGTATAAATGAAGGTTTGTGAAAAGAGGAAAAAAAGAGGTAAGTAAAGGTGTAATAGAATTTAAAAAAAAATTATAATACGTACCTGTGTGAAGAGATAAAGTGGTGTAAAGTAAAAAAAAAAAAAAAATAGAACTATCAACTTTAAAAAAGAAAACCCAAATTAATTTAAAAAGAAAAAAAAATTTATAAAAAACTGAAAATCAAAAAAAAAAAACAAAAAATTGTAAAAAAAAATCACTACAAGAACATTCGAAATATGTACTTCCGCACTAGACACTTGTAAAAATCAAGATTATCGTGGGTGTTTTTCGTGATTTCCTTTTATAGTGTTTGATAGAATTCGCGAATTTCCTGTGAAAATTCTTTGTTAAATTTCCAGTAAGGTAAGAGAACTCTTTTACTCTCACTGAAAAATCTTCAATTTCTTTGCAGAAATTTTACGAATTTATTAATTTTTCATTGTTTTTGTTGTGTTCGTGTGGTGTTGTTTTTGTGTAGTGATTTTTCTGTTGTGCTTGTTTTGTTGCTGTAAAAAAGAATTTAAGTGTGTGCTTTGTTGTTTTTGTTTTGTGTTTGTTTCCTTTTATTGTCCTTTTTCCTTCTTTTTGTTCCTTTTTATTATTTCATTTATTTTATTTATTTATTTCTTTTTATGGATTGAGCTATATTTAATAGGGGCTTCTTGTTTGGGCATAGAATTATTAAAATTCGATGCTCAATTGGAAGTTCTTTTAATTTATAGCATGTTATCTAGAAATTTAAATTTATTTATCTTATTATTTGATTACATATTTGTTTATTAATTATCTCTTCTTTTCAGGAAACTAAGACGACAGGATGCTGTGTTGGTCCTGATTAAAAAGTAATTTCTTTTAAACATAATTTTAATGAAGTTTACTGATGAGATTTTTATTTTGTCTATTCAAGGTTTTTCAACTTTGCAACAATGTTTTAAAATCTACAAGCTTTGAAAGTGATTTATTTGCATTAAGTTCAAAACACAAAAGATTAAAGTTTGTTGAAAAATCTCGAAATTATGTATTTCGATATATATTCAATTGGGGATAGATAACTATCATAGTCCTTGTTTTTATCACTAGATTCCTATTTTGGAAGCTCTCAGAAGCTTTATGTCAGACAAACAATTTCTCAGTTTATTTCATGAAAAAAAGTTAAAGATTCGGATATACTAGGTGTACCGGTTATTTGCTTTAATATGTGATATTCTGGAAAGTCACCAAATTGGGGGATTTACTGAAAACTTTAGTTTATCACAATATTTTTCTAGATACTGCATGTATATACAAGAGCTGATTTAGACAATTATGATATTAATCCTAAAGAGCTACGAACTCCTGAAATTATAAACATTGTCTCAATTTATTATCTTCGGATCAAGGTACTGTAGAAGGAATAAAATGCGATTCCGTTTTTAATAATTTGCAATTTTTTCATGCTTGTAAAAATGGTTTACCACCTTGCACAGCACATTATCTTTTTAAAGGCATCATACCTTTTGACTTAAAACATATTCTCTTGTCATTTCACAAAGAAAATATAGTAACACTTGATTATATTAACCAGAAACTTATGTATTTTAGAAAGAAATTTCTTTTATCTTTCAACTTTACTAAAATTGAACTAAATTCTTCAAAAATTTCTGGCAAGTGTGACGAAATTTGGCACATGCTGCTTATCTTAACACTAATTTTTTGCAAATTATCAATTAATTTTGAAAACCCTTTCTGTCATTTTTTCAAATCTATGATCGAAATGTGTCGTATTATTTGTTCAACTACAGTTAATAAAGACCGAATAGAGCTTCTTATATTTTATATTATAACATATTTTGAAAACAGAAGAACTTGCTTCCCTATGTTAAGGTTACATCCAAAGCATCATTTTGTTTGTCATTATCCAGACTTATTTTTGAAATTTGGACCTTTATAAAATATGTGGACAATTACTTTTGATCACAAGCATCAATTTTTTAAACAAGTTTTAAGATCGTCCAGAAATTATAAAAATTTGACAAAAACCTTAAGTGTACTTCACACCTAACGATTTATCAAATGATAGTTTATTTGACTGTATCACATGATATGTCAACTTCTGTCAAAAATCATGCTAAATTCCATTTCTATGTTCATATTGTTTTTATGTATCATTTGACATATTGTTTCGTGAAAATATTATACATAGCAGAAAAATAGAGACTAAACTAAAGTTTTTGTTGTTCTTGAGTTTAATAAAAGTTATTGTTATTTTAAGAAATAAGAAAATTGAAAAAAAAAAAAAAAACATTTGAAGCAGGAAATGGCTGTTTAGAGAACTTCTTGTAGAGGATGTGAATTAGTGGTGCGTATCGAAATTACGATATATCGAAATATCGATATTTTCTACGTTTTTTCATATTTTTACGTCGATGTTTTGCTTCCGATATTATCGCTTAATCGATATTTATTCACTAAAATATCGCAATATCGAATAAAAATTCTTTAAAAAATGCAATTAGATTAGATTAGATTATAAGGGGCTATTATTGCACTTCGACCAATAGAGATCTTTTGTACCGCCCGTGCTTCTTATAGATCTAGGCTTTTGATAAATCCTAGGATTCTATTAGAAGGTGCGCACCAGATTTTCTCAGGTTTGAGAAAAGGCTGATGCATGTAGCACATTCTTTTGGAGGCCAATGCTTCGCATTCACACAGAATGTGTTTTGAGGTTTCCTTGTCCTCCTTGCAGAATCTGCATTTGTCATCCTCTTGTAGACCTATCCTGCTTAGATGGTAATTTAGTGGACAGTGTCCGGTAAGGAGACCTGTGATGGTCCTTAGCTCCTTTCGATTGAGGTTGAGTAGTTTCCTGGAAATATTAGCTGAAGGCGAAATGAATTCCTTTGCTTGTATATTTCCAGGAGTTTCTTTCCATCGGGCGATGCATTTTGCCATTTCCCATTTTTTTATATTGTTTTTTGTGTGACTCCTAGGCAGACCGCAGAAGGGTTCTGGTCCAAGGAAATTAGAGTCGGCACCTTTTTTCGCTAGGGAGTCCGCCAACTCATTTCCTTTGAAGCCTTCGTGTCCTGGGATCCACATTAGGTATACTTTATTTGTCCTAGCTAGTGTTTTAACAGTTTTTAGGCATTCTAAAACCAGTCCAGACAATTTTGTGTGAGTTTATGGCTTTAAGTGCTGCCTGGCTGTCTGAAATTATGTAGACTGTGGCTTTATTGAAGCCTTTCTTTAGGCACTCAGTAGCACACATGTCAAGAG
The DNA here is from genome assembly GCA_939192795.1 of Bombylius discolor. Classification (NCBI taxonomy): domain Eukaryota; kingdom Metazoa; phylum Arthropoda; class Insecta; order Diptera; family Bombyliidae; genus Bombylius; species Bombylius discolor. Next base: position 19,064,217 of record OW584240.1, on the reverse strand, counting down.
CAAAAATTTCAGCTTGAAAAATTGATGGATATTTTCCTAGGGATTTGTATAGGCTCCTTTTTGGACCTACTACCCCTGCTTCAACCCCCAGTTCAGTTTTTGAACCATCTGTGTACCACACAGAGGCACCTCTATCGAAGGTTATTTTGTTATTGCGCCAAGATTGTCGATCTGGAAACAGCACTTTGAACGGCTTTCCAAAGTTATAAACTGTTTCTATTTCGTCGGTCACTTGACTGATTTGATGATTCTTAAATTCTTCAAGAATTTTAAGATTATGGGTGAGATTACCCGCTTTCAGTCCTCTATTTCTTTGAAATTTTAAAGCCCAATTTAGTGCCTCCTTCTCAATTTGTATATTAAGAGGTGGCAAGTTGAGCATGGCTTCCAATGCTGCCGTTGAGGTGGTTTTAAGAGCTCCTGTAATACTAAGACAGGCTAGTCTTTGTATTTTGTTGAGTCTATTCTGTACTGTTTTTTGCTTTGTCTTTGGCCACCATATGCCTGATGCATATGTTACCATGGGTCTTATGATGGCTGTATAAGACCAATAAACCATTTTTGGTCTTAGTCCCCAAGTTTTGCCAAAGAGTCTGTTACAATTCCATAAAGCTAAGGTGGCTTTTTGTATGGAACTATTAATATGTTTGTTCCAAGTAAGTTTGCTATCCAGGATTACTCCTAGATATTTGGTTTCACTCGAAAAATGAATTTGTGTTCCTTTAAGAGAAGGTTTCTTCAAGTTGAGTTTCCTTCTTCTTGTGAAAGGAACTATAACTGTTTTTTGAGGATTAATGGATAATCCTTCCTTACAGCACCAGTTGTTAATATGAATTAATGCTTGTTGTAGTTGCATGGAGATTGTTTCATCGTCCATGCCTCTAGCCATCACCACCAGGTCATCTGCATATCCCTATGCTTCAAATCCTAGAGAGTTGAGCTCGTATAGTAGATCGTCAATGACTATAGACCATAGCAAAGGTGATAGTACCCCACCTTGAGGGCATCCTTTGATGGCTTTAACAGTCACTGATATATCTCCCAACGTAGCCTCAATTTCTCTTTGATTTAGTGTAGCTTTTATCCATTTTGTTGTTAAAGGTTCGCAACCTTTATTTTTTGTTGCTCTTTCAATTGATGTGAACGAGGTATTATCAAATGCTCCCTCGATATCTATGAATGCGCTTAGCGCAATCTGTTTTGTATCCATAGTCTTGTTCAGCTTATGAATTAAACTATGGAGAGCAGTAAGTGTTGATTTTCCTGCTCGATAAGCATGTTGATTGGCATTCAGAGGCTTTTTAATTAATACGCTATCTCTAATATGCTGATCAACTATTTTCTCCATTGTTTTGAGGAGAAAAGAGCTTAGACTAATTGGTCTGTAAGACTTTGGTTGGGCATCTGGTCTTCTGCCCGCCTTAGGTATAAAAATGACTTTCGTCTTCCTCCATGGTTTGGGAATGTGTCCCAATCTGAAGCTTGCTTTGAATAGTTTTTCCAGGTTTGAGATGATCTGCTTAGCCCCTTTCTGCAGGAGCACTGGGTATATACCATCACCTCCTGGTGCTTTGTATGGTTTAAAGTAATTTAGAGCGCATAATATTTTTTCCTTCGTAAATATTTTGCTAGCAAGACTATATTCTCTGCCCGAGACTATGGTGTGAGTCTCTTGCAAAGTAAGATCGCTTTCTAGTTTTGTTGAACCAGGAAAGTGTGTTCTTAGTAATAGTTCTAAGGTTTCCTCCTGATCCAGAGTGTATTCCCCATTAGGTTTTTCTAATAAGCCTATTCCATTGGAGTGTACTTTTGAAAGAATCCTGTGAAGTCTTGCTGTTTGAGGTAGTTCTGTTACACTCTCACAGAAGCTTCTCCAGGTGTTTCTTTTTGATTTCCTCAGTGTTTTATTGTATTCTGTTAAGGCCTTTTTGTACTCAGCCCAATCACCGGTACGTTTTGCCTTATTAAATAACCTTCTTGTCGAAGATCTTAATTTACTTAGCTCCTGATTCCACCAAGGAACATCTCTATTGATCCGTTTTGGTTTCATCGGGCAGCTTTCGTTAAAAGAGCTTACCAGAGACTGTTGTAATTTAGCTGCTGCTATATCCAGTTCATCTCTGGTGTCTATTGAGTTCTCTTGATCTATACGACAGCTTAAAAGTTCTACATAGAGTGCCCAATTGGCACATCTGGGGTTTTGATTGTATAGGATGCGCGAGATATCGGCTTTTATGTCAAATCTTATATGCATATGATCTGACATAGAAGTTTCGCTCGATACATGCCAATCAATAATTTTTTCACTAACAATTGGTGTAGACAGGGTAAGGTCAATTACTTCCTGCCTATTAATATTTCTGAATGTGGGTTTATTGCCTATATTATTTACTATAATACTATTACTATTAATAAACTCTAAAAGGCACTCACCTCTTTTGTTAATGTCCGAGCTTCCCCATATTACGTGGTGCGCATTAGCATCGCAGCCCAGAACCAGTTGTTTGTTTGTCTCCTTGCAGTACTGTACCAGTTTTTGTGTTGAGCAGGGTGGAGGTTCAGCTATTGTGATGTCGAAGTAAGCTGAGGCTATTACAACCTTTTGCTTCCCCGACTGCGTTGGCACCTCCGCCAGTACTGCTACCAGATCTTGTGTTATAAATTCTGGAATTGGAGAAAAGTTAAGTGTGTTTTTCACTAACAAGGCTGTTCTAGGCCTGTTACATTTGTTATCATAGATAAGCTTACAATTCTGTTTGTAAAGTCCTTTTATCTGTCCTTTTAATGTCCATGGTTCTTGTATTAGCCCCACGTCCATGTTGTCTTTAATAAACCTTCGGCAAAGCACATCTGTGGCTGCTTTGCAGTGATGAAGGTTTATTTGTATAAATTTAATTTTTTTAAACATCTAGGTAGACTTTTGGTTGGTGCTAGGACCTTCGCCCTTTGTCCCTACCTTGGGTTTACCTAGATGTTTTGGGTGAGGCTTAGCTTTTTTCTTTTTTGTTATTGGAGCGCTCGACGTTGAAGCAATCGGTACAGAGAGTACCTTATTGTCCTCTCCTTCTACCGATTTCTTCTTTTCGCTTTCGCCCCTTCGTCTAAGCTTCACCTCACCAAATTTGAAGCTTACCTTGAAATGATTTTCTTTCAAGGAAGCTAAGGATCTGTGATCTATAGACAGAGTGAGTAATGCGGACGTTTTATCATTGGATCTTCTAATGATTCTCCAATCATCCACGTTATACTCATTCTGCCCTTTGATGAGTCCCATGATGTCCTCATTCTTATCCTTAGCACTGTTGGGGAAGTGTCCAACTAGTATTTGTGATCGAGGAATGTCCTTTTCCTCCACCACAACCAGCTCTGCTCCTTCCCATGGCTTCAAGTCATTAATTGATTCTTGGAGCCATTTTTTTATGCTGTCGTTGGCACATCTGATTACCAGCCATCCTGGTTTAAAAGTTGCCCCAAGGAACTTAGGCTTTGTAGCACTGTCCTTGTGCACTATTATCCTTTTCAGAATCTGCTCTTGAATGGAGCTCATTTGCTCCGTAGTCAAGAGTGAGTCTGGAAAGGACTTAGCCAGAATGCCCACTTGTATGCTTTCAACGACTTGTTTGAAACTTGTCGTTGAAGGCATAGTTTGTGTTGTTGAAGGAGAGGAGATTGTCTTCTCCTTCTGAGGTTCTTGGCTTTTTTAGCGCTGGAATCCTCAGAAGGCGAGTCGTTTGAACGTCCTCTCTTGAGATTTTCTCCTCTTTTTTGTGTTAAAGGTTGAAGAGCCTGCAACTGTGCTTCATCAATACCCAGTCCCTGTTGCAGGAGTTTCTTCAACCTTTTCCTTCCAGCTCCACTGAGTTTGATCCTCTTGTGGGAGTCTTTAATTTTTAGCTTCTCTAAAGAAGTTTAACTTCAGCCTCCAAACTTAGGCTCGACTCAGCTTCGCTGTCTAGTAATGATGACGCATTTGTCATTGTGTCATCACTACTGTCATGAGAGTCACTTAAGCTCTCATAGCTTTCGTTTTCTCTCATGACATTGTCAACAAGAGGAAAATTACCCCTCTGTTGAAGGTGTTGTGGTTGATGCTTTTGGAAGCGCATCTTCCTCTCTTCTTTATTTTTGTTTTTTGTGTCCATAAATGGTCCCACGAGTATTAGGGAAATAAACAGTCACCCAAGGTAGAGCCCTTGTACCTTGAGAAGGCTTTTGTTAAAACTGGAGGTCGCCTGGTATCCAGAGTTCGCATATTAGCGACTAGGCTCTCCCCTAGCCACGCATCCCTGGGCATATGCTGTTCCACCCTTGGATTGGATGCCCAGGCTACTGTTGGCCAGATCTTCAGCAGAGACATGACCGTACTGAAGATCTGTTACCAGTGGCACCACGAGGAGGTCGTAGCCGGACTTCCGACAATTCAATAGTTACGGCATGCTCCTGCTTTAAAAAATGTAATACAAAATACTGAAGTTGAAACTGAAATGTGTAAACAGTTAAAACTAAACATACTTGAACAAATAAATCATCGATTTCATTTTGTTGAAGACAATAGATTGATGTCTACAGCAACACTCTTTGGATCCAAGGTTCTAATGATGAAAACGTTATGAAACCGAATCGAAGACAAATAGACGAAAAGAGTAAAAATATTATTGTTTCTAAATTCCGTGAAGTCATTCGGAGAATTCAAATGTTACAGAGTAACCCTATTTTTTTAGAATTAAGCTATAATAATCATAGAAAAAGAAGATATTTAGAAAAACAAGACATGACTTATATAAATATAACGCTGCAAACTAGAATTTGTACCGTAATGAATTAATTTGAATTTTTGAATATTTTGTTATTTTATTTTTGTTTATCTTTGTTTTTGGTTTTTATTTTTTTTTCTGTTTTTTTTTTTTTAACGAAATGAATTGTACTTTATATTAATTCTAATAAATAAAGATTTTGAAAATTATTCTTACATATTTTATATTTATATATTTTTATACTTTCAATCATGAAATCTGGCATAGTTGTAACAAAAAAAGCTGACCGATTGAATTTCTCATCGCTTTTGTATAGCTAAGACCGAGTGATCAAGAGTTAAAAGCTCAGTTTTCGATTGAAAGTGAAAATGATGATCATTTGACGTTTTCGAATTTGCATTACATGTAAAAAAAAGTTTGCTGAAAAAGAGGAACATGAATTTACATTAGTAAAAAAAACAATTCCATATATCAATACAAATAAATGTCGATATTATGAAGCGATAATTGAATATGATATCTTTAACGATATCAAATATCGATGCATTCATTCGATATTTACACCACTAATGTGAATTAATTTCAAAATTTCACTAGGATGCAGAAAAATACGTTTATGAATTTATTAAATAAAGTACGACCATTGATTGAAAATCAAGACACATATTTTCGTCAAGCCATACCAGTATCAACAAGGTAATGAATGAATTTAATTTGGTATTTTGGCGAATAAATTTCAAATTCTACAAAAGCATATTAATTTAACTGTAGATAAAGTGGAATCAATAACAATGACATCATGTATATTACACAACTACATAAGAAAAAATGATGGAAAAAAATATATTTATATTGCTCATTTTTCAGCTTTAAAATTTATAATTGAATTAATATTTTTTTTATTTTAATGGGATATATAGATGTTATGTGTACTAAGGCAATATTTATAGATAGATTGTACTTAGAAGCTATTTTTTACGGAAGTGTCACAAAAATGTGGTATAATTATGAGAAAATGTTGTACGAAGAGTTTTAGACAGAAAGAATGTCTTATACATGTCATATTAAGCAAAATATATTCAAACAGCCCATAAATTTTTACTATAATGAAAACAAAAAATATTTTTCTCCTAGTTACATACTAGATTAATAATTTGAAAAATGTCTAACAAATTATCTTAAGATGAAGGTCCAATGTACGCGTTTGGAGCGTTATGAGCGTTTTGCGCGTTTATTTCAATGAGTTTTAAATTACGTAACAAGACAAGGAAACATACTGGCGAAGGGATTCATCAGGCCTTCAACTGGTATCACTAGGAAACTACTCAACCTCAATAGAAATGAGTTAAGAACCATCACGGGTCTTCTCTCCGGGCACTGTCCACTTAATTATCATTTAAGTAGGATCGGGCTACAAGAGGATGACAAATGTAGATTCTACAAGGAGGCCAAGGAGACCTCAAAACACATTCTATGTGAATATGAGGCGTTGGCCTCTAAAAGAGTGCAACATATGCATCAACTTTTTCTAAAACCAGAAGAATTTTGGTGTGCACCTTCTCATAGAATTTTAGGATTCATTAAAAGCCTAAGCCTTTGAGAAACACGGGCTGTACAAAAGATCTATAAAGGTCGAAGTGAAACAATAGCCCCTAAATATCTATCTATCTATCTATCTATCTATCTACGTAACAAGACACAAAACTCTAAACGCATGCATTGAACCTTCACATTTAATTCGTTAAATTTATTATTTATTTATTATTATATAAAAGGTTTAAAATGTATTCTTAAATAAAAGATTGTGAGAATTTGTATATGTAAAATATATGCTTTTCTCTCAAAGAAATTTCTTAAACAACAGAGAAAACATATGTACCATCTGTTGCGAACATTTAAGAAAATTGGCCATTCATATTTACTCGCAAATACTTATTCGTGCATTTTCACTATTTAATGAATCTTGATGCAACTGATTTTGAAAATAATTTTAACAAAACAATGCCAAAAATAGTCAATATTGTAGTAGATATTCATAATACATACCAATTATAGACTTTAAGTATATTCGACTTTTAGTCTATTGAGAATACACTCTCGCGATAAGGAAAAATATTCTTTTTCAAAGTAAAATCTACTCTAAAAAAAAGTCGTTTTACTTGTTATTGAAGTCAAAAGTACTCTACAGAAAAGTAAATGTTATCGTAAAAGAGGAATTTCACTTTCTAGTAAATTAAAAAAATACTTTATAAAGAATTAATTTTTACTATTCTGCCATAAAAGTAAATTTTACTTCACATAAAAACAAATTTACTTTTAGTTTGAGTAAACTTTTGCTGTATGTTTTAGCAACTATTTTATACTTTATGATGGGGTAAAAATATTTTTATTACTGCTGACAGTAAATGTACAGCTTTAATACTAAGAAACCTAATTTCCTGGTATTATACTAGTAAACATTTTTTTAGAGTTCAACAAAATATGTAATTTCCTTATATACACTGGAGCAGATATTTCGATCATAAAAAAAGGCTTAATCCATCAAGATCTAGCAATAGAAAATAATTAATGTAAAATAACAGGGGTCACAGACAATTAAATACTTTCGCTAGGCACGCTAACAGCAAAATTGTACATAGAAGGTGAAAGTTTTACAGAAGAATTTTACGTAATAAATGACAATTTTCCAACTGCCACTAATGGTATTATAGGTAGAGATTTTCTAATAATAAATAAATGCAAAATTGATACGAAACTTCCACACTAACTGTTCCTACAACAAATAATGATATCATTTTACCAATATAAACAAAATATCCAGAAATAAACAAAATAACAATTCCGCTGCGAACACAAATTATTCAAGCCATAAATTGTGAAATTTATGAAAATAATGTAGTGATGAATCAAGAAATTCAAAGCGGGGTATTCGTAGCCAATACCATCACCCCACGCAAAGGAATAACATCCATAAAAATACTGAACATAACAGAAAAAGAAGCAAATATTAAAATTCCATCACTACAAATACTACTTCTTAGAAATTTCGAAACAATACAAAAAAAAAAAATTAGATTTGAACAATTACAAAAAGAATTAAAAATGGAAAATCTAGACCCGTATGCCAAAGCTAAACTGCTTGAAATCTGTAAAGATTTCACAGACGTATTTCACTTGGATGGTGATCAATTAAGTGTAAATCACTTTCACAAACAAAATATAACAACAACTGAGAACAATACCACCTGTATCAAAAACTATATGCCACAAGCACAAATAGAGGAAATAAATAAACAAATAGACCAATTAATAAAAGATGATATAATAGAACCATCAGTTAGCCCTTATAATCCTCCACTTCTCATAGTACCAAAGAAAAGTACTGAAGGTACGTTTTCATTTATACACTTAAGTGGAGAAAAATAAAAGTGGAGATCCACAAAAGTTTGGAGTACGTTTACATTTGTAAATTTGTGTAGCGTTACACTCGAAAAAAAGTTTAGCTGTACCTAAATCTTTTTCTCTTCACTTTTTCGAGTGTATACACAAAAGTGGATAACCCGTTCACACATTCAAAAGAAAAAAAATGTAAACATACATTTTTATGAGTTATTGCAAGCTAGGTAGATGCATTTATGAAGTTTAGTGAATAGGAAAAAATGGCATCAATTGTTGAATTTTCTGCAGCTTGTGTTGCACTAGTTTTTTTTTTTTTTTTGTCTTTTGTTTTTCATTCAAATATTGGGTTCTCAATTTAAGTATTTTTGATTTTATTTCTGATGATGCCAAATTCATTTTGTTTGCTATAAATTTTAGAGCATTTTCTCTTTTTATTTTGTCTTTATAATCTGAAAACGTGACGCCCCAGAGGACAGTTGACTGCTCCAGCAACTCAATTAAATTTCTCTTCAATTCTCAACTCCAAACAGTTTTAGAAGACATGTTCTATTAAAAAATTGATTGAAAAATTATTTTATAAAAAAAAAAATTATATAAATACATACCATTAATTTTTCTTTCAACAAGAGGGAATGATATACAAATATGTATAAACAACAAACTGAACTGTCAAAAAAGTGTAAAGTTAAACTTTAAAATGAACAAACTATTCTGTTCACTTTTAAGTGTAGATAAATTTCGATACATTTGTCTCCACTAAGTGGAATGCATTGTTTATATGTATACACTTTTGAATTGAAGTGTAGAATCAAAGTGTAGCATTCCATTGAATGTAACTCTACATTTTGCTGTTTTCATTTGTAAACTTACCTACACTTGATGGAATGATACATTTACATTTAAAAAGTGTATAAGTGGAAACGTACCTTTGAAAATAACAAAAAATGGAGAATGGTAGTAGATTTTAGGCAACTTAACAAGAAAATTTTTGACGACAAATTTCCACTGACACGATTGGATGACATTTTAGACAACCTAGGCAGAGCAAAATATTTCTCAACACTTGATCTAACGAGCTCCTTTCATCAAATAGAATTGCATAAAAATTCTAGACCATTTACATCTTTTTCGACTAACAAAGGTTATTTTCAATTCAAAAAAATACCCTTCGGCTTAAAAATATCAACTAATAGTTTTCAGAGAATGCTATCCATAGCACTATATGGCTTAGAGGCAGAAGCATATGTCGATGACGTAATAATTTTTGGATGCAGTTAAACTTCAAAAAAGAATTTAGCAAGCTACGTGAGTGTAAGTGTTATGAATAAAAACCTTGTACACATTATATAGATGAAACACCCTGTTTATCTACTTAATATTTACATTCAACAATTTAATTACGTTTATTTGCTGAGCACACGAAAAATAATTAAAACTTAAATTATCATAAAATCAAAATTATTTATCCAATTCAATTTTGCTAAATTAACAAAATAAAAATCACAGCGCGTGTAAATTAAATTTTGCAAAAGTAACCAAAAACAAAAACGCATGATTTTTCACCTAATTCTTAACACGAGTTTCCGGTGCAATAAACATGAAATCAGCAAAAAGAAAATAAAAAATTGATTGAAAACCGAGCTGTGGTAAATGATTAATAATTAAAGAAAAGTCAGTCTGAATTCCAAAGTTTGAGGTCACCGGTCGAAGTTATTATAATTATTATTATATATATTATAATAAATCTTTTTTTTTAGTATAATAGTAAATTTTACGATTTAATTGAAAATGTAAAAAGTGTAATTAAAATTCAAAAAGTGTAATTTGTGAGATATAATTGAGTGAATAAGTAGTTAATTTTTCAATTGAAAATTGTATTTTGAATTTTTTTTATTATCCTTAAAATTCGATTTCTCAACTTATAAGCTCAAGCTAAATCCTAAAAAATGTAATTTTTTACAAACTGAAGTTGTTTATTTAAGAAACCTAATAACCAACGAAGATGAAGCGAAACGCTTTATAGCTTTTTGCAACAACTACAGGCATTTCATCCCTAATTTCGTACAAATTGTAAAACCTGTTATGGATATTCGAAAAATCCATTATTCATATGTACATATAGTATCCCAGATAGCATTTTGGTACTGATACTCGGGTATCAATTAGTCTTCAATATTTCTTCCCCTTTTCTAATGATGATTTAATAAAGATATTTTGATTCCTACCATCATATTATTAAGGGAAAAATTATAGAATGCATGACTGATGTTTCTTTGATCCCTTATTCGCTATACTGTGACGTGTAACACGTTAAGGCTTTATTCTTTCGAGTTTAGTGCGTCAGTAAAGACAATTTTTTAAATTGTAGTGTTTAAATTAAATAATAGTAATACATAATCAGTAAAGACAATTTCTTAAATCGTAGTGTTTATAATAAATAATAGTAATACATAATCAGTAAAGACAATTTCTTAAATCGTAGTGTTTATAATAAATAATAGTAATACATAATACAAATAATAAATTTAATAAGGTAATTTTTCTTTAAGTTTACATTATATAATGTATGAATATCATACTTACATTTGATATTCTTTTTCTTTACTAAAAATATATACATTCCCAAAAAGATTTTTGCGACAAGTCTTAGTGTCCGGCAATTAGTAGAATACTCGCATTAAGTACCAGCAGTAGTAAAAAAAACGAACAAAATCTAAAACTGTAGTCAGAACGTTAGATGCATTTTCGTAAAGCGTAATATTTCGCAAATAGATAAGAATATGATCGCATTGCGAAATGTAAGGAGAGTATAATTACTGGTTTTTACCGTTACTTGACTTTCAGTCAAGTGGAATTTGCATAACAAAATTTATTTTGTGTTTAAAAGTGAAAGAATAAAGAAGTTAATATTATTGTTATTACAAGTTAAATATACGTAACTCTGTTTTTGGAAGTAATTAGTTTAATTAAATTTATTTAATGAAGGTTTCTATTGTTTGTGTAGAAAAAAGGTAAGTTGGAAAAAATATAATATATGTAGGTATGTATGTACATATGTATATTGTAAACATATATACCGTCGGCTGAATGCAGAACTATGCTATGTCCACTTTTATCCAAATTTGAGTTTTCATGTTCATTTATTGCCTCAGTCGCGTTTTATTCGCTGTGGAAACTAGTTCGTGTGTTGTTTTACTCGTAATTTCAAAATTGTAATTAAACCGAAGAAGCCTAAGTCCAAGGTAATTTATTTTTAAATGCAGAACTATTCTGTTCAAAGTTCTTTTACCTTGAATTTGAGAGAATGATCTAAGGCACATAAACCTTGATCCTATGTAGATTGTGAAAACGGCTCTTGTTACCGCAACACAGTAAGAAAGAAAGAATTTCAATAACTTCCTTAAGAAATCTCACTTGAGGAAATACCAAATAAAACACTTGGTTGGTGGTTAAAGAAATTCTGAATTTTATTGAAAATTAAATCCTGTTATATACTAAATTTTTACATGTAATTAAATGTAAAATGCATAATTAACAATTTTTGGCTTTTATTCATTTATGAAATTAAAAATCAAAATTCTGATTTTCCCATAAAATTATATACAATATTATAATAATAAAAAGAACAATAACAAAGTTTACCTTTAGAAAGCATGCAAAAGAATTTTTCAAGTAAACAAGATATCAGGTTACGTCTGCCTAATAAGCTAGCATAAGCATTTTTTTCTTTCTAATGTTGTGTAGAAAGTTAATTTTGTAAAAAATGAATATATTTAGGTAAATTTAAAAAAATATGTAAACTTAATTAATTGAACTTAATTACATGCACTATATGTATGTTAAACCCTAAAAAACTTTAAACATCCTCCCCCCGTTGAATCTTGTTCAACCTATACTTCGAAGTCATTCTCATTCATAGGTTTGGTTTGCGTTTTTTTCGTTGGTTTCCGTGATCTAGCAGTCTTAGTTTGGCATCTCAAATGTAGTTTATACTTTAAAATTGTGATTGTGACTATTACTGATAATATTAATATTAGAGCTATATATCCCACTGCGTATTGATGAATATCGTGATGATTCAATTTTAGTGTTAGATGATCCTTATAGTCGCTGATTTTTCTTTCTAAATCTTCGAAGTCGGTGATGTATGATTGATACTTGAACCTACTCAATTCCTGAAGAGTTTCATTAAACGCAATCGCTTGTGTTAAGTTGGTAGATGGGATGTATGAAACCCTTGTACTTGATGGATAAATGCTATGCCCTTGTATGGTGATCAGAGGTTGCTTAATGAGACATTTATCCTTTATTTTCAATATACCTGTACCCTCTACTGTAAGTTGTGTGTTAGTTTCTTCACATACAACGTTAAGCGTGGTTTTTTCGACTAATGAGTATATCCATTGATTAGGCTGATATAATTGAATCCAATGTGGTGCATTAATGATTTTAGTCATTTGACAAGTTGGAGGTGGTGCCATATTGTTTTTGAGGTTGATTTCACAAGAACTTACGGTCGAACCCTTGCGGTATGTAGGATGTTTCTGCATACACAGATGCTTGGATGTTTTTATGACTGTACAGGATTGTAACTCTTGATCCGTTAATGGATAATACTGGTCGCGGTGTAAGTTGATGATCATGAAGGATGTTGATGGTTTTATAATGAAGGTCACATTGTTCTTACGTAGTGGTGTTGGTGTTATTTTGAATAATTCGAAGTCTTCTAGTGATATGAGCGGAACTCTTAGCCTGAATATGATACGTGATTTGGTTATTCGTCCTTCGACCGTTGTAAGCGTGTAATAATCTTGTATAACAGTTAACGGTAGGGGAAGTCGCAGCGATGATGGTAAATGTGACTTAATTTTCATAATTTCATCTCTTAATTGATTTGGTGGTAATATCAAAGGATTGATCTTGCCGCTATGAGTATCTGTGATTACATTCAATATTGATGATTGCGTTCTCACAAAGTTGGACATAATTATTCCTGTAAGAATACTGAGTGAATTGAAAGTTTGTGAAATCTTTTGTTGATGTAACTCTCTTGATTCGTTTAAATTGTTGTGTTATGCCATTTTCTCTTTTCTTCATGATATTTACGGATGCGTCGATGATGGTAATTTGATTTTTTATGAGCTCCAAGATATGATCCTCATTTTGATGAACATTGTTGATTGTTTCAGACATTTTAGCTGCATAATCGGCATCCAGAACACCAAACAATGAATTAGCAATACTTCCGACGAAATTGATGGCCCCTCTTTTTGACCTTGTTGATGTTTCATCTGGTGTGAATAATTCGTTATTCCTGAGAACTTCATTTTGCATATTTTCCAGATGAAGCACTATTTCAACGCAGGTTTGCTCCTCTATTTTCTTGCATAGCTCCCTTAACATGTTTGACGACGTTTTTAACATATTCAGTTCGTCCCAAAAGGGTTTTAAGTCAAAAAACACAATTAAGTTCCATTCGTTTGAAATGATGTTGGCGGATCCTAAATTCTCAAAGTAGATACCTGGTTGACCTTCGAATGGCGTGAGCTGTACTGGAAACTCTTTCGTCGTTGGTAAGATTAAACATAAAAGTAATGACACTAAGGCTGTACCCAACGACATCCGCTGTTTTTTTTTTGGAGTTGTGTGACCATGTGAGGTGTTTGCGTCACGTTTAGCGCTATTTGATGTAGCAAGTGTACTTGAATTTAGTTCAGATTCTTGAATGTTCAACGTGGTGGTGATATTTGAGCAACTGAGGTTAATAATTGTGCATGATTAGCGCATAATTTTTTTAGATTGAAACCTGCCGATTGTAGCATCAGTCGAAGTTGTCGCTGTGTTTCTTGAGCTTCCCATAAGGTGTCTGCTTCTGTTAAGACATCATCGACGTAGAAGTCTCTTTTAAGGGCACTTGAACCTAGTGGATACATTGCGATAGATTCATCAGCTAGAGTTTCTAAGCACTTAGTGGCCAGAAGTAGAGTATATATGCCGGTTCTAGACCAAGTAGGGTTTTGTGCACAGCTTTTTTGATGACGTCATGAGCTTTAGAGCTTTTTGGGTTGAGATATGCGGTGAGAGCTTGAAAGCTTTAAGCTTTTGGGTTGTGGTATGTGGTGTGGGTTGTGGTATGTGGTGTGGGTTGTGGTATGTGGTGTGGGTTGCGGTATGTGGTGTAGCTTTTGTGGTATGCGGATTATGTTTGTGTGTGGTGTGGGTTGTGGTATGTGGTGTATGTTGTGGTATGTGGTGTAGCTTTTGTGGTATGTGTATTATGTTTGTGATATGTGGTATAGCTTTGATGGTGTTAAGCTTTTTGGTTGTGGTGTGTCACCTTAAAGTATGCAAATTTTTTGTTACAAAATGGCGTCATAACCTAAAAGTATGCGAAGTTTGTTTTGAAAGTATACTGAAAAGAATTCAAAAATGTCGGCTCTGGCCTGGTTGAATGACATCATCATCAGACCTTGAAGCATAGAAAAAACCCGCGTGATTAACATGTGCTTTATCAGTGCTAATCATGTTGAGACATGTTTGTGTAAATACCACCACGCGCAATTTATTCAATTACCGACACATGCGATGTATATTTTTGCAAAGCTTGCAAATTCCATCCTAAAATAAACAAATGCGAATTCTATTTTAAATTGTATTATATGATGTTTTAATGTTTTTATTTCATAATAAGGATTTCATCAAATTGTGAAATTCTAGTTGGATGTGTGTGTGTGTGTGTGTGTGTATTTTGGCAGCATTTGTAAGCAGTGGAAAAATGGTGGGGATAAGACTGTAAATGAAGACGATTTCTACAAACGACATCAGTTCGTCGTTTAATTTTCAAGTGATTTGATTAATCTTTCGTTTAAAGTTTGTAAAATGAGTGAAGTACAGAAACCTGAAAAAGTAAGTTCAAAACAAACACCGAAGACATCAAAAGCAGTTAAACGCAAACAGGAAGATAAACTTGTTAGAGATAAACTACCTAACAAAGTATTTGCTTCTGAGCTGGAAGAGTTAAAATCATTTCGAAACATTATATACTTAAACTTGGGAAATATGGTAAAAAACCATCCATATAAGATCATCAGTGCAGAAAAAGTTAACACTAAATTTGGTGATCGAATTTTGCTTGAGTTAGAAGGAAATCAACGTCTCAATTTACCTGAAAAGTATAATAAATTATCAGATAATGTAATAGCAGGGTTGAACAAGGGAAAATATCACTTAATCAACTATGGTCAAGTAGGAAAATCTTACAGTATAGACTTTAGTGAACTTCAAGAACAACAACAACTACCTCAAGTAACGGAGAATGAACAACAACAACCTATACAATCAGAAACAGATCAGCAATATTCAACAGAAACAGAAGATAATGTGAATTATGATGAATATTCACAACAATTTGATATAAGTTTACCTGGTTTTTATAATGTAATATAAAATCAATAAAAAACAATTTTTTTAAAATGAATATCAAGTGTTTTTATTTATTTACTAATAATCAGCAAAATAATTATAATATATTGTTCCAAGAAATTCCTCTATTAGTCTAATAGCTTCTTTAGCTCTATCAGTTTTTTCTCTTTGTTTTTCTTCTATTAAATCACATTCACAAATATTTTCATTGTCTTCAGGATTAGAACATGCAAGATAATGGCCGTTTGATGTATATTCTTCACTTTTGCTGTTGTTTAAATATTCTCGAATATTTTCAATTTCTTTTTTGTTAAATACAACTTGTCCATATGATTCTGAACCAAAAAATGTATCGAATTCATTTAAAAAAAATGAAATATTATCTATTATATCCAGATTTCCTTCTTCTAAGTACTCAATCAATTTCTTGTAAAATTTCAATAATTTTTCAAATTCATTTTTAAATTTGATAACTTTATTTTGTCTATAACTACAAACACATGTATCTGGTCCGGTAGTTGTTTCATCTTTAGCCCAACAACAATCAATGTAATGAGATCCATGAACTGATGTTATTATTTCCATGTTTTCATATTTTTGTATATATTTTCGATAGTAGACAAGAGTTCTCCTATCTTCGTGTGATAAATAATCTGTGTAAAACTCGCTTTCAAAATCCATCTTTACACTCTGAATAATGCTGGTTGACTGTTAATAATTTAAAGCATGAGTTGACTTTTATTAGTTTCTCTTTATTTTATTGATATCAAATAAAAATTGTTGGTTGGTAAACACCAAATATGTAAATAAATCCCAATATCAATAAATAATAAGATTTTGCAAAAAAAAAAAAAAACATTTATTAAAAATTATTTTTCATACATTTTATTTATTTTTTTAATAATTCCTTCTCGTCTATCCACGAATTATGTTGATTATTAAATCCTAACCATTTCACAAAAACTTTTCTTCCTTTTTTTCTTAAAATTTTTTCCACTAAATAAAGATCTGGATGTTTGGTTTTAATTATTTCTTTTTCGTAAAAACCTCCTTCAATTGGTTGTCCTTTATAATCCTCTAAAAGATACGTTATGGGGTTTGTGTTTTGAACTTTTGTAATCGTGAAAATCTCGGTGGTCCAGTTGGGTGTATATCCCTTCTCAAAAATATGTTTATATTTGCTTATTCGTACTTTATCCCCCACTTTGTATTTTGGTTTATGAAAAATTTTTAAGTTATTGTAAACTGTTTTTAATAAAAATTTTTCATTGCTCTTATTAACATCTTTTGGGCGCATTTTTATTGTTCGATGAATAGTGTTATTGTATTTAGCAACTAACACTTTTACATTATCAATCCATTTATATGATCCATTCATACTAAATTCTTTCCACATCATCTCTTTTAATGTTCTATTAAAACGTTCAACAATCGATGCTTTCAATATGCTATATGTTGAATAATGATTAACATTGTATTTTTTCATAAGTTGATTAAATTGTGTATTATAAAATTCTTTTCCTAAATCTGTTTGTAAATTCGTAGGTGATGATTGTGTTGTGTTAAATATGTTATCCATTGCTTTAGTTACATCTACAGCATTTTTTGTTTTAACAGGGTGTGCCCAGGCATATTTTGAGAAAGTATCAATTACGGTTAATAAATATTTATAATTTTTGTTAAATGAAGAATAATTTCCCATTTCAACTAAATCAGCTTGCCACAAATCATTAATTCCTTTTACTATAACATGACGACGTTTAAAATTTTTTCTAGCAGGTTTATGAAGTTCTTCTACAAGTTGTTGTTTTTGCATGATTTATTTTGGCACACTTTCTAATGGGAAAATCGATTGCTCAGGTTTATGTTTTCTCTTTATTTCATCAAATAAAAATTTTTGAATATTTTCAATGTTATAATTTAAACCATATATTTTTTCACGGTAATCTAACAACATCTCATTATTCTTTGCAAGTTGTTGACGAAATGATTCTAATTCTTTGTCTAAATACTCTTTTGTTAGAGAATCCAGAACGGGTGGTGTTGATTTTTTCAAATTATTCAACATCTTATCATTATTTTCAATAAATACTTCTTGTTTTTTCATAAGTTTGGTATGTAAAGCATTAATTTCATTATCAACATACTTTTTTGTTACTGCATCATTATCATTTAAAGGATTTTCAAGATTTTCTATACGTTTTGAATTTATATTAAAGTTTCCTTCATTTGTTAAAATAAATCCTATTCCTGGTGGACCAGGAGGCCCCCGTTCAGAAGAAATTGTAGCATGATGATGTCTCCGAATAGAGAAACGTCCAAACTTGTCAACGCTCATAATGTAAATAATAAATTTCATGATGTAGAATATAAATTTATACGATAATATCTGCTTCTCTGAGTTCCTCAATTATTGAAACTATCTCATTGTTGTGATTATCATGTCCTGCATGTACAGATGCTAGTAGTAATTTCAATCTATTCACTAATTCGTTTGGATCATCCCAGTATACATAATTAGGTTTTTCTTTCAGTAAATGCATTAATCCAGAGCCAGTATGAGACTCGAACAATCCCTTAATAAGTTTATACTTGTTACTTCTGTTTCCAGATATTTGTCCACTTTCATCATAAGCACGTTTATGTGCATTTGTTTGTATTATAATTTTTTTATAATTTTTGAAGTCCTCGTTAGTACATTTCCTTTTATTAGGATTTTTCAAAAACAATAATTGTATCAAACCAGGTGTTAGAGAATAAAACTTTCCATTGATAACAATAGTTTTCTCGTCAATAGAAAACGGAGAGTTTCCTATTTTCCAAATATTTTTATCATGATCTAAATGTGGTCCGTATTTGTAATCAATGTCATCTTCGTTTAATTTCATTTCTTTCAAAAATCGATTCGGTGAATTTGAAAATGTTGGTTGTTGTTGTTGTGATTCATCATCATCAAAACTTTCATCGAATGATTTATGAGAAAAATTAGGTTGTTTAATTGTTTGAGGTGTTTCAAAGTTCTCCTCTAATTTTTTTGAATATTCATGTGGTGTACTTATTGAAAACTCAGTTTTTAGACGTTTAGACTTAAATGGAGTCTCACATTCTTCTTTTATTTCAGTTTCAATATCCGGATAATTAGTTTTATCTACTATTTTTTTCAAAGGTTGCGTAATTGGTTTAAAAACACTTTCCAATTGTATTTCTTCTTCTGCTTTACCAGTTTTCAAAGCTTGATATTTCTTACGAATAACATTTCTTGTTTTTATAATATTCTTAATTAACTCGCTTTCCATAATGATGTTGTTTTAAAGAAAAAACAGCTTAAACAGGTCTTTAAACAGCTCTAAAACAGCTTAAACAGGTCCAAAAACAGGTCTGAAACAGCTTAAACAGGTTCAAAAACAGGTCTGAAACAGCTTAAACAGGTCTAAAAACAGCTCTAAAACAGCTTAAACAGGTCCAAAAACAGCTCTAAAACAGCTTAAACAGGTCCAAAAACAGCTCTAAAACAGCTTAAACAGGTCTTTAAACAGCTCTGAAACAGCTTAAACAGGTCCAAAAACAGCTCTAAAACAGCTTAAACAGGTTCAAAAACAGCTTAAACAGGTCTTTGAACAGCTCAGTAGATGAAATAATAATGATATACAACTCTTACACACGTATCTATTTATAATAATATAAAAGTATCAAATCCCTTTCTGTATCGTCCACAATCTAATGAACTATCTTTGTTTATTACTAAAAATCCGTAATTATCTTTCCAACATTTTGAACACATATCTCGAAATTTTTCATATGACATATCTGTATTGACGTGATCATTATAAATATGCTTTAAATTCATTTCATCTTGTTTAAAAATTACAATAAAGTTTGAGTTATCACGTATCAAGTGTTTTGGAATATGTGTATAAGTCTGACATAAGTAAAAGCTATCGATATCCTTATGACGTCCCATACAAAAATATGAACGTATATTATTTTGTTTTTCGCCTGCAACATCATCAAATATAAAAATCGAGTTTCGTTTTGCCTGTTCTGGTGACATTATTTCAGTATTCTCAGAAAATGTGTTGTATCCTAACCCTTTAATTGGCAAAATCAGTTTTTTAAGATACTCATATTTTGGTTGATATAAAGATTTTGAGTATATGTAAATATTTTCAAATTTAAGACCATTCGGGTGTTCAAGTAAACTCATCATTACATTTGTTTTTCCGCAATTCGACGGACCCACAATAATGGCACGTACATTGTTAGGTAATAGCTTACTATGTTTAATTTTATTTGAAGTATTTGTTACAAAATCTGCATTTTTTACATTTAATGTATCACGTTGTTTTATGAACCGCATACTGATAAGAACTAAAGAAAAAACAACTATAAATACATAATTTATAGATTTTCAACATCATTCTATTTATCTGTCTGTGTGAGGAAACATATAAAATGATCAAATATAATCGAAAAACATTTAGTCGATCTCAAACTCGCAAAGGTAAAGGATTAGTGAATACATTAATAAACAAGTTGCCAGTAGAGCTTCATCTTCCTGGTTATCAATATTGTGGACCTGGTACAAAACTACAACAACGTCTTGCTAGAGGTGATCAAGGAATCAATCAGTTAGATCAAGCTTGCAAACAACACGATATATTTTACTCTCAACATAAGGACAAAAATCAACGTCATACAGCTGACAAAATATTAGCAGAAAAAGCTTGGGAAAGGGTAAAGGCAAAAAATTCAAGTATTGGTGAACGTATAAACTCTTGGTTTGTTACAAACGCAATGAAAGCTAAAGTGAAATTTGGCATGGGACTTAAAAAGAAATCAACAAATAAGAAGAAGAAGAATAAAGTGAAAACGCGTAAAGTGTTCCGAAAAGCTATTCAAAATGCTCGTAAGATATTAAAAGCACAAAAACCAGAAGAAATGAACAGTGCTATTAGAATAGCATTAAATGCAGCCAAGAACACCATAAAAGGAAAAAAATCATTAATTGAACTACCTCGCATCATACCTATTCCAAAAACAGGCGGTATTTTACCATTCTTAGTTCCACTTTTTGCGGGACTCTCAGCAGTAGGAGCATTATCTGGTGGTGCAGCAAAAATAGCAAAGGTAATCAAAGATGCAAAACAAGCTAGAGAACAACTAGCTGAAAACCAACGACATAATAAAACTATGGAAGCAGTAGCAATGGGAAAAGGATTACAACTTAAACCATATAGGAAAGGTCTTGGTCTTTTTTTAAATTCAAATCCAAAAAACTTTTAAGTAAGCTACCCAATAAACCTCTAACTGAAATTGATTTAATGAGATATGGTAAAAGTATACCGCACTTTAGAGCTGTATTCATGAAAGATAAACTACCACCAAAACCTTATAAAAATGAGTGTGGTATAGTAAATCTAGATGATTCAAGTGGTCCTGGTACACATTGGGTAGCATATCAGAAAAAAGGAAATCGTGTTGAATACTTTGAAAGTTATGGTAATTTGCAACCACCTCTAGAAATTGTTAGATATTTAGGAAATAATATAGAATACAATTATAATAGATATCAAAATTTCAATTCATTTAAATGTGGACACTTATGTTTAAAGTTTCTGTATAATTTTATTGATGTAAATTAGTATAAATAAATGTGTAAACATAAAACTATTATTCATGTCAGTAACATTAACTTTAAGTGGGAATACATCTATATTAACAACTGAATACTTCCCCCCTATAGATCTATCATCTGACTATCTTTGTGGTCTTGTTGATTTTCATACCTATAATTCAATACCTAATGTGGATAGTAGCAATAACTTATTTCATATAGGTTATGAAACTATTAAAATACCTGTGGGATCTTATGAAGTTGATGACATCGCGAATTTCATTCAAAAAGAGCTCGAAAAAACGAAAACTAAGCCTACTATCAAAATACAAGCAAACAACAACACACTCAAAACAGAAATTAAAAGTACACACAACGTCTACTTTAACAGAGACAGATCTATTGGTCAACTGTTAGGTTTCAGTAAAAAAGAATTGGAGTCAAATACAACACATGTGTCTGATTTACCTGTGAATATAACTAAAGTTAACGCTATACGAATTGAATGTAATCTAATAGTAGGATCATATATTAATAATATTCCTGTTCACACTCTTCATGAATTCTCGCCTGATGTAGGACCAGGGTATAAGATAACAGAAGTTCCTAAGAATGTTATATATGTATTTACCTGTAAATGTCAAACGAATTAGTTCTGTTGAAGTAAAAATTGTAGATCAAGATGGAGATTTGATTAATTTCAGAGGTGAAATAATTACAGTTAGATTACATTTGAAACCACAATTATAGAATACGACTTAAAGTATAAAATAAGTAGTCTGATTACTAAAGCTATTATTTCTTATGTAAGTGTCAAGTAGATAAGAACTAGATATGCTGATATACAACAAACATAATAATAATAATAAAAACTCATTCAAAAGTGATAATATCATTAGTACACCATTACCTATTGAACAGACAACAACAACACAAAGAGACCTCATTTCTAAGAAACCATCATCACTAACAATTGAAAATAGAAAATTTTTAGAGTCATTGGGATTTGTTTTGAAAAGCAAACAACATGCATGATATATTGGACATTTTAGAAGAACCACACTTTGATGAAAGTATTACTAAAAAAGAATATCATACTTATTCACCATTTGTAGAATCTTATAACAATAGCGATGAAATACGAATTTCTATTCAAAACCAAGATTTATATTTACTACCAAGTGAAAGTTTTATATATATTGAAGGAACTCTAACTAAAGGCGATGGAACTGATTCACCTGATTACAAACTAAATAATAATTTTGGAGCCTTCTTATTTGATGAAATACGATATGAATTGAATGGTGTCGAAATTGATCGTTGTCGGAATGTAGGAATCAGCAGTGCTTTAAAAAATTACATTTCATTAAGTGAAAGTGAAAGTACAATGCTGTATAATGCTGGATGGACAGGAAATAGTACTATATTGCCTACATCTGGATATTTCAACTTTTGTATACCTCTAAAAATGCTATTGGGATTTGCTGAAGACTACAAAAAAATAGTTGTTAATGTAAGACACGATCTAGTTTTAATTAGAGCAAGAAGTGATGCAAATGCGGTTCAACTACCAGCTGCAGCTGCAGACTATAAAATTACACTCGCAAAAGTCTTATGGAAAGTACCACATATAAATGTAGACGATAAAGAAAGACTAAAACTTCTCAAAATTACTCAAAATGCGAAACCAATTCGTATTAGCTTCCGCAGCTGGGATTTATATGAATATCCCAACATTCCAAAAACAAATCATATCATATGGACTGTTAAAACATCTACGCAACTAGAAAAACCTCGTTTTTTGATATTTGCATTACAAACCAATCGACAAAACCAAAAAGAGACCGATGCTAGTAAATTTGATCATTGTAAACTAGCTAACATTAAAGCTCATTTGAACTCTGAGACGTATCCATATGATAATTTAAATATACTTTTTGAACGTAATCGATATGCGTTATTATATGATATGTATACAAAATTTCAAGAAACTTATTATGGAAGGAACTGTCAACCGCTGTTAAAATGGGATAGTTTCAAGGATATAGCACCAATTGTTGTTATTGATTGTGCTCATCAAAATGAAACAATAAAAACAGGACCTGTTGATATTAGAATAGAGTTTGAGTTAGCTAGCAACGTCAATATTCCTAACAACACTGCAGGATTTTGTTTACTACTACATGATCGAATAATTGAGTACAATCCACTGAATGGAGAGGTTAGAAAACTGATATAAATGAGATTATAAATCAGAAATTTATTTAGTATTTCAAAGAACTTGTGAGAGAATACACATATATCATAAAAATGTTCAATAATAAAAGTGTGGTTATTGACGTTCAAGGATTTCGTGGTATTAAAAATAATTTTGTAGTGAAAGAATTGGCAGTATCATATAATTTTCAAGAGTTTCAACTTTTTATAATAAAACCACCATATCCATTTGAAAATTTACCTAAAAAACAACAAAATCAAGCAAAGTGGCTGTTTAATAATCACCATGGTTTGACATGGAACGAAGGATTAATTGATTTTGAAAGTGTTAAGCAATTTTTACGCAAAAATGGTTGTGTAATATATTGGGTGAAAACTATACAATCTATGATCTGGATGATTTAGAAGCACCAAATTTACAAACAATTCGTAACAAATATCCACAAACGTTAAGATGCCCAACACATAATGGACTTTGTGCTCTACAGAATGTATTAGTTTTAAGAAATTTTGTTAATGAAGAGCTTGCAAAAGAAAATCTTGTACTTGAATTATAAAGAAAGAAAGAAAAAAAAAAAACATGTATTTTTTTTTAATAATAAATTTATTCATTATAATTAAACTTAAATTTAATTTAATTTATATCTATATTAATCCTAAAATGTCCCCAAGCATATGTATTTATCCCATTTTCTCTTACAAATCGCTTATCATCGGAAAAACTTAAAGCTACTTTATTAATTATTTGTGTATAAATATTATGAATTTTAGATCTAAATACATACATATTATTATTACTATAAAACAATTTCTTTTTATACAAGCAATCTCTATAATTTTCTATACTTAAATTATTAACAATTGTCTTTTTTACACCTTTTGCTTTTTTAATATCTTTTGAATCTTTCACACTTAATGAGTACATTTTCGATCTTAAACCAATAAATTCAGTCATTATACTTCCATTTTTCTCATCTTTCATCATACCCAAAACTTTTTTATTTTTCAATGAAATACCATAAGGATTATTGAATGCATATTCAGAAGTATCAAAGTATTTATCAATATCATTTTTAATATCATTATAAAAATCTTCTGTTTGAATAGTATATATAAAAGAGTCGGTATCCATATAATTTATCAAAATATTTTCACCATATTTAGGTTTTATATAATCATAATGAAATTTATACATATTTAATTTTGATAATTCTAACACACAAAATCCTAAATAAATTGGTTTATCGTAATAAGTATGCATACGTTTCATTTGTATAGCAATCATATTATCAGTAAATTGTGTAGCACTATGAAAATTAGGTTTTGCTATTAAAGCTCTAGCTCCTAATTTCTTATAACAGTTATCCCATTCCGTTAATATTTTAACATCTTTTCTTTTATCAACATTTTCCATAGTTTTTCCAAATGAAGCATTATTCATTAACTTAAAAAAATTTTTATCAAATGCATTTTTTGCAAGTGTACGATGATGATTATTCAAGTAAATGAAACGTTTCATCCATGTTGATTGCTTAAACTGTAATACTCTATGAATATGTGTAACTTTAAGACCATGTTTAATACAGTGTTGTAGATTTCTATAATGAATAACATATCGCTTCTTGTTTGTTAAATCTGTAATTAATTTAACATGTTTTGAATTTGAAGTAATTTTATTTTCTGAGCAAAATGGTAAGTCATTATGTACATCATGTAATACTTCAGGATATTCTAAATCCACTTCTAAAATATAACCAGTCTCTGAATCTTCAAGAATATTTTCAATATCGATATTTTTATTTTCAATCCATTTAAAATCACCATAAGGAAGAGCTTGTGACATTGCCCAACCATACAAATTGTTTGCATCTACATACATTAAATATTGCGATGGTTTTTGCTCATCATAATCATCCATATATTTATTATTTGCTACAGAATGTCTATGGCAACATTGAGAAATTCCGCCTCTAATACTTTTTTTGATGAAACTATAAATATTAATATCTGTTAATAACTCAAGTTCAATTTTTGTTTCTTTCAACATTGCATCCCATGATAAACCTGGAGCAGTATAATATTGACAAGGATCGAGTGAGTAAATTTTTTTACAAACTTTTCTAAAATTTTCAAATACATCAGTTAAAAGTAATACATCCGTCTTCAAATATAATAATAAATAGTCCCAAAGATTTTTGCATTCAAATTTACACCAAACCTTTCGCGCATGATTATAATCTTCGTTATTACATACACTATTTGTCAATTTACTACTGAAATCTTCTTGTGATGGTAAACTTGCTTTATCTAATCGCTCCCATGAACTGATATATTCATATGGAAATACTCCTTTTCTTGTCAACAATATAAATTTCTCATCATCCTTGAACTCTGATCGAACTGTTCTTAACATATCATTTGTTAAATTTTTCGCTAAAGAATCTAAACTAGACTGCATAAATCTATTTGAATCTAGAAATCTCAATTCTATTGTATTCTTTTCATCAACGAAAATTCTCTTCGATAGTGATACATATAGTTCCTTATTCAGAGGAATAACATTTATATCTCCATTAAAATTAGATAACTCCTTTATAAATAGATGACAATCGTATCCAGCAAAATTATGGAAAAATATTGGAAAAAATTTAGGTACACGGTATAATAAATTACATTTTTCATGAGCTGGTCCTCTATATTTGCCAGTTAGATGACAGTGATCTCGAACTCTATTCTTATCTAAAAACTGCTTACAAATATGACACTCTGTACTTTCATTTTGGATTTTGATTTCATTTAATGTTAAATGATTCATTGATTTCGAATTTTCATCTTTAATAATTGAAGATACAAATATTTTTGTACAATCTTTTCCTTTGTAAGTTCTGAATTGATTTAAACTGTCGTCAAAGCTACACTTAATATAGTATGCAAAAGCACAAGGCTCATGTTCTTGTACATTTGTTGTGGATGGTAATGATGGATCTGGCATGCATGTACTAATATCCTTTAAAATACATTCAAAATCAGCATATATTACAAAAGGAACATCTAGTTGATTTTAAAATACTTTTTTCTTTTGTCGTTATTTTTGTTACTATTTTATTACATTCATTCTTGTGAGCATTCAAGTCATTTTCAGAAGAAAAATATAATAAACATGAGTTACACATATAGATTTGATGGTGATGATGTGTTAACTGCACACTTATTAATCTGAAATTTAGAAATTTTTTGTTAATTAATAAAATTTCATAATTTACACTTACACAATTACATACCTAGATATGTTTTTTATCCATACGTAATGAGATTTTTCTTCTTCTTGTATGAATAATAAATTTATATAAATTTCTTTTTCTTTAGACGTTGAATAATACGGTCCAATAATTTTATTATCATCCAATCCAAATACATTTATACTGACTTTTGGATTCAGCATTTCAAATTTATAAATATCAGATACTTTTAGTGGGAACTCTAGTCCAGTAAAATCAAGTTCAGCCTCATTTTTCAAAATTATTTTTTCAGACTTTATATTCTCAATCTGATACGATGATGATCTTTCAGAATTTGTTTCGACTGGATTCATTGCAGATATTACAGCCCATTTAAAACAATACTCGTCCTCATTCTTTACATTGATGCAAGCTTTTTTATTTTGTATAGATTTTGGAAGTGATATATACTGAGATCCTCTTAAAGGTCTCCATTGATTAATATTAATTTCAACATGAACAATTCTTACTAGAGCCCAACCACTATCTCTTTCTTGAAATTCTTGCATTTTTTTATGAATTTTTCCAACCATCTCTTCATAAACTGAGCATAAATCTTCAATTTTCTGTATAATTGACATACAAGATTGAAAAGATTTAACTGAAAGTGTGATATCATCTTCACCATCATTTCCTTTTGTAATTTTTATATATTCACAAAATAATTCCATATTAAACTTGAATGATGAATGTTTATCAAGTAGATTTCCTAAAGCATTTAAAATATGATCTTTTGATGTATTAAAGAATTTTAAGACATCTAATACACCTTCATCTTTGTTTTCAAGTATATATGTTTCAACTCTTTCTTCAAAAGCGCTTTTGATTACCTTTAAATTTTCATTTAGAGGCTCAGCTGAATTTTTTTTGTGTATGTTTGTTCTTAAATGATATGACCAATTCTTTGTTGGAATATCTTTTTGACATGCATCACAAAATTTTGTTATCGCTATTGACTCAACTGGTTTTTTTACTTCAACCGTATGATTCTTTCTTAAATGAGATAATAAATTATCGCTCCTTGAGAATTCCTTTTTACATACTACACAAGAAAGTTTGTCGATGACAGAATCAGAATGGATCTTCTTTTTATGTTCTAATAATTTGTCTTTCCTACTTAAATGTTTCTCACAAATATCGCAAATTACACGTTCACCATGAATGCTATTAACATGTCTTTTTAAAACTGATTTTGTTGAAAAATCTTTATTACATAATTCACATGTAAACTTCATTTTTTAAAAAAAATTTAACTTATAACACACACACACACACACATCCAACTAGAATTTCACAATTTGATGAAATCCTTATTATGAAATAAAAACATTAAAACATCATATAATACAATTTAAAATAGAATTCGCATTTGTTTATTTTAGGATGGAATTTGCAAGCTTTGCAAAAATATACATCGCATGTGTCGGTAATTGAATAAATTGCGCGTGGTGGTATTTACACAAACATGTCTCAACATGATTAGCACTGATAAAGCACATGTTAATCACGCGGGTTTTTTCTATGCTTCAAGGTCTGATGATGATGTCATTCAACCAGGCCAGAGCCGACATTTTTGAATTCTTTTCAGTATACTTTCAAAACAAACTTCGCATACTTTTAGGTTATGACGCCATTTTGTAACAAAAAATTTGCATACTTTAAGGTGACACACCACAACCAAAAAGCTTAACACCATCAAAGCTATACCACATATCACAAACATAATCCACATACCACAAAAGCTACACCACATACCACAACCCACACCACACACAAACATAATCCGCATACCACAAAAGCTACACCACATACCGCAACCCACACCACATACCACAACCCACACCACATACCACAACCCACACCACATACCACAACCCAAAAGCTCAAAGCTTTCAAGCTCTCACCGCATATCTCAACCCAAAAAGCTCTAAAGCTCATGACGTCATCAAAAAAGCTGTGCACAAAACCCTACTTGGTCTAGAACCGGCATATATACTCTACTGCCAGATAAGGGGCACATGTTGTTCCATACGTGACGGTTTTCAATTTATAACATTTAAGTCTTTCCTCTGGATTATCGCGCCACCAAATTAGTTGATATTTTTGATCGTCCTCGTGAAGCTGAAAGACATATCGTGGAAATCTAAAACGCAATAGAATGGAGAATACGTCATCTTGTATAGTTGGACCTGTATATAATACGTTGTTGAGCGATAGGTTCGTTGAGGTTTTGGCGGACGCATCGAAAACGACTCGCAACTTGGTCGTGGAGCTATCCCATTTCAAGACACAATGATGAGGGAGAAAGTAATATGGCTTTTCAATTTGATTGAAGTTAACCTCCTTCATATGATTTAATTCTAAGTATTCATTCATAAATTTGACATATTCAGTTTTCAGCTGTGCATCCTTTGCTAATTTTCTTTCTATTGCATAAAAACGTTGTAAGGCTATGTCCTTCGATTCTCCCAATTTTATTGAGTCATCACGAAATGGGAGTTTTACCACAAAGCGGCCATCGTCGTCTCGATAGGTGTTTTGTGTAAAGTGAGTTTCGCAATGTTTTTCAGCGACAGTAAGGGCTTTATCGTCAGTACTAGGTTCATCTAGCATCCACAATTTTTCAATATTCTGGTGATCTTCTTGAGAGTTGGTACAAATTCCACAAGTCGCTTGAGTTGATTGAATGTGATTGATGCGTCCTGATACCACCCATCCGAACACTGTATTTTGTAAAGTTGGCAAGTTTTCTGCGATTTTGATCTGCCCAATGGCTAGCAGATTGTGGTACAGTTCAGCACCAATAAGGAGGTCAATTTTCTTCGAGATGTTGAATTGAGGATCTGCCAAAGGAATATTGTTTGGCAGTGACCATGTTGGGATGTTAATTGTTTCTGCTGGTTGAGGTGAGATTATGTGAGATAGTATGTTTACCTATACCCTGGTGCGGAACCCGTTTATACGAGATTCTAGAGTTACATTAGCTCTTCCCTCTGCCTTTTGTGTGTGGGAGCCAATACCTTCAATTCTCATGCCATCACTTGTGCATTTCAGTCCCAGTTTTTTAGCTATTCGATGACTAATAAAATTGAGTTGTGAGCCAGAGTCCAAAATGGCTCGACATTCTATGCTTTTGTTGTCAAATGTTAGTTTTACGAGTTCTGTGCTCAATAAAACGTATGTTTCGGAGCTAACTGACAATGCTGTTTTCTGTTGTTCTGTCGGCGAGTATGAAATTTTACTTTCCAAATTGTTGGTTGAAACGGGTTTTGAAGATGATGTAGCCTGATTTGGCTGGAAATGTAAAAGTGTGTTGTGTTTTTTGTTGCACTTAATGCAACACCTGGAGCTGCAATTACCAGAACTGTGTCCTGGCTTCAAACAATTGATGCAAAGGTTTGCTCTTTTGACTAATGAAACTCGTTCTTGTGGTGAAAGTTTGAGGAATTTAATGCACGAGTATGATGGGTGATTTTCCTTGCATGACGCACAAATGGTTTTGGTTACTACAGTCAATGCCTTGTGTGTAATGGGTTTTTTATCAACCGATTTGTTTGGTCCTAGGGCCTCCAACGATTGAAAACGTTTTTCTAAAAATTTTAAGAAATCTGACATAGATTGAAGTGTTTTCGGCTGACTGAGTGACTGTTCCCATAATGTGTGAGTTTGGCGATCTAATTTTTTTATCAAAATATGAAGTAAAATGGGGTCCCAATGGTCGATATTTATGTTAAGGTTTTTCAGTCCAAGCAGACACTCATGAGTGGTATCATGTAATATCTTTATGGCTGAAGCACTTTCAACGTTGCTTGATGGCTGAGATAATAGCTTGTTCAAGGTTGCTGTGACCAATAAGCGTATATTTTCATATCTATCGTTTAGAAGTCTCCAAGCTGTGAGATAGTTTTCTTCAGATATTACCAAATGACGAATCATGTTGGCAGGTTATCCTGATAAGCTGCCTTTTAGGTACCACATTTTTTGGCATGCGGCTATTGATTGTTTGTGCACAAGTTCTGTAAATAAATCGTGGAATTGTCTCCACTTTAAATAGTCCCCGTCGAACTTTGGTAGCTCGATTTTAGGAAGTTTCATTGAAGAATTAACCCTGCTTTCAGATTGCACATTTCGAGAAACATTTTCTTGTGTACAACCAGCAAGGCCCTCATATAATTGTGTTAAGGTTTGATGCATGTTTTCTTCTAACTGAAGATAGTCGTCCAAGATATAATTAGGGTCTTCCAGACGTCTATTGTGAATACGCTGGATTTCCCCCCAGTGCTGTTGTGTAGCCTGTATTTTTAAATCATAATATTGAGATGTTTGATTTGTGAACGATAAGTTTGCCATCATATTTTGTAGTGCTTGCATTAATTTTGTGTGTTTCGTGCTCATATTTTGATAATGAGCTGTTCGATCATGAATTGGTACTTGAATTACTTCTGATGCTTTGACCGCTTCAGAGAATTCAGTCCTTCTAGGGTTGTTAGCCTGCTTTTGACGATCTGGTTTCATTGTAGCTTGAGTTTGTGTGCTTTTACCTATAGCACCCGTTGCGCTGCTGGTGATGGTCGGAGCTATGGTCAGTTCTTTCATTCTTTTCTGCACATCTTGAATGGTTTCGTCGTATTTAGTTCTGATAGTCTCATAATAATCCTTTTGGAAATAAGCATGATCACGTTTAGATTCGTGATTGGTGCGGATGTCGCTATCCACCTGATCGAAATCATCCCAAAGTTGATGAAGCCTTGATAACCGTTTATTGAGATACTCTAAAGTTTTACGGCTGTTTGCATCATTTTTGTATATAGCCACAATGGAGCGTATTTCATCTCCAGTTGTCTAAATCTTCAAAGGACGTGTCCATCACGTCGGGGTCACCAAAAAATGTTCAAAGTTCTTTTACCTTGAATTTGAGAGAATGATCTAAGGCACATAAACCTTGATCCTTTGTAGATTGTGAAAACGGCTCTTGTTACCGCAACACAGTAAGAAAGAAAGAATTTCAATAACTTCCTTAAGAAATCTCACTTGAGGAAATACCAAATAAAACACTTGGTTGGTGGTTAAAGAAATTCTGAATTTTATTGAAAATTAAATCCTGTTATATACTAAATTTTTACATGTAATTAAATGTAAAATGCATAATTAACAATTTTTGGCTTTTATTCATTTATGAAACTAAAAATCAAAATTCTGATTTTCCCATAAAATTATATACAATATTATAATAATAAAAAGAACAATAACAATGTTTACCTCTAGAAAGCATGCAAAAGAATTTTTCAAGTAAACAAGATATCAGGTTACGTCTGCCTAATAAGCTAGCATAAGCATTTTTTTCTTTCTAATGCTGTGTAGAAAGTTAATTTTGTAAAAAATGAATATATTTAGGTAAATTTAAAAAAATATGTAAACTTAATTAATTGAACTTAATTACATGCACTATATGTATGTTAAAACCACTTGTCCTCAACTTCGACAACATCTTCAAAAGCAAACATAAAGGCAGGAATCACAAGAACTAAAAGTGCTGATGAATGTGAAGTACTCGCTCCAAGGAAAAGACGGCGTAATGAAAAAAACTGGAGACGAAACCAAATTAAAAAACTTAGGAAGAGTAGAGAAGAATACATAAATTGGAGTAATAAACTTATTTCAAAAAGGGAACTTAAACTACCTTGTCCTCCAAACTGCCGACTTAATTGTTTAATCAAATTCAAAAAAAAAATGCCAGAAAAACAATATTCTAACAAATTTGGGCATTATCGGATATAAATAGGCAAAGAGACTTTATTAAGCAATATGTAGAAATTACTGTGAAGAAAAGGGAAAGATTAAGACATAAGAAGGAAAATCAGGAAAGCTGCAGTAGTCGAAGGAATTTATCTTTTTTTTATTTTTTACCTAATGTTACTGCAGGCTTTAAAATTAAAGTGTGTCAACGGATGTTCCTTAATACATTATCGATAAGTCACCAAATGGTTAAGACAGTGGCTGAAAAGTCCTTTGAAAAAGAGCAAGCAATAGTAAAAGAGGACACGCGACTTATATATTCCGTTTTAGTGGTAAAGAAAAAATAATTTATAATATTAAATTTAACTTTTTTATTAAAAAACGAAACATGAGTTAGCTACATTCGTACAATCACTTAATAACTAACTTTATTTCTTATTAGAAACCCTATTTATACTTATTATAACAAAGAATATGATGCTATCGCAAAGCATCATATAATTTCTTATCATATATTATATTAAAAAGAAAAACATACATAGATTAGAAATTATGTTAAAAACAAATGAGTCATGTTTATATGATCTTTGAACAAATTGATTATCGAAGGATTTTGGATTCATTATTAAATCTTAATTTACATTGATGTTTTATTGTACAATGTTTACTCAACTTTAAATCTCTTAATAATGTTTCTTTTTGATAATTGTATGTTTGATTATTAATTTCAATAATGAATTCATTATCTTCGTCTATTTCTAGATAA
Source organism: Bombylius discolor (assembly GCA_939192795.1). Taxonomy (NCBI): domain Eukaryota; kingdom Metazoa; phylum Arthropoda; class Insecta; order Diptera; family Bombyliidae; genus Bombylius; species Bombylius discolor. The sequence continues at coordinate 19,031,031 of OW584240.1, read as the reverse complement.
TTTGTATTTGGTAATGGTATAATTAATTTTAGATCTGTTTTTATATAATTCTGTGGTATTTTTATAGATAATATAATTTTATTCTCATATTCTAACATCCCTAACTTAATTAATTTTAGCTTATAAAAATCTATGTTAAACATTTCAATTTCTTCTAATGTTAATATTCTTGGATGTATGATATTATTTTTAGCTGATGCTATATTATCTTGGATCTGATTTATTTTATTTTCTAGATATCTTAGTTTAGAAATTTGATCTTAGTACAAAGTATGACTTTCAATATTTTTATATTGATTTTCTGATTTATTATATGTATGTGTCTAAAATTTTAATTCTATCTTTTTCTATTGCTTCTTTTAAAATTGCTATTGTTTTATTGAAATGATTATTTATTTTTATTTGTTTATTTATTGTTGTTATTACATTATGATTATTATTATCTACTATTCTTAAATGCTCTAATATATTATTTCTATCTATATCATCCATAGTTCCAAAAAGCCATTTTTGTGTTCTTCCTATGATATTGATAAGACCTCTTTTTTCTCTGTTATTAACTTTAGGAATTATTGATTCTATTTTTGCTTTTATTATATTGATTTCTGCATTTATTAATTCTTTGTTGTCTATATCTAGATGTCCTATATTTAACTCTAGTTTTGTAACAACTTGTAAAATTTCTTCAGGATTAATCACATGTAAAATTGTATTAGTTTGAGTAACTATTTCTACTGTTCCAATTTTCATTTTTAAAAAACCTAATTCTTCATGTATTTGATTTATTTGTAATATCGCTGTTGTTGGAGTAGTTAACATTAGTAATAATATTATTTTTACCTGCAAATTTATTAGATCTTTTAATATTTATTTGATGAACATTTTTTAATGGTTTAATTTTATATCTAGTTTTTTCTTTATGTCTTAACCTCTTATAATTTCTTATTGGGCCTAATTCCCTATTTTCTATATAGTCTTCCCTATTCTGATTTAATTTATTTATAATCTTGTTTTTTTTTGTCATCTACTACTTTGTTTAATGTTTTTTCATTTATTTCTTCTCTTGTTTTTTAGGTGTTGTTTTTATTGTGGAATGGTATCTTTCATTATAATTTCCGATTGCTATTTGTATTTTCATTTCAGTTGATAATTCCTTATTATCGATTCCGGTTACTTTTTCTAATAAAGTAGAATGTAATCTTTCTATGTCTGAATTACCAGTATGACTATTTGGTTTTGTCCAATGTACCTCAACATTATTTTCTTTTAAAAAAAGTATAATTTGCTCAGACTTGAATTCATTGTCCATTATTATTTTTTTTGGCTTTCCGAATTTCGCGAAATGATTTATTAATATAGATTGTTTACTTCTCCAATTTCTATCAATTATTGGATATACTGCTGCAAATTTAGTTAATTTGTCAATAATGGCTACAAACGTTTGTTTTGTTATGTGGAATATGTCTAAGTGAATTATTTCATTTTTCGTTTTTGGGGTTTCTGTTACATGGAATTTCGATTTTATTGGATTTCGGTCATATTTGATTTCTTGACATTTTTCACAATTATTAATTATTAATTGAATATGTTCGTGTAATTTTGGATAATAAATTGCATTTTTTAAACTATAATATGTTCCATTTATTCCACTATGCATAGATTCTTTTATATGATATACAGAGATTTGTTTGTGTAATTCTTTTTCACTGTCTACTTCTTTAGCTCTTATTGTATACATTTAACAAATTCTATTTTATTTTCACTTGAATAAAGTTCTATAATAATTTGTTGTACTATATTAAATTCGTGATCAGTTACTTCTGAAAATATTCCTATTCTACCTATTTTTATGAATTTCTTTAATGTATCTTTTATTTGGTTTTTTGTATTTAGTGGATTTATATAAATAATTCTTTTTCCATGTTTTACTTCAACTTCTTGGATTGGACTGTATGTGAGTATTAATTGGGTTTTATACTTATTAACAATTTCTTCTTTTATTGGAATGTGGTTTAATAATTGTTCGTCTACTATGAATGTCTTGTTTTTGATAACTCCATGTTTGATTCCGCATCATTTTTTTCATTTATTTTAGGTGTATTATCTAATCTACTTAAAAAATCGGCTACTTTATTTTCTTTCCCTTGTAAATATTCTATTTCGTAATTATATTCTTGTAATTTTAGTAACCATCTTTGGTTTCTTTGAGAGAATTCTTTGCCTTTATATTTATTATTTAAATATTTAATTGGGACATGGTCAGTTATATTTTAAATTTATTTCCATATAAATATGGCCTAAAATAATTAACAGAATATACTATCGCTAAAAATTCCTTATCAGTAACACTATAATTTTTCTCATGACTGTTCAAGGTTCTTGATACATAACATACTGGATGCCCTTGTTGGGATAGCACTGCTCCTATTGCAAAATCACTTGCATCTGTTGTTATTGTGAAAGGTTTTTCATATTCGGGATATTTTAATATTGGATGAGCAGATATTAGGGTTTTCAAATTGTCAAATGCTGCTATGTATAGTGGATCTTTCTCATTAATTTTTACATCTTTTTTTAAATATTTAATCATAGGATACGCTATTTTCGCATAATCTTTAATGAATTTCCTGTAATATCCTGTCATTCCTAAGAAACCTTTTAATTGTTTTTCTGTTCTAGGCAAAGATAAATTTTCTATATCTTTTATTTTATTAGGATTAGGTTTTATTCCATCTTTAGTTAATATGTGCCCTAAAAACTCTGTTTCATGCTTCATAAAACTACATTTATCTACTTGTATTTTCAAGTTATATTCTTGTAATTTTTTAAATATTTTTTCTAAAGAATTAATATGCTCTTCTAAGGTTGTAAGAAAATCAAAATATCACCTAGATAGACTACACAAATCTGATTAATATATTCTCTTAGAATATTATTCATTAATCTCTGGAATGTTGCTGGGGAGTTTTTTAAGCCAAACGGCATTCTAACATATTCGTACAACCCTGAGGGTGTGACAAATGCTGTTTTTTCAATGTCTTTTTCAGCAACTACTTATATAATGAATACATTCAAATAAAATTAGGAAACAAAAATAATGCGAAAAACGTTTCAAATGAAAGTTATGAATATGAAAATAAAAGCGACATAAACAACTGGTCAAATAACAATGAGAAATTTGGGAAAATATTAGAACAAATCATTTACATAAAACTGTGGAAATTACCAGTTTGAAAAATATAATTGAAAATTTTTCTGAAGTTTTTAGTTTGGAAGGGGATAAATTAACTGAAACATCCATACTTAAACACGAAATAAGAGTAGAGAAAAATAATCCCATAAATGTTAGAACCTATAGGTACATGAAAAACAGGTTAACGAACAAATAAAAAACTTTTTAGATGAGGGTATAATTAGGCATAGTATTTCACCGTTGTCAAGTTCAATATGGATCGTTCCCAAAAAGGAAAACATAAGTGGTCAACAAAAATGAAGAATGGTAGACTATCGTAAAATAAAAGATATTACTGTTAGTGATAATTTTCCTATAGCAAACATTCAGGAAATCTTAGATCAATTAGGTCAAGGAAAATACTTCACAACATTAGACTTAAAATATTTAGGTCATTTAATAACAAGTGAAGGTGTCTTACCAAATTTGAAATAAAATATATTAAAAAACCTTTTAAAAATAAATAACTTTTATAAATAAAATGCACTAAAAATTAAAAAATAATTTTTTTTCCTCAGTGATATAATAAAAGTTTGGGTATCCATAATTATAATCACAATTGTCTAACTGTAACTCATGCCAACAAATATATTTTATTTTCTACTTTTCATATCACACACGGCCACATTGGACAATCCCAAGGAGGGTATATTTTTCACCCAACCCCCACCCAAAAAAACGTGAAATTTTTACTTTATTGGAAAAGCTCATTTATTCCATTCACTCATTTTATATGTATATGCTTTTTAATGTTTTAATAAAATATCTAGTAGTTTATGAGTCACCCTTAGTCCCAAAGTTATTTAGTCAAGGGTTAGTAAGTTGATAAAAGTTATTTAAAAAATAGAGGTTATATATGGAATAAAAGAACCGAAAAACCGAAAATAAATAAAAAGTTTTCTTGGAATGATAGGATATTATTGAAAATTTATAAAAGAATTTAGTGTTAAGCTTCACCTTTATATAGATTACTGAAGAAAAATATTAATTTTGTATTAAGTGATAAAGAAACGAATAGCTTCGAAGAATTAAAAAAAAGATTGAAGAGTTTAACACTTTTGCAATATGCTAATTTCAAAAAAGAATTCATTATAACAACATAATTAACATTAGTTTAATTATCAACTAAACAAACAAGGACATAACTGTTGAACAAAAAGACATTACTGAACAACAAAAAAGGGACATATTTTTGTTTACAAAAGAGACATAATTTTAAAAAAAAAAAAATTTTTTTTACACAATTTTGACAAAAAAATGGATAGCCTAGCACTTCCTCAAATATCTCGAGGAAAGGAAATTGAGAAAATTTTAAAAGCATTTTACAACGATAAACCAGAAAAAAAGAATCTAACCTATCTTCTTGATAAACTAGAGGTTCTTGACAACTTATGGTCGAATTTTGAAAAGGGAGATGATGAAATTAGAAAACTTTATCCTGAGTCGATAAATCATTCATATTTCACATACGACTTCTACAACAAGGTGAAAGGCGCATACAACACTACCAGAATTGAAATTAATAATCTTATACAACATATTAATGTATCAAAGGGAGCAATTCCAAAGAATCACCTAACAAGTATTCAACCAAATAGTCCTCTCGTAAATCAACCTGCTTCAGTAAATGAAAATCTGTTAAAAACTTTCACCTCGGATCATGATGACAGATTAACTAAGCTTATACGACGACAAAAAATGGTCATTTCGACAATAGAACATGTTTTAGCAGGAATTGAATACAATAATCAAACCAAACAATATTATGAATTGAAAAGCTCAACAATCAAACACTACTGGAAACAAATCGAAGAAAATAATAATTATATCCGTGAAATGGTTGAAGATGATTCTGCAATTGATTACAAATTTATTAATTATCTTGAACTAGAAGATAAAATTCATGTTACGTTAGTTAAACTGAATGAAGAGCTCGAAAAATGCCAAGGCCTAACCCAGAATACAGCTGGTATAATATCCACAACACTGTCACATATGAAGTTACCTAAAATAGTCCCCCCCAAATTTGATGGGAACTACTTAAGGTGGCAACAATTCTACGACCTCTTCAGTCAGATGGTACACAATGAACCGATAAGCAATGTTCAAAAAATGTGGTACCTGAAAATGAATCTGGCTGGAGAAGCAGAAAATCTTATAGGTCATCTAGCACCAACAGATGATAATTACATTACCGCATGGAATATGTTGAAGGGTCGATATGCAAATAAAAGACTTTTAGTAACAGCGCTATTAGACAAATTGATGGCACAACCATCAATACATAATGAATCCGCATCTACCTTAAAGGCTTTACACGACACTACAAAGGAGTGCTTATTGAGCTTACAAAATCTAGGCCTTTCTGTAAAAGAGTACTGGGACCCAATAATAGTTCATATCATAATGAAAACTACTTCGAATCCACAACCATACGTAATAACGAAGGTCGTTTTGTGGTCAATTTACCGATGCTGAGTGACCCACGATCATGATTACTAAGCATGGAAAAAAGATTATCAAAGGACAGGTCATTAAGAATGCAATACTGCGCATTTTTAGATGAATATTTGCAATTAGGACACATGCGTGAGCTACCGTCAAAAGAACTAAAACAGCCATATTACTTTTTGCCCCATCATTTCGTACTAAAACCGTCAAGTAGTTCAACAAAATTAAGAGTTATGTTCGATGCATCAGCTAAAACTTCAAACAATTTATCACTCAATGACTTGTTACTTAACGGCCAAAAAATACAAGACGATTTGATCTCAATCATCCTTCGATTCAGAACAAAAAAATACGTGTTTACAGCTGACATTGTCAAAATTTATCGACAGATTTTATCAGCAGAAGAAGACCGAAACTTACAGCTAATTATGTGGAGGCAAGATCCTGCAGGTCCAGTAAGGTTCTATCAACTATGCACCGTTACTTACGGAACAAAATCGGCTCCATATTTGGCAGTTAAATGTCTACACAAAATTGCTGAAGACGAAGGTCATCAATATCCGTTAGAATCAGCTGCCATCAGGGACTTTTATGTAGACGATGTTATGACAGGTAGTGACAACATAGAAGAAGCTATTGCCATACAAACTCAATTACAAGCATTACTGGAACATGCAGGATTTGAACTTCGAAAATGGTGTGCTAACCACCCTAAACTAGTAGAAAGTATTCCTAACGCAGATTTAGAAATTCAACTCGATTTTTCAAACTTTGAAAATGACCATGTGAAGACTTTAGGACTCATTTGGCATCCAGTGACTGACCATTTCGCAGTAACAACATCAACCAAGAGCTTCAAAAATGTTACAAAGAGAACTATATTAGCGGAAACCTCACAGATATTCGACCCGCTTGGCCTTATTAACCCAGTTGTAGTAGCAACCAAAATCTTCATACAAGAATTATGGAAATTAAAAATAGGATGGGATGAAGAGCTACCAGAAGACCTACATTCTAAATGGCTGCAGTTCAGACAAGAATTAAACAAATTAAATGAGTCTAAAATTCCTAGATACGCCTGCAGTACTGAATCTTTACGTTCCATTCAACTACATGCATTTGCGGACGCTAGCGAAAGGGCATACGATACGGCACTATACATCAGATCAAAGGACATGAATGGGAAGGTCAGCGTTAAGCTCCTGTGTGCAAAGTCACGCGTAGCGCCCATAAAACCAACCACTCTACCTAGGCTAGAGCTTTGTGCAGCTAAACTTACTGTGCACCTAGTTGACCATATAAAAAGGGTGATAAATTTGAAAATTGATGAAACATTTTATTGGTCAGACTCCCAAACTGTCATATCATGGATACGAAGAGATCCATCTCAATTAAAAACATTTGTTGCCAACAGAATTGTCATCATTCAAGAATTGTCACAACAAAATAGATGGAGCTATGTTAACACAAAGGAAAATCATGCTGACCTAATATCAAGAGGTGTGACCCCTGAGCAATTAATAAAATCAAATCTTTGGTTTGAAGGTCCTGATTTCCTAAAACAATCAAAATCAAATTGGCCTCGTAGTTTATATGAAGACATACGAGTGGAAGAGGAAGAAAAAATTACTAAAATAGCATTAATCGTAACAAGCAATACCAAAAACGGACATCCTATGTATTATATAAATCATGGCAATTCCTTCAGAAAATTGCAACGAGTAATGGCCTACATTTTACGAGCTACAAAATTATTTCGAAACAAACATCTACACAGAACATTAAATACTTATTTAGCTGTGAGTGAGTTAAAAGAAGCAGAGAAGGTCATAATAAAAGAAGTTCAAGACAGCAGCTTTAAGGGAGACATACAAAATTTAAATACTCACAAGCAAACTCGCGACATTAACACCTTTTATTGATAAAGAAGGACTCGTACGTGTAGGTGGAAGGCTTCAAGCAGCAGACGTGAGCTACCACACAAAACATCCTTTACTATTGCCAGCAGATAATTTCGTAACAAAACTTCTCATGAATTACTATCATATCATACATCTACATGCAGGACCTCAAGCATTACACGCAATAGTTCGACAAAGGTACTGGGTTCTACAAGCTAGAAATCTAGCAAGATCTGTAGTTATCAACTGCATAACATGTACAAGGGTAAGACCACGACTATGCAATCAGCAAATGGGGAACCTACCAAAACATAGAGTCCAACAGGCTCGGCAATTCATAAATTGTGGAATTGATTTCTGCGGTCCAGTTTTCACATATTTCAAGATAAGAGGAAAAAGACCACAAAAATCATATATCGCTGTTTTTGTTGTTTTGCAACAAAGGCAGTTCATTTAGAAGTCGTATCTGATCTGACGACTGAAGGATTTTTGGGTGCTTTAAAACGATTTGTATCTAGAAGAGGAATGTGTGAGAATATATACTGCGACAATGCCAAGAACTTTGTAGGCGCAAGAAACCAGTTACAGGAAATCAGCGAAATACTGACCAAGGAACGATCAAGAGAACAAATTATAAATATGTGCTCAGAGAGGAAAATACAATTTCACTTCATTCCACCAAGGGCACCACACTTCGGTGGTCTTTGGGAGGCAGCAGTGAAATCAACAAAACATCTGTTGCATCGCAAACTCATGACAATGTCACCGACCTACGAGGAGCTGTGTACAATAACAGCAGAAGTTGAAGCCATTTTAAATTCTCGCCCCTTAACACCATTATCATCAGATCCGAACGACTTCACAGCTTTAACGCCAGCTCACTTCCTTATTGGGGAGCCTATGACAAATACCATCGAAACACACACAGAATCAAAAATGTCGCTATCATCAAGATGGGCCCTGGTTAAACACATCAAAAAGAATTTTGGAAGCGGTGGTCTCAAGAATATTTAATAGAATTACAGAAGCGTGCAAAATGGATTAAGCAATATCCAAACATTAAACCAGGAACACTTGTCATAATTAAGGACGATAATTCACCACCTCTCAAATGGACCATAGGTCGAATAGATGAAGTAGTTCAAGGAAACGACGGCAAGGTAAGAGTAGCAGACGTAAAAACTGCAACGGGAATCTTTCGTAGGGCTATACACCAACTAGCTCCACTACCAGTCGATTTGCAAGAAAATGATAATGACCAACCACTAAATGAACATCAAAATTCAGGAAATGAATCCATGGATGAAGAAATTGAGCGTCGAAGAACCAGAAAGAGGAAAACCTCATCAGCAGGAAATGCACTTAAGGTGATGCTCTTAACAATGCTAATACTACCAATATTTCCATCACCAACAACTGCTGAAACAATACATGTTGAAGGATTTAATCATAATCCTGGCATCTATTTTGAAAATCTGGGTAGAGCAAGCATGACGTCAAATACTTGGGATATACTAGTGTACTTTGATTTAAAGGGTTATTGGGCAACAATGGACACCATCAAAAAGGGCCTAGAACACTTGCAGAAACTGTCGCACAAGATAATGCACAATGATTATTATAAGGAAATTACATCTCAATATCTACATCAATTTGGTGGAATTGAAAAAAGAAATTTGCTGCTAGAAAATAGGAAACTAAAACTACGAAAAAGAAGATCACCTCTAGACATCGTTGGAACACTAGCTAATAAATTATTCGGAATATTAGGTCATAACTATGCTGAGCAAATGTCTGAAATAATCATGAAGGTTAAAATGAATGAAAATCACCTTAATGAACTTTTGAAAAATCAAACTTCAATATTAGAAACTACAGTAAACATAATACGAAGGAAGGAATATGAGGAAGAAAGACGCAATCAAACAGAAACAATCGAAAGGTCACTTGATATAGTATACGAAAAAACAAGAAATATGAATTCCGAAATGAAACAACAAAAGATTATCCAATCATTCAACACATTGTCTATTCTAGTAGCATCACTCATCAACGAATGCAGATTTATGCAAGAAACAGTTATAGATGTCATTACATGGAAGAACAAATCCAGTGGTAATATCACCAATTCAGCTCCAATCATAAATTTCGATTATTAAAAACAGTTTACCAGCTGGAACATCCATACCTTCAACAGATGGAAACGATGACATATCACTAATTTACAAATTAATGAACATACACTGCCAAATTATGATGAGCTATGTTGTGTTCGGAATTCAATTACCACTAATATCAACAACAAAATTTAATGTATACAAGATTATTCCTCTACCAACATTAATAAATCAAACATTCATCGCTATATCACCAATTAATCATTATTTAATCACTAACATTTATCGAGATCAATTTTACTTGATGACACAATTGGAATTTATGCTCTGCACAGAAATTTATGAACAACACTTTATTTGTGAACAAAATAAACCTATTATTAACAAAGGAACTAACAACAATATTTGTGAAATTCAACTATTTACACAAAATATTCTATCACCAACATGTAGCATTAACATTGCCAAACCGTCTAAAACATGGATGCAATTACACACAACTATGTAATCACTGGCTTTTCCCACTAGATAAGGAATATGAAGTATCATTCGTTTGCAACAACAACCTAACGCATAGAATCTTAAGAGGAAGCGGTCGACTAATTATGGCTGGTGACTGCATGATGAAAATGATGAACTAAATCTAAAAACCAAAAATAACATAATAACAAAAATCTCATCACATTCCTTTCAACCACGATTAAATCTTACAGCCAACATGGACCTACATGAAGATAACTCAATGCCATTAGCTGTACATGCAAAATTTACAAAACATAAAATTGAACTTGATAACATAACAACTGAATTACTTAATCTTAAATTACAACAACCAAAATTGCAAGACATACAAACATCTGTTATACAACACCAAGCAATAAGTTATACAACAATTATTATTATAGGAATTATCACAACCTACCTTATAACAACATGCATAAGGTCAAGAACCAAAACAATAAAAATTCGTCCAGAACCTGCACGACGAAGAGTCAACAAGGATAAACTTGAGGATTATAACTTTGAAGTCAACAGACTTCAAGGGGGCGCAGAATGTTGAGGAATGTCATATCATATATATCATATGTAGTACTTAATTAGTTAAATTGAAAATTTAAATTAACAAATATTCAAATTTTATTATATCTTAAAAAAGGTCTTTTACATATAAAATTATTTGTAGCTACTTCCGTAACTTTACTTAGCTTGCATTTTTTACGACATTGTTCAGCATAGCCACATGTAATAATCTGAATGACGCATGCATTATATACATTTAAAATTTAATTGAATTTGTAGAATCAGCAGTTTAGATAATAAATAAATTATGTTATTCATTAGGTATATGTAAAAATTATGTTTATTACAGGTATATTCATTTTATTGATAGAAAAATTTGTATATAAGGGAAATCAATTAACAATACATTATTATTCTTTATTCAATCGTCAATCATGATATGATGATATTACCCTACTCACTATATATTAATCATTAAGTAATATATGGAATATACTAAAAAGTTTGATGATAACACTGGTCGAAAAAAAAATAATTTTTATTTTTTTCCTTTTATTTTTTTACAGTTTTAGGCTTATTTTAATGTGCTGATTTTAAATACCACATTAGTTTTTTTCTAACAGCTCTTATTTTTAAATATTTTGATACTACTCTACATACATACATAATATCATTATTTTTCTTAGCAAAATGATTCGAAATGTGAAATTTTTTTGTATTAATAAAGAGGTAAAACTATACCGCACATGGTTTTGTATGGAAAAACCAGAAATACTTCATCGAGATAGAATTATATTGCCACCACTACATATCAAACTCGGCATTATGGAACAGTTTGTAAAGGCGCTTGACCAAAACGGTGAATGTTTTGCTTTTCTTTCACGCAAGTTTCCAGCATTAAGCATAGAAAAATTGAAACCGGGTATTTTTGATGGCCCACAAATTAGACAACTTGTAAAAGACCTCAACTTTGTGAATTCAATGAATTCGAGTGTAAAGATTGGAAATCGTTTGTTCTGGTGATTGCAAATTTTCTCGGAAACAATAAGTCGGACAACTATTCTGAGTTGGTTGAGTGCATGCTGCCCAATTTAAAAGATCTGGGCTGCAACATGAGTATCAAGCTTCATTATTTGCATTCTCATTTAGATCGATTTCCAGAAAATCTTGGTGCTTTCAGTGACGAGCAGGGTGAAAGATTTCACCAAGATATACGCACAATGGAAGAGCGTTATCAAGGAAGATGGGATATCCATATGATGGCCGATTACTGCTGGAATTTACAAAGAGATCAACCTCAAGCCGTACATTCAAGAAAATCGCGTAAAAGAACATTTTATAAAGATGAACAATATTGATATGTATAGGAATAATGGGAAAAATATTGTATTTTTGGAGAAAATCGTAATTTCATATAAATAAAAAATTTGAGCTGATACAATCAAACTACTATTTTTTTTCAATCAGGGTATACAATCAGGGATATACATACTCTATAATAGAAAATAGATTTCAGAAAAAAATTTCAGTGTTGACCAGTGTAATTCATATACCTGCTTACTAAGCAATATGTAATGATCTCTTAAAATTTTTTTCTCTTGTTTATCTCATTGCCTTTATATAATAAATAAGTAATGATATTAACACAAATCTTGCTATATAAGCGAGGTTAAAATTATCACTAGGGCTTTTAGTTCGATTTTATATTTTCGAGTTGAACCTCCTTTTTTTGTTTTATCAGACAGTTCAATTTTGTTCTGAGCTCTCTTTTTAATTCAAATTTTTTTGGTTATTTTGGTTCAATTTTTTTTTTTCAATTCATCGTGATTATTTTTTTTTCTTTCTTGAATTCAATTCTAATTTTTTTTTGTTAAATTTAATTCAAAAAAAAAAAAAAAATCAGAATTTAAATTAAAACCTTTTTTCTGGAAAAAAAAAAGAAGTGAAATAAAACCAATAATTGAGATTTATTGAGGTGAGAATAAAATTCTACGCTATTAAAATTGAAATAATACGGTAGTAAATAGTACAACAACTTAAAATAAAATAATTTAATAGAAATGGAAGGAATTTTCTAAGTATTTAAAAATAAATTTAAATTAAAAATGAATACAAAAGTTTTGAGTGATTTTGTTATTTGGCCTTTTAGTAAAAACTGAATAGGAAAATGAAAAAAAAAAAAAAACAATAATAATGGTAGCAATTTGAATAAAAATTGAAAAGATAAAATTTTAATAAACAATTTTTTTTTTTGGAGTACTGATAATAGCCGTTTTCATATACCCTTACATATACAGGGTGTTTCTAAGATCGTGTGCCAAAGTGAACATAGTGGTAGATCTCGATGAGAAATGAAAAAAATCGTATGGGAGGGGGGGGTCTATTCTCAATGGTTACCGAGATATTCAAGGTCAAAGAAATTTTTTTTCAAAAAGTGACTGGGTTCACTTTTCGCAACATATTTCAGCGCTCGCGCAGTGTAGAGAGCTAAATAAAAGTTATTTGTAAAGAGAACCTTCGGACCTTTCAAAAAATGTCTTTTATGAAGTTGTATGTCAAATGGTTCAGAAGTTATTGTAACTCAAAGTCAAAAAATTTTGGAAAAAATTCGTCATTTTTTTGTTCAAGGTCGAATTTCCGAAAATTTACCTTATTATTTTTTTTATTTTTTTAGCTTAAATAAAAGCCTATGTTGTCTACTTTGATATGGTTTTTGTTTTATTGTATTATCTTTATTCGTTCAAAAGTTATAAACCATAATGTAAAAGCAGTTTCTTCAAAATTTCTAAATTTTGTTGACTACTTTGATACGGTGGGAGACTTAATGGGTTAGACCAGGGAAGGTTACGAAGAGCAAACCTTAAGAAGTTTTTTTGAATTGCTTCAATCCTGTTTGAGTGTGTTTCATAATAAGGCGACCACACTTGGCTAGCATACTCCAGATGCGGGCGAACAAGGCTAGTGTATAGTGATTTTGTAATGTATGGGTCGTTAAACTCTTTTGACCATCTTTTAATAAATCCCAGCATAGCATTGGCTTTATTAATGATGTTGTTGAAATAGATTTTAAAGGTCAATTTTTCATCAAAGTGTACTCCTAGATCTCTTATAGAGTTGACCTTATTCAACGCTTGGTTGTTTAGAGTGTAATTGAAAGTAATAGGATTGGTACGCCGGGTAAAGTTCATTAGCGCGCACTTATCTACATTAAGCAGAAGATTGTTGTTACGGCACCAGTCAAAAAAATTAACTAAATCATTTTGAAGTTCTAGGCCATCCTACAAGGAAGTGACTATACTTTAAAAATCTTCATATCATCTGCATAGATACGTAATTCACTATTTTTTATAACAGACACAACATCATTAACGGATATTATGAAAAAGAGGGAGCCAAGATGGCTGCCTTGAGGCACACCAGATGTAGCTACAAAGCTTTGAGAAATTGATAATTTAAACTTAACAGTATATTTTCTGTTCGATAAGTATGCAGAAGTCCATTTGACAAAGAATGAAGGAAATCCGAATTTTGTTAATTTGAAAAGAATTACACTGAAAGGAAGAAGGTCAAAAGCTTTACTGAAGTCGGTGTAAATTACGTGAGTTTGTTGCCCTGTTTCCATTGCGTTTATAAAAATTGATGATGATTCCACAAGGTTTGTGAGTGTAGATTTTTTTTCCATAAACCCATGTTGGTTATGAACCAGGAATTGTGTACAATGACAGTACACATTGTCAAAGATAATTTGCTCAAACAATTTAGGTATACATGATAGTTTAGCGATTGGGCGATAGTTTGAGACTTCACATTTAGTGCCTTTTTTATGGATGGGACGTATGTAAGCTTCTTTCCAGATTTCTGGAATATGACCGGAGGACAGTGACAGATCGAAAAGAACAGACAGTGGAAACGCCATGTATTTAGCTCAATTTTTAAGTACTGATTCAGGTACGCCATCAGGGCCCGGGTTAACGTCTGTTCCAAAACTTTCTAAGTATTGAGTGACAGTTGCACTTTCAAATGAGTAACTCTTAAAGGTTGTTTTAGGAAAATCATCCAAATGTTCAAATAGATCTTCATTAATTGTGAAAATTGAGTTGTTGTAGGAGTTGGAGAAGAATTGACGAAAGTAATTGATTCTTATTGGGTCGTTACTAATTTTCCCTTCATACTTTATGTATGTGGGGAACTCATCCACTTTTCTTTTACAGTTGACAAATTTCCAAAAAAGTTTTGTATTGTCTCTTATTTTGGATGACATTTCGAAGATGTAGTTTTGATAACTTTGCTCAACACAGGTTTTGAATTCATTTAGCAACTCTAAAAAATTTGTATAATTCACTTCGGTTGTTGATTTCAAGTATTTCTTCCAAGCCTTATTTTTTCTATTTCTTTAATTCTTAGCTACAGGGCAGAACCAGGGAGGACTACTATTAGCCGGTTTCTTGGAAGTGAGAGGCACAGATAAATGAAAGCCTTGGAAAATAACGTCGTAGAATCTAGTTATAGCAACGTCGAGTTCTACATTTTGTAGCAATGTAGAGAAGTTAATAGATGAAAGAAATTGATTAAGTCCTTAAAAATCTGCTTTGCTTAAATTGAAAGTTTTTATATTAGCAGCGTCAGGATTTGATGGAGGCTTGGTACAAGTAGTGAAGCCTATCGGAGGATGAAATTTGTCAATGTTTACAAGAGAAACTTCACAGTCAATAAAAGTGAGGTTGTTCCAATCAGAAGTAAAGATTAGGTCAAGTTGTTTGTTTTGATAATTTGTTATAGTTGACATTTGTTGTAAAAAATTATTGTTCAGACCGTCAATAAAAGTGCCGTCTGAAACATTAGTCAAGTTAAGAGGTACAGTTCATCAATGTGCTGTGACCATTTTAAATGAGGTAGATTGAAGTCACCGCAAAGGAAAAGTTCATCATTTGAAGACAGTTGTGAGGAAACAAAGTTAATTCCTTTGACAATATTGATGTATATATCGATGTTTGAATTAGGCGGAATGTAGCAGCAAACAAAGTAATAACTCTTCACTTTAACATCAATTTTGATACATGTTATTTCTAGGAAGTTTGATTCAGGAATGAGAAGTTCAGATACATTAAAGGAATTCTTAACCGCAATTAATACTCCACCTCCTTTTGGAGTAGCAGCTGAGGTACTTGAAGAATGTCTGTCTTTTCTAAATACTAAATAAGATTTATCGAACAGTTCAAGGTTGTTAATGTTGCAAGCCAGCCATGTTTCAGTAAGGAGATAAACATCGAAGTCTAAAACCATTGAGTTTATAAAGACATTTTTTGTTTTAGTACGAAGACCTCTGACGTTTTGATAGTAAATTGAAAGTTTGTGTGGCTGATATGACTGAGCTTTAGAAATGCATGAGCTGTTGATTAGAATAAGGTTATCCTTGTTAACGAAAAAACTTATTGTGGACATCTCTAGTACGCTGAAGATAGTTAATTCTCTTAGAAGCGATGTGAGAAGCATAAGTTTCTAGATCTGAGAAGGCTTCTTGGGGGGTCACATCGTAACATTGATAGTATCGCGCATAAATATCATGGAGTGCAATTGGGTCAGTAGGGAGACCTTCTTGACGAATTAACACCTTAAGGTTCGCTTTAGTTTTCCCATCGATGCAGACAGAATTGCTAGATAAGCAAGGTAAAGTTTTACGTTCTCTAAGATTTTAGGATCTCTTAAGCGTGCTAAAACATACCGACCTTCCTCAACACTCGCGAATTTTTTGGTCAAAGCTGCGACTGGTGGGAGCAAGGGGTCAAACGCCGAGGCGAGAGGGTCAAGTGACGAAGTTGGTAGGTTTGTAGGGGGTTGTTGAGGTAAAGGTGATGTTGTGAGAGAGGGGGGCGGCAAAGATTAAGGGATAGGAGGCTAGGGGGCGACGATTGGTTGTGGTTAGACTGTGGTGAAAACGGATTCGGATGAAGGTAAGGATGAGAAGGAGGTATCGTAGCTTCTTGTCTAGGAGAGGAATTAATGGTTTCCCTGTAAACAAAATTAGGGTATTTATTACTTTTATTGCTTTGACTTACCTTGTTCACCTTTTTTACCTTACTGTTATTGTTGTTATTATTTTTGTTTATGTTTTTGATGTTTTTGATGTTTTTGGTGTTGTTATGGTTAGTGTTATCAGACTCATGCGACGAAGAAGGAGAAGTTGCAGATTCAATTTTGTCCGAAAAGTCTTTTATTATTGTGCCTTTTTTCCACTTTTTCATATTTTTAATCTCGCTTATCAAAGAACTAGGTAAGCTAACTTTGAAAGTTAAGTATTTAGGTTTATATTTTAAATACGAAGGTGTTATTAACTTGCAGCTAACTTCATTGCATCTAAATTTACGCTTGATGTATTTTTAAACTCAAACTCAAAGTAGTTGTATTGGAGGAAAGATTAGAGATATAAATTTTGTAGGAAGGTTTTGAATTGATCCTATTTTGAGAGCTGTTCAAGGTTGATTGTTGGGATGTAGGTTTATTTGTATTATTTTTTTCTTTCGAAGGAGTTGGTGAAGTAGGAACTGATTGTATAGTTGTTACAATGTCCACCAAAGGTGCGTCGTCATGTGGTTTTTCTGGTAAGTTTTCTGTAGTCTGCTCGCTAGGTTTATCCAATGTCTCAAAGATGTGATTGTTCAGGATATTAAACTGTTCATCCGTTGCACGTACGGCATCAAGCGACTTTTCAGGTGAATCTCTTGTTGAAAGTTCGTTCAGTTTGCTGAAGGCTTCGCAAATGCTTTCATTTAGTTTAATAGTTTGAACTTTAACAACTTCCTATGCTGTGAGTGACGCAGGTACTATTAGTAGCCTTTCAGCAACTTTTAACGCTCTAAGCTAAATGGGGGAAATACGGCTCATCCTCATCATTCAGATAGCACAGAACGGCTACAATTCAAGTAAGGAATCACGAGGAAACACTAATCCTTGGATCAACCTAAAAGCGGAAAATTCTATAAAATGAAAATCCTCAATTTAATGTAAGTAGAAAAAATTACTACAATCTAAAGTGACTTTCTCTCACCATTTTGAAAGATATTGTAGGTTTTAACTTTAATTTTTTTTGTGTGTGTGGAAGATAATATTGGAAATTTTATTCAATCCAAAGTGATTTCCTGTTTTAAAAAAAAAAAATATTAAATAATAATATAAAATAGAAATAATAAAATAAAATTTCCTTTTTGGGTTTTACTCAAATCTAAGTAAAAGTGAGACTACATATTTCTTCAAACTTTTATCTTCAAAAATTTTTTTAATTGGAACTCAATTGGAAATTTTCCTAGTGAAAATTCTCTTAATAATTAAATAAATAGTACAGAATTGTTTCAACAATTAGCAAAAGGAATTTTACCCAAAATTTGTAATGCAATTATAGTGTATTCACTTAATTTAACTAAAAAACTAATATAGCAAAGAACATTTAATTTCAGAAATTTGTCGAGGTAAAGATAATACTGATTGGAATATTTTATTTTTTATCAGACATAATTGAGACAAAATAAGAAATTATCTTATTCTAGTTAATAAAGTGAACAAAAAAACTGAATTCAACTCAAATAGTAAATTATTTAAAAATATTAAAACAAAATCATAAGGAAGTTACAGAGTTTGCAACCCAATTTGAACTCTCTACTTATACAACCTTTGATAGCTTTTTTTGAAAAATTAATTACCCCTTCTTGACCTGAATTTTAACGTTGAAAAATGGCCTCGCTTGAACAATTTGAACATGTCATAAAACAGCTTACAGGTGCAGTCAACGCCCAAATTGAAGCTGTAAAAACCCTCGAATTGAAACTCGCGCGAATATAGGAAAAGCAAACTGTTGCAGGAATAATAACTGAAACAACACTCCCCGTATCCAAAAATGAACAAGATCTTAAAGATATTAGTAAACTTCCTGATTGCGTTAAGGAGTTACAGGTGTTTGATGGAAATCCGACACAATATGTGTCCTGGGTGCATAACGTCGAGAGTATTCTTAAGGACTATGAAATTATTCGGAATAAATCAATGTATATGGCCATATTACAAAGCATTCGACAAAAAATTCGTGGGAATGCGATTCCGGTCTAATATCTTACAATATATTTGATGATGACTGGGCTGCTATAAAGAAATGTCTTTCGTTACGTTATGCAGATAAAAAGGATTTGCGAACCTTAGAATATCAATTGTGTAGCATGACGCAAAAAAATCTTAGCCTTGATGAGTTCTACGCTAACGTCAATCATCAGTTCTCACTAATTGTTAATAAACTAAAAATCGAAAACTATTCACAAGAAACTAAGAATGTTTTAATTGAAACCTATAGAAATCGAGCACTAGATGTTTTTATTAGAGGTCTTAGTGCGGAACTCTCGAAAATTTTAATGATTTAAAGACCAACCACACTCCCAGAGGCGTACTCATCTTGTTTGGAGTTTCAAAACCTAAATTACAGAAACATCTCAATACACAAAAAAAATTTCAACAATTCGATAATCGCTCCTGTAAATAATATGCCTACAATGAGAATTGAACAACATTCTCAACGTAAACCATTTAACCACATGTCCTTACAACAACGGAATACGGCATATAACATTCAACACCAACAGCCCAAGCCGCCGGTTCCAATGGACGTTGACGGATCCATCCAATCTAAGCAAGTAAATTACATGAACAGACCAGTGACATCGCCAGCTAATAACACAAGATCCAAAAGGGAAAATTTATCTGATGGCCATGCACGGAAGCAGCAACGTGTGTTTTGCTTAGAACCATAAGAACAGGACTCCCAGTACGAAGATGAGGTGAAATTTAAATAAATAAGAAATTATCTGGAAGGTTCTTTTCTAGCATAGGAAATAACACTAATATAGAGTTCTTGTTTTTACCTGGACTTAAATCTTTTGATGGGATAATAGAAGACGACACACTCAAACCGTAATTGATAGGAAAAGAAATATTTTGAAAATTTCACTAAACATTAAAATTCCGTTAAAAGCCAAAGAATCAGTTCAAGTCAACAGCATTGAATTACGAGATAACCACCTTTCAGATAGAGCGAAAATGTTTACCCAAACTCTTCTAAAAAAATTCAGCAAACTGTTTACGTGCCTCGACGATCAAGAAATAATTGACACAAATGTGAAAGCGGAAATAAAGACAACGACCGCTAAACCTATTTATATGAAGTCCTACCCATACCCTGTAAATATGAGAAATGAAGTTGATCAGCAGGCCCGGCCCTACCATAGGAGCGGCTGGAGCACTTGCTCCAGGCGCTAAAAATTAAGGGCGCTGAAAATAACTCCTCACTTATTTAAATTTTGTGTAATAAAAAAATAACATAAAAGTGAAGAATTTTCAAAGTTCACTAATTTAAATATATGTATGTACATATGTATTATATTATGTAATATGTATATTCATATGACAGGGTTTATACGGTCACTTTTTTACCCTATGTAGAACGTAAAAACCGGTTTTATATGGAAAAGAAGTAGGAAGTATGCGGTGGGAAGTCACTCACAGGTTAATCAATCTTTTTCTTCGCTCACGGCTGTTCCTTTTTGTGTGTAACATAATGGATTATTTAGTATGGGAGAACTATGCATGTTTAGATCACCCTGCTTTATAGGTGAACCCCAGCCGGTCAAATCCAGCTGCTTCAGTCCTGGGTGGGTTCTTTGGGGTTACCTTCTCGAAAGCTATCCGTCTGTTACATAACTTAGACCGGCTAAATAACCACCGTTGAATCGATAGCAGAAAATACTAAAACCAGAATATAAACAAAATAGAGAAATGTATCACCTCAAGCTTGCAATCGCAGTGAAGGAAGAATAAAGAAAAATCGACCGTAAAAGCAGCGACCTTCATCACCCATCGCCGACATCCACCACTCACCGTGGATTAAATCATTTCACCTGAATCATTTTTTTTTTTTTTTTTTCTTTAGACAAAATATATTTTTTTCCTTGTTTTTTTTTTTTCTTTTAAAAACGGATCACTGTTTATTAAAGTAATTGCTGTATAAAATATTTATCTATTACACCCTATTTTGCTCCAGGTTATTAAAATTTGACATTAAAATATTTTTTTTTTTTTTTTTTTTTGACTTTAAATTTTTCTGTAATTTATAACAAAACAAGGAAAATTTAGAGTAAGAACAAACGTTTTTATTATTTCACAAATTATAAATTTATAAATATCTACCAATTTCTCTTTTTTTTTATATATATATATTCCATGAGGTATTTAATTTAATTCCTACCTTTCAAAGCCAATAATTACAAGTTCCAACTCCTTTATTACATCGCTATTACAATTAAATTATATTAAAAAAAGAACTATAAATAAACAATATAGTTTATATTGTATACAACTTCCGAATTATTTACTATTTAAGAAAGAAAAAAAAATCTCATTTATACCATACGATGCAATATTACTTGAAAAAAAAAAAATTTATATTTTACTTTGAATTGTTGTCTATAGAATCTATTAAAATCAATTTATGATTTTCCTTTAAATTTAATATTATGAAAAAAAAATCCAAAAATTATTTGCAAAATATGGCATTAAGATATTTTTTTTTTTTTTTTTTTTTTTTTTTTTTTTTTTGGTAAGACTACTAAACAGTAATTTTGCCTAAATTTGATTTTATAAAAAAAAACTTAATCTACTTATCTCGTATATTGAAGCTGGGGCTCCGACACAGGATTACGTAACTACGCTGGTCTGGCCAGACAGGATGATCGATGACGCCTTCCCCTTTTCTCCTTCTACTAGTTCGTTCAATTCCTTTTTTTTTTTGTTATTTTGTTGTTTTTTTTTTTTTTTTTTTGTAATTTTTTTAGCTTTCAACATAAGGCATTAATTGCTAAATGCATAACTAAAAATTTTATTTTTTCTTTGTTTAAATTTTTTTTTTAATTTAAAAAGAAAACAAAAACTAAACTGATTAATTAATTTTATAATATATATATAATATATGCATTTTAGTTTCTTGTATAGTCAAATGTAAAGATTATCAATAAAATGATCGATCGTTTGTTTCTTTGTTTTTGTTTTTTTCTTTTTTTTTTTTCTTTTTTTTTTAATATTTACATAAAATTTAAAATATTTATTATTTTTTTTTTTTTTTTTTATGTTACCTATTTTATTTAAATTTTTTTTTTTTTCTATTTTTTTTTTTTTTTTGTAATTTCTAGTTTCTTATATATTTTAAACAGTTTACCCCTTTTTTTTTTTTTTTCACTCTTAGTATTTTAATAATAACTACACATTAATTAATTAAAATATTAAACAATTGATCAAAACTAAATAACAAACGTAAGGTATATAAATTTTTAATTATTTTATTTTTGTTGTTGTTATTTAAAAATAATTATAATAATTAAAATTATGAAATTATTGTTTTTACTTGTTTTTTTTTTTTTTTTTTTTTTTTTTTTTTTTTTTGATGATGATTATAGTGTACCATTATAGATTTCTACAATTTAAAAAAAAATTATATTAAAATTATTTTTTTTCACAATTAAGCAATGTCTTTTTAATGCATCCTTTTTTTTTTTTTTTTTTTTTTTTTTATATATTATTTTGCTGATAAATCAAGTCATGAGTTTTTTTATTTTTTTAAAAAAAAATTTTTTATATTCAATTGAAAATACGGTTATTTAAATGTTAAATTTTTAATTAATATATTTTTTTTTTCTTTTTTTTCTTTTTTTTTCTTTAAACTCTTTTGCACTAATTTTCAAATATACTACAGTTCAAATACATATATGCACATCTTTCCTCTTTCCTTCACTTCTCCCTTTTCATCTTCTTCACTACTTAGTAGAATATATGCCACATTTGCACAAAATTCCATTTCCGTAATTATAAGCACAATAAAAAAAAAATTTTCTTTAATTCACTTGAGATGCAGTAAATGAGGAAAAATTATTGTTCCCTTTTTTTTTTTTTTGTTTTTTTTTTTTTTTTTTTACTACAAATTGAAATAGGTATATATTTTCTTTTTTCAAGTTTTATTTTTTTTTCTTTAAAATTTACCACAAAAATATGACACAATGTTAATATTATTTTCACTTAAATTTCACGTATTAAATATTTTATTTTTAAAAAAAATAATTTTTATAATAATTTCTTTTCAAAAAAAAAACATCTTATTCTACAGCTGACCGGATCAAGACTCCCAAAAAAAACAGCCTCTACGGCAAAAAAAAAAAAAACTACAATCGCTACATCTTAATTTCAAAAAAACGACGGTAAACTCAAACTGGCAAAAAGCACCGTGATAAATTCTACCTCGCTTATATAGCGAGGTTTTGAGTTAATCCCATTACTCATTTATTTTGTAAATTGTAAAATTAAGAGAAACAAAAATTAAGAGGTCAATGCATATTAACTATTAATGCGTATGTCAGGTATATGAATTATCGTTTTTCGAGACTATTCCATATATTACTTAATGAGTAATATATAGTGAATAGGCAGTATCAACATATTGGGTACTTGACCAGTGTGTGTGTGTGTGAATTTGAAATTATTTTATCATTATGCTATTTACTGAGTAAATTGGCCATAATGACGTCATGTGGGCCAAATAATATAAGGTATACGCACTAAACTTATATTGGGTAATTAATATGGGTATTAAATGGTGAATACAATATGATGTATTTGCCGTCGGCAAATACCATTACATGTGTTTTAGGTTTTTAAGAGATTTTAAGAAATTGAATTTAAAAGAAAAGGTGAGTAAAAATTAAGAGAATTTTAATATGGATTAAATATATGTGATTCTCATACATTTTCTAGAAATCGCGTGATTTCTTAAATATAATAAAAAAATCACACCATCTCCAAAACAATGAAATGGATTACGAATTTTGTTGCTTGTGTGCAACGGATTTTAGTTTACAGTTCATTTTTTGGAATTTTAAGTTGCAATTCCAATGAACTTCAGACTATATTTTAAAATATGAACTGAATTAGATTTTTTTAATGTACAGCCAACTGAATTTGTACAGTGGCGTACAAAAAAAAATGACCATCAAAAAATTAATGTAGCTGTCGCAACATGTGCTATATTCGTTACTTTGATATTTTTTTTTCATATTATCGCAATTTCTTCAGTTAACCTTAACCATATGAGTATTGAGTATATGACCTTATTACCATACCAATTACCAAGCAAGAAATAAGTATAAAAGAGAATGAAGAGAATTTTAGATAGGGTAAAAAAGTGACCATGTAAACGTACGTACGTCATTTTCGTAATTTATCAAAGCGTAATGGATGATAAGGTCGTGCAAAAAACCGTACGTATAAACCCGGTCTATTAGATTCTTATATGCATAACATTTCTAAAAAGTACCTTTTATTCGATGCACGAATATTCATTTAAAAATATTACCGCATATGTATGTACATACTTGCATTTATTGTTACTATTTTGTGTGTGAAGAAGAAATAACGTCAAAACAGAATGCGACTGTATATAGGCATCAGCTTCAATTTCAACTCATGGAGCAGAAAAGCTTTTTGCTCCAACGCTATCAAATTTTATATGGTAAAATTTGTGTCGTTCCTTATCGCACACACATTTTCTTTAAATTTTATGATGAAACTTGCGTTGAAATGGTGCAAGTTAAAAGTTTGCACCATCGCATCTCTAGTTCTTGATTATAAAAAAAATTATAACGAACTTCTTCGCATACTCACTTTTCTTCTCTTTTACAATGAAATTTACGTTGAAATGGTGCAAGTAAAAAATTTGCGCCATAGCATCTCTAGTTCTTGATTATGGAAAAAGTATAACGAATTTCTTCGCATACTCACAGAACATTATTATTATTATTTTATTTTATATTTTTTATTTCTTTTTAAGATACAATCACATATTTTTTCAAATGGAACAAAGTAAATAATTTTTTTAGTTTTTAAATAATTAAAAAGTCAAAATCAAAAAACAATTTTTAAATAGTCGATTAATTTCAAATAACTTTGAAATATGATTTTATTTGAAAAAATATGTTGAACGAGGATAAGGCCTATAGAGGATACCTCTTTAAAAAAACGCGTCTTTAATGTTTTACCTACTGGGTGGCACGGAAATGAACATGCATTTATATTACATATTTAAAAAAATTTCATAACAAAGGGCGGCAAAAATTATAAGTGCACCGGGCGCCAAAATAATTATATCCGGCCCTGTTGATCAGGAAATAAAACAACTGTTGCAAGATGGAATCATAAGACTCTCAAAAATCCTATACAACTCCCAAATCTGGATAGTCGACAAGAAGCCAGACGCATCCGGAATAAAAAAGTACCGCATCGTAATCGATCCAGAGAATGATTGACGATGTATTAAAGGAATATATTGGAAAAATTTGCTATGTCTATATCGACGATATAATTATATTCGGTGGCAAAACTGAAGAGGAACATCTGGCAAATGTTGAGAAAATTTTTTCAAAACTTGAAAAAGCGAATCTACGCGTAAACCTAGACAAAACTGAATTTTTGAAGACTGAAACAGAGTTTTTAGGGTACATTATAACAAATCAGGGCATTAAACTAAATCCTAAGAAAATTGAAGCTATAATGAAAATTAAGCCACCAGAAAATCTGAAGTAATTAACCATCCAGAGTTGGCTTCTGATACTGACAGATTTCAATGAGTACAGGCTAAATTGTGGCATCTGTGGTACAGGGTACTTAGGATCAAAAAGGTCAATCCCAAAATCAAGACCTGCTGAAACCGTTATGGAAGACCTGCAGAAGGGATTCGAAATGCTGGATAATATTCCTGCTATCAATGCTGAAGATGGAGCAGCTGGAGATGAAATTAACTTCGACATTACATCATCGATAGCGAAGAGTACCACTGCAGTTTCGGTCGAAAACATCAGCATTATAGGGGGACAGGAGATGTCAGCAGATCCAAAGCATGTTGAGGTTTTTGAAAATAAGCTTGATAATAAAAACAGCAAACTTTTGGCTTTTAATGAACCCTTTTCCCTTTCAGTATCTGTTACGTCCAAACAACTCCCTAAAATTAACACTTCCCGAATCCAAAATCGAAATAATGAAAATATAATACGGTATAACGCAAGTCGACACGACACAAATAGGTCAAACTTAAATCTAAATTATTCTTCTCCGAATGTAGTAAACAAATTCCCCCCAACTAACCATGGACAGCTAACTTCAAAACCCCAACGCTCTTTTGTAGCTCAGGACGACCCCTTTGTTATCAACGATGACCTCAACCTTCCCAAGCAAACAGCTCAGGCTCAGCTTGCTAGTTTGGATCATCCACGAGTAAACCCTAACTTCAGGACAAATAACATTCATTTAAACGTTCAAAATACTCCTTTCGTTTCAAATAATTCGCGTTTTGGCTCCGTGCCACCATTTTCTCAACAACAAAGACGTGTTTTCTCTTTCGACTGGAACCCTTGGCTGTGGCTGATAGGGTTTCAGATGACATGTTAGCTGCTCATGTTCATCGATTTTTGTCAGATAAAGCTCTCAATTAATCAACAATATTTTACTAAATGTCAAAAGAATAAAACGATTGGGTTTTTGAAAGAAAACGCAAAGTTTATCACTAAAAATATTTATTTATTAATTCAAAAATGTTAAACTAATAAAAATTAGACCAAAAAATAAGGCAACTAAAAAATCAAACAATAAAAGTAAATCAAAAAATAAAGCAAACTAAAATCAAACAATTCAAATAAATTTTTAAATTAAATCAAAATATAAAGCAAACTAAAAATCAAAACAATTTAATTAAATCAAAAAATCAAGCAAACTAAAACTCAAAACAATTTAATTAAATCAAAAATAAAGTAAACTAAAAATCAAAACAATTCAAATAAATTTTTAAATTAATGATAATTAATAATAAATCATAAAATAAAGCAAGCTACTTAAATCAAAAAATAAAGCAATTCAAAAAATTAAATCAAAATTAAATAAAGCAAGCAAATCAAAATGAAGCAACTAAAATGTGTTGAATTTCATTCACGCGATGAATTAGAAGTGATTTTTTAAAAATAAATGATGATCAAACTTGATGAACTATTGGATTTATGATGAAGAATATTCCTGTAAAGATTGAAATATTATTAGTTATACGATAGTAGTGCTGAAACTATATCATCCCAAGTTTACGTGTAATTAGTATTCGGAATTTCAAGTATTATTTAACAGAGGTTAGGTAAACTTTAATTTGTAGCAAATTGTACCTTTACAATGACTGAATTTTACCAATAAATGTTTGAATTAGCTATGTTAATAAAATTGAAGCGAAACAAGTGAGCTTAATCAATTGAAGTTAAGCTAAACAGGTGATCTTAATTAAGTGAAGTGAAACTAAAAAAGTAAGTGTAATCACTTGAAGTGAAATGAAACAAGTGAGTTTATTCAATTGAGGTGAAGCTAAACAGTGACCTTATTCAATTGAAGTTAAAATGAATCAACTGAGCTTAAGCAACTGAAGTGAAGTGAAACAACTGAGATTAATTGTTATAAAAGAGCACCCTGTACACATTATATAAAATATTAAATCCTAATATTACCTTCCTTTAAATTACCTATTTTATTAAAACTTATAAATGCTGTCTCAACAGAAAAGTTTATATTATAATTTTTTTTTTCTCATAAATAAAATTTTGCGTAATTAACAAAATTCATGTGCATAGAACACATGCCCATTGCACTTGACATAAGTTCCGGTGCAAGAGACATGGAGTCAGCAGAATTTCTTTTAGAAAACTTTAGAAAATACTAGAAATCAAAAATTGTTAAAAAACAGGAAAAAACAGAAAAGTTAGTCTGAAGTGATCCGTCGAAGTAAAACAATTAGTTAAAATCTTTAAGCTGCAAAATTGTAGAAGGAAGTTTTTATACAAAGTGATAAAAGTTTATCATAAGAATAATATTTGTAGAAATTTTTTTTTTAGAAATAAAAAAAATCAATTTGTGTTTAAATAAAAATTGAATTGGTGAATAAAAATTTATTTAGTGAATAAAAGTTTGTTTTTTTCTTTGATCAATTATTGAAATATCAATA
This sequence comes from Bombylius discolor, assembly GCA_939192795.1. Classification (NCBI taxonomy): domain Eukaryota; kingdom Metazoa; phylum Arthropoda; class Insecta; order Diptera; family Bombyliidae; genus Bombylius; species Bombylius discolor. The sequence goes on along the minus strand of OW584240.1, from coordinate 19,003,209 downwards.
ATTTTTATTTTTTTTTTAAATCTGAAACCTCGAACCTTTAATTGGCGCAGTCGGTAGGATGTGCCAAGTGTAAATAATTGTTGCACTTATGTTTAAACATTTTATGGCACATTCTTAAAAACCAAATTTTTTAGAAATTTTTTTTTTTTACTATATACCAGAAGAAGTGGTTTAGTGAAAGGTATATATCAAAAGAAGTGATATAATACAAAAAAAATTTTTTTTTTTTTTTACAAACATTTATAATAATAATACATATACGGGGTATGTATATACATATATGTATATCTATTATATATACAGGGTGATTCAGGTAAGGTGTCCGACCCGTGCAAATATCTCGAAAACTATGCGTTTTTTGAAAAAAAAAATGATTTCGATAGATCGATGCAAAATCAATTGGACTTTTATTTTCTGCAATACAAAATGAGGGCTAATATCGAGCACTACTCGAGAAAAATAGGGTTAAAGTCAAAAAATGGGTAAAAAAATCACAATATTTTGGATTTGAAGCCTTATAACTTTTGAATGGTAAAAGATTCAGAGGCATGTAAGGTGTTGCTAAAAAGAAACAGGGGTCCTCTACAATTTTGCAAAAAAAAGGGGCCCTAGCGTGTCCCTGTAAATAGTTATAGGGTAAAACAAACAAAAAGTACCAAAACTCTTTGCCCCCTCTAACTCCGTAACGGTTGAGATTGCACCCCCCTTCCCATACGATTTTTTGTTCGTCTCGCCGAGACCTATCCGTAGTTTCCGGGTCGGACACCTTACCTGAATCACCCTGTATATATAATAGATATACATATATGTATATACATACATATATAGTATATAGTCATAACATACTTATAAGTGAATGGTTTCCATGTACATGCCAAGAATAAACATATAGAATAAACAAAGTGTGCATAGTTTTGTGTGTGTGAAGCGAATAATAAAAAAAAAAAAAGGAAAACTTCTAATTATTTAAAGATACACATTTAATCTCTCATCCCCGGCGAAGACACCAATATTAGTGTGTTATTAACAACATCAGTGCATCTCTTCAAAATCAACATTGCATTAACCACATCAGTTCATCAGTTACACCAGCTATTTCGGCTACAACAGGAAGAAAACAAGTAGGTTATGAATAGTAGTATTAAAAATTATAGTAGTAGCTTAGAAGATCTCACAGACCTGATAAGTAGCTTTAGCTTAGGAAAAGTAGAAAATTCGAAAAGCTCTAATTGTATTGTAGAAAAAAACCCAATAATAGAAGAAAATACAACCTCTGTTAACAACCCACAAAATTCAATAATAAGCAATAATAATTCTAATATCGCAGAACAAAAAATGTCACTAACATGTCCGACTTCTTGGAATTATCAATATTCGCGAATTCCGTTATTGTCATACTAATTAATAATCAGGTAAGTGCAATAAAATGCGATACCTGAATTTTCAAAGTTATTTTTTCATACTTTAAACTGGCAGTTTTGTTTAAATTTTGGTAAAGAGCAGTTCTCTTAGAAAAGTGGAATTATAATGGCACGTACTTAAAAATTAACTAGTAAAGAAAAAGTAAAAATTATAACTTTACATGAAGAAAACTTTAATAATTGTGAAATCCCTCGACGTGTTTAGTGTTTTGAAAAACCAATGAGAAATTTAATAAAAAAATATAAGACTACTGGTAGTGTAGATAGAAAAAAGACAACCGAGCGAAATGAAAGGCTTTTAAAACGCTTATACTTAAAGGATCGCTTAGCTTCGGCTGTAAAATTAAAAGAGCAATTTGAGAAAGTCAGTTCTTCAAGAATATCAGTCAAGACACTTCAAAGAAGGTTAAGTGATATGGGATTATTTTCTAAAAAAACCTGCAAAAACGCCTGTACTGACGTCCAGTATGAAGAAGAAACGACTAGAATGGACGAAAACATACGCAAATTAAATCCAAATTCAACCTTATAGGGCCTGATGGTAATCAAAAAGTGAGAAGACGAAAAGGCGAAAGATATATTGACGAGTGCATTGCAGCAAATGTGAAGCATTCTCCGTATGTAATGGAGAGCTATTACTTCTGCTGGCGTAGGCCGAATTTAAATGTTGAAAGGTACGGTAGACACAAAAAAATATATAAGCATAATTGATAAGAGCGTTATTCCAACATTTGAAGAGCTTTGTGCGAAAGTGTCAAATCCAATTTTTCAAAATGATTCGGCCCCATAGAGCTAAATGTGTAAGTATTTAGTGTCACAGATTTGTTCTTGATCATTTTTTAATAATTGTTTTTACCCCTTTTTATTTATAAGTTAAAGCTTATACGGAAAACTATGTAGGTTTGAACTCCATAGATTGGCCCGGCAATTCTTCGGACCTTAACATCATGGAAAATGTATGAAGCGTTATGGGTAAAAAATTGAAAAATTCAAAAAAAAAATATCGAAAACCTCAAAAAGAAATCAATCAAGATTTTATAGACAAATTATATATAAATCCATGACAGAACGTTTAAAAAAAGTAATAAGTGTAAAAGGTGGTCACAACCATTAATGAAATGAAAAAAAATTTATAATTTTTAAGTGTCTGTAACGAAGTTACATTCTTGTCTCAATCAGCTGTTACTTATTTTGTAAAATAAATATTTTTTAGAAAAAGGAAGAAAGAAAATAAAATTTAAGTAAAGCAAGGACTTCAAAATAATAATACGCATGTAAAGTTTGACTATTTTTAAAGACATTACTACCACCTATTAGTTAATAAAAGAAACATAAATTTTGAATTTGAAAACAAAACCGTTGAGAGAAAATTCTAGAAGAATTTAAAAATTAAAAGCTTAAAAATTTTAAATACGCAATTCCAAAAATGTATAAATAGAGATACAATTTTCATATTAAACATCAGTTGTTCATTTTAATTCAAAGTAAGTGTTTAAGATACAAGTAAGTGTTTGAAGTGAAAATTGGTAAGCTTGTAAAAATAACAAAAGTATTAATTGAAAGTTAGCAAGGAATAAAGATATTCTAGTCTATCTGAAGTCACTTTTTGAAGTTGAGGTTAATCCTCTCGTCTCAAAAAGTAGTTTAGATAAGTTGAAAATCTCAAACATTCTGCTAAAATCTTCAATATAATACATAGTTATTTTGTACAAAACAAAAAGCCAAAGGTTGATATAACTATAGAGATTCTCGTACATCTGGAATAACTTTTTGAAGTTGAGGTTAATCCTATCGTCTCAGAAAGTAGTCTAGATAAGTTGAAACTCTAAAAGTTAAAAGTCAAAGACTAGTGGAGCTACGGAGATTCTCGTCCATCTGGAATCACTTTTTGAAGTTAAGGTTAATCCTTTCGTCTCAGAAAGTAGTCTAGATAAGTTGAAAAATTCCAAAAATATTCTACTGGGCTTCATTGACTGTAATGAAAGTTTAAAGGAACCTGAGTTTAAGGTTAAAAGTATTGAAAGTTTAAAGGAACCTGAGTTTCAAGGTTACAGAATATTTTTGGAATTGTTTAAAATCAAAGTTTAAAGGAACTAAGTTTCCTGAGTTTTAAAGATAAAAATATTTTGGAATTGTTCAAAATCAAAGTTTAAAGGAATCTAAGTTTTAAGATTAAAAAATATTTTTGAATAATAGAATTAAGTATTTCAGGGAATATTATTGTAAAGATTAGGTTTTATTTTGAAATAATGAAAATAAATTTTATAGGATAAGTTGTTTAGAAAAGCAGAACTTTTATTTTCTTCATTAACGACGAAACCCGATCCTGGAACGGCGAGCTAACCCGTGCTAACTCCCAAAACGTCGTTATATGTCTTTTATCAATATTTTGAACAAATAATATTATAGGAGTGAAATGTACCATTAATTAGGTATAGAAATAAAAGCTATATACCACACTCAGAATATTATCTATGTGTCACATCATAGAGCCAAATTTTTCAAGAGCTCAACCTTCGAGGAAATATTAAAGGAATGGCCTGTCTTAAAAAGTTTTAATGCTCATATATTTGTAAGATTTTTACTTATCAGAAAAATATGATGTCTTTCTTTTTAATTTAGTTTCCTCTTAAAATAAAAAAATATCATCATTATATAACTATTTTTCGCAAACTTTCAAATTTTTATTTTAACATACTAAAACAAATTTTTGTGTTTAAGACACTAGAGATCTAATTATTCTCTCTAATTATTCATGCCAAGTTGAAGCCTACGGCACGAATATATTATAAAAAAAGACGGCGTTCAGAAACAATGGAAAGTGAGCATCAAAGATTCACAACTTAGTCAGATCCTACATCATTGTTCCGTAATTGAAGTAGGACATTTTGAAGGACCTCCAATTCATTGTCATGTGCTTCCAGATGGCAGAGTAGCTTTTAGAAAAAAAGTATTTTTCTAATACCAATTTTAATTACTGTAAATTTTTGCAGTTTGTGAAGTTTTTTTCACATATGTATATATGTAAATAAATAGTTCATGCATTGTTTAAAAAAAATAGATATAAGACTGTTCATAACTGAACAGATATGTATGTATACAACAAAAATACAATTTAAAAATAGTCAATTAAGCAACAATAAAATGAATTTATTGTTTACATTAATTTAATTGTCGTGACACACTTATTATCAAATATGCTTATAAAAAGATGCAACTTAGCACATTTTTGTCAGCACAGGTGTTCCAGCATTTGCTACCTGTATTGCATGTTTTTGTTATTAATAATTTCAATGAGGAAATTTATGAACTTTGTAATTTATTAAGAACTTTAAATTTATATTTACTTATATTTGTTGTATTTTAAGAATGTTATTTTCCCCTCTAGTTTTAGTGACTAAAAATTTTGTATATAAACTGTTGATATAATCTTTAATAAAATTAGAACGGTACAACGGTAAAAGAGTTTTCTTTTCACTAGAATTCTGCATATACAAGTTTCAAATTAAGTTTGAGATTTGTACATGGTCCTTCGAGCACTTTTGCAAGTTTCAAAGAACACTTTGAAACTTACCAACAAAGACTAGAATACGCAAACAAATTTCCAAATTTCAAAGAAATCTTTGAAAAATTTTTTTTTTTAAAATAAAAAAAAAAATAAAAAAAAAAAAAATCATTACAACAGGTAGATGCCACAAAATCTATTAGGAATGGAAACAACACAAATGATTCAGGAACAGAAGAAATTAGAAGAGGAATTAGAACGCTTGCTAGTCAACTTTAAAAAAGATGGTCCGGACAGGAAGACGCAGGATTATCTAGACAAGAAGGAAGTCACTGCACAAGCAATTTGGGAACAAATAAAGAAAAACCATAACCAATTGGTAGCAACGCTTGATATAAATCATGCATATTTCAAAGAAGAACTACACACAAAAACTCAAAAAATTTTCAGAATAATTGCAGAGTTAATAAAAAGCCATAGGTTAAAAATAGCATCTGCAACAACGCCTAAAACAACAATAATACCACCACCCCAACAAGGTTTACAACTTACATATACTAGCACAGGGGCTACCGCTTCCACTAATCCAGCTAGCACCACGACACAAGCAACTACCGTAGGCCACAATCTAAACACTTACACACCACCCGTAATGGCATGGGGTGCAATGCAACATTACAACAATTTTCCGAAGCTACCACCTATAAAAATTCCAAAATTCACAGGTGATTACAAGGAATGGAAACCATTTTCAGACATTTTTTATAATGTCATACACAACAATCCTTACTTAAGCAAGGTCGAAAAAATGCAGTATCTACTTTTTCATCTTGAAGGGGATGCCAGACGGGTTATCAGCCATCTAATGCTAAGTGATAACAACTACGAAGCAGCACTTCAACTGGTACAAATGAGATATAATAACGACAGAAAGATAACAACGACCTATATCAACACAATTCTCGACATTAAAAAGATTGAGCATAGGTCACAAGAAGACATTTTGCTACTTTTTGATACAATAAGAGAATGTTTAGAAGCGCTGAAAAATCTAGGATGTCAAACTGATACATGGGATCCAATTATTATCTGTATCGCAACAAGAAAACTAGATCCGGAAAGTCTTCGATTTTTTGAAGAAAGTTTAACTAACTCTCGAAAAATGCCTACAATTGCTGAACTATTAAACTTCCTCGAAAAACGTTATCATATACTTGACTGTATTAAAAGCTCTAAGATCAACAAACAAGAAATTTACAATAACAACAACAACAAAAAATCTTTTCATACAACCACACAACAAAACTGCATTTATTGCGACAAAAATCATACTGTATATCAATGTACAGATTTTAAAAAAAATGAGTACACAAGAAAGGAATAATTTTATAAAACAAAAGGGTTTTTGTACAAAATGTATGGCACATAAGAAAACAGAGAAGTGTAAATCAAAGAAAACATGTTTTTATTGTAAAAAGAATCACCATACATTTCTTCACAATAATGAAGATAAAAACATAAAAATATATGAAAAACCAACACAAGCCAAAGAGGAGGACACCAAAATTCTACACAATAATACAAAAAGACCTACCGTATTGCTACCAACAGCAATGGTAAGAATAAAAAATATATATGGTCAAACAGAGCTATTTAGAGCCTTGATCGATCCAGGATCTCAGGTTTCTATTGTCACAGAAGAAGTAGTTCAACATTTACAAGGTGCGAATAAATACAGCAATTTTTGGAGTAGGTGACACAAGAACAGCAAAAGCACATTCAAAAGTCAACATTTAAATTATGCTAGCAGACACAAAAAATACTTATCTAAAAGTAGAGAGTAATTCTGTTTTACCTGACACAACAATAGAGGACCTTGACGTTGCTAAATACGGACATTAGCAGACCCCAACTTCAACAAAGCAGGCCCTATTGATCTTTTATTAGGTGCAGAAGTTTATACGAATATCATTCGTGATGGTTTTATACCAGAAAAACCAGCTGCACAAAATACTAAGCTAGGTTGGATAATTTTTGGAAGCGTTCCCAATTCTTCACAAAAAACAAAGAAGGTTCTCAATTTTCTTTCACTAACTGAAATGGAACAAAAACTTGAAAAATTTTGGAAAATTCAAGATGAAACACCAGGTCCGGGCTCAACAGATATTTGTATAGAACACTTTTAGGAGACACACAAAAGAGATGAAAACGGGAGATATATTGTAAAACTGCCCTTTAAAAAAGAAGCAGGAGAGCTAGGATATACAAAAAATAGGGCTCTAGCTCGGATGCTAAAAATAGAAAAAAATTAAAAAACCAACCTCAACAACAGCAGGAATATAATAATTTTCTCAAAGAATATTTATATGAGTCCTGCTGCCGAGTTTAAAGGTAAAACAGCTGAAGTTTATTACTTACCTCATCATGCCGTGATGAAAGAGGACAGCACCACAACAAAATTGCGGGTAGTTTTCGATACATCCTGCAAGTCTGATTCAGGCAAAAGCCTTAATGACTTGCTTTACAGTGGGCCAAAAATACAACAAAATCTAGACACGATTTTATTAAGATGGCAAAAGCATCGAAAGTTGAAAAAATGTTCAGGCAAATAAAGGTTACATCAGAAGATACCAATTATCAAAGAATACTCTGGCGCTTTAAGAGTACAGAACCCGTCAAGAAATTTGTACTGAACACAGTTACATACGGAACAGCTCCTGCCACATTCTTGGCAGTAAAAACATTGCATCAACTTGCAGATGATGATGGTCAAAATTTTCCAGTAGCGAAACAGGCATTAAAAAATGATTTTTATGTCGATGATATGTTGTCTGGGGCAGATACTAGGCATGATGCTGAAATTTTACAACAACAAATTATAACATTACTAAAACAAGCTGGTTTCAATCTCAGAAAATGGACCTCAAATTGTGAAAATTTGTTAAAAAACATCCCAAAGGAAAATTTAGAAAAAGGGATACTAGAAATTACAGAAAAGGAAACAATAAAAACTCTTGGTATACACTGGAACCCAAAAAGTGATGAATTTCTCTTTATTATGAAAGCAAACGAAGATAGCAGAAAATTAACCAAACGAGAGCTTTTGTCCAGAATTGCTGCGATATTTGATCCCCTAGGATGGCTAACACCAGTCATTACAACAGCTAAGATAATCATGCAGTTGCTATGGCAAAACAAAGTTGAATGGGATGAACAACCACCACCAGAAATTTGTCAAATGTGGAAAAATCTTGAAGATGAAATGTCACTAATACAAACAATTAGGATTCCTAGATGGATGAATTATCGTAAAAAGCAAAAATTAGAGCTGCACGGTTTCTGTGATGCATCAGAAAAAGCATATGCAGCAGTTGTATATGCACGCACAACAGATTTACAAGGCAGAATACACACAAAGCTGCTCATTGCAAAATCTAAACTAGCACCATTAAAACAACACATTACAATAGCCTGATTAGAACTTTGTGGTGCCCTACTTTTAGCACAGCTCCTTAAAAACACAGCAGAAGCACTAGAAATAGAGGAAACGAAATTATCATATATGCCTGGTGTGATTCTGAAATTACGTTAGCATGGATCTCAAAAGAACCTAGCAACTGGCAAACTTTTGTCGCAAACAGAGTAAGCGAAATACAAAGGCTAGTAACAAACAAGATATGGCGTTACGTATCAACAAAAGAAAATCCAGCAGACATAGCATCAAGAGGCGTTAATCCAAAAGTTCTAGCAAATCATAATACATGGTGGAATGGACCTCTTTGGCTATCAAAATCATCAGAAAACTGGCCATCAAACAAGCTAAATTTTACAAAAATAGAGGAAGTAAAACAAAAGAAAACAGTTTTTTTTGCAAAAACAGATACTACAGCTGAGTTATTCACCTGTTCTTCTTATACGAAACAGGTGAGAATAATAGCATATTGTCTGCGTTTCATAAAGAGTTGCAAAAATAAATCAGGGGACAAAACAAAGATGTTATCCACAAATAAGTTAGCAGAAGCAAATACTCGCAATTTTAAGACAATACAAGCACAAGAATTTTTAGAATAAATCGAAGCATTAAGAAAACACAAAACTATAAAAAGAAACAGCAAGTTACTATCTCTTAACACTTTTTTGGACAAAGATGGTGTTCTACGAGTGGGAGGACGATTAAGAAATGCTGAACTTCCAGAAGATTCAAAACACCAGATATTATTACCTCAAAAACACCATATGACGAATCTCATAATAGATTATGTTCACAAACAAACACTACATGGAGCCACACAGCAGACATTAAATTACATTAGAACACAATTTTGGATCATCGATGGCAAAAGAACAATACAAGGTAGAAATCATAAATGTATTGTATGTTTAAGACATAGCCAGAAGGGGACCCAACAGTTAATGGGAGACTTTCCAGCGGTAAGAATAACACCTTCCCCACCCTTTTCTAGCTGTGGAATCGATTATGCAGGACCTTTCATCACAAAAATGCCAAAAGGAAGAGGAGCAAAAACTCTCAAGGGTTACATCGCTTTATTTGTATGTATGGTCACGAAGGCTGTACATCTTGAATTAGTAAGTGATCTCACAAAGGATGCCTTTTTAGCTGCATATAAGAGATTTGTTGCCCGCCGGTGACATTGCAAGCAAATTTACAGTGACAATGGGACAAACTTTGTTGGAGCACACAATAAAATGGAAAAAGATTTGCAATTAGCAATTGAATGCTCAACTAAACACGCTGCAGAATTGCTAGCAAATGATGGCACTGAATGGAAATTTATTCCCACTGCTAGTCCACACATAGGAGGTTTATGGGAGGCAGAAGTCAAATCTGTTAAAGGACATCTCAAGAAAGTATTGGGTGAAACATTACTCACATACGAGGAATTTAGCACACTTCTAGATCCAAATGATTTAGAACCTTTGACACCAGGTCATTTTCTAATAGGGAGACCTATCATTGCACCACCTGAACAATGCGAAGACGAACCATACATTCAACAGAGATGGAAACTTGTCAGTAAGTTATATCACGATATATGGAAAAGATGGTCTCAAGAATATTTAACACTTCTACAACAAAGAAGTAAGTGGAAGGTTGCTAGACAAAACCCAAAAATTGGAGAGCTGGTGCTTCTCAAAGATGAGATTCTACCTCCACAAAAATGGTCCTTAGGGCGAAAAGTGCAACTTCATCCTGGAAATGATGGTGTAGTGCGAATTATATCTGTTCAGTATAAAAATGAAATGAAAAAACGTCAATTAAATAAGGTTTGTCAACTACCTATAACGATGCATAACACAGAAGCTCCTCAAGAAGACTTTAGACTCACTAATACAACAGTTATAAAAACTGATGAAAGTAGAAAAAGAAAAATAAGAAATGGGGCCTATGATACTGTTACAAAATTGGCCTTTTGAGCAAAAGGAAAAAATTAAAAAAAAGGAAAAGATCTTCCTCAAGAGAGAGAAAACAAAACTTTTGCCAAGAAAATCAAAAGGAAATAAAAATAAGGCGTCCGAGAGGGATTTTTGAAAAGACAAAATGCAAAGATGAATGAAGGTGAAGGGGCAGAGCTGTAATAAAATAAAATAAAACACACTGTTTATAATTTTAACAAAATTTTCTATAATTTATTAAAAAAAAGAAAGAATTTACAATCTTACAATTTCTATTCAGCAAATTAAAAAAAAAATAATCGAATAAACAAAAAACATTGCGTATTGACAGATAATTTAATTTTAATATACGGCCGACAAAATGTAAACAAAAGTTTACTTCGCGAATTAATCTGTAATTTAATTTTTCGAATAAAAGTACGTCGCGGGTGTAAATTGAAATAATAATTTGAAAAGGAAAATAAAAATAAATAAAAAAAATTAATAATAACAATAATAATAATAGGAAAGTGAAAAAAAAGTGGAAAGGGAAAGAAAAAATAAAATAGAAGAGGAAAAAATGTGCAAAGGTGTTTTAAAAAAAATGTGTAAGGAAAAGAAAATGTGTACTAAAGTTTTAAGTGAAAGTGTGCAAGTAAAAGAAAGAAAAACAAATGTGAAAAAAAAAGTAGATGAAATAAGAGGAAATGAGGTGTACAGAAGGAAACGTGTAAAGGGGTAAGTAAGAGTGAAAATGAAGTATGGAATTCAAGGAAAATGAAGAGAAAAAAAATAAGATAATAAATTTAAAAAAAAAAGATTTACGTACCTGTTGTGCGAAAAATAAAAAAAAATATTGTGCAGAAGCGAAAACTAAAGAAAGAAAGTACCTGTTGTGTGGAAAATTGAAAAACTATTGTGTAGAAGCAAAAACTAAAAAAAACTACAAAACCAAAAAAACTAAGTGAAAACTATTGAAAAAAAATGTGACTAAAATCTATAAAATGCAAAAACTATCACTGTAGAAAATCGCAAAAAAAAAACCACCGCACTGAACACTTTTTAAAAGTAAACTACTGTGGGTGTTTTTGGTGGTTTTTCTTTTATAGTGTTTTTCAAAATTCGCGAATTTTCTTTGGAAATTCTTTGTTAGATTTCCAGTGAGGTAAGAAAATTCTTTTACTCTCACTGGAAAATCTTCAACTTTCTTCGCAAAAAATTCGCGAATTTATTGATTTTTCATCGTTTTTGTTGTGTTCGTGTAGTGTTGTTTTTGTGTAGTGATTTTTCATTGCGCTTGTTGGTTGTTGTGTGAAAGAATTTACGTGTGTGCTTTGTTGTTTTTGTTTTGTGTTTGCTTCCGTTTATTGTCCTTTTCCTTTTTTCTTTTTATTTAATTTAATTATTTTAATCATTTATTTCTTTTTTTCAGGATTGGGTTGTGTTTAATAGGGGTTTCTGGTTTGGGCACCGATTTTATTAAAATTTGCTGTTCAACTGGAAGTTCCTTTTATTTACAGCCCGCTGTCATCAAGTTTAAATTTATTGTTTAATTTTTTGATTATTTGTGTACTAATTATCTTTCTTTTTTAGGCAAATAGGACGATGGGATACTGCATTGGAACTGATCAAAAGGTAATTTCTTTTCAATCTAATTTTAATTACGTTTACTAATGCAATTTTTTTTTTGTCTATTTTAGGTGTCCTCCAAAATTGCAACACTACCCCCCGCGAAAAATGCTCTAAGTTCCGACTGAGCATTAGTCTCAACTACACTCAACTTTAATGTTATTATGCTGGTTAACATTAGTTTTTACGCAAGATTACGAAATTTTGCAACCAAGCACAGGATTATATGTGGAAAACCTGGGTAAAGCTCAAATACAACGAGGTAATCTTAGACTAGAGGTTTCAATTCAGGAGGACGAAGTACTAAATAAATTTAAAATTACATAAAAAAAAGTAGACAAAAATCAAAAATAATTTGCTGTAAATTGTTCAAAGTACATGTGTACCGATGTAAGTATATGCAAAGAGAAGTGAAATATAATATACTTATATGTATACGTATATATTACAATATATTGTGTATATGTACATACATGATACAATACAATACATATGGCTCAAAATATTTCAATTCTCTCTGTATAATATTCTTTTTGTATGATCAATAAAATCATAGTGATCATACTCAATGGGGCAGTTTAACAATAGCCCTATAAATGAGTATTATTTCATATATTCGTGTATGAATCATTATCTCTCATTATTCATTTTTGTTCAGAAGAAATTTGTGTTGATGGGGCAATTTCAGTTCTGCCCTTAAATTGAGAAAATGTTGCGTCTTACCAAGTAACAATACAACACAAATTTGTCTCATAATTTTCTTTCTCATAGGATTTACATAGTAAAAAATTTTAATCTCATTATAAATTTTTAATCTTTAAATTATATTTGTAAAAATTGTTATGAATTTTAAAAACAATAGATATTCATATTATTTTTATTCATTCATGATATTTATTTTATTATAATTATATTATTTTTTATAATTAATACTTTTTTTTTCCATTATAAATTATCAATTTTACTTCATTTATGAAATTCGTTTCATATTTTACAATGAGAAAATATTAATTTGGAACAATTTATTAAATTTTATAAACTTTTTGAATCAATTTTCAATAAATTTTTTTTCAATTTTCTGATGAATTAATATTTATATGAAATTTTTTACCATGTACATAAATGTGTTAATGATACATGTTCGTTTTTTTCCGTTCCATCTATACAAACTGTAAGATTCGTTTATACCACGGAACTGCTAGTTGATTGCCCAATGTTGTAAACATACAAATAAAGTACATTTCTTCTTTTCTATCAATACAAAATAATGTTCGTTCTCATTATCTCATTTTTTTCTAATCCAACCCAACATAATGTTTAAATTTGGTTTTTTTTTTTTTTGTATAAATTTTATTCATTGCACACAAAATTCACTCATTCTTTTTGTTTTAAGTTTTTATATGGAAGGATTATGACTTCCCAACTTTAAGATGTTATATCTTGGGCTATGTTGTATTAATTTGAGTAAAATAAGAAGTACTATTTAAGGAAACATTTTACCTATGTAAATAAATGGGTTGTCAGGAGTAGGAGTGTGGATAAATTTTTTAATTTAGTAGAATAAAATTTACCAACAAAATTGTATAAAAGGATTCAAATTTTTTAAGCTCTGTACATATGTATGTAGGTATGTATATGTACATAAATATGTATATATTTTTGAAAAACATGATTTTGTGTCTTGTAATGGTATTATCTACATAGTATTTAGATTTGTTCCTTTAAATTAGGCAAAAAAGAATATATTTTTAGTCAAAAATATTTATTAAGATTTCAAAAATACATAACAAAAATTTTCAACCGCGAACTGAGAAAATAATATAAATACATAATTCCTTACAAAATCTTCAATGATATGATTTATATTGACACAACTATCAATCAAGTTTCGTTACATCTGAAAAACTGAAACTATTTGATAAAAAGCTATCACAAACTATGCACTCTATTGAAGAAATGTCAACTTAGTGGACAAACGCAGATCACAACAGAATCAGCATTGAGGTGATCTCCACCTACCTAAGTACAGAAGATTATTATCTTGAACTCGAAAGGAAGTACAACCACTGGCTATCTGCGATACATCAGCAAGGTCATTTATTAAATTTCATAAGTTTACATGATGTTAATACTGTTTAATTATAAAATAAATGCACATCTGCTTAATTTTATTATAAGTAAAGTAGTAAATCAGAAATGCTAATTTAGCACATTCTTTGTATTATGATAAAATTATTACACCTGTTAGCCAGAAATATAAAAATTATTGTAGGTCAAGAAATACTGCTTACTAAGTAATTTCATTATGTTAAGTACTATTTTGTTTAGAATGAATAATTGTTTACATTTAAAATATAATGACAATGTAAAATTTAATAAACAATTAAATTAAGTTTTTTACGGAAATAAATTTTTTAATAGCATTAAGTAGGAATTAAATTTATGTATAAATAGAGAACGATAATTAATAAATGTTCAGTAGCAGTTGCCTCAAAATAATCAAAGCCTTTTTTTTCTTATCTTGATGAGGCTGCCAAGATCTCTTTTTTTACAATTGTTACTCTCAACTGGTGTTCAGATTAAGTATTTGAACATTCTTAAATAATCGACTGGGTATTCAGGTGTTGTACTTGAATATTCTAATCACCCTTTTGTGTTGTATTAATTCGAAATATTCAAATCCTGTGTTTGAATATAATATTATTTTGACAACAGATTGTTCAAGTATAGAACTTGAATAGTCGCGACAATTAAAAGCCTTTGTCGTAACATTTGGTGACCCCGACGTGATCTCAATTCTGACAAGGATGACGGATCAATTGTTTTTAAGACAACAGGAGCTAAGAGAAGAATTGGAAAGGTCATACACCAATTTTAAAAAGGATTCGAGCAGCAGGAAAACTAAGGATTATCTAGTTACACGGCTACAACGTCTTGAAGTATTGTGGAAAGAATTGTATGCTAACGATCAGACACTTCTGACGTTGGCAGTTAGTCACTCGACTCACAATTATTTCAAAAATAAATACTTTGAGCAGGCAAGTAAAATATATGACGATTTTAAGGAAAAATTAACAGGTTTGCTAGGTATGAATGCTGATCACGCTTCCGATGACATAGAAGCTAAAACAGCAACCACTGTATCGGGCCAAACGGGAACCATATCAGAAGACGCAATAATAGAAAATCATTCAGGCGATGATAGAGACCATCAATTATCACGACTAGTGCGAAGACAAAAGGCACTAATGAAAACTATAGTGCACATAATTCAAGAAATTGAATTAAAATTAACCACTCAGTGTTCCAAGGCATATTTTAGTATGAAAATACAGGCCTTGCAAACATTTGAATCCGAAATGATGAACAACCATCACTTGATTTCAGAACTGAGTGTCAATCCTCCAGCAGAATATGATACAAATCATTATTTAGAAATGCAATCGTGGATAAAAGATACAGTGATTTCGTTGAATGACAAATTGAATCACGACAATTCAGATGGAGGTAACAGCTCCATTCAGATGAAGTTGCCGAAGATTACGTTGCCTAAATTTGAAAGTCATTATCTTCAGTGGGTACAATTTCGTGATCTATATACGCAACTGATTCTTGATCGATGTCTTAATGAAACTGAAAAAATTTTTTATCTCACAAGCAACTTAGCGGGTGAAGCACGGAGATTGATTCAGCACTTATCTATATCACGAGAAAATTACTCAGCCGCTTGGGAAATTCTCTGTAATAGGTATGATAACAAACGCGTTGCTACAGAAGCTATTGGCTCAACCAATAGCCCAAGTAGAATCTAGTAGTGCGATTAAATCACTACATGACGTCACAAAAGAGTGTATTATGGGTCTTAACAGCTTAGGGATCTCAACTGAGTCTTGGGATCCATTCTTGGTGTTTTTACTTACAAAACGATTTGATAGAGCTACGCTCGTTCTATACGAGCAGTCTATGTCATGTCCAAGAGACTTACCGTCTCTACAAAAGGTCTAGGCGTTCTTAGAAACCAGATTTCAGTCGCTAGAAGCCTTAGGTGCAAGGCAAAAACCGCAGGGGCTCCCAAAAACAATTAATTTACTAGGAACTACTAGTAAACGTTGCATCGCAAGGTTTCAGTATGTATAAAATCTAACACGACATCTTATTCCACTCACATGTATACACACATCATACCTCAAATTACAAGATTACACCCTACTTCAACGTTCGACATCAACCGATGGAAGATTCCAAAAAACATACAGTTGGCCGATTCAACATTTTATCAACCAGGGCGGATCAATTTACTCATTGGTGCTGAACAGTTCTACAAATTGCTATCAATAGGATAAATTTCATTGGGTAATAATTTACCGACATTACAAAATACGGTGTTTGGATGGGTCATTTCAGGAAAAATACAGGATTCTCTTGATACAGATGCATTTTGTGGCATATGCAACCACGTTGAAGATAAGCTTGAAGCACAAATTGAGAAATTTTGGTTGTTAGAAGAACCAGAGAGGATGGTATACAAATTGAGCAGTACTGATCAAGAATGTGAGAACATTTTCAACACAACTACGCAGCGAACAAAAGATGGAAGAATTGTTGTACGCCTTCCTTTTGCACATAGCGCAACGGCATTAGGAAACTTACAGGAGATGGCAGTATCACGTTTTTACGCGATAGAGAGAAAATTAAGAAAACATCCTGAGCTAAAACAACAATATACTGAGTTTATTAAAGAATATGTACAATTAAAGCATATGGAACCTATCAGTTATAATGATATTCCAAAATCGTGTTATTTTTTGCCTCATCATTGTGTGCTGAAACCTGACAGCACCACGACAAAGCTTCGAGTAGTTTTTAATGCATCGGCGAAGACGTCCACAGGCGTGTCACTTAACGACATTCTCCATACTGGCCCGAAAATACAAGCTGATTTATTTTCAATTTTAATTAGATTTCGACTTCCTAGATATGTTTTTACAGCTGACATCGAGAAAATGTATCGCCAAATCCTGGTACATCCGGAGGATCAAAATTATTAAATTATGGGTTGTGGGAGGCTACTGTAAAGTCAGCAAAGCAGTTATTTTTACGAAGTGTAGCATCATCACCGCTTACATATGAAGAATTGACCACAATAATGGTCGAAATTGAAGCTATCTTAAATTCAAGGCCTATCACACCTTTATCTAGTGATCCACATGACATTCATGCATTAACGCCAGGACATTTTCTAGTAGGTGAACCACTTACAACTATTGTTGACCCACATGCCAGTCCAGTAAAAGGCAATTTATTATATCGGTGGAAGCTGGTGGCAAGTTTAAAACGTGAATTTTGGGAGAGATGGTCTAAAGAGTATCTCAGTGAACTCCAGCATCGCTACAAGTGGAAACAAAAACAAATTAATGTACAACCTGGTATGATGGTGATTTTAAAAGAAGATAATTTACCTGTTCTTTCGTGGCCTCTGGGTCGCGTCGTCGACACTACAATTGGTCCTGACGGCGTTGTAAGGGTTGTCACGGTGAAAACATCATCTGGTACACTGAAAAGGCCGATTCACAGGTTAGCCCCATTACCAATACAACAGGACAAAATAGAAGATTTTGGTCCAGTTGGAATAGCTGAAAAACGGCTTGCAGGAGGTAATGCTGAGGATAAAGGTCAAATTTCAATTCTTCACGATAATGATGATGTATCTCAACAAAATTTGAAGAAGAAATATAAACGTCGTCGGGTTAATAGTGGTCTATTTTTACTCACTTGTCTTATGATGCCACTACTCGCATTAGCTGATATATCAATTAAACCTTTTAAATCACATCCTGGGCTTTATTTTGAAAGTATGAGATCTGCACAACTCATAACTAATGAATGGAAGCTTATAGTTTTTTTCAACATGACATCATATTGGTCAGAGTTGATGAGTATTACCAGCGGTGTTGAGCAATTACATAACATTTGTACTAACCTGACACAACATCACGCTTGCAGCCTGACTGTATCACAATTTGAGCAAATATTATTGGAAATACAGAACAATAATAATTTATTATCTCCTCAGAAGCAAACTAGACGTAGCCGATCTCCTTTCAATTTCAATAGATTCAAGTTATGAAGACACAATGTCCAACATTATAAACGGAGTTGAAAATAATCAGCAACATTTATTGAGCTTATTAAAAAATCAGACTTCGAATGTGGATTCAACAGTTAACATTATGAAGAAATCACAAGAAGATATGCATCAACAACTACAAGAATTTTCTCGATATTTGAATCGAACATCTATTTTAATTAACAGCATACAAAATGTATTCCATGATGACCAATTATCAAAAATATTTGATGCGCTAGCTTTACGCCTGACACTCATCATTATTAATTATCAGCGAATGCAAGCTGCTTTAATTGATGTTATGATGGATACTCATCATGGAAAACTGAATCCCTTACTTTTAACACCAGCTCAGTTACAAGCACAATTGACAATAATTACTGAAAATTTACCATCAAATGTACAATTACCTACAATAAAACAAAATTTATTAGAACTTTACAGGTTTATGTCAATTAAGGGTCAACTAACATCAAATCAAATTATTTTTGAAATTAGCTTGCCATTAGTCACTCCAGAACACTTTGAATTATTATGGATAACACCAGTTCCAGCATTTATTAATAACACGTATATATCAATTGAACCAATTTCAAGATATATACTAGTCAATCTTCAAAAGGATTTGTATTATACTATTACAGAATTAGAATTGGACAAGTGTTCTAAAACAAAAGAGTCAACATACCTATGTAAGCAACAGCATCCACTATATCACCAAGGCAGTACACAAGGCGCATGTGAAATCAGTATATTAACGCAAACTATATTACCTTAAACTTGTAGGATTATTAATTCACCAGAAGTTCCAACATGGACACAATTAAAATCACAAAACCAATGGATGTATACTACAGGAGAACAAATCACCATTCAAATCTGCTGTGGACATCACATATCACAAAAAACTTTATCTGGCTCAGAAATAATAAAGGTTCAAAACGGATGCCTGATAAGAGATAGATCAACTACACTTCAAGCTCATAATATTTACTCATCTGCTATTAACTCATCTATTGTCATGCCAGTTAATTTCACTGATTTTCTTCAACCATCAACATTAGTAAATCTTCAGTATACCCCGATTTCAACACACTCGTTAATCACCAATATAACTCAATTACATCAACAATTAAATTACCTACAAAGTCAAAAACATTTAATTACACTTAAATCAAAATACGATTTTCATCATTTTTCATTAGGTTATTTTACATTAGCATTAATTTCATTAGTAATATGTTACATGATTTTTAAAAAATGCCATGAACAAAAAACAATTAATATAAAAACAAATTCATTATCAGAAGTTCAAAAACCTGATGACAATGCATTTCAATTTAAAACAACTGTTGGTTGAACTGCTAGTTCAACGGCGGGGAGAATGTTTAATTATAAAATAAATGCACATCTGCTTAATTTTATTATAAGTAAAGTAGTAAATCAGAAATGCTAATTTAGCACATTCTTTGTATTATGATAAAATTATTACACCTGTTAGCCAGAAATATAAAAATTATTGTAGGTCAAGAAATACTGCTTACTAAGTAATTTCATTATGTTAAGTACTATTTTGTTTAGAATGAATAATTGTTTACATTTAAAATATAATGACAATGTAAAATTTAATAAACAATTAAATTAAGTTTTTTACGGAAATAAATTTTTTAATAGCATTAAGTAGGAATTAAATTTATGTATAAATAGAGAACGATAATTAATAAATGTTCAGTAGCAGTTGCCTCAAAATAATCAAAGCCTTTTTTTTCTTATCTTGATGAGGCTGCCAAGATCTCTTTTTTTACAATTGTTACTCTCAACTGGTGTTCAGATTAAGTATTTGAACATTCTTAAATAATCGACTGGGTATTCAGGTGTTGTACTTGAATATTCTAATCACCCTTTTGTGTTGTATTAATTCGAAATATTCAAATCCTGTGTTTGAATATAATATTATTTTGACAACAGATTGTTCAAGTATAGAACTTGAATAGTCGCGACAATTAAAAGCCTTTGTCGTAACATTTGGTGACCCCGACGTGATCTCAATTCTGACAAGGATGACGGATCAATTGTTTTTAAGACAACAGGAGCTAAGAGAAGAATTGGAAAGGTCATACACCAATTTTAAAAAGGATTCGAGCAGCAGGAAAACTAAGGATTATCTAGTTACACGGCTACAACGTCTTGAAGTATTGTGGAAAGAATTGTATGCTAACGATCAGACACTTCTGACGTTGGCAGTTAGTCACTCGACTCACAATTATTTCAAAAATAAATACTTTGAGCAGGCAAGTAAAATATATGACGATTTTAAGGAAAAATTAACAGGTTTGCTAGGTATGAATGCTGATCACGCTTCCGATGACATAGAAGCTAAAACAGCAACCACTGTATCGGGCCAAACGGGAACCATATCAGAAGACGCAATAATAGAAAATCATTCAGGCGATGATAGAGACCATCAATTATCACGACTAGTGCGAAGACAAAAGGCACTAATGAAAACTATAGTGCACATAATTCAAGAAATTGAATTAAAATTAACCACTCAGTGTTCCAAGGCATATTTTAGTATGAAAATACAGGCCTTGCAAACATTTGAATCCGAAATGATGAACAACCATCACTTGATTTCAGAACTGAGTGTCAATCCTCCAGCAGAATATGATACAAATCATTATTTAGAAATGCAATCGTGGATAAAAGATACAGTGATTTCGTTGAATGACAAATTGAATCACGACAATTCAGATGGAGGTAACAGCTCCATTCAGATGAAGTTGCCGAAGATTACGTTGCCTAAATTTGAAAGTCATTATCTTCAGTGGGTACAATTTCGTGATCTATATACGCAACTGATTCTTGATCGATGTCTTAATGAAACTGAAAAAATTTTTTATCTCACAAGCAACTTAGCGGGTGAAGCACGGAGATTGATTCAGCACTTATCTATATCACGAGAAAATTACTCAGCCGCTTGGGAAATTCTCTGTAATAGGTATGATAACAAACGCGTTGCTACAGAAGCTATTGGCTCAACCAATAGCCCAAGTAGAATCTAGTAGTGCGATTAAATCACTACATGACGTCACAAAAGAGTGTATTATGGGTCTTAACAGCTTAGGGATCTCAACTGAGTCTTGGGATCCATTCTTGGTGTTTTTACTTACAAAACGATTTGATAGAGCTACGCTCGTTCTATACGAGCAGTCTATGTCATGTCCAAGAGACTTACCGTCTCTACAAAAGGTCTAGGCGTTCTTAGAAACCAGATTTCAGTCGCTAGAAGCCTTAGGTGCAAGGCAAAAACCGCAGGGGCTCCCAAAAACAATTAATTTACTAGGAACTACTAGTAAACGTTGCATCGCAAGGTTTCAGTATGTATAAAATCTAACACGACATCTTATTCCACTCACATGTATACACACATCATACCTCAAATTACAAGATTACACCCTACTTCAACGTTCGACATCAACCGATGGAAGATTCCAAAAAACATACAGTTGGCCGATTCAACATTTTATCAACCAGGGCGGATCAATTTACTCATTGGTGCTGAACAGTTCTACAAATTGCTATCAATAGGATAAATTTCATTGGGTAATAATTTACCGACATTACAAAATACGGTGTTTGGATGGGTCATTTCAGGAAAAATACAGGATTCTCTTGATACAGATGCATTTTGTGGCATATGCAACCACGTTGAAGATAAGCTTGAAGCACAAATTGAGAAATTTTGGTTGTTAGAAGAACCAGAGAGGATGGTATACAAATTGAGCAGTACTGATCAAGAATGTGAGAACATTTTCAACACAACTACGCAGCGAACAAAAGATGGAAGAATTGTTGTACGCCTTCCTTTTGCACATAGCGCAACGGCATTAGGAAACTTACAGGAGATGGCAGTATCACGTTTTTACGCGATAGAGAGAAAATTAAGAAAACATCCTGAGCTAAAACAACAATATACTGAGTTTATTAAAGAATATGTACAATTAAAGCATATGGAACCTATCAGTTATAATGATATTCCAAAATCGTGTTATTTTTTGCCTCATCATTGTGTGCTGAAACCTGACAGCACCACGACAAAGCTTCGAGTAGTTTTTAATGCATCGGCGAAGACGTCCACAGGCGTGTCACTTAACGACATTCTCCATACTGGCCCGAAAATACAAGCTGATTTATTTTCAATTTTAATTAGATTTCGACTTCCTAGATATGTTTTTACAGCTGACATCGAGAAAATGTATCGCCAAATCCTGGTACATCCGGAGGATCAAAATTATTAAATTATGGGTTGTGGGAGGCTACTGTAAAGTCAGCAAAGCAGTTATTTTTACGAAGTGTAGCATCATCACCGCTTACATATGAAGAATTGACCACAATAATGGTCGAAATTGAAGCTATCTTAAATTCAAGGCCTATCACACCTTTATCTAGTGATCCACATGACATTCATGCATTAACGCCAGGACATTTTCTAGTAGGTGAACCACTTACAACTATTGTTGACCCACATGCCAGTCCAGTAAAAGGCAATTTATTATATCGGTGGAAGCTGGTGGCAAGTTTAAAACGTGAATTTTGGGAGAGATGGTCTAAAGAGTATCTCAGTGAACTCCAGCATCGCTACAAGTGGAAACAAAAACAAATTAATGTACAACCTGGTATGATGGTGATTTTAAAAGAAGATAATTTACCTGTTCTTTCGTGGCCTCTGGGTCGCGTCGTCGACACTACAATTGGTCCTGACGGCGTTGTAAGGGTTGTCACGGTGAAAACATCATCTGGTACACTGAAAAGGCCGATTCACAGGTTAGCCCCATTACCAATACAACAGGACAAAATAGAAGATTTTGGTCCAGTTGGAATAGCTGAAAAACGGCTTGCAGGAGGTAATGCTGAGGATAAAGGTCAAATTTCAATTCTTCACGATAATGATGATGTATCTCAACAAAATTTGAAGAAGAAATATAAACGTCGTCGGGTTAATAGTGGTCTATTTTTACTCACTTGTCTTATGATGCCACTACTCGCATTAGCTGATATATCAATTAAACCTTTTAAATCACATCCTGGGCTTTATTTTGAAAGTATGAGATCTGCACAACTCATAACTAATGAATGGAAGCTTATAGTTTTTTTCAACATGACATCATATTGGTCAGAGTTGATGAGTATTACCAGCGGTGTTGAGCAATTACATAACATTTGTACTAACCTGACACAACATCACGCTTGCAGCCTGACTGTATCACAATTTGAGCAAATATTATTGGAAATACAGAACAATAATAATTTATTATCTCCTCAGAAGCAAACTAGACGTAGCCGATCTCCTTTCAATTTCAATAGATTCAAGTTATGAAGACACAATGTCCAACATTATAAACGGAGTTGAAAATAATCAGCAACATTTATTGAGCTTATTAAAAAATCAGACTTCGAATGTGGATTCAACAGTTAACATTATGAAGAAATCACAAGAAGATATGCATCAACAACTACAAGAATTTTCTCGATATTTGAATCGAACATCTATTTTAATTAACAGCATACAAAATGTATTCCATGATGACCAATTATCAAAAATATTTGATGCGCTAGCTTTACGCCTGACACTCATCATTATTAATTATCAGCGAATGCAAGCTGCTTTAATTGATGTTATGATGGATACTCATCATGGAAAACTGAATCCCTTACTTTTAACACCAGCTCAGTTACAAGCACAATTGACAATAATTACTGAAAATTTACCATCAAATGTACAATTACCTACAATAAAACAAAATTTATTAGAACTTTACAGGTTTATGTCAATTAAGGGTCAACTAACATCAAATCAAATTATTTTTGAAATTAGCTTGCCATTAGTCACTCCAGAACACTTTGAATTATTATGGATAACACCAGTTCCAGCATTTATTAATAACACGTATATATCAATTGAACCAATTTCAAGATATATACTAGTCAATCTTCAAAAGGATTTGTATTATACTATTACAGAATTAGAATTGGACAAGTGTTCTAAAACAAAAGAGTCAACATACCTATGTAAGCAACAGCATCCACTATATCACCAAGGCAGTACACAAGGCGCATGTGAAATCAGTATATTAACGCAAACTATATTACCTTAAACTTGTAGGATTATTAATTCACCAGAAGTTCCAACATGGACACAATTAAAATCACAAAACCAATGGATGTATACTACAGGAGAACAAATCACCATTCAAATCTGCTGTGGACATCACATATCACAAAAAACTTTATCTGGCTCAGAAATAATAAAGGTTCAAAACGGATGCCTGATAAGAGATAGATCAACTACACTTCAAGCTCATAATATTTACTCATCTGCTATTAACTCATCTATTGTCATGCCAGTTAATTTCACTGATTTTCTTCAACCATCAACATTAGTAAATCTTCAGTATACCCCGATTTCAACACACTCGTTAATCACCAATATAACTCAATTACATCAACAATTAAATTACCTACAAAGTCAAAAACATTTAATTACACTTAAATCAAAATACGATTTTCATCATTTTTCATTAGGTTATTTTACATTAGCATTAATTTCATTAGTAATATGTTACATGATTTTTAAAAAATGCCATGAACAAAAAACAATTAATATAAAAACAAATTCATTATCAGAAGTTCAAAAACCTGATGACAATGCATTTCAATTTAAAACAACTGTTGGTTGAACTGCTAGTTCAACGGCGGGGAGAATGTTTAATTATAAAATAAATGCACATCTGCTTAATTTTATTATAAGTAAAGTAGTAAATCAGAAATGCTAATTTAGCACATTCTTTGTATTATGATAAAATTATTACACCTGTTAGCCAGAAATATAAAAATTATTGTAGGTCAAGAAATACTGCTTACTAAGTAATTTCATTATGTTAAGTACTATTTTGTTTAGAATGAATAATTGTTTACATTTAAAATATAATGACAATGTAAAATTTAATAAACAATTAAATTAAGTTTTTTACGGAAATAAATTTTTTAATAGCATTAAGTAGGAATTAAATTTATGTATAAATAGAGAACGATAATTAATAAATGTTCAGTAGCAGTTGCCTCAAAATAATCAAAGCCTTTTTTTTCTTATCTTGATGAGGCTGCCAAGATCTCTTTTTTTACAATTGTTACTCTCAACTGGTGTTCAGATTAAGTATTTGAACATTCTTAAATAATCGACTGGGTATTCAGGTGTTGTACTTGAATATTCTAATCACCCTTTTGTGTTGTATTAATTCGAAATATTCAAATCCTGTGTTTGAATATAATATTATTTTGACAACAGATTGTTCAAGTATAGAACTTGAATAGTCGCGACAATTAAAAGCCTTTGTCGTAACAAATACTTTAATTACAAATGTAACACACAAAATTGGAGCTAACTTTATCATATCACCAACGTCACAAAAACGACTAGAAATTAAATTAGAAAATGGCACAATAAAATTATATGGCTACTTAGACATCATAGAAAGAAGTAATTTTGATCTAATACATGTTACGCCTATTCCTCATAAAACTAGCGCCAATACATTTGCTGTCATGGAATCAAAGTTCTTTACTTTAGCAATAGATTTTCATCAGCAAATATATTTTTATCTTGAAGAAGATGAGTTTAAATCTTGCACAACTATGATCGAGCAAGAAAATTTGTATCTTTGTACTCCATCAATTATATATAGTATCCAAGACAGTCCGTCATGCATAATTGATGAAATTTATGATCGTCATCCAAAATTGAAATGCAATGAAAACAAATACAGGTATCTGACATAGTTTGGAAGGCTTTAAAAATGAAAAACACTTGGATGTATATAACAAACGAAACTAAATCTATAGCCATGATCTGTGCAGGGATAAGAAAAGAAATTCTACTAAATAACACAGGAATAATACGTTTACAAAATGACTGTTATGTAAAAACAAGAAAATTAACGTTAAAAACCTTGATAAAAACTGGAGCATTAATAGGACCTGATGAACAATTTTTTGACCATACAATAGCAAAGGATATACTTCCAGCTAAGCTCAAAAAAATTTTAATTCTACACTCAGCATCCTCAGCAGCAATAGCTTTTTTCATTATTATGTTGATTGTTATGTATAAATTCCGAACGCAAATAACACAAAAATATCGCTATTGTTTTACTAAAAAGAAGCCAACACCATTGCCAAGGTCACAAGAGTCAGGAGAAATTACAATACAACAGCACTTTGACCGAGTTTTGGCTTTCTCAAGTGGCCAACATGTTCTTAACTGAACAGATATGTATACAACAAAAATACAATTTAAAAATAGTCAATTAAGCAACAATAAAATGAATTTATTGTTTACATTAATTTAATTGTCGTGACACACTTATTATCAAATATGCTTATAAAAAGATGCAACTTAGCACATTTTTGTCAGCACAGGTGTTCCAGCATTTGCTACCTGTA
The DNA here is from genome assembly GCA_939192795.1 of Bombylius discolor. Classification (NCBI taxonomy): domain Eukaryota; kingdom Metazoa; phylum Arthropoda; class Insecta; order Diptera; family Bombyliidae; genus Bombylius; species Bombylius discolor. The sequence goes on along the minus strand of OW584240.1, from coordinate 18,976,631 downwards.
TTGCATGTTTTTGTTATTAATAATTTCAATGAGGAAATTTATGAACTTTGTAATTTATTAAGAACTTTAAATTTATATTTACTTATATTTGTTGTATTTTAAGAATGTTATTTTCCCCTCTAGTTTTAGTGACTAAAAATTTTGTATATAAACTGTTGATATAATCTTTAATAAAATTAGAACGGTACAACGGTAAAAGAGTTTTCTTTTCACTAGAATTCTGCATATACAAGTTTCAAATTAAGTTTGAGATTTGTACAAAGACTTTAGAAACTTAAGATAAAAATGTTAAAAAAATTAAATTCTAGATTTAACTCTGAAATTTTTTTAGTTTGTGCAATTTTATTTCACATGAATAGTAATACTAGAAACTAAGGATTTAAATGTAAAACAAATTGAATTTCAAATAAAAATTTATGTTAAATAAAAAATTTGGTGTATAAATAATTTTTTTCAGAACTTATTATTCTAAGTCTCAGAATGCTGGGAAAAATCATGCTTAATAAAAGCACGTCAAATTCTCAATATGGGTTATTCTACTTTTTCATAAAAGCACGATGACATGCTTGAAATGAGGTTTAATAAATTCGATTTTGAGCATGACAAATACTCAAATTAAACCTTTTTAGTACTTATATTGATACATAGTATGTTGGAAAGCATGCGTGTTCAAACACATGCTTAAATTAAGAATTTATAATAAACGTGCTTAAAATAAACTCATTTTTAGCACGGAGCATTCTTAGCTGAAAAACATTACCTCAAATACTTAATTTGAACATCGTTTTTTCTTAATTTAAGTATGAATTTTTCTGAGTGCATAAAACCTTCAAATTTTTCGTCTTTTTTTTTTACTTGAATTCGGCACTACTTTATAATGTTATCTAAAGCTCCTTGTACATTATTTCAATATTTCTTATACTATGACAGAAAGAGGCACGCGACATCCATCTAGAACTTAAAAGTGTGTAGAACAGCTCAAAATTAATTTTTCAACACAAGCTTGTTGTGTTATTGCAGGTAAAACGACAAGATTGGATCTCTTTATACAAATATTTATACAATAACACAAGTCGGACAGTTCATTGTCGCCGGTTGTATATCTATAAGAATAAAAACAAAAATAAGAACGTGAAATTCAACTATTACAACAACAACAACTAGTTCAAAATCAACAAACAATACAAAAACAAAGGAATCAACAGTATCAGAAAAAAGTACAACAACAGCGATACCGAAATCACCGACAACCAACAAATCAATAGCAACATCATCATCATCATCAAAAGCCAAATTAGCAATATCAACACCAAAGATCTCCTTGTTTTCACCACCACGATCACCAAAGTGTCCACGAACGCCATCACCCAGCAGTAGAACAATTCCTTGCTTTCATCATCACCACCATCCTGGCCATCATCGCCAAAACAACATCAAAATAAAACATCATCACCACCGACAGATTGTTTATTACTAACCACATCTTCAATATCCTGGGAGATGATAGAAGAAAAGGATACCATCAGAATTTGATAGTATAGTTCAGAAAATACAGAAAGGGACATCAATAGTAAAACGTTTAAATAAAAATGCTGTAAAAATTGAAAAAAAAAATAAAATTGGAAAATATTTTATAAGATATAAAAAATTTAAAAAAGTGTTCGAAATTTAAAAAAAGATGAATTATATGTATTTAAAAATAAGTTTAGTTGTAAACAAAATGAATTAAATAGTTTTAAGAGAAATATAAAGAAAATTACATGTTACCATCACTGTATATTATCACGTCATGTGAACTTCAGACTTCAACCTCCTCCATTAACTTTGAACTAACCTTATCAATATAAGTAGATATTTTGTACAATTTTACTATCTCATGAGAAGAACAAATATTTTGCACAGTTTCTTATCTTGAGAAAAGACAGTTTGTACAGATTTCGGCAGAATTTTTATACTTAATTTATTTTTACCTTTATTTTGCATATTCAGCAGAATGAACAATTCACTTTATTAAATGCAATATCGAGGCAAAAGAAGGAAATTTATTATTAAAAATTTTAGAATTGAATAAAGTTCAGTTCAGATAACACAAATCCGTGTTTTATTTGGTATACCCAAATATTGGTCCTTCGAGCTTGTAGAATCAGTGTCTACAAAAAAAAAAAAAAAAAAATAGATATAAAATATCTAAAAAACAATTTAGCTACACATTAAAATTTATTTCTTCTAGAATTTTTTTCTACGAGTAAAGAGCTAACATAAATATATCTTCTTTTCTCAACTGTAGACTATTTGTTCACAGATCAAAAAAAAAAAAAGAAACAAAAGGGGTAAATTAAATTTTCAGGTAAATTAAATGAACAGCTGAGTAAATTAACAACCATGGAGGATTTAGTTGAAGAACAGAAAACTATTTGTACGAAAATCCAGAAAATTATGAGTTGATCTACTATTTGCCACATCATGCAGTTTTTAAACATGATAGTACTACCACGAAGCTACGAGTGGTATTTGATGCCTCTGCAAAACAAACTTCAACTAAAAGCTTAAACGACCTCATGATGGTACGACCGAATTTACAACAAAATCTACTATTTTATTACGATGGCAAAAATACAAAGTAGTCTTCACTGCCGACATTTTTAAAAAATGTACAGGAAAATTAAGGTTGATTCAAGAGATCAAGATTTGCAAAGAATTTTATGTAGAAACTCACCCCAGGAACCTATCACGGAATATAAGCTTACCACAGTTACTTATGGAACAGCAACTTTCATAGCTATACGCACATTACGACAGCTAGCATATGACGATAGTTCACGATATCCTATAGCATCCAAAATAATTCACAAGGACACATATGTTGACGATGTATTTTCAGGAGCGAACAGTTTTGAAGAAAATGGAACAGTAATGATAAAAACCTGCTTAAACAAATACCATCGGAATTAAAAGATGTTTCAAATATCAAGGTAAATATTGGACTAGATCCAATCATTGTTACAAAAAAAACCATCCTTTCATAAGCTACTCGTATATTTGATCCCGTTGGCTATCTCTCTCCTGTAATCGTGAAAATCAAATTACTTTTTCAAGAGATTTGAAGCCTTATTGTTGAAAACGAAAACGAAACGAGAGCCATTCGATATGAAGAAACGAAACGTTCCCAATTCGGTATTGTCTATCTCCATCGTTTCGATTGGATAGCATTACTACATGGAAGTAGTACTAAACGCATGTGTACCAATATAATGCGAATGAAAAAACGTTACGGATATGTCAAATTTAAATACTTAATTAAAAATAGTGGTTATATTTGCAAGTAGAGATTTATGTTTTTTTAAAACTGTGACAAAATGTTATCTGCAAAATTATATTTTAGTAGTTCTGACGAAAAAGAAAATTGTTCCAAATGATTTTGTATTTGTTATTCCAAATACAGCTCCTCTTAAATTATAAATATCAGTAACTTTCTCTTGCAACGGAGCGAAGCTGTACATTTTTGCGATACATCATACAACCACCTGTTGTCTGTTGCTCTTGTACATTTTGCCTCAACTTCTTCTTTATAAAAAATTTATAATCTGACCATACCTGAAATAATAAGAAATAATAGTATAATGAAGTATACAATCTTAAATATAATATAATATAACTAATTTTTTTCCACCCATCGACAGTTTTTACTGGTGGTCCCTCTGTATTACAAGTTTTAATTATATTTTTCCACACATTTTCTGCCCTTATTTTACCATTTTCAGAGTTTGTACTCCCTCTGGCTACATCTAAATTTTTTTCCATGAAACTTATCATAATTTTATATTGTTTTATTTTCGTTTGTTTTTACCCTTTAAGTAAATATTTATTTTCAGAACAGAATATGTAATAAAACAAAATCAATATGATGATGCTGTATCTGATTCGATACTTGAACAATGGACACAAATAAAGACCGAACTGCCGATTTTAGAACAAATTGAAATTAGAAGATGGGTTAATTATCCAGGAGAAAATTGTATATGTGAACATCTGAGAAAGCTTACAGTGCATCAGGTATATTCGAATTGTAACAAGGGGGAAGGTTTTTATAAGACTGTTAGCAGCAAAAACAAAGGTAGCACCACTACGATCAAAATTGACCTTACAACGTCTAGAACTTAATGGGGCCGTACTTTCAGCACAACTTTTAAGAGAAGTAAAAAAAAGTTTGGAGATAGAACAACTACAATGCTTCGCCTGGACTGACTCAACTATTGTATTATCCTGATTAAAATCAAGCCCTCACAAATGGAAAACGTTTGTAGGAAATCGAGTTGCTGAAATTCAAACAGTTATCAAGCCTGATCGCTGGTTCCATGTGAATTCTGAAGATAATCCTGCTGATGTCGCTTCCAGAGGCATTTTTCCAAAGGAATTACCAACTCATAGCTTATAGTGGGAAGGACCCTATTGGCTAAAAAATGTCCATCTCAAATTTCCAACAACAAAAATAGATGAAATAAATCTTGAATTAAATACAAAGGTCAAGTTACATACTGCTATAAACGAACCAGATGAACTCATAGGAAACCTACTGCAAAATTACTCTTCTATCAAAAAACTACAAAGAATACTGGCTTACTGTATGCGATTTATAAACAACTCAAAGCCGTCTAGTGAAAGAATTACGGGGTGCTTGACAGCTGCAGAGACAAATACCGCAACCATACTGTTAATAAAATTTACCCAGCATAAACTTTTTCAAGAAGAAACTCAAAGACTATCTCATAAAAAACCTCTGAATAAAAACAGTCGTCTTATATCATTAAACTCGTTTATTGATGCACAAACGATATTACGGGTTGGAGGTCGACTAGAAGAATCGTGACTTTCATTTGAACAAAAACACCCTATTATACTACCATATAAGAGTGAATTAACAGCTTTAATAATTAATGAAGCTCATTTCACTACACTGCACGGTGGATCCAGCAGAACTCTAGTATGTACGACAAGAATATTGGATACTTAACGGCTTAAAATCGGTTAGGATCCACATACGCAGATGCGTTACATGCCACCGCTTTATTGCCACCAAAACTGAGCAATTAATGGGTAATTTGCTAAAGCCAAGATTAGCTGTCACTTGTCCACTTACACACACCGGAGTTGATTTTGCAGGACCATTTTCGCTAAAACTCTCGAAAGGCAGAGGAAATAAAACATTTAAGGGTTACATCTCTCTCTTTATATGCTTAAGTACAAAGGCGATACATAGGTGGCAATTACTGGACCGCATGCATCATGACTTCTGGAAAAGGTGGTCATCAAAGTATCTAGCACGCCTACAGCAAAGACCAAAATGGGCACAACAATCTAATGTCAAAAAATTGGAAATATCGTACTTATAAAGGAAGATAATGTGCCTCCAACAAGATGGTCATTAGCACGCATAGCAGTTCATCCGGTGAAAGATAGTTTAGTGCGAGTTGTAACACTTAAAACAGGTACGTCGGTAATTAAACGGCCAGTGACAAAAATCTACCTATTGCCGATCATTGATAATGAAGATCATATTACAACCAAAACCCAAGAGACCTTGGAGCAGGATACAGATACACATTCTACACATTAAGGTCGTGAGGATATAAAAATTAGTTCGAAAAGAAGAAATGAACAAAACGAACTAAGAAGGAACTATCTCCTCAGCATTCAAAACCATATAGTCATAATATACTAATATACACACTCGTTTTCAGTCTGCTTCTTGCATTAGCATGTGCAAAGGAGAACCAAAAGATTCACTGTAACTTCTTTCAATAATAATCAAGGAGTATATTTTGAAAAATGCTAATATCTACAGTAATGAATAGTTACTTATACTGCTCTTCAATCTCACAAACTACAAGAATCAATTGAATATGCTAAAACACGCAATATCACAACTCGACTCAGCTTGCGAAACTATCACAAGGGAGGAACAATCCAGGCATCATTGTACTTCGTCAATCAGACAATTAACACATCAACTACGTGAAGTTGAAGACGCCAACAAATTATTATACCGACAAAATGGACATGAAACTATCAGAGCGAAACGAGCACCGTTTGAATTCGTATGTAGTACCGCCAACGCCTTGTTCGGAATTATAGACCATGACTTTGCCGAAAAATATGAACAACAAATAATCAAAACAAATGAAAATGAAGGTCATCTTAAGGAACTACTGCAGCAGCAAAAAACAATAACTGATTCCACTTTAAACATCATAAAGAGAGGGCAACAAGACGTTCGGCAACAATTCTTAGCAATCAAAAAACACGGTCACATTCTTACAAGAAGAACTTAATCGCACCAAGCAAGGACAGCAATTACAACAAGGATTCAACGCCGCCACACTGTTAGTAGCTTTAGATCTGTGAAGTGTACGTCACATACAACAGGCCATATTATCAGTTCTAACAGATGCTCGATCTGGGAAAATAAACACCACAAACAAACAGAACCAGATAAACAGTTCTTATGAGCAAGTGTGATGTATGAAATAAAATTCTCTGTTTTGATCAAAACTTCAAACCATTAAATTAATTTCTAAAAATAGGTCTGATATGTAAAAAATTAGGAAATTTCTTCCTTTTCATTGCGCAGGTATTATATGTATAAATCTAGCCAACTAGATTAAGAAATTTATTCGTCGTCAATAATGTTAATTATAATTTTTTTTGGTTTGTTTCCATGATAATCTAAATGGTTTTTGTTCAAAAGTGTCGGTTAATAGCAAAAAATGCCATCATGTTACAATACAGTGGCTGCTTTTCTATATCTTCTTTTTCTATGTAAACACCTTATTGCTTACACAAGTCCAGCTAACCTCACAACTTCAACTCATACTTCAATATTTACCACATGACTTGAAGGTTCCGGAGGCCGAAAACGGAAATTTACTACTAACTCTACACAATCTAATGCAAGTGAAGGCACGGGTTACAAATAACAATGTAATATTTGAAATAAAACTACCGTTGGTGGATGCAGAATACTACAAAATATATCATTTAATACCAGTTCCTATGATTCAATTAGAAAAACTCGTATATATTCAACCAACCAGTAAATATCTATTAGTTAATATACGCCGTGATAGATACAGTCCATTGATCGACAGTTGAATCATGAACATCTCATCTGCAAAATAAATTCATCATTGTATAATTTGAGAGCCAATATAAGTAGATGTGAGATGGAATTACTTACCCTTACAATTATTATTATCTGCATTATCTCCATTTTGCACAATAAAGACTTCAACAGAAAAAATTACCTGGATCAAAATGCACACCGCCAATAGCTGGATTTATATTTTAGAACAGGAAACTTCTTTCGATATCATTTGCAATTTACAGATTGAACAAATTACACTGAATAGGAGTGGTATATTTCAACTTCAAGAAGGTTGCATACTAAAACACGCTACAATGTACATAATAACAAACAACAAATTAACTGGAAACATTAATTCTTCATTCCTAATAGAAACAAACATACCCAATGATATTCTTCAACGCACGAACAAATTCAAATCAAATAATGACACTCAAACCTTACCTATAAAAATTAAAAATTATTTAGAAAACTTACAATCAATAATAGATAATCAGCAAACTGAACTCAAGAATTTTAGAACTATAAATGTTCATGATATACACCATTACACGAGCACCTACTTTATAATCAGCATCATAATAATAGTTATCATTTGGTATACTTGTAAAAATCGTCAGACAATAATTCTACGTTCAAACAAATCAGATGTAACTACACGAGCATCTTCAGAAAATATCGAACCAGCAAGCCCTCCACAGCCAAAGCCACGTCAGCACTTATTTCGATATTAGATTATGTTACTGCACTAACAAAGGAATCAACAGTATCAGAAAATAGTACAACAACAGCGATACCGAAATCACCGACAACCAACAAATCAATAGCAACATCATCATCATCATCAAAAGCCAAATTAGCAATATCAACACCAAAGATCTCCTTGTTTTCACCACCACGATCACCAAAGTGTCCACGAACGCCATCACCCAGCAGTAGAACAATTCCTTGCTTTCATCATCACCACCATCCTGGCCATCATCGCCAAAACAACATCAAAATAAAACATCATCACCACCGACAGATTGTTTATTACTAACCACATCTCCAATATCCTGGGAGATGATAGAAGAAAAGGATACCATCAGAATTTGATAGTATAGTTCAGAAAATACAGAAAGGGACATCAATAGTAAAACGTTTAAATAAAAATGCTGTAAAAATTGAAAAAAAAAATAAAATTGGAAAATATTTTATAAGATATAAAAAATTTAAAAAAGTGTTCGAAATTTAAAAAAAGATGAATTATATGTATTTAAAAATAAGTTTAGTTGTAAACAAAATGAATTAAATAGTTTTAAGAGAAATGTAAAGAAAATTACATGTTACCATCACTGTATATTATAACTTCAGACTTCAATCTCCTCCATTAACTTTGAACTAACCTGTTGCGACAGCTATATTAAAATTTTTTTGATGGGCATATTTTTATGTACACCACTGTATAGAATGCAGGTGGCTGTACATTAAAAATTATTAAAACAGTTCATGTTGGAAAATAAGTATGCAATTCCAAAAAAAATTGCAACTTAAAATTCCAATAAATGAACTGTACTTTAATATCCGTTGCACACGCGCAACAAAATTTATAATCCATCACATTGTTCTGTAAATGGTGTGATTCTCTTTATATTATAAAAATCAGGCGATTTATAGAAAACATAAGAGAATATTCGACTTAAATTTTTTTTTCTCCGTTTTCATCAAAATTCTCTTATTTTCAATGTACCTTTTTTTTTTATTAAAATTCAATTTTTAAAATCGCTTAAAATCTAAAATACATTCAATGGTATTAGCCGACGGCAAATACATCAAATTTCATATATTCAGTAATTCCCATATAAATTTCCCTGAACAAAATTGTTATACATTGATTGACCCATATATTTCATTACGACCCATTTACGCATGTAAATGGCGTAATGATATATAAAATTTAACTCACACACACAGTGTCAAGTACCCAACATGCTGATATTACCTACTCGCTATATATTACTCATCAAGTAATATATAGAATATACCAGAATATTCAATGATAGTTCATATACGTTCATGCATATTGCTGAATATTAACCTCTTAAATGTCGCCTTAATTACCTCATTATAGGTAATTAAGAGACAAGTAATGAGATTATGCGAAGTATGATTTTTTTAATAATTTTTTTTAAATTTTTTTTTTCTTTTTTCACTACTTTTAATTTACATGCACAAGAACAATAAAATTTCGTAATGTATTTATTTTAGTTTCGAAAGTCAAAAATAAAAAAGATTTTTTTAATAATTTTTTTTTTGTTTTTTTTTTTTTTGTTTTTGAAAATATAAAAAGAAAATGGAAAATATAAAATAAAAGAAAAAAAAATGAACGAGTTCAGCTGAGAAAAAAAAAGTTTTCCTTTTTTTTTTCTTTCTTTTCTTTCTTTCTGTTCTTCCTTCCCTTCCTTTTTTTTTTTAAACTAATATTAGTTTTACTATTATCAAGTTTTCGTTCGAATTATTTATATTTAAGTTAAATCACTTTGATATTTGTGAATCGGTTTTATGATTTAATTCCTCCAAATCCAGCATTAAATTTTCATTAAATTTTACGTAAATCATCTATATTAATATTTATAATTTATTTGAAAACATTTATATCACTTTCATATTTATTCAATTTTTAATTAATTTATCTATGTCAATTTCAACATTCTAAAATTTACCTAATAATTTTATCGCTTTAGTTAAATCGCTTATAATTATTTTATCACTTTCAGTTATATCAAACACATTTTTTTTTTTTTTTGCTACATTCATTATTATCCGCAGCGTAGTATAAAACACAGCGAGAAAACCAAAGTAGTATAAAACACAGCACTTAATTCTTCCTTTATATGTGCATATGTATACATATATATATATTTTATTTTATATTTTCCATTTTTTTTTTTTATCTTTGTGTTTGTTTATAATTTTATTTTCACTCAAATCATGTATTTATCCATTCACTTAGAAACTTTTTTTTTTGTAATTAAATTAATTAACATTTTTAACTTTTCAGCACTTACAAAAAAAAATGTAATTCCTCACCACAAATTGTTTGTTTGAACAAAAAAAAAACCATCCTCGTCTGGAATCGACCGGATCAAGATTCATCTTTAATAATTTCGTTTTCACTTTCTTATTGAAGAATTCAAATAAATTAAAGGTAAAATAATGATAAAACGATTCAATTAAGTCAAACAAAAATTTAATGATAGAACAAAAAAATATGCTTGTAAAATCAGAAGAAGGAAAAGCCCTTTTTTTTTCTCTAACAACTTGCAATTATTATATTTTCTTTTCCAAGATTTCTTTTTTTTTCTTCAAAATTTCAGCACGAAAAAAAAAATACGTCACAATATTAATATTATTTTTAATTACATTTTTTTTTTTTTGCGCATATTAAATATTTCAATTTTAATGAAAAAAATAACTCTTACACCTTCTTCTGCTGATCGGATCAAGACTCAAACAAAAAAAGAAATCATCAAAATTATACCTCCCTTATATACCTCCCTTATATTTATTTTTGACTTTCGAAACTAAAATAATCATCCTGCCTGGCCAGGCCAGCGGATCAGAATCTTTATCGGGACAACAGACACATCGACAACTGGATAAGTAGTTTAATTTTTTTATTATCTTAAATTAACCCATGTATAAAAGAAAAGAAAAAAAAAACCAAAAGAAAAAAAAAGGAAGAGTTTTAGAATTATATACATATATAAGTATAATGTATATGAACGATATGATTCCATTTATTAATAGTATCTTAGTTAAATTTTGATTTAGTAGTTTTTTTTGATTGTTTAATATTCGAAAATAAATAAAGAGTAGTAAAATTCACATAATTTGGAAGGAATCATAATAAAAAATTTTTTTGTTGTTTTGGATTGAAATTAATAAAAAAAAAAAAGAAGAACAAAAAAAGAAAAAAGAAAGAAAAAAAATATATAAATGTAAAATCAGATAAAAAAAAACAAATTAGTTATAGCTGTAATTAGAAAGCAGAAATTAAATTGATTATAAAGTAAAATTATTTTTAATGAATATTATAATTATACCAATTGAGTAAACAGGCATAACGAATACTTTGTAGTCTTATATAAGTAGCATTATTCATTGGATGAATAGAATTTGCAAATAAAAGAAAAAAAATAGAAATAAAGAAAAAAAAGGAAACACAATCTGTAATCTATATACATTGATGATCCTTTTGGTAAAATTTCTCCTTTTATACCGTTTACTGTGAAACATAATATTTGTTTATACGCAAAGTATAATTTTTCAAAAAAAAAAAGAAAAAAAAATATGTACGAAATGGTGTAAATTAGTACATGGTGGGTGGTGAACATCAGCGAGGGCAAATGAAGGTCGCGGCTCCTTAGTACTCAAATTCTCTTCCACTGCTTGGGCAACGGTCCTAATATGGTCGACCTTACAGTTTATAATTTTCCTCGATGTTTGTGTTCCTTACTTCCATAAAGATTGTCGATCCGTGATATCTTTGCTTGTGTATAGAGCCGGTCAAATTTATGTAACTAACGGATAATTTCCAAAAGGGTGACCCCAAAGAATCCTCCCCGGACTGAAGCAGCTGGACCTGACCGACAGGGGTTCACCCGGGAATTAACTTGGTCAAATCAACCCCAATTCTTGAAATTTAATTCCGTTAATTTTGTTACAAACCTTATCAATATAAGTAAATATTTTGTACAATTTTAATATCTCATGAGAAGAACAAATATTTTGCACAGTTTCTTATCTTGAGAAAAGACATGTAATTTTCTTATCTCAAAAGAAACACAAATAATTGCATACAATCTTCTCATGAGAAATACAAACAAACAATTGAACAATTTTTACTAATATGTAGAAAACTTAATATAAAAAGGAAATTATTACTAAGTATAGTTAGTCGAAGTTCTATTTTGAAACATAAGTGAAGTTCTGTATCTTTTTGTAAATTCTCTGGAAGACCAGATTATTAATAATAATAATAATAAATATTTCAATAAATTAAACCAAAAAGTAAGTTTTCTTTATTACAATAACGTTTTTGTCGCAGTCGGTAGGATCTGGTTGTAAAGTTCGTGAGTTTAACATTGTATAAACTTTTCTTAGTAAGGTCAAGTGTTAGTACTAGTAAATACTAATTTTTGGGGAAATATCAAGCATCAAGAAAAATGGCACTTACAATTTACAACGTGATGAAACTAATCAAAAATGGACCAGAAATTCATGGTGATAATGATCTTTTCCCGTTTACTAAACCATTTTTAGTATTCAAACACACGAAAATTGTTTGCCTATAATGCATTTAACTTTAAAAACAAAAATTAAAAGTAAAGCAAGGCAAATAATCGACTCAAATCCACAAAGTAATACTTGGGATACAATCAAAACGACATTAGCTGCTAATTTAGCTAACTTAGCTTCATTTTCAACTTCAACAGATGAATTAATTACTATACAAAATAATTCATATACATTAGAATTTTACGATAAATTTCAATAACAAACGTCTGGAATTCTTAATAAGTATCGGCTAGATAACCCTCAAGCTACTGATCAACAGATTAATGGACAAGGTACAATTATCAGACGAATTGCGCTTAAACAATTTAGAGACAAACTAAGGGAACCATTAAAAAGTATTGTCGTTACCAGAAATCCACAATCGATGGAAGAAGCTCTTCTAATTTTACGGGAGTCTTCTTATGATCTTGATGACAGACAAAATCATCAATATCATAACAACTATTCAAATCCAAGAAATCGTCGTACTCAACAACTTCATACAAACAGCATAAGCAACAATCAAAACTATAATAATTCTAGTAATAATGATCGCAGATATAATTCCACAAATTTTAGAAATAATAATAATAATTTTAGAAATTATACAAATCAAAATAATGATTCTGAAAATAATTCTAGGAATCAAAATAATTTTAGATAATAGTAATAATATTTCAAGAAATATTGTAATTATCAAAATAATTGTAATAACGATTCTGAAATGTCTAGAGTTAGGAGATATGGTATTCCAGAGCCTATGGATATAAATTATAATAATTCGCGTTCAGATAATCAAAATTTTCACTTTTTAGCCTCTGCAAACGAAAGTCCTCCAAACACCCCTTCATTAGACTAAAAACAAAATTTCTTATTGACATCGGGTCAAGTATAAGTATATTACGAAAAGGTCTCTGTTCTCCTTCAAGTTTAACTAATGTTAAACAAAATATTAGAACCATTCACGGGAATAAAATTATTTCTGGAAGTATTGCGAGCGTTAAACCACTACCAATTTTTAAAAATTTATTTAAAAAAATGACATACTTAGTTCTTGACTTTTAAAATGATTTTGATGGCATATTAGGAAGCGATGTCTTACAAAATGTGATTATCGACTATCCTAGTGAAACTTTAATTATTGAGGGTAAAAAGTATGCAGTCTTTTGTTCGGAAGAAGAAGAACAAGAGCATTATAATTATCATATAAACATCCCAAATGATATAAAAAAAAATTTTCATACATGAAACATCAAGAAATATAAAACTTGATCATCTTAACGATGAAGCACATAAAAGTGAAGTTAATAAGCAAATTCAAGAAATGCCTGACAATAGGATAATAAGGCCAAGTAACTCACCGTACTCTTCTCCTTTATGGGTAGTACCGAAAAAATCAGATACAACTAATGAAAAAAATGGCGTATCGTCATAGACTATAGAAAATTAAATGAAGTCACAATTGAAGATAAATTTCCAATATCGAATATTGAGGATATCTTAGATAAATTAGGAAGATCTATATATTTTTCAACTATCGATTTAGCAAAAGGGTTTCTTCAGATTGAAGTTGAACCTGAAGATATTCCGAAAACTGCATTTTCGACCAACCATGGTCATTACGAATTTCTTCGTTTTCGTATGTCATTCGGACTTAAGAATGCACCAGAAACATTCCAAAGATTGATGAACTCAATACTTGTTAAATTTATTGGAAAAATATGTTTAATCTAATTAGATGATATCATAGTCTTTAGTACTAGTTTAGAAAAACATATTAATTCATTAAAGGAAATTTTTTAATGTCTTAAAGAAGCTAACTTACAAATACAACCTGATAAATGTGAATTCTTGAAAAAAGAAACTAAATTTTTAGGACATATAAATAATTACAACTGAGAATATAAAACCTAATCCGAATAAAATTAAAGCTATCAAAGATTATAAAAAACCAGTTACACCCAAACAAATTAAACAATTTTTAGGATTGGTAGGGTACTACAGGAAATTTATCAAAGATTTTTCAAAGATTGCTAAACCCATGACGATCTATTTAAAGAAAAATAAGAAAATTAACATTAATGACAAAGAATATATCACTGCATTCAATACTCCTAAAACACTTATCCAAAATGATCCAGTATTAAAATATCCAGATTTCATTAAAAAAATTAACGTTAACAACCGATGTATCTGACTATGGCAGTTGGTGTAGTTTTGTCACAAAACAACCATCCTATTTGTTTTGCATCTGGTACACTAAATGAACATGAAAATAAGTATTCTACTATTGAAAAAGAATTACTTGCGATTGTATGGGCAACCAAGTATTTTCGACCTTACCTTTATGACAGAAAATTTTTGATCCAAACAGATCATAAACCATTACAATGGTTAACTAATTTAAAAGAACCTAATCTTAAATTACAAAGGTGAAAACTCAATTTAGAAGAATGCGATTATGACATAGAATATATTAAAGGGAAAACAAATTTCGTAGCCGACGCACTTTCAAGACCTCCTCAAGTAAATGCAATTGATGTCGTAGACTCTAGCATAAAAGCTACTCAACATAGCGCCTCAGAAGACGACAGCTTATACAGGGTGTTTAGTTTGGTTTCATTTGAAATGATACCAGTGATAGGTCTTATGGTGACAAGCAAAAAATCGTATAGGTAGAGGGAGGGGGAGTTAATCTCATCTTATTGCACTTTTTTCACAAAATACCCCATAACTTTCACTTTCTGTTTTGCTCAAAAAAAGCTTAAATTAACCCCTACTTTTTATTGCAGAAAATGAAAGTTCAATTGATTTTGCATCGATTTGATTCCATCATTTTTTTTTCGAAATATGCATAGTTTTCGAGATATTTGCACTTGAAAAAAGTGAAAATTAGCATTTCTAGCACCTATTTTCAATTTATACTGTAATAAAAGCACATTGAAACCATGAATTTCTAAGTATTAATGGTATCATTTCAAACGAAACACCCTGTGTATTAGAATTTCTGAAAAACCTCTAAATATATTTAAAAACCAATTCATATTAAAAATAGGTAAAAATAAAGAAAATATAGTTAAAAGCAATAAAAGAGCTATATTCACTTTTCAATAAGAAAAATTTACACAAGAAAATTTTAAAGAAATATTTAAAAAAATATCTGGAAAAACAATTGGGTTATATGTAAACAATTTCAATATTTTCAAAAACTTTCAAGAAATCTAATAAATTAAGCCAAATTTTAAAATAATTAAATGTAATACAATTTTAGATGAAATAACAAGTGAGAGTGAAATTCATGAAATTATTCTTAAGACGCACCAGTATTATAACCACCGGGGTATTAACACAATCTACGATGAAATAAAATTGAAATTCTATTTCCTAATCTGAAAAAAGTAATAAATAAAATCATTAATTAATGTAATACATGTAATATTACAAAGCATGAAAGAAATCCACTAAAAATTCCTTATAAAGCAACTGAAACACCTAAAGATCTCAGGGAAATCTTTCATATCTGGTATCCAAAAAAATGGGAACATTATTTAACTTGTGTGGATAAATTTTCAAAATTTGCCTGTATACTCCGCTTAGACGATCGAAATTGGATAACAATTAAGAATACTTTTGCAAACCTTTTCATGTACATGGGAAAACCTAAATTATTAACCAGTGATAGAGAGAGTGCAATGGAAACAGAATCCATAAAAAATTACTTAGAATCTGAAAATATACAACTACATTTCTGCACACCGAATAAAAAGACAAGTAATTCAGATATAGAAAGATTTTATAACACTTTTAATGAAGAGTTAAGAGTAATTAATAAAAAACCTAGTGAGGAAAAAAAATTTAATACCCTGTTGTGGAAGCAGTTATAATTTATAACTGTACTATCCATTCTACAACAAAAATGAAACCTAAAGTTTTACATCACGAAAGAAATGAGAAAATTATAAAAAGAGCTTTTGAAAATTTAAAAAGAAATAAAACTTATAATCTAAATAAAATTAACAGGAATAGATTAGATAATCAAGCCGATTTTAGATATATTAAAAAACATAAAAGATACAAATTAGATGATATTTATGCGAAAATTCATCCAGAACGTATTAGTAATGATCACGCAATAATTAATAACAAACCTTATTATAAAGCAAGATTTAAAAAATCTAAAAAACAATTTTTTCCTTCTAGTTCTAATAATAACACTCATCCAAATAACCTCGAACAAGGCATTCGAAATCCTTCCAATTGAGACAGGTAATGGGTTCATCCACGTCCAATTAGAGGAAATCAAACCGATTGAACATTACGATGTTATAATTCATAAAATAAACATTTCTACTTTTGATTATGAATTCAAAACTTTCATTCAAAATATCTCCAGAAATAATATGATAAATTTTATAATTTTACAAATTGAAAAATTATTAACTATGTTTAGAAGACATAAAAGAGGACTTTTCAACATAATCGGAAACATAGAAAAATATTTATTCGGAACGCTCACAGAAATTGATAAAGAAGAAATCATGAAAAACATATGTATATAATAACTATGATTATGATAACGAAATTGTAAAAAGAATAAATAAACAAGTCACTATAAATAATCAAGTAGAGATTGAATTTAAAAATCTAACAAAGACTATTAATAAAAATAATAATGAACTAAAAGAGATGATAGAGGAAAATAAATATAATTATAACGTGCTAAGTAGAAAATTCAATGAAAAGTCAATACAAGATAATGTTTTAAATCAATTAATAATTTATTATAATTATATCCATAAAGTAAGCCTAACTATTATGCTTTTCAAAATAGGAATTGTAGATATGTATGTCACTATTGACAGAAGAACAAATATATCAATTATCAATTTAAAAAATTAATAATTGATAACAATATAATTATAATAATAATCCAAAACACAATATTTTCACAAAAAAGTTGTCAATTAGTTAATTTATATCCTATTCCAAGTTTTAATAATAAACAAATTATTAACATTCCAGGCAAAATAATCAAATGTAAACAAAACATATTATATACTAATTACAAAATTATAGAAAATAAATGCACATTAAAATTATGTTTTAAATAAATAATTGTAAATATCAAGAAAATAACATAAGTGAAATACTAACAGATACTCCCGGTATAATAATAACAATAAATATTGAAAAAAACGCTTTTAAAGCAAAATTGTAATCAAGGTAAGATAAAAATAAAAGAAAACAACCTAATAAAATTCAGTAATTCAATCGTGATAATCATGAGTAGCAGCTAGACGTGTTTTTATTAGCTCCCGTCTTTAAAATTTAGTTTATTTAGTTTGAGTGCTGCATTGTTCAATTAAAAATAACTGTTGGTTTGTTTTGTCATTATAACTGTGGAGTATTTGACTATAGAGCAGTTGTTATCAGCATCAGTCAGAGTTACTTTTGAATAGTATTCGTGTGTGATTATTTGTACCTGAAGTAGAACTATGCCCCAGTAGCGGCATCAATGGTATGTAAATAAATTAATTAATATAATTGGCATTGCAGTCTACTGGCATCTTTTAACGCTGTGTTAGTGTATTTTATCATTATACCTGTAAACTATTTAATTATTATTAAGCAATTATTGCTAACGTTTAATCAAAGGAAATTTTTGATCAACATTAGTGGTTCAATTTTAATCAACATTTTCGGTATAATTTTGATAAACATTTTTATTTACTTTCACTACAGTGTTAATGTATTCTGTGAATATAACTATAAAATATGTAATTATTGTATTAAACAAATGTTATCAACGTCAATCATAGTAATTTTTGATCAGCATTTTTGTATGTACCCCAGTAGCGGCTTCAACGGTTTAATTTTGATAAACATTTTTTCAACTGGCATCTTTCATCACAGTGTTAATGTATTTTGTCATTATTACTATAAACTATCTAATTATTAAACAGTTGTTACCAACGTTTAATCAAAGCAATTTCTGATCAACATCTGTGGTCTAATTTTTTGTATAATTATTGACAAACATTCTTGTGAACTTGATTTTTGTGAACTTGTTTCTCGCTGTACTTAACATCATAGAATTTTATTTATTTAAGTCATGGGAAACACCAATGAGTGCATCGACCTGGATCAAGACTGTGCTGCATCTGAGGTTACAACGCGAAAAAGAAATAAACATATACCTCCTGCATCTGCTGCTAGTTTGACTGGAGGTGTTGATGCTGAAGAGAATATTGTTACAGAATTGGCTTTTTGAGCAAAAGGAAAAAATAAAAAAAAAATAAAAAAGTCTTCCTCAAGAGAGAGAAAACAAAACTTTTACCAAGAAAGTCAAAAGGAAAAATAAGGCGTCCGAGAGAGATTTTTGAAAAGAAAAAAAATGCAAAGGAGAATGTAGGTAAAGGGGCAAAGCTGTAATAAAATGAAATAAAACACAATTTATAATTTAACAAAATTTTTTATTGTTTATTAAAATTTATTGCAATTTACAATTTAGTAACGGAAAAGAAAAAAAAATAATCGAATAACAAAAAAAAATTTTGCGTAACTATAAAAAAAAATGGCGGAAAAAGGGAAAAATTTAATGTCAAAGAAAATAAAATAAAAGAAGAAGAAGGCGGAACTGAATAAAAAAAAATTTAATAATTATAAAAGTAAAAAAAAGAAGAAGAAGGAAATAGAGCTGATTATAAAAAAAAGGAAGAAGAAAATGGAACTGAGTAAAAAATTAATAATTATAAAAAAAAAAGAAGAAGAAGAAAATGAAATTAACACAAAATTTAATAATTATAATAGTAAAAAATAGAAGAAAATGGGACCGAGTATAAAATAAAAAAAGAAAGAAGAAGAAGACAATGGGGCTGAGTGCAAACATTTAATAATTATAAAAATAAAGAGGAGAAAAAGGAATAAAAGAAGAAGACGGAGCTGAGTACAAAAATTTCTAATTATAAAATGAAATTGTGTGAAGGTGAATAAAGTGAGCTCAGTAGAAAAAATAGACAACCAAAAAAAACGCCTATACAAGTCAAGTGAGGTCTCTGGTTGTTTAGCCTATGGGTAACTCACGAGAAATGTATGGGCAGGCAACTCTGGTAAGTTAAAACGAATCTAGCCAATGTGGCAACGCGGATATTTGACGTTTAGATTTATTTCAATGTGTTTGTCGAACAATATAAACAAAAGTTTACTCCGCGAATTTAACCTCCAATTTCGTCGCGAGTGAGATCAAATTTTCAATTTTAAAGAAATATAACAATAATAATAATAAAATAATAAAGAACTAATAAATAAAAAAAAATTTAATAATAATAAAATAGTGAAAAGGAAAAAGTGGAAAGAAAAATAATGTGAAGAAGGAAAAAGAAATTGTGAAAAGGAATAGGTAGGTACTATGTGTAAAAAAGTGAAAGTTGGAACAAATAAAAAAAATGTGGAAAACAAGTTAACAAAAAAAATGTGTAAAAAAAAGTTTTAAGTGAAAGTGTGCAAGTAAAAGAAAAAAAATGTAAAAAAAATAAAGTGGATGAAATAAGAGGAAATGAGGTGTACAAAAGGAAACGTGTAAAGGGGTAAGTAAGAGTGAAAGTGAAGTATGGATTTTAAGGAAAGTGAAGAGGAAAAAAAAATAAGATAATTATTTTAAAAAAATTACGTACCTGTTGTGTGGAAAATAAAATTAAGTGATGTGAAAGAAAAAAAATTGAAGAAAAAGGAGTGATTATGAAGAAAAAAAAAAAAAACTACTATTTATATAGAAAAAATTAGCAAAAAGAAATAGTGTTATAAAAATTGCAACTAAAAAAAATTATTTAAGAAAAATTATGTATGTGGAAATAAAAAAAAAACTATTTTAAAAAACTGTGACACTGTGGAAATTTGCAAAAATCGGTAAGAAAAACACTCGGGAACTACCGCACTGAACACTTGTAGAAAAAAAAATATCTCTTGGGTGTTTTAGTAACCTTCCTTTTATAGTGTTTTTCAAAATTCGCGAATTTTCTATGAAAATTCTTTGTTATATTTCCAGTGAGGTGAGAAAATTCTTCTACTCTCACTGGAAAATCTTCAACTTTCTTTACAGAAAATTCGCGAATTTATTGATTTTTCATCGTTTTTGTTGTGTTCGTGTAGTGTTGTTTTTGTGCAGTGATTTTCCATTGTGCTTGTTGATTGTTGTTGTGTGAAAGAATTTACGTGTGTGCTTTGTTGTTTTTTGTTTTGTGTTTGCTTCCGTTTATTGTCCTTTTCCTTTTTTCTTTTTATTTAATTTAATTATTTTAATCATTTATTTCTTTTTTTCAGGATTGGGTTGTGTTTAATAGGGGTTTCTGGTTTGGGCACCGATTTTATTAAAATTTGGTGTTCAACTGGAAGTTCCTTTTATTTACAGCCCGTTGTCATCAAATTTAACTTTATTATTTAATTTTTTATTATTTGTGTGTTAATTATCCTTTCTTTTCAGGCAAATATGACGATGGGATGCTGCGTTGGAGTCGATCAAAAGGTAATTTCTTTTCAATACAATTTTAATGAAGGTTATTAATGGGATTTTTATTTGGTCTATTTTAGGTTTACTACAGCCGGACAAATATTGCAACAATATATTGAAGAAAATTGAGGATAGAATTCTATCTACCATGTCCTCCCTCCTCGACAACAAACTAGCGAATCTTGAAGAAGAGTTTATGAATTAGGTATGTGAAAAATTAAATGCTTTCAGTGCTACAGTCCAATCACATAACACTAAACTTAATGACTTGGAAGTTAAGATAAAAACTTTTGAACACAGCAGTACTGATACCTATAATGATCTTCAACGTAATAAACGCTCAAATGATGTTATCATCACTGGGATCCCATACGTCCTTAAAGAAGATCTAATGGATATTTATAGGCATATAGCTGAGATCGTAGGAGTCATAGTATCTCCTTATGCCCAGGCTTTTAGAATACGACCTAAAAATCAGCCGAATAATGCTAATCTGTCAATGGGTGGTACTAGTCAGCCTTCTAAAAGTGGACCTATGGTTATTAAACTTTCATGTAGTATGGAACGATAGGCGCTGTTCACTGCCCTGAAGCGTCGCAGAAAGCCGCTGATGCTATCTGACATTAATTATGATTTTGCTTCCACTAGCTGCCACTGGATAGGTTTATACGTAATTAAGCACTGCGACTACGCAAGGAACAAGGTATTTTTAAAGCTTTGAAAACTGTTAACGGTGCAGTATATGTCCAACGACAAAATAAAAATCATGCAACCAAGGTCAACAACCTAGAACAATTACACTCTCTCATCTCCATCACAACGGGTGCCAAGTCGACATAGATATGGAGTCTACTTACTACTGTTTTTATTTCGGAATATTGTTTACTCATAATCAGTTAATCATCTATATTCATAATTGTATATATATTTATATTACATTTATTTATATTCATACTATATTTAAATTTAAAATTCATCATTGGCACAAATTTAATCTTTATTTTGTTTAGTTATGTTCATAGTCATTATTAATTTAATTAGTTTTCTCATGTCACACTTACAGAAATACAGTAATATCATTTTATTACTATAAGTTCGAATAACAATGCTCCTATAGTATATCTATTCAATCTTCCTATTATAATTATGTATCTTTCTTACTTCCGCATCTCTATTTTCGCTATGATGAGGGGCTCTTATCTTGACTATGGATAATTTTTCTAATCCCCTGAACAAGGTACCAATTCTATTTTTGGTACTGGCGCAAATCTAAATGTCTGCTATCTTAATGCACGCTGTATTTGCAACTAAATGCACGAACTCGATGAAATGTTCAATAATTCCAAAGTCCACGTAATTTTAATAGCCGAAATTTGGCTCAACCCTCATATATCAAACCAACTAGTATCAATTCCTGGTTTTTAAGCTATTCCGTTGCGACAGGGTTTGTAGAACTGGTGGTGGCGTAGCAATATATCTTAGAAACTATATAAAGGCCAGATCTATTTATACATCTTCTACTGACACTCTCGAGTCCCTAGCTGTTGAAATGTCTTCTATGCGCTGCATATTGTCCCCATACCAAATTCTCCTCTGAATCTAGCTACATGTGAATTTATGGATTTCATTCTCGAATCATCCAAAAAATACAGGGACATCACTGTTGCTGGTGACTGGAATGTAAATCTATTGAGTCAATCACGGACCAGGGATGATTTCTTGCATTTTCTACAACGACTCAGTCTTTCTGTTGTCAATAACCAACCCACTTACTTTAACACCACACAACCATCATTACTAGATCTTTTCCTGCTCACTTGTCCACTTGCACAACATCGCCTTAGTCAAATTAGTTCTTCTTGTAACTTCGATCATGATTTCCTCTTAATTAAGTATAACTTTCCTATATATCACTATACTGAACGTAAGTGGATTTTATACCGCAATTATTCCTCCAAGTTTGATCCCAAGCTTCCAACTAGAACTTTGTGGGCTAATCTTCGTTATTTTGGTATTTACGGCAAAGAATATTCAACATGTGAAGTCGACCCAAACGAATTAAACAAATTTTTCACAACTGCACCCTCTACTTCTGTGACTCCCACTTCACAGTGTGCCCTCTCTCAAACTGTGCCAGTGACGGTTTCAGTTTTCGTGGAATCGATTCCTCTGAAGTTGCCAAGGCAATAATTATTAAATCAAATGCCACTGGTCCTGACGATATCTCGCCTCGCTTTGTTAAACTGATTTTACCATATATCCTGCCTGCTATTACTCATGTTTTCAATTTCTGTTTCACTACTTCCAAATTCCCATCCTGCTGGAAAATTGCCTCCATCATTCCTGTTCCCAAAAAATCATTACATAATTAACCTGCAGATTACCGGCCTATCAGTATCCTTCCATTCTTATCTAAAGTTTTAGAAAGATTAATCAGTGACCAGATAACTCAATACATTGACGGACACAACTTATTAGCTTAATGAAAGTCAGGCTTTCGACGCTTTCATAGCTGTGAAAGTGCCCTTCTGAAAGTCACTACGGATATTAAGTAGATTGAGTTTAGATCGTGGTCTTGCTATTGCTCTATGTCTACTTGATTTTTCTAAAGCTTTTGATAGTGTACCTCATAATTATATGCTTAACAAGCTAATCACACAATTTAGATTTTCTAAACATGCAATATCGTTAATTCAGGACTTTCTATCTGATAGCGATTTTAAAGAAAAATTATTAAAATACTTTTGCAGTCCATCTGAAAGTTGAACGTCTCCTATCATGATATTTCCATTTCCTTACTATTAATTGTACATATATACCTTTAACTCTTTTAATTTTGTCTGATATTACTGTATTTTTATAACTTGTTTTGCTATTATTATTATTGATATTTGTGTTATTATCATTGATATTTGTGTTATTATTATTATTTACATTATTATTATTATTATTATTATTATTAATATTATTATTATTATTATTATTATTATTATTATTATTATTATTATTATTATTATTATTATTATTATTATTATTATTATTGTTGTTATTATTGTTATTATTAATATCATTATTATTATCTTAGTTGTTACTGTTATTGCTAATGTTATCTATTTATCACCACAGTTGCCATTCTTGTCATTATTATCATGAATCTTATTTTGTCAGATTGCCACATGATTATTACACTTATTATTCTAACTACATTAGGTACTAGTTAATAAAAGTTCATCACTTGTTGTACCATATTATTAAATAAATAAATAAAAAATAATAATTGTTCTATATGTTTCCTAAACAAAGAATTCAAAAGTTATGAAACTATTGATAGTTTTTATTTTGTAAATAACGAAATAAAACTTATAAAACCATTAAATTTTAAACCAGAGATAGAAAACCTAAATGAAAAATCTATGATAAAAAGTCAGTGACGGCTCGTGGGGAAATCAAATAGTGGGGCTGCTTAAGGTTTCAAGGATGTTAGCACTCGAATCAATGTTAACACGTTTTTCTGAAAAATCCGTTTTTCAATTTGAAATAACCGGACTGTCCTATCCGGTTGTTTTGAAATTTTTGCGAAGTATTTTTCTTATTATTCTCTACGAAACTACCTCTGACACGCAAAAGATCCTTTCAATAAAACGCGTGTTATAGAGCACCGAAAACACTACGCGCATCAATGCTTAGGCTCCGAAAGTTGTAGAAAAAAATGCTCAAAACATCGTTTTTTGTAAAGACAGTTTATTTGGATTTCTGCTTGTTAGACAAAAATAGTTTTTTAAAATTTTGTTTTTCAACTTTACGGTTGAAAATTTTTGTTATGTATTTTCGACTCAAAATATATTCTTTTTTGCCTAATTTAAACAAACAAATCTAAATACAAGATAATATCATTACAAGACACATAAAATTATGTTTTTCAAAAATATATACATATGTACATACCTATGTATACAGAGCTTAAAAAATTTGAATCCTTTTATACAATTTTGTTGGTAAATTTTATTCTACTAAATTAAAAAATTTATCCCCATTCCTAATACTGACAACCCATTTATTTACATAGGTGAAATGTTTCCTTAAATAGTGCTTCTTATTTGATTCAAATTAATACAACATAGCTCAAGATATAACATCTTAAAGTTGGCAAGTCATAATCTTTCCATATAAAAATTTAAAACAAAAAGAATGAGTGAATTTTGTGTGCAATGAATAAAATTTATACAAAAAAAAAAAAAAACCAAATTTAAACATTATGTTGGGTTGGATTAGAAAAAAATGAGATAATGAGAACGAACATTATTTTGTATTGATAGAAAAGAAGAAATATACTTTATTTGTATGTTTACAACATTGGGCAATCAACTAGCAGTTCCGTGGTATAAACGAATCATACAGTTTGTATAGATGGAACGGAAAAAAACGAACATGTATCATTAACACATTTATGTACATAGTAAAAAATATTATATAAATATCAATTCATCAGAAAATTGTAACAAAATTTATTGAAAATTGACTCAAAAAGTTTATAAAATTTAACTAATTGTTCCAAATTAATAGAAATTATAAAATGTATTTCATAAATGGTGAAAAACTGGTAATTTATAATGGAAAAAAAGTATTAATTATAAAAAATAATATAATTATAATAAAATAAATATCATGAATGAATAAAAATAATATGAATATCTATTGTTTTTAAAATTCATAACAATTTTTACAAATATAATTTAAAGATTAAAAATTTATAATGAGATTGAAATTTTTTACTATGTAAATCCTATGAGAAAGAAAATTATGAGACAAATTTGTGTTGTATTGTTACTTGGTAAGACGCAACATTTTCTCAATTTAAGGGCAGAACTGAAATTGCCCCATCAACACAAATTTCTTCTGAACAAAAATGAATAAAGAGAGATAATGATTCATACACGAATATATGAAATAATACTCATTTTTAGGGCCATTGTTAAACTGCCCCATAGAGTATGATCACTGTGATATTATTGATCGTACAAAAAGAATAAAATTATTCAAAGAGAATTGATATATGTATGTTGAGCCATGTATTTTGTATTGTAATTTGTATGTATACATATATATTGTATTTCAATTCTCTTTGCAAATACTTGCATCAGTACACATGTACTTTGAAAAACAATTTACACCAAATTATTTTTGATTTTTCTCTATTTTTTTTTTAAAAAAAATTTCAAATTTATTTTGATGAAATTCTGCAATTTTATGCAATTTAAGATGAAATTCTTTGTGGGGCACTGCCCTATTTGCCCTTAAGGTAGAGCCGCGTCTGAAAAAAGTAAATATAGCTAATCATACTATTGATTTCACAATTATTATCATACATAATTATAGTTATAACAATTATAATATACATAGGGCCTTATTAATAGCCTTTAAGCAATGACAATGTATTCTATAACGTATTCTATAATGTATCTGCTCTGTGCTTTAAGTAAGTCGTTAATAACAACTTAGTTTTTACTAAACAAAATTAGGTATTAATAAAAAATTTAATGTCGAATTTTGCATAATCACGATATTAAAATTAAATCGTAGAGAAGTCAAGACTAAGTTGTTGATTAAGAAATAAAATACATCTAAAGAAGGGAACATAATCTAATTTTTGAAAAGTTTTTTAAAAATGGATAGTTTTGACGATTTTATATTTCAAGATCTTAATATTATAAATGAGCGACATAAATGTCGAATAATAAAAATTTATAAAGAAAGAAAAAATTCTTAGCAGTTTCATCACATAAAAATGCAAAGTTGAAATGTCAAACTATGCAATCTGTTGCGACAGCTACATTAATTTTTTTTTATGGTCATTTTTTTTGTACGCCACTGTACAAATTCAGTTGGCTGTACATTAAAATATTTAAATTCAGTTCATATTGGAAAGATAAAGTCTGCAATTCATTGGAATTGCAACTTAAAATTCCAAAAAATGAACTGTAACCCAAAATCCGTTGCACACGCGAGTTAAGGAATCCGCACAAGGGTGATACAAAAAAAAGATAAAACACAAAGTTTAATTTTACAAAATTTATTTTTTAAGTCAAAAAATTTTGGTGTTTACAATTTGGTGTTCTAAACTGAACTGCTACTTCTCTAACAAAATTATATTTTCGTAATCTTAATTTTTACATTTTTTATATAAAAACAAAAATATAATATTACAATTGTCTGGGAATTTAGAAAAATACAATTCACATTTAGGTTTTTTAATTTTGTTGATTTAGCATATTTGATGGAAAAAATAAAGTTTTAAAGAATTTATAAAAATGTAATTTTGTAAATAAAGCACATTTGATGAGAAAATAGAGTTTTAAAGAATTTATAAAAATGTAATTTTGTAAAAATATAAAGGTGAAATACGAGATACATTTTATTATGCTATGTTGGGTGTTGATAAGGCCTGGAGCCGTAACTCC
Source organism: Bombylius discolor (assembly GCA_939192795.1). NCBI lineage: Eukaryota > Metazoa > Arthropoda > Insecta > Diptera > Bombyliidae > Bombylius > Bombylius discolor. The sequence continues at coordinate 18,949,207 of OW584240.1, read as the reverse complement.
TCCCCCTTTGGATGAAGCGACGACCAAAGAAAAATCTTTGAATTTTCTCGAGGAGCGTACTCTGTTGTTTCCACTGGAGATTCATTTTGTTGATTTGGTAAATTTTGGCGACGTTTAACCACAAAGTATGTAATGAAAATAACCATGATGATTAATAGTCCTATGTTTAAAATATTTGTGTGTGTTGTTTTTGTTTGTAGTAATTCTATTGCATTTTGATTTTCAAAATTAAAGGAATTTAATTTTTCCAAACTTAATTTTTCTATTGTTTGTGAAGAATTAATTTTGTTGAATAATGTTGGGTGTATAATTATATTTTCCCAATATATACTTGTTGTACTTTCGTATTTTATTCCATTTATAGTTATTGTGCAATTTTCGAAATGAATGAGAGTTGTTCCATTTATTAGACCTTCTGGAGGATTACAAGTCGTTGTTATGTTTGTTTCTGGTAAATTGATACAAAGAATATAGTTGGGTTCTGGTTGAAAAATGCTGCTAGATTCGATATCATTTGATAATTTACATTGAGCTGGAATGCTTTTCATTACATTGGGTATGCAGTCTCTATCATTAATTATGGATGTGCTTTCGGATAACTTGCAGTAATAAACTCCTTCGATGATAGGGCATTTTTCGTTAAAGTATAGTAAATCGAATTCGTTAAAAACCATATAAGGTTTGGTTATTATTGACAATGTTTTATTAATTGGTAAGGATATCAAATGGAAGAAGGAGGATGTTTTATTTGAAAATATGGGAATTTGAATGTTAAATATAATGTTCGTGTTATTATAGTAGGCTTGTAACCCAAGAAATTCGTAGATTTGTTCATCCGAATGTATTTTTACGTTTTGGTTTTGAAAGATCTCATATATTTCATCCAATTCTTGTGAATTAAGAATTTGTTTTGAGATAATATTTAATCGAGCTAACACAATTGCTTCTGCTAAGTTCGTTAAGTGGTTATGGAGTAGGTCGATATTGAAATTAATCTGATTAATATATTGGGAAAATTTTACGTACTGATTTTCTGTATTTATTTTATTATTTATTACTATGCTATATAATTACGGAAAAATGACTCTATTAGTTCTTGTTGTTTATTAATATGAGTAGTAACATTTCGAAATCTTTCTATCATTTGATTATTAATTTTTATTTGATTATTAAAACCGTTTTGTAAAGTCTGTTCGTTCATAGAAATTTTTTGTATTTCATCATTGATCTGTAAGGCATCTTCGTGATCCATATTTCCCGTAATTGCTTTTATAACTGATCCTACTATATTAAGTGCTCCTCTTCTATTTCTGCGTATGGGTAGGAGGCTTTTAAGTTTATTTTCTAGTTCTGTAAATTTAGTTTTTGTAATTTCAACAATATTTTTAAAATCTTTATCGTCACGGATTTGGTTTATAGATTGTCCTATTTTGTCTAGGTTTTCTCTATAGTCGGTGAGTCTAATTATGTGTATTAGTTTCCTGTACGTTAGTATTGTCCTTGCTGGTCCCAGTTTCATTGGTAATAGTCCGTGATGGTTGTTCAGATCTTGTGTTTCCATTTTCTGGGCCAGAGTCATCGTTAACCTGAAATTTACGTTTTCTTTTTATTTTGGATTTGTGTAATTTTTGGTTTCTAGAAGTTATTACTGTTACTTTATTATTCTTTTTTATTTTGTGTTTACTGAAACGAGGAGTTAATTTGTTTCGTCTATTTTCCTTTCTATATATTTTGTCATTTTCTAAAAGGGGTGGTGGAGGTTCTCTGTCTTTGTTTAGTTTATTTATATTTTTTTCAACCGCATTTTGAATTTTTTCTTTTATAGAAGGGTAAAGCTCTGTCTGAAATTCGTTTAGCCTTTGCAAAAATTCGTGTTCATTATTAAATTTTACATTTTTCAGGAATTTGTAAGTTTTACCGGTGAAAAGTTCGTATGGGGTATGGTTGGTGGCAGAATAAATGGCATTATTGTATGTTATAATTGTTTCATTTAGAATGTCTTCATGGTCCCTATCCTTCTGTTTTTCATATATTATACGGTAGATTTCGGTTAAAGTAGAATGGAGACGTTCGACAGGCGAATTACTACTACTTTGCTGGAATGAGGTTATGTGTAACTCGATGTTGTATTGTTTACAAAAATCTTTGAACATGTTAGAGGTAAATTCTAAACCTTGATCGACTATAATGACTTTTGGGATACCATGTATACTTAAAAAGTGTTTGATTGCTTTAATTATTATTAAACTACTTCGTGCAGATAGGGTATATGCAGCCGCAAATTTTGAAAATTTATCAATTATGGAAAGCATTTGTTTATTGTTGATCGAATACACATCGATATGGAGAATATCTAAGGGTTTACAGGGTGTTTCAGGTTTTTGGAATTCTATTTTAGGTGGATTTCTATCGTATTTAAGTTTTTGGCATACCTCGCAATTATTAATTGTTTGGGTAATTTTGTTCTTCATACATGGGAAATAGAGGGTTCTTTTTAGGTGAGCTAGTGTCTCGTTAATGCCTCTATGATTATTGTTGAAATGATAATTTCGAATAAGTTAATCTTGTTCATCGTTTTCTTTTACATCAGTCAATAATTCAGTACAACGAATTAGTTTAAATAATTTATTTCTTGAGAAAAATTTTGAATATACTGATTGGACTACCTTAAAAATTTGGTCATTTGTATATATAGCTGTAGTTTTATTAGGTGCAAGGTATTTCTTGAAAATTTCTGTGATATTTTCTTCTGTGAGATTTTGTATACGAATGGTTCTACGTTCCTTATTTTTAAACAACATTTCTACTGACACGGTTTGGGGTTTATTAGAATTTTCGAGGACTAATTGAAGGTTGAATTCATTCAATGGGCGTTCCGGAATGTGGATGTGATCATTAAGATTTTCTAGTGTTGAATGTATTGTGGCACAAGTTGAGCTAGCGTCCTGGTTTTCGTGTGTATTAGCTTCCTCTTGATTAGAATCTTTTTCAGCTGTTATTTTTATATGACTCAATGCGTCAGCGTTAGAGTTTAATTTCCCTTTTTTGTGTATTATTTCATATTCGTACTCTTCTAATTTGAGTCTCCAACGTATAAGCCTAGAGTTAGGGTCTTTGAGGCTCATAAGCCATAAAAGGGGTTTATGATCTGTTACAATCTGAAATTTACGGCCGAACAAATAGGGACGAAAATATTTTGTCGCCCATATTATTGCCAGGAGTTCTTTCTCAATTGTGGAGTAATTTATTTCAGAGTCAGTGAGGGTCCTGCTAGCATAACATATAGGTCTATCACTACCTATGTGACCTTGTGACAATACGGCTCCGATGGCGAAGTTACTTGCATCGGTGGTTAAGATAAACGGTTTAGAAAAGTCAGGATACTGGAGAATTGGTTTATTAGTTAATATATGTTTGCAAATTTCAAAAGATTTAACATATTTTTCGTTCAAGTCAATTTTCCTATCTTTTTTTAAGCATTCGGTAAGTGGTTTCGTGAGTTGGGCGAAATCTTTGATAAATTTACGATAGTATCCCAAAAGACCTAAGAATGATTTGATTTCTTTCCTTGTTCTAGGGATAGGGTATTCGCTAATAGCTTTAATTTTTTCTGGATTTGGTTTCACTCCCTGATTTGTTACAACGTGTCCCAAGAAAGCTATTTCCTTATGAAGGAATTCTGATTTATCTAACTGCACTTTCAAATTTGCTGCCCTTAATTTTTCAAAGACTAATTTTAAATTTTCGGCGTGTTCTTGTAAGGAGGTTGAAAAAACGATGATATCATCGAGATAGACTAAGCAAATTTTCCCTTGAACATCTTTAAGTATGTTATCCATGACCCTCTGAAAAGTGGCGGGTGCGTTTTTTAACCCGAAGGGCATTCGAACATATTCGAAGTGTCCACCATCTACAGTAAATGCTGTTTTCTCAATGTCACGTGGGTCCATTTCTATTTGATGAAACCCACTTGCTAAATCGAGGGTGGAAAAATACATACATTTTCCAAGCTTGTCTAGAATTTCGTTGATATTGGGGATGGGGTATTTGTCAGATATAGTTTTATCGTTTAGTTTACGATAATCGATTACTAGACGCCATTTTTGTTTACCACTAGCGTCTAGTTTTTTCGGGACGATCCAAATTGGGGAACTCCAGGGCGAATAACTTGGTCTTATTATGCCCTTGCTCAACATGTCTTGAATTTGTGAATGGACTTCGGCTTTATGTATGTATGGGTAACGGTATGATTTTGTGAAAATAGGTGCATCGTCAGTAGTTCGAATGCGATGTTTTACGGCATTTGTAAAACTTAGGTCCTGCCCTTATTTAAAAAAAATATCTTCATATTCCTTACAAATTTTAATAATGGTACGTTTTTCTTCTTCGTTGAGATGAGAAACTCTGAGTATGTTTGAGATATCGCATGAATTTAGAGGTTCAGAAGCTCTGCACTGTATATTGAAATTATTTAATTCATGAAAATTTTGGCTAAAAAAAGGGGTTACTTTTAAGGGTTGGTCGAGGAATAGAATGTCATCTGCATTAGATTTATTAATTACTTCAACTGTACTGAACCAATCTTTTACTTTATAAATTCTTTCCGGAATAAATAAATTTTGGTTGATTTTGGTTTGTTTTAGACATATATCCCCATTTTGTACATCAACTGGTACTTTGGCTATGAATTTTGAGTAAGAGGGTATTATATATTTTTCTGATGCAAAATTTGGTTTAAAATGAAGAGGTATTTCTGAATTATTTGTTATTAGCATTTTATTTTCTAGATCGATTTTTGCTTTAAGTTTTGAGAGTATGTCTAATCCTAACAGCCCGTCGAAGTAGCCATGAAATTTAAAAATTAGAAATCGGATTGGGCTTGCATCATTAAATTCGATAAAACCCGGTAAGGTGACTTCTCTATCTATTTTATGTGTGTTCAAAATGGTGGTAATAAAAGTGGGGTCTATGGTTTTTATGTCTTTTTTGTGGACAAATTCTGGGTTAATAAATGAAGAAGAAGCTCCGGTATCTATTAGAAATTTTAAAGGTCGATCAAAGGGTGATGAAATGTGTATATAAGGAAGGGTAGAACCGTGTTTGTTTATATCTATGTAGCCGACTGGTTCTCTGAGGCTTCTATTTGAAAATTTGATTCATCGATTTCGTTATCTAATCTTGGTTGATTTTCGTATTCGTTATTATAAAACTGGTCAAGTTGTTGATAATTGTTTTCTGAGTGTTCGTAATTATATTTTTCATCATAATTACACGTTTCGGAGTATGGATTTTGATAACTTTCTTTAGAAACATTATAAATTTCCTTTTTTGTGAGCTGATTTGAATTTGAAGGTCTGAAAAAATTATTTGTTTGAGGTTTAATACGAACTGCACTTGAATCAATGTCCATAGGTGTTGGTAATGATGGTTTGTTTTGTTGAGAACGGAGGAAAGGATTCTGATTCTGTTGAATACGGGAAAAGCTATTGGAAGGTAGTAACCTATTGTGATCAAAATTTGCATGATATAAATTTTGTGGTGTAAATTGTGGTCGAATCCTATTTTGTATGTTAGGGTTGTTGTTAGAGTAAAAATGTAAGTTTTGAGGTGTTTGTAGTTTGTTGTGTGGGTGAGAAATATTATGGGGACGTAAAATGGTTGGTGATGGTACAACAGATCTAAAAGATGGATTAGGTTTAATCGATGAAGTATGAGAATTGTTTTGTGTTGAAGTGCTTGTTTTAAGGTAAGATATATTTTGTTCTTTGATACAGTACGAAAAAGCTTCTGCCAAAGAACCTGGTTTCATTGCTCTTATTGTGGAGCCTAAGGGTTCTTTGATTCCTATCAAGAATACATTTAAACACATTTCGGCGTAGAGGTTGTTTTTTGCTTTGATAATATTTGGATCTGTCTCATGGATTCTCAAATGGTTTGTTATTGTAGAAAATATTTCAATTATTTCGCTGTAAAATTGTTCTATTGATTTAGACCCTTGTTTTAAAGTGTGAAGATCTCTGATAAGAGAAGTTTCATTCCGTTTGTCAGAATAGTGTAAAATCAGATTTGTTTTTATTTCTTTCCAATCGAGTGGGGTACCGTACATGTCAAGCACTTCGTTTGCAGGACCTTCGATTTTGTTTCTAATAGATCTAAGTAATATTCTACCGATATGGTGTACCGTCAATTGTGGTCACCAGCGAAAGGATTTCTTCTACATTGTTAATAAAGTCGAAAAGGAGTCGTGGGTTACCATTGAATTTTGGTAAATCTTTAATCACGTCAGGAATTCTTAGGTTATTGAAAACATCTAATACAGTAGCGTTTGTATTAGTAGCGGTTGCCATCGTGTGACTTGTTATATTGTTGAAATTACTATTACAATTATTTTCACAAAAAATTTCTTTTAAACTGTTTTCCAAATTGGTTTCTAAATCTTCTGTATTAATATCTTCCGAATTATTTTCAAATAATTTATTTAGAGAATTTTCAAAATCTTCGGCTGGATTCAGATTAATTTCACTATCACTATGAGATTCACTCGATGTTTTAAATTGAATTGAATTGGTATTATAAGGCGAATTTCTTGGTTTAATTTTACCTAGTTTTAATTTGAAAGGCATAAAATTTTTCGAAATTTTTTTTTTAACAAAAAAAAAAATTTTTATTTTTACAATGATTTCACCAATGTAATTTTAAAAATTATTTATTTGTTTCTATAAAATTTTATTATATTCTTTTTTTTTTTTTTTTGTTTTTTTTTTTTTTTAACTTTTATATATTTTGTATTGATATTAAAAAAAAAAATATATATATATATATATACCTATGTGTAAATAATTATTTCAATTTTCAAAATTTAATTAATTTCAATTTCACTTTGACTTTATTTATTAAATATGTAATTAAATTATAAAAAAAAATTAAACACTTAATATTGAAATAAAATAAATAAAATTTTAATGTTTAAAAATTGTTCTTCACTAAGAGGAATTTAGGTAAGGAATTTGACAAAGGAAAAAAAAAAAATTTTGAATTCGACTTACATTAATAGTAGAATTATTTTTTCCATACTTTGTGGTTAATATAAATTTGATGGTTTCTCGTGGATGAACTTTTGTATAAAATGCCCCTTTTGTATTCTCTGGTGAAAATTTTCGATATTCCCTCGATGTATTCAATGTTGTTGTATTGTTTTGGTGCGTAGATTCTCGAACTAAGGAGTTAACACTCGCCAAAATGATACGTAACTATAATACGTATGTTTTGTGTTCAATATTCACTTTTCGAAATTTTGTTTGAAAACGATAAACCGTCGTTAACTAAAATTTATATTTATCGATAAACCGTCGATAATAAATTTATTTAACAAAATTCCGAGGATAATTAGAATTATCCTACCGACTGCGCCAGTTAAGGAATCCGCACAAGGGTGATACAAAAAAAAGATAAAACACAAAGTTTAATTTTACAAAATTTATTTTTTAAGTCAAAAAATTTTGGTGTTTACAATTTGGTGTTCTAAACTGAACTGCTACTTCTCTAACAAAATTATATTTTCGTAATCTTAATTTTTACATTTTTTATATAAAAACAAAAATATAATATTACAATTGTCTGGGAATTTAGAAAAATACAATTCACATTTAGGTTTTTTAATTTTGTTGATTTAGCATATTTGATGGAAAAAATAAAGTTTTAAAGAATTTATAAAAATGTAATTTTGTAAATAAAGCATATTTGATGAGAAAATAGAGTTTTAAAGAATTTATAAAAATGTAATTTTGTAAATAAAGCATATTTGATGAGAAAATAGAGTTTTAAAGAATTTATAAAAATGTAATTTTGTAAAAATATAAAGGTGAAATACGAGATACATTTTATTATGCTATGTTGGGTGTTGATAAGGCCTGGAGCCGTAACTCACGCAACAAAACTGTATAATCCATCACATTGTTCTATAAGTGGCGTGAATTTTTTTCTATATTTTAAAAATCACGCGATTTGTGGAAAAAAAAAAAAATATATATATATAATAATAATAAGAGAATTATTCAATTTAAATTTTTTTCTTCTTCTTCTTCATTCAAATTCTCTTATTTTTAATTACCCACCTTTTTTTTATTAAAATTTAAATTTTTCAAAATTCTCTTATAACTAAAATATATGCAATGGTATTTGCCGTCGGCAAATACGTCATACTTTATATATCATTTAATATTCACATTAGTTATCCCATATAAATTGGATATGTATTACTCGACCCGTATAAACCTATTACGGCCTATTTACTCATGTAAATAGCGTAATAATATATAACATTTATCTCACGCACACTGTGTCATGCATCCAACATGCTGAGATTGCCTACTCGCTATATATTACTCATCAAGTAATATATGGAATATACCGGAATATTCTATGATTTTCATATACCTTCATGCATATTACCGGGTATGGATCTCTTAAATGTTGTTTTAATTACCTTATTTTAGGAAATTAAGAGACGAGTAATATGCTAAGTATGAGGTATATATAATGGAGGTATAATTTTAAACTTTCTTTTCTTCTTGAGTCTGATTCGAATTGGTTCAGGCAAATTTTTCTTCATTAAATTTGGTGTTTATCCGTACTACTCGTATAGGTATTTAATTTGTGATTTGTGGAATAATTAATATTTTAACTTGCAAAAAGACAAAAAAAAAAAAAAAAAACATATAAAATTTAAATTTTGGGAAATATTTTTTTTTAATAATGTGCAAATGATTTTTACATGAAATGATTTGATTTGAAAAAAAAAAACAAAGAAAAAAAACATCTATAATTGCTGCTACCAGTTTGCATAAATATTTAGAATTTCATGTAAAGTGAAACCTGTGTTAAAATCATAAAAGAAAGAAAAGAAAAAAAAAGGAGAAAAAAATTGAAATAACTTATTTGGAATTGTTTATCTTAAACGCGTTACAATACAAAAATAGCTTTACGACACTAAATTAATAAAGTATAAAATTTATATATATATTGAGTGAAAAATTGAATAACTAGAAAACTATGAATAAAACATAGTAAGAAAAAAAAATTTTTTTCTTTTTTTTAAACAATAAAACAAAATAAAAAAAAAAAAAAAATGTAAAGTGTTACCAAAAAAAAAAAAAAAAAAAAAAAAAAAAAAAAAAAAAAAAAAAAAAAAAAACAAATAAATCAATAAAGTTAAATTAATTGCAAATGTCATTATCCAGAAAGTCAAAATTAAGAAAATTGAAGAAAACATTTCTGAATGCCTACGTATACATATAAGTAACTAAAATGGAAATATATACTAAAAATAAAAAAAAGGGGTACAACGAATGTCAATTACCGGCAAAGATGCATCGGACTCGGTTTACATCTGGCCAGGTCAGCGCTCCAGTTGCCGGACTTAGTTAAGTACACATTTTTTTTTTCTTTTAGTATTGTATATATTAGGTGGCTGCTGACCTTTCAATAGGGGGATAAACATGCGAAATCGTACAAGACCGATGGAGCATGCCGTAACTATTGAATTGTCGGAAGTCCGGCTACGACCTCCTCGTGGTGCCACTGGTAACAGATCTTCAGTACGGTCATGTCTCTGCTGAAGATCTGGCCAACAGTAGCCTGGGCATCCAATCCAAGGGTGGAACAGCATATGCCCAGGGATGCGTGGCTAGGGGAGAGCCTAGTCGCTAATATGCGAACTCTGGATACCAGGCGACCTCCAGTTTTAACAAAAGCCTTCTCAAGGTACAAGGGCTCTACCTTGGGTGACTGTTTATTTCCCTATTACTCGTGGGAACACATATGGATGATCCAAATAACAAAAATAATGAGGGTGATGCACCTCTGAAAGCATCAACATCACAAACATCAACCCAGGAAACAGTTCCTATGGTTGACAAAGTCATAAGAGGAGCTAAAAGCTCAGATAGCTTAAGCGAATCTTATGACAGCGACGATGACACAATTACAAATGTGTCATCCTTGCTAGACAGCGAAGCTGAAACCATCCAAAATCAAGAGGATGAAGTTGAAACTTCATTACAGAAGTTGAAACTGAAAGACTCTGATAAGAGGATGAAACTCAGTGGAGCTGGTAGGAAGAGAATGAAGAAACTACTGCAACAAGGCCTAGGCGTTGACGAGGCACGTTTGCGGGCTCTTCAACCTCTTCCAAAAAAAATGGGAGATAATCTCAAGAGAGGCCCTCTGACGACTCAACTTCAACAACCAAACAAAACCAAAATTCCTTGGTGCCACCTATAAACCTGGATGGCTGGTTTTAAGGTGCGCTAACGAAAGCACTAAGAAATGGCTTCAAGAGCTAATCGGAGACTTGAAGCCATGGGAAGGGGCAAACCTGGTGATGGTCGAGGAAAAAGATATTCCTCGCACTCAGATACTGGTTGGTCACTTCCCTAATAGTGCAAAAGATAAAAGTGAGGACATATTAGGACTCATTAAAGGCCAGAATGAGTACAACGTGGACGATTGGCGTATCATTAGAAGGGCCAATGAAAAAACGTCCGCCTTGGTCACTCTGTCCGTGGATCATAAGTCTATGGAAGCCTTGAAGAAGAATGACTTCAAAGTTAGTTTCAAATTCGGAGAAGTCAGACTTCGTCGTAGAGGTGAAGGAGGAAAGAGAAAGCTGGAAGAAAGTGAGGGCAAGAAAGTCCACACAGAACCAGCAGCCTCAACCTCCAAAACCTCTACAGAAAAGGCCAAAATAGCAGCCAAAAAATATGGTAAACATCAAGGTAAACCCAAGAAAGGGGCAAAGGACGAAAGTCCCAACTCCAATCGAGGCAAACCTTAGATGTCTACCAACATCAAATGCCTACAGATAAACCTTCACCATTCCAAAGCTGCATCAGATGTGCTTTGCCGAAGGTTTATCAAGGACAACATGGACATGGGACTAATACAAGAACCATGGACATTGAGAGGACAAATAAAAGGACTCAACACACCAAATTGTAAGCTAATTTACGATAATAAATCCAACAGGCCCAGAACAGCCTTGTTGATAAAAAACAATATAAACTTTTCTCCAATTCCAGGATTTATCTCACAAGACCTGGTGGCAGTACTGTTGGAGGTGCCTACAGAGTCGGGTAAGCAAAAGGCTATAATAGCCTCCGCTTACTTCGACAGCACGGAAGCAGAACCTCCACCTAGCTCAACTCACAAACTAGTACAGTACTGCAAGGAGAACAACACCCAGCTGATTCTGAGCTGTGATGCCAATGCTCATCATGTTTTATGGGGAAGCTCAGACACTAACAAAAGAGGTGAGTGCCTTTTAGAATATATTAATTGTAATAATATTATAGTTAATAACGTAGGCAATAAACCCACCTTTAGAAATGTCATTAGGCAGGAAGTCCTTGACCTAACCCTGTCTACACCAAGTATTTGTGAAAAAATTATTGATTGGCATGTGTCGGATGAAACTTCTATGTCAGATCATATGCACATTAGATTTGACATAAAAGCAAACGTTTCACACATCCAATTCAATCAAAACCCTAAATGTACTAACTGGACTTTATATGATGAACTCCTGAGATATCGCATAGATCAGGAACATATAATAGATACCAGAGATGAACTAGATCTAGCAGCGGCTAGACTACAACACTCCCTGCAAAGTTCTTTTAATGACAGCTGCCCGGTAAAGCCAAAGCAGATCGCTAGAGATGTTCCCTGGTGGAACCGGGAGCTAAGCAGATTAAGGTCTTCAGTCAGAAGACTATTCAATAAAGCTAAACGTACTGGAGAGTGGTCCGAGTACAAAAAAGCTTTAACAGCGTACAATAAAGAACTAAGGAAATCCAAAAGAAAAACTTGGAGAAGCTTCTGTGAGAGTGTTACAGAGTTACCTCAAACAGCAAGACTTCACAAAGTTCTCTCAAAAGTACACTCCAACGGAATAGGTTTACTAGAAAAACCTAATGGGGAATACACTCTGAACCAGGAAGAAACCTTAGAACTATTACTAAGTACACACTTCCCAGGCTCAACAAACTTAAAGAGCGAGATTGTTCTACAAGAAACTCATACAAGGGTTTCAAATAGAACTCATAGTCTAGCCAATAAAATTTTTACAAAAGAAAAAATCTTATGGGCGATAAATAGCTTCAAACCATACAAAGCACCAGGGGGAGACGGTATCTACCCAGCACTCTTGCAAAAGGGTGCTGAACGGATCTCTTCGAACCTAACTAACTTGTTCAAAGCAAGCTTTAGACTAGGTTATATTCCCAAACTGTGGAGAAAAACGAAAGTAATCTTCATACCCAAAGCGGGCAAAAGTCTTGTTGCCCAGCCAAAGTCATATAGACCTATTAGCCTGTCCTCTTTTCTCCTAAAGACAATGGAGAAAATAATTGATCAGCATATTAGAGACAGTGTTCTTGTGAAAAAGCCTCTAAATGCTAATCAACATGCTTACCAAGCAGGCAAATCTACTATAACTGCTCTCCACAGCTTAGTTTACAAGTTAAACAGAGCTATGGACACAAAACAAATAGCGCTAAGCGCATTTATTGACATTGAGGGAGCATTTGACAACACCTCATTTGAATCAATTGCGAGGGCTGCCCTAAATAAGGGATGTGAACTCCCAACAATTAACTGGATTAAAGCAATGCTTAGTCAAAGAGAAATCGAAGCTACGTTAGGAGAAAAATCAATGACGATTAAAGCCGTCAAAGGTTGCCCTCAAGGAGGGGTTCTATCACCTTTGCTATGGTCTATAGTAATTGATGATCTACTATACAGGCTTGATTCTCTAGGATTTGAAGCACAAGGTTACGCAGATGACCTAGTAATAACAGTTAGAGGCATAGATGATGATACAATATCTATGCAAATCCAAAAGGCTCTAAACCTTATTAACAAATGGTGTTGTAAGGAAAATCTATCCATAAATCCTCACAAAACTACCATTGTACCCTTCACTAGAAGAAGGAAAATACAAGTAAAGAAACCTTCCCTAAAAGGAACACAAATAGAATTCTCAGATGAAGTTAAATATCTAGGAATCATTCTAGACAGCAAACTCACCTGGAACAAACAAATCAACAAGTCCATTGAAAAGGCCACCTTTGCCCTATGGAACTGCAACAGACTCTTTGGCAAAACATGGGGACTAAAACCGAGAATGGTTTATTGGTCATACACGGCCATCATAAGACCCATACTCACGTATGCTTCAGCCATATGGTGGCCAAAGACAAATCAAAAAACGGTTCAAAATAGACTCAACAAAGTACAAAGACTAGCGTGTCTCAGTATCACAGGAGCTCTAAGAACTACTTCAACGGCAGCACTAGAAGCCATGCTCAATCTGCCTCCTCTTAATATACAAATTAAGAAAGAGGCACTTAATTGGGCCTTAAAATTTCAGAGAAAGAGAGAACTCAAACCGGGTAATCTCACACACAATCTTAAAATCCTTGAAGAATTTAAGAACTACCAAATCAGTCAAGTGACTGACGAGATGGAAACAACATTAAACTTTGAGAAGCCATTCAAAGTAATATTTCCGGATCGCAAATCATGGCGCGAAAACCAAATAACCCTTGAAAAAGGTGCCTCAATATGGTACACAGATGGCTCAAAAACCGAGCAAGGTGTAGGAGCAGGGGTAACAGGCCCAAAAAGAAGCCTTTTTAAATCCCTAGGCAAACATGCATCGGTTTTCCAAGCTGAAATACATGCGATAGACATGTGCGCCACTGAATGCCTAAAAAAAGGATTCAATAAGGCCACAGTCTACATAATCTCGGACAGTCAGGCAGCACTTAAAGCTCTCAATTCACATAAAGTTGTATCGAGGCTAGTATGGGACTGCCTAACGACTGTTAAAAGACTTGCTAAAACAAACAAAGTCTACCTTATATGGGTCCCAGGACATGAAGGTATCAGAGGTAATGAGCTGGCAGACTCTCTGGCTAAGAAAGGTGCCAACTCAAATTTCCTCGGACCAGAACCCTTCTGTGGACTACCACGAAGCCACATAAAACATAATATTAGGGAATGGGAAATGAAGAAATGTATCTCCCACTGGGATAAAACTCCCGGTAATCAACAGGCGAAGGAGTTTATTAAACCTTCAGCTAACATCTCCAAAAAACTACTCAACCTCAATAGGAATGAGTTAAGAACCATCACGGGTCTTCTCACTGGGCACTGTCCACTTAATTATCATTTAAGTAGGATTGGGCTACAAGAGGATGACAATTGCAGATTCTGCAAGGAGGCCAGGGAGACCTCAAAACACATTTTATGCGAATGTGAGGCGTTGGCCTCTAAAAGAGTGCAACATATGCATCAACTTTTTCTAAAACCAGAAGAAGTCTGGTGTGCACCTTCTCATAGAATTTTAGGATTCATTAAAAGCCTAAACCTATGAGAAGCACGGGCTGTACAAAAGATCTATAAAGGTCGAAGTGCAACAATAGCCCCTAAATATCTATCTATCTATCTATTGTATATATTAAATTATGTTTTATTATATGGGCAAAGAAAAAACTAAATACTTAAAGATTTCGAAATTAAAATAATTTTTCGTAGTTATTTAAGCATGGAAGTAATTATCAATTAACTTTTTTTTGTGAGACAATAAGATTTTTCTAATTAATTTTTATATTTATTCTAAAAAAAAAAAAAGAAGAAGAATAAAGTATATACATATATACTTTAAACAATTTTTGAAAAAAAAAAAAAAAAGATTAAGAAGATTTTTTTTTATGAGTTAAATTGAAAAAATATATAATCATGTGTAAATAAATTTCATGTTAATTTTCATTTGAAGAAATAATACCAGGAATAAGTTTTGTTCATGAAGAATTTAAAGCTTTAAGATAGTAGCAAACAATAAAAATAAAGAAATGAAAAAGAATATGTATATAGATAAAGAAAAAAAAAAAAGAGGAAAATAACAAAAAAAAAAAGTGCGCAAATATTTGTAGTAGGGTTTAAATTAAAATTAATAATTTAAAAACATTTTTTTTTAGAAAAAAAAAGAAAACAAAATGAAGTAATTGAGATTTATTGAAGCATTATTAAAACTTTAAATTCAGTAATAAATTGTACGATGATAATTTAAAATAAAAGAATATTAATTTACATATATGGCATTTTCTAAATGATTGAAAAAAAAAAAAAATATAAATAAATGAATTAGTTTGAATCAAAATGACCACGAAAATATTGAGTGGTATTGTTATTTGGTTTCTTTAAAAAAAAAAAAAAAAGAAAAAAAAAATGGAATAGGAAATTAAGAGGAGGGAGGAGAGTGGACATCTGCGATGGTGGATGAAGGTCGCTGGTCCCTCGGGATTGATACTTCTTTCACTGCCTTTCCCACTGATAAAATATGGTCTCGATCTGGCTCGAATTCCTTTTTCTAGCATTTGGTTGTTTTTTGAATGGTAATTGTTTTTTTTTTTCTTTTTTTTGCCGGTCATTTATGTCATAAACGGATAACTTCCGAAAGGGTGACCCCAAGAACCCACCCGAGGCTGAAGCAGCTGGATTAGACCGGCTGGGGTTCACCCAGGAGTTATGTTGGCCTCCCCCAACAATCAAAAATTTCTATTAATTTTCCGTTACGTTACATATGGCGCCCAACGCTAAGGCACCTCCATCTTCTGCCTTAATTTAAATTTCAATCCATGCCCTTCTGGTTCATGGATCGATCCGGTTTTTTTTTACAATTTTAGATTCCCCGGTAACATGGAGATTTTGTGTTTGGTGGCAACATTGAGCATAAAATCTACCATTCCACGCGTCCTCTCCGTTCTCACCAATAACCCGGTTTTTCAAATTTAAATTAAACGTGAATTTTCGCGCGCGATCTCTTTTATTCAAAATGCAGTTTTTTGAAATTTTAGTAATAAATTCTCGTCGCCAGTCACGTATGACCAAAATTCTTGGAGGAACTTCCGAAATTTTGTTGCGACGTGACTGGCTGATTTATTTTTTTTTTGTGCAGTTTACGAATGGTTTTTTTTTAAAACCATTAAAATACGTTTGGTAGATTCAAGTATTAAACTTTTATTTCGGTTTGAATTTTTTTTTGATATATTAAATTCAAGTGTTTTTTTTTTCGGTAAACTCAAAATTTTATTTCTTTCGCCTTTATGGAGTATAATTTTTAAATTTATTCATGCTCATGACATATACGATGTCAGGCCGGTTTTGTACGTTTAAGACCGTAACCTTTGCGCGTATATGCTCGTGTGTCATTCTTATATTTGAGATAGTCAAACCGAGTAGCTTTTACATATAGATGACACATTCAACGTATGACACATAGTCTCGGTTACGTATACCAGGACTATCGTTTGCGACGTTGAATGAATCATGTGTATACTCTTTATAAATTGAATTTTTTTTTGAGAATTTAACTTATTTTAATTGGCGAGTGATTTCGTGCAATTATCCATTTGATTTGTTACATGTGCTTTGGGCTTTTTGTGTATTACACACATGTAGCTTGCCTCATGAATGATTTAGTCGAAATTTGAGTTGATTTTTTTTTGAAAACCTCCGTTTAAACTGGCTAACGTCAAAATTCTTTTGCATTCTGTATTTAGTTTTGTTTTGCAGTGAAAGAAGAATTTTTTTTTGTTTCAGGTTTATTAATACGGCAGGAAGTTGTCCTAGCGACACCTCTCTGCCCTCGTTGATGTCCACCACCTCACAACCTCTCATGTAGAAAGTTTTTTAAAAAAAAAACAGAAAAATAAAGAAAAAATTAAATTTTGAACAAATTTATATAATATAACATTTTTTTTTGGAAATATAAAAGAAATTATCTTTTTTTTTATTTCTTTTTTGCATGATTTTATAATATTGCATGATTTTTTTTTTATTCATAAATATATATAAATTTGTGCTTTGCCTTTTGCGAAGTGAATAAAATAATTCTTTTTTTCAGCTTTCGGGAGTAGTGCAACTTTTTCCTTTTCTTTCTTTTTTTTTTGCTTTTTCTCCTTTTTCTCCACGTTGACAATTTTTTTTAAAATATACAAAAGTGATTTTTTTTATACGATCTGTTCGCGAGTGATATAAAAATTCAATATTTTCATTTTGAGATTTTTTTTTTTAATGATACCATAATTCGCTAATTTAAAAAAAAAAAAAAAAAAAAAAAAAAAAAAAAAAAAAAAAAAAAAAAAAACCTTTTAATACCAAATCGGCTTTCTCACGGGATCTACGCGGACAAAGGTGCCCTGATTAGATCCGTGACTTCAAATAATACACTTTTTTTTTGTGCAATAGTTTCAACAAGATTTTCATTGAAATATTAATACAAAATGGATCCTAGCTATTTGGACCCCATGGAGTTTGCTTACGAGTGCCAAATTCGGAATCTTGATCCCGCGCATCCTGACTCTCTCAAGGCTCTGTGTGATCAGCTCGCAGCTGAAGCCGATGGAACGGTTCAACGAACGGACAGGATCATCAATTCAATAAATAAGGAAATTGGCGATCTGCGTAGCCAAGCGGAGGGAATTTTCCAGAGCTTGTCATCGCAAGATATTACGGCTTACACTGGGAAGTCCCTGCGTGTCCAGGCAAAACTTTGGCACCTGCAACATCGTGTAGATCGGTTAAAAATTAAAAAGCCGAATTTCGGGTCTGTAAAGTCCATCGATGATATCATCCAACAAAGCTTCCAGATATTAAATCGTGCCTTGAGAACCGCCGATGCCGATTTAGGAGCAATAGGAGGCGAGCTGAATTTCGATACAACCCAGTCCATTGTGAGAAGCACTCCTGCAACTTCTATCGAGAATCTGAGTATCATGGGTGGAAGGGAGGCTCCAGCTGTTCCTAGTCCATTAGCTTCTGTAAAATCTAACACTGTATCTGTTCAAAATAAAAGTAAAAATAAACAAAGAAAATCATTGGCTTTTGATATTCCCTTACCTAGTAAACCTCCTGTAGAATTACATCAACGTAACACGAATATCACTACGCGAACACAAAATTTAATTCCTGGAAATATCAACACAACTCAACGCGACATTACTAAGTCCAATTTCAGATTAGATACTTTATTACCAGTCACAACGCACGATTTTTCTCCAGTTGTTTCTGACAAACAGTATTCTCACACTTCTCGAAATATTCCAATTTCTTTTAACAACGATTTCATTATTCCTAAACAATCAGCTAACCCAAGAATTGCAAGTTTGGATCATCCACAATCTCGTCCTGAAGTTTTTCTGAACAATACTCATCCCAATCTTCACAATATGCCTTTTTCGGCAAATAATTCTCGTTTTGGTTCCGTGCCACCATATTCTCAACAACCTAGACGAATTTATAGGTCCACAAGTCCCCTTAAAAGGTGGAACTTATCATTTTCAGGTAGTCGTATGGGATTGCCTATTGAAGAATTTCTGTTTCGTTTGGAATCGTTAGCAGTTGCTGACAAAGTCTCAGAAGATACGCTAGCTGCTCATGTGCATAGATTTTTAGCAGAAAAGGCTCTTACCTGGTACTGGCTATTTCGGCGAGCTAACCCTCTTGCAAACTGGCGTGACGTACGACGGGCATTGCTTGACGAGTTTCGAAGCCAAACTACGGACTTTGAAATTCGCCAGGCAATGTTCGCTCGTCATCAAAAGCCTGGTGAATCTTTTAGCGACTTTCGACTAGAGATGCAAGGTTTGGCCTCACGCCTCAGGTACCCTATGAGCCAGCAGGAGCTCATTGACATTGTCAGAAAAAACATGAATGCTAGACTGCGTAACGCACTTCTTCTTCATTCAGTATCTTCCCTGGACGAGCTACGTGATTTAGCCCGAAAATTTGAAAAGTTGTGGTCTGAAACAGATATTTGCGCTAGAGCTCGCCCTGTTGCAGAACTTTACAGTCCCTACGATTCATGTGTCTTTGATAATACTCTTCATGTTAATGATAATCCTTGTGACTTAGGTCACCAATTTTCTCAATTGTCTGTTAATTCTTCAAGTAATACACGAGAGTTCACTGATTCCGCCAGAACGGACTTACCTATGTCTAGCGCCGATGTTTGTGCTCTAAATAATTTGTCAACTGAAAATTTTATCTGTTGGAACTGTGACGCCAAAGGACATTCATTTAGAGAATGTACGATACCTCAACGTAATCTGTTTTGCTTTAAATGTGATCAAAAAGGCGTCACCACCCCAGTTTGTAAAATATGTATTTCGGAAAACGGAGTGTCAAACGGGATGCACTCCGGGGCACCGCGTTTGATACGTCGTCTCCCGGATCCAAAAACCCCTACTACGACGAAAAAGACGGGCTAGGCATGTCGATTGCTGCCGATGGTTCTCCTGTGCTGGACCGTGGACCTGACTTGCGCCAAGTTTCACAGGATGACAGGATCCGTGCTCCTGAGCATGACACCCTGTCGCAATATCCGCTTGGTAAGGGTCAGGGCCCCGGCCCATCACATGGAGACTCCGTCCTCAGCGCTCGTCAGCCTTCACGTTTGTCTGGAAATCTACCTGATGTGTCAATTAATTTACCTGATTTGTCAATTAATTTACCTGATATGTCTCTTAATTTACCAGAATTATCTGAAAATTTACCTGATTTGAATAAAATTACAAGTAATGTTACCATGAACTTTGAGGATCGTTATCTTGAAAAGTTGCGTAAATATAACGAGTGTCGTAACAAAATATTCGGTACGGTATCGGAAGTTGTATCTAAACGAATTCTCGAGTGTCGAAAACGTTTTAAAACGCGTAAACAGGTTCGGAAGTCGTTGGAAGTTCTGAATAGTTTTTGTCCTTTTAAAGATCCGCTACCATACGCGAAAATTTCAGTTAATAACGTCGAATTTTATGGTTTAATGGATACCGGGGCTTCGGTCAGCTGTATCGGCAAAAACACTGATGATACTTTAAAGCGAATGGGTGTCAAGAAGGTAACTTCGGCCACACCTATTCATACGGCTGATGGAAGCGCGCAAAAGGTCGATGGCGTAGTGGATGTCGAGGTCGTTTACAACGGCGTTTGTAGGCCACTTCGACTCTACATCGTCCCGACCCTAGCGCAAACCCTGTATCTCGGGATCGATTTCTGGCAAAAATTTGATTTATTACCAAAATGTATTTCAGAACTTCATGACGAAAGCGTTCAAGATCCGAAAATGCACGTTTTGACCGTGGAGCAACAACGAAAGTTAACTTTAATAAAGTCTAAATTTCCGTCGTTCGCTATTTTCGGTCTAGGAAAAACGTCGCTAGAAGAACATATAATTGACACCGGTGATACGACTCCGATTAAGCAACGACATTATCCTGTTTCGCCAGCAATTCAGAAATTAATGTATGACGAATTAGATCGCATGCTCGCTATGGGAGTTATAGAAGAATCAAATAGCGCATGGAACTCTCCCGTTGTTTTGGTGAAAAAGCCCGGAAAGAACCGCTTGTGTCTGGACTCGCGAAAAGTCAATGCTGTGACAAAGAAGGATGCATACCCTTTGCCACACATTGACGGTTTGCTCAGCCGCTTGTCCGACACAAAGTTCATTACAGGGATCGATTTGAAGGATGCCTTTTGGCAGATTCCCCTAGAAAAGGAATCTCGCGAAAGGACAGCCTTCACAGTACCTGGCCGGCCTCTGTACCAATTCACCGTGATGCCGTTCGGTTTGTGCAACGCTCCCCAGCGAATGTGTCAATTGATGGACAAAGTCATACCATCGGAATTACGTGATAATGTCTTTGTTTATTTGGATGATTTATTAATTATATCGAAAGATTTTGACACTCATATAAAAATGCTCGAAAAAGTCGCGACTTGTTTAAGAATGTCGGGATTAACTATCAACGTCGAAAAGAGTAAATTTTGCCAAAAAGAAATTAAGTATCTTGGCTATATCGTCGGTGATGGTTGTATTAAAACTGATCCAGAAAAGATTGCCGCGATTGTCGATTTTCCGAGTCCGAAAAATCCTAAGCAAGTTCGTCGTTTCTTAGGAATGACCGGTTGGTATCGTCGTTTTATTCGTGATTATGCGTCTCTTTCAGCGCCTATTTCAGATTGTTTGAAGAAATCGAAAAATTTCATTTGGTCCGACGAGGCTCAGAGCTCTTTTGACAAGCTCAAGACTTGTATGACTTCCGCGCCTGTGCTAGGAAACCCGGACTTCACGAAGGAGTTCTTCATACAGTGCGATGCGTCGAAAGTGGGCGTAGGAGGTGTCCTATTCCAACTTTCGGAGGCGGGTGATGAAAATCCCATCGCATTTGTATCCCAAAAGCTCAATAAAGCTCAGAGGAACTACTCCGTGACAGAACTGGAGTGCCTGGCCGCGGTGTTGTGTGTCAAGAAGTTCAGAGCTTACGTTGAAGGCTTTAAATTCACTATTATTACGGATCACGCGAGTT
Organism: Bombylius discolor; assembly: GCA_939192795.1. Taxonomy (NCBI): domain Eukaryota; kingdom Metazoa; phylum Arthropoda; class Insecta; order Diptera; family Bombyliidae; genus Bombylius; species Bombylius discolor. Next base: position 18,927,776 of record OW584240.1, on the reverse strand, counting down.
TGAAATGGTTGATGTCTCAACCAGATCTAAGTGGTCGTCTCGCTCGCTGGAGCTTGAAGTTGCAAGCTTTTGATTTTGCAATCCAGCACCGCAAAGGTTCTCAAAATGTGGTGGCTGACTCGCTCTCCCGCGCGTTTTGCGAAGAAATTAGTACAAACTTAAATCTGACTGAGGTCGACGTAGATTCAGATAGTTTTCGCGATGATGAATATGTGCAATTAATTTCCTTCGTTTCAAGCAATCAAAATAAGCTGCCAGATTTAAAAATTCACGACAGTAAATTGTTCAAAAGTATTCGGTTTCGTACTGCGGAGAATACTGACAATCCTTGGAGGCTTTGGGTCCCTAAATCCCTTCATAATTCTTTGATCCAAAATGTTCATGAATCAGAAGTAACGTGTCACGGTGGCATTGCTGTAACATTTCGATTTTTGTCTGAAAAATACTTTTGGCCTAAGATGATTGTTGATGTTCAAAATTTTTTTAGTTCCTGTGAAGTTTGCAAAGAAAATAAATCCCCCAATTTTCGAACTAGACCTCCTATGGGATCTAGATTCATTACTGAAAGACCTTTTCAACGTTTTTATATTGATTTACTTGGTCCATATCCTAGGACTAAGGCAGGAAATTCGCAAATTTTGATCATCCTTGATCACTTTTCTAAGTTCGTGTTTCTTAAACCTCTTCGTAAAGCCAGTGCCCCTGCAATTATTCAGTTCATAGAACACGAAGTCTTCTCTATTTTTGGCGTATGCGAATTTCTACACAGTGATAACGGTAAACAGTTTGTCTCAAAAGATTTTCAAACATTTTTGTCATCCTATGGTGTTAAACATATTCGCACTGCTTTGTACTCGCCCCAATCGAATGCATCTGAACGCGTTAATCGAGTCATTTTGGAGGCTGTAAGGTCTTATGTTCAGGAAGATCAGGCGAACTGAGACAAGGCCATTTATCGCGTGGCTAGTTCTCTTAGAACTCGATTTCATAGTGCCATTGAGCGCACACCTTACCAGACGGTATTTGGTTTCCCGATGGTAAGGCATGGCTCGGCATATCGTGTTCTGAGAGAATTGGACTGCGTGATGGATGGAGAGGTCGTCGATCTGCCTGAAGTCGTCAAACTTCAGCAGATTCGTGACCAAGTCTCGGCAAACCTGAAGAAGGCTCACGAACGAGCAGAAAGGTCTTACAACCTCCGGACCACAGAAGTGAAATTTCGTCCCGGCCAAGAAGTTTATAGGCGAAATTCCCTCGAAGCGATTTTGCGAAAGGATATAATTCGAAATTAGCTAAGAAGTTTTTAAAATGCTAAAAGGATGCATTGGTGGAAGCATGTATGAAGTGGAGGACCTGCAGGGTAAATATGTAGGTACCTTTCATGCGAAAGACTTAAAATCCTAAAACACCACTTAATTTGCCTCACCTCTATTTGGGTATAAATTTATTATTTTTCTTTTTTTGCCAATTATTTTTATTATTTGCTTTGCTTATTAACCTGCTTAATCTCAATGGTTCGCTGTACCCTCCCAGACGAAGGTGCTGTGGACTGGTTCGCGAACCCAACTGATTCTTTTGTGTGATTTTTTTTCTTTTCAAACCTCTTGTGGTCATATCTTTTTGTGAATTACTCATGGCCATATTTGACTTGTGCGTGCTGGTGTATGAAGTTATCCTTATAAGATTTTCGTTGGATCTTGATTAGGGTGTGTGTGAATCTACCTCATAGTTTTTGCGTCTCCATTTTTTTTTTTTTTTGCTCTAGCCCGGCTTGCCTACTTGTTCTGGCATGAGACTCCTCCTCAGGGCGTGGACGAGCCCCACGTTTTTTCCGGTTTTCATTTGCCTGCTGCCGTTTTCCAACATTTTCCACCTCGACAGGTCAGTGGAAAAGTTTGTGTTGTTGCGACAGCTACATTACTTTTTTTTGATGGTCATTTTTTCTGTACGCCACTGTACAAATTCAGTTGGCTGTACATTAAAATATTTAAATTCAGTTCATATTGGAAAGATAAAGTCTGCAATTCATTGGAATTGCAACTTCAAATTCCAAAAAATGAACTGTAACCCAAAATCCGTTGCACACGCGCAACAAAACTGTATAATCCATCACATTGTTCTATAAGTGGCGTGAATTTTTTTCTATATTTTAAAAATCACGCGATTTGTGGAAAAAAAAAAAAATATATATATATAATAATAATAAGAGAATTATTCAATTTAAATTTTTTTCTTCTTCTTCTTCATTCAAATTCTCTTATTTTTAATTACCCACCTTTTTTTTATTAAAATTTAAATTTTTCAAAATTCTCTTATAACTAAAATATATGCAATGGTATTTGCCGTCGGCAAATACGTCATACTTTATATATCATTTAATATTCACATTAGTTATCCCATATAAATTGGATATGTATTACTCGACCCGTATAAACCTATTACGGCCTATTTACTCATGTAAATAGCGTAATAATATATAACATTTATCTCACGCACACTGTGTCATGCATCCAACATGCTGAGATTGCCTACTCGCTATATATTACTCATCAAGTAATATATGGAATATACCGGAATATTCTATGATTTTCATATACCTTCATGCATATTACCGGGTATGGATCTCTTAAATGTTGTTTTAATTACCTTATTTTAGGAAATTAAGAGACGAGTAATATGCTAAGTATGAGGTATATATAATGGAGGTATAATTTTAAACTTTCTTTTCTTCTTGAGTCTGATTCGAATTGGTTCAGGCAAATTTTTCTTCATTAAATTTGGTGTTTATCCGTACTACTCGTATAGGTATTTAATTTGTGATTTGTGGAATAATTAATATTTTAACTTGCAAAAGGAAAAAAAAAAAAAAAAAAAAAACATATAAAATTTAAATTTTGGGAAATATTTTTTTTTAATAATGTGCAAATGATTTTTACATGAAATGATTTGATTTGAAAAAAAAAAAACAAAGAAAAAAAACATCTATAATTGCTGCTACCAGTTTGCATAAATATTTAGAATTTCATGTAAAGTGAAACCTGTGTTAAAATCATAAAAGAAAGAAAAGAAAAAAAAAGGAGAAAAAAATTGAAATAACTTATTTGGAATTGTTTATCTTAAACGCGTTACAATACAAAAATAGCTTTACGACACTAAATTAATAAAGTATAAAATTTATATATATATTGAGTGAAAAATTGAATAACTAGAAAACTATGAATAAAACATAGTAAGAAAAAAAAATTTTTTTCTTTTTTTTAAACAATAAAACAAAATAAAAAAAAAAAAATGTAAAGTGTTACCAAAACAAAAAAAAAAAAAAAAAAAAAAAAAAAAAAAAAAAAAAAAACAAATAAATCAATAAAGTTAAATTAATTGCAAATGTCATTATCCAGAAAGTCAAAATTAAGAAAATTGAAGAAAACATTTCTGAATGCCTACGTATACATATAAGTAACTAAAATGGAAATATATACTAAAAATAAAAAAAAGGGGTACAACGAATGTCAATTACCGGCAAAGATGCATCGGACTCGGTTTACATCTGGCCAGGTCAGCGCTCCAGTTGCCGGACTTAGTTAAGTACACATTTTTTTTTTCTTTTAGTATTGTATATATTAAATTATGTTTTATTATATGGGCAAAGAAAAAACTAAATACTTAAAGATTTCGAAATTAAAATAATTTTTCGTAGTTATTTAAGCATGGAAGTAATTATCAATTAACTTTTTTTTGTGAGACAATAAGATTTTTCTAATTAATTTTTATATTTATTCTAAAAAAAAAAAAAGAAGAAGAATAAAGTATATACATATATACTTTAAACAATTTTTGAAAAAAAAAAAAAAAAAAGGAAATTCTGATTAAGAAGATTTTTTTTTATGAGTTAAATTGAAAAAATATATAATCATGTGTAAATAAATTTCATGTTAATTTTCATTTGAAGAAATAATACCAGGAATAAGTTTTGTTCATGAAGAATTTAAAGCTTTAAGATAGTAGCAAACAATAAAAATAAAGAAATGAAAAAGAATATGTATATAGATAAAGAAAAAAAAAAGAGGAAAATAACAAAAAAAAAAGTGCGCAAATATTTGTAGTAGGGTTTAAATTAAAATTAATAATTTAAAAACATTTTTTTTTAGAAAAAAAAAGAAAACAAAATGAAGTAATTGAGATTTATTGAAGCATTATTAAAACTTTAAATTCAGTAATAAATTGTACGATGATAATTTAAAATAAAAGAATATTAATTTACATATATGGCATTTTCTAAATGATTGAAAAAAAAAAAATATAAATAAATGAATTAGTTTGAATCAAAATGACCACGAAAATATTGAGTGGTATTGTTATTTGGTTTCTTTAAAAAAAAAAAAAAAGAAAAAAAAAATGGAATAGGAAATTAAGAGGAGGGAGGAGAGTGGACATCTGCGATGGTGGATGAAGGTCGCTGGTCCCTCGGGATTGATACTTCTTTCACTGCCTTTCCCACTGATAAAATATGGTCTCGATCTGGCTCGAATTCCTTTTTCTAGCATTTGGTTGTTTTTTGAATGGTAATTGTTTTTTTTTTTTTCTTTTTTTTGCCGGTCATTTATGTAATAAACGGATAACTTCCGAAAGGGTGACCCCAAGAACCCACCCGAGGCTGAAGCAGCTGGATTAGACCGGCTGGGGTTCACCCAGGAGTTATGTTGGCCTCCCCCAACAATCAAAAATTTCTATTAATTTTCCGTTACGTTACAAATCATAAAAGAATCAGGGATGGAATTCTCAGTACTATTTTATTATACTTAATTTTGTTCGTTAATTTACGTTGTTATTTCTGTCATGTCTTTTATGTTTTTTGTAAAGTAGATTCAACTAAATTTTCAATTTGTTTAATTTTTTTTGACATATTTTTTGTAAAATATTTTTTTTTATTTAGTCAACAAGAAGATATACAAGTATATATACAGAAAATAAAACTGTCAAGTGCTTCTAAGGTTCGACTAAATTTCATCCCTGATAAGAATTCAATTGATTCTGATGTAAGAAAACCTAAATAGCTTTTAAAATAAAGCTTTTTTAAAATATAGCCAAAAAGCATCAATTTATACAATAGAGGATTAATCTCAAGCTCTTTCAAAAATCAAGAACATGCAAACATACATAAATATTTTGCTTCGAAAAATTTATAAATATAGCTATTGACACATTCGAACTCAATTTAAATTTTTTCCGTTTTTGTTTGAATTTTCTACTATAAATCAGCTGTTTTGTTTATTTTCGAAGTAGAATGTAAGAATAAATGTTCAAAAAGAATAATACAAATTATAAACGCATATCGATCATTTGAAGATAGACAAAGACAGAAGATTAATATGAATTATAATTGTATGAATGCTTTTGAAATAATGTTTTTTCTTTTTTTTTAAATTTTTTTTTTTACTTTAATTTTACTTAAATATAGATACAGTATAAGCTCAGTAATTTGAACCTTTTTATTTTCAACGCCTAAATTTCTAAAATTAGCTAATAATGTTATGAAATTTTGTAAAGGGGTTTTTCTGATTTATACTTTAGGAAATAGGATGAAATAAAAAACAAGTTAAATATGTACATATTACCTGATTTAAAATTCACTTTACAATCGTCATAATAAATTTTGTAATTATTTTTTTAAAAATACAAATGAATTTATTACAACACTATTTGGTATTTTTGTTTAAAATAAAGTGTGTGTGTGCAATTTTTTCAACTGTTCTAAAATTTTAACAAGGTCAGTTTAAATTAGTTCAAATTATCGAGTTTACACTGTTAGGTATAATTTCTACTTATTTTCTATTGAATGAATATTGAAAATCATTGTTGCAAGTTTTATGAAATGTTATTCTGGTTGTGCTTCAAAATACCTACATGGCATAAAAATGTTATTTGGTAACAATAAAATCTTTTTATTTCACTTTAAATTTTTTTTAAATATTTTACAAATTTCATGTACGTAAAATAATTTGTATGGAAAATTTGTCAGGTAGTTCTGGGATTGCCTGATCGTATACAAATGTATACATTCGGACTTTGAGTCTTAATTTAAATATGATCCCTTCGAGCTAGAAAAAATTGAAACTTCACCAATTCCTCCATTGGAAGGTCCTCACTATACACCCCAATTTTCAAAGTCCTAGCTCAAAATTGGTAGAACAAAATATTTCTTTTTATGCAAAAACACGAATTTGGTCGTGCTATACAAATGTATATACAGTGAAACTCAAATAATCCGAATCAATTGATGGCAGGCCTAAATCGGATTACCGAAAAATTCGGATTATTGAGGTAGTATTATACAGCATAGTTTTGCGTTTTTTAAGTGCACTGTGACCAATGTTTTTGAAAAACCTGTAGAAAATATTATTTCATAATAATGTTTATACTCTATTCATATTTAAACCAAATTTAGATCTTACTTTTTATATTTTTCGCTTTTCTTTTTTATATCACACACTGTTGAATTTCCAATTCCATATTTCATTGCAACTTCCTTATTAGTTTTTCCTTTTTTTAATTCATCTAGAATTTTTGCTTTTTCTAATAAATTTAGTGTTTTGTGAGCTCGTTTTTTGCAAGAACTCATTTTAAACAAATTTTAAATTGAAATATTTTTCTATACCACTTGAACACTTGAACATAAGAACTTGTAATAAGTAATGCACAAATTTGTATTTATGTACAAATAACAAACAAAACATAACAGGAAAATTTCAGTTAGCTAATAACAGTAAATTATAAAACAGTATTATGTATTTATGAAAATGAGAACAAAGCACTTTTTTGATTTCATTCAAATAATTCGGATTACAGAAAACATTCAATTCCGATTATAGAATGTCTGATGCTTAAATTTAAGACAGCCGGATTATTGGAGGTTCGGATAATCGAAGTTTCACTGTATATGTAATTGATTCTGAGGATGCTGAGATACAGACCTTCAAAGTCAAATTTAGGTCGTAATTATGTTTGAATTTGTAAATGTATGAAAATTAACCGTTTTTCACCCTGTTTTGCACTTTAATTCGAAAAGTAAAAATAGTACAAAAAAATCGCCTAGGGTGATCACAGAAGACTCTTCAACAAATATTAGGGTAAAAAAAAATTTTACGTACATGAAATTTGTAAAATATTTTTAAAAAAATTTAAAGTGAAATAAAAAACATATTATTGTTACCAAATAACTAAAAATCTTGAAATATGACAAAAAAAAAAAAAAAAGTCATCATGCGAATGAATGAATTATCATTATTTAATAAGAACTATAAAATGCAATATGAAAATGAACAAGAAGCAGTATATTTTAAAAAACATGAAAATTAAAAATATTTTTTCATTTCTCACATATCACAAAAAAACGTGATAATTAATATCATCAACAATAATTTTACACAATTGTATTATTATATTTTTGTTTTTCGAAACAAAATATAAATATCCAAAAATGTATACAATAAGAATCAAAACAAAATTTAAAAATATCATATGGTATACAAAAACAAATAAAGCATTTATAATGAATATTATAATTATGGGCGTGTTTTTCATTATTCTTTATTTCTTCAATTAACTTACAATCTTCTTGTTTTCACATTTCTCCTCTTGAATCTTATACAGCCAATCATATCATGAGCTTATTCGAAGCAAAATTATTCCCCTTTTTACATTATTTTTGCAAACATACAGACATGAAAATTCAAAAATTTGAATTTAACGGCTACAATAAACCTCTATTTTACTTGATGCTTTTTGATATAGTTTAGCAGAAGGCTATTAATACCAAAATAAAATTCGGCTTTAAATTGAAGCCGCCGTAACTAACTTAAACTTGAGTTTATGAAAATGCTATTAATAAGGCCCATAGAAATTAAAGAAAAACTAAACAATAAAAACCCACATTTAATAATAAATAATTATTGAACCTTAAGATAAGATTGTTACAAATAATGAAAAATATTTGCATGAAATTTCATCTTGTATATAATAAAAAGGTCTAGATAGTAATAATAACATGTGAAAAAAAATTTATTTTATATATAAGGTCAAGAAAATGTACGACTATTACAGTTCTATAATTTCTTTAGAGAATAGAAATAATAATAGTAAATAACAAAAATGTTCACAGTCACAGAATTAATAATAATATGCGATTTAATATTAAAAAAGTTTGAAGAAAACAATAACAAAATAAAGCGATTGAAAATATTTTAAATAAAAGTAATACAAAGGCAGAAGAAATTACAGAAAAAGAAAAAATTATGATCAAGTTAAATGAAATAATAAGGAAAACATACTTACAACACGAAAAAAATATTATATTATACCATTGTCTTATAAAGAAATATTTTTTTACAAAGACAAAAAATATTTAAGAATTGAAAAAATATAACATGTCAGACAGACAGCTAGCTATAATCAGGCACATCAGGAAAACTAGTAGAAAAACTATCAACATAAAGAATAAAAAATGTATAACCATAAAAGAAATAGTTGAAAAACTACAACTACATAACAACAAAGTTATTAAGGAAGAGCAAAAAAATAAGTAAAATTAATTTTATTTTTATAAAAACTGAAAAATATAATATTATTTTTTAAGATAAAATTTGTAATTCTATATTGAAGTCATGTTTCTTTTGATAAAGGCATCAAAATTAATGATGGGGGTATCACGTCATGTGAACTTCAGACTTCAACCTCCTCCGTTAACTTTGAACTAACCTTATCAATATAAGTAAATATTTTGTACAATTTTAATATCTCATGAGAAGAACAAATATTTTGCACAGTTTCTTATCTTGAGAAAAGACATGTAATTTTCTTATCTCAAAAGAAACACAAATAATTGCATACAATCTTCTCAAGAGAAATACAAACAAACAATTGAACAATTTTTACTAATATGTAGAAAACTTAATATAAAAAGGAAATTATTACTAAGTATAGTTAGTCGAAGTTCTATTTTGAAACATAAGTGAAGTTCTGTATCTTTTTGTAAATTCTCTGGAAGACCAGATTATTAATAATAATAATAATAATAAGTATTTCAATAAATTAAACCAAAAAGTAAGTTTTCTTTATTACAATAACGTTTTTATATATATATAATATGAATGGAGATAGATCTATTACAACCCCAGTCGAAAAATTTTCAATTATAAGCCTCCAATACCGAAAATCAAAAATTACGCCACTATCGACACTGGAGCAACTCATTTCATCATCAACCCAATCTTTGCTATCCTAAATAGAAAACGATTCTTAAAACACCATTGAAAATAAAAACTTTAAGTGACATAGTAGAAAAAACTTTGCTTTTTAAAACAATAAGAAAATTCTATGATATTTCCTATACCGAAAATTCTGATCTTACCTTTACCAATATTATAAAACACAGAATACGCAATATAAACGACATCTCTATACATTGCAAAACCTATCGCTACCCGTACATTCACAAAGAAGAAGTCGAGAACCAAATCCAAGAAATGTTAGCTAAATGCTAAATGAGATAACCATCGATGACAAGTATCCAATGCCTAATATAGATGAAATCTTAGAAAAATTAGGCAACTGCCAATATTTCACAACATTTGATTTAGAAAAAGGATATCATCACATAGAAATTGACGAGCGAGACATTCATAAAATCGGTTTCAGTGTTGAAAACGGCCATTATGAATTCTTACGAATGCCATTCGGTCTCAAGACGGCCTCAACAACCTTTCAAAGATTAATGAATTATGTCTTGAAGGAATTCATAAATAAAATATGTCTAGTACCTATATCTAGACGATATTATTATTTTCTCGACATCCCTTCAAGAACATATTGATTCAATAAACAAAATTTTTAAAAGATTGAAAGAAATCAATCTCAAAGTTAAAATAGATAAAAGTATATATACAGAAAATTTCGAAAAACTCTTTCAAAAAATTGAATAAAAAAAATTTTAATTTTTGTTTTTTGTCTTGGCTGAATAAAGTTTTTAGTACAAAATTTTTTTCATAAACCAAGAGTACCAGTTTTAAATAAGTCGAGTTTCTCAATAGAGAAACGAAATTTCTTGGGCATATTGTTACACCTAAAGGTATATAGCCTAATCCGAAAAAAGTTGAATGCGTAAAAAAATTTTCAATACCCAAAACTAACAAACAAATAAAACAATTTTTAGGCCTTACAGGTTATTATGGCAAATTTATAAAGGATTACTCAAAAATTGCGAAACCTATGACGAATATCTAAAAAAGGATGTAAAAATTAATCTGTCAGATCAAGAATACCAACATAGTTTTGAAATCTTGAAAGAAACCCGATCTAAAATTACGCTACCCTGATTTCAACAAGGTGTTCCTTACTACAGATACATAAGCCAATACGCACTAGTTGCCATACTGTCACAAAACAACCACACTATCTGTTACGCCAGCCGGACATTAAACAACCATGAAATCAATTTACAGTACCACCGAGAAAGAGCTTTTAGCCATAATTTGGGCTACTAAGTATTTTCGCCCATATTTTTTTTGTTGAAAATTTATCATAGAAACAGATCAGTCCTGTGACTTGAATGTTGGTTCGGTTACGTTTTAACTTGAGCCTGTGACTAACAAACATTGAGCACTATTAGCATTAAATAGTTTGGTAGTAGGATTTGGGCTTGAACTTGCTTGATCCTGTGTTTTTTTAGATTTATTCTCAAGGGTAATTTTATATGCGTTTTTTGTTTGAGTATCTGAAGGTTGTTTATTGAAATCTACGTGAAGTAGTGTATGATGCTTTTTCTTGCATTTTGCGCATGAATATTTACTCTTACAATCGTAAGTTGTATGAGTAGGAGATAAACAATTTTTACATAATTGTTTTTTCTGAACGAACTCGTTTTTTGCTTGATAATTCAACTGTTTAAAGTGCTCACATTTAAGCAGTTGGTGATTTGGTGAGTTGCATTTTAAACATTTTTGAGATTTGTTCAAAGATTATTTGTGTGGCTGATTATTTGTTGACACAGATTTTGTACCAAAATTGTACCAAAATTTGTATTATTGATTCAAGAGTTCTAAATCGTTTATTCAAAAATTCTTTCTTTTTCACGAGGAAGTTTTTGCGTTAGTGAATATAATAGAATTGGATCCCAATTACTGGTATGTACAGATAAAGTTTTTAGTTCGTGTAGAACTTCTTCAGTGGTATCAATAAAATTTCTGATTGCATGAGCAGATACAACCTTAATGTCAGGTTGAGTCATCAATTTTTTTAGATATACTTTTTTATTATTGTATCTTTCTTGCAATAAATCCCAAGCCTTTTCATAATTACCATCCGTAACATCAATCTGTCGCAATAAACGTTCTGCATCGCCTTTTACACGAGTTTTGAGGTAATGTAATTTTTGAACTCTAGACAAGGCAGGATCTTTTAAAGGATGAATTAAAGATGTGAAAAAATCATGACAAGGTCTCCAATTTTGATAATTACTGTCAAAGGTTGGAATTGTGATTTTTGGTAAACGCATATCAGATTTTGAAAAAGATGGCAAGGTTAAATTTCCTTCAGACGATCTTTGAGGTGATGACGATGAAGGTGATGAAAACTTAGTTTCAATATGATCTTTCAAAATTGAAATAAATTTTAAATATAAATCTTGGGTTGTATCGTATAACGGACTTTTAATATATTCTTCGGCGTTTTTATCCTCGTTTTCATAAATATCGAGGTGATTTTCTTGAAACTTCGACAAAGTTTTATTCGTGATGTCTATATAGCCCTGAATGTGATGCTTTGTCACCGCGGTGTTTTTCACTTTTTCATAGCTAGTCATAGACTTTCTAAGTTGTTGTTGCAAGGCCGTTTGGCCTTTAATAAGCTTTATGCCAGTCAATTTTAGCATCCTTTTATACATATATCCGGCTCGTAGGACCAATGAAAATACGGTGAGTTATTTAATGCTCAAAAGAGTCCTTTAAATAACTCACAATAAATTATTATTTTTAGAAAACAAAAATGCGCATAAAAGGATCAGGGTTTTTAAAAGAAAACACAAAGCTTAAAGTTCAATAATAAAAAATATTTGTTTTATTTCAATTTATTTTTTCCAACAACTTACAACTAACATTTTAAATTTCAAAAAAATATTAAACAAAATTATAAAATGAAAAATTATTAATTCAAACAAAATAAATTCGAAAACGAAATTGTAAAATTAAAAAAAAAGGAAAATAAAATTGAAAAAAAAAAACCAAATTATAAACTTATAAAAAATGGAAAATGATTATTTCAAGAAAATTAAAAAGGATAAATTTAAAAACAAAATTATGACTTTATAAAAAAAAATGAAAAAAAATTATCAATTCAAAAAAATAGATTAGAAAATTATAAAAAAAATGAAAAATTATTAATTCAAGAACTTAAAGCTCAAAAATTAATTGAATTAAAATTCAAAAAAATAAGATTTTTTTTTAAGATAATTAAATTTGATCCGTTGACTGGATAATTCTGTTAATTAATTCCTGAAAAAGATTCAAAAAAAATATTGCAATACGATTTAGTACAATTTCGATTAAAGGTTCGTTTTATACTATACATTTGACGAAAAATATTGCAATGTTAGTTTGATACACTGACACTTGTTAAAAAAAAAGATTTTCCAGACTGATTTACCTATATGATAATGTTATTTAAGGTACTAAATTATTCTTTATCAGTAATTTCAATATGACTACTTTGAGCTTGACAAGTGAGCCAATCTCAATGTAAGTGATAACTGAGATTTTTCTACTGAGTCGAAACTGACAGTAAATTATCACTTTGGCAAGTGAGCCAATTGTAATATAGGTGATAACTGAGATTTTTTGGTGAATCGAAACTGACAGACAAAAATTATAATTCCAATAAGTGAGCTGATCTTAGTGCAAGTGATAAATGAAGAAAACCTTTTCGTTTTCAAAGTTGGCTAAGCTGCAACCCGTTGGTTCATAAATTAGAACCAATTTAAACTCAACAAGAGGTTAGTTCAATGTGTAAGATTAAACTACTATGAAATTTTTACTTAACTTTGGTTAGAAAAAACAGAATCTTTTTTTTATATAAGTAGAATTTTCTCACAATTAACTTGTAATTTTTATAATTTCGTTCTTCAACTTGTATTAGAAAAATGTTGTTAATTTTCCTTCAAAGTTGAAATCGTGGGAGAGGAAATTATTTTTTCTCTTTGACTGGTATTGGAAACTTGATTTTTCCTCAAAGTTAAAATCGTAGAAACGAAACTATCTTCTTTGTTTAACTTATTAGAAAAATGCTGATGATTTTTCTTCTAAGTTAAATTCGTAACAAAAAGATATGTTTAAGTTAATTAATGAGAAGAAGTTTTTTTTAAGTTGAAATTGAACAAGTTCAGGCAATTTTTTCAGTTCTTGGTCAATACCCAAAGAACTGAAATCACGTTGAACTTGACAAATTTCAACTCGTGTTCGAGTAAAAGTCCCTAAAAATTTTCTGTCTTCTGCTCAATACCCAAAAGACAGCAAATTGCCAAGTAAAATTTATTTTTTCTATCTTTCGATCAATACCCGAAAGACAGAAAAAGCACTAAGTGTCACAAAAAAATTTCTATCTCTTGGTCAATACCCAAAGAGATAGAAATGCGGAGAAACTTAAAAAAAATACTTATGTGATCAATACTCACACAAGTTTCCTAAGTTCGCTTGTTTTGGTCAGTACCCAAAAGCAAGTGAAGTGCGGACTTCTAAATAGATCAATACCCTAGGAAGAAGTGAAGATGGTTGACCAGTACTAAGTTTATATACTCTTCGAGGTCTATTGTTTTAACAATTTGGTACCGTATTTTTGTGTACCATTTTTCTTGTACCAGTCAGCCATCTTTAATTTTCTTTGTTATTTGACACATAATATTTGTTTACGTTTTATAGTTTTCACTTTTTTAATAGTTTTTAGATTAAGTTTTATTTGAAAATTTTTAAGAATGTGATGAAAATTTGTGTTGGAATTTTTAAAAGGTAGGTAAATAAATTGATTTTAAATAACCTTTATTGATTTTTATTAATTTAATTTTTTCAAGGTATGGCATGTTGAAGTCATCGGTAAGTATAGGTATGTATTAATACAAACCATAACCATATTTTTATTTTCATATGACCTTCAACAAATAGTATACATTCTGCAACAGGTAAAAACCCGTCGATTTTGTCAGCGGTAGCGAAGCGGTACATGAAGCGAAATACGACGAAATTTATGCCAAAATTCTCCAAAAGAATTAAAAAATAATAAAAAAACTTAAATCAAAATAGAAAAAATCACCCTGTACAAGAAGGAACAAATTTTATAAGAGAAATTAGAGGTGGCAAAAATCATTCAAAATACAGAAAAATTGATTCAAGTAAAATCGATAGCGAACACATTGTTGACACAGAAAATTAACTTAAATATATATTATAAAACACATTAAAAACCCAAAAAGAAATATCAAGATATTAATAACGCCACTATAAAAGTAAAAGCAAAACAAGATAGAAGAAGAAAAAAACAAGAAAACTTAAAATAAAACTCTCGGCATAAAAATGCATGTATATTTTTAAGTGCTGCTACCAGCAACAGTCCATACTGGAGAAATACAGATATGTACATGACTTCAATAACAACAACGAATATATAACTTTAGAATTGGAAAATGTTAAAATCATTAAAAGATATAATAAAATTCTTCACGTAATCAATATTACGGAATTTGAAACCTCAAAAATCTTATAAAATCCAACATTTTATCACTTAAATCCAAATCCATCTACATGTTGGGTTCCATCTACAATACTCTGCAACAAAGTTTGATATTACTAGAAGCTAAAATAGAAAATATCATATCTCACCATAGGAGAAACGTGGACTCATGAACGTAATAGGTACAGGTCTAAAATCTATTGCAGGTACAATGGACTATGAAGACGAAATAGAAATTAAAACAACATTGGACAAATTCTGTAGCAACAACGAGAAACTAATTGAACAAAATAACAAGCAAGTAGACATCAACAAAAAGATATCAGATAAAATACAAAATATAGCCACCCATATTAAGACCCTACAGACAAAAATAGAAAAAATAGATAACATAGAGCAAATACTTTTTTCAAGTAAATTAAGTATTATATCAACAAACATTCTTAATATTAATAAGTTAAAATTTATTACAAGTATAGAAATCTATCAAAATATTAAAACCACAGTAGCATCGTACAACCGCACTATCATAATTATTCTTTTCATACCATGTTTTTCAGAAACACGTTTTTCGAAGATCATTATAGAACCTATCCCAGACTTCCAAAATAAATCCTATGAACAAAGTTCTCGTTGACGAAAACAATAAGATTTATGAACTACCAGCCAAAGACAATTTAAAGAAGAATCTAGTTTCTATTACGAACGATTGCGTTAATAATATTATAAACACAAGAGAAGCATTACGCAAAAAATCATTTAAAAACATAGAAGAAATAATAGAAATAAGAAATGGTATTGTGTTAACAAAAAATACAAAGGAAACCAAAATTAAACATGATTGTAGTAAATTAGATATAGACATAAAAGGAAATTACCTTATTAAATTAAAAATTGTAAAATTGAAATGCAAATAAAACATATGAAAATACCGAAAAAACATTTTATGATATTATCAAATTTTGTAACTAAAGTTAAGAGCCCAATTTAGTGAAACGGCCTGCAAAGTGACCGCCTACAGCTTACAATTTTTAACCGATTTTCATGAAATTTTAAATATAGGTAGGTGGAAAATTGTGGTCCTTAAGTGGAACACATTTTTTAATTTTGATCCTTGAATTTTTTTATATTCGATTTTCGAAGGTACAGAAAAAACAAAAATTCACTAAACTTTTCACACATTTTTCATGTATTAAAACGTTTAGATACTGTGATTTCTTCTTATAGGATTTAAGTATAACCTTTTCCAAAAAGTTCAAAAAAAATTCAGGGAAATTGGTTACGTAGTTTAATTATTATAAATAAAACAAATTGTTAATTTTTCATAAAATTTCATTACTAATTTTTCATTTCACATAAATTCTTTTGCATACTTTTGTGATTAATTAAGAATTACACAGATAGTATCCCAATATGCAATTTGGACGATAATCTTCCGGACGAAAAGAAAGCGATATCTTCCATGCTATATTTTTATCGTCTTTTTCTCGTATTTTTATTGCTTAAGCGATATTATATGGACGAGAAAAATGCGATATGAATTCAATTCGTCTTGCTGATAATAAGAAGAAGCGGAAGATACATATGTATCTTCCTTTTCTCTTCCTTCAGATAAAAAAGCAATAAAGTACATAGCATCGCAGGTATGTAGAAAAGACGATAAATGTTACTTTCATCTTCTTTACAATAAATTTGCGACAAATATACAAATTTCTTCTTCAGGACGACAGGTAAGCGATAACGTAGTATATATACCTACTATATTTTGAAAACAATATAAAATTCAAATTTTGGTCATTTTATATTTCATAAAGTTTTAAAATTTAAGTGTGTTTTTTAAAAATTAAATAACAAAATTATATGAAAAAATCTATAGATAAGTATATTAAATAAGGATTAACATAAATTCAAGATAAGTGAAATATTTATGTATTTAATAACTTCAAAAAGTTTTTTTTATTTTGTAAAAAAATGTTGCCCATTTTACATAGGAAAATGGCGTCCTCTTCTTATAATAAAAAAGAAGAGTTGCAAGAAAAGCAAGAAAACTTTTTGAATCTGTGTATAATAACAATAAGAATAGTGAAAAAAGTGTAGAATTAGTTAATAAAACTGAAATTCATAAGAATAGAAATATATTAAACATTGAAAATGAAGTCCCTACTACATCTGCGAATGCTACACTTTTTGAAAATCCATCAACATCAAATTCTTAAGAATATGAAAATGAGAATTTGTTCTTTGATGACGTAATAAATAAAGAATTCGACATCAGAAAAAATTTGTCGAAGTGGATTGGAAAACATAAGATTAGTAATGAAGCGGCCAATGATTTATTAAAAATTTTAAGAAATATAAATATAAATATTTCTAAAGACGTAAGAACGCTAAAAATGACGCCGTCTGATTGTCGTACAGTCACATTGGGTTCGGGAAAATTTATCTATTACGGTTTAAAAGATAGCTTAACAGATTACATGGTTAGCAATTCATATCAAAAAGATAAGATATTTATTGATATTAACATAGATGGGTTGCCAATTGCTAAAAGTTCTAATTTGCAAGTATGGCCAATTTTATTTAACATAGTTGGGACAAAAGAAGTGTTTTTTATTGGCATATATGAGGGACATTCTAAACCAGATTCAGTAGATCAATATTTACAGCCGTTTATTGATGAAATTGAAGAAATTGAGTATTCTCAAGGCTTTACTTTTAGGAACAAACAATTTGAAGTTACAATAAGGTCGTTTATTTGCGATGTACCAGCCAGATCATTTTTGTTAGGTGTAAAAGGACATACTGGGTATTATTCATGCATTAAATATACTTCTAAAGGGGAGATGTGTAAAAATCGTTTAGTTTTTCGTCCTCGAGAACATTTTTCAAAAAGAACAGATATGTCCTTTAGAAAAAGAAGTCATCCAGAGCATCATAATACCTTAGCGTCCATTGCATTAGAAAAATTCAATATTGATGTGGTCCAACAAAAAGCGCTAGACTACATGCATATTGCATGCTTAGGTGTGATGAGGACTCTAATTAGGTCATAGATTAGAATTAAGGGTGAAAATTATTCGTTTAGGAGCTGGCAAATAAAGGCACTAAATGTAAAACTTACAAATCTATAGTGAATTGTATTCCTGCGGAACTCGCTAGAAAGCCTAGGTCAACAACAGAAGTGGATAGGTGAAAAGCTACAGAATTTCGACAGTTTCTTCTTTATATGGGTCCATTCGTATTAAAGAATATTTTAAGTCCAGAAAGATACAGTCACTTTCAACAATTTTCACTTGGAATAAGAATGCTGAATGATGAATTAAATTGCCTTAAAAATAGCCATAGAGCAGAAGAATATTTATATGAATTTGTTAAGCAAATACCCAGCCTGTACGACTTGTCAATGATAACCTGCAATTTTCATTATTTATATCATCTCACTGACAACGTGAAGTACTTTAGAAGTTCTTTGGAAAATACAAGTGCATTCCGATTCGAAAACCACTTAATAAATTAAGAAATATAATTCCGTTGCAGTACAGATATACAATCGACATGTTGAAAGGACTTTACATTTGAAAAAGAAGGACAATGCAAAATTTTCATTTAGAAAAATTAAAAACAATGAATATTCAAGTATCTCTTTCAAAAAACTACTGTGTTCCAAAAACAAACCGAATAATTTTTGTATAAATAAGAACAATAAAGTAATAAAAGTTAATAAAATATTGGAAAGAAATGGTGCTCCAATTTTTGAAGGTGTTGTCATTGAAAATTAACAACCGTTCTTCAATAATCCAACAGACTCTTCTTTTTTCAATATATTTAGTAGCAATAATGTAGTTGAAGGGCCTTATGTACAGTTTAATTATGACGAAATTTCACACAAAGTTATTTGTTTAGACGACAATGACCTTAATCAACTTTTTTTTTGTACCTCTTATTCATCAAAACGAAAGCCAATAATGAATTCAGATTCACCAGTACATATGCAGCAAAGTCATGGGATAGATTTCGAAGAAAATAGTCAGCGACAGGATGACCAGCTACTGCAATAAACACAAAGCCAAGCCTACAATAACTTCCTTCATATTAACTACGGTTTGTATAAGTACTATTTATTATTGAAAATATGTTTTTAAATTCAATTATTTCTTAAAGCTAGACCACCAATCACATCAACCCAGCGCCTTCTTCACTGCGATGCCAGTATCAGTCTTAAGGACGTCGTATATTTAACAGTTGATCCACCGCAGCTTCAACAACAATCGGCAACAATATATACACAATTGCAACAACAACAAGATAATTGTCCAATATACATTCAGATGTTAATGAATGAACTACGTGAGCTTCGAAGGACATGCGAGGACTCTAAAAAGGAGAAGGAAGAAAATCGTCGTATGCTCCAGAAAATACAGGAGGAACAAGAGAAAAGTAATACAATGATATCCAGGCTCACCAAAGAAGTTGTGAATCTAAATGAAGAGATCAGGTAGTATAAATCACAGATGACTTCTTATAATTCAAATCATTGTGATGAAGAAAATCCACCAATCAATGAGCAAGAAGCATTGTTAAAATTCGATGAAGAATTATTAGACAATGCAAAAACTAGAACTCAATTTGTAAGTAACAGATTTTATATGTCCAGATTTTCACTAAAATTATGTAATTAAAACTTTAAACTTTCAATTACGGAAACAATGATTCATTCGTTGCGGAAGGGAAACTCCAGCAGAATTCATAAAAAATTTAATGTCAGATGAATTGTCAAAAAGGTATACATGGAAAGAAACTAATGAAAAACCCAGTATTCAACCATTTTTTTTCATCAGTTTATTAAAAGGTAAGAAAACTTTCAAGAATACCTCAATATCTATCTCAATAACCAGCACTTATAAAGGAATATCAAATAAATCTTTATTACTTAAATTTTTAGTGCTATGCTAATTTAATCCATACTTACTTTACTCTCACAAATTGAATTATTTCAGAGTCTATTGAATATGTCGAAAAAACGTACAAATGAGAACTTATTTAACTGCATAGAAATTGTACAAAAACCCTATCGAAATTGTAATAAAAGTTACATATCTTATTAATTTCTTCTTCACAGTTTTACTAATTAATTTTATTTTTAATTTCTGTAGCGGCATGTCTTCAAGTTTTTTCATCATGTACAGAGCACACCATAGAGCATGCGATTCAACAACATTATTTGCATGCTAGAGATCAGCTAAGGAAGAGAAATAAAAGCAGTAACCCAGCAAAACCGTCTACATCATTTGCTGCAGAAGTAATTTAAATTTTATTTTACTTTCTTATCTAATTTTGCTATAAGTGTAGCTCTAAGTAAAAACTTTATATATTTATCCTTCTTTTTCTTCTTTTCTTAAGTATGATTAATATTAGCTTTAACTAAGAACTTTTTATATTTATCCTTGTTTTTTTTTTTCTTTAGTATGATTAAGATTAGTTTTTAAGTTCAATATGTAAATAAATTTATAAAATTTTATATATTATGATTTTCAATATATTTGGTGAAAATAAAGTTTAGGATCTTTTCTACATTTTATTAGAACATAATTTTCATGTAACTTTAATCACAAATTAGTTATAAGTGATTAAAAACAATAAGTTGTCATATTAATTTGGTACGCCCAACACATATGTACATACATATATGTATAAACAATAAAATAAAATTGAGCATTATGCCTTTTTAAATGTTTTGATACTCATTATCATTGTATTAAAATATAATTGCAATTTCTGTTTTTTTTTGTTGCATGAAGAAATACTGTACACGCTCAATATAGTGAACCTAAAAATGATGTTGTTATCTGATAAAAGAATTTTCTTTCTTTACATCATGTACCTAATTACATTTTATAATATATTTATGATGTGGAAAACTTTTATAATGTTATGCAAAATTCCATACATTGGTCACCCTGCATCTATACTAGAAAATTTCATAAATAAATATTCGAAAATTTCTAAAGAAATATTAAATTACAAAAAATATTTGCTTTTTTCAAAATAATTTCTCGATTTTAATATTGCATATTTGAAAAAATTTAAACACTTTGTTTACCTGAAAGAAATTTTCGAAATCAACCAATTAATGTCGGCCGTAATTGCTGACTGCATAATTTTAATTATTAAAAGCTAATTTTGATTACCAAATATGGAATGGCAAATCAAGGTTCTTCTCTTAGGGAAAGTGTAATGTAAAGGTAGAATGATATTAAAAAGAGAGTTGGTGTAAAACTTTAGAACAGTGAAGACGAAAAATTGTCAAGAAAGAAAAATTGTAATTAGGTTCGTTAGTAAAAATTAAAGTTTAAATAAATATTTTTAAAAGGTAAAAGTGTAAAAGTATTGTTTTATTCTCAACGATAATCACAGGAATCGCACAACGTTGTATAAGAAAATAAATATACAACAAACTTGGCGCAGCCGGAAACTAATAAGGACATTTAAAAAAAAAAATAGTAAAATATAAAAAAAAACGCTCTCAATTTAAATTTGTGTGAATTCTTGTGTACCTACAGTGAAAAAAAAGTGAACTGTGTCGACATAAAATTGCAACAAATTGAGCAGTGAAATTAAGCCTTTATTTTACTCCTGTTGAGGCTGGCAGGGCACTGCTCATATAATATACATATAAAAAAAAATAATAAAACTAAAAACAAATTGGGCAGTGAAGTTAAGCCTTTCTTTTACTCCTGTTGAGGCTGGCAGGGGTACTGCTCATATAATATAAAATAATTAACATCTGTGAAGGTGAGTGAACGAAAAAGTTTTATGTCATTCTCAAACGCTGGCTGTTCTACACCAATATATAAAAGGCAAACTTGCAGAACGATTTGAGGAAAAAATAGACTCATTTGACTTCATAAATACAAGTCCTCAATTTGACGATTCTACCAACCAGAGCGCATCATCATCAAGTGCAGAAGAAAGTGAAAATCTCTGGGTAATCAACCATCCACAGCAGAAAACATCGAACTGGAGGATTTCCCAGCCTACAACACAATACAAACACAGGAGGAAAGCAACACACATACAGGTACAACGGGAACAGAGGAAGAATTAATATTGCCAAAAAAATTGTTTAATATTAAGATCAGGTAAGACTATACGTAAAATAAGATCAAATCATTAGAAAATAATAGTAGGAACAATATAATCATAGATAATAAGAATAACGTTAGTTTAGAGAAAGAACTTGTTAAATTCAAGAAAAATTTTAATAAATATTCACAAGAGTCTTCTAAAAATAGTTTAAATAAAAAAATGGTTGATTTAAATATCATTCCACAAATCGCAAACAATGTTCCCTTCTTGTGGGCGGAAGAAGCACCCGATTTATTAGCTGAAGTGAATAATTTCATAAGGTGTTGTGAAAAAATTTTATCGTGTTTAACAGAAGTGTCCGATAAACAAAAATTCTTAGCATTTATACCCCAAAACTTAGGGATAGGGCGGCAAGACTTCTCGCAGGCTTGGAATGTAAAAATTTTGAAGATGTGAAAACTACTCTTTATAATAAATTAGTAAATACTAAACCATATTTTATTCAATTAAATGAATTAAGACTTTGCAAACAACTACCAGGCGAATCAGTGCGATCATTTGGTGATAGAGTAAATTGTATATTAAAATTATCTAAAGAAGAAGCCAAAAAAAAGAACGCGGGAGAAAAAGCGGAGATAAATGCAGATTTAGAAGAAACAGCAATTTTTGCATTCAAAGTCGGCCTCCTAAATCCCACTTATCGACTAGTAGTATGGCAAGATTCAGAAAAGATGTTAGAAAAACTCATATCTAAAATAGCACAAATTGAGGAATCGGAAAATCAGATTTTTAACCTTAACTTGTCTCAACCTACACCATCAACGTTCAACCCACAAAACACATTCAATCCTCCAGCAGCAGCGCAAAATATTAACTCATACTTACCACCAAACAACCCAGAGTACAGGTATTTTTCACCCCAAAATATAAATTCACAAATCTACCAACACTATAATCAATATCCACAGAATATAACACCCCAAAATTTTTAGAGTACAAACCTCCAACAAGTAATAATATTAGATGTGGCTTTTGTGGCAGGGCAAATCATAGTTATACGCAATGCCGAACACGAAAAAATACACCCTGCTGTACGAACTGCAAAATGTACGGACATA
Source organism: Bombylius discolor (assembly GCA_939192795.1). Classification (NCBI taxonomy): domain Eukaryota; kingdom Metazoa; phylum Arthropoda; class Insecta; order Diptera; family Bombyliidae; genus Bombylius; species Bombylius discolor. The sequence continues at coordinate 18,904,809 of OW584240.1, read as the reverse complement.
ATGCTCAAGTCTGCCCACTAACGCAACCTAACTACTCAGTTATCACTTTTTAAAAAGGAAACAACAAAAACAACTCCATTAAATGCGAATTTTGTCAAAGAAAAGGACATACAATAGAAAATTGTTATGCAAAAAAGAATTGGCAATCAAAGTTTGCTAAGCAAAACGGTGAAGAGGAAAACTCCTCCGGGGCTGTCACTCGGCGGCCAGCCTGAGGTGTCAGCCCCAACAAAACAGCTGCTCAGTAATGTTACCGCTAGACATAACAAAAACAGAACAAACAAATTTATTAATAGATACAGATGCCCAGGTAAGTTTACTAAAACAACATATGTTTGTATACTAGATCAAACTGCAAAAATTAATTCAAAAAATACAGTCGTCTTAAATACGGCATTCGGTGAGGGAAAAACAATTGCTACGTGTACAGATACTTTAAAAATAGATCCTCCAAAAAATGCGAATTCCATACAGTACCAGAATTAAATAATATCTCAGAAGATGATATTTTAGGGTATGATTTCTTGTCTCGCAACTGTAAAATAGATGGTCCAAATATAATACTAGAACTAGATAACTCAGACCGAATCATTTCTTTTCAGCTGAATACACTTAAAACTACAACCTTAACCCACGAGGTAGTTGACATTGAGAGTAAAAGCAGTCCTACTGTCACGCCACCGGAGGATGCAGATGCTACAGAATCAAAAAATAATTATGCTGTCATGTACAGTGTCCCTGATTAACCCCATCAATGCAAAGTATGCAATTGTAGGACATTCTAAAGAAGAAAAAAATAACAAATTGTGCAATATATACACAAGTTATTTAATTCCGAATATAGAGACTCCCTATACCCCTATTCTATATTTTAAAGTTATGAGGTCATACCAAAACACCCTTTTTAATTGAACGTACGAAATAATGAATAGCAATAAGAATAGTAAGGTAAGAGAAATTTACGAACTAACACTAACAAACCAAAATACAATGTTGGAAGTTATGAAAAAGCCTTTGGTACAGTATAAAAAAACTACTGTCTCGTCAATGGTAATTCCCAAAGTTCTCGTCTCACAATCGAGATTCTAATACCTGTAAAAGCATAGCAACCCAAACCCCTACTCGAACCTAGAATTCAGCCCCACAAAGGACACTTGGGTACAGTGTACTCCTATTAACACTGTCTTGCCAAGTACAAGTCCACGTGGACACTTCTACTTAGAAATTAATAAAAATATAACTATCCCACCAAGATCAATTAAATTAGTACCAGTGGATATACAATACGACTAGGAAATATTATGTTACTCTAGTGAAATTTCTGCAGGAGTATTCCTCGCGAATTGTTTATTAAAACCGAAATGCACTAAGGCAGTTATTAGTATTTCAAATAGTAACGATAAGCAAATTGAACTTACATCATTTACAAATACAGCCCCTCAAAACATTATAACGTTTTTGATTTCAATATATTTGATAACACAAATCCCAATTTTTATTTAACAAATACACAAAGAAAAACACATGAAAATAAAAATAAGCATTCAAAGAGTAAAAATCGAGGTGATCCCGAAAAAGTAATAAATTTGAATACAATTTTTCTTAACACAAACACTGAAGAAAATGTACTTAACAACGAGATAATACAAGAATTAGATAGAAATTTGCATTTCGCTGAATACCTAAATATGGAAGAATTGTCTGGCTTGAAATCTTTGTGCTACGAATTTAACGACATTTTCCACCTACCAGGAGATAAACTTACGTATACCACCACCATGAAACACACCATTCCGTTAAAAGCTGACCAACGACCTATTAATCTAAAAATGTACAGATTACCCTATAGCCAAAAGGAAATTATACATCAACAAGTAACAGAAATGCTGGAAAACGATATAATTACTGAAAGTAAAAGTTCTTTCAATTCTTCACTACTTCACAAGAAGGACGGACCCGGAGGTAAAAAACGTTGGCGAGTGGTGGTAGACTTCCGTAAACTAAATGAAGTAACTAACCTAGAGGTCTTTCCTTTACCCCGTATGGAGGACATCCTGGACCAGCTAGGACATGCCAGATACTTTTCTACGCTAGATTTGACGAGCGGTTACCATCAGTTACTCGTGGATGAGAGAGATAGAGAAAAGACGGCCTTCAGTACAACGCAAGGACATTTTGAATTTAAAAGGATGCCATTTGGGTTATCAGGAGCACCATCAACATTCCAACGCCTCATGAACCACGTGTTAGCTGGAATGAATGGTACAAATTTCATGGTATATTTAGATGATATCGTAATTTTTGGAAAAAATTTAACTGACTATAACAGTAAACTAAAAGCAGTGTTTGAACGCTTACGAGAACATAGTTTAAAATTACAACCAGGAAAGTGCAACTTTTTGAAGAAAGAGGTCGTATATTTAGATCACCACTGTTCAGGTACTAGAATACCCTGCACCCAGAACTATTAGGCAAGTACGCGCATTTCTAGGTCTAGCAAACTTCTATAGAAAATTTATTAAGGATTTTTCAAAAACTTGCGAACTACTAAACAAAATCCTGCGGAAAGAAGCAAAATTCCACTGGAATAGTGAATGCGAAACAGCAATGACAAAAGTTAAACAAGCACTTACTAACCCACCTCTCCTTATTTACCCCGATTTTAACAAACATTTCACTCTACCAACTGATGCTAGCGGCGAGGCATTAAGCGCGGTACTATCACAGGATATCTCAGGTGTGGAGAAACCTTTAATTATATAGTATAATTAAGCCTGCAGAAAGAAAATACTCCACCACAGAGAGAAAGAGAGTTACTGGCCATTGTCTGGGTAGTAAAAACCTTTCGATGTTATTTATACGGCAGAGATTTCAAAGTTTATACCGACCATCGTCCGCTCAAAGGATTTTTAAACCTTAAGGACACCACTGAGATACAATACAATATTACAATACAATACAACTTCAAAATAGAATACAGACCAGGTAAAAATAACCAAAATGCAGATGCCTTAAGTAGGATATCTACAAATGATGAGCAATATAATATTGATAATAAACATCTTAGTAAAACTATCGCCATAGTAACAAGAGCACAAATAAAAAATAATGCCATTAATAATAAAACAGAAGACAATTTAGTACTAGAAACTTCAAATCTTAGTGAAGTAGAGAGTGAGCCCAAACATAAGGACTCCGCGAAATTCCTTGAAGACGCAAGAGACATTAGGACCATCCTCCGTGAGTACCATGATTCCCCACTAGGTGGACATCTAGGAGCATACAGAACATATAAAAGAATAAGACCGTTTTATCGTTGGAGCAATATGCTAAAAGATATTACTAAATACATAAAAAGCTGTGAAAAGTGCAAAAAGAATAAATCAGGAATGCAAACCAAAATGCCGATGGTCATAACAGACACAGCTTGTGAACCATTCGAGAAAGTATACTTAAACATCGTTGGACTCAACAAAATAATCGTTACATCCTGACCTTTCAAGACGACCTCATGAAATATTTTGATTGCTTTGCGTTAGAAAATTGTGAAGCAAGTACAGTAGCTATCACTTTTTACAGAAATACATATTATTCTAAAGTACGGTCTCATTCCAAAAAAGTTAATTACAGACCAAGGAACAAATTTCCTAAGTAATTTCTCAACTGTGTAAATTGTTAAAAATTAAAAAACTTCAAACTTCCGCTTATCATCCTCAATCGAATGTTTCGCTAAAACGTAGCCATGGACCTCTAATCGACTATCTAAGAAGCATGGTAGACGAAAACCCCTCTACATGGGATGAATGGCTAGGAGAAGCGGCTTTTGTGCACAATCACGCACCACATTCAGGTAACAAATGCTCTCCCATGAACGCATTACATGGCATACACAAGCCACTGCCATCCAATTTACAGAAAACCCCCGAAACAATTTCCATAATTACTGCAACTTTATTAAATACAAGATGCAAAATCTACACCAAACCATTAAACAGAAACTCATCAAACAGAAACAAATTGCAAAAACCTATTACGACCGAAACGTTAGAGCATAGAAATACCTTATAGGAGATAAGGTACTTATAAGTAATAACGCTAAGGAACAATAACTAAGTCAAGTTTGAAAAGGCCCATATGAAGTTAAAAAAATAAACTCCGAAGTGAATACTACAGTGCAGATAGGGCCCAAGCTAAAGGTAACCCATAATAATAGATTGAAATTATTCTAAATCGATAAACATATCAAAAAAAAAAAAAAAAACAAATCAAATAATACAAGTGAAACCCAACACAAAAATGAAAACATAACAATAATTATTAAAAAAAAAAAAATAGAGTAATAACAATGAAATTTCAATTTTCAAGATTAATCCAAGTAAGCAAAAATTACTACATATGTTTAAACTAGGTCAGGAATACGCCAATTGATTATTATATAATTCGAAAGGGGAATAACGACAAAAAACATGTAATAAAAACAATAACAAGGTATCAAGAAGAAAAAGCAGGTATAGAAACTACCGTACATATGCAAGCATGCTAAGTACATGCAACTAGAATAGAATTTAACATACAGAGGAACATAACTATATCGTATTGCATATCGGATTTTGTAATCGTGCTATTAGAAAAAAAAATTAAAACAAATACCATTTTAATTGTATAAATGAATTATTAAGATAAGTAATAAACAAATAAAATAATAAACATGAAATATGAAGATAGAATAATGAAGAGAGCAAAACTCTCTAAGCGATAAATACGTCACAAACAGGTGGTCATTAAGCAGGGAATTGCCAGCGAAGTAGCAACACACCTCGCAAAAACTAAAAACTGTAAGATAAAAAAAAACAAAAAAACTTTTCAAAAAAAAAAAAACATTTGGTAAGGTAAATGTAATAACGCAAGAACCTGGAAAGATATCTGTAACACAAAAAAAAGAGAAAACAAAAAAAATGAAAAAATATCAAAACAATAAACCAAGAACATGCACTATGTAATTAGGTATCAGGTTGCATGAATCGGATCATGTAAAATATTTTTACATGTCTTTTTTTATATTTTTTTTATTTTATTTCTTTTTGCCTTCACTTCCTTTTTCTATGACCTAGATAGATGCAATAAATTTAGTACCCGGTAACAATTATAAATCCAACGGTCCTACCAAACTTTTTCAGCTATCTACATTGCTTTGTTTACAATGAAACTAATGTTCTAATTACCTATGCTTCTTAATGAAAATAAATTTACAATGCCCCCATTTATCTTTTACGTAATAGGAGAATTCCTGAGACATAAATTTCTTTCCACAGGAAGGATGACCAGCAAAATTCTCGTCTTCCTATCCCTACTATGTAGTCATGGATGGAGCCCAGGTAGAAATACGGGAGCTGAAGCAGGATTATATCGTCTTTAAGTTCCTGGGCCCCACCTACACCTACCAGACCAAAAGTGAACCCTTGTTACCCGATTGACAGTCCTCCATTACAAGGAGACAATTGATTTCGTGGAATTTTGTGAGAAAAAAATTGCCGAGGCATGCTCGAATTATCAAGCCGGCAAATTACACGGGTGCTCGTATTGGCACAACGAACTCTCCACTATAGTGGAAAGAATAAAAACACAAATGAAAGAAATCGAGGTGTACCTGAACAAGAAATGTACAAGAAACATCTATGAAAGATTGCATACTCAAGAGCAGAACGACAAAAGTAACTTACATTTAATGCAGAGACAAATAACAGTGTTAAAATCTACTTTCGATGTAACCATGTTGCGACAGCAAATTTAATTTTTTTAAAGAGTCACTTTTTTTTGTATACCACTGTACAATTACAGTTGGATTTACCTTAAAGTATCTTCATACAGTTCATATTGGAAAATTTTGCATGCAATTCCAAAAATTGCAACTTAAAATTTCAATAAATGAACTGTAATCAAAAATCCGTTGCCCATGCGCAACAAAATCTAATCCCTTGTATTGTTCTGGAAATGGGATGATTTTCTTTTATTAGAAATCACGCGGTTTCTAGAAAATATATGAGATTACTCAATTTTTGTTATAAATATTAAAAAATTCTGCTCTTTTTTATTTAACTTTTTTATTATTAAAATCAATTTTTTTAAATGTCATATAACTTAAAATGCATGTAATGGTACTTGCCGACGGCAAATACATCATATTTCATATACAGCTAGCGACATAGAAAAGTGCGCTCTGATAATTTTTATACATTTTCAAAAACAAATGTCCTTTGTGTTTATTTTATGACTCCTAATGTTGGGTTTTTCTGCATTTATAATAGGATCTGTCCCTCTGCACCCTATAAAAAGTCCCGCAAGATTTATTTTTTATTATTTAGCTATTGAAATTTGAAGAGTAAATTTTAATATAAAAAAAAGTGAAGTAAAATGAGTGGAAAAAAACAAATGTCAGTGGCGATAAAAAGTTCGGTTCTCACTTTGTATAAGGGTACGCAGAATCTTCTGTAAGGAAATTTAGGGAATTTGGAGAGGAAAAGAGGTACTGGTGCTAAAAGAAAAACCACAGAAAAAGAGGACTGGGAATTAAAATTTAAGGTATTATAAACCCTTTTTTTTTTTGCTACAAAATTGAAGAGGGAGTAAAAAACTACAAACTATACTAACGTAAGTGTTCGTACAGTTGAAAAAAAATAAAATAAATATGGTTTCAGGTGTAAGAGGCCTGCAGAAAAACCACTCTGAAGTGAGAAAATGAAGGCTAATCGGCTTCAATAGGCTGAAAACCATTAGGAATGGACATTTGATGATTGGCCGAGAGTGACTCTCTCCGACAAACACAACTTCAATTTATTTGAACAAGAAGTAAATCAGAGCGCTCGTCGAAAACAAAAAGAAAAATTGGGCCTCATGGCATATTTACAACTGTACAACATTCACCGTGTGTTATGGTTTGTGGGTGCATCACAGACTATGGAGTTTGCCCATTAAAAATAATAGATGGAATAATGAATTAAGAAAAATATGAGACAATCATCCCAAATTATGTTTTTCCAACATTTGAGGACATGGCTCAATATATAGAGGATTCGATATTTCAGGATGATTCGGTTCCATATTACAGAACAAAGTTCGTAGGTATTCCTTTGAACTAGAATTCTGAATTATTTTTAAAATTGTTATTTCTACTGCAGATAACAAATTAAAATGAAAATTCGTGGTTATATTCATTGTCCTGGCCAGAAAATATTCCTGACATGAACATAATACAGAATTTTTAGGGTTCCACTGACATAAGACTCAATGAAAATAAACCGAAAACAATGAAAGAATTGAAAAATTATATATTAAATATTTGATATACTGCTTATCCTTATTAAATTATATCATTATTATAAAAATTAGTTCCGCAGAGAGTCGATGTGGTCATTAAGGCAATAGGAGGAGCTATAAAATGTTAACTTTAATTAAAATTTTCAATAAAAATGTAAATAATTATAAATATAAAGTTAAAGTTAACTAAAGTAGTTATTCGATTTATAACGATGTTTAAAAAAACAATTCCAAACAGTAAATTTTGTTTGAAAATAAAAAAAAAATTTTTAAATTTTTTTATGTTATTACAATTATTAACTATTTTAGGGATAGGGTTCAGAAAGCAAAAAAAAAATATTTGCAGGTAGACTAGCCTTCTCTTTATTATAAGTTTAACCTCTTACTGGATCAGTCTTACCATAGAAATAAAAAACCCAACATTAGGAGTCATTAAATAAACACAAAGGACATTTGTTTTTGAAAATGTATAAAAATTATCAGACCGCACTTTTCTATGTCGCTAGCTGTAGTCATTAATACCACAGAGCAGATACATAGAGAGGTTCACTGGCAGTACATTTGAAAATCAGCAGATTTCAAAAAATTTGTAGACCTGTGCGGGGAATTGTGAGAGACGAAAAGTTTCTATCTCTCACGAAAAAATATATGAGAAAACTTTCGTTTATTACTCATTTAGGCACAGAATATTATTATTCATATAACAAATACATACACACACCTAATTCCCATTTGTCGTTCTAACAATTTTTTTAATGCATATATTGAAATATACTGTAAATTCAACATGAGCCAAAATATACGCATAAAAATATTTAAAAAGTATTCAACTTGTAAATTTATTTTCTAGTTTCAAACAAAAAATTATACCTGTTTCTTCAATATGTACATATGGCATATATTCTGCTGTTTATGTAACCCTTAAAATAGTATTTCAGATAAATATGTATTTGTTATTTCAAATTTTAAAAATTATTTTAAAAATTGATTTTTACATTTTCGTAAATTTTCATATCCAGAAATTTTTTTCATTAGGAAATATGAAAATTTTATCTGTAATGGATCAGGAGATCAGAATCAACAGGCATGTTATTTTATTTTATTTTACATTAAAAAATATCTAATGCTGTTCTGAATATATATTTTTACTTTAAAATATGTACAAGCAAACACAAGGGAAAAAAAATGCAACAATAAAAAAATTTTGTATTCATACATTTCTCATATACCAACATATCATATATCTTTTCCAAAAACAACAAAATACAAAAATACCATTTACGCATAAAGTAAATAATTTGTAAATTTTTTTCAAACACATATGATTAACTATATTTTTGGTCTTTTGCATTGAAAAATGTATAGAGGTACGGTATAAAGAGTAATAAGAAAAAAAGATCTTTTTTTCTATTTGAAGTGATATTATGTATTGAAGATAAACATGTGTATAAGTTAACAACATTCTTTCCCATAAACCCTATTGTAACAAAATGCCAGCTTCGCACTTTCTCACGAATGCAAGTATTTACGCACAACGTGACTTAGAAAATTTTTGCTTACGCAATGTCTATTAGAATCATTTTTTCAAATTTTTGTAAAGAATATTTTTGTAAGAATTTTATTGTAAATCACTTTTAGTTTGATCGTGGAATAAAGTAGAAGTGTTAAAATTGCACAAATAATAATATCTTTTTTAACCAAAAAAAGATTAAGTGAAAAAAAAGTGAAATCATTTATAACCAAAAAGTGATTAACTCTTTGTTGTCTCGTAAAATTATTTATAACCAAAAGTGTTTAACTCTTTATTTTCTCGTAAAATCATTTATAACCAAAAAGTGTTTAACTCTTTATTTTCTCGTAAAATCATTTATAACCAAAAAGTGATTAACTCCTTGTTTTCTGTCCAATTGCATTTAATTTGAAAATAAAAAACAAGGAAAAGAGAAAAACCTTTTTTTTAAAAAAAAAAAAAAAAAAAAAAAAAAAAAAGGACAAAAGAAATCAAAGATACTTCTAACGAGATAAAGTGAACACCAAGTCACGAACATCTTAAGGCATAATAATCAAAAGTGCCTAGTGCATCAAGAAGATATTACGTCCTGGAAAGAGGCCCCTTAGTAGACCCGATAAACATTGAAGGACAAAAAGGAGCAGATAGCAGCTGCAGCCGCCAGGAATTCTTCACACCGGATCTCAAAAAAAAAAATCTTGTCAAAAGAAGATGATACTACTACTATTATTGTAAGTCCTAGAAATTATTAATTTTAAATTTAAGGAAAAAACAGAAAAAAATTTTTTTTAAAGTAAAGCTGAGAAAAAAAAAAAAAAAAGAAAAAAGATTAAAATAGTACTATAAGAAAATTAATCATTGAAAATAAAATTTAAATCAAAATTTGGTGAAAATAATAAGACAACATTAATTTGAAAATTTAAATAATTGAAATAATTGAAATTGAAATTGAAATTAGAAAAATAAATTTTTGTAAACCCAACTGTAAAATTTATAAATTCTTACAAGAAGACTTTTGTTCTTAATATAATCAATTTGTAACTTTACAGTTTAGTCGGAATAAAATTGATTTCTTTGAGGAAAAAAATATTAAGAAAAAAATAAGATATTAGACATTCAAAAATTTAAATACAATTTTCCATGTTGCAAGAGTTCAAAATTTTTTTTTATAAATAATAATTTCCTTAGTTTTATCGCAATCGAACCAAAATTTTAAATAAATTTTTTGTAATAAATTTTAATATCTAAGGAAAAAATAATAATAAGTAATAAAAAAAAAAAAAAGGAAAGGAAAAAATTTATATAACAATATACAAAAAAAGGGAGAAAATAAAAAAATATACATATAAAATTAAATATAAACAAATATCATATAAAGAGGCATCCAGATTTTGCTCAAAGTAAGTAAAACCAAACAATTGAAATTTTGTGAAAAAAAAAGGGAAAAGAGAAGTAGGAATATTTTTTTTTTTTTTTTGGTTTTATTGAATTTGCATCATTTTTTTTGAATTAAAAAATCGAACGGTTGGAATTTTAATAAATTTTTTTTTTTTTTTTTTTTTGCGTGAATTCCTTGTTATTTAGTGGAAACAATTGTGATTAACAAATATTCAAATTCTTTTTGTTTCAACCATCCATCGAAACCAACTAACTATCATAAATAATTATACCTTTATTTAGAATTTTTGATTTTGGAATAAAATTTTTTTTTAAGTAAAAATTAATTCAAACTTTCGTTAAGTAATTAATAAAAGCGTGAAAAAAAAGATACTAAATTAATTCGCAGATATAATTACAAGGGTAAAACTTTCCAATAATTCTTGAAATTAAAAGAAAATTATTAGTTGATCCAGCCCTTTTACCTTAATTTTGTCAAAACTTAGACGTTCAAAATGCCTGGAAGCGGTAATGTAATTAGACCTGGTGTCCTAAATAACGGCCAAAACAACCCTTTGGAAAATCAACAAGCTAACATTACCGAACTTGTAACTAGATTAGTGACCGAAACCCTACGAAGGGAGGGTAGAGTATTAATTAATTCCATCTTAAATCCTGAAGCGGACAGAGCCAATGAAAACGACCAGAGTATAACACAACCATCTGCAAACTTATCCGATATGGATAAGATACCAGATGTGGTGAAGAGCCTACGTGAATTCTCGGGACAGGCAGGAGAATTCAGCTCCTGGCGAAAGAGTTTAGAGAGAATTTTAATGATCTATGAACCCCTAAAAGGAACGCCCAAATACTACGGAATTCTGAGTGTTATACGCAACAAAATTATAGGACATGCCGATATTGTTCTGGAATCGTATAACACCCCACTTAACTGGGAAAGGATATCAAAATGTCTTATGCTACACTACGCCGACAAACGCGATTTAGGCACTCTAGAATATCAGATGACTACTCTGATACAAGGAAATAGCTCTATTCACGAATTTTATCAATCGGTATATCACCATCTATCACTAATCCTTAATAAACTGTCCTCAATGGAGATGAGCCCCGAAAGTATGAAAAACCTGACACAGACTTATAGGGATAAAGCTCTCCACACGTTCATAAGGGGATTGAAAGGTGATCTCCCACGTCTTTTAAGTATTAGAGAACCCACAGATCTCCCTCAGGCGTTACATTTATGTCTAAAACTTCAGAATGTGAACTTTAGAATACAACATGCAAATGGTGGAAATTTAGTAAATCGTAGGACTGACGCTAGCGTTCCTTCCATACCACCTAGACGCAATCCACCCCAACCAGTACGGACGGTTCCTGTACCGGCCCCAAGAAGAAAATTTTACCCCTAATTGTACCACAATCCGCAAGAGTATTCTGCAAACAGACAAATGTTTTCTACACAACAACGGCCACAATATCAACAGATGCAATTACAAAACGATTTTAAAACCTTACCTCCAAAACCTCTACCGAAACCAGAGCCTATGGATGTAGATCGATCAATACAGTCTCGAGCAATAAACTATCAAAATCGTCCCCCATATCAACCCATTCCTCAAAAAAAGATACCTCCTAGTTCACAGCAAGCACACATGAACAAATACCAAAAAATCTTCAATATTGAACAAGACAGCGAAAACCCCTCATATTATGAAGGAGGAATAAATGAATATGCTCAACAAATGGAGCAGGAAGATGCAAATCACAACCAAACTCTTATAGATTATATAGATAGCAACGATAATCCCTACGATCCCCCAGAAACTTTGACCGATATTTATTTTTTAGACTAAACTGTTCCTCATTGCCCTACTTCGAAAAAGTAATGAGGAACGGAGAAAAACTGAAATTTTTAATCGACACCGACTCTAACAAAAATTATATACAACCTCGTCTAATACAATACCCCATTCTTAATCGAAAACCATTTTATGCTAATTCAGTAGCAGGAAACATAAAAATAACACACCACACATTTGTGGATATTTTTGGACTAGGAAACGATAAAATTAAATTTTTCATACTACCAAGCCTTATCTCTTTCAACGGAATTATAGGCAATGACACTTTGAAAACTCTAAATGCTGTTATATTCACTCAAGAAAACTACATGATGATCGATCCTGGAATCAGAATTCCATTAAAACAACACATATCAGAATCAGTCCACTCTATAAATATTAAAACGGATCACCTGACCACAGAACAACACGAAAAGTTAAAAGATATTATCAAAATTTGTCCAAATCTTTTTTCTGACCCGAATGAAAAGCTTACTTACACCTCCAGAGTTAAAGGCGAAATCCGCACGATTTCAAATGACCCAGTATATTCCAAAACATATCCATACCCTATGGCTCTAAAAAACGAAGTTGAAAGTCAAATAGAAAAAATGCTCGAAGACGGCATTATACGTCCCTCCAAATCCCCATACAACTCACCAGTTTGGATAGTACCAAAAAAGTTAGACTCTTCCGGTGAAAAAAAGTATAGGCTCGTGATAGACTATAGAAAGCTGAATTCTATAACAGTTCCTGATAAATACCCTATACCCGATATGTCCGATGTCCTAGCAAACTTAGGGAAGAATACATTTTTTACAATAATCGACCTGAAAAGCGGATTCCATCAAATACCCCTAAAGGAGAGTGATATCGAAAAAACAGCTTTCTCGGTTAACAACGGAAAGTACGAATTCACGCGCTTACCCTTCGGCCTAAAGAATGCTCCCTCCGTATTCCAAAGAACACTTGATGACATCTTGCGTGAACACATAGGTACTCGCTGTTACGTCTACATAGATGACATTATTATTTTTGGGAAAAATGAAGAGGAGCACTTTGAAAACCTCGAAATTGTCTTCAAAACCTTAGAACAAGCGAATATGAAGGTACAACTCGATAAATGCGAGTTTTTGAAAAAAGAGATCGAATTTTTAGGCTTTATGGTATCCACTGAGGGTATCAAAACTAATCCAAAAAAAGTAGAGGCTATCGCAAACCTACCACCACCCAAGACACTGAAAGACCTTCGATCCTTTTTAGGAATGTCAGGTTATTATAGGCGTTTTATTCGTGACTACGCTAAACTGGCAAAACCCCTGACATCTCTTTTACGAGGGGAGGATGGGCGAGTGCCCAAAAATATATCCAAAAACAAACCCATTGTACTTGACTCGAAAGCAGAGGAAGCTTTCAAAAAAATCAAAAGCATACTCGTGAGTGAAGACGTCCTGCTTATCCATCCCGATTTCAACAAAACGTTTGAGCTGACCACAGACGCTTCAAATTACGCGATAGGCGCTGTGCTATCACAAAACAACAAACCAATATCATTCATTTCAAGAACTCTCAACAAGACCGAAGAGAGCTATGCAACCAATGAAAAGGAAATGCTTGCTATTATATGGGCTCTTAACAATTTGCGAAACTTTCTTTACGGATCCAAAAAGGTTATTATCTATACCGATCATCAGCCAATAACCTACGCACTCAGCAGTAAAAATACAAACGCAAAAATGAAGAGATGGAAAGCCATACTAGAGGAGTATAACTACGAAATCAAATACAAGCCGGGAAATATAAACGTAGTAGCAGATACCTTATCCAGAATGACCACACAAATAAATAGTATGACCTCAACGCAGCACAGTGACGAAAGCTCATCCCATAATCTTATATCGTGTGTAGAAACCCCCATCAATGCCTTTCGGAATCAATTAATATTAAAAACAGGAGAAGAGAGTTCATATCAAATCCAAAATCCTTTCGAAAGCTACCAGAGACACATCTTCATTAGACCAAATTATACCGATGACGATATTATAAACATATTTAAAAGATATCTAAACCCAAATCTAATAAACGGAATTCACACTGAAGAAAATATTCTAGGGCTAATACAAAAGGTTTATCCAGAACACTTTAGGAATTACAAAATCCGGTATACGTCGATTATGGTAGAAGATATATCCAACGAAATAGAGCAAGAAGAAAAAATTTTAAAAATACACAAAAGAGCACATAGAAGCGCTGAGGAAAATAGATTACAACTGCTGGAAAACTTTTATTTCCCACGGATGAGTGCCAAAATTAAGAAAATTGTAAAGAACTGTACCGCGTGTAAAGAGAATAAATATGACAGACACCCAAACCACCCCTTAATTAGTCCAACTCCTATCCCTAACTACCCAGGACACACAGTCCATATAGATATTTATTCCACCGAAAAACACCTTGTATTGACTGCGATAGACAAATTCACCAAATTTGCGAAAACAAGTGTAATAGCATCTCGTTCAATAGAAGATATCCGGAGACCTCTAAGAGATATATTGTTCTTTTATTCTGTACCAGAAGTCGTCATAATAGATAATGAGAAATCACTAAATTCAGCATCCATAACATCCATGATGGAGGACGAGCTCCAGATAAGAATATTTCGAACACCCTCTTACAAAAGCGAGGTAAATGGGCAGATCGAGAGATTTCACTCCACCCTCGCGGAAATCATGCGATGCTTGAAGGCATATGACACACCACGATCCTTTGAAGAACTTCTCGAAAGAGCGACTTATGAATACAACTGTACAATCCATTCCGTTACAGGAAAGAAACCTGTTGAATTATTCCTAGGTAGGTCCCCAAGAATATCCCCAGAAGATTTCGAAAAAGCCAGACTTGACAATATAGATAAACTAAAGAAAAAACAGACAAATGACATGACGAATCATAATAAAAAGCGGAAACCTGTAAAAAATTATGAAGTAGGTGAAGTAGTATATGTAAAACACAACAAAAGACTAGGTTCAAAACTCACTTCCAGATATGATAAAGAAATTGTAAAAGAAAATAAAAACACAACCATAATTACAGAGTCCGGGAAAAAGATACATAAAAGTAACATTAGAAATTGAATTTTTCAGGATCACTGCGATCACAGGAAAGGGAGAGATTCAAATTTTGGATTATACAAATTCACAATTAATTGCTATTAATTGTGGACAAGCAAAAATACAGACAGGACATTTCAAAATTATACACGACATCGATTTAAGACAGTATGACGAGATAATAGGAAAGATAACTGATGAAATCGAGCATGACGTACCGACCGACAACCCACTATATCCATACCTATCCCATGAATTACATCAAATTCAAGAATTATTTGAAAACTTTAAACCAAAGGTAGTTAAAAGATCTCTTGATTTTATAGGCTCTGCTTGGAAGTGGATCGCGGGAAAACCCGACCACGATGACTTTGTTATTATTCAAGATAAAATAAACAATGTGTTAGTTAACAATAATAACCAGGTCGTGATAAATAAATTACTTAACGATAGGTTAAATAACATGACCAAAATTACAAATAAAATACAGAAATTTGTTAGAGATGATTATTCACTAAAACAGGAATTCATATCAAGCCTACGATACAAAATTAAATTAATCAAAGAAGAATTAACTAATATAAATTACGCTATAAATTTTGCTAAAACTGGTACAATTAATTCAATGATGCTCTCTAATAAAGAAATAAAATTAGCAACTAATGTTTTACAGAAAGAAAATCTCCCTTATAGTACACCTGAAGAAGCTTTGCAATTCTCTAATGTTAAAATAATATCAAATAATTTGTCATTACTCTATATTGTAAATATTCCAATTACAACTAGCGAAATTTTTCAAAAATTGATTATTAAACCAGTAAAAAAAGAAAATGTAATTATTGATATTGGAAAAAATAATATTTTAAGTTATAAAAATAAAATTTATTCTATTGAAAAAAATTGTAAAAGTTATAATAGTTTAACCATCTGTAATCAAATGAATCTAATAGACATTAGCAATACGTCATGTATCCCAAATTTATTAAGAAGCTCTGGTGCAATTTGCAATAAAAAAAATGGTGTACGGGTGCCCATTATAGAAGAAATTTCTCCTGGTTTACTGTTGTTCAATGATTTTAAAGGATCAGTAAAAATAGACAACAATACACGACACTTGAATGGAACATTCCTGATAAAATTTACAAATGCCTCCATAGAAGCCCAAAATAGAACCTTTGTAAACACTGAAATACCAACTTCCGAAATATTACCAGCGATATTACAACCAACATTGAGAGAAGGACAGTACAAAGAAATCCTTTCACTAGAGGAAATGGAGCAATTAAATATCAATAATACAAAACAAATCCAATCCTTGAAAATAGAAGCCACAATTACGAAATGGACCAGCCTAAGTTTAACGAGTATATTGATCATAATTACTTTAATCTTCGTAATACAAAAAATACCGGTAAGAGACAAAACAGAAATTACTACCGTAAACTTAACAGCAGCAACCCCTGTTCCACTGCCAACGTTTTTCGAAAATTCACCCCTTTAGCAGCAAAAGTTGCTATTGCAGATGAGGACATCAGCATTTAAGCGTGGAGGAGTTAACAACATTCTTTCCCATAAACCCTATTGTAACAAAATGCCAGCTTCGCACTTTCTCACGAATGCAAGTATTTACGCACAACCAGGCCCGGCCCTACCATAGGAGCAGCTGGAGCACTCGCTCCGGGCGCTAAAACTTAGGGGCGCTGAAAATAACTGCTCACTTATTTAAATTTTGTTTAATAAAAAATAACATAAAAGAGAACAATTTTCAAAGTTCACTAATTTAAATATATATGATCATACATATACATATGTATGTATTATGTAATATGTATATTCATATTAGATTCTTATATGCATAACATTTCTAAAAAGTACCTTTTATTCGACGCACTAATAATTGCTGTTCATTTATTTAAAAATATTACTACATATGTATGTATGTATGTACATACTTGCACTTATTGTTACTATTTTGTGTGTTAAGAGGAAATAACGTCAAAACAGAATGCGACTGTATATAGGCATCAGCTTCAATTTCAACTCATGGAGCAGAAAAGCTTTTTGCTCCAACGCTATCAAAATTTTATATGGTAAAATTTATATCGTTCCTTATCGCACAAACATTTTCTTTAAATTTTAATATGAAACTTGCGTTGAAATGGTGCAAATAAAAAATTTGCACCATCGCATCTCTAGTTCTTGATTATGAAAAAATTATAACGAATTTCATCGCATACTCATTTTTATTCTCTTTTACAATGAAACTTGCGTTGAAATGGTGCAAGTAAAAAATTTGCACCATCGCATATCTAATTCTTGATTATGAAAAAATTATAACGAATTTCATCGCATACTCACTTTTCTTCTCTTTTACAATGAAACTTGCGTTGAAATGGTGCAAGTAAAAAATTTGCACCATCGCATATCTAATTCTTGATTATGAAAAAATTATAACGAATTTCATCGCATACTCACTTTTCTTCTCTTTTACAATGAAACTTGCGTTGAAATGGTGCAAGTAAAAAATTTGCACCATCGCATCTCTAATTCTTGATTATGAAGAATTTAAAGCTCGCCGTGTAAATTTGAAAAATAAATGAAGGATAACTACAAATTTATTCATTAAATAATGTTTTTTGCTAAGGAAGCTACTTTCAATACTTTTTTTAAATTTCTTCTATTTATTTAACGTTTTATTATTATTATTTTTTTTTTGTTTTGCTAAGAAGACTGTTTTGAATAATTTTTGTTTAATTTTTATAACTACTATTGGTTATGTTATTGTTTTGAATTGTTATTATTATTATTTTATTTTATATTTTTTATTTCTTTTTAAGATACAATCACATATTTTTTCAAATGGAACAAAGTAAATAAATTTTTTAGATTTTAAATAATTAAAAAATCAAAATCAAACGATAATTTTAAAATAATCGATTAATATTATGAAAATATGTATTTCAAGTAGCTTTGAAATATGTTTTCATTTGAAAAAATATGTTGAATGAGGATTAGGCCTATAGGGGATACTTCTTTAAAAAAAAAGGGGGCTTTTATGTTCTACCTACAGGGTGGCGCTGAAAATGAACATGTATAAATGACATGTACGTACATATTTTAAAAAATTTCATAACGAAGGGCGGCAAAAATTATAAGTGCACCGGGCGCCAAAATCATTAGATCCGGCCCTGCGCACAACGTGACTTAGAAAATTTTTGCTTACGCAATGTCTATTAGAATCATTTTTTCAAATTTTTGTAAAGAATATTTTTGTAAGAATTTTATTGTAAACCACTTTTAGTTTGATCGTGGAATAAAGTAGAAGTGTTAAAATTGAACAAGTTGTTTTTTTTTCTTAATTAACGAAAATAAATTATTAACTTATATAACGCCTCCTTGTTTTTTTTTTGTTACCGTCAATATACAAATTTATCTATATCAAGTTGTGACACTTCCATTTTACGAAAACATATACAATTTCTAACAACTACATTAACAAAAAGAATCTATTAGTAAAAACAGTACAGATCCAACGTTTTGGTTCAAATCCGTTGTCCTATACTGTATACTGTAAGAGAGAGTGAACCCAACATACGTCATAAAAATAAACAATAATAATTCGTGACTGTACATGAGATTTTCCCATAATGTATTTTTAAAGGCGATACGAATGCTTTTTCTATGTATGAGTCAGATCGCCATTACCGTATAAACTATAGGGAAATTTAAAAATGAAATGACACAAATACTTTCGCGCACCAAATAAAACCTAGTTTTTTTTACATTTTTTTTCAACGTGTAAATTCAGTTCTGCCCTTAAATTAAGAAAATGTTGCGTCTTACCAAGTAACAACAATACAACACAAATTTGTCTCATAATTTTCTTTCTCATAGGATTTACATTGTAAAAAATTTAGATCTCATTATAAATGTTTCATCTTAAAATTATATTTGTAAAAATTGTTATGAATTTTAAAAACAATAGATATCATTATTATTTTTATACATTCATGATATTTATTTTATTATAATTTTATTATTTTTTATAATTAATACTTTTTTTTCCATTGTAAATTATCAATTTTACACCATTTATGAAATTCATTTCATATTTTACAATGAGAAAATATTAATTTAAAACAATTTGTTAAATTTTATAAACTTTTTGAATCAATTTCCAATAAATTTGGTTACAATTTTCTGATGAATTAATATTTGTATGAAAATTTTTTACTATGTACAAAAATGTGTTAATGATACATGTTCGTTTTTCTTCCGTTCCATATATACAAACTGTATGATTCGTTTATACCACGGGGCTGTTGGTTGATTGCCCAATGTTGTAAACATACAAATAAAGTACATTTCTTCTTTTCTATCAATACAAAATAATGTTCGTTCTCATTATCTCATTTTTTTCTAATCCAACCCAACATAATATTTAATTTTGTTGCTTTTTTTTGTACAAATTTTATTTATTGCACACAAAATTCACTCATTCTTTTTGTTTTAAATTTTTATATGGAAGGATTATGACTTCCCAACTTTAAGATGTTATATCTTGGGCTATGTTGTATTAATTTGAATCAAATAAGAAGCACTATTTAAGGAAACATTTCACCTATGTAAATAAATATATATTTTTGAAAAACATAATTTTGTGTCATTGTATCATTTGTAATGATATTATTTAGTATTTAGATTTGTTTGTTTAAATTAGGCAAAAAAGAATGTATTTTTAGTCAAAAATATTTATTAGGCTTTCAAAAATACATAACAAAAATTTCAACCGTAAAGTTGAAAAACAAAATTGAAAAAAGCGATTTTTGTCTAAGAAACTGTTTAATTTTTATATTTTTATAAAAATATAAGGATTCTAATAAAAGGACATACCGGAATATTTAAAAAACCGAGCAGAAATCCAAATAAACTGTCTTCACAAAAAACGATATTTTGGAGCATTTTTTTCTACAACTTTCGGAGCCTAAGCATTGATGCGCGTAGTTTTTTCGGTGCTCTATAACTCGCGTCTTATTGGAAGAATCTCTTGCATGTCAGAGGTAGTTTCGTAGAGAGTGATAAGAAAAATATCTTGCAAAAATTTCAAAACAATCGGATGGGAGAGTCCGGATATTTTCAAATTGATTTTTCAGAAAAACGTGTTAACATTTGATTCGAGTGTTAATATCCTTGAAACCTTAAGCAGCCCCACCATTTGATTTTCCCACGAGCCGCCACTGTTCCTATACATATATCTTTATAATAAAATTGTACAATATATAATAATTTTGTTTTGAACGCGACGTAATGCTTAAAAAAAAAAATCATAAGAAGTGCCGTAATAATGAATTTTTTTATCGAAGTTTTTTGAAAAAAAAAAAAAAAAAGAAGTAAAATTTTTTGAGTTTTATTAGTATTTTTTTTTCCAAACGTACACATATTAGGAAATTGTTGATGATAAATCTCGTTTCTGAGTGATGCATAGGCTTCCTTAGTTAATTTAATTGAACTTTTACATAAGAAAATTTTACAGTGCAATTCAAGTTATTACAAAATAAACAAAAAAAAACAAAAAGAAAATAATAATGAAGTTACATTTGATTCCCGGATATAACCATGAAAAGAAACAAAAAAGAAAAGAAAAGGAAGGAAGATATTAAACCGTAGTCATTTTGATTGAAAAATATTTTTCCTGTTTGTTTTTTTTTTCTTGTAGAGTTTCGGTTTTAAAATTAAAATTCAAATTGATAAAAAATTAATTTATAAGAAAATTAGTCCAAAATTCAAATTCAAATTTTAATTTTTGTTTTTGTTAAAAAAAAAAATTTTGTTTTAAAATTGAGAAAAAAAAAAAGACGTTCAATGAAATTTAACCAGCGAAATAGTGGGATCCAGATGAAGACCGATTGATCCAGTAGCTCACTCCTGCGGTAATGTCTAGCCAGACCAACGTGCCTGATCCTGCACCAACGTTACAGCTATCCTCGCTATAATGTAGTTAAGTACTTTTCAATCCTATGCATAGAAAGTTGAGGCTTTGCTCTCGTACTGTAACAATACAGTTGTTATGTTATATAATGAAGGTGTTCAATTCTGAAGCAGAACCCAAGTTACAATTAGACTCAATGTTATTTTTAACAACCTTGCAACTTTAAAAAATGTACACTTTTATATTATAAAGTCGGTTCTGTAAAAAGTTCGAACAAACTTCAAAATTAAAGTCACACCTATAGACAAAGCCAAGCCAAGTGAAATATTGAATTAAAAAATTGTTTGTATGAAACGTCACATATTTTTCACATATTGAATTATTATTATTTTTTTTTTTTTGCCAACTTTAAACTTTAACTACTCATGCTGTATTGCACCGATTTGAGTCAAATAAAATGCAATAGGTCAGAAAATAATTCAAGAATTGAAATGTACACTTTTTCTAAGGATCAGGATATTAATTAGGAGAAAAAAATAGAGAAAAAAAGGGTATTTGTCGCAAACATTACTTTTATTGTGTTTTACCCTATAACTTTTATCCTAGTAAACGGATTTTCACCGTTCAAAGTTTTTATAATATTAGACCCTTCAAGAAATATCCTGGCCATATTTCAGATTTCTAGCCCTAAGAAAACATACAAGTCTAGGGAATTAAAAAATGTAACATTTTGATATTAAAAATGGATGAGTGGGTGTATAATTTAAATTATAACGAAGGGTTAAAGCTTGTTGAATAGATTTAAAGAAGTTAAAAAACATAAAGGAGATTCAACAAAGTACTGACTTTGACAAAAAGCACCTTATTTTTTAAAAATGTTCGTACTGCCCTAATATTTTATTGAAATAAAAATTGAAGCTGAAATTTTTAACTGTTTGTTTTGTAATTTTTTTGATATTAATGTTGACTGTTTGTTTCGTAATAAAAATATTTGTACTGCCCGAATACTTTGTTGAGCTACTATATAACTACATATATGTATATTTAATTTCTTAAATTTTCTCAATTACCCTGTAGCACACCCAGGTGAATAAGTCACGAGACGCCACTGATTTAAAAGTTCTTTAAAGAAAAAAAAAGGAATGTATCTTTTAATTGCCTTATAGGCCATTTGCCCATTCGAAACAGTATGAAGTCTTGGATCAACGGGTAAATTAGTAAGACGTTGTGAACGGCGGAGGTCAGCGATGGCAGATGAAAATCGCCGCTCCTTCTATTTTACAAATGCTTCTTTCATTGCAAATTCGTAACTTTTTCTTTTCTGAACTTGAGGATTTTTTTTTCTCTGCTTTTATTGTGTTAGTAGTATGCTTGCCGGTCAAATTATGTAACCCTACGGAAATCTCCGAGAGGGTGACCCCAAGAACCCACCCCAGGCTGAAGCAGCTAGATCCGACCGGCTGGGGTTCACCCGGGAGTCAGGTTGATATTTTCTGAGAGTATCTTGTTGGAATACAAAACTCAAAATTAATTTTCCGTTATTATGTTACAACCACGAGTCAATTACACAATCTGACTGCCCATCAAGCGCATGTGGATCAAAGAGCTGGCGACCGAAATGCGTACTGACGTCATAGTGATGAATCAAAATCTTCGTACTATACATACACAGGCGCAAATCAACCACATATTGCTATCGATGCTAACCAAATTGCAGTCAATGCATGCATATATTAACAATCAATTTACGCTAATAAACTCACTGCATCAGCATAAACTACACCCCTTAATAATTTCCTCAAGTGCATTCAGAAACATAATAACCGAAATAACGAATCATTCTTGAAAATATTTACCCATACAAAATTTGCACTTTTTAAACCAAATCGTGGAGGTGTACGACGACAAAGGCCTTATAATCAAAATTAAGTTACTGCTTATCTTTTCTGACCCTTATTCTTTACACAAAATTCGCCTTATACCATCCACATAGAAATTTCTGACACAAAGAATTGATGTTCTTGTAAAATTTGAACAGCAGGACACCTGCTGTTTTCAGCGAAGCCCACAAACTTACATCGTACTGCGATAACGGGAATTCGGTAAGTTTCTTAAAGGGCCAAGAAAGGGCAACTACATCCTAGATGAACTCGAACTACTGTTCGGAGGTGATCATGAACTGAGTCTTCCCATTAAACAACCGGAGCTCGAAATATACCCGCAAGTCAATATAACACAGTACAGGACACAATCACAAACTTACAACGTATCCACGGCAATTAGTTTTAGACCCTATCAAATTAGTCAGAAAGAATTGCTGCTTCAAAGCAAAACGATTTCCGAATTAAAAGAAGACATAATGCAGGAAGAACGGGAGAGAAAGGCAACGGCACACCAATCGCACGCCAATAGCTTCGGTATTACGCTAGTAGTTATGACGATAATTGTAATAACACTTTTCAAAATTCGACACAGAATAAAAATTAAAAACCACCACGAAAATTCCAAGCCAGTGCAAGTAATATATCACAAAACGGAATCCAAAGAAACCTCCTCCGGCCATATCCTTCCAGAAAAAGATAAAGCAGAAACTCCACTACCCACAATTAATGCAGGCTAATCCTGCTGGGAATCCACAATACGCAAGTCCTTCAAAATTCGTTTTAGAAGAAAAAAAAAGTACACCAGAAACATGTACGTGGTTACACTCATGTATCAATCCTACCCACACAATAAAGTAATAGTTATCTTCTAATCACAGAAAGACGGAACATTATTATCTATATTTTTCCTAATAATATAGTATTTAAAACCCAAATAAAATTTTTTTTGAATATAAAATTTTAACTCTTTCATTTTCTTAAATTGTTTTATGCAAAATTTAATTTAACACTAAAATGATATAATATAACATATGATATATGATATAATAATAAACATAACACACATATTTTCTTTCAATAACATAATATTGTAAAACGATTATCATGGCATTATAATGTCCATTCACAACGTAATTAAAACAAAACAAAAAAAAACAACTAAACAATTTATAAACAAACTGCAATTAAAATTGTAAACAGAAATATAATACATACTCTTATTATAAAGTAATTATATATGTACATACTTAACAAAAATTTTAAACAAAAAAAATTTTTTAACAGCCAAATGTTTATATACATAAGTAAGATGAATCATAATACAGAATCAAGTTCAACAAACTCTATTAGTTAGAAAAAGGGCACTATAATTAAGATAAATAATATATTTGTAAAATAATTGTTTAGGCAAAGGCTTTTAATTACCGTACACAACACAAGGAAGTCCTACACCACCTTGCAAATTAAAGCACAAATACAAAATTTGTACTTCTAAAATAGTCCCTAACTTTCCCTGGTACAAATACAATACCTGTACCAAAATTCTGTTTTATACAAGTTAAATAAAAGTTGCCTAGTGCAAATACAATATCTGTACTAACACCCTGTTTTACCCCAAGCGAAAGTAATTTGTATTCAAGTACTAAACTTGAACACTCACCAAAGAAAAAAATCACGAAGGAATAAAAGAACAAGTGTATTATATTCAAGTACAATACTTAAACATAAAATTCCAAAATTTACAGTGTCCTTGACAGCCTCACCAAAGAAAAATTGAAGAAAAAGCTTAAAATTACTGTAAAACATCTACTGATTCTTTATTGAATAATTACAGTCTTTAATACAAAAAAATTGCTTACATATCAATATTGACCACCAATTTTTCAATACAATATTTAATATTAATTAATAATAACGAAAAGAATAGTGAAATATTATTTGCAACAACAATTGTATACACATAAAATATCTGTGAAAATTATTTTCAAAGTGCATTTACCTTTAATGTAAAATTATTCAATTATTAATATTACGCAATATATGAAAAATGTAAATTTAAAATGCGTCATAAAAATTGTACAACTTTTTAGTTCATTGTACTGTAATATAATGCTGAATTAGTACATTCTTGTTATAAACAAATTCAGAGTTGCAATTTTAACTAATTTATAATCTATTTAAAAGTACTTAACTGGCTTATGATACAGGGTGTTATTATAATTATGATATTTTAAAAAATAGTACTTAATTAGTTTATGATAATGATAGCTAGTTAATGATAGTTATTAACATTCTCAGTTAATGATGTATTAACATTCTACCCCCCGCCCTCCCCCCGTTGAACGGACGTTCAACTAATATCCTCTTCCTTAGTGAATTCGAAGTTATGATGTTGATGCCGTCTAGCAGCCGCAATCAGATGGTTTCTTTGCGTTTGTTCTCTGTTTTAATGAACTCGCTGAAGGATGTTGTAAGTGGCGATGATTAGTACAATACCGAGTGTAACATATCCTAACGAGAAATGGTGTATGTCATATTCATGGCTTGTTTTTTGTAAATGCTGATGGTTCTTAAGGTCCTCAATTCTTTGCTTTAATTCGGTCATGTTGTGGAGAATGAAATATGCCCAAAATGGACCACAGAAATCTAGCCCCGCGTTTAAGAAAGGTCTGGCAGGTTAAACCCTATATGCTGATAAATTTCCCATCAGTTGTGACATAAGTTTAGGCTTTGTACAACAGAACGCGCTACGGTTTTGCCTTTGATGGTTCAGAATCGTTGTCGTGACAAGGCCAAGAGTGTTTGAGGTCATACATACGAGTTGCGTTGGTGTTATTCCGTAAATATCATTTTGGTGATTGAATGCCCATAAGGTAGAAGTGCTGGGTACGATATGGCAGCATTTTCTAACCGACCTCCTAATCTCATAATTCCATCTTCATCTAAAAATGGAGTTAGACATATCAGTGGGCCTTGAGAGCTGACCGAACCTTCTCGTTCTAAGTGATATTCCATTCTGAATAAAACGATACACGTATGCAATTATTCTCTGGAGTCAGCTAGATGAGTTTTTGTGATAATTTTTGTTCAAATTGAAGATTCGACGATGTAGATGCTGTTGAAGAAGTTCTAGGTTGTTTCTTTTCCAATTCTGTTTCTGGTACCATTTGTTTAGCGTTCCACCTATTCTCTGAATTGTATAGGAATAGAGGGCCATAAAACCATAAACTGTGGTTCTTGAGCTTGCTAGGTGCTACTCCTCGAGAAAGACAATCGGCTGGATTTTCCTTCGGTGGTACATGATGCCATTCTTCAGCGGACGATAACTCCTGGATGGTAGCGATTCTATTGACTACAAACGTATGATATATTGCTGAATCAAAATTTATCCAGGCCAGAATGATCATGGAATAATAGCAAGGTACTGTTAAGGATAGATCTTGCTTCACTCGATGAACCAACTCAGCACCGATTTTGGCTGCGCACAATTCCAGACGGGGTAATGTTGTCTTTTTTAAAGGAGCAAGCCGTGATTTCGCACAAAGGAGTCGCACAGTGATGGTTCCGTCTGATAAAACAGCACTAACATATATAGCTGTTCCATATGCCTGCTCTGATGCGTCGCAGAGAACGGTATGGTGTTGAACATGTGTCTCGGTACTCGTATTTCTTTTAAACAATTTAACTCAGAGCTGTATGTGATCCAACGAGAATGTAATTCCATAGGCACTGCAGCATCCCAATCGAGTTTATGTTCCCATAATTTTTGTAGTATTCATTTGGCGGAAACTATAACTAGATTCAATCATACTGATGGGCTTTACTATTTCATTAAAACCAGCTCCGAATACGTTGCAGTTAATGAAAGAACACTCGAATATATATTTCTTAAACAAAACGAGCTTAATGAATGTACAAATGCAGACGACAATCTTTCAATTTGCAAACAAAACTTTTTAATTTATAACCAACATTCAAATAATTGTATAATAAAACAACAATCTTGATCTATCTAATTGTGAACTACAAATATTCAAAGCTTTGTATGAAACCTGGTATCCTCTTTCTAAAATCAATACTTGGCTATATGTCTCTCCATATGAAGTAAATTTGAGAATATCATGCAAAAATATAGCTTACACGGTAAAAATTTATCAAAATGGCATTCTCGAACTCCAACCCGGTTGTCGAGCATCGACTACACAAGTAAATCTCGAAACCATAAGCGAAGTTGAAGAAATTAAACAAACTGTATACAACTTTAGTCAAACGTTTATGAAAACGATGAAAATTTAAATCTCACAATACCATAAGAAAAATCAATACTCAAAAATGAAAAAATTCAAAAATATAAAAATATCGATTCCGATCTCGATAGAATTAGCATAAGCTTAAATGACTTACAGAAAAATGACTTCAACCCCAAAGAAATACCAGATATTATATAAGTTAACACCAAATCCATTATCAGCATATTTTTTATTATTTTTTGGGAAACAATTATCAACATACGTTCTCACGGTTGCGATACAGGTAACTGCAACGTGACAGTTGTTTACCACAAAATTTTGCTGACGCTATGTCTACCTAAATTAATTTATTTTTCTATAATTTTGTAAAACCTAATTGTAAGAATTTTTTGTAAAATTTAATTGTGATTCTGATTTTGAATAAAGTAGACGTGTCTTAAGTACTTAAAGGATTTGTCTTTAATTTTTTTTCCTTTGCAACAAAGAAATTTTTATTAATTGGCGCCCGAGCAGGGACCCAATAAGCGGTGCATAAAAGTGAAAATTTTTTTAACCATAAAAAATTTAACACTCAAAAAAATAAAAGTGAAAATTTTTTTTTAACCATAGAAAATTTAACACTCAAAAAAATAAAAGTGAAATTTTTTTAACCATAAAAAAATTTTAACACTCAAAAAATAAAAGGAAAATTTTTTAACCATAAAAATTTGACACTCAAAAAATAAAAGGAAAATTTTTTAACCATAAAAATTTGACACTAAAAATTGTGTGAATTTAAAAGAAAACTTTTAAAACCAAATAACTACCAAATCGCACCAGAAGAGGATTTGGAACGAGGCTCCTTAGTAGTCTGACAATCATCAAGGACAAAAAGGAGCAGATAATCAAACTGCAGCCGCCAAGTTTTCATCTTCAGCTTTAAATCGGATCCCAACAACACTATTCAAGGAAAATGATGCTACAGATTTTACTGTAAATCATAAATATTAAGAATTAGATAGATTGAATTTCGTAATATCGGGGAAAGTGAACTCTCAGATAAATTCAAACACAACAAAAATAAATCATTATTTTTTTCCTTTTTACAAAAATTTGTAAATTAAAATATTGAGAGAAAAGTGGAATTTAAAATAAACTTAAATTAAGAAAATTAATCTCAAAAAGAAAAAATCAAAATTTTTTTTTTTTTTTAAATTAGAATATTAAAGAAAATTGAAGTTTAAGTTAAATTTGAATTAATTTGAGAAACTAAAATTCTTATTTTCAATCATTTTAACACAAAAAGAAAATTTTTTCTAATCAAATATTAAGGAAAGTGAGGTTTTAAATAAATTTGAATCAGTTTAAGAAAATCAATTTTAATATAATTTTTTTTTGAACTATTTAAAAATTAGTACAGCTCTTTATAAGAATTAAGTAAATAAATAAATAAATAAATAAAAAAAAAACAAAAAAAAAAACAGAGGTCTCTAATACTCGGAGAGGTGCTAAAATAAAATTCAGATACTGAAGATTAGGAAAAGGCGCTAAAATTGAGAAATTTCAGATAAATTTGAACGAATAAATCAGATTTTCCTTTTTAAATTGATTTTACTGAAATTAAATAAATTTTAATCAACCAAAAATAAATTAATTTTTATAATTACTAAAGGAATTCTAGAATAGAATTTGAGCATATAAATATTCAAAAAATAAAAAATTTTTTTTTAAAGTTATAAATTGGGTTAATTTAGAATATTCTTTACAAAACACATAGGAGCAAATACTTTAATTAAACTGCTATTTAGGACAATCTACAAGCTGTTTTACGTTCTCTCGTTAAGCAGTTCAAATCAATAAAAAAAAAATATAAAAACAAAAATAAACACGATTAGTGACCGAAACACTTAGAAGGGAGGGAAGAGAAATTGTCAAATCCATTATAAATCCAGGTGCCGATACAAACAATGACGTTGATCAGGAAATAACAAATCCATCTGCAAATTTATCTGACATGGACAAGATCCCCGACGTCGTCAAAAGTCTGCGCGAATTCTCTGGTGAAGCAGGAGAATTCAGTTCTTGGTGAAAAAGCGTAGAACGTATCTTAATAATTTACGAACCCCTAATAGGCACCCCAAAATACTACGGTATCCTGAGCGTAATTCGAAATAAAATTACAGGACAAGCCGATATTGTCTTAGAGTCATAAAACACACCATTAAGTTGGAAAAAAATTTCGAAATGTCTTACCCTTCATTACGCTGACAAACAAGATTTGGGTACATTGGAGTACCAAATGACTACTATTGTTCAAGGAAATAAGTCAATTCACGAATTTTACCAATCAGTTTACCACCATTTATCGTTGATTCTGAACAAGCTGACCTCCCGCGATTATTGAGTATAAAAGAACCCGTAGACCTTCCACAAGTTCTGCACTTATGCTTGAAGCTCCAGAATATAGACTTTCGCGTGCAATACGCAAATAGCAACAACCTAGCTAACCGCAAAAACAATATTCACCCCCCAACGTTACCACCTAAACATACTTTACCCCGCACAATACAAACAGCTTCTATACCAGCCCCAAGAAGAATCTTTTACCCAGAATTGTACAGTAATCCACGAATAACTACAAGTCAAATGCAACAATCTTACCCTTTACATCAACATCATCATGGACAATCTCAAACCAATTTTAGGCCCTTATCACCCAAACCCTTACCAAAACCCGAACCTATGGACATAGATCAGTCGATACATTCACGCGCAGTAAATTACCAAAATCATCCCAGATTAATTCCCAATCCTCCGAGAGCTACACCTCGTAACTCTCAAACTGCTCAAGCATCAAATAAACACCAAAGAATCTACAACGTAGAACAACAATGCGACAACGAATGTCCTACAAACAATGAGGAGCAAATGAGTCAATACGCAGCCCAAATGGAACAAGAGGACCTAAAACACGACCAAACTTTGGCAAATTACCTTGATGATCAAGAAAGCCCATACGACTCACCCGAAAATCTAGCTGACATCTATTTTTTAGATTAAGGCGTTCCTCATTGCCTTATGTCGAAAAAGTAATGAGGAACGGAGAAGTACCCAAATTTTTAATCGATACCGGTTCAAACAAAAACTACGTACAACCTCGCCTGATAAGAAATCCTATACCAAACCAAAAGCCTTTCTACGCAAACTCCGTAGGAGGATGCATACAAATTACTCACCATTCATTTATCAAACCCTTTGGACCAGAAACGGATAAGATAAAATTTTTCATATTACCAAGTCTCATATCATTCAGTGGTATCATAGGAAATGATACCTTAAAGTCTTTAAATGCAGTAATTCACACACAAAACAATTATATGACTATTAGTCCGGGAATCAGAGTTCCTTTAAAACAACACTTGCCTGAATCGGTAAACTCTATTAACATAAACACCAATCATCTCACTGAAAAACAACGTAAAACCCTTAATAAAGTACTAGAAAATTGCCCTAACTTTTTTTCCGATCCTGACGAAAAGCTCACCTATACTTCCAAAGTCGAAGGAGAAATACGGACACTCTCAAACGACCCAGTATACTCGAAATCTTACCCCTACCCTTTGGCACTAAAAACCGAAGTGGAGAAACAGATAAAGAAACTACTTGAAGATGGAATTATTCGCCCTTCAAAATCCCCTTATAATGCATCAGTTTGGGTTGTACCAAAGAAACTCGATTCATCTGGAGAGAAAAAATACAGGCTTGTAATAGATTATCGCAAACTAAACTCTGTAACAATTCCTGACAAATATCCTATCCCAGAAATATCTGAAGTGTTAGCAAACTTAGGTAAAAACAAATTTTTTACAATAATAGATTTAAAAAGCGGTTTCCATCAAATTCCATTGAAAGAACGCGACATAGAAAAGACTGCCTTTTCTGTCAATAACGGTAAATATGAGTTTACCCGCCTACCCTTCGGCCCCAGAAACGCACCGTCCATTTTCCAAAGAACACTAGATGATATCCTTAGATAACATATAGGGACAAAGTGTTACGTCTATATAGACGATATAATTATTTTTGGAAAGGACGAAGATGAACATTTTAAAAATTTAGAGGTTGTACTTAAGACCCTTGAAGAGGCAAACATGAAAGTGCAGCTTGACAAGTGCGATTTTCTTAAAAAGGAAATCGAATTTTTGGGTTTTATTGTCTCAACCGACGGCATAAAAACTAACCCGAAAAAAATAGAAGCAATCGTAAATCTAAAACCCCCAAAAACACTAAAAGATTTAAGATCGTTCCTCGGTATGTCAGGATACTATAGGCGATTCATCCGCGATTATGCTAAATTAGCAAAACCCCTGACATCCTTTTTGAGAGGTGAAGATGGTTGAGTGCCCAAGAACATTTCAAAAAATAAGACAATAGAACTTGATTCAGAAGCAATAGAAGCATTCAAAAAAATTAAAAGTAGCCTCATAAGCGACGATATCCTACTCAACCATCCAGACTTCAATAAAGCATTTGAGCTGACAACAGATGCTTCAAACCATGCCATAGGGGTTGTATTATCTCAAAACAATAAACCGATAAAATTTATCTCGCGAACACTTAGTAAAACCGAAGAGAATTACGCGACCAACGAAAAAGAAATGCTCGCCATAATATGGGCACTTAACAGTTTACGAAATTTTCTTTACGGTTCTAGAAAGGTTATCATTTATACAGATCATCAACCTATAACCTACGCATTGAGCAATAAAAACGCTAACGCGAAAATGAAGAGATGGAAAGCCATCTGTTTATTGTGAGAGATGCTTTTATCTTCCACAGTGTATTTCGTAGCCTAAGTACCAAACTTATGCTAGAAATACTTGTGTATCTAAGTGCAAAACTTATATACTGAGAGAAATATACCCAAGTACAAAACTTGTGTATTTATCCTACAATATACTCCAGTACAAAACTGGTGTATTAAGAATTCTATATTAAAATGAAAATGTACCCAAGTACAAAACTTGTGTACGGTTATGAATGCACGTTAACTAATATTCTGGTTATGAATATAAGTTAACTAATATTTTGGTTATGGATATACTTATTGTAATTATAACTGATGTAATTATAATGATTGGTTGGTTATGGTTTTGCTTGACTTGAAATAAACTTTGCTGGATCTAAAACGCCTTGGTAAATACCTAACTCTGAAAAGAAAGGATTTTCAGTGCTCCTGGCAGCCTCACCATAAGAATAAAAGAAGGCTTGATTCACTGAAAATATACTGATACTTTATTGTAAATTTGATTCGTTTATATAGATAAATATTGCTTAGTAATCAATAATACATTTTAAATTTTGCCAATAACTTAATTATATTAATATTAATTTCATACATTATACATTCATCAAATATGCAATATTTACAGGTCGTTTACCTTATTACCTATATTACAATTGCAATAATTTCATATTACACCATGATTCATATTTTTATGTTAGTATCTTTATACCTTTGAAGAATATTTTACTTATATTGCATTTTGTATTACTGTGGGTCAACGTAATTTACTTGTTTGCTGAGTTGACAAAAATGCTGACAAAATATTTTATTGGAACATTAATAAATGAAAAATATTTTACTGTGATGGTGTAATATGAC
Organism: Bombylius discolor; assembly: GCA_939192795.1. Classification (NCBI taxonomy): domain Eukaryota; kingdom Metazoa; phylum Arthropoda; class Insecta; order Diptera; family Bombyliidae; genus Bombylius; species Bombylius discolor. The sequence goes on along the minus strand of OW584240.1, from coordinate 18,871,927 downwards.
ATTATTTTTATAACAATAATGATTTGAATATTTAAATATTGTTGTTGTTAACATTCTCCCGCCCGTTGACTTGTTTGCAAGTCAACTTCTTCTGCTGGAAGTTGAAAATTGATTTTTGGGTTTTGAGGATCAGTTGATGATTCTGTTGATTTGGATCGTCTGTGGTATCCTTTCCATCCCAAAAATATGATAATTCCGATGATTAATAGTAAACTGATATATGGAACGGAGAAATGAAGAATTTCCTTAGAGTGATGTTTAGGATGCCATGCTTCATTTTCCTTAAGGAGGCGAATATGTTGCTTGAGTTCTAAGATATCGTTAGTGTAATTCTTTGGTGTGTTATTGGTGTAATTGTCGATCGTATATGACATTCTGGACCTTAGTGTTGGAGGAATCAATTCACTAAAGTTTTTTGAGTGTGTGATGGTATTATATATTGAGCTTGAGTGGAGCTCAAAGCCTTGTATGGTAGTATGTTCATCTCTGACTGTACATCCTTTAGTGATGGTAATTAGTCCTAATACTTTGATGGTTTCCTGTGATATTTCGTTGTTGCATTGGATGTTTAGAGTAGTTTCATGTTTCATCTGATATATCCATTGGTTTGCACTGTTGAGTTGTATCCAATGTGATTCTTCTGTCGAGGTCTTCATTTGGTGGAATGGCTTTCTGTCGTAATATGTTGATTTCACATTCACTGACTTTCGAACCGACTCTGAACAATGGATGATTTTGTTTGCATAAATGAATTGACTCGTCATTTGTTAAGCATTCGCGAAGTTCTTGTTCTGTGAGTGGATAGTATGAGTCACGATGCAAGTCTACGATCAGAAGTGAACTTGTAGGGAAGATGGTTACATATGTTTCATCCAGATATATTGGAATTGGTGTGATGCTTATCAGTTGATACTGATTGTTTGTGACCAATGGAACTTTTATACGGAAGATTAGAGAATTCTTCGTAGGTCGTCCTGAAATTGTCATCATCTTGTATATCTTTAATACATTATTTGTGGTCTCTGGTAGTCGCAATGCTGCAGGTAGATGTTGTCGGATATTTATGATCTGCGTCTGAAGTTGTTTTGGAGATAGTAATAGTGGATTGATGCTTCCGTGATGTGTATCGATCACTACATCTAACAGGGCTGCTTGTATCTTTTGGTAATCTGTGATTATCAAAATCAATCTAAATGAAATGGCATTAAAGGTTTCCATTAGTTTTTGTTCCCGCAAGTCTTCCTGCATGTTCTAAATTGTTTCGCTAGTATGGTTCATGTAGATATTAAATTCATTAATTTGCCGTTCTGCTGTTAACTGAAACCTTCGGATTATGTTGGTGGTAGAATCAACTATACTTTGTTGTTTTATTAAATCCAGAAGGTGTTCTTGATTATCATGGATGTTTTCTATTGTTTTTGAAATTTTTTCCGCATATTCTGAATCAAGAACTCCAAACAACGAACTGGCCACATTTCCAATGATGTCCAATGGGGATCGTTCAACTCTTTGATACATTTGAGGTTTTATGATTTCGTTAGAGCTCTGAATCTCCAATTTGGTTCATTGTGGCATCACATATTTGATTTTCTATTATCTTTTCACATATATCCGATAATTGTTGAGTTCCATATTTTATTATTTCCAATTCCCTCCAATATTTTTTGGTGTCAAAGTACACTACAATGTTCCATTCATCTGTTATGAGATATGTCATTCCTAAATTCTCGAAGTACAATCCGGGGTTGGTGTCCAATGGTTGTATGTTAACTTCACCTTTAACTAATAGTGGTAGTACTAATAATGTCAGAAGAAGTGAGGTTGCTAAATTCGTCTTAACAGTACGTCGCGTTTTAGTTGCTGGTTGTATTTCTACCTCCTTGGTACTACTTGATTCATCGGATGGTCTTTTGAGTGGTCGGACGTCTTCTTGCTTGGAATCTCCTTCTTTTTCCACTGGTAGTGGTGCCAAGTTCGCTATAGCTCTTCGGACGATTCCTCTCGCAGTTTTAATGTCGGCGACTCTTACAACTCCATCTTTGCCTTTTATAGTTTGAACTATTCGCCACAAAGGCCATGAAAGCACTGGATTATTGTCTTCTTTTATGACGACCATGGTTCCAGGTTCAATGTTGTCTAATTGTTTTTTCCACTTGTGTCTTTGTTGCAGTTGGTTCAAGTATTCTCGGCTCCAACGGGTCCAAAATTCAGATTTAATTTGGGATGTAAATTTCCACCAGTACAGTAAATTTCCTTTAACAGGTGTTATAAAATGAACTCAACTAATTCTATTAATCTATTTCATTGTTACATACACCAGTAAAACTTAATTCCTATGCAATTGTACAATTGTTATTACCACTACTGTAGGTCAATCTCACTCGATGAACACGTCATAATCATAACTCAATTTATTTTGTTATTACCAATACATTATCAATTGCATCATTATCTCCCGTTACATCAATACATTTATCTCGTTTATTGTATCAATATCAACATTTACTCATCCAACTTAAAAATTTGTACTTATTCGTGTTTTTTGATATCGACGGTGCTCGAGTGAGGTTGATGGTAATCATAATAAATTTACTTAGTGTATATCTTATAAAAGAATTTATAACGTCAATAAAAAAAATCAAGGTTTAGTTAATAATTTTATTTATTCTAAAACATAATTTTGGTCCTTCGAGCCGGATCCTTCATAGAAGGATAATAGTAAATTCAGTTTAAAAATAATAATAATTAATTTGCAACATACATTATTAAGCAATTGAACACATGGCAGCATCTTCACATGGAATCATACATTATACATAACATTGGCATGCAGAGACAATAATTATTGCAGAAATAAAATATTAAGGGAAGTATAATTTCAAAATTGTAAGTTATTTTATCAATATTATTTTATTTAAAAAAAAAAAAAAGGATATATATACATAATAAAATCATATTTGAAATAGTACTCGAAACTTCTATATATTGAACAATACGTAATTACATAGAAAGAATGCCGGTATTTAACGGACTTCATTAACGGGTAATTGAATTAATGAAAACCAGTTCTACCTATGTATCTTTATTTGTAAAATTAACTTCAATTTTTCTGTGATTTTTTCGAATAATATTCTTTATTATATGTGTAAAATGAATATATCTGATATATCATCGTGATAATTTGTGCAATATATTATTTATTTATTTATTTAAACTCAATACTATAGTTATACGAGTGTTATCATATTCATTATTATATTTATATTATATTTGATGCATGTAGTGATATTTTGTGTACGTCAGTCTTATACATATTTATTAATTATATATGTAATTGTGGTATATTACAATTCCACACCTTTTGTTGAGCTACAGGGTGTACAAACCTATAGCACGTGTTATTGAAATTTACATGTAATCTGAATACAAGCTGTAAATAAAGGAGCATTTATTAGCTTAAATGTAACTTCCATTTATTTATCGTGCATTGTAAAACTCGTATTTATGAAACTGGTAGCATAATTGAACTCGTTATCAGGGGCACGTGATGTAAATTGAACATTACAAACTCTCTTTCGCAAGTTGAGTTTTGTTCGTTGACAGACTGTTTCTATATTCAAATCTGAGTGAACTAAATCCATTTCAAACCTTTTCAAAACTTTATTAGTTAGCCATTGAAATGGAAGTCATTAAAACTAAACGTGGTTACGTGAAGGCTAGTGTTACACGCATATGTAATTATTGTGCAAACATTACAGCTGAAACAACAATTGAAGCATTACAAGCAAGATTTGAAAGACTAAATGAAGCATGGAATGATTTTAAGTCCTACCAAAATCAAATGTACGAATTTGCTGAAGATTCTAATTTCGAGGATCAAGAGGACGAAGAAGCAGAATTTGAAGGAAAATATCTTACTGCCAAAGCAGTACTCAGTAAGGCCATTAAGGATCGTTCTGCTGTTGCTTCAATCAATAATAACACAAATCCTAATGATGCCTTCACTCGTCTTGCTGATCAACAAACAAGTTTCTTAGAACGGTTTTCAAGTACAGGTGTCGCATTGTCCTTGCCTTCAGATAACTCAATTCAAACAAAACTTCCAAAGTTAAATATTCCAACCTTTTGTGGAAATTACAATGAATGGATTTCATTTCGCGATTTATTTACTGACTCAATACACAATAATGCACGGTTAACTGATACTCAAAGATTTCAATATTTGAAGGGTTTTTTAAAGGGTGATGCAGAAGCACTTTTACGACACATTCCTGTAACTGATACTAATTATGCTGAAGCGTGGACACGTTTAAGGAATAGATATGAGAAAAAAGGTCAAATTATAAAGACATTTATCCAGTCTTTTTTGAATTTACCATCAGTCTCAACTGCTTCTGCTATGTCTCTAAGACGTCTTTCAGATGGATCGGATGAGGTCATTCGGGGATTACGTGCTTTAGGGGATTCTGCTGAAACCCGTGATCCATGGTTAATATACCTTCTGATAAATAAAACTGATCCAGATACACGACAAGAATGGGCAGAACACACTGTTGATATCGAATTTCCCACTATTGAACAATTGTTGAAATTTATTGAAAAACGATGTACAGCTTTAGAAAACTCACAAGTGTCGACTCGTTCATCAACTGTTAGTACAAAGGTTAATAAACCATCAACCTCATTTAAGACATTTCATTCAGTCGCTTCTGATACATCACAAACTAATCAGTCAATCATATGTCCCCTATGTGCTTGCAATCACTTATTGTTTCAGTGTTCTGAATTTAAGGCGTTAGGCATTATATCTCGTCGTACGTTTGTAAACGATAAATAACTTTGCTTTAACTGTCTGCGAAGTGGTCACAACTCCTCAAATTGTAGATCACCACATACTTGTAATCAATGCAACAGACGTCATCACACATTAGTACATCTACTATCAAACGGTCAGACTAGTAATAATAATAACCAGATCAACACTAGAGCTACATCATCAAACTCATCAAATAATGCATCTGATCCAACTCGTGACTTATCACCGTCAACTCAATCGAATGCTTCACCTACTCAATCTCTCGTAAGTACCCATTCAACATCTCGTTTGTCGCAAACTCATTCGCTTTTGCCTACTGCTGTTGGCTATGTTGTTGATGTTAAGGGTAATAAATCTAATTGTCGCATATTGCTCGATTCAGGATCACAGGTATCCTTTATCACAGAATCTCTCGTGAAACAGCTAGGTTTGAAACGCAGTCATGCCAGGATTCCTGTAACTGGACTCTCGTCCATTGGAGCTGGGACCACTAAAGGAATTGTCACTCTCGAACTTCACTCTCGATATACATCACAACCTGTAACTATTAATGCATACATTCTCAACAAAATTACTTCGTCGGTACCAAATTCTATAATTGAACTTCCATCCACCAATTTGTTTTCCACACTACAACTAGCTGATCCATCATTTAACATTCCTGCGTCTGTCGACATTTTAATTGGTGCTCATAAAATGTTTGAAATTTTACAAGAAGGCTACATTCAAGGAAGCAAAGGTTCTCCATCTGCTCAACTTACGCTGTTTGGTTGGACAATTGTCGGAGAAACACTGATTGATCACCCACACATTGACTCGTTTCAAGACTCCCTCGTATCCTTAGTGTCAGACATAGATATCGATCGCTCATTACAAAAATTCTGGGAATTAGAGAATATTAGTGTGTATCAGCTAACTCACTCTCCAGAAGAACAATTTGCAGAACAACATTTTGTCAAAACTCATTCTCGTACCAACCAAGGAAGATACATCGTAGAGCTTCCGTTCAAATCTCCACCCATTGAACTTGGACATAGTTTTTCTTCAGCCCTCAAACGCTTAAAATCAATGGAACGACGTTTTACACACCACCCTGACCTAAAAGAAAAATACTGCTCCTTTATCGATGAATATATGAATTGGGTCACATGGAAAAAACGCCAGGCAATGAAATTGAGTGTGAACACGCCTTCTATCTACCACATCATGCCATTTTTAAACCTGATAGCAGTACAACAAAATTACGTGTAGTGTTCGATGGCTCGGCTAAGTCGTCAAATGGAACCTCTCTGAACGATTCATTGTTGATTGGACCGTCCACCCAGAAGGATTTATTTTCAGTATGCTTGCGTTTTTGAAGACATAAATACGTGTTCACAGCAGACATTGAGAAGATGTACAGGCAGATATTGGTGGCCAAAAAACATTGTGATTTTCAGCGTATTTTATGGCGTCAATCTTCATCACAACCTGTTGAACACTATCGACTCCTCACTGTAACATATGGTACATCTGCTGCACCCTTTCTCGCCATTCGAACGCTGCAACAATTGGCGATAGATTCTGAGAAGAAGTTTCCAAATGCATCCAAGGTTCTTCGTAACGATTTCTATGTTGATGATGCTATGACAGGTGCTGATTCAATAAATGAACTTATGGATCTAAAAGATGACCTTGTTAATGTTCTGAGTTCTGCTGGGTTCACACTTAGAAAATTCTGTTGCAATTGTGGGCCTCTGTTAAGATCTCTTCCTGAAGCTGATTGTGAACTATCTGAAGTTGAAATAAATGATGATTCAAAATCTGTTAAGGCTCTTGGATTGCGCTGGCATCCTGCTGCTGATGTATTTTCATTTAAGGTATCACTGTCAACTGATACTATTGCCACCAAAAGACGAATTTTATCCGATGCTTCTAAGATATTCGATCCCTTAGGTTTTTTGACACCGGCAATAGTCATGATTAAAATTCTATTTCAACAGCTGTGGTTATTGAATTTACAATGGGACGACCCTGTGCCAAACGATATTTCGAAACAATGGTATTTGATTCGTGAGGAACTTGTGCACTTAGAACACCTTCGTATTCCTCGAAATCTATGTTTACAAAAGACACGGTATCAGGTTCATGGATTTTCGGATGCGTCTCAATCGGCCTTTTCTGCGGTTGTATATTGTCGATCAATAAGTGCTGACGGTTCTATTAAAATTCGCCTTATGGTCGCCAAAAGCAAGGTTGCACCATTGAAACAATTATCAATACCGAAACTAGAGCTTTGTGCAGCTGCAATGCTAACCCGTTTGTTACAAAAGACTTGTTCGACTTTAGATTTAGAATTCAGTAATGTCTGCGCATGGACTGATTCACAAATTGTACTGCAGTGGTTATCCTCCATACCTCGTAGATGGAATACATTCGTTGCAAATCGAACATCGAGCATTTTGGATATACTTCCTCGTTCTCAGTGGCGTCACGTCGCTTCAGAAGACAATCCCGCAGATTGTGCTTCTCGCGGAATCTTATCCTCGGAGCTAATCAAGTATGAACTGTGGTGGAAGGGTCCAAAATGGTTGATATTGGATGAGTCGCTGTGGCCATGTAGCACATCATCGAACAACATTGAAATTGAAGTTCCTGAAGAAAGAAAATCACCGTCTGTTCTAGCCTTCGCAGCTATAACACCACCTCACATGTTTGATGACCTGCTATCCAAAATCTCCTGTTGGAAACGAGTTATAAGAGTTCTTGCTTACTGTTTCAGGTTCGTCAATCATTGCAAAAATAAATGTCGAAATGCAGTCTCACAACCACTTCAACATGATGAAATTCATAACGCAAAGATAGCATTGATTGTTTACGCTCAAAAACAAGAATTTGCTCAGGACTACAAGGCTCTACGGCATGCAAAATTACTTCCATCACGTAGTAAGTTGATAAAATTGTCTCCATTTATTGATACACAAGGAGTAATTCGTGTTGGCGGACGCATCACTCACTCATCGTTATCATATTCATCGAAACATCCAATCATACTACCAAAGGGACATGTAGTAACGCAACTAATCATCAAGGACTCGCATTCAACACATCTGCATGCAGGTACATCAGAGTTGTTTTCAATTTTGAGACAATCATACTGGATTTTAGGCTGTCGAAATATGGTTCGAGAAGTGGTCCATGACTGTATACCTTGCTTCAAACAGCGACAAAGCATTAATCATCAGATAATGGGTGACTTACCTGTAGATCGAGTAACATATTCCAGACCATTCCTCAACGTAGGATGCGATTACGCTGGTCCCTTCACTTTGCGCACCCATCGAGGAAGGAACCCACGATTTACAAAAGGATATTTGGTTTTATTCATATGTTTTTCAACAAAGGCATTTCATTTAGAGTTGGCCAGTGACTTGACTACTGATGCATTTATAGCAGCATTAAAGAGATTTTTTGCACGACGCGGAAAATGTCAGCATATTTTTTCAGACAATGGCACAAATTTCAAGGGCGCTCATCGTATGCTGTCCGAATTAGATACATTAATAAGATCGCAATCTCATAATGCATCTGTCCAAGATTATCTCTCTACCAGCGGCATTCAGTGGTCATTTATTCCTCCAGCTGCTCCTCACTTTGGTGGGCTATGGGAGGCAGGAGTTAAAACCGTAAAATATCATCTTAAACGTGTTATAGGCAATAACATCCTAACCTTTGAAGAAATGTACACAGTGTTGACCCAAATAGAGGCATTGATAAATTCTAAACCTTTGTGTTCTGTGTCTGACCTTGATGTTGATGTTCTTACTCCGGCTCACTTCCTCATTGGTCATTCTTATGCTATACTTCCAGAGACCGATCTCACCAACACATCTACATCACGATTAACAAATTGGCAGCTGCTTCAAAACATGATGCAGGGATTCTGGAAACGCTGGCATCAAGATTATCTCACATCGTTACAACAACGGCCAAAATGGTTTCTACCAAAACCTGATGTCAAGCTTGATGCAATCGTTCTGATAAAGGAACCAAATACACCTCCAGCTAAATGGCACCTAGCACGAGTTGTTGAACTGCATCCTGGACAGGATGGTCATGTCCGAGTAGTCACTGTTCGCTCCACTAAGGGAACATTCAAACGTCCAATTACAAGTATTGTGCCACTTCCTACTTCTTAGCCTGGATTCTCCAGCGGGGGCCGGAATGTTATAAAATGAACTCAACTAATTCTATTAATCTATTTCATTGTTACATACACCAGCAAAACTTAATTCATGCACATTATTATCACGTATTAATTATCATTAATTCCTATGCAATTGTACAATTGTTATTACCACTACTGTAGGTCAATCTCACTCGATGAACACGTCATAATCATAACTCAATTTATTCGGTTATTACCAATACATTATCAATTGCATCATTATCTCCCGTTACATCAATACATTTATCTCGTTTATTGTATCAATATCAACATTTACTCATCCAACTTAAAAATTTGTACTTATTCGTGTTTTTTGATATCGACGGTGCTCGAGTGAGGTTGATGGTAATCATAATAAATTTACTTAGTGTATATCTTATAAAAGAATTTATAACGTCAATAAAAAAAATCAAGGTTTAGTTAATAATTTTATTTATTCTAAAACAACAGGATTAGCATGAGGATCTATTTGAGTGGTTAGTGGTTCCCCGATGAAGAAATGTCCTAGGGTTAGAGCTCCTAAATCTTTGGGATCTTCTGACATTGGCGTAAGAGGTCTTGAATTGAGTATCGCCTCAATTTCAACCATAACTGTCCCCAGTTCTTCATAAGTTAGGACAGCAATTGCAATGCTCTTGGAGAACAAGTTCTTCGCTGCCTTGACCGCTGCTTCCCATAAGCCGCCAAAGTGTGGTAACCGAGGTGGAATAAAGTTAAAATCTATTCCTTTGTCATTGCACATTCTGCTAATTTTGGTTTGCGCCTCTTCTCCAAAAATACAGTTTTCTAGCTCTTTGAACTGATTTTTAGCGCCCACGAAATTCGTTGCATTGTCGCAGAATATTGCCTTACAGTTCCCTCGGCGCCCAAAAAATCGTTTTAATGCTGCTATAAACGATTCTGTTGTTAGGTCACTCACTACGGCTATGAACGGCTTTGGTAGCGAAGCAGCAAAATATCGCTATGTATAATTCAACTGGTTTCTTTCCTCTTATCTTGAAATGAGTGAAGAATGGTCCTGCAAAGTCAACTCCCGAATTAACGAATGGTCGCGATGGTTGTATTCTTGATGCCGGTAGATTCCCCATTAGTTGTGTGAGTAGTTTTGGCCTGGCTCTGACGCACCTAACACAATTTTGGACTACCGACCGTGCTACTGTCTTACCCTTTATGGGCCAGAATTTCTGACGAGTGATGCTTAGTAAGGTCTGTGCTCCAACATGTGAGTTTGTGATATGATAGTAATTGAGTATCATTTTTGTTATATCATGTGGGTATGGTAGCAGTATCTGGTGTTTTGCAGCGTACGGTAAGTCAGCTTTTTTTAGCCTTCCTCCTACTCGAATTACTCCGTGGTTGTCTACAAATGGCCATAGGCTTATGATAGGGCTTCTGGTATCAACCTCCTTGTGCTTTCTTAGCTGTATTAATTCTTTTGGGAATCCACGAGTGCATCATCTAATTTTTGTGCATCTAGATGACCAGTTTTCCGATACTATTTCTGGGGCTGGCAGTTTTTAATGAATCTCAAGATATATGCTGTTACTCGTTGTAAGACCTTGAATGAGTTACGGTGATTAATGTGTTCTGTTATGTATTCGGCAGACTTTGTAATCCCCAATGCAGTCTTTTTTTTCTTGAGTTCTAACTCGGCATTCAAGTGTTGAGGTTTTTGTGGCCATGCCTTTTCAGGAGCGTGTAGGAACAGTGGACCATAGAACCACAAATTGCACTCGTGTAACCTCATTGGTTCGACTCCTCTGGATACCAGGTCGGCTGGATTTTCTTTAGTTGGTACATAATTCCATTGTTCTGAAGAGGTGATTTCGTGATTTGCTGCAATTCGATTAGCAACAAATGTGTTGAACGAAACGGAAGAAGAGTTTATCCAGGCCAGTACTATCTCCGAGTCTGTCCAACAGTAAGCTGGTTCTGTCCATTTTAAATCGATTTTGACTCGGTGCAGTAGTTGGGCAGTGAGTTTCGCAGCACAAAGTTCTAATCGTGGAGTTGTTAATGTTTTGGTCGGTGCCACTCTAGATTTGGCACATAGTAGCCGTACTACGATTGTACCGTCGTGAAGAACTGAGCGCACATAAATCGCACAACTTTATGCCTTTTCTGATGCATCGCTGAAAGCATGTAGTTGCATATCCTTTGCCGATTTTCCAGCTACGATATGCCGTGGTATTTTGAGGCTATGTAAAGTTTCAATTCCCTTGCGAAATTGATTCCACTCGAAGTAAAGTGCCATAGGTAATGCAGCGTCCCAATCTAGTTTTAATGTCCATAACTTCTGCATAAAAATTTTTGCCTTGATGATAACCGGACTCAAAATTCCGAGAGGGTCAAACAAATGGGCTATTTCCGATAAGATTTTTCGTTTGGTCGTGGTGGATTGGTTAATGTTTTGTGCTGATGTAATCTGGAATTCATCTGTTTTTGGCAACCAGATTATTCCTTATGTTTTTATATGACACTCGTCGGCTTCATGGATGTTCAGCTGCGGAGCTCGATCTTGTGGAGGAACTTTATCCAGTAATTTTGAGTTATTTGCGCACCACTTTCTTAGTTTGAAACCTGCAGACTTAAGTAGTGCATTCAGTTGTTCTTGCTTTTCCAAAGCTTCTTGTATTGTATTTGCTCCCACCATTGCGTTATCGACATAGATCTTCTTCTAAACTTTTGGACCCAGCTGGATATTGTTGTCTGCCTTGTACTGCTGAACGTTTTAAACATTTTATTGCTAAATATGGGGCTGATGTGACACCATATGTTACGGTATTTAACTGATAGATTTTAGTGTGTTCATTTTCATCATTTCTCCATAATATCAGCTGGTAGTGTCTGTCTGCAGGATCAACGAGAACCTGTCTGTACATTTTTTCTATGTCAGCCGTAAAAGTATATTTTTTCATTCTAAATCGTAACAGTATGGACATCAACTCGTCTTGAATTTTTGGACCTTTATGTAATATTTCATTTAGTGATTTGCTAGAATCTGTCCTTGCCGATGCATCAAAGACTACCCTTAGTTTTGTAGTGGTACTATCTGCTTTGAATACACAATGGTGAGGTTGTATTTCGGTCATATGTCCTAAGTCTTCGTATTCCTTCATGAATTGTATATATTGCTCCTTTAATTCTTGGTTCTTCTGAAACTTCCTTTCCATTGATTTGAGGCGTGCCATTGCCATTTGCTTCGAGTTTCCAAGCGTTTTGGAACTTTCTCTGAATGGCAACCTAACTATGAATCGTCCGTCCTTATCTCTCTGTGTCGTTTGGTTGTAATATTCTTCACAACGGATTTCTGCTGCACTCATAGGTTGTTGTGTGGTAATTGGTTCTTCTATATTCCAATATTTTTCAATTTGTTCTGTCAACTTGGTTTCATCATGTACACAGATTCCGCATATCTTAGCTTTAGAAGTGGTTTGGTGGTTGACCCTTCCAGCAAATATCCAACCCAGTGTGGTATTTTGTAATGTAGGAGCGTGGTCTCCCAATTTGACTTGACCAATTGCTAATAAATCAAAGTACAGTTCTGCTCCAATAAGCATGTCAATACTTCCTTGTTTATAAAATTCTGGATCTGCAAGAGGCAGGTTCTTTGGTACCTTCCAACTATTTGTATTTAGGTGCACTGAGGGCTGGTCTGTGGTGATTTGTTTCAAAATATATGCTTCTATATTAGCTGTGAATCCACTATGGTTTGATTGTATTGTTAAATTGACCTTATCACTTATTGTTTGATTGTTTCGGCCAATACCTTGTACATGCATTGGATCCTCTTGTGGTTTTAATTTTAATTGCTTAGCTTATTTTTGAGTTATAAAGTTGAGTTGTGTTCCTGTGTCCAGTATTGCGCGGCATTCTATCTTCCGACCGGTGTGAGATATTACGCCAAGCTTTACTGTACTCAGTAGCACATAATCTTCATGTTGATCAATAACTTCAGCGGCTAATGTGGTAGCCACACCTTGTGGTTGTGAGCTCGGTTTTGGTTGGTTGGTTTTCTTTTTATCTTGTTGACCCTTGGTGGATCTTAATTTAGTGGTTTGATTGTCTTCAATATGGACCAATGTATTGTGTTTTTGGGAACACTTTGTACATGGTCTTAATGTGCATGTGTCTGCCCTATGACCACTTCTCATGCAGTTAACGCATAGCTTAGCTTCACGTAAAAATTGATACCTTTCACCTGGTGATTTGGCTAGGAATACTTTACATGCATACAATGCATGGTCTTGAGAACATATGGCACAACCATTTCCCTTTATCGCTGAAGCAATTGATGCGATCCTGGTAATTGATTTGTCCTTGGTAAAAGTTCGTGAGCCTGCTGCTTCTAAAGACTGGAATCTAGATTGCAGGAAGTCTAACACACTTTTCAGGTCATGTACTTCTTTAGGTTTTTTCAATGATTGTTCGTATAGTGTCATTGTATTAGCATCGACCCTTTTGAGCAAAATATGAACTAGTATAGGGTCCCATGAATCTACTGCTATTCCCAGATTTTTCAGTCCTAGTAATCATTCTCTCGTCACGTCATGCAACGATTTCAATCCATTAGCAGATTCTTTATGACAAATGGGTTGGCTGAACAATTTATTTAAAAACGTTGTTACCAATAATCTTTTGTTCTCATATCTTTCACATATGAGATTCCACACATCATCATAGTTGCTGTCACATACAGGCAGATGCTTAATTAATTGTTGTGGTTCTCCTGCTAGATTACTAATCAGATAGAACATTTTCTCTCCACCACTCATATTTTGGTTGTGTATAAGTTGAGTGTATAGATCTCGAAACTGAGTCCACTTTGAATAATCTCCTGTAAACGTAGGAATGGTTATTTTTGGTAACTTAAGTTGACTAGTGGAATTTTCCCTTTTAGCTGTTCCTTTCATGCCTTGCAGATTCGATGTCAATGAAATCAAAGTGTCTTGTAACCAATATTCCAGTTCGAGATAATATGTAGCACTGTAGCCATTTGGCTTATTTTCTCGTGCTAATTTCCATATTTTTTGGTCTAAGTGCCGCATTTCATTTGCGTACTGATGTAGCAAACTGATTTTATATTCTAAATACGCGGCTGCCTGCCAGGATAACTCCTTTGCCTCAATGTCTTCAAGAAAATGGGTAATATTTCGCATAAGTACCTTTTGTTTTTGGACCATAGTCAGAACTGGATCATTGTTTTCATCTTCGTTTTCAAACGTAAATGATACTGCTGACTTTGTGCTTGTTGTGGCATCATTCTTTTCATTTTTTTGTTGATGAGAATCTGTGTCATCAAATTGTTGTAAGGCCTGAATAAGTTCTTTCAACTTGTCTCTTCTAGCCTTAACTTCATTAAAGAAGTCATTAGTGAAGTATTCTGATGATTTATCGACTTCAGTAGAGGTTGAAAGTTTTTCATGGTTTTCTTCAAAAATAATCCAATGTTGTTCAACATTATTTAACCTTGTTGTTAGATAAGTTTGGGTCTTTCTATATAATGAATCCTTCTTGAAATTTATCAACAAGCGGTTGATTTCAAATCCTATATCACTTTGCTTTGCAAATAATGCCTCCATCATGTAGCCTAAAATCACGTCGGGGTCACCAAATGTTTATTGTGAGAGATGCTTTTATCTTCCACAGTGTATTTCGTAGCCTAAGTACCAAACTTATGCTAGAAATACTTGTGTATCTAAGTGCAAAACTTATATACTGAGAGAAATATACCCAAGTACAAAACTTGTGTATTTATCCTACAATATACTCCAGTACAAAACTGGTGTATTAAGAATTCTATATTAAAATGAAAATGTACCCAAGTACAAAACTTTTGTACGGTTATGAATGCACGTTAACTAATATTCTGATTATGAATATAAGTTAACTAATATTTTGGTTATGGATATACTTATTGTAATTATAACTGATGTAATTATAATGATTGGTTGGTTATGGTTTTGCTTGACTTGAAATAAACTTTGCTGGATCTAAAACGCCTTGGTAAATACCTAACTCTGAAAAGAAAGGATTTTCAGTGCCCCTGGCAGCCTCACCAGAAGAATAAAAGAAGGCTTGATTCACTGAAAATATACTGATACTTTATTGTAAATTTGATTCGTTTATATAGATAAATATTGCTTAGTAATCAATAATACATTTTAAATTTTGCCAATAACTTAATTATATTAATATTAATTTCATACATTATACATTCATCAAATATGCAATATTTACAGGTCGTTAACCTTATTACCTATATTACAATTGCAATAATTTCATATTACACCATGATTCATATTTTTATGTTAGTATCTTTATACCTTTAAAGAATATTTTACTTATATTGCATTTTGTATTACTGTGGGTCAACGTAATTTACTTGTTTGCTGAGTTGACAAAAATGCTAACAAAATATTTTATTAGAACATTAATAAATGAAAAATATTTTACTGTGATGGTGTAATATGACATTATTTTTATAACAATAATAATTTGAATATTTAATTATTGTTGTTGTTAACACCATCTTAGAAGAATATAACCATGAACTTAAATATAAACCGGGTAGAACGAACATTGTGGCAGACACTTTATCCAGACTTCCATCACAAGCAAATTCTTTGATTTCGACACAACATAGTGATGATAGTTCATCACACGATGTCATACCAAGCATCGAAACCCCAATAAACGTCTTTCGTAACCAGTTGGTTCTAAAAATAGCTGATGAAAATTCATATCAGGACATGAAACCGTTCGAAAATTATCGGAGACATATCTTTACTAAACCCACCTACACAGGAAAGGACATTTTGGAAACATTCAAAATATATTTAAACCCACAAACGATTAACGGCCTCTACGCAGATGAAAGCATTATGGGAAAGGTGCAAGAAATATTTTCAAAACACTTCAAAAACTACAAAATTCGACGAACATCAATGATGGTAGAAGACGTCCCAAGCGAAACAGAACAAGAAGAGAAAATTTTGAAGGTACATAGAAGAGCCCGCATAGGAATGCCGAAGAAAACAAACTTCAATTATTAGAAAATTGTTACTTCCCCAGAATGAGTTATAAAATAAAAAGGATAGTGAAAAACTGCTCCTCTTGCAAGGAGAATAAATACGACAGACATCCAAATCACCCCGTCATTAACCCTACGCCCATTCCTAGTTATCCAGGTCAAGTAGTACACTTAGATATCTTCTCTACAAAAAGACATTTGGTCTTAACTGCAACAGATAAATTTACCAAATTCGCCAAAACCAGCCCGATCAAATCCCGTTCAATCGAAGACATTCGAAAACCTCTAAGAGACATTTTATTCTTTTTTTCTGTGCCAGAAACAGTTATAATGGATAACGAGAAATCTCTGAATTCAGCCTCTATTTCATCAATGTTGGAAGACGAACTTCGCATTAAAATATTCAAAGCACCACCCTATAAGAGTGAAGTAAATGGCCAAATAGAAAGGTTTCACTCAACACTCTCAGAAATTATGAGGTGCTTAAAATCAGACGAAACGCCACATTCGTTCGAGGAACTCCTCGAAAGAGCAACGCACGAATATAATTGCACAATTCACTCCGTCACTAGAAAGAAACCAGTCGAACTTTTCTTTGGTAGATCACCTAGAATCTCCCCGAAAAACTTTGAAAAAAGTAGATTAGACAATATAGAAAAACTAAAACTAAAACAGAATAAAGACATAACATTCCACAATAAAAAACGAAACTCAATTAAAAACTATAAAGTAGGAGACACCATATTCGTAAAGCACAATAAAAGACTAGGCTCAAAATTAACTGTCAGATACGTAAAGGAGAAAGTAAAATAAAATTAAAATACAACTGTTATTACAGAGTCGGGTAAGGTTGTGCACAAGAGTAATATTAGAAATTAATTTAATTACAGATCAATTTTCATCATTGGAAAAGCTGAAGTCCAGATACTGGATTATTTAAACTCATGGATAGGAAATTTCAAAATTACTCATGACATAGACCTCAAGCAATATGACAAATTATCATCAGAAATCGCATGACACTATAACGGATGACCCACTGTATCCTTACCTTCATCACGAATTATTTCAAATACAAGGTTTATTAGAAGATCTAAAACCGAAAATAGTTAAAAGGTCTTTAAATTTTATTGGCTCTGCTTGGAAGTGGATCGCGGGAAATCCGGATCATGATGACTTTGTAATAATTCGGGAAAAGATGAACGATATCTTAAAAAATAATAACAATCAGGTTGTAATAAACAAACTGCTTAACGATAGAATTAATAACGTAACAAAAATAACAAACAAAATAGAAAATTTCATTAAAAACGACAGACAATTTAAATACGAATTCATATCTAGTTTACAGTACAAAATTAAATTAATTAAAGAAGAACTTATTAATATTAAATATGCCATAAATTTCGCAAAGTCAGGTACAATAAATTCAATTATGCTTTCAAAAAAGGAAATAGAGTTAGCAACCAGAATTTTAGACAAAGAAAAGCTGCCTTACACAACACCTGAAGAAGCTTTACAATTTTCTGATGTTAAGATTATCACAAATAGCACCTCTCTCCTCTATATTGTAAATATCCCCATTACAACCACTGAGTCTTTCCAAAAAGTAATTGTTAAACCTGTAAAAAAAAATAATGTTACTATAGAAATAGAAAGAAATGTTATAATAAGATATCAGAATAAGATTTACTCTGTAATAAAAAATTGTAAAAATTATAATATGCTTTCCATATGTAATCAAGTCAATTTGGTAGACATAAGCAATTCATCCTGCATCCCCAACTTGTTAAAAAGCTCCGGATCAATCTGCAACAAAATTGGCGGACAGCAAGTACCAAATTTTGAAGAAATTATTCCAGGCTTACTTTTGTTCAACGACTACAGAGGACTTATAAAAATCAACAACAATACGCAATACCTCAACGGCACATTTTTAATTAAATTTACCAATACCACAATTACAATCAACGATAGAACATTTACATCCGCTCACATATCAACCACAAAGATTTTACCAGCTTTTTTGCAACCAATGCTAAGAGAGGGCCAATATAAAGAAATCATGTCGTTAGAAACTATGAGAGAACTAAACATCAATAATACCAAACAAATTGAACTTCTTGAAACCGAAACTAGAATTGGGAAATGGACTAGTATTAGCCTATCAACCGTACTTTTGATTGTCCTACTAATTGTTCTAGTGCAAAAAGTACCAACAAAAAGGTCAGTAGAAATCACAATAGACCAAACTCAAACGCATCCAACAGCATCAACCCCCTTACCAACGTTTTTCTAAAAGAAGAGTCCTTTCAAGCAAACGAGGACGTTAGCATTTGAGCGTGGAAGAGTTAACACCAAATCCATTATCAGCATATTTTTTATTATTCTTTGGGAAACAATTATCAACATACGTTCTCACGGTTGCGATACAGGTAACTGCAACGTGACAGTTGTTTACCACAAAATTTTGCTAACGCTATGTCTACCTAAATTAATTCATTTTTCTATAATTTTGTAAAACCTAATTGTAAGAATTTTTTGTAAAATTTAATTGTGATTCTGATTTTGAATAAAGTAAACGTGTCTTAAGAACTTAAAGGATTTGTCTTTAATTTTTTTTCCTTTGCAACAAAGAAATTTTTATTAACTTATATATTATAATTAAAATTATTCTAATCATACTATGAATTATAAGTATATGTATCGTAATTTTATAATTAAGAAAAAATTAAAATGCAAATTTCGAATAACTCCACACAATGAAAATGATGCGAGCTAAATTAAATATATATGTATGTACCTAGATTATTGATTGTAAAAAAATATATGATAATAATAATATTTCTCATTGTAACACACAATTGTAATACTAGAAATAAGAATAATATTGTTGTAACTCTTAACATATAATTGTAATATTAGAATAAGATTTAGAATCAGCAGAGCTCAATCTTTCCTTAGATGAGTAAATTATCTTAGTATACACACTAAGAGTGTATAATTCTGCCTTCGAAAAAAAATTTTTATTATAATATTTTTTATATACAGTCGACGCAAAAGTGATAGCACACCTCTCTTGAAAATTTTTTTTCATGAATATAAGGTCAATTTTTATTAAAATAAAAAACAATAGTATACTGTTGCAAAAGTAAGAGCACATTTTTACATTATTCTAATAGTTCCGTTGTTTTTTTCTATTTAATACTTTGTAGGTCCCCTTTGTTCTCAATAACCTGACTCCACAAGTTTTTTTGTGAAATTCGATGGTATCTTTTCCCACTCGTCTAGAAGGATATTTTTCAAAGATTCTTTGGATTCTTTCTATAATCGTTACACTTGAAAATGCAAGCATAAATAAATTTCATATTTTGTTATCCGGTATCATATTACACGGTCTACGTGACTTGTGGTCACTACAACAATCTTTTCGAGTTGTAATGTACTAAGTAACAAACTATACAGTTCAGTTGAATTTTAATCGTGCTGTGTTGAAGTCTTAATTCTTTAGTTGAAGTCATCTCTCAATTCTTGAATCTTTTGTTGAAGTCATATCTTAATTCTTAAATACTAAATTCTTAAATCTTAATTCTTAAATAAAGTACTAAGTCCAGTGTTAATTCTTAAATAAAAATAAATTCTATTAATAATAATTTATTCAAATGTGTTTTATTTTTCAATATACAACAATATTCTGAAATCTTTCTCATGTACCACGAAAAAAGAAGAGTATAAAATGTATTCCATTCTGTACAAATACCAACCAAATGTTTAGGATGTTGAAATTTCCAAAAAATGAAAATTTAATAAATAAATGGATTAGAACTTGCAAAACTGATTTAACTGGAAATTTAAATTTTAATTTGTATTTTCAGCACATTTTGAACAAAAATCATTTGGTAGCAAAAAATTATTATTAAACTCGGTTCCAACTTTAAACTTAATTCCTCCAAATAATGATATATCAAATTTTGAACAAGATTCTCTAAATAGTCAAAGATGAATACTTACGAATGTATTACCCATAAATCCTGCAAACGATGAAAATCATTTCAATGCAGAATCAGATTTTGTTTTGCATAATTTGGCTGTTAATGCAGTGAAAACGTATTCTTGAAAGTGTATAAATACGACTGAAGAATATACAACCCTTGAACTGGAAGATATAAATAATATTCGTATACCTCATTCAAAACAAACAGATCGCAGCATATTAGACGATATGGTTTCTGCCCTAGATGTCATGACAATGAAAAAATTGCAGCTTATTATAGACCACAGATTAAAAAATTAAATGAGGAGATTTTTCTAAAGAACCGAAACCATATATTAACAGAACAAATTACAAAGTATTAAAATCAATATATTACAAACGATGTTTCGAATAACATAGATAAATTTGAACATATTAGTGACAACTCTGAAGAATTTTCTAAAATGCTTATCAAAGAAAGATTCAAAAATACTGAATAGGATGAAAAACATAGACACCTAGCACAAATATTGTATTATAAATCAAGTTCTACTTATTTATTTCTCAGACAAACGTTGAATTTCTCCCTACCTTCGACTTCTTCTCTTTATAGATGGATTCCTCTAAAAAAATTAAGTCCAGGATATAATTCTTTAGTTATTGAAAATTTGACATTCTTGGTAAATAGGATAAGTGAATTTGACAAGGAGGTTATTCTAATTTTTGACGAAGTTACCATAAGAAAAGATCTTGTTTATGATTTTAGTTCTGATAAAATAGTTGGTTTAGTAGATTTCGGTAATGACAAAAAACAATCTCGTAGGTAAAAATATTTGTGTCTTTATGATACGGGGAATTCTTCCTAATTGGAAATATGTTTTGTCTTGACGAAAATCTGCAGAAAAAACAAAGGAAGTTTTGTTCGGTGTTTGCCTCTGAACGTATGAAACCTTGGTGCCGTTCGGGACCGGAAATTGATGATGATGATGACGATGTTGATGATTTGGAATCCGAGTCGGATTCAAGTCAGGAACGGCCGAGCTGTCACGAGGGCGAACCGGTTTCATCCCAGTTAAGAAATAGAACTAAGAAAAGTAGGCAGTCTACCGTCACTCATCACCGTGGATAGTTGGTATCGCATATAGCGTCCGTGTACTTTATTCTCTGTAAAAGTAGATTAAGTGCATTACCTTAGTTTTGATTTAGTTTTGTTTAAGAGCCCAATTTAGTAAAATAACTTGCAAAAGGACCGCCTACAGCCTACATTTTTCAACCGATTTTCATGAAATTCCGAATATAGATAGGTGTATGGGAATTGTGGTCCTTAAGTGGAACACATTTTTGAAAAAGTCCTTTATTTCAAAAATACAAGGATTCAAAGTGTGGCTGTTTAGCGATTTTGGGCCTGCAAAGTGACCACCTACAGCTTACAATTTTTAACCGATTTTCATGAAATTTTAAATATAGATAGGTGGAAGGGAATTGTGGTCCTTAAGTGGAACACATTTTTAAATTTTGGTCCTTAAATTTTTTTATATTCGATTTTCGAAGGTACAGAAAAAAAAAATTCACTAAACTTTTCACACTTTTTTCATGTATTAAAACGTTTAGATACTGTGATTTCTTCTTATAGGATTGAAATATAACCTTTTCCAAAAAGTTTAAAAAAAAATTCAGGAAAATTGGTTACGTAGTTTAATTATTATAAATAAAACAAATTGTTAATTTTTCATAAAATTTTATTACTTATTTTTCATTTCACATAAATTTTTTTGCATATTTATGGGTTTAAATAAGAATCACACAGATAGTATAAACTCTATAAACTCGATGCAAATAAAATTGCAATTTTTGTAGTATGTGTGATGATTAAGTAACGTAAACAGCATATAAAAGTTATGTATAGTTAAGGTGCACATAGTTAGGTATATAGATATATTAGCAACACATTTTGTATGGGAATGGTGATCGGTGATGATGAATATGAAATAATAGAATTAGCATGATATGTACATTCATATGTACATATATACTACGCATAAAAGCATATTTCACTAATTGTTGTTGGATTGAAGCAAGTGTATTTTGGGTTTTGGGTGCTAATTTTTTATATTCTGAATATTAGAAAAATTATAGTGTTACATAGAATTTAGATTTCAGTGATTATTTGGTGATAAATCTAATATTTTACTAAAATTTCAGTATTTTTGAATACTACTTTTTTTTAACCCTAGGATTGCCTGATCGTATATAAATGTATACATTCGGACTTTCAGTCTTAATTTAAATATGATCCCTTCGAGCTAGGACCTTGAAACTTCACCAATTCCTCCATTGGAGGATCCTCACTATACACCCCAATTTTCAAAGTCCTATCTCAAAATCGGTAGAACAAAATATTGTTTTTTATGCAAAAACACAAATTTGACGGTGTAAATTTTTTTAAAAATAAAATTTCAAAATTTCCATATAAAATGTATGGTATACATTTGTATACGCACGGCTAAAACTTTGACAATCTTGATCAGGCAATCCAAGGTTTTACTCGTCAATCATTCTACCTCCAAGGTGACGCCGAAAGAATGAATTGAATTGAAAAATAAAATGTACAACATTTAAAAATTTCTACAAATTCTTCATATTTTGAAAACGTTATACCTATATTATACCGTATTATTTATTATCTTAACACTCCATTCAATTTTTGACCGTTTTCGTTTTTAAAGTTGAATATCTCGGGACTCTAAAAACCGATTGAATTGAAATTTCTGCACAATATTAGTTTTGTTATTCTCTATAAAACTCTCTTTAGCACCAAAACGATCCCTTAACTGAGACGCGAGTTACAGGGCGCTAAACATAAAACTCACACGAATCAATTTTAATTATCAAAATTTTACATTTTTTGACTCCTTATAAAAGTATGTTGCCGTGAGACTAAGGAGCTGAAATTTGGTCAGGATATTTTTTGAAGGGTCTAATATTATATGAAATTTTAACGGTGAATATCCGTTAACTAGGACAAAAGGTATAGGGTAAAATACAAAAAAAGTCATTTTTTCAAAAAACAACTTTTTTTCCTTTCTATAAGGCCCTCCTTAGTTCATACCTTGATCCTTGAAAAAAGTATGCATTTCAAGGCCGAGATATAAGAGTTCAAAGTTGAAAAGCCACATATCCTTCCATATGAAAATTTAAAAAATAAAATAATTCAGTATTTTTGAATTTTTACATAAAAAATTTGTTGTATGAAAAATTTGTGACCTTCAACTGAAATAATTTCAGATATAACAGCTGCATGCTAGCTGTAGCCTGTACCTACATACACATTTTACAAACGTACATCATCCATGCAGTATAATCGCTATATAAAGCTATAGCTATAGCTATAGCCATGACTATGAAAATTTTTCAAATCATATACACCAACACTTAGACGAAATTTATTTGCTTGTGTTGGTGCAGACACAAATACATTTCAGACGATGTTACTGTTGTTTTCGAAAAAATTTTTTACTAAATTTGGCTCTTAAAGTAAAGATTTAAATAGGTAATAATAAAGATATCATTAAATTTCTTAATTCGTATTTGTTTTTAATATATATATATTTTCATTCCGTCCTCAAACAAACATCATAATTTTAAAGCCGACAACTGACACTATTAAGTCCTTACGAAATACACTAAAGGATCATAATTTAGTATTTGAAGATGAATTGGCTAGTCATATATACATGAAATCGACTTTCCGAATGTAACTAAGATGTGCCCAAAAGTAACAAAAAAGCATATTGATCCAGGAACGTTTGATAAAATGAGAGTTAAATATGCTGTTCATGTGTTTAGTAGAAGCACTGCTGCAGGCATACAAACATGTATTCATAGCCCTAAGTTTCCTTCAAATTTAATTGAAACTGCAAAGTCAACCAGTACATTCCTACTGAAAATTGATAAACTATTTTATTGCTTAAATAGTAGATCAGTGTCTCATAATAATATCATAAGCTAACCATACCAGATACCGAAATGCTGTATAAAAAAGTTGGACAAGTTCTTTCTAGTAGCAGACAACTCACTAGTAGACAAAAAGCTTTTTTCTTCATAGCAAATCGTGATAGCCGACAACCACGGTATACACACACGGTGTATAATATACTCACCGTAGTATAGTATGGTAGTAGCATACAATATGATTTCAATTGTATTGTTCTCACAACATATGCTCTTTTAATTCGATTTTTTTTATAAAATTTATTAATTTATAAAATTCAAACGTTTATATTGACTTTGCTTTTGATTTTGATTACGATTACGAACACTGAAAATTATTTGCTGATATTTTATTGATTGGATTTTGTTGACAACACATCTTCATTTAGGACTTTCTCTTCTGAATTATTGAATTTTTCAAATTATAGATAAACATATCTTACTTGATTTTTGATTTTATTTATAATTTTGGATTCTGAAACTTGTGTTTGAAATTTTATCAAAAAAATTTAATTGACGATTTCAAATTTAAGTTTTTGAATCAATCATGTCTTGGAAAAGGACTAAGTATGTTATTGATACGTGCGGGGCAATTTGTTCTCAATTCCCTGGTAGAAAGTTTTTCCGCTTTCCAAAGAAAGAAAAACAAAATTCAACAAATGGTTAGAGGCTATGGGTCCTTCAGCGGAGAAAATCAAGGCTCGAAAGGTCCTTTATATATACATTTTGAAAAATCTTGTATTGGAAAAAAACTTCTTAAGAAGAATGCCATACCATCCTTATTTTTGAGCAATTTGTTTAAAACTCCGGAAATGGAAAACAGCACTTCATTTGAAGGAAAAACTTATGTCGAAGGAAACACTTTAAGAGAGGGAAATGATTTCACTATTGAAGAGCTAAACAGAGCTTCACTTTGTATTACTTCCTCACATAAGAATAAAAATTATTTTGAATCTGATTATACTTGTTCAAAATGCATAAATAGTATAAAGAAAACGCTGTATTTCATCAAAAAGATAAATAAATTAGAAAAAGAAGTAAATTACTTGAAAGCTGGTAGGAAAAAGGATGCTGTAAAAAACAAAAATTTAAAAAGTAAAGTTTTAAGGTACTCAAAATTATACAGATTATTTAAAACGAAAACCCTAGACGAAAGTATTAATTCTGTTAACGGAGTTTCCTTACATGCAAAGACTTTGTCTAAGTTAGTTCTCAATAATAATCAAAAAATAATTTATAATGACGAACAAAAATGGCTTAGTCAGTGCATCTCTTTCAGATCGTCTGCTGGGTACAAATTTTTAAGAGACAACTTAAAATTACATTTACCTTCCACATCATCGTTGTATAAGTGGGTAAAAATAAAGAGCCTTTCTGCTGGAATTGATGCCTCAGTTTTAAATGAAATTGGTAGCAATGTAGCGAAATTGCCAAGTACGGTAAAAAGATGTAGTTTTATTGTTTGATGAAATGAGCATTCAGAAAAATCCTACTTATAACGAAGTAAAAGATAAAATTGAGGGTTTTGTTGATGACGGCGATGAAAGGAAGAACATATGTATACGCAAAATCGGTAAATGTTTTTATGGTAAGAAGTCTACTTGGAAATTTTAAACAAGTCCTTTATTATGTCGCTTGTCCTGGATCTATACCAGCTGAAACTTTAGATGTCGAAGTTAAAAATGTGTTAGAATCGTTAGTAAATTAGGATTAAACGTGAAAGCTATTGCATGTGATCAAGGACCTACTAACAGAAAATTTTTCAACAGCCATAAAGTTTCTTACGCAAATCCACTTTGCAATATAATTAATTCCAAATGCTTTATTTGACGTTCCACACCTTTTCAAAAGTATAAGGAACAATTTAAAAAAGTCAAATTTATCAACAAAAGATGGTGTGGTAAGTCGGAAAATAATTGCAATGTTGTATGCAATAGATACACCTGGAACTACTAGAGTTTGTCCCAAATTGACATCAATATACATTACACCATCATATTTCCAAAAAATGAGTGTACGTTTAGCTGTCCAGGTATTAAGTCGTGGCGTGGCTGTTGGTATTCGGGTATTATTAGAATACGGTAAATTTCCTGAAGAATTGAAAATAACAGCACTATCTACCTCAAAATTTATTGAGAAAACGGACAAATTATTTGATATTTTGAACGGCAATTCTTGCAATTACCCGTAATTTTAATGACTTAGGTTTTCTTGAAGGAATAAAGGATTATGTTCTACAAATTAAAACAGACACTAGGGGTAACAAAGCACATTGTTTCAAGGGATTAGTTTTAACAATCACCAGCACAATAGGTTTGTCTAAGCTTCTGTTTTCCATTTACGATGATATGAAATTTTTCAATCTTAGGAAACTAAATCAAAATCCTTTGGAAAATTTCTTCTCCCATATAAGAAGTAGAAATTGTAATAAAAAAAATCCTTCCTTATTTGAATTTCCACAAATATTTGTAAAAATAATGTCCATAAAAATAATCTTTTCTTCAAGATTTTCAAATTGCGACAAGAATGATAACAACATTCTTGACATTGATTGGAATGCAGTTCTAAAAGATAATACTTCGCAAGAAGATTCATTATCAATAGAAAAAATAGAGCATGTCGAACTTGATGATTTTAAAGAATCAATGGAAAACGAGGAAAAAGCAATTTATGAAATTGATGTAAGCGATGCAGCACAAGATATTTTAGTGGATATTGTTATCTAAAAACAATAAATAAACTCCGGGAACCATGTAAAATATGTGAAAATAAAATGGTTGATAGGCAAATACATGAAATTCAAGATATAACTGAAGTTCTCATCAAACTAAAACAATATGAAAATAATGAAAACTTTTCAGCTGGTTTAAATTCACCATCAAATAGATTTTTTGAAATATGTAAAAGACATGCAAAAATATTTTCTGCAATTTTTAATATCACTTCACAAATATCTAATTTGAAAGGTCATATAGTAGATTGTTGCATACGAGATATTAATAAAATATATCCTGGCTGGTTCAATAAACAAAATCAATGTTATGATCATCGAATTAGTTGCCAACATTTTTCATCCTTGTTTTATTAAGAAAGCATAGTAAGTGGTCAGCTGATGCTAGAAAAAGTTTTAAGATGAATGATAGAATACAAAAACTAATTATGTTTCAAATTCCTAATCTTGAAAAAAAACCTCCAAAATTTTAGATAATATTCAATGCCCCAATCCTTCGAGTTTTCCCAAACAAATTTTTTCAAAAACATAATATACCTGCCTATGAAAAATTAAAATATTGCTTATTTTTTTCACATATCAATTTTGTTTTTTAAATACATAACTATATGTACATATTGTACCTAAATTTGGCTATACATATTTGGAAAATGAAAAAACAAGAAATATGTAGCTATATTGTAATTTTTTAATTCTTGTAAAACAAAAAAAAATAGTCATACATATATAATAATCATACATATACGTATTGTATATATGTATGTATATACATACATATGTATATTTAAAAACTGAAATTCGAATATCATTTAAATTATATGGGTGACGTCACGCACATTTAAACCGTTCTCTTTTTCCATACAAATTGTGCAGAATATTTTAATATTTTTATTTGATATTGGCCCTTATTCTGAGATGCGAATCACTTACGTATTGAAGCGAGTTCACATGTATGGTATTCCCACTTGCGAATAAAGTGATGAATATCGAAAAAAGTGATAGCTGTCACTTTTTTTGGTATTCTGACATTCGTGTGAAGCTGTTATTTATCGTGTTTTTGTGATACTTTCATCACGTAAAAATTATAGATGATAGTACTTTGAAAATGGAATTAAACAAAAGGTATGTAAAATATAATTAATTATATAATTTTGTATTGTTTTTTATTACGTTTTAAATAATTTTTTTCATCATGAATATGTATTCCAGCAAAAAAAATTACAACAAAAAAACAATTCGAGCTTCTCGTTGATTTCATGAAGGAGAATCAAAATGTGGCTAAAGGAATGAAATATGCAGAAAATTTTATGCACAAGGATAGTTATAACATCCTTTGGAGAAACTTAACAGTTACATTAAATAGCCATGGTCCACCAACCAGGACAGAAGCGAAATGGCAAAAGGTAATTCAATAAATTACTATAATTATTATAATCGTATTTACATATTTAAAAAAAAAATTAATTGTTTTAGATATGGTGTGATTTTAAATTAAAAATCAAAAAAAAAAATTAAGCTTTAATAAAAAGGAAGAACAATCGACAGGAGGAGGTTCGTACAAAATGCATCAATTCTCAATAATAGAAGAAGATGTAATTAATATATTAAATATGGAATGCTGTGTAAACCCGACTGGTCACACATTTGGTTTAAATTTAAATTCAACAATAGAAAATCTACCATCCACATCAGCAGAGATTCCAGAAATATTATCAACAGAGAACCTTAATCCAAGTGCAATACAAGAAACTGGTACTCCAATACTTGTAACCAACACAATACAATAAAATGTAACCAACAGCATTGAAACTCCTGCTGGTCCGTCAAGAAAATGACGAAGATCCAATGTTATAGAAAAAACAAATAGAGATGAAATTTTAAAAAAACAGCTTGAGAATTTAGAAGAAAATTTAGTATGCCTTAAAGAAATTTCAAAATACCAGAAAAAAGGTACTATTTAGAGGAAAATAGATTACAGTTTTTACGGAAAGTTGAAGAGAAAAAAATAGAATTACAACGAGCCAAAGAAGAGAGAAAAAACAAAGAACTTCAACTTAAATTGGAAGTGTTATATTTAGAAAAAAGAAAGCTAGAGGTACAACTAGGAAGTGATGATTAAAAGTGAATATTCTTAAGTTTACAGTAAAAAGTGTCCTTAATCTAGGTTTAAGTACAAAAAATGAACTGTTACTTTTTATTTTGTTTTTGTTTTTCTGTTTTTGTAGATGTAAGTTTAAAGAATTGTCGATCTAGGTTTAAGCAAAAGAACTGAATTACTTTTTTTTTTGTTGAGTATAAGACAAATATATATAAATTTAAAATACAAAATTAAACACTAGAGTTCATTATTTCTCTCCTTATTCTAACTCCAGCTTGATTTGGCCTTTCTTTTGTGACTAAAATGCAGTGGCGGCTCGTGGGAAAATCAAATGGTGGGGCTGCTTAAGGTTTCAAGGATATTAACACTCGAATCAAATGTTAACACGTTTTTCTGAAAAATCAATTTGAAAATATCCGGACTCTCCCATCCGATTGTTTTGAAATTTTTGCAAGATATTTTTCTTATCACTCTCTACGAAACTACCTCTGACATGCAAGAGATTCTTCCAATAAGACGCGAGTTATAGAGCACCGAAAAAACTACGCGCATCAATGCTTAGGCTCCGAAAGTTGTAGAAAAAAATGCTCCAAAATATCGTTTTTTGTGAAGACAGTTTATTTGGATTTCTGCTCGGTTTTTTAAATATTCCGGTATGTCCTTTTATTAGAATCCTTATATTTTTATAAAAATATAAAAATTAAACAGTTTCTTAGACAAAAATCGCTTTTTTCAATTTTGTTTTTCAACTTTACGGTTGAAATTTTTGTTATGTATTTTTGAAAGCCTAATAAATATTTTTGACTAAAAATACATTCTTTTTTGCCTAATTTAAACAAACAAATCTAAATACTAAATAATATCATTACAAATGATACAATGACACAAAATTATGTTTTTCAAAAATATATATTTATTTACATAGGTGAAATGTTTCCTTAAATAGTGCTTCTTATTTGATTCAAATTAATACAACATAGCCCAAGATATAACATCTTAAAGTTGGGAAGTCATAATCCTTCCATATAAAAATTTAAAACAAAAAGAATGAGTGAATTTTGTGTGCAATAAATAAAATTTGTACAAAAAAAAGCAACAAAATTAAACATTATGTTGGGTTGGATTAGAAAAAAATGAGATAATGAGAACGAACATTATTTTGTATTGATAGAAAAGAAGAAATGTAGTTTATTTGTATGTTTACAACATTGGGCAATCAACCAACAGCCCCGTGGTATAAACGAATCATACAGTTTGTATATATGGAACGGAAGAAAAACGAACATGTATCATTAACACATTTTTGTACATAGTAAAAAATTTTCATACAAATATTAATTCATCAGAAAATTGTAACCAAATTTATTGGAAATTGATTCAAAAAGTTTATAAA
The DNA here is from genome assembly GCA_939192795.1 of Bombylius discolor. Lineage (NCBI taxonomy): Eukaryota > Metazoa > Arthropoda > Insecta > Diptera > Bombyliidae > Bombylius > Bombylius discolor. The sequence continues at coordinate 18,841,686 of OW584240.1, read as the reverse complement.
ATTTAACAAATTGTTTTAAATTAATATTTTCTCATTGTAAAATATGAAATGAATTTCATAAATGGTGTAAAATTGATAATTTACAATGGAAAAAAAAGTATTAATTATAAAAAATAATAAAATTATAATAAAATAAATATCATGAATGTATAAAAATAATAATGATATCTATTGTTTTTAAAATTCATAACAATTTTTACAAATATAATTTTAAGATGAAACATTTATAATGAGATCTAAATTTTTTACAATGTAAATCCTATGAGAAAGAAAATTATGAGACAAATTTGTGTTGTATTGTTGTTACTTGGTAAGACGCAACATTTTCTTAATTTAAGGGCAGAACTGAAATTGCCTCATCAACACAAATTTCTTCTGAACAAAAATGAATAAAGAGAGAGAATGATTCATATACGAATATATGAAATAATACTCATTTATAGGGCCATTGTTAAACTGCCCCATAGAGTATGATCACTATGATATTATTGATCATACAAAAAGAATAAAATTATTCAAAGAGAATTGAAATATGTTGAACCAGAACCATTGTATTGTATTTGTAATTGTATGTACGAGTATATGTACATAGTATATTGTATTTCAATTCTCTTTGCATATACTTGAATTAGTACACATGTACTTTAAAAAACAATTTAGAACAAATTATTTTTGATTTTTCTCTACTTTTTTTAGAAATAATTTCAAATTTATTTTGATGAAATTCTGCAATTTTATGCAATTTAAGGTGAAATTCTTTGTGGGGCGCTGCCCTATTTGGCCTTAAGGTAGAGCCGCGTCTGCTAAAATGTCATTATTTTCTATTTGAGTTACATCAGCAATTGGAGGTTCGTCAAGATGGACATTAAATTTAATTTTTAAATTGTGTAGAGCACAACACGAATTTATAATTTGTTTCGCCTTATTTTTGTCGTAATGTAATTCTCGTGCCCCCAAAATACTTCGAAAGAAGTTTTTTAAAATACCAATTGTTCGCTCAATAACATTTCGGGCTTTAGCATGTTTTTCATTGAACTTTGCTTCTCTACTTCCTGGTATGGTATTTCTAAATGGTGTAATTAAATAGGGTTTAAGAGGATATCCTGCATCACCTAAAATTAAAAGCAAATTATTTGAAAGTATAAGTATAAGTGTAAGATTGTTCAAAGAAATTTAATGGTCAAACCATATACTACCTAAAACACATGTATTGGTTTCATTATTCCGATAGTTTCTTAGTACATAGATTTTCATCCAGGGCACTTCCTTCCCAAACAAATGAATCATGATTTGCTCCATGACTAATTGCATCTACGTATGTGATCACCATATTGCAGTCACAAACCTTAAAATTTTTTGTATAGTAAAAACAATAATTTGTAGTCAAAATACTTACAAGCACAGCATTCAAACTATGATAGCCTTTTCTATTAAAAAAAAGATGCCTTTCTTCACTTGATGGACGAATAATTTTAACGTGGGTTCCATCAACGCATTCTATGACTCCCGGAAACCTTGTCTTTTCATAAAAGTTCTGCTTGATTATATTTTTGTCTGCATCTGAAGTTGGAAATTTAATATATGAAGCACAAATATCAGATTCAAAGAAGTCTAAAACTTCTGAAATAACTTTTGACGCAGTTGGTTGTACTAAGTCAGAAAGAAAATCATTGCCGACTCCCTTCTGGTATCCACCTTCTGCGAAAAACCTTATTGATGTCGTAAGTTTTATAAGTGGAGAAACTGAATTTGATCCAACTGGTGACTTTGTTTTTTGTTCAAATTTTTCCAAAAGAAATTGAAAAATTTCTTTTGAAACACGAAAATATTTTATAAACCTGTAGGACAAACTTTTATGTATTACATCTTCAAACAGAAAAAAATTGAGTTTAAACCTACGTGCTATTCGGTAGTTCCAGTGGATTTGAAGCGTCTCTTAAATATGCACGTCTTCTAAAGTCACTCTGTGAAATTATTATTATCATCCTCATCGTCACTACTACTATCGAACCAAAAGTCAACACTTATCATTTTCAAAATTGAACTTATTAATTATAAATTATATTTTTTATTTGAATTTATTAAACGTCAAATGTAAGTGTTATCGTGAATCTCAGAATACCATTTTTAAATCGAAGTGATCACTACATTCGCTTCGATACGCAAGTGCTTCGCTTGTCAGAATAAGCACCATTGAATGCGTAATCGCATTCCGCAACACACATTTATATTTCCTATCATTTGTATCACGAAAGTTTATTCAAAAGTTTTTTAGAATTTTTATTTTCATACATCATTTTTTGTCATTTTATTTGTACATCTGGGTATGGTTAGTTTATGATAATATGTTCAAACAGCCTTTGAGAGCAAATAATCCTATCAATGAATATTTACAAAGTGATGGGAATAATGATATCAAATAAATTTTAATGGCCAGATTAAAGCAAGATCCATAGAGAATTTATTTGCACAAATTCGATGAAGAAGAGGAAATAATAAAAACCTATCAATTGCAAAATTTAATATTTTAATAGCAAAAATAATGTCAATGAAAACAATAACAGCTTCATTTAACAAAAACTGTAAAGATGATGATGATCTGTTTTTGAATTGGGATATTATTAATTCTAACGGCGAAAGTAATGAGTCTAATTCAAATGATATAGTTGATAGCTGTCTTTCACCCATTGATATCGTACTTAAACGCATAAAGCAAATACATAATTATCCAAAAACTTCTATACAACAGTCAGAATCAGAACTATCCCAAGATTTGTTTTCAGAAGAAAATGCTCAGCGTTATTTTATTGGATATATGATATTTCAAACAACTGTGTTGCGACAGCTAGATTATCTTTCTTAGATGGGTCTATTTTTTTGTACGCCACTGTACAAAATTCAGTTGGCTGTACATTAAAAATTGTTATTTCAGTTCATATTGGAAAATTTTGTATGCAATTCCAAAAATTGCAACTTAAAATTCCAATAAATGAACTGTAATCCAAAATCCATTGCACAAAAGCAACATAATTTGTAATCCATCACATTGTTCTGGAAGTGGCGTGATTTTCTTTTATATTTAGAAAATCACGCGATTTCTAGAAAACATAAGAGAATCACTCAATTCATTTTTTTTTTCTTTACCAAAAATCTCTTATTTCCAAATTACCTTATTTCCATTAAAATCCCAATTTCTAAAATCTCTTATAACTTAAAATATATGTAATGGTATTTGCCGACGGCAAATACATCATACTGTATATAGCGTTTAATACCCCATATAAAGTTGTTATATATTACTTGACTCACATAAACTCATTATGACCTATTTACTCATGTAAATAGCATAATGATATATTAAATTACAACACACACACACACACACACATACACACACACTTTACAAGTTCCCAATATGCTAATATTGCCTACTCACCATATATTACTCATTGAGTATTATAGGGAATATACCAGAACATTCGATAATAATTCATATACCGTCATGTTTATTACTGAATAATAATCTCTTAAATGTCGCTTTTAATTACCTCATTATCAGTGCTGGGACCCCTACTACAATAGTAGTAGTTTTACTACTTTTTGTTGTTAAAAATACCGTACTACTTTTTAGCTGAAATTTGCTACCTTAAATGTACATTTACTACTTTCTACTAGCTTTTATTATGAATATTTGTGTTGTTTTACTCAGTTACACTATTTCGACCATTTGACATTTTGAGATTAAAAAAACAAAGATACTAGGTGCTCGGCTACACTGATGACGATTCTTTAATTTTGTTGTTCTTTTCATTATGTTGGTATAACTTGTATGTTTTGGTAATTTAAATTGTGCGTGAAGAAGAAGAAAAATAAATAACTGTCAATCATGTCATGTCTTGATTGTTTTGTTCTGGTTTGATTATTAATTAATAAATAATCAATAATCAAATAAGCATAATTATGCTGCGATATTTTAAAAAACTTTCTTGTAAAAGGTAAGTGAGGTTTTATAAACAAAACTTTTAAAAATTTATAAACTGTAATGTTTTACATCATAAACTAGTACTCCTAGTGAAGAATTTGATAAAGCCGGTGACAGCGTACCTGCTAATTGTACTACTTCAACTTGGAATAGCAACGAAAAAAATTCAAAGTAAGTTCTAACTGATTTTATTTAACCATAGAAAATTAATTTGTAAACAAATTCTAGAAATGAAAGCAATAGTAACAGCGATAACAATAACAGCTTGAAATCAAAAAAATACAGTCAAAAATTTAAAAAAGCGTGGGAGAAAGAATTCTGTTGGGTTCAAGAAAGAAATGAAAAAGCGTTCTGTATAGTTTGTGATAAAGCATTAGTTAATAATAAAACCTTATTAAATAGACATGGAAACCGATCTTATCATAAACGCAAAATGGAAGAGAAAAATCAGAATAAAACTATAGAAAAGTGTTTCGCAAAGAAGAAAAGCGGAGAAAAAATCAAACTAAAAACTGAAATAATGTTGGTTATGAATTGTATCTTACAAAACCTTTCATTTACCCAAATGGAGTTCTTACCTATGTTTATGAATACTTTGTTGAGGGAAAGAGGTATTATGGAAGATATTAAGTGTAGTAGGAAAAAGGTGACATCTATGGTTAATAAAATTCTTGAACCTTTTGCTTTGAAAGAGATTTCAGAAGATTTAAGAAAAAATAAATTCAGTATTATAATTGATGAAACAACAGACATTTCTACAAAAAAATGTCTTGTTTTAATAGTACGTTATTTTGATAATAATCAAAAATCAATTAAAGACAAATTATTTAGTTTGATTGAATTGAAAGAATCTACTGCTGAGGAAATATATAGAAATATTATTAGCAAATTTAATGAGAATAATATTCCCATTGAAAATATCATAGGATTCGTGTCTGATAATGCATCAGTCATGGTTGGAGAATTATCTGGAGTAAAAACAAGATTAAATAATTTAAATTCTAATTTGCTAACACTCAGTTGTACTTGCCACAATCTTAATTTATGTTCTTACTATGCTGGAAAAATGATTCCGAAGAATATTGAAAAAAGCTTAAAAGATATTTATAAATATTTTTGTCATAGTAGTAAAAGATTATCTGACTTTGAAGAATTTCAGGAATCTTTTAATATAGAAAAACACAAAATATTACAATATTGCCCAACCAGATGGTTGTCATTAGAAGCAGTAATTAATCGCATTTTAGAACAGTGGCAACCTCTTCTGCAATATTTTGTTCTTCACAGTTTCGAAGATTATAATTCTGAAGGTGCAAACAACATTTTCGAATTTTTAAACAATGATAAAAATAAAGTGTATCTGAAATTTCTTTCTAATAATTTGGAAATAATTAATAGATACAATCGAAAATTTCAATCTGAGGATATACAAATACATATTTTAAATGAATCTATTGAAACACTCTTATTGGAAATAATGAAAAATTTTATAAAACAGGAGTATTTAAATCCACAAACTGATGTTACCGATAATCGGTATTATCTTAACAGGTCTGAAATTTATTATGGCTTATATTTTGAACAGTCTGTGCTAGAGAAAAAGATAAGTCAACAGGAAATTTCAGAAATACGTGAAGTCTTGCTTAAGTACTACGTGGAGTTATGTACGCAAATTAAAAAGAGATTTAATATATTTGATGCTAAATTTAAAATGTTAAGATTTTTAGATCCCAGAAATATAGCTACAGGATCAATGTCGTCAATATTGCCATTTGTAACGCAATTTCCATATAACGATGAAAATATTGAAATATTAAATGAACAATGGAGGAATATAATTGGCAAAAATTCATTATCCGATGAATCCTGTGAAGACATTGTTCAGCTTTGGCTAAACATAAGATATAAAAAAATGCAGTTGGAGACTTTCCGTATAAAGAATTAGCAGAATATATGTTGCAACTTTGTTGTTTACCGCATAGCAGCGCGAGTGCTGAAAGGAAATTTTCTCAACTTAAAATAATCAAAGATTTTAAAAGGAATTCCTTTCGAAATGAAACGATTAATAATATTTTATTATCCAAAGAACTGATAACTAACAACGAAAAAATTGTCCAACCAACTGCTGCTTTGATGAAATATGCTAATAGATTCAATTTCGCAAGAGGAAAATATAGACTCGAAATGTAAAATTTTTGTTTGTTATGTTATACTTTATATTTTTGTTTTTGTTTTTATGAATTGTATTTGTTTTTATATATTTTTTATATATTTTTTTATATTTTTATTTATAACGTTTCTTCAGTTTAAAATAAAAGAGCATTTGAATTTTATGGTTTATATAATTTAGTTTTACTACTTCTTTTTTCTAATCAGCTACTTTTATCTGAAATATATGCTACTCTTTTAGTCTTGAAGGGTCCCAGCACTGCTCATTATAGCTAATTAAGACACGTGTAATGAGATAACACAAAATAAGATGGGTATATAAGCGAGGTAAAATTTACCACAGGGGGGCTTTTTTTTTCGTTTTGAGTTTGAGTTCGAATATATATTATTCAAGATGTAGTCGTGGATAGTTTAGTAGCCATGTGGTTTTTTTTCTTTTGCCGTAGAGATTCTTTTTTTCTTCTTTGATTAAGTATTAATCCGGTCAGTGAACTCTTGAAAAATTGCATAAATCAAGAGGGCATAATAGACACCAGAGATGAACTGGATCTAGCAGCGGCTAGACTCCAGAATTCTCTAATAAATGCGTTTAACGAAAGCTGCCCGATAAAGCCTAAACGGATCGAGAGAGACGTTCCATGATGGAATCGGAAGCTAAGCAAACTAAGATCGTTAGTTAGGAAACTGTTCAATAAAGCCAAACATACCAGAGAGTGGTCTGAGTACAAAAAAGCTTTAACTGAATACAATAAAGAACTTAGAAAATCAAAAAGGAAAACTTGGAAAAGTTTTTGTGAGAGTGTAACTGAGTTACCTCTCACAGCAAGACTTCACAAAATCCTTTCAAAAGTACACTCCAATGGAATAGGTTTAGTAGAAAAACCTAATGGAGAATACACTCTGAACCAAGAAGAAACCCTAGAATTACTACTAGGCACACACTTCCCAGGTTCAACAAACCCAGAGAGCGAGATTACTCTACAAGAAACTCACACAAGAGTCTCTAGTAGAACATACAGTCTAGCCAACAAAATATTCACAAAAGAAAAAATCCTATGGGCTATAAATAACTTCAAACCATACAAAACGCCAAGAGGAGATGGTATTTATCCAATACTCCTACAAAAAGGATCTGAACGGATCTCTTCGAACCTGACAAACCTATTTAAAGCAAGCTTCAGGTTATGATACATTCCCAAACCATGGAGGAAGACAAAAGTAATCTTCATACCCAAGGCGGGCAAAAAATCCGATGCCCAGCCAAAATCTTACAGACCGATAAGTCTATCCTCCTTTCTACTTAAGACAATGGAGAAAATAATTGATCAGCATATTAGAGTCAGCGTACTTGCAAAAAAGCCTCTAAATGCTAATCAACACGCCTATCAAGCAGGTAAATCAACTTTAACTGCTCTCCATAGCATAGTTTACAAGCTAAACAAAACTATGGATACAAAAGAGATAGCGCTAGGAGCATTTATTGATATTGAGGGAGCTTTCGACAACACTTCATTTGATTCTATTGAGAGGGCTGCCCTAGCTAAAGGGTGTGAACTCCCAACAATTAACTGGATCAAAGCAATGCTTAACCAAAGAGAAATCGAAGCCACTATATATACTAGATAGCAAACTCATTTGGAACAAACAAATAAACAACTCCATACATAAAGCCACCCTTGCTCTATGGAATTGTAACAGAGTCTTTGGCAAAACATGGGGACTAAAACCAAAAATGGTGTATTGGTCATATACGGCCATCATAAGACCCATACTTACATATGCTTCAGCCATATGGTGGCCAAAGACAAATCCCTTAGAAGACCGAATGCCTTAAAAAAGGCTTCAATAGAGCTACAGTCTACATAATCTCAGACAGTCAGGCAGCACTTAAAGCCCTCAACGCGCATAAAATTGTGTCGAGGCTAGTATTAGAATGCCTTAAGACTGTGATAACACTCGCCAGAACCAACAAAGTTTACCTTATGTGGGTTCCGGGACACGAAGGAATCAAGGGCAATGAGCTAGCGGATTTCCTTGCAAAAAAAGGCGCCAATTCCAAATTTATTGGACCTGAACCCTTCTGTGGCTTGCCTAAAAGCTTCACAAAAAACTACATAGAAGAATGGGAGATAAAGAAATGTATCTCCTACTGGGAAAAAACCCCAGGAAACATATAAGCGAAGGAATTCATTAGGCCTTCAACTGGTATCTCTAGGAAGCTAGTCAACCTCAGCAGGAAAGAATTAAGGACAATTACGGGACTTATCACTGGGCACTGTCCGCTCAACTACCACTTGAGTAAGATGGGGCTCAAAGAGGATGACAAATGCAGATTTTGCAAAAAAGCCAAGGAAACCTCGAAGCACATTCTATGTGAATGTGAGGCATTGGCTTCTAAAAGAGTGCGTTATATGCATCAACTTTTTCTAAAACCAGAAGAAGTTTGGTGTGCACCTTCTCATAGAACTTTAGGATTCATTAAAAGCCTTAACCTATGAGAAGCACGGGCTGTACAAAAGATCTATAAAGGTCGAAGTGCAACTATAGCCCCTAAGTATCTAATCTAATCTAATCCGGTCAGTTGTCGAAGAAGACGTTTTTTTTTTTTGGAAAAGAAAATTAATTTTTTTATTATTAAAACTAAAATATTTAAAATATAAAATTTAATAAGATAATATTAATATGGGGTCATATTACTGTGCTAAATTTCGAAAAAAAAAAGGAGAAAACATGAAAGCGAAAAAAGTATATATATTTCAATTTGTTTATTTAAGAATAAAAGTGTGCATTAAATTGAATTTAAAACTTAAAAAAAAAAGAAAATAGGCATTAGTTAATTGTGTGAAAAAGTTTTTTGTTTTTTTTGAATCCATCGAATACAACGTTAAAATTATTACAGTGATAATTTAGTGTTAAAGAAAGTGTCTCAATTTTATTACAAAAAAAAAAGGAAAAACAAAAAAAAAGGAAAAACAAAAAAAAAAAGGAAGAATGGAAAAAGAAAAAAAAAAAGAAGAATGAATCGAATACGAATAAAGAAAAGTTTTTTTTTCTATTTGGAATCATGATTTTTTTTTTGTATGTAAAATATAATAGTGTGTTCTTTAATAAGCCTTTATCCTTTACAAAAAAAAAACTATTTCGACTAAAGTGAACAAAAAAAAAATGAAATGACTAAATTAAAATTATAAAAGTCACGTAGTTTTTTTTCTTTCTTTTTTTCAAAATTTAATAAAATGTAAAGAAATAAAAGGTAAAAAAAATTAATAAAAGTTTGTATTCAAAATACATAGTGAAAAAGAAAAAAAAAGATATATGAAAATAAAAAGGAACAAAACTAAAAATGTAAATGCCTATCTATTTTGAAATTAAAATTTGCATAGAAAACAATCTATAATTAAACATAAAAAAAAAAAAAGAAATAATACGCCTTTTTTTACTTTTTAATTTTTTCTTTGATTTAATTTTAAACTTAATTTTCACATATATTTTATAAAAAATTGTTAATTTTTGATTATTTTTTTTGGTTATATAATTAAAATTTAATAATACTAAAGAAAAGAAAACAATAAATAAATAATCATTTAATTAATAAAAATCAGGTTACAAAACAAGAAAATTTGCTAAGATTGAGAATCTATTTAAATTAAAATTTGATTAAATTATTATAAGATTAAAATTCAATAAGTATACCTTGGTACCTTGTGAAAAAAAAAAATGGAAGTGGCGAGTCGTTTATGTTTATGCAAGTGCGGCCCTATCAACAACAACAATAACTGCAGAACAAGTCGCAGTAGACAGAACGTGACGTGAAATAATTTTGTATTGTTAGATTTAGCAGTTTTTTTTGAAAAAAAAAAATAATATGTAGAAATGCCGGTTATTTTAATTTGAATTGATCAATTAAATTAAAACAAAAAAAAAAAAGGAGGTGAAGAAAAATCAACATGTAAACGTTAGGAATTATAAAAATGCATATGTATATCGACCATTCCACGCGGGGTGTAACATCAAAACTAAAAATTTTTTTTCAATAAATTTAGAATAATTAGGGTAAATAGTTTTCCAGGTAGTTTACTTCATTACGATTATATTCTTTTATTACGAAAACTTGTTTTTAAAAAAAATCAGGTACATAAACATAACACACATATCACACATACCTTTAATGTGTTTAGATGTAGTATTTTTGAGTTGAAATCAATAGTTACCAAATGCATTTTATGACAAATAGTACAGCGTTGTTTTATCTTTATAACGTTATCTTTATTAACGTGTAAAATTTGCCATGAAACAGGAAGTGTGAAGTATATATATACTTCGAAGAAAAATAATGTTGAATTTATGACTCGAAATACCAGTGTCATTTCATGTTCCGTCCGTCATAGTCACTTATCGCCTTATAAAATTAAAACAAGAGTTCTTGGAAAACATCTTCTTTTTCAGTTTAATAGGTTGTTCGGTGGATCATTAGTTTTCTACATTTAACAGGAATATATTTGAAGCACTCCTTGTTTGAAGCGTAAAGTGTTAAGTGCTTAATTAGCATACGTGAAAAACAAAAATCTCTATATTTTTCATTTTTGTGTAGTAAAAAAAACAAACGTTTATAAAAAAGTGATAATTATGTCTTCAAAAGATGAGTGAGTAGAAAAAAAATTTATTTTAGTTTTTCAAATTCTATTAAGGATAGGTATATAATTGAAGGAAAACTTGCAATAGTCAAATTTTTTAAAAAAATTCTATATACCTATTTTCCCTTTGAGTTTTGAAAAAGAATTCCTCCACATTCCGCCTTCATTTTTACATGTATTTGAAGGTAGTTATGTATACTAAAAAATTTAAAAAAAATTCGCTGCTCGTTTTTGCTCCTTTTTTTTAACGGAAAAAATTCTTTTTTTGTACCTGGATTTGGGTAATTCTAATACATTGTATTTTTAATATGTTAATTACTTTTTATAATGTTTAAAAATTTATATGTTTTTTAAAAGGTCATATTATCTCAAAGGAGAGGATTTGGTTTAGAGGCCAAAATTTTAGTACGTGGCGTAGGCAATTCAATTTTAGAACATGTGTTATCACTCAAATGTACCGTTATTTCTAGCGACGCCATTTTATTCAAAGAAAACAGGAAAATTTACTGAATTTTTCAATTTGAGACTTCATAACTTTTGAAGTTTTGGTTATTAGCGCAAAATAACCGGTTTAACCACCTAATGTGCACATAGTGTATTACTGTACTCGTACTGTGACGATGACGAGTTGTGTAATGTGTTATTGATGGTGTCGGTGTGACTCATTTTATTCACATATGTATGTTTCATCATTTGAAATTTTTTTTTTATATTCTATTCAACACACAAGAGTAAATTTATTTTTATTTTTCATTCATCTTGATCATGTTGAAAACAAAACTTAAATTTCAAAGCGCTTTAAAGCATAGTTAAAAAAGTTTTCACTTCCTTCCTTCTCTTACCGTACTGTTCTATAGTCTAATTTGATAATTACAATTTTTAGTCGATACTACATAAGACTTCTTTCTGTCTATATATTTTTTGATAGTACATACCAGTGGCATCTCGTCCAGGTGTTTAAGGTGTTCACAGAACACCCATATAATCTAAAGCAAATTTAAAAAAAATTGAGAACGCCAAAGTAATTTTCATAACTTCAATAGTAATTTCCATATAAAGCTAGAGTGTTCTATTATACTGTAGAACCTAGCCTCACATTATACATAAGTATATTACATATTATGTACTATACATTCGTTCGTATAATCGTATGTGCATTTGAAGCCGTCCTCGTATCGTATTGTAACTGTAACAATATAAATAATATACAACCAGGGTGTGAAGCTCTGATGTAGAACCCAACCTTATTCAGTATTATTTCTATCAAAAAGAACTTCTGCTCAAGAAGAACTTTAATACTTTTCAATTCTATGCATTGAAATTTGAAGCTTTGTTCTCGTACTGTAACAATACAATTGTTATATAATCAAGGTGTTTAATTCTGAAGCAGAACCCAAGTTACAATTAGACTCAATGTTATTTTTAACAACTTTGCAACTTCAAAAAATGTATGCTTTTATCATTGTGTTTAACACGTTGGCTGCCAGTGCATCACCAGTGATCACAAAAAAAGGCTACTTCACAGGCCAGTGTATCACCGGTGATCACAACAAATGTCTATCTCTACACGCCAGTGTATCACCGGTGATCACAATTTTTTTTCTACACCCACACGCCAATGTATCACTGGTGATGCATTTGGACTAAATTAATTAAATTGAAAAAAAAATTATATTACATTGTTTAAATTCATAAAATTTATTACCAATTAAATATTCACTTATATAGTAAGTCTTTTTTCTCTTTAATATACAACTAAAAAAGCACTTAATACTTCATTTTGTGCTTAGGGTAAAAAATAACAAAAAAAATAAAATAACGTAAACAATAAAAGCTATTCAAACAAAATAACTAAAAAACAACAAAATAAAATTTAAAAACTATAAAAAATGAATTAACTAATGTCTAATTTGAAAATGCTCCAGACAAAAATAAGGCTTGCCTGGACAATAGTTGCAAAAAGTGTCCACTAATTTTGCTTTTTTTCTAGCATTATGAGGACCACCTACGGCTGATAAATCTGCATAACACTGTACGCATCTCTTTCGCTTACGGCGGTTATCTTTTGTTCTCTCTGCAGTAATTGCTAGAACATGTTTCGCAGGCAATGATTCCACTGATGATGGTGTAATTACTCTAGAAAGTGCTAAAATTAGAGACTTGCGAAAATCAGCTACCTGGAGTTTCTCTGTTGGATGATCTTCATTATACAGAATATAAGCATTTATTACTGCTGTATTAAGAAGCAACTCGAATGCTATTTTGTGGTACCAGCGGACTGTCTTTCTTAGAGGGCTAAAGTGGCTAGCGAGTTGATCTGATAGATCTATTCCCTGCTTGCTTTTATTATAGCTGAGAATAACGTTAGGCTTTTTTATCTCAGCGCCAGAGCGAGTACGTTTCTCCGAAGCCACCATTTCTCCATTATCTTTTGTGGAAAGAAAACTAACTATTCGTTTGTCTTTCCATACTCCGACTACCACTCCTTCTTTCTCTTTTGTAATCACGTCTCCTTTTTTAAATGTTTGAATGGGAAAAGTAGGAACACCTTTTCTTGTTTTTCTTAGAGTACCTTGTAAATGAGTACTTCGAGCGAGGCAAAAATTAGCAAGCTCTAGCGAAGTGTAGAAATTGTCTACCGTTAGTGTTCGTCCTTGATGAAAATATTCACCAATCAGCTGCGAACAGACCATTGTTGCCAAAGACAGTCCGGTTGTATGATTGGACTTTCCCGTATAAACTTGGACATTATAGGTATATCCGTTCGGATCAGTCAGTTTAAACAGTTTCAGACCATATTCTTTTCTTTTCCCAGGAATATACTGTCTGAAGCCAATCCTTCCACGATAAGGCACCATGGTTTCATCTATAACGATATTATCTGGTGGACATCTAGACTTTTTGAAATTAAGAATCATCTTCTGAATAAGTTGATCAATTTTGTAGAGTCTGGAAGACGTTACAGATTCTTGGTCGTTATCCGCGAAGTGAATGAAACGTAACAAGAGTTGGAAACGATTTCTAGGCATTATTGATGAAACAAACTTGTTGCAATATAAAATGTTTTGACTCCAGTAGCCTTCAATACTAGGATACTTGACTAAGCCCATGTACAAAATCAGAGCAAAAAACATTTTTATCTCTTCAGCGTCTGTGTCTTTCCAGGATTTCAAACGACTGTTGCGATTAATACGATTTTGTGAAATGACTTTTTGAGCATTGCGATTTGTTTCTGTTACTATCAAATTTAAAATATCATCAGTTACAAATAATTGATAATATTCATATGGCGAAGACAATACTGCAGTGCTCGTAGAAGGAGCTACAAAATGAAAACTTTTCAATGTACTACCCGTTGCTGGAGAAAGCCAAATTACATTATCAGTTGGTCTTGTTTGTGGAATATCTAAAAGAAAATAAATTATAAACAAAATAGAATAAAATAGTGAATTATAACAACTTACTTGAAATGTCAATGTTTTCCTCATTTTCATCATTTGAAGATTCGAAATCCGACGAATCACTGCTCCCTTCAGAAGGCTTAAAGGATTCCGATGAAGTACTTACATCTTAAATGAAATATTATAAGCTGTTTTGTTTTTATTATACATCATAGCTTACCATCATTGCTATTAGCAGAGTCGTCATCATTCTCTTCTTCTAGAAAGCGTCGAATAGCTTCCTCATCCATAATACTATAGTTGAAAAAAACTAATAATGAAAAAAATAATTTTGTGTTCACCTGTGATACATCGGCCCAAATTACTAACCTACCTTGTTACACTTGCCAATGTATCACTGGTGAACACAATACTAAATTACGCGCACAACTTCACAGCCTAACAAACAAATCCACACTGTAGTCAGTTTTCAAAAAACTTAACTAACGGCAAATATACAACTCTGGCGTGGGGGGGTAGAAAACCATTGTGATCACCGGTGATACACTGGCGTATAGAGATAGACATTTGTTGTGATCACCGGTGATACACTGGCCTGTGGAGTAGCACTTTTTTTGTGATCACTGGTGATGCACTGGCAGCCAACGTGTTAAAGTTAAATAGTGATGACAAAACTTCGATCATCTTTGTTCAATAGGTGTCTCCACCATTCACTTTTGTACTTTTTCATATAAATTTTAAATTTAGTTTTTTAACTTTGAATTTTTGTTCTTTTTTTTCTGAGAAATAAATGAGAACATTTGAGAGTAAGAAAAAAATTATTATTCATTATTTTATCCATATGTTCATGATTCATGAATGACTTTTTTTTACTTTGTTTTGGTTTCTCATTCATATATTTTACTAGGAATGATTTTTCAGCATAAATATTTAATACATATGTATGTATGTACATAGGTCGGTAGGTATATGACAACAAAGAAATAGAATTATAATTTTGCCGTAGTACCTATACATATATGTATGTACATGTGTATGCTAACGAAGTGAAATGAATGTATGTTATTTTTACTATTTTGATATTTTTTTAATGTCGTTTTTATTGGTTGGATATCTATATGTACAATAATTATATATACCAGAAAGGGTATAATACATATATGTACATATGGATGTGAACTTTATATGAAATGTATGAAAAAATTATTTTTAATTTTCAATAATTTCCCATGCATGTACGTATACGTGGGTATAGTTTTTTTTTAAATTTATAAAATTTGAGCCTTAATTAAAATATGATCCCTTTAAGATAGGACCTTGAAACTTCACCAATTCCTTCATTGGAGGGTCCTGCGTACACATCCCTATTTCAAAGTCCTAGCTTAAAATCGGTAAAACAAAATATCCTTTTTCTTGCAAAAACACAAAATTGGCCGTCCGTATACAAATATATACCGTACATTTTAAATGGAAACTTACAAATTTTTTTTCTTTTTCAAAAAGGTGTATTTCATCATCCCGTGAACCAAAAACCGCAATTTTTTGAGCCAAATATTTGTTGAAGTGTCCTCTTTGATCAGCCCGTGCGATTTTTGTGTACTATTTTTACTTTTTGAGATAAAGTGGAAAACAAGATAAAGAGACGAAAAATTTCCATACATTTTCGAGACCAAACATAAATTTGATTTAAATTTCAACTTCAAAGATCTGTATCTCAGCATCCCGTAGACAAAAAACTAATATGTCTATACGTAAAGATTTATCAAAGTGTTCTCTCTAATATTGTACCCTTAACAGTATTGTTGTACTGAGCAAAAAATGTTGCATTTTGTTACATTCAAATTAATTTCCGTGGTTTTATGTTTGATACCATGTACATAATTCGCGTTCTATTGCAAGGATCTTTTTGGTGTCAAAAGAAGTTCTGTAGAAAATACTGTGCAAAAATTTTAAATCAATCAAATCACAAGGTTCAGACATTTAAATTTTAAAACGGATTTTTGACGAAAATGTCATAACATAGAAACGAGTGTTAAAGAAGTATGTTCTCATTGGAAAAAAAAAATGAAACTTGATCAGGATATTCTATGGAGGTTTCACAACAAAACACATTTCAAATAATAACAATATGTTTCTCATGATCAAAGAACGAAATGGGCAGAAAAATCAGTATTTTAAAAATGCATGAAAAATAACTTTTATTCTTCACCTTTTGCTTCTTTGTTTGGTCAATATTCAATAATCTTAAGTAGATGTTCTTCTATCTACTCTGCTTTTTTATATACATAATTGATGGATTATTATGAATAAAATGTATTTATTTTTTCACATATTTTCTTTAATGACTTTTTCTTGATTAAATACATGAAATAAAAAACATCAATTTTTCAAATACAAATTAATTTTATGTTTTTGTATATGAATATTTATGTATGTACTTATACTCAGTATTCTACTGAATAGAACAATTTACATACATACTTAAATAATTTTTAAACAACGGTGAACATTTTTTTTTAACACATTGATAATAAGTAATTAAAATTTTTAAGTTGTCATAATGACTCATAGTTTTTTTAATATCTTTTTTTGACCAAATAATAAGAGAAGTACCTACATTAGAGTCTGAATATAAAATATAAAGATCCTTTTTCAAAATTTCAATAAAGGTTTATTACTTTAAATATGTAATTGTTAAGTGAAAGATTTTCCATTTTAAATTTATGATTTAAGAATCCTCTTGTTTTAAAATTGATTTAATGACCAACTGACCTCAATCTTTTTGTTTTATCCTATTTTAATATTTTGAATTATACAGGATGATTCAGGTAAGGTGTCCGACCCGAATACTACGGATAGGTCTCGGCGAGACGAACAAAAAATCGTATAGAACATGCGCTTTGACGTGAATGAATAAAACATGAAAAACAAGTACAAAACTAACGAATTTTGAAGAAACTGCTTTTACATTATGGTTTATAACTTTTCAACGAATAAAGATAATACAATAAAACAAAAACTATATCAAAGTAGACAACATAGGCTTTTCTTTAAGCCAAAAAAATAAAAAAAAATAATAAGGTAAATTTTCGAGAAATTCGACCTTGAACAAAAAAATGACGAATTTTTTCCAAAATTTTTTGACTTTGAGTTACAATAACTTCTGAACCATTCAACGTACAACTTTATAAAAGACATTTTCTGAAAGGTCTGAAGGTTCTCTTTACAAATAACTTTTATTTAGCTCTCTACATTGCGCGAGCGCTAAAATATGTTGCGAAAAGTGAACCCAGTCACTTTTTGAAAAAAATTTTCTTTGACCTTGAATATCTCGGTAACCATTGAGAATAGACCCCCCCCCCCCCCCCTCCCATACGATTTTTTTCATTTCTCATCGAGATCTACTGTTCACTTTGGCACACGATCTCAGAAACACCCTGTATATAGATACACAAGGTGCTTGTTACTTTATTTTAATTTTTTTCAATAAAATAGAGAAATAATTTGTAATAAAAATTGTAGACATACAAATAAATTCAAAATTTATGATAAATATGAATAACCTGCATCAAATTTCATGAATTTGCTATAAATATGCACTTATCACTTTATCTTACCATATTTGAAATTGTTACTTGAAATTATCAATTTCAAAAAATTCAAACTTATTTTTTTATGAAAAAAAAATTTGAAAAAGAAAAGAAAAATAGATTAAACTATATTTTCCAAAAGTAAATTCAAAAACAGTGCTAGGCAGTGATAATTTTTTAATTTAAAATAATTATTTCCAAAAACTATTTTTTATATCAATTTGTATGTACATACTCGTATTTCCGTTTAAAATACATACATTGACTTGTAAAATAAAATTCGCACCTTTTTTACAATTTCTCATCACAATGAGTAGGAATAACATTTTAGGAAAAAGAAAAATATGTAATATCAATATGCAATAAAAGCTGTCAGGAAAATTAATTGTCGTATTAAACAAACGTTTAGAAAATATTCTAATAAACAGGTATTTTAGATTATTCTGAAATACTCTTTTTTGAGCAATCTTCAACACTCGAATCAATTTTGGCACATTTTCGTCAAAAATCACTTTTCAAATTTGAATATCTCTGGACCCTGGGATTCGAATAACTTAAAATTTCTGTAGAATATATGTATATAAATTCTTTTTTAAACAAAAAAGATCCCTGCAACAGAGAACAAGCTCTAAAGAATAAAGTTACGCATGTTAAGGAAATTTTTGCAGACCTATTCGTCCCTTTAAAAAAACCATATTTCCGGTAGAGTAGAAAGTTGATATTTAACCAAAATGTTTCTTGAAGGGTTTAAATCCACTAGGGCAGATGTTATCAAATAAAATGCAAAAAAGCGTCATTTTTTAAATAAAAAATCAACATTTTTTCCATTTTACTGCTACCCCTCTCACTTTTGAAATTATCCTAGCATTTAAATTGAAATGTTTTTTAATCTAGTGCTTCTTATTTAAATCAAATCGGTGCAATAGAGCCCGAGATATAATATCCTAAAGTTGAGAAGTGCCACTTTTACCATACAAAAATTTTTGAAAAAATTATATGGAAAATTGAAAATAATTTTTTTATTCACAAAAATTTACATAGGTATCACTTTTTTTCTAAAAAATTTTATCTTCAAATTTCAAAGTCAAATTTTTCATATTAATTGCATTAAATATGTAGGTAGGTATACATAAAATAAAACTGATAGTGATATAAAAAATAAACAATGAACATAATTCATAGTTGCCAGAAAAATTTGTTATCCCATATTAATTTAAAACATTACATAACAGAACATTGCAACAACGCTGTATAATATTCATAATATTAAAGAAGTAGAAATATCTCTATAATGTTAAAAATACACAAACAATGTATAAAAAATACAAAATGTATATGTACACATATGTATATGTATATATCATATCATAATAGAAATACCCAAATAATTATTCTATTAATGCGTTTAGAAGAAAAAAATCAATAATATTCCTGTTTTTTTTTTCCTCTTCGCTTATAATGCATATTATGAATATAAATGAATATGGAAATACATATGCGTATATGTACATATGGTGTGTGAATCATACATACAATATCAAGTGTGTACTGTGTACTGTACACATAAAAGCTTGAAAAAAAAATTAATCTCTCTCTCTTCTTTTTTTTTTTTTTATAACGATAAGGAGTGACGCCAGCGCCTCTTTTGAACAAAGATGATAATACGAAAATTCATGCGGTGTCACCACTATATACTTTATACGCAAAGCTTTTATATTATAAAGTTGGTTCTGTAAAAAGTTCGAACAAACTTAAAAATCAAAGTCACATGTATAGACAAAGCCAAGACAAGTGAAAAATGACAACAGAAACTAGAAACATAATTTATATAGAAAAAGCATTAAGTAAGAATTCAGGGATGCCAAAATCGATACACTTTTTTGAAAGTTTAATATTGAAGACAATGGCATTTTTTAAACGCACTTCTTTTCTGATTAGAAATTTTCTTTTAAAATCTTTTTATACATACTAAAGGTTGATGTTAGTTTTGTTTTAAATTTTTTTTTATAATATATTTTTTTGTTTTTGTTCCGATAGCAATTTTTCAATTTTTTGTTATAGGTCCTTTTTTTTTGTACGCCACTGTACAATTACAGTTGGTTGTACATTAAAATTTTTTATTTCAGTTCATATTGGAAAATTTTGTATGCAATTTCAAAAACTGTAACTTAAAATTCCAATAAATGAACTGTAATCCAAAATCCGTTGCACAAAAGCAACATAATTTGTAATCCATCACATTGTTCTAGAAATGGCGTGATTTTCTTTTATATTTAGAAAATCACGCGATTTCTAGAAAATACATGAGAGTTCTCAATTTTTATTATAGACATCAAAAAAAAAAAACTCTCAAATTCTCAATTTATCAGAAAAAACAAATATATCACTTGTCCCATATAATTTCATTATGACCTATTGACTTATGTAAATACCATAATGAAATTTCAATTTCAAGTTCACGCATTACGTTTTTAATTTTTCACTCCAAATAAAAAAATATGTTAAATAAAACAAATTTGGAATTTTTTATATAAAGTTACACTGTTTATTATCATATAATTATAGGAATACAAAAAGATGTTTTATTTTTTATATTAAGAACAACCGACCTCTTCGACAGTTTAAAATCAACTCCAACTCTTTTTCATTCTTAATTCTTAATTTTTAATTGTAATTACATTTTTACATAAAAGTGGAAATTTCCATAGACAAATATGCTTCATCAGCATATTTCATGAGAATAGAAAAATTGAAGTAAATAAGTAATATAATATATATGATAAGCAGAAGACTTATGTCATGTTCATTCTTGTCGTGAGAAAATTTACCATGACATTGGTTTGGGCTTTATATTTTGTTTTTCTGGAAATTTTGCTATTTCCGTTATTTTTGCATTTTCATCATTTTGAACATCAATATATGTAACTCGCACACTATCAACTTCCCAATATGATTATCTTCAGTGCTGTCGTTTGTACTACTATAGTAGTTTTGTACTACTTTTTGAGTTGTCATACTATTGTACTACGCCTTTCAATTTTGTACTACTAATTTTTTTCAAATTTTCAATTTCTTTAAAATGTTATAACAAAGTTGATAAATTATTCGAAAAATGACAGTTTTGTATTTCGTTTCTTAATTTTTACAAAATTCCTACGACGTGGTTCAATATTTGTGCCTGTGCCCGTGATATAATTTTCAGATCTCCTGGTAGTACTAATTTTAAAATACATATTTTTGCTCTTTTGGCAATACTCTCTTATTAATACATAATGATAAATGATAATTCTTTCCTACTGTGTTTGTCTGTCAGTTGTCACTGTCATTATCTCAATTATGTATTAATTCAATTTTCAATTAAATTCAAAGTGAAGCTCATGTGAAAAAAAATGGACAGGTGTGTTTTTGTTACAAAAATAGAAATATATTCTATTAATTACTACTAAAATTAGATTACCAATTACTAATTTTTATTTCCAAATTGTTATAGATTCCTTATAAAGCCAAGTAATAACTAAAAAAGCCAAACTTCTACTTCAACTTCCACAGTTGAAAATGGTATCGAAGGGAAAGCAAGCAGCAAGTCAGTTATATATTTGGTTATTTTTTTACTTTCTAATTTATTTATTATAAAATATAGTGATGATAAAAGTCAGCCAGATACTTATAAAAGTCAGCCAAATATTGATAAAAGTCAGCCAAACACTGATAAAAGAAAACAATCCTTCCGATTGAAATGGAAAGAGCAGTATAAATTTAATTTCGACGATAAAATTTTAAAAAATGTAGAGGGAATAAATCCTGCTTATCTAGCCGAAAGTGTCACACAATTTATTGCTATAATGCCACATTTAGTTCAGAAAGATGAAATTGAAGAGATAGATGCCGAATGGCGAATTATGAAGAATCAAATAATAGTTTAAAAACAATTAGATTTAGAGGCATTTTGGTCATCTATATTTGAATTAAAAAATGTCATGAATGAAAGAATGTTTCCAAAACTACGCGAATTAGTCAGTTCTATAATGTGCCTTCCTCATAGTAGCACAGCGGCTGAGGGTTGTTTCATAAAAATGATGCAGCTGACTGGGTACCGTCCAAAAATGCGTTAAAGAGATATAACAATTAAAAATCTATAACAAGCGACTGCATTTTTTTGTGTTATTTGATTTTAAATATTTTTTGTTTATTTATTTTAGAAATTTCAGTATTAAAGGTAAAGAATTTTAATTATATTATTTTAAAGCAATATTTTATATTTGAATTAAGTTTTTTTTTGTTAAGTTTTTTGATAATTTTTCTTTATGTTTTAAATAAATAATTGGAACAAAAAAAAGGAGTATCATGTCATTATTTATTTTAAAAATTATGAAAATTTATTTGAAAAATGTAGACATTTTATTTATCAACCCCTGATTTTAGAATATTTGGGTTCTATTGTAAAATTTTGGCTTATAATACTTTCTGTGAATGGTTATCTACCCTTGTACTACTTTTTTCTACAATGTACTACTCTTTTGAACTCATTTATACTACCCTAAGAATTATTAAAACGGCAGCACTGATTATGTTACCCTACTCACTATAATTTATTACTTATTATTCATTAAGAGCCAAATTTAGTAAAAAAAATTTTCGAAAACAACAATAACATCGTCTGAAATGTATTTATGTCTGCACCAACACAAGCAAATAAATTTCGTCTAAGTGTTGGTGTATGTATATGATTTGAAAAATTTTCATAGTTATAGCTATAGCTATAGCGATCATACTGCATGGATGTACGTTTGTAAAATGTGTATGTAGGTACAGGCTACAGCTAGCATGCAGCTGTTATATCTGAAATTATTTTAGTTGAAGATCACAAATTTTTCATACAACAAATTTTTTATGTAAAAATTCAAAAATACTGAATTATTTTATTTTTTAAATTTTTATGTGAAAGGACATGTGGCTTTTCAACTTTGAACTCTTATATCTCGGGCTTTGTTGCACCGATTTGAGTCAAATAAAATGCACTAGGTCAGACATTAGTTCTAAAATTTAAATGCATACTTTTTTCAAGGATCAAGGTATGAACTAAGAAGGGCCTTATAGAAAGGGAAAAAAAAGGTGTTTTTTGAAAAACTGATTTTTTTTTGTATTTTACTCTATACCTTTTGCCCTAGTTAACGGATATTCACCGTTAAAATTTCATATAATATTAGACCCTTTAAGAAATATCCTGATCAAATTTCAGCTCCTTACTCTTACGGCAACATACTTTTATAAGGAGTCAAAAAATGTAACATTTTGATACTCAAAATTGATTCGTGTGATTTTTATGTTTAGCGCCCTATAACTCGCGCCCTAATTAAGGGATCCTTTTGGTGCTAAAGAGAGTTTTATAGAGAATGACAAGCCTAATACTGTGCAGTATTTCAAGTCAATCGATTTTTAGAGTCCCGAGATATTCAACTTTAAAAACGAAAACGGTCAAAAATTGAATGGAGTGTTACAATAATAAATAATACGGTATGAAGTTTTCAAAATATGAATTTGTAGAAATTTTAAATACTGTACATTTTATTTTTAAATTCAATTCATTCTTTCTGCGTCACCTTGGAGGTAGAATTATTGACGCGCTTAACCCTAGGATTGCCTGATCAAGATTGTCAAAGTTTTAGCCGTGCGTATAAAAATGTATATTATACATTTTATATGGAAATTTCGAAATTTTATTTTCAAAAAGATGTATTTCAGCATCCGGTGAACCAAAAACTAATATTTTTATTATAAAATCTTTATTGAAGTGTTCTTCTTAGTGTTCTTTCTATTGAAGTCCTATATTTTTTCTATTTTTCGAGATAAAATTTAAATAAGGTTAAAAATGTTAAAAATCTTCATGATTTTTTGCGTTTTTTGTCCTTTTGGTTGAAAATTAAAGTACTTACAGAATTTATGTACAAGATACTTAGCTCAATAGCAACACTTCAACAAATATTTTAATCCAAAAATATTAGTTTTTGGTTTAGAGGATGCTGAGATATGGATCTTCAAAGTCAAAAGTAGATGTTTGCCTTTATAAATCTAGATAAATGTATGAAACATTCATGTTTTTGATGTTGTTTTGTATTTTATTTTGAAAAATAAGTACAACAATACTTTACAGGCCAATACTAAAGAGAACACTTTGATAAATCTGTTAGTATAAACATATTAGTTTTTGGTCCACGAGATGCTGAGATATCGTTTTTTGAAAAAAAAATTTTAAAATTTCCATATAAAATTGGGGTGTATAGTGAGGACCCTCCAATGGAGGAATTGGTGAAGTAAAATGCACTTGCTTCAATCCAACAACAGTTAGTAAAATATGCTTTTTGTGCGTAGTATATATATGTACTTACCTCTACATGCTAGTTCAATTATTTCGTATTCATCATCACCGATCACCATTCCCATACAAAATGTGTTGCTAATATATGTATGTACATATCTATATACCTATACTCTGTTCACAAAGTTTTTTCAGTACAGGTCTTATGGACATATTTTGTCTTGTTTCTTCTTTGAGTAATTACATAAATGTGTTTCTTATTTTTGTCACCGACAGTGTTACCCTTTAGTTTATATTTTTTATCCAAAATCAGATGAACTTTTTGATAAGTGTTCCCGACTACACATTTGTTTTCAAATTTTATAAAATTTTATACTTTGTAAAAATTGTTTCCCAATAAAGAAAAATTATAATACATATTTATTTTTTTTTAAATTTAATTATTATTAAAAATTAATAATTTTAATTATTTGAAAATTTGAAAATTGATAATAGGAGGGTTTTATTTATTAAATAAAAAATGTTATGAATGTGTAATATTACACTTAAATTATTTCTATGAAATAAGAAAATGTAAAAACCCAAAAACATTGTATGCACATATGTACATATGTATGTACATATATCCTACAAATAGGTAACTGAAAGTGAAAGGGATTACGGGTTTTACTCTTTTGTTTTATAGCTGATCGTATGAATAAAAAGATAACTTACATTATCCTTGTCAGTACCAATATTAATGTACATATATATTCCATTGTTTTTTTAATTCAATTTGTTGATCATAAGAATTTTAAAATTACCCAACACTTTGCAGAATTTTTAAAAAACATTTTTGTGCTGTAATTTTAGGGTATCGTGCGATTCTCTTTAGACATATTTCAAGAAAAGAATTACTCATTATGTACAAAATATAAAAGTATCAATTATATACATTTTGAAATACTTTAAAATTATTATCAAAAACCATCAGAAAAATTCATCTTTTCTATAGAGTGAGTATTTATTACAAAATGCATTTCTATTGCAAAGGAATATGTGTATACAATTGTATAAATTTATAATAATATGTAAAAAAAATATGTAAAAAACATTTTTTCAAATAAAACATAATTTATTGTTTTTATATGTTACATCATATCATATGCATACTTGTAAATGTATAAATAAATGCAGTAAATTATAATAATAAAATTTAATTTTTTATTGTTAAGAACGGTACTACTATAAGTAATATAATTATTACACAGCAACACTAATTTGCGATTATTTCCTATTCATTCTACTTTTTATACACACATCTCGATTATATCAATCAACCAACTTTTAGCTCATCAGCGTGTGTGCGCATGAATTTTTTCATAATTTTCATCTTTCTTCATAATTCATTTTGTTAATTTTTGTTCATCCAGAGAATTGAAATATAAGAAAAATAATCAGTCGCAGTACAACTGTGTTACTGGCGACAACAAAGGGATGGCTGTTATTGTTTTTTTCTGTTTTCCAGCGTCTCGTTGCACATATAATAGATTGCGGTATGAGTAGCTTAGTATACTCCTATTAAATGTAACGACACTGGATAAAAATGAACTCTTCCATAAGGTCTGTATTGAAAAAACTTTGTGAACAGAGTATAGCTATTTGCAGCTTAACTATACATAACTTTTATATGCTGTTTACGTTACCTTATCATCACACATATAGTCAGAATTTTAAAAGTTGAGGTTTCGTATTATACTAGAAAAACATGCGCAGAAAAAAGACACTTACACACATGCGTTTTTGTTGTTGTAACACGTTTCTTCTTTCGTATATCTACACAAAAAAGATCACAAGCAAATGTAAAACATGCGCGAAAAAACCTCAACTCTTAAAATTCAGACTATACTACAAAAATTGCAATTTTCTTTGCATCGATTTTATACAGTTTATACTATCTGTGTAAACCCAAAAGTATGCAAAAAAATTTATGGGAAATGAAAAATTAGTAATGAAATTTTATGAAAAATTAACAATTTGTTTTATTTATAATAATTAAACTACGTAACCAATTTCCCTGAATTTTTTTTTTAAATTTTTGGAAAAGGTTATATTTATATCTTATAAGAAGAAATCACAATATTTAAATACATGAAAAAAGTGTGAAAAGTTTAGTGAATTTTTGTTTTTTCTGTACCTTCGAAAATCGAATATAAAAAAATTTAAGGATCAAAATTTGAAAATGTGTTCCACTTAAGGACCACAATTCCCTTCCACCTATCTAGATTCGAAATTTCATGAAAATCGGTTGAAAAATGTAGGCTTTAGGTGGTCACTTTGCAGGCCATTTTACTAAATTGGGCTCTTAAGTAATATATGGAATATTCTAGAAAGTGTGATGATAATTCATATACCTGCTTGCTCAGCAATATGTAATGACCTCTTAAATTTTTCTCTTGATTATCTCATTGCATTTTATGGTAAATGAGTAGTGAGATTAATATTAAATCTTCTTATATAAGCGAGGTAAGATTTATCACTGCCCTTCTTTTATTTTCTTCTTTTAGTTTTTGGGTTTACTATCGAGTTGTAGCGTGGTAAAATTCATGACTCGGTTTTTCTTGCAATTTCGAGTTGGTTTTTTTTTTTTTTTTCAAAATGTGGTATAAAAGAAAAAAAAAATAAAAATTGAATAATGAAATATAAAAAAATATAAAATGTTTAATCATAGTAGTTTTTTTTATTTATTCTTCAAAAAAGAAAAAAAAAATTCAGATCGCCTGAATTGTTCATTTTCATATGAGATCCTTAAGTATGGTGTTTAAATCCTTTTTAAAGTGCTGCTTAATTAAATTTACTATAGTTCAAATTTTTATATGAATTTCTAAATCAGTGTACATCTTTCAAAAAACAAAAAAAAAACGAAATTAATACTAAATTAAAATTAAAATTTAACTAAAAGTGATAGCTCACAAGCTAAATAGTTTATTTCAAAGAAAAAGAAAAAAAAGAAAAAAATAGAAGAAAAAAGAAGAAAAAGTATCTCGAAAATCTTTAGAAAAAAAGGAAAGCTTACTTGAATCGTAAATTTATTGAAGAAAAAAAAAATGATAAAATTTGTGAATTAAAAATCTTAAAATGATTAAAGTGAAAAACCCAATGATGTACTTATGAAGGACATTCTTTTAAAATTAAACAACGTACATACAATAAATAAACTGTCGTCTTGAAAGTGATTAAATAAATATTATCTTATTATTATTATTCTAACAATTTTTTTTCAGTAATTTTCATGGTGTTTATTTTTTTTAAGTTTCTCTTTTTTTCTTCTTCTTTTGAGTGTAGTTAAAAATCTACAAAGTTAATATAAGTTAATATATTAAAGAAAAAAAAAAAAGCGAAATGAATAAATCATTTATTTAATATCTTATAATAATTGTAAACGTATAATAGTTTCAATTTTATTAATGTATAAATGAGAACTTTATTATGATTGCAATAATATAAATAATCATATATTTGAAAAAAAAAAAAAAATTTTACTGTATGTACTTTATTTCGAATCATTTAAATTCGCAATCTTTGTGAAATTAAATTTTTCATTTTTTTTTGTCTTTTGTTTATTATAGTTTTCCTTTTGAAATTAAATTACATTAGAAGATAAAGTATGATTATGTTTATTCAATAATTAAAATTAAAAAAAAAAATTATTAAAAGAAACAACAGCCAAGAAAAAAAAAAGAGTGTGAAAAATAGAAATAAAAGAGTATTGTAAAATTGTTAAGTATATCACGTTTGTTTTATTAAATACAAATCATATTGCCTAAAGTTTCATGGAAGAAAAAAAAAAGGAAAAGAAAGGAAGCTGATGAGCGGACGAACTGCAGCAACTCTAACCCAGTTTCCAGAAACGGTAACGCCACGGGGGACCAGCTGCAAAACTCCAGCGGACGGATTCTACTACAACTTGGTTCTTAGAAGATAAATAAAAATCTTTGTAATTAATAAAATTAGAAAAAAAGCAGAAAAAAAAATACAAATATTCAGCCTAACCTTGTTTTCAAGATTATACTGGTTATAAGTTAAGACTACTATTTTGTGAGATATCGTATATATATTATTTTTTTGGAAAGCATAGCAATCATCTCGTGAATTATTCCCTATTGAAAATATAGCGCCCACTATCTATGTAGGTACTTATGGAAATTTAAAAAAAAATTTTTATAAAAAGAAAAAAGAAAGAAAAACAATATATGCAAAATTAGAATAAGAAAAAATTACTAACCCTAGAATACTTTCATAATAGATATTGTATAATACACTCCCTGACACCTGATTAAGAACAACTTTTTTTTGCCTGTATTTCTATGGGGGTGATCCTAAAAATTATTGATAAGAAATAATTTTGTTTAGAGTATTCAATAAGAAAATAAGGTTACTATGGAAATTCCCTCAATTAACAAAAATTTTAGGATACTTTTCTTAAAAAGGTGTATAAATAGTGCGACACAAGAACAAGTAAAGAAAAATAAATAAAACACTTAAAAAGTCGTATTTTTAAAATATTGTTTTTTATTAATAGTGTGTATGTTTACCATTGTTACTAATCAATTCAAAAATTCTGTTCTCTAATGATTGGTACAGGTTGGTTATTAAATCTTGTGGAATGGAATTCCAGGCAAGTAAAATTGACTCTGTAAGATCTTCTACATTATTATATTGCTGCCCTGATACATAAACACGACGTGATAGAAAGCCCCAAACATTTTCTATTATATTTAAATTTTCTTTACCTCTGTTTGTATGTAGGTATGAAAACTGCTCCTCATTTTTAATTACAACTTAAATTATTCAGAATCGTAACATTATTGAATTAAATTTCTGTTTATTTAAATTTTTCATGCTTATAATAGGCCTTAAAAGACACTTAATCGGTTATTCAAGATTTTTTTTGCATTTTTTTTTCATTTTCTTATTATTTATCGTTTAAACTAAAATGTCTTTTTAGGGAAACCGATTACATAAAGTCAGTTAAAGCTCTGAATACGGTACCGTACCCCCTGGGTGGAGTGGAAACTCGTATATGAATTACTTATAACTATACAGGGTGTATTTTTTCTACGTACATTAATTGGTACCACGATATTCTCTGGACTATTTTATGAAAAAAATTGTACTAGTAAAAATTTCTATCGTGTCTATTTTCGCCGCTAGAGAGCGTTTTAAATTATGAGTTTTGTACGGGACCTCCCAGTACTAAATCGCCTGTAACTTTTTCCACACCCTATGCATCGAAATTTTTCTTTCTACTATCGATGGGTATTGAAATTACCTTTCATTTATGCATTACTTATCGTATGTAAGAATTCCATTTTCAAGAAAAAGGACCATAAATTTAAAATTTATGATTTTTTTTTCAAAAATTTTGTCAATTAATTGGGTTCCTGGAAAAAAAAATTCACTACCGCAAAAAATTTTTATATTTATTTTGAAAGCCAATTATATGTAAAATAAAACAAAAAAAATCCGAGTTCAATAACGTCATCCGTTATCACGTAATTAAGGATCACAAGTGTGCTGAACGGGTCAAAAATGTACCTGTATTAAAATGCAAACGATATATTATGGGCAAAACTTAAATAAACTAAACTTAAAATAAAACATAAAAGTATGTTTTGTTATTCAATATAATAATAATATATCGTTTGCATTTTAATACAGGTACATTTTTGACCCGTTCAGCACACTTGTGATCCTTAATTACGTGATAACGGATGACGTTATTGAACTCGGATTTTTTTTGTTTTATTTTACATATAATTGGCTTTCAAAATAAATATAAAAATTTTTCTGCGGTAGTGAATTTCTTTTTCCAGGAACCCAATTAATTGACAAAATTTTTGAAAAAAAAATCATAAATTTTAAATTTATGGTCCTTTTTCTTGAAAATGGAATTCTTACATACGATAAGTAATGCATAAATGAAAGGTAATTTCAATACCCATCGATAGTAGAAAGAAAAATTTCGATGCATAGGGTGTGGAAAAAGTTACAGGCGATTTAGTACTGGGAGGTCCCGTACAAAACTCATAATTTAAAACGCTCTCTAGCGGCGAAAATAGACACGATAGAAATTTTTACTAGTACAATTTTTTTCATAAAATAGTCCAGAGAATATCGTGGTACCAATTAATGTACGTAGAAAAAATTACTCTGTATACATAGAGTCTATATATATAACTACATATATATTTAATTTCTTAAATTTCCTCAATTATCCTGCTGCACACCCGAGTGAATAAGTCACAAGACGCCACTGGTATATACATATATATGTTTATGTTATCAATGTTATTCTTTTCCTACAAAAAAGAAAAAATTTTTCATTGGAACGTTTACTCTAAAAAAAAAAATTTGTATCATTTTTCTCTGAAAAGTTATATCAATTTTATTTGAACAATTATAATCATAATTATTTTTTATATTAAAGATATTAAATTTTTCATGCTCAGTATTTGTACAACTTAATGTTAATATAGTCATGTATCTAAAACATTCTATGATGTGAAAAGATGCAGTAATGTGTATTATATATAAACGGGTCGATTACGGTCAGGTTGGTCGAACTGTTAGCTTCACATAGCATTACATTCTTGTTTAATAATTGTTGCGACAGCTGTATTATATATTTTTTATAGGTCAAATTTTTGTACGCCACTGTACAAATTCAGTTGGTTGTACATTAAAAATTCTATTTCAGTTCATATTGGAAAGTTTGGTATGCAATTTCAAAAATTGCAACTTAAAATTCCAATAAATGAACTGTAATCCAAAATCCGTTGCACAAAAGCAACATAATTTGTAATCCATCACATTGTTCTAGAAGTGGCGTGATTTTCTTTTATATTAAGAAAATCACGCGATTTCTAGAAAATACATGAGAGTTCTCAATTTTTATTATAGACATAAAAAAAAAAACTCTCAAATTCTCAATTTATCAGAAAAAAAAATATATCACTTGTCCCATATAATTTCATTATGACCTATTGACTTATGTAAATACCATAATGATATATTAATTACAACATACACACACACTGTATCAAGTTTCCAATATGGTAATATTACCTACTCATTGAGTAATATAGGGAATATACCAGAACATTCGATAATAATTCATATACCTTCAAGTTCATTACTGGGTAATAATCTCTTAAATGTCGCTTTTAATTACCTCATTATAGCTAATAAAAAGACGTGAGTTACATACATGTATATTGATTTTCAAGATGAGAAAAAGCATCTGGACAATTCTGATTTACCAGAATGTCATAGAATCAAAGCAACAAACAAACCAATGTCATGGTAATTAATTAAATTCAATGTTCCCATACAAAAAATAGCTAAATAATCTTTTTTAAATGTCAACTCTTAGTAAAAGTTCTAACATTACTTTTTCCGTTCACATCAATATGCTAATAATGCACATATTACTATTCTATGTAGTTATTATAAGTATGAGAACAAAAAAGAATTAAAAAGATTGTAATTTGATGACCTTGGTAGGAGAAATCTTTAGATGAAATGTTAACTTTTACGAAGAGATTCATTCTAAGTTTATTACTTTAGGAGGTCAGTTCGAATAAAAGCTTGTTCGGTCGTATAAAATAAAGCTTATATATTTTAAAAGAAAAATAACTTGTTTTATTTATTTCATTCTTTTATTTTGGAAGACTCCAAAATATTTAAGTGGCGCAGTCGGTAGGATCCTTTTCCGTACAACAAAGATCCTGTAAAACGAACAAAAATTTAAAAAAAAAAAAAAAAAAAACATTATACAGGGTGTTTCTGAGATCGTGTGCCAAAGTGAACATAGTGGTAGATCTCGATGAGAAATAAAAAAAATCGTACGGGAAGGGGGGTCTATTTTCAATGGTTACCGAGATATTCAAGGTCAAAGAAATTTTTTTTCAAAAATAATTTTTTCAACTACTTTAGAAAAACATTTGAACTCTTTAGAAAAAATCTTTAAAATATTGACTGAACATAATCTGAAAATACAGGCAGATAAATGCAGTTTTATGAAAAGAGAGACTGAGTTTTTAGGGCAGATTCTAACAAAAGAGGGAATAAAACCTAATCCTAGCAAAATTGAAGATATAAAAAGGATAGAGATTCCTAAAACAGAAAAACAACTTAAAGGTTTTCTGGGAATGACGGGTTTTTATCGGAAATTCATAAAGGATTATGCTAAAATAGCACATCCCTTAATAAAATATTTTAAAAAAGATTTGAAAATAAATATTAACGACCTCCAATATAGAGAAGCATTCGAAAATTTGAAACTTTTATTAGCTTCGCACCCCATCTTAAAATATCCAGATTATGATAAACAGTTTGTGATAACAACGGATGCTAGTGAATATGCGATTGGAGCCTTTCTCTCCCAAGAAGGTCATCCAATATGTTACGTTTAACGAACATTAAATAAACATGAAAAAAATTACAGTGTAACTGATAAAGAATTTTTGGCTATAGTTTATGCAGTGAATTATTTCAGGCCATATACATATATGTGGCAGGAAGTTTAAAATTATCACAGACCATGCACCGATAAAATACTTAAATACAAAATATAAAGGTAAGGAATTTTCACAATGGAACCAACGGTAGATTTTAAAATTACAAGAGTATAATTTTGAAATTGAGTACCTTCAGGGTAGGGACAAAAAAGTAGCTGATTTTCTCAGCCGAATTGAAAACAGCCCCCAAATAAATAATAAAAACAGCAGTGAATCCAATATGGACCTGTCTGATACAATGTATTCGGTAGACGAACAATTACTTGATTATATTGGTATTAGGGAAGAAATTATTAATAAATATAAAACTCAAATAATTTTAACTTATAGCCCCACGAATGAGATAGACAAAACATGGTAGACGGATAATACAAATTAATCCACAAAACGACGAAAACGCAATAAAAAATATTCTACAAACACATCTAAAATCTGGACGTATTGGTATATATGCAGAAATTGATAATAGGGACTATAATAAAGTGTAACAGTGTATTATACAGTTATTCTCAAATAATAAAACAATAAAATTCATAAAATCAACAATGAATGTAGTTAGTTACAGGTACTATATTAGTTATTAGTTACTTAGTTAGTTATTAGTTACTTAGTTACTAATTCAGCAACTATATTTTGGTTAAACTAAAACTTCACATTATTGTTACCTTTGTAATTATATTTCGATACATAAAAAAAAGTAGGTAGCAGTACTAAAAATTGGCAATTCAATTGTCAAAATTGGATTACGTATAAACCTCTACATTGACATACTTTCTGTTGCGACAGCTATATTAATATTTTTTTTGATGGGAATATTTTTTTTGTACGCCACTGTACAAATTCAGTTGGCTGTACATTAAAAATATTTAAATTCAGTTCATAATGGAAAAATAAAGTCTGCAATTCATTGGAATTGCAACTTAAAATTCCAATAAACGAACTGTAATTTAATATCCGTTGCACACGCGCAACAAAAATTTTAATCCATCACATTGTTCTGTAAATGGCGTGATTTTCTTTATATTATAAAAATCACGCGATTTATAGAAAACATAAGAGAATTATTCGACTTAATTTCTTCTTCTTTTTCATCAAAATTCTCTTATTTTCAACTTCTTTTTTTTTTTATTAAAATTCAATTTTTTTAAAACCTCCTAAAATCTAAAATACATGTAATGGTATTTGCCGACGGCAAATACATCAAATTCCATATATCCATTAATTCCCATATAAATTTCCCTGAACGAATTGTTATACATTGATTGACCCATTTATTTCATTACGACCTATTTACTCATGTAAATGGCGTAATGACATATAAAATTTAACTCACACACACTGTGTCAAGTACCCAATATGCTGATATTACCTACTCGCTATATATTACTTATCAAGTAATATATAGAATATACCAGAATGTTCTATGATAGTTCATATACTTTCATGCATATTGCTGAATATTAATCTCTTAAATGTCGCCTTAATTACCTCATTATAGGTAATTAAGAGACAAGTGAGGAGATAATACGAAATATGATGGGTATATAAAGGAGGTACATTTTGACTACCTTCTTCTGGTTTTTTTCAGTCTCGTTCCGGTCATTTATTAAAGAAGACGTTTTTTTTTTTTTTGTAACGACATTTTTTGTTTTGAACTAAAATATTCACGATATAAATTTAATTATATGTATAGTAAATCTGGTGGTTAATAGATTTAAAGAAAAATTTTTTTTCAAATAAATTGTTTCGAAAAAAAAAAATTTAAAAAAAAAAGAAAAAAAATGAGATAATGCCATATCAACATTGCAATCAAATAGTTAATTATTAAAAGTATCTGTAAAACAAAAAAAAAAACAAAAAAAAAGGTGTGAATTAGTTAAAATTCAAATAATTTTTTTTTTATAAATTTTGCATTTAATTTAACTTAGAAAAAAAGAGAAAAAAAAAAAACGAAAATTTTTTCAGAATCAAAATTATAAACGAATTTTATTTTCAGTGTAATGTTTTAAATTTTATATTAATCTTTAAATTTGAAATAAGTAGAAAAATAATAATATCTCGCTCAAATTATTAAGTATATACGTATATCAGCCATTTATTAGCTTACAAAAAAAAAAAATATATATATATATATATATTATATCTATATATCTTTGAAACAAAAAAAAAAAAAGGGGAATGAAAGAACAACTAGAGCAGAAGAGTGATGACATCACGTCGAAGCCAGCGCATCATCACCTGGTCAAATCAGCACGTCGACTTCCTCATAATTTCGCTTTCAGGCCCCACGGAATTAGATAAGTACAAGAAATATGATATGAAATGGTTTTTCTATTTTATTTGAATTTTGATGAATATATACCTAGAGTGTAATGTAAGAAGTTAAAACCAAAAAAAAAAAAAAAGAATTTTTACAAGAAACAAATAGAAAATAACATAGAATGGAAATCCTATTTCAATTTTTTTTGTACATAACCTCTCGAGAAGGTATATTACAGGCTAGCCAAATAGAATTAAGTCAGGGCACTATTTAGTTGTATCCATTACATTATCAAGTATTATAATTTTGCAAAATAGTAGTGTATTTGAATATAATCTAAGAATAATGCAAGACGAAAATTATATTTTTTATTTTTTTTAATTTTGTAAACAAAACAAACAAAAAGAAAACAAAAAAAAAATAAATAAATGTATGAATAAAAAGGGAGAAAAGAACTTATTTTGTTAAGTAGAGTCATTTAAATCAACCTTTTTTTTTACTTATTCTAGCAAAGCTTAAGTAATTCAAACAGTAATGAATGTATATTTTTTTTTTTCTTGTGTAATTAAAGTATATGATAAAATAAAAAAAAAGAAGGAAAATAAACACGAACAAAAAAAAAAAAAAAAAAACGAGAAGCAATTTTCATTTAATATTTGATTCCATTGGTTTGGCATTGGAGATTTTTTTATTGCAAATTCGTAAAAAAAAAAAAAAAAAAAAAAAAAAAAAAAAAAAAAAAAAAAAAAAAAAAAAAAATCACAAAGATAACTTTTTGGTTCAGAAAGTTTGGGCTATAACATGAAGCCCCGCGTGTGGGGGTGAGTCAATAAATGGTGGGTGGTGGATGTCAGCGTTGGCGGATGTAGGTCGCAGTTCTTATTTGGTCGTTTCTTCGTTCACTGCATTATCGACTGCCCTGCTATGGTCTATGTAGTGGTTTTTTTTTTCTCTTCTCACTAGAGTTTACTGACTTTTACTTTAGTGTTTGAACCATGTTTGTATCTATTGCCGGTCATTTATGTAACAAAACGGCAACTTCCGAAAGGGTGACCCCAAGAACCCACCCTAGGCTGAAGCAGCTGGATTCGACCGGCTGGGGTTCACCCGGGAGTAATGTTGGTCCCCAACATTCGTAAATTTAAATAAAATTAATCCGTTAATATGTTACATTTCAACCAAAATTCAATATTTATTTGACATTTAATATATATAATATAACATATTAACAACGTGGCGGTTGGCGGTTGTAAATGCGAATTCGAATTGCGTTTGATTGATATTTGATATCGGCTTCGTTTGGTTTCATTTAATTTATTTTATTTCCTGTGTGGAAATAAATTAAAGTAAGTATTTTGTTTTACAATTCATAAATTAGTATTTGTTTTTTGAAACTGAATTAATCAAAATTTCCATTTTCTATTACAGATTAGATAAATGTTGGATGTTTCTAGAACGTCTTAATACCTACCTGTACATCTAGATCTAACTAGCCTACAAAATATAAATTTAATTCAATAAAACATTTATAGTGGAAAATTATCAAAAATAAAAGTTGTATTTGATATATTTCATAGGTTGGTTCTAATTTTTAGTTTCAATTTAGTTTGATGATTTATTAAATTCAATTGCAGTGCACGATGAATGAAAATAAAAAAAAAGGAATCAACCTTACACAACACTGAAAAAGAAAATGGAGCAGATTTGATGGAAACAACTCCAGGAAATAAATTTCGTAAGAGGAGCAATATTTGGCTTCATTTCAAAATAAAAGAACAAAATAATGAATTGGTTGGTAAAACCAATAATGAAAAAGCAACATGCATCTATTGCAAATCAAGCATATCGTATAAAGGTGGAACGATATCCAATCTTAGAAAACATTTACTTTCAAAACATCCCGGAGTTAACCTCAATTTGGAAAATAATAATAAAATTTCTAGTTTTGTTCAAAATAAATACAAAATTTATACTTCAAAATATAGCAGCTTGGATGCTAAAAATTTGCACATGATTATCAAAGACATGCAGCCATTTTCTGTTGTTGAGGATGATGGCTTTAAAGAGTTTACTACTTTACTGTACTTTACCTACTAGAAAATATCTCAAAGAACAACTTATGCCAGTTGCATATAATGATGTTAAAGATAAAGTGAAATCGAAACTAGATTCAATTGAACATATAAATTTAACAACAGATACATGGACTTCAAGAAATGGAGAAGGATACATGTCTTTGACTGCTCATTTTATTGATGAGAATTGGGTAATTGATTCACTTTGTTTGGAATGATTTTGTATAAGAGACAGACATACTGCTGAAAATTTAAGCAAACACTTACTCGAATGCGCTATTGATTGGAATATAAAAAATAAAGTTGAAGCTATAATTACAGATGGAGCAGCTAACATTGTAGCAGCTATTAGATTAACAAATTGGCTACATCTCCCATGTTTGGCGCATAAATTAAATTTAATAGTAGGAAGTGCACTTAAGGAGATCCAACACGTACACGAAAAAGTTAAAAATACAATTGAAGCAATTATTGAAGTTAGGCAATATTGCGAAGAAGAAAATTTTCAAAGAAGTGAAAATCCATTAAAATTTTGGCAAGAAAGAGAAAAGATTTACCCTCATTTATCAAAACTGGCCAAAAAATATTTACCAATGCAAGCTACGTCGGTTGCTAGTGAAAGGATTTTTTCAAAAGCCGGTTTACTCATAACAGAAAAAAGAAGTAGGTTGAAATCAAAGACTGCAGAAATACTTTTATTTCTAAATGGTAATCAAAAATATTTCGATGATATAAAATACAAATAGTTTGTAATAATATGTAAAAATTTAACAAAATTTATGTTTTGTTATGTTTTCTTTATTACATTTGAATTTTTAAAATAAAAATAATCTTCAATTTTATTGCTTTTTTTCAAAAGTAATATGTAAATATTTTATTGAATTTATGTTTTGTTATGTTTTCTTTATTACATTTGAATTTTCAAAATAAAAATAATCTTCAATTTTATTGCTTTTTTTCACAAATAATATGTAAATATTTTATTGAATTTATGTTTTGTTATGTTTTCTTTAGTACATTTGAATTTTCAAAATAAAAATAAACTTTAATTGTATTGCTTTTTTTTTTCAAAAATACTTTTTTAGCAGATTAAGGTTCAAGTGGAACGAATAATTGTTTTACCAATCAGCTAACTAAAAACTACATCCTTAATTTAAAAAAATATGATGCTTTTTAAAAAGTTCGAAAGGTTCTGTTGATGATTTTAATTTTTTAAATTCAACGTATTTAAATGTTAACCAGATTTATATCATGACTGTATTTTGGCGTTTAGGAATTCAACTAAATTTTGTTTCGAATTGAATTAAAAGTTGCATATTTTTGTTTGTAAAATATGTTAAGAAATATTGACTAGTAACGTACATATGTATTTAACATATAATGCACTAAAACAGGATTAGTAACTAAAATAGGAACTAGTAGCTAAAATAGGAACTAGTAACTCAGGCAGTAACTAATAACTAATAGAGAGTAACTAACTAACTAAAGTAACTAGTTACTTGGAAAAGAACTAATAAGTACCGGTACTTTAAAGTACCTAAATTGCCCATCACTAAAAACAATCACAACAGTATCCAAACATTGAATAAACAAATAAAAATTAATGATCATTTCAATAAAACGATTCTAAATTTGAAAATGTTAATAGAAGACGATACAGCTAAAATTTTACAATCAGTCAATAAATCAAACATACAGGTTAAAAATATAAGAAAAAATTTAATTTTAGATCAGAAAATAAAATTAAATTATTTAAAAAATAAAGTGAACCAAATTCTTGATAATATAGTGTCAACAAAAAATAATATCATACATCCAAGTATGCTAACCTCAGAAGAACTAGATTTATACAATGTTGACATTCATAAATTAAAACTCTTAAAAGCAGGAATAATGGAATACAAAAGTAAAGTGTTAGTTTTTGCAATAAAAATCCCAAAAGACTATATAATGGTAGAGCTACAAATGATAAAATCAATACCAAATTCCCAAAATTTAGAAATTGACGAAAAGGATGACTTGATAGTTGAAATAAATAATAAAATATATAGTTATGACGATACATTAGATATTAAAAATTTAAAATTAAGTAAACATTGTATTGTAGAAATAAGATGTTCTCTTAAATTTAATAATAAAACTAGTATAGAAGAAATAGATGACGAAACCATTTTATTAAAAAATATGTATAACGATACACTGACACAAAATTGTGACAAAAGAAAATACAAATTGAAAGGAAATTTTCTGATTAACTTTAATAATTGTACTATAAATATAAATCAAATGAAATTTCAGAATAAGAAAATTACAGTAATGGATAAATACTTTTATCCATCCGAATATATACAAACAATAAATGAAAAACCTATTGATTTTAAGAAAATTGTAATTGAAAATGAAAATAATATTGAAGAAATAGAAGAATTAAAATTCCATAAAAATATAATATATGGCACAAATATATCCATAATATCTGTATTAATCATAATGTTATTATATATTGTAGTATTTTTAAACTGTAAAACTAGGAGCGAAAAGTTAAAGTTATAACTAATATTAACCGGAGGCTTCTGATTTAAAGCGGGAAGGAATTACATATATTGATTTTCAAGATTAGAAAAAGTATCTAGACAATTCTGATTTACCAGAATGTCATAAAATCAAAGCAACAAACAAACCAATGTCATGGTAATTAATTAAATTCAATGTTCCCATACAAAAAATAGCTAAATAATCTTTTTTAAATGTCAACTCTTAGTAAAAGTTCTAACATTACTTTTTCCGTTCACATCAATATGCTAATAATGCATATATTACTATTCTATGTAGTTATTATAAGTATGAGAACAAAAAAGAATTAAAAAGATTGTAATTTGATGACCTTGGTAGGAGAAATCTTTAGATAATGAAATGTTAACTTTTACGAAGAGATTCATTTTAAGTTTATTACTTTAGGAGGTCAGTTCGAATAAAAGCTTGTTCGGTCGTATAAAATAAAGTTTATATATTTTAAAAGAAAAATAACTTGTTTTATTTATTTCATTTTTTTATTTTGGAAGACTCCAAAATATTTAAGTCGTGTAATGAGATAACACGAAATAAGATGGGTATATAAGGAAAGTATATTTTATTACAGAAGTCTTTTTGGGATTTTTCTTTTTTCAGTCTTGTGTAAAAGTTGCTAACGTAAAGGTAGTTAAAAATGTAACGACTAATTTTTTTTTTACGGTTTTGGAGAAATTATTATTTGATTACTGATATAATTTGCAATATTGCAAATTATTTAAAATTATAAATAATCCGAAATTTTAAGTGTAAAAAAAAAAAAATAAATAAAAAAAAGTTGAATATTTTAAAATTTATGACTTGGTGTTAAAAAGTAAAAAGTA
Organism: Bombylius discolor; assembly: GCA_939192795.1. NCBI lineage: Eukaryota > Metazoa > Arthropoda > Insecta > Diptera > Bombyliidae > Bombylius > Bombylius discolor. The sequence goes on along the minus strand of OW584240.1, from coordinate 18,801,306 downwards.
GTGAAATTTATAACAAAAAATATCTATTGTGCAAATGTTTTTTATAAAAATAAAATAAAAGATTTATTGATGCGAAAAAAAAAGAAAAATACCTAAAATTTGGAAAAAAAAAGTTATAACGAAAAAAGAAAATAATTAATTAATAACACAAAATAACTCAGAAAAAAAAAGAATTTCAAACGGATGTCTCTTTGTCTTTTTTTTATTTTTTTTTACTTTTTGGTTATGTCTCACAAAAAGGAAATACGTATATATATATATTTTTTTTATTTGATAATTAAGAAATAATAATAATAGAGTTACATCTAAGTATACCGCGAATAAAATTGAGAAGAAGAAGAAAAAAAAAGGGAAAAAGGGACAAAGAAAACACCCACGAAACGAAATATGATTTTTAGACAAAAAAAATTAATAACAGTAGGTAATAATAAAAATTTTTTTTCTTCCCTAATTCAATAAAGAAATGTAAATAAAATAAGAATCTAAGAAATAAAATCAAAGAAAATAAATCTATGGTATGAATTTTTTTTTCTCGACTACAGATAAATTTTTTTTTCTCATCTCTCTATTTTCCACACATTCAGAGAAGAAAAAAAAAAGATGACAAACTTAGTTGATTAAGACAAAAAAAAAGGAGGAATTCTGGGTGGTTGATGTCAGCGATGGCAGATGAAGGTCGCTGATTTTTCGATTGTGTAAATTTTCTTCCACTGTAGTTCTTCTTATTATTCAGGATGTAGCCTAAGGGTGACATATTTTCCTTTTTGTTCTCTGTTGGATCTTGTGTTTTCTTTTGCTTGATGATATTTGTTATTTAGTCGGTCTAATTTATGTAACAACGCGGAAACCTCCGAGACGGTGACCCCAAGAACCCACCCAGGACTAAAGCGGCTGGATCCGAACGGCAGGGGTTCACCTAGGAGTGTAAAACATGATAACATTTAAGTTAACTATTCGATTGTAATTTTATTTCCGTAATTATCAAAAAGAGAACGATATATAGTATGTACTTCTTACATATAATTGTTATCACTGTTTATCAACATTATAGTTAATATTGGTTTTTCATGTAAAAGGTACCTAATTACCTTATTATATTTTATTTTTTTGATAATAAAGTCAGTCTCGCTGCTGAACCAACCAAGTGAAGTTGACTTTTTCTAAATTAAATATATTGCTCCTACATTTGTAAAATGGTTTTTTGTGATTTTTACTTTATGAATTAGAATGAAATAAAAACAAGTTAAACATGTATTACCTAATTTCAATCACTGATTTTTGCAATAAAAAATTCATTTTATAATCGTCATAATCAATTTTGTAATTATTATAATTATTACTACAAATATTAAATTTTATTACAAAACTATTTGGTATTTTTGTTTAAAATTGTGTTGAAAGTGTAAATTGGTTTCTATCTAATATTAATTTAAAAATAAATGTTCTGAAATTTTAACAAGGCTGATTTAAATTAGTTCAAATTATCGAGTTTACACTGTTAGGTATAATTTCTACTTCTTTTCCATTGAATGAGTATTGAAAATAATTGTTGCAAATTTTATGAAATGTTATTCTGGTTGTGCTTCAAAATACATGGCATAAAAATGTTATTTGGCAACAATTATATCTTTTTCTATTTCACTTGAAATTTTTTTTAAATATTTTACAAATTTTATGTATGAAAAATAATATACAGGGTGTGAAAATACTGTGAGTTATTTAATGTTCAAACGAATCTTTTAAATAACTCGCAATGAATTTGATATGTGTGTTGCAGAGAACTATGTGGATATGAATAAAAGAATTAGGGCTTTTGAAAGAAAAACGCAAAGCTTAAAGTTCAAAAATATTTTTTCCTTTATTTATTTTTTCAACAACTTACAACTAACGATCCAAAATTTAAATCAACTAAAATATTAAACAAATTATGATAAAAAAAATTATTAATTTGAACAAAATCAATTATAAATGAATAAAAAATTATTATTTTATACAAGATTATATACAACAATAAAAAAATGAAAATGAAAAATAAAAAGAAATTATTGATTAAATTCAAAAAAATAAATTTGAAATAAAAGTTTAAAGGTTTGAGAAGAAAAAATATTAATTCAAATCAAATTAATTAAAGTTCAAATTGTCGACTTCTGTTTGTTTATTCCTGTAAAGAAATTCAAAAAGAATATAGAAATTTAAATTAAAGGTTCATTATATGCGACACTTAACAACAATTTCAGTGTTAGTTTGCTGACAATGACAAAACAATTCTCAGTATGATTTATATTATTGGTATTCGTTTCCAATTTGATCGATCCGAGTTTGACAATGTGAGCCAAATTTAAGTGATGACAGAATTGTTTACTTGCAGTAAGTTATCACTTGGGCAAGTGAGCCACGCGTAATATAAGTGATAACTGAGATTTGTAGTGAGCTGAAATTGACAGTCAATTATTTTTGACAAGTGAGTCGCAATCAGTGAAGAAGTAAGATTTTTTCGTTTGAATTATAAGTCAAGAAGTGAGCTGTTTGTTTTAAAGTTGGTTAAGTTTCAACTTAGGGATTTATAAATTAAACAAATTGAACTTGATAAAATGTAATTCAATAAATAACTTAGAGATTTTTGATAAAAAGAAAATTTGTTTTATTTTCTAGGAATAAGTTTCTCACAATTAACTTATAAATTTTAATTTCGTTCTTCAACTTTTTAAAGTTGAAATCGTAGAAAACGGACTTGAATTTTGCTTCTTTGACTTGTATTGGAAAATTAATTTTCCTCAAAGTCAAAATCGTAGAAAAGAACTATCTTCTTTCTTTAACTTATCAGAAAATGTTAAATTTTCTGCTAAGTTAAATTCGTAGTAAGAAGACGTATTAAAGTTGCTCGTGAGAAACAGATAGTTGAGTTAAAATTGAACAAGTTCAAACAGTTTTCCAGTTCTTGGTCAAAACCCAAAGAACTAAATCACGTTGACTTGCCAATCTCAAATGGTTTACAAGTAAAATCCCTAACAATTTTTAGTCTTCTGGTCAATACCCAGAAGGCTAAAAATTACCAAGTCAAATTATCTAAAAATTTTCTATCTTTGGGTCAAAACCCAAGGATAGAAAATGAACTAAGTAGATGATGAAATTTATATCCCTTGGTCAAAACCCAAGAGATAGAAATTCAACGAAAACTCAAAAAAAATACTTATGTGATCAATACTCACATAATAGCCTAGACACACCGCGATATTAACTAAACCGTTTAGTTTGTAACTAATTCAAAACCAATTTCATGACACACCGGTTTGAGTAGTTATTTTTGACGTTTTTTTGACGTTTCTTCTGATTTTTAATAGTTACATATAAAAATTTTGTGAAAATGAATTATAGTATTGTGTTTCAAAATAATTTAAATAACTTTTTAATTATGTGGAAAATAAGAAAGAAAAAAATAAGTTTATTAAAGAAAAAAAAAATATTTCATTTATTGGAGGCAATATTTTATCATAAAAGGATCATTCACTTGTCAAATTTAACGCTTTTAAATCCAGTTGAAAGAAATTTATGGGCATATGTAAGTTCTTATTGAATATTTTATACTACAGAAGATTTAGTATTTTATTAATCTCTTCAAAGTACCGCACAAGTTTATTTTGGGAAAAAGAGGTCGAGAAAAATGGACATATAAAATTTAAAAATGACTTTAGGATGAAGTCATGTGTTTTCAAGAAACTGTGTTCGATGGTTGGTAGACTTCAAAGGCAGAACACAAATTACAGATCATGCATTCCATTAGAAAAAAGAATAGCTATTGCTATTTATGCTCTAGGATCTTCTAGTGAATACAGAACAATCGCCAACATATTCGGTGTTGGAAGAACAACAGTAGGCGAAATAGTAATTGAGTTTTGTCACGAAGTTTGGAGCATGATGAAACCCAAATATTTAAACTCATATCCATTGACAAACGACAAAATTAATGAATACGTTCATGGCTTCGAAAGATTAGGATTTCCACAGTGTATGGGTGCACTAGGTAAATTTTCAGGTAATAGAATCATATAAAATTATTTTATAAAATACTACTTGTAGATGGTTGTCACATTGAGGTTTCACCACCTAAGGACCTTTGTGTGGATTACTTCAATTATAAAGGATGGTACTCAACAGTTCTCCTTGCTCTTGTTGATTATAGGTCGGTACTGTTATGTAGGTATAACTTGTGTTGCAATATTAAATGCATGATTATTTTCCAGATATAGATTTTTATACATAAATGTTGGAGCTCCAGGTAGATGCAATGATTCTCAAGTTTTTGAAGGATCATCACTAAGAAAGTACCACACTGAAAGCACTATTTTGAAACAGCATACAGGCTTTCCAAATTCTTATTGAAACCTTTTCCATTTGGTTTGGAAAAAACAGAAAAAGAAAAAAAATTCAATATTATTCTATCGAAATGCCGTAGAGTTGTCGAGAATGCTTTCGGACATTTGAAAGCGAGATTCCGCCGCTTAGCCAAGGGATTAGAAAACCACATTGATAACGTGCATATTGTAATTCAAGCATGTTGTGTGCTGCATAATTTTTTAAATGAAGAGCATGATGTGGTTCCACAATTATGGTTACAAGACTTAACTGACATTACAAGAAGAGAACAACCAAATTTTCAAACTAGAGTTGAAGATGACAATTTATCAGGAAATGAAATAAGAAACATAGTAGCTGACTTTTTGTGTAAGTACTATTTATTGTAATAAATAAAAAAACATCATTACAATTTCTCTAAAATTTTTTTTTGAATAGTTACTGATTCCTGCATATACTGCAAAAGCATTTCGTCTCTTTTTTTTTTTTCATTTAGCATTTGTTCTTCTGCTATACTGTTAAATTTGTCCATGTGGTCCTTCATAATATTATTACTTTGTTGTATTTCGTGCAAAATTTTTTCTTGATAATCTGTTTTCTTTTTTTTTACAGGTGGGACTGATGTTGATCCTGATGATGCTGTAGGAGAGGAAAGAGGAGATGAAAATGTAAACGCAGACGTTGACGCAGATGGTGATGGTTCTGGCGGAAAAACCTGTATGTTTAACTAAAAATGATTAATCATTACAATGTTAATGTGTGTATAATAAAAATTAAAATATACCTCTTCATTAGCAACAGTATTATTTTCATTGTTATCGTCCCTATCCAACTCTACTGTAATATAATTACATATTTTATCAAAAGAAATATTGAATGAAATTATTTATGAAATATTTTTTTGATATTCACCTAGTTCATTGTTTTCGCCATATGCGAAACTTTCCGTGCATTGTTCTTCAAAATTAATGGATCTTGAACATCTTAAAATACAATGAACATCATTGTACAGGACCCACTCTGAAGGTGACGACCCCGTCGTTAACAATTTTTTTTCAGCTCTGTGGTAAAGAAATAGTATCTGAATAATGTAAATGTATTATAATGTAAATGTGTTTATTACTTACCTGTATTTTTTACACAAATTATATAGTTTTGTTTTTAAATCTGGAGCACTATAATTATACTCCTTTTCTTTCAATTTCTCCGCCATTTCTACATAAATATGCAAATTTTTCCTCGCTCCTCTCAATTGTTCAAATTTTTCTCTCCATATTTCTATCAGTAGTTTTTCTGCTTCCACTGTCCAGAAAACTCTTTTTCTTTATTTTCTTTCGACATCTATGTAAAGATTAAGAAATTGAAATCTAAATTATTTCAATGAAAATAAATATAAAATTAAAAAATAAATTTACCCTTTTTTTTAAATATTTTCACTTCACTCTAATCACTATGGACATTGACAAGTTGTTGACAAGTTGACAAGTGACATTACATAAATAGAAGGAAGTTTGACAAGAAGTTCGACAGTTTGATGTAGGTTCGACATACTATTTGATTGTTTGACGTTATTTATCACAGTAACCACAGACTTTGGGGTGTAGTTTGTAACTAAAATACAGTACTGGAAACTACTCGATTTATTTTAGTTATCTCACATAACCACTGAATGAGTTGGTTACCAACTCTGTGGGTCTACACTATAAGATCCCTAAGTTCAAATCCTCTGGTCAAAAATCCAAGAGTTTTTGAAATACTAATTACCGACTTCCAATTAGGTCAATACCCTAATCAGAAGTAAAGATTGCTGACCAGTACCGAGTTTATATACAATTTGGGGTCTATTGTTTTGCCAATTTGATACCGTATTATCGTGTACCATTTTTCTTGTACCAGTCAGCCATCTTCAATTTTCTTTGTTATTTTGACATATACCTTTTGTTCATCTTTTGTTGTTTTCGATTTTTAATAGTTTTCGAATAAAGTTTTATTTAATAAATTTAGACAATGGTGTGAAAATTTATATTAAATTTTTTAAAAGGTGAGTAGATAAATTGATTTTCATTAACTTATGTTAATTTTTAATAATTTAATTCTTTCACATTTAGATTCACCACAAAAACCAAGGTATGGTATGTTGAAGTCATCGATAAGTCAGGTATGTCTTTATACAAAACATAACCTATAATTTTATTATTTTTATTTTCAGATGACCTTCAACATTTTCCCACCACCAAATAAAACGAAACACACCATGTATGAAGTCATACCTCGACTGCGTTTATTGTAAATATATTGGTTTCGGTTCTGGTTATTTTTATCATGATGGCTTCGATTTTAATGCGAAACCTTCTTTTGCTCCCAAACACCTTCAACCAGGGAATAGGAAGGCCTTGTATCCTTTTCCATACAATATTGTTTACCTTGAAATTATTTGGCGGAGGCCCCTTTTGCATTTTCTTATACAAGCGAAGTTTATATTGATAAAAAGTAATTATTATTTTCCTTTTAATAATCATAATCGTTGTGAAACTACTAAAAGAGATAAAAAAAAAGAAAATGAAAAATAAGAAAAATAGAAATAAATTAATTCACTGATACCACGTTTTACACAGCACTTGACAACTGATGACAATTACTTCAACTCATTAACATATTGATGTAATTGCCAGGTTGACATTGCTTATATTTTAGTTACAGCATTGCCGTAACCGATTTTTAAATAGGTAGCTTGCAAAGTTTTGTTATTGGTCTTAAATACTCAGTTGAGCCAATTTTAATTGTAACTACACGTACTTTATCGTCATCACCAGGATGGAAATTAATTACTCGACCGAGTGGCCATTTTGTTGGGGGACATTTCTCGTCCTTTATTAGAACAAGATCATCTATTTGAAAATTTGGTTGTTCGTTTTGCCATTTATATCGTTGCTGTAAGGTATGTAAATATTCCTTGGACCATCTTTTCCAAAAATATTGTTTTAATTTTTGAATGTTTTGCCATCGACTGATTAATGTAAAGTTTTCTTTAATTTCAGGTTCTGGTACTGCTAATAGGTGTTTACCTATTAAAAAGTGACCAGGTGTTAAGCTGTTATTATCATCTGGATCTGTAGTAATGGGTGTTAAGGGTCTAGAGTTCACGCAAGCTTCAATTTGACATAAAAGAGTTTGTAATTCTTCTAACGTTAATTTGGTATTAAGAATGATTCTTTTTAAATGATTTTTTACAGATTTTACTCCTGCTTCCCATATGCCTCCAAAATGAGGTGCAGCTGGAGGGTTAAAATGCCATTGAGTGTTTTGTTCAGCTAATATAGGAATGATTGTGGAAATGTTTTCTTGAAAAGCTACTCGTAAATCTTTATCTAAAATGCGTTTTGCACCAATGAAATTTGTTCCACAATCGGAATACAGATTTGTGCAGATACCTCTGCGACCGACAAATATTTTAAAAGCACCTATAAATCCTGAAGATGAGTAATCTGTAGCTAGTTCTAAATGTATAGCTTTAGTTGCCATACAAATGAATAAACAGATATAACATTTGGATGTTTTTGCAGATCGTAATTTGGAAGTTTTATACAAAAATGGACCTGCAAAGTCTACACCGCTATTTGAAAAAGGGAATGATACGTTAGTTCGATAAGGTGGTAATGCGCCCATGATTTGTTGCGATGGCTTAGGATTAGTTTTAAAACATGAGATGCATTGATGTATTCTAGATTTAATTGTATTTTTAGCATTTGGTAACCAGTATTTTGTATTTAAAGTGTTCAGTACTAACTGACAACCTCCATGAAGTGTATATTTGTGTATATAATCTATGATAAAGTTAGAAATATAGTGATTTTTTGGCAGTATAACAGGATGTTTTGAATTATATGGTAATTGTGAATGTTTTATTCTTCCTCCTACTCGTAAAATAGAATTGTTATCTAAAAATGGATTCAAATTGTAAATTGTACTTTTCTTTGAAAGTGATTTTTGGTTTTTAAGATTGTCAATTTCTTCAACGAAATTGCAATGTTGTATTGAATAAATAATTTTTTGTTCAGCAGCGTTTAACTCTGAACAAGTTAAAAAGGTGTTTGAAATTTTATAATTTTTGTTTTTTATATTATGAAAAAATCTAAGGCAGTATGCAACAATTCTGCGAAGTTTTTGAAAAGATGAATATTTAGTAAATAATTCAGGCTCTTTAATAGTTACAAATGATTTTACTTTTCTGATTTCAAGATTTGTATTGTTACAAGTGGGTTGAACTGGCCATTGGTCTGATGAAAGCCATGATGGACCTTGCCACCAAAGTTTGTGTTTGAGTAATTCTTCTGGATGTATTCCTCGAGAAGCACAGTCGGCTGGATTTTTATCTCCAGGCACATAGAACCAATTAGCTGGACAAACGTTATCTTGAATCTCTACAACTCTGTTGGCCACATATGGTTTCCACTTTGATGGTTGGCCTTTAATCCAGCTTAGAGTTATGAGAGAATCAGTCCAAGCGTAACTTTTGATACCCTCTAAGTTAAAATCTTCTACTACCTGTATCATCAATCGTGACAACAGTAGTCCACCATTCAATTCCAAACGTGGTAATTAATTTAGTAGGAGCTACTCTTGTTTTTGATGTAAGTAAAGAAATGTAAGTTTTTTCATTCATTTTGATTTTTAAGTATACGACAGCAGAGTAAGCATTCTGAGATGCATCAGAAAAACCATGTAGTTCTATGTATGCTGAATTTGACATATGGGTCCATCTTGGGATTTTAATGTTTTCAAGAGTTTGTAATTGTGAACGAAATTGAATCCATTTTCCTTGAATTGATTCAGAAAGTTTTTCATCCCAATTACATCCCAGTAGCCATAAGCGTTGTATGAAAATTTTTGCTGTTATGACTACTGGAGCTAACCATCCTAAAGGGTCGAATAATGACGCTACTTCAGATAAAATTGAACGTTTGGTATAACCTTGTTTGAGCATAGGAAGATTTACAGTGAAACTAAATTCATCAGATGCTGGAAACCATTTTATTCCTAAAGTTTTAATGGACTCTGAATCCGAGATATTTAGTTCACTCTTGATTTCTCTATTTTCTAGAGGAATATTCTGGAGTAAGTTTGAATGGTTAGCCGTCCACTTGCGTAGATTAAACCCTCCTTTTGACAGCATTTTTAATAATTGCTCTTGGAGTGCTAAAGTGGTTTGAATTGAATCAGATCCACCTAGTAGATCGTCTACATAGGTGCAGTTTTTTAAACAATTCGATGCAAGAGGAAAGTTTCGCCCTTCATCTTCAGCTAGTTGAAACAAAGTTCGTATAGATAAGAACGGTGCTGGAGTGGTTCCAAATGTTACTGTATTAAGAGTATAATCTTTTAATTTATCATTTGGGTTCGACCTCCACACGATCTTTTCGCTGATCTTTCCGTACTTTTACCATTCTGTACATCTTTTCAACGTCTGCTGTGAATACGTATTTAAATTGCCTCCACTTAAGCAAAGTGCTCCACAAAGTCGGCTGAATAGTCGGACCTGTGAGCAATTGTTCATTCAGTGATTTACCATTAGAACTTTTGCTAGAGGCGTTAAATACTACTCTGAGTTTCGTTGTAGTGCTATCTTTCATCACTGCGTGATGAGGTAAATAGTAGTTTGTTTGATCAGCGTTATCATCGTATTTTACTTCGGTCATGTGACCTAATTGAAGATATTCTTCAATACAGTTCTTGTAAAGATTGAAAAATTCAGGCTTTTGCTGAAACTTTCTTTCCAATTGATAGAATTGTTGAATTGCTTTGTATCTAGAATGACCCAGTTCTGGTGGTTTGTTATTTTTGAATGGTAGTGTTACCTCGTAACTACCATCTGATAAACGTTTTGTAGTAGATTTATAAATATCTTCGCAAAGTTGTTGCTCAGATGTTAATGGAGTTTTTTGGTTAATTTCTTCAATTTCCCAAAATTTTTTTAAAGAATGATTTAAATCTTCAAAGGTAGTGACATTAAAAAATGTTAAAGTTTTTTGTTGGACAAAATGTTTAGACACTGGTCCCATTATGATCCATCCTAATTGAGTTTTTTGTGCTATAGGTGTATCATCTTTTCCTTTAATTAAACCTTCTTCCAGGATAGCACTATACACGTCAACCCCAAGAAGCAGATCTATAGGACCAGGTTCTGAGAACTGAGGATCTGCCAATTCAATTTCATTAAAATGATTGAACTGAGCTTTGTTTAAAGATTGTGTTGGAGTGTTGTCAGTTATTTGCTCTATAATAAGAGCTTGTAGATTTGTTTTAAAAGGAGTTACAAGTGATTGTATTTTCAGCGTAGTTGCTTGATGAACTTGCGCTGTTTGTGTTTTTTCAAGTCCTGTGACTTGAATATTGGTTCGATTACGTTTTAATTTGAGCTTTTTGGCAACAGATTGAGTGACGAACGATAATTGTGAACCTGAATCAATTAACGCTCTTAATGTCGAAGTGTGTCCATGTGGACCCTCAACTTTTATTAGCGCTGTGGCTAACAAACATTGAGCACTATTCGTATTAAATAGTGTGGTACTAGGATTTAAGCTTGAATTTGCTTGATCCTGTTTTTGAGATTTATTCTCAAGAGTAACTTTAGATGCGTTTTTTGCTTGAGTATCTAAAGGTTGTTTATTGAAATCTACGTGAAGTAGTGAATGATGCCTTTTTTTGCATTTTATGCAAGAATATTTACTCTTACAATCGTAAGTTGTATGAGTAGGAGATAAACAATTTTTACATAATTGTTTTTTCTGAATAAACTCGTTTTTTGCTTGATAATTCAGCTGTTTAAATTGCTCACATTTAAACAGTTGGTGATTTGGTGAGTTGCATTTTACACATTTTTGAGATTTGTTCAAAAATGATTTTTGAGGATGATTATTTGTTGACACAGATTTTGTGCCAAAATTTGTATTTATTGATTCAAGAGTTCTGAATCGTTTATTCAAAAATTCAATGAACTTCTTGTATGACGGGAGATCTGTGATGCCACTTTGATCACGTTCCCATAAATACAAAGTTTCACGAGGTAGTTTTTGTGTTAAAGAATATAATAATATTGGATCCCAGTTGCTGGTATCCACAGATAAAGTTTTTAGCTCGTGTAGAACTTCTTCAGTGGTATCTATGAAATTTCTGATTGCATTAGCAGATTCAGCCCTAATATCAGGTTGAGTTAACAATTTTTTTAAATATATTTGTACTAAGACTTTTTTATTGTTGTATCTTTCTTGCAATAGATCCCAAGCTTTTTCATAATTACCATCTGTAACATCAATCTGTCGCAATAAACGTTCTGCATCGCCTTTTACACAAGTTTTAAGATAATGTAATTTTTGAACTCTAGACAAGGCAGGATCTTTATGAATTAAAGATGTGAAAAGATCGTGAAAAGATCTCCAATTTTGATAGTTACCATCAAAAGTTGGAATTGTGATTTTTGGTAAACGCGTATCAGATTTTGAAAAAGATGGCAACGTTAAATTTCCTTCAGAAAATCTTTGAGGTGATGACGATGAAGGTGATGAAAATTTAGTCTCAATATGATCTTTTAAAATTGAGATAAATTCTAAGTATAAATCTTCAGCGTTTTTATCTTCGTTTTCATAGATGTTAAGATGATTTTCTTGGAATTTTGACCACGTTTTATTCGCGATGTCCATGTAGCCTTGAACGTGATGTTTTGTAATCGCGGTATCTTTCACTTTTTCATAGCTAGCCATAGACTTTGTGAGTTGTTGTTGTAAGGCTGTTTGGCCCTTAACAAGCTTTGCGCATTCAATTTTGCCCATCCTTTTATATATCCGGCTCGAAGGACCAATGAAAATAATGTGAGTTATTTAATGTTCAAACGAATCTTTTAAATAACTCGCAATGAATTTGATATGTGTGTTGCAGAGAACTATGTGGATATGAATAAAAGAATTAGGGCTTTTGAAAGAAAAACGCAAAGCTTAAAGTTCAAAAATATTTTTTCCTTTATTTATTTTTTCAACAACTTACAACTAACGATCCAAAATTTAAATCAACTAAAATATTAAACAAATTATGATAAAAAAAATTATTAATTTGAACAAAATCAATTATAAATGAATAAAAAATTATTATTTTATACAAGATTATATACAACAATAAAAAAATGAAAATGAAAAATAAAAAGAAATTATTGATTAAATTCAAAAAAATAAATTTGAAATAAAAGTTTAAAGGTTTGAGAAGAAAAAATATTAATTCAAATCAAATTAATTAAAGTTCAAATTGTCGACTTCTGTTTGTTTATTCCTGTAAAGAAATTCAAAAAGAATATAGAAATTTAAATTAAAGGTTCATTATATGCGACACTTAACAACAATTTCAGTGTTAGTTTGCTGACAATGACAAAACAATTCTCAGTATGATTTATATTATTGGTATTCGTTTCCAATTTGATCGATCCGAGTTTGACAATGTGAGCCAAATTTAAGTGATGACAGAATTGTTTACTTGCAGTAAGTTATCACTTGGGCAAGTGAGCCACGCGTAATATAAGTGATAACTGAGATTTGTAGTGAGCTGAAATTGACAGTCAATTATTTTTGACAAGTGAGTCGCAATCAGTGAAGAAGTAAGATTTTTTCGTTTGAATTATAAGTCAAGAAGTGAGCTGTTTGTTTTTAAGTTGGTTAAGTTTCAACTTAGGGATTTATAAATTAAACAAATTGAACTTGATAAAATGTAATTCAATAAATAACTTAGAGATTTTTGATAAAAAGAAAATTTGTTTTATTTTCTAGGAATAAGTTTCTCACAATTAACTTATAAATTTTAATTTCGTTCTTCAACTTTTTAAAGTTGAAATCGTAGAAAACGGACTTGAATTTTGCTTCTTTGACTTGTATTGGAAAATTAATTTTCCTCAAAGTCAAAATCGTAGAAAAGAACTATCTTCTTTCTTTAACTTATCAGAAAATGTTAAATTTACAGACTTTTCTTTTTATATTGTAATTTTCATCAAAAATTTTATTTCTATTGTTTTTTTAAATACCCTATTATAAAATGCAATAGGAAAATAAATAAGAAGCAGACTATTTTAAAAAATATGAAAACTAAAAAAAGATTTTTCATTTCATACAAATCACAAAAAACGTGATAATTAATATCATATCATCAACAATCATTATTCATTATAATCATTGTATTATGTATTTTTGTTTTTCAAAACAAAATATAAATATCCAAAAATGTATACAATCAGAATCAAAACAAAATTAAAAAAATATCATATGGTATACAAAAACAATTAAATCATTTATAATGAATATTAGAATTATGGGCGCGTTTTTCATTATTTTTTATTTCTTTAATTTACTTTACATGCTTCTTCTTTTAAAATTTTTCCTCTTGCACTCTTACATAGCCATATCATGAGCTTATTCGAAGCCAAATATTCTCCTTATAATATTATTTTTGCAAACATACAGACATGAAAATCAAAAATTTGAATTTAACGGCTACATTAAATCTCTATTGTCTTTAATACTATTTGTTTAGTTTGTGTAAAGCTCGGGTGTTATTTTTCAAGCTCGGGTGTTATTGTGTACAATTCTACTGAAATTTTTATAAGAGCCTGATATATCTAGGTAGTCGTCTACGTCCATGTGTTTGTGTCGTTTACCCTTATCACATCTAATTTTATTCTACAAATTTGCATTAAAAAATATTATATTTCGTTTTTACATCTACAATAGCAAAAGCAAAAACGATATTTCATTCGTCGAACGTTTCTCAGGATAACGATTTACCTTTATTTCTTGTGTGCAGTAATACCAGAGATGAAGATAGATTGACGTATTATTGAAAGATCAGGAAGAATACACCATTCCTTCTAATAATGAACATAATAATGTAGAAGAATTACAGAACGATGCGCTAGAATATCTAAGTAGATATCTAATAAAAAAAATGTAAGAAATTTTTAAGTTTAAAGCAAGTATTAAGTGAAGAGCAAACGTTTACTTGGGTAGATCAAATTTCTCAAGGCAGTTTATTGAAACGATTACTTCTTTTGTGGAAAAAGTTAAATCGTTAGAAATAATATTTGAAAATTTCAATAAAAATAAAATAAAAACAGCAAAAAATTATATAAAATATTTAATAAAATTGTCACAAAATGTATATTTACATATTTCAGTAAAAGAATTATAATTTAAAAGTCAAATGTATTTTAGAATAAGACATTTAAATCAAAGTGTAAATAATGAAAAACGAAAAAAGTATACATAAATTAATAACTTGAAATTTGGTTTATTTTCATTTTTTCATTAAAATTTTAACTGCTCTTTCTAATGACTTAACCATGTTGTTAAGAAATAGATAAAATTTACATTATCATAATTAAGCATTTTAATTTTATTATTTTAAATTTCATTCATTATGTACAAATAGTACATTGAATTAGTGTTTAGCTTGCATTTTTGTAAACTTTGGTTAATGCATTGTACTATATGAAATTCAAGATAACATGTAATGTCAGCTCTTTTTTATGAAATTAATTACACATTAATTGTGGTATAATGCATTAAGCAATGGAATTTAGATTATTGATTTGTCAACAATTATATATTGATTTTAACTGATATAAAAAGAAGGCAATTTCTATGAATAAAACAGTTCATATTTTTACTCTAAACTAATCGTTTTCTTTGTACTTACTTACTACGTATTACCTGAGTTACTAGAATCTGTGTAAACCTCATTCTAGTGTCAAACAATAAGATTGGAATTAGAAGTTTTCCTAATATCCAATTTATCATATAAAAACAGAATTAATGTCAGCCTAATTCTGATTCACTCACATCAACTTTACAACATATTTATTGGTGACCCCGACGTGATACAAAAAGAAAAAATTTTTTTTTTGGTTTATTTGACATTAATCTACATACCTGTTATCCATACAATCCTAGCACAGTAATACAATTTCGTTTTTTTTTTCGTTGTTGTTCAAAATCACCATAATGGAAGCATTGAACAGTGCCCAACAAAGCACAGGAAAAGATCTAAAAAAGATTTTGAACGATTACATAAAACAATCACCAGACAAGAAAACAATTACAAATTTAAAGGAAACATTAGTTATTATTGACAATTTATGGCATAAGTTTGAATCTAATGATGATGAGATTAGGAACAAATTTGGCCATCAAACCGGGCATCTATATTTTACAACGGATTACTATGGAAAGGTAAAAGAAAGCTACGATCGCGTACGTAAAGAAGTAGTGGAATTAATTGAACATGTTCGACAAACGAATACTACAATTGTTTCCAAGGTTCAGAAGGCATCGACAGCATCAATATCAACAGTTTCGCAACCAAACCCAACACAGCATGATAAGACGAAAATTAATTCTGAACACTCAAATCAAGAAAATAGCTTCAGCCACATAATTACGAAACAAAAATATATAATGTTGACCCTACGACATGCATTGTCAAATATACAAATGGATGGAAATCAAACTAAACAATATTTTGATGTTAAACTCGAGACAATTAAAAATTATTGGAAACAAATAGAAGAAACATACAATTTGATTTGGGAAACTGTAGATGAATCCAACACGGAATACAATCTTGAAGAATATTTTGAATTGGAATCACGAGTTCAAGACATTATAATAAAAATGAAACAATTTATTGAGAACCAAAATACAATAAATAATCGACCAATATCAAACCATAATAATGAAACTGTTAATCAAAGCTTCATGAGACTACCTAAGATTGAATTACCAAAATTTAATGGAGACTATCTTAAATGGAAGCAGTTTCATGATTTATTTACACAAATGGTTCATAACCAAAATCTATCAAATTCACAGAAAATGTGGTATTTAAAAATGAATCTCGTTGGAGAAGCTGAAAAATTAATAAGACATCTAACCCTGACTGACAATAACTATGAGATTGCATGGAACAGTTTAAATGAACGATATGAAAATAAAAGACTTCTTGTCACTGCACTACTTGACAAACTTATGGCGCAACCAAAAATAATGACTGAATCTGCATCGGCTCTAAAAACTTAGCTTAGAAATCAGAGATAACGATGGAAATCCGATAACATGCAGAATTTTATTGGACTCAGGCTCACAATTAAACTTTATTACAGAAAAACTGAGGAGAAAACTAAGACAAGTCAACACGTACGTCAAATTAGACATTGCAGGCATTGGTAATTCAAAAGTACAAGTCAATGACAAATTGACAATCACATTGAAATAAAAATTCAATGACTATGCAAAAAAATTAGATGTTTATGTCATAAAAGAAATTACTAAACAACAGCCACAACAATGTATTGATATCAACAACTGGGAAATTCCGAATGATGTAAAACTAGCAGACGAAGAAGATCGTTTTATTGTTAATATACCAATTCTTGGAGATGTGACCATTCTGGGCGAGTCAAAACAAACCGCTTTCAAAAGGCTACTAAGCATAGAAAAACGTTTAGCGCTAGATCCGAACTTGAAGGCACAGTATGTTGCGTTCTTAAATGAATATTTAAAATTGGGACACATGCGTGAGGTAAGCGCAAGGGACATTACCACACAACATTGTTTTTACCTCATCATTATGTGCTAAAACCATCGAGCAGCACAACTAAATTGAGAGTGGTGTTTGATGCCTCGTCAAAAACCTCGAATAATCTATCGCTAAATGACTTGATGTTGAAAGGTCCCAAATTAAAAAAAACATCTTTGCAATCATTTTACGTTTTCGTATTAAACGATACGTTTTCACGGCAGACATTAATAAAATGTATCGACAAATATTAGTAGCGGAAGAAGACCGCAACATGCAACTTATTTTATGGAGACAACATCCATCAGAGCCAGTTAAATATTATCAGCTTTGTACCGTCACATATGATACCAAAGCAGCACCATATTTGGCCACACAATGTCTTCATAAACTAGCCGAAAAGGAAAGACATCGATACCCATTAGAAGCAGGAGTCATAAAAGACTTTTATGTTGACGACGTAATAACCGGAAGCAATGATCTTGAGACTGCAGTACAAGTACAACAACAGTTGAACGCATTGATGGCATCTAGTGGCTTTCACTTACACAAATGGTGTACCAACCATCCAAGGTTAGTGCAAAATATTCCAAACAAAGATCTGGAAATACAATTGAATTTTAATGATGTGGAAGATCATCAGAACACATCAAGACATTAGGCTTAATTTGGCATCCAATTACTGATACGTTCCAGATAACAGTCGCCCTAAAAGATTACGGAAAATTAACAAAACGAACTGTTTTAGCTGATATGGCACACATATTTGACCCATTAGGGTTAGTCAACCCAGTGGTGGTGACGAGCAAGATTTTTCTTCAGCAACTATGGAAAAAAAAGTTAGATTGGGATGATGAACTTCTCTTAGAACTAAATACAATATGGCTACAGTTCAGAAAAGAACTACAAAATCTAAACGACATTCAAATTAGGAGATTCATGTTTAATGAGGAATCAGCAATTAACATTGTGCTACACGCATTTTCGGATGCGAGTGAAAAGACTAATGGTACAGTTCTATATCTGAGGTCAATAAACAAAAGTGGAAAAATTACTGTAGGATTATTGTGTTCGAAATCGAAGATTGCACCAGTAAAATCAACAACACTGCCAAGATTAGAATTGTGTGCAGAATTACTTACTGCTCAACTCGTCAATTACGTAAAAGAAAATATTGGTATAAAATTTGATGAAATTATATACTGGACCGACTCCCAGATAGTTATTTCATGGCTGCAAAGAGATTGTTTTTCGCTTAAAACCTTCGTAGCAAACAGAGTAGCCAGCATTCAGGAACTCACACAAGAAACAAGAAGGAAATTTATCAATACCAAATTAAATCCGGCAGGTATTATATCTAGAGGTCTGTTCCCACAACAGTTGAGAAATTCTAAAATGTGGTTTGAAGGACCTGAATTTCTAAGTATGCCAAAATCTAAATGGCCCAACGACCCAGTACGATATATAGAGGTACCAGAAGAAACAAGACAAACAAAATTTGTATTATCTGCAACCACAGAAAATACACCAGATCATATTATGGATCGTATTAATCATGGAAACTCATTTGAAAAGTTACAACGAATAATGGCGTATGTACTTCGTGCTGTTCAAATGTTTAAAAGCAAAAAATCACTTAAAATTAATCAATTGTTCACAGTACAAGAAATGGAATATTCACATCTTATAATCATGAAGGAAATTCAATTACGAGCATTCAAAGAAGAAATTCAGTGTTTAAAACATAATAAACCTTTACCAAGATCCAGTAAACTAGCTACACTAGCACCATTTCTGAATGAATTCGAAATTTTAAGAGTCGGCGGTAGGCTTGAAGCTGCAGACATCAATTATGATAACAAACATCCAATTCTTATTCCATCTGACAGCACCATAACAAAACTACTACTGATGTACCTACATAACACACATCTTCACGCAGGACTACAAGCATTGCTAGCAATAGCTAGACAAAAATACTGGATTCTGCAGGGAAGAAATATAACTAGGGCCACAGTAAATAACTGTATCACATGTGCTAAAGCTAGGCCACGATTATGCTCACAACAAATGGGAAACCTTCCACCAAAACGAATACAAAGGGCACGTCCATTTGTAAACTGTAGCGTGGATTTCTACGGTCCAATCTATACACACTTCAAAATTAGAGGTAAAAGACCCCAAAAAACATACCTAGCAGTCTTCTGCTGTTTCGCAACTAAAGCGATTCATATTAAAGTGGTGTCAGATTTAAGCACAGATGGATTCTTAGGTGCATTGAAAAGATTCATCGCAAGGCGTGGAAGATGCGAAAACATTTACTGTGATAATGGGAGAAATTTTGTAGGCGCAAAAAACAAGCTCGAAGAGTTAGAACAAATGTTTAAAAATAATTATGCTAAAAATAGAATTTCCAACATGTGCTTAACCAATAAAATTCAGTTTCATTTCATGCCGCCACGATCACCTCATTTCGGTGGACTGTGGGAAGCGGCCGTTAAATCAACGAAACATTTACTATATCGAACAACTGCTAGTGCAGCTCTTACATACGAAGAATTATGTACTATAACAGCCGAGATTGAGGCAATATTAAACTCCAGACCTTTAATACCACTTTCATCAGACCCAAGCGACCTAGCAGCACTCACACCATCCCATTTTCTGATAGGTGAGCCAATAACATCCTCAATAGATAGCCACCCTGCTGAAACAAAAATGTCATTATTGTCAAGATGGCAGCTAGTAACATACATGAAAAACGAATTTTGGCGACGATGACACCAAGAATATTTGTCAGAACTACAAAAGCGAGCAAAATGGACAAACGAATATCCCAATATTAAGGAAGGAACTATTGTCACAATAAAAGAAGACAACCTACCTCCCATGAAATGGCCATTAGGCAAGGTCATTGAAACAATACCAGGTCCAGATGGTAAAGTTCGGGTTGCAGATATAAAAACAGCCACCGGAACATATCGGCGAGCCATCCATTTACTAGCACCTCTACCTGTAGATTTAGAGGAAGAAGAAATTATATCAAAGGACAGCGATAACAAAACTCAAGATCCACCAGATGATGAAAACACTAAACGACTCAGAAAAAAAAAATAAACTATAAACTATTGTACCTGACGAACACCACTAAACCTGACATATGTGTTAAAATTAAAATTAATGTTTCCACCAATATTTTAGCTCACGAGCTGCACACGAGCTGCACACGAGCTGCGTTCGTTCTTGTGTCTACATCAAAACAGCACGTCACGATCATCTGACGACCTACGTACAAGCTGCTCGTGATCTGATCGTGAGCTGAGTGACAGTAATTTCGATAAGTGTATCCACCAAACTAAAAAGCATGTAGACAAGCAGCGTGCAGCTGACTAACGAGCAGGTTTGGTGGATACCATTGTTTTTCAGAAACACGAAGCTGACGTTCAGCATGCGTGCAGCATGCCTGCTTCCCATTTAAATTGGAAAACAAGAAAGCTGCTTGCAGTCTAGATAATAGTTCTACAGTTTGATTTCAACTTCTAAACAGTAGACATGGAGTGGACAAATGATATTTGAAATAGAACAAATAATTCGTGTCTTGTTTTCCAACAAGTGGACCAATTCTTTTTGCAAGATATTCGAAATCATTGGATGATATCCTTGCAAAGTTTCTAAATCCACTCAATTTATCTATTTTGAGATTGTTTAGCAGATGCATCCCTCCAGAATTTTCTCTAGATTTTAGATATGGTCGTACCCAGTAACGAGGAGATTTACGTTTCTTCGTTAAATTATATACAACAATAAACGGAGCAGCGCAAACAGCAACATCATCCCAATAGTAGGACATTTTATTCACAACCGCACTTAACAAAGTACATACATTTGAAAACTGAACTAGTCTCATCAGAATACCATAGATCCTACATAACATTCGACAAGCAAGTACAACAAGCAAACGAACAGTTCACGTGCAGATTGTGGGCAGCACGTAGTACTGTACACACCAACATACATGTTTGCAACCTATGATTGTTTTTATTCCTTTAAAGCACGTTCGGTGGATACACTAAACGTACTTTGTATGCATGCAGCGTGCGATCAGTTCACACACAGTTGACGTTCCTTCATTCATTCGTATCCACCAAGTTCGAAAACAGTTTGTGAGCAGCTTACGAGCTTTGGTGGAAACATACCTTAACATTCGATTTCGAGTTTGTTTTGGTTTGGTGATAAAGGTGTATGTATAAGAGTGAAAGATAATTTTTAGTGTTTTGATAAATATATTCATTTAATAAGAAAAATGGTAAACTGTGCCGTAACTGATTGCAAAAATTATATATTATATTATATCAGTTTCCAAAGGACAAAGAAATACTAGATAAATGCATAAGTGCATGTGGTCAGAAAAAGAAAATTAATCTACTTTATAGCAAAATCTGTTCTGATCATTTTGTAGAGTCCGATTATTGTTTGAAAGACCTGCTGTTGAAAACACCATTTCAAAAAAAAACGTCTAAACAAAAATGCAGTGCCTTCAAAGTATTTACCCAATGAAATAGTATTAGAAAATACTGATAGGACTGTGAGACGTGATACACGAAATAGAAAAAAAGTAATTCAAGAAATACTTGATTTTGAAAGGCATGTGAAACTTCGTACCGGTTCTTTGTTATACAACATTTTGTATTTTTTGTTTTTTGTTTTATTAAAGGAATGATGACTGTGTAGGAGAAGAGATCGAAAAAGAATGTAAGTATACTCAGTTGTAACAAAATGTAATTATTATACATAATATTATTATGTAAAACATATTTTAGAGCCAATAGTTCTTGTTTTGCAGATTAAAAATATTAGAATTAGAGGCAAAAGTTCGAAATTTAGAAGCAGAACTTAGAAATCAATTTCGCAGAATGCAGAAGCTAAAGTAGTTTTTAATCTATTGCCAGGCGTATCGACATTAAGGGCATGGGCAAAAAAGTTAAAATTTGCTCCTGGTTTATTATATCCAGTTCTTCATCTTATAAAAGGTCTCAATTTTGGCGAATGGGATAGACTTTGTGTCCTTTCATTCGATGAAATGAAAGTCAGACCTTGTTATGAATATGACAAAGTGAATGACTTAGTAATAGGACCTTCGCAATACGTTCAGGTTGTAATGCTAAGGAGATTGATGAAAAACTGGAAGCAACCTATTTATTACAGTTTCGATTCGCCTATGACGTGTAATTTGTTAAAACATATATGTAATAACGAAAATCGAAGAAAGTAATTTTACAATCGTTGCAATTACATCAGATTTAGGTCACTGAGAAAATCCTTGAATATTACTGAAGAAAAACCATACATAATTTATCCGAATAATGAATCAAAAAAAAATTTTATTTTTGCAGATGTGCCACATATGATAAAATTAATTAGGAACCATTTTCTTGATAGTGGTTTCATTTTAAATTCAAAAAATATAACATCGCGACCCATATTAGATTTGATAAATGCAGAAAGTTCAGATTTACAAATCAATCACAAAGTGACTATGGCACACTTGGTAGTAACCAAAGCCAGTCGCCAAAAAGTGAAAACTGCCGTTCAACTTTTTTCACATACTGTGGCTTCATCTATTAAACGTTGTGTAGCTTTGGGCAAAGGTATCAGTCCAGATGCCTTGAAATGTGCAGATTTTATCAAAACTATAAATGATTGGTTTGATATTTTCAACGCTAAAGTGTCTTCATTGGATACACGCAGCACCAAAAAAGCATTTGGTCTAGAATTTGAAGAACAGCAGAAAATATTAGACACAATAACCACTATCATGAAAAATTCACGGGTACAAAATAGAAAAAAATTACTTCCTTTTCAACATGGAATTATTATTAATAATTCAGGAGTTCAACAACTTTTAAAATATTTAAAAGAAAAATATAGTGTAACATATATTCTTACCAATAGGTTGAATCAGGACGCATTAGAAAACTTTTTTGGTCACCAATTTGAATTTAAGTATCGGTTAAGGTCCTTTATTTTAGGTAATTTATTTCTATAATTGCACTTTTGTATCAGTGTTTGTGACGTCCGTTCATTGTCAAATTGTAAGATGGGATATTAATGGTTTTGGGTATCGATTTCAATATGTTATTTAATATTTTAAAATGTAATGTTTTAATTTTATGTAGGAAGATCAGACTCTACATTACAAGTTGGTTTTTCCGCTAACATCGAAACACCTGATCTCGAAGAAGTATTTGATAATGTTTTATCAACAAATATTTTTTCGAACATTTTGCAGCAACCTGAGTCATCACAATTTAAATTGGACAATAGGTTTGAAAATTTTGAAGATCAGTTTGATCTAAATGATCTTCATTACGATGCTCTAGAATATGTTGCTGGCTACATAGCAAAAAAATTGAAACGGACAAGAATTTGTGTACCAAGGTGGCACGTTAGCTAGAGCACTTATACCTGGGTTGATGAGATAAGTGAAGGTGGTCTAAAAAAGCCAACTAATGAGTATTTAATTAAATTAAAACAACTTGAGATCATATTTTTGAAAATAAATAAAGAAACAATATGTCCAAGATCAGATTATTTAGCAAATCTTCTAAACGATTCAAAATCTGTTGAAAAAAGAGATGATATAAAAAATTTTTTTTTTAGATGTGGAATGTTTTTTAGAATTAAACACTTAAATAATAAATGTTTATCATTTCCTAAACCAAATAGAAAGAATAAAAAAAATATTTTCATAACATGTATTAATCAAATTTCTTACATTCATTTAATTAAATATATGTACATATGTTAAAATAAAATGTAAATATGTGCTTAAATAAAAGGAAAAAAGTATATTAAATAATTATGTATATATTAAATAAAATTATTATTTGTAAAATTCAATAATTTTTAGTTCAAATTACTTTATTACCCAGTCCTAAGATAAATAGAAATACTAGCTAGAAAATTTACTAATAATGACGTATTGAGCTTTAAAGCTCCCTATCAATCATACCTATCACAGTATTTCTATTTATCTTGTACATAACCAAGGTTTACATCTTCCTATATATGAAAGAAATTTTTGTTTGTTTTTTATGTCAAGTGTTTGACACTTGTGACGTCACATTTATCACATTTTTATTGTTTACTTTGTTAAAAACGTTAATTTTTGAGGATATAGCTGGTACTTTTTAATAAAGTGAATTAAAAATGAAGTGTTCAGTGCAAGGATATAAAAATTATAATGAGAAAAGAAAAAATCATTAGTTATTCAGATTTTTTAGTTTTCCCAAAGAAAAAACTTTATTAAAAAAATGGATTGATTTGTGTAAAATAGACATTAAAATAAAAAATATAAAAAATATACGTGTTTGCTCCGATCATTTTAGTCATGAAGACTACACACTAAAAGACCAGTTGTTAAATACTGTGCTAGAAAAGAGAAAATTAAAAAAGGAGCTTTTCCATCAATAAATATATACCAGCACCTTTGATTGAATCCAACAGATTCAAAAGATTTAAAAAAAGAAGCAGCAAAAAGCTAGTAGATGAACTTATTTCAGCTTCAACAAAGTAAGTATAAATTGTAAATACATAATATATTGTAAATATCATTATTAATGTACATCTATAATGAAAATTTACAGATACAATCCTTCAGAAAAAGAAAATATGGACATTAGAGTGTCCCAAAAAAATTAAAGTTATTTTTTTTTAACGCATACCCTCCTAATTTGTTTGAACGATGTTGAAACAATTGTAAACCAAATTTGGTGTAGGTAGAATCACGATATCCCGTGCCGACTTGCATCGGAACTTGTCAATACTTGCTAACTATGGCAACTAACTGACTAACTAACTAACTAACTAACTGTTATATTGTATTTCAATTTAAGTACATTAAATATTGTAAAGTTTTTTAAAATTTGTGTTTTATTAAACAAAAATCATCAAAACATCAACAGTAAACACATTGTTTTTGTTCGGTCAACATGTCAGTGCGTACAAGAACACCGGAAGATTTATCCGGACTGTAAAAAACAAACTTTAAAAAGAAAATTTGTATAATAATGTTTTTTATGTGAAATATTAAATAGTAATATGTTTTGTGTATATTAATGTTTTATTTACCAAACAAACTCGAACTTCTAGAAATCTTCTATACTAACCCGGAACAAAAAATTATATTTGATGTTAGGTATCAAGTCGGCACGGGTTGTCATGATCCAATCGCAATAATATTTATTATTTAAGCTAATAAGGCCATTTAGAAAAAAAATAGAGGGTATGCGATTTTATATTCGAGAAAAAAAAATTCTACCTTATCTCTTGGGACACTCTAATGGACATAAATAACTTATTGCAGAAGCCTGAATCTTTGGAAGCAGTTTCAAATGATTTTGAGAAGTATGCCTTATTAAATAGCTTCAGCAGAAAATATGTTATTTGTTTTTATTTTTTTTATAAATGATAATTATGTTGTAGAAGAGTCATCAGATAATCTAGAAGTTCTTGTTAATCTTGACATTGAAATGTAAGTATTAACTACCTAAAATTCTATCTAGTAAAATGATATTAAATAACATATTAATTCTTACAGACCCCAAGAAAATTTCAGTAGTACAAGGACAAGTCAACTAGATAATGCTTTTGTAAAAGATGTAGGAATACAAACAATGTATGTAATAAATAAAATTAATTTTATGAAATATTTCTAATATTTAGTTTATTATACTGTACTTATATAATATCAAACATATTTCAGGGTGGATTTAGACAACGCGTCTCAACTGTAAGTTATGGAGTTAAAGAAAGAAGTGGATAGTTTAAAAAAAGAATTTAAAAAAAACGAAAAAGAACGGAAAATTATCGAAAATTTGAAACAAATTTTCACCGAAGGGCAAATAAAAAAATTATCTGGAGAAAATAAAAGGGTAGTCTGGAAACCTAAGGATATTTCGAATGCTTTAAGCCTACACTCAACTGGGCCACGGTTACATAGATATCTCTATAAAAAGAAATATCCATTACCAGCTCCTTCTACGCTTCAAAAATGGGCATTGAAGCAACAAATCAAACCAGGAATTTTAACAAAAATTTTTCAGGTAATGAAGGATCTCTATTACAATGAGCGAGAAAGACTGTGCATTATGTCGTTCGACGAGATGAAAATTAAATCTTGTTATGAATATGATAAGGTACAGGATTTAGTTATTAGTCCTTATAATTACGTTCAGGTCGTTATGATAAGAGGTCTATTCAAAGCATTGAAACAACCAACATATTACAATTATGATTCTCCTATGACTAAAAAAATTATAAATTGGCTTTAAAAAAGTTGACTTCACAGTGGTCGCTATAGTATCAGATTTAGGTCCATCTAATTCAATATTAAGAAGAAATTTAGAATAAATCAAAAAAAAATTTTTCTTCTTTGACGTATCACACCTAATTAAACTTATTCGAAATCACTTTCTAGATAGTGGATTTATTTTATGATAAATGAGATTAATAAATAAAGAACCAATCCAAGTAATAATCAAAATGGAGGAATCAGATTTAAAAATTAATCATAAAGTGACATTGTCACATTTAGAAATCAAAGGAGCACATATACAAAAAGTGAAATACAGTACGGAACTTTTTTCACATTCAATGTATTCAGGCATTAGATGGTGTTTGAGTACAGGAAAAGGAGAGAATTCAAATTGGTTAGAATGTGCTGATTTTATTAAAAGTGTGAACGGTTGGTTTGATCTTTTCAATACTAAATGTATGTCTCCAAGTGTTATAAATTCCAGAAGAGCATACGGTCTTGATATTAAATCACAACAAGAAATATTAACAAATATGTCAAACAAAATGAAATGTTTAAGAGTTTCTGCTAGAACTACACTATTTCCATTTCAAAAAGCAATAATAATAAATAGCTCTGCTTTAAAAAGTATGTTTTTATAGTTAAATGAAACACATAATATATCTTATATTATCCACAAATCGTTTAAATCAAGACTGCTTAGAAAATTTTTTTGGTATCATTCGCGCAAAAGGGGGTCTTCACGATCACCCTACTCCGATTAAATTTAAATATCGTTCAAGGTCATTCATATTAGGTAATTTTATATAGCTTTATTTCAAGGTTAATGTCATGTAGATTATTATGTATCCTTTGTGATTGTGCTGTTTTTATGTTTCCTTTCTGTCGTCTTTCCAGTTGTGTCTTCTTGTGTTGGTCCACGGAAAGCTGATTTTGAAATTTATTTTGTTATTTTGATATTGTATTTTCTAGGAAGAGCTGATGCTGAACTACAACTGAGAGATCATTGCGAGAAAAACTTTTCCTATAATTTTGATCCATTTTTTGTAGAAGAACTGGAACTGCCAAATGATGCATTACAGTATGTGGCTGGATACATAGCGTCGCCTGGGAAATTAAATGTCGTATGTGTTATTTTTAAGATTTTTTTGTTCTTGGCAGTATTATATCATTTCTGATGAGTTCTTTCAATTGCTGCAATAAGAGTTTTGATATATACAGCCGTTTCTGAGGTATTCAGTGTAGATTTTGTCTTATGTGCAAGTCATATATCCAGAAAATTCTACTTTAAAGAATGTCATTACTTCGACTTCCGTTCCCATAAAATTGTAGACTTGCATCATATTTCGTATATGAGTTTTTTTTCTTTTCTTTTCTTTTGATTCACATGTTAATTCTTCTAACGCGTAAAACAATTTCTGATGATCTTGCAAATTTACTTTTTCACACAAATGTTTTATAATAGAAAATTGTCTGTGATCTCTTTTTCGTAATTATCATTATTAAAAATTGTAATAATTAAGTTTTAGTTTTTCTTTTGCCACGAACAAGAACAGTTGTAAAAACTTCAAAATTAAATAAAGTCATATTTTAAATAATTGGTGTTTTACCTATAACAAGATTAAATTTTGATTCACAAATAACTTGTGTTTGAATAGTTTTGTGTGTTTCTGGTTCATCAAGTTAATCGATAGACAAATTAATAAAGATTTAATTTTATTTTGTTGTTGTTCTACATCGATTACATGTTTTGCACCATGATTTTGATTTGCACATACGACAATTTATTGTGTAAGTTCAGTGTAAAAACTAATTCAGAAATTAATTGTCGTATGTGTTAATCATGGTGCACATAAGACAAGTTTTTACTCAGTTCGGAATAAATAATTGTCGTATGTCCCATTCAATTCAATGTTATGATCAGAATCATTCGTCAGTCGTGTTCTGGATTTCAAGAAAGAAGGATGGAATCTCCACCACCGAATCTGCCTGCAGAGTAAGTACAAACCTTCTATATTAGAAATGTAGATAGCTCGATTTTTAATTAATTTATTTTGTTTTAGAGTGAGTAAGGATATCCTATCAGGATCAGGTAAGCTTAGAGGTAGTACATTAGAATTAAAATACATATTCAAATGCTTCAAAACTTTTCTAGTGACGACGAATTAAATGATCCGTCATACGCGTTGCCAGCCAATAAACATTCCCAAACTCGCGTATTTTATGAAACTGTTGGACAAGACTTAGGAAGCACATCAAGCGCTGAAAATCATTCTCCAATTTAATATCGCAATTTACCATCCACCTACAGTTTTTGTATGTGTTGATTATTATGTATTATATGCATTGTATAAAGTTTTCAATATTTCTATTCTCAAAACATATTTTAGCATTTAATAGCGATGCCTTGTCCTCGATTATTGATAAAACTAGAAAACGTAAACGTCAATCACATCTCTGGAAGCAAAACATACAAAAAAAACTTCGTTGTCACGGACAGCCTTACGTTAACACAAAAAAGAACGAGGTATCCGGAAAAGTAGTTAAACCGGCATGCTTACAATCATGTTTTTATACATGCACAAAAAACATAAACATGCAAAATAGACAAACAATACACGAAGAATTTTGGAAATTAAATGATTCTGAGAAAAAAATCTTCTATAGTAAATTTGTTAAAAAAGCAGAAATTAAACGTCGTCGAAAATGTAATAAAGAAAAATCAAGTCCAAAAAAGAAGACATCATTCAACTATTTTTTTGAAGTTAATGGAAAAATCATTCAAGTCTGCAAAAAATTCTTTCTTAACACGTTAGACATTTCTGAACGATCAATTTACTATTTTTATAAAGAAAACTTCGATGCACAAAATGGAGTACCTGTCCCATCCAAATTAGGTAACAGAGGTAGAAAAAAGACTCCCGAGCAGAAGAAAAACAAATTAAGGATCATATAAATAGTTTTCCGACTGTAGAATCTCATTATTGTAGATCAAATACGTCAAGGAAATACCTGGAAAGCCATCACAATATAAGTCACTATATAAAGAGAAATTTGAAGATCCAGCATCTATTCACGTATACATGCAAATATTCAATACCGAATTTAATTTATCGTTTCATCAACCGAAAAAAGACAAATGCGACAAGTGTTATTTGTTTGAAATAAATAAAGAAAATAATTCTGAAATTCAAATCGAGGCACATAATCAACACTTAGAAGAGAAACATTTTGTAAAAGCAGAACGTGATACTGATCGAAGCAATATTGATGATAAGAAGGCGGTAATTTGTTACGATCTGCAAAATGTAATTTCCTTACCGAAATCTTACGCTTCAAATTTTTATTATAAGCGTAAATTATCTGTTTACAAATTAACAGCGACGGTTATGATTCCTGGAAAACAAAAATTTACATATTGCGCAATATGGCACGAAGGTCTGAATAGAAGAGCTGGAAATGACATCGCCAGTGCGCTCGTCAAAATATTGAATAAAGTCGTACAGAATTATCCAGACGTAACGTCATTAGTCCTGTGGAGTGACTCCTGTGTACCTCAGAACAGGAATCAAATAACTTCAACGGCCTTACTGAAATTTTTGCACAACATCCACGTAGAACAAATTGAACAAAAATTTTCCGAAGTTGGACTGTGTACACAGCACAATAGAAAAATATCTCAAAGATATTGAAATTCCAAGCACTATAACATTAATTCGTAAATTAAGAGACACGAACTTTAACTAATAGTCTTGCAAATGATGAAAGATGAATTTAAATCGTATTCGCGAAAATCAAGCCAACTCAATTTCATACAGGTGCCGTTTTCAAAATGTAAATTTATTAGGTACAAACGAGAAAATTTATTTTCTGTTGAATATAGAATGTCTGGAAAAGAAGTAAATTACCACACTGCTATTTTGGTCAAGAAACCTAATCGGTTTCAAAAATTTGCAGTAAGAAATTTATTTTTAGCGCCGTTGTTCGTGGCAATATCAAAGGAAATGGCCGTTGATAAGAAAAAGGATTTGAAAAGCATGATTCCTTACATACAATCCGAGGTTGAAAAAGAATTTTATAGAATATTCTTAAAATAAAAAACTAGTTCTAAGTCTTTTTTGGAATAATTTTTTTTGATTTCTTTTACTTGTTTTAGTTATTTTTATTTTTATTATAGTTTCTATTATGTTTTCTGTTATTGTTATTATGGTGATTTTTTTTTTTTACTCTTTTGAAAATAAAATGAAGTGAACTTAATTGTTTTGTTTTTATTTGTATGCTCGATTTCCCCTTGGGTTTTTGTAACAAAAATTTGTGCTAATGAATAATAATTAATAGGGAACTCTACTTTTTTTCTAGTCAATAAAAGAAAAATAAAAAAGTTAGAAATGACTGAAATTAGGTACTACCTGGTTAAAAATTGGAAAAAAAGACTTCTGGAAATTTTCTGGAGCTTTTTACCTTATTGCTTCATTAGCTAAAACACAGTAATATTTGTGCTATTGAAAAATTACTTTTTTTTCACATACGACAACTAATTTATTAAACAAATACGAAAAAATTTCACATACGACAATAGTCGGCTAAGCTACTTTGGTGACAACTACCATAAATACAGTAGCAGGGGATTCAGATTTTGTAGAAATAGTTTACGAATTATGTTGCAATAACCCTGAAAAAATTGCGAAAATCTGTCGTATCGTTTACGAATAATCTAAGTTCATATTTCAAACTCCGTTTTCCAAAAATTAGATTTTGTAACATACGACATTTAATTTTCCAGGCGACGATAGCTAAAAACTTAAAGTTAAAAGACGACTACATACACGAAGGAGGCATGTGTAGTAATGTAGTATATACCTGGATAGATGAAATAAGCCAAGGTGGACTAAAAAAAACCCACTGAGGAATATTTTAATAAAATTAAAAATTAAATGATATTTTTAATTTTGTAAATCGAGACAAAATACTTTTGGAAAAGAATTTTTTAAAATATCATTTAAGCATTTCAAAAAACATTGAAATAAGAGAAGACATTTAAATTTTATTTTTTAGAACAAGAATGTTTAGATTAAGATCCTTACAAAAAAATTTACAAAACAGTTTTACTTATTTATTTTAATAAATTTTAAATGTTTTAATAGGTTATGCGTATGGGAAGATGTAACCTATATTATATCACAGAGCAGATACATAGAGAGGTACACTGGCAGTACATTCGAAAATCAGCAGTTTTCAAAAAATTTGTACACCTGTGCGGGGAAGTATGAGAGACGAAAAGTTTCTATCTCTCACGAAAAAATATATGAGAAAACTTTCGTTTATTACTCATTTATGCACAGAATATTATTATTCATATAACAAATACATATACACACATCTAATTCCCATTTGTCGTTCTAAAAATTTTTTTAATGCATATATTGATTATTGAAATATACTGTAAATTCAACACGAGCCAAAATATACGCATAAAAATATTAAAAAACATATTGAACTTGTAAATTTATTTTCTAGTTTCAAACAAAAAACTATACCTGTTTCTTCAATATGTACATATGGTATATATTTGTTGTTTATGTATCCCTTAACCCTAGGATTGCCTGATCGTATACAAACGTATACATTCGGACTTTGAGCCCTAATTTCAATATGATCCCTTCGAGCTAGGACCTCGAAACTTCACCAATTACTTCATTGGAGGATCCTCACTATACACCCCAATTTTCAAAGTCCTATCTCAAAATCGGTAGAACAAAATATTGTTTTTTATGCAAAAACACAAATTTGACGGTGCGTATACAAATGTATACCATACATTTTATATGGAAATTTTGAAATTTCTTTTTCAAAAAACGACATTTCAGCATCCAAATAACTAAAAATCTTGAAATTTGACAAAAAAGAAAAAAATAATCATCATCCGAATGAATGAATTATCATTATTTAATAAGAACTATAAAATGCAATATGAAAATGAACAAGAAGCAGTATATTTTAAAAAACATGAAAATTAAAAATATTTTTTCATTTCTCACATATCATCAACATCAATATCATCATCAACAATAATTGTACACAATTGTATTATTATATTTTTGTTTTTGGAAATAAAATTTAAATATCCAAAAATGTATACAATCAGAATCAAACCAAAATAAAAAAATATCATATGGTATACAAAAACAATTGAAGCATTTATAATGAATATTATAATTATGGGCGTGTTTTTCATTATTCTTTATTTCTTCAATTTACTTTACATGCTTCTTGTTTTCACATTTCTCCTCTTGAAATCTTATACAGCCAATCATATCATGAGCTTATTCGAAGCAAAATTATTCCCCTTTTTATATTATTTTTGCAAACATACAGACAAATTGAATTTAACGGCTACAATAAACCTCTGTTGTAGTTGATGCTTTTTGATTTACATCTACTATGTTTTCTATAAGTTGAAGTTTACATCACTGGTTGTTATTTTCATGTTCCACTTATCATTGGTATCAGTTGTCACTTTGTCAGCTTGTCAGTGTAAGTTCAGTGGCTTTCATTTTTGAATACATATAAAAAAAAATAAATGTGTAAGTGTAACGTGGACTTTTTTATACTGCTTTTACAAATTACAGCAAGCAAGCAGTATATTACTTCACATCTCCTGTTTCATGGTAAATTTTGAGGTGGTAGTCTTAGCAAACTACGACAGAAATTTCTTATTTCTCTAAGTGTACTGACACATCATGCTGAATCTGAAACTGAATTTTTCAGACTCATATCTTAAACCCACAGTTTTGAATGACACCTCTCACATAACACTGAAAATTTCAGCATATGAAAACTTTCAGATTTGTGCTCCCGTTTCGATTTCTGAAAATTCTCAGCGGTCTGATTGAGAAATGCTTCTAAACAATGGAATTTAAATGACTACTGTCAAATGAAACTGAATCTGAATTCTGAATATGAAATTTTGAAGGATGTGTTGTTGTTTTTCAATTTGATTGATAGTGATATATATACATAAGTATTTGGTATCGGCGCTAATTTTGAATAATTTAAATTAAATTTGTGGTATTTTATATTTAAAAAAATTATATTTTTTTCGCAAAAAATGTCAGACACGGAAAAATTAATTCATTTAATAGAAAATAAAGAATGTATTTGGAAAACAAATAGTGATGATTATTTAAATAAACAATTAAAGGAAAAAGCATGGGAGGAGATTGCAGATGAAATAAATGCAAATTATAAAAAATGTCTTTAAAAGAAAAACAAGCATTTGGTAAGTAAATTATTATTTTATTTCAAAATTAATTTATATGCATATATTTATCTTGCCATGGAATTCTTCCAACTGGGGACATGAAATTATCTTCAAATTTCGCTCTAACATCTCTTCCATTTAAAGTACAACCACTTCTTATAGCATCATAATCTTCCAAATCGCACGATAAAGTGTCTTGGAATTGATATCCATCTCCGGCTCGAACAAAATTATGTAGAATGCAGGCTGATTTTGTGATATTTGTTGCAAAATCGGGATTAACATGAATTGTTGTATGAAAAATTCTCCATTTATTACTTAAAATGCCAAATGCACATTCTACATACCTTCGAACTCTACTAAGACGGTAGTTAAAAACGCGTCTTGCATTATTCAAGCTTGCTTTTGGATATGGTCGTAATAAATTCGTGTGTAATCCAAATGCCTCATCGGCAACAAAAACAAATGGCACACATAAATTTGGTGCAATTTCTGCAGGTGCTGGTAAATTAATCTGATTATTATAAAGAAGTTGACCAAACACACTGTTCCGAAAAACTGAGCTATCTCCTTCTCTTCCATAAGCTCCAACATCTATAGAAATAAAACGATAATTGCTGTCTGCCACAGCCATAAGCACTATAGAGTTGTACTGTTTATAGTTAAAAAATTGTGAGTCGCTATGCACAGGACGAATAATTCTAATATGTTTTCCGTCTACAGCCCCTAAACAATTAGGAAACTGAGTTCTCTGAAAGAAATTTTCTGATATTTTAATCCATTCCTCTTGACTAGGGGGTGACATTTCAAGTGGTTGTAGTCGATTCCATAAAACAGAGCAAGTTTCATTCACTATGCAGGATATTGTTGTATGTCCAATTCGAAATGAGTACTCTAATGAACTGAAGCTAGCTCCAGTTGCTAGAAATCTAAAAAAAATATAATGTTGAAGTACTTAATATACATACATTTATAATAATTTTTCGTTTCAGTGATTGATATTTAAAAAAAATGGAGTAACATAAGAGATTACTATAGAAAAGACAAGGAGCCGAGTAAAAGTGGAGCAGCAGGTGGGAAAAAAAGAAAATACATCTATGCAGATATGCTTAACTTCTTGGATGAAGTACTAGAAAGAAGACAGTAAGTGAAAGAGAATTCAAAAACACCAAATAATCATCAGTTGCAAGTATTGAGCTTCATGTCTTAATAAGTTGAATATTTGCAATTGACGATTATTTGATGTTTTTGAACTTTCCTTAAATGTAAAATAATTTGAGTGTTTGGTTATAAATATACTGCTTATTTTTCAGAACTGAAGGACATTTTGATGATAAAAATGAAGAAAATACAGAAGAAAACAATACTGTGAGAAAGCTACCATCCACATCAAACAGAATAAATCCGGTTCAGGCAGAGATTTTGCAAATATTAAAAGACAGACGAGGAAATACTAATAAAAGCGAAAGTGCTGAAGCACAATTTTTATTAAGTTTTGTTCCTGAAGTAGAGCAGATGACTCCTTTGCAAAAAATAGAGTTCAAAGCTGGGATGGTGGATTTATTGAAAAAAATAAAGTATGGCATAAATGTAAATGAACAACCTCAACAATCATACGGGCAATATAACCCTCAATTTAATGCTTTTCCTCAAATCGTATACACAAATCATCCACAAAGTTCACAATTTGTAATAAATACAACTCCTCTACCGAAGAATTCTCCTCATTCTCCTAATTCTCCTTCATAAATTTTGTACCCAGAACAGAAATAGAATATAATGTTTTGTACTGTATATAAATAAAAAAACATTGATAATAATTTTCAATAAATTTATTATTTACCTTATTGTAATTAGAAGTCTCTCTGCTGCAGAAATTGTTTCCCTTGGTGTTTTCTTTGATTTAGTTAAATCTGGTTCAACTAAATCTAATAATTCTCTAAATGATGTTGATGACATCCTATAATAATTAAAAAATCTTTCTGGATAGCTTTCCAACTTTCCATGAAGGGTATGAAATTCACCTTCATATTTTCTAAGATAATTTATTGGATGAATCCAAAACTCCCTAGCTTTGCTAAAATCATCCATTAATAAGGCAATACTAATTTATTCTTCATCACTTAAATCCAAATTGTCCATTTTTAAACTAATAATCAACACAATTTTATAAACAATGAAATCATATGAAATAATTAGTTAGTTTATAGCGTAAAAAATAATTCGAATTAACAACGAATTTTGGATTAAATTGGGAGTAAGCTATAAACGACTAAAATGTGGAACTGGGATTGGGATATACATCCGAATTATTGGGTTTATAGCACATGAAATTGGGGATAACCCTAAATTCGAATTAAAAATGGAGTACGTATATAAATCGTATAAATGAAACGTCAAGCAACAGATGACTGTTCAGTTTCAGATTCAGATTGACTCAAAAATACAGCATGATGTGTCAGTACAATAACTCACGAAATCTAAGATATAACAAATTATGTTTGCCAGGTGCGTATGACGGACGGGACATGATGGACGGAACAATTGAAAAATACCAAATTGATTTTATAAAATAGAAAGAAAATAATAAAATTAAAAACTGAAATTATTTTTTTTTAATAGTTTATTAGAATTTCTTTTTGATAATACACGTTATAAAGATAAACAACGCTGTACTATTTGTCATAAAATGCATTTGGTAACTATTTATTTCAACTCAAAAACACTACATCTGAACATATAATATTAAGGGTAAGTGTGATGTGTGTATGTTTATGTACCTAATTTAAAAAAAAAAACAAGTTTTGGTAATAAAAGAATATCTTAGTCGTGAAGTAAACTACCTACTCCATTTACCCTATTTATTCTAAATTTATCGAAAAAAAATGTTTAGGTTTGATGTTACAGTCCGCGTGGAATGGTCGATATATTACTTATGGTTTTACTTATTTTAGATATTTGATTAAATCATCTGAAAGTAAATCTAAAAAGGTGGAAAATACGGATAAAACAGTACAAACAAATACGGTTATGATTAATGAAAATTCAGATTGCACGGTCTTTGAAGGCGAAAGTGAAATGATAAAAAGATTTCTAATGATAATAAAGCATTTTTTTCAAAAAATAATAAAACAAGCAGACAGTTTTCTGAAAAGTGGCTTAAACAGTTCAGCTGGGTAGACGTTCAAAACAACAAAGCACACTGTAAAATTTGCAAATTAACAATTTCCAATAATATTTGCCATATTAAGAGACACGAAAAAAGTGACAAACACTTAAAAACCATAACACTTTTGAAAATACATCCTGAAATTACAAATCAAAATTAATTTAAACAATTTCAGAGCAAACTGGAAAATGTCAAAGTAGCAGAAATAAAGATTATTGTGTTTCTAGTAATACACAATTTACCGTTCGCACTTATAGAGCCATTAATTGAACTAGTAAAAACAGTTGCCAAAGACAGTGTTATAGTGAAGGAATTCAAATGCAGTAGAACCAAGGCTGCAGATGTTTTTAACACAATTATTTACAAGAAGTTTTCAAATCAAATTGCAACCGGTATCAGAAGCAAGCGCTTCTCATTGATTATTGGTCAGACTACAGATGTGGGTACATCTAAATATTTAGCAGTTTTAGTCCGATATTTTGATATAAAATTGGGAAAAGTTAAAGATAAAGTTTTACATATGATAGATTTGACGGCAAGTTCAATAGCATTATTAAATTTTTTTAATGAGAATGATATT
Source organism: Bombylius discolor (assembly GCA_939192795.1). NCBI lineage: Eukaryota > Metazoa > Arthropoda > Insecta > Diptera > Bombyliidae > Bombylius > Bombylius discolor. The sequence continues at coordinate 18,764,024 of OW584240.1, read as the reverse complement.
TCTCCTAAAAACATCATTGGTTTCGCAGTTGACAAAGCAGAAGCAGGGTTGCCACTTTGACACAATTGTGCCATTTCTGACACATTTTTAGTTTATCAGTTAACAGTTGACTCAATGACACATTTCTTATCCAGATGACACATTTTCACACTTTTAATATGAATTGAAATAGAAATAAGCCATAGATGTATTTACTACGAAAAAATAAGTTTTTCTTCAAAAAAACATCATAACAATTTTTCTTGTGTGATAATGTATCACTGTCTACCATTAGTGATAATGTAGTATCAATTTTGAACTGTAAACTGTCATTACCATTAATCGATTGCTGAAACGGTTTGGTTAGTGCTGACTTGCTGAGTGCTGACTTGCTGAGTGCTGACTGCTGTTATTTTAAATTTGACAATTGACAAATAACGTTTTTTAAAAATATTGTTATCATTCGTTGCCGGTTGGCTGTTTTGTTTTTGAGTTCTTTTTAATTACAATGGAGAGGTAATGTATTATTACTTTGATTTTAAAATCTAGATTTTTATAAAATTGTTTCTAGATATTTAATGAAGAAAGCCAAAAACACAAACGAAGCGTAGACCATGAAGATAAAAATGCAGAAACTGTTGATCGGTAACATTATATAGTTTATGGATCTAATTATTATAAAATTTATTAACCTTTTTAAAACAATTTATAAAAATGAAAATTTAGATGAAGATGAAGTAAAAAGAAAAAAATTAAACAGAGATTTTCGAAATGAATGGTTAACCACTTTTCCTTGGTTAGAAAATAAAAATAATAAATGTTTCTGTGTAGCTTGTGAAAGATTTATTCATAATAATCTTTGGAATTTGAATCGACATGGAAGCAATGACAGTCATAAGAAAAATATTTCACAGAAAAGTAAGCAAGCACAAATTACTGAATTCACTGACATAAAAAAAACAAGTTTGAGAAAACAAGTAGCAACAGCTGAAAATGCTTTGATTATGTTTTGCATAATGCACAACCTCCCATTTCTAATAATAGATTTTTCGCGAAAATGCTTTCCTGACTCTGAAATAGCTAAACACATTCATTGTGGACGTACTAAAGCCACAAATATAACGAATGCCTTAGGACAAAGAGGTAGAAATGATGTAATAAATAATTTACATTCAAAAAAATTTTAAATTATGTTAATTTTATCTTATTTTTCCTGCTTAAGCATAGTACATAGTACTGTGATCAAGAGGAATTTATGCTGTTTTAGCAGCAAAACCTGTTTTGAGCGTTTTGACACATTTTGACACATTTAAAAAAAAAAGACATATTTTTTTTCCTTAGCGTGGCAACCCTGAGCAGAAATCATATTATGATGCATAAATGGAGTTCAAGCGATCTTGAAAAGAAATGTTAATCCTAATTTGTTTGTGATGGGCTGCATTTGCCATTCAATGAATCTGTGTTCAAGCGCTGGATGCAAAGTTTTGCCACCAGAAATTGAACACTTAGAAAGAAATATTTATTTTTTCTTTTCGCAAAAGGCAAAAGGAATTTCGTGAATTCCAAGAGTATTTCAATATTAAGACAAATGTCATTGGATTGAGTCAAACAAAATGGCTATCCCTTGAACAGCTGGTCTGCAGAATAATGAAACATAGGGATGCACTTATTCACTTTTTTTTGGTTACAAAATATGAATTCGATAGAGATCTAATAACCAAAATTCACTCTAGGCTAAATAACACAACAAAAGCTGTTTTTCCTGAAAAGGAAATTGTGGAAATTAAAAAAACATGTCGTCAATTTTATATTGTTTTATGAAACGTATAAATTATAATGACCCTATTTTTAAGTACATCGAAGGTGTAAATCCTGCATGGTTAACTCAAACAATAATACCATTAGTACAAATTTTTGCAGCTTTTATTGAAAAGGAATCTATTGAGGTTTTGGAAGAAACTGTTTCAAAGAAATTAAATTTCGAAGACTACTGGAATGATAATATTTCATTTAAAAAATGCTTTGGGAGAACTTATGTTTCCAAATATTACGCAGTTTATAAGATCTTTGATGAGTTTGCCACACAGTTCTGCGTGTGAAGAACGGATATTTCCCGTATTAAATCTTATCAAAACTAAGACTAAAAATTCTCTTAGTAACAAAACTATCAACTCTATAATGATTACTAAAGAAGCAGTTACAGAAATTGGTTTAGAAAAGTGGGTACCATCAAAAAGTCTTCTAAATAATTATAAGAAGTAAAAAATAAAAACATATTTTGAAGTGAAAACGAAGCTTATGCAAAATTTGGTAAAATTTTTAGCAGAGAAGGCTGTATTATTATTAAATTCTATTTTATGTTCTTTTTTGTTCGTTTTTTTAATTATTGTTCAAAGAGGCTATATTTTTTACGTTTGTTTCTTTTTTATTATATTTTATTATCTGTTTTTTTTAGTACTTTTATTAAATAAAATAGTATAAATAAATTGAATATTAATATGTATATATGTTTGTATGTACGTATCAAAAAAAATTATTGCAGTTTAATTTAAAATTGAGATATTTACACCATAATATGAATGCTCCCCTTTTTACGAAAATGCTCCCTATCTAAATGAAAGTTTGCTACCTTTGGAAAAATGATTTTTGCAGCCCTGATACCCGCCAAAAAATTTTAAATCCAAAATTTGAGAATAATACGCATAATGAGATTATCAAATCATTGTATGTGTGATGGTTTAACGAACTTTTTTTATACCATGCAAGCGGGGATAAAAATTTTAATGACTAGTAAAGAACTTGAAAACTATATAAACAGATTGATTTTTTAAGACGGCTTTTCTCTTCTAGTTATTCTTTTGTTGGTAAAAATACATGATAATAATTTTTAAGTACTCGTGGTTGATAGTTCAGTTCAATTTTATTAAAAAAGTAACTTAATACTATATATTGTTTTTTCGAGTTTTGTATTGCCAGCCTCGGAGTAAAATTGTAAAAAAAAAAAATTAAAGATGAGTAACACCATTTTTGTTTTTTGAACCTAAATTTTAAAAAGAAAAAAAAGATATGTAACTAAATTAATTTTTTTGAATCTAAATTCAAAAGTGTGAAATTCAATTAATTTTTTTTTTTTTTTGAATCTACATTGAAAAAGAAAAGGAAAAAGAGAAAAAAAAAAGAAGGAAAAAAAAAAGAAGGAAAAAAAAAGAAACGGAAATATAAAGTTCTTTTGAATGTCTTGATGTGTGTAGTAATTACCGAGATTTCACTCATTAAAACCATTTCCCAGTATATCTAAATAAATATATCCTTCTGTTAAAAAGAAGAGAAGAAAAAAAAAATACTAATAATAATAAAAATAAGAAATTATACAAAAAAAAAAATGAAAAATGAACTCAATAAACTAAATAGTTAGTGGATGTATTTTGAGGACTTTTTTTGCGTTATTAGTTCATTAAAAATTATATTGTAATTTATAATTTGAAAAAAAAAAATTAGATTGATTGAAATTTAAACTTAAAGTTTCTATTAGCAGTAACAAAAAAAAAAAAAAAGGAAGAAATCAAGTGATCCTAAGGTTAAGTAGGGACAACAAGATCGTTTATAGCATTGCAGTAAAGTCACAGTTAACTGGTCAAAGGACACGTGTCCATCGAGCGCCACTACACTATCTTAATAAATTAAGTTAAAAACGACCATCTTACTGTGAAAGTTTCAGCAAATATTTATAGCTTTCCACAGAAATTTTCGCAATTTAATTGAAAGTGCCACCTACAGTGCTATTAATTTGAAATTCATATTATAAGTAATTGATTAATATCTATATTAATTAAAATAATGACATAAGAATTCTGAAAATTACCTGTCTCCTCTTTTTAAATATTTAATTCTAGTATACATTCAAATTATTATCGAAATACAAACAAACACCTGTCAGAAATTTAAAAAATCATGAGCAATAGCTGCGCCGGGTTTTTTTTTTTTTTGAAATAAAGGACTTCACTCGTACATATGTACATAGCAATGTACTAAAAGAAAAAATGATTATTCATTAAGGGCCATATGTTCGCATACGTTTTAGCTGAACTTAGTCTTAATCATATGTTCACATGCATATTAGTTTTAATTTTACGACCAGTCATATTACCAGTTAGTAGTGGTATTAGATTGATTTGACAATTGTGTGACATTGCTAAAATAGTGTATTTTCTACAGTATTATTTATTTTATTAAAAATTATCAAAATGAATGACGACGACTATTATAACATGGATAGTGATGGTAAAGACAATAATATAAAATATGTATTATGTAATAATTTATTCATTATCAATAATCAATTGCAGAGAGTTCAATATTTTCTGGCACTACATCTTCTGAAGATGAAGATTCAGATTCATCCGATGAAGAATATATTGCTTTGTTAAATGCTGTTCTTCATATTCCTGTTGGTTATAAAAAAAGGAAGCTAGTTGGCCGAGAAGACATTATGCAAAAATATTCGGAAGAAGAATTTGAGTTTCGTTTTCGATTACCGAAAACAATGGTCCTAGAATTGGTAAATCGAATATACGGAAATGCAGACAATATTACATCGACTAAGGCTACTAAAAATGCGTTAAAGTCATTAGAAAAAGTGCTCATCACGCTGAGATACTATGCGACCAGTTGTTTTCAAATAGTAAACAGTGATCTATTTTCCGTTGATCAGTCTACTGTTTCTCGGATTGTACGAGAAGTGTCGGAAAAAATTGCAGCTTTAGCAAAGCAAGATATAAAAATGCCAGTAGAAAACGAAGAAATCAACCGGACGAAAACAAAATTTTATAACATGCATGGAATCCCAAATGTTATTGGTGTTATTGATGGTAAGCGTTTTATTGAAGTATCTGATAAAATTTATTTTTATTAATTATTGCAGGTACACATATTCCCATACAATCACCTGGAGGAAATAGAGCTGAAAGTTTTAGAAACAGGAAAGGATGGTTTTCTATAAATGTGCAAATTGTTTGTGACAGCGATATGCACATTTTAGATATTGTTGCAAGGTTGGTTTTAATTCCACATATTTCTAATATGTGAAAAAATGGAGTAAATTAATGATACATATATGTTTCAGATGGCCTGGGTCTTCACATGACCAAATGATACTCAACTTTTCGAAACTTCAAGCTGAACTTGAGTGTGGAAAATATGGACATTCATATTTACTTGGTGATTCCGGTTATGCATGTAAGAAGTACATGATTACACCTTTGTCTAACTCCAGAACTACCAGCGAAATAAATTTCAATTGTGCGCTTGTCTCTACTCGCCAAATAGTGGAGAGAACAATTGGTGTCTGGAAGCGCAGATTTCCAGTTTTAGGAACAAGTATACTATGCAACATTTTTTCAAAGCGAACACAGTTAATTTCATTCTATTTTATTTGTTAATTACAGAAAGTCGAACCAATGTATCCACTACTCTTACAGTTATAGTAGCAACAGCAGTACTACATAATATGTTAAAAAATAGAGATGTGCCTCCACCGGAAATAGAGGCAGAAATTGTAAATGAAGTAGGTGTAAACGATCCTCAAACAAGAACTTCATCTGTGGTAGCGTCAGATACAAAAGAGAGGAATTTTATCATTGAAAACTTTTTCCAAAACTGATACATGCAAATAAATGTATTATTGATTATAAAATTGACTCTTGTGTTTAATTTTTTAAATTCATTTTTATTTATTTAAAGAATTTAAAACAAAACAATTCTTAACAATATGTATATTGATACAAAAAAAAACTTAAAAATAGTAAAGACATTAGTTTTTCTTATTTTTCAATTCTTCCATTTGAAGTTTTAATAGTTAAGTCTTTGTCTCATACATTTCCACTTTTTTTTTTGTTTTTTTGGATTTCAGATTCCATTTTGGCTTTTTTTAAATTTGAAAATTCACCTACATATTTTCTTATATCATCATTATTTCGACGTTTTCTACTCCACGTTTTGTTTTTCTCTGGAATTTGTACATTTTTCTGTGTATTGTTTTCTTCATTTTCTTTGTTTTCTTCCTCATTCTTTAATACAATTATTTCATTTATAACTTCTGCATCCATCTATAATGAATAAGACATATTAGAAACTTCATTACTCTGTACTTACTATTGTTATTATTACATTTGAACTTTGATCAAAATATTCTGCACTTGAATCAAATATGTTTTCTAAAGGAGTCACTTCTTCTGATACTACTTCTAATAAATCAGAATTTATATCTGTATTTCCCACAGTGCTTTCAATTGTTCCTCCTCCAGTTTTTAATCTTTGTTTTTTTTCTTCGGCTAAAGATTTTTTGAGATTGAAATTGGCATTCTTATAAAAAGATTTGAGCTGTTGAACAGTTCTTTTGTATGTTGCGGTAGAATTAAATTCATCAGTTATTTTTTGCCACGTTGCATTTCTCTCGTTCATAGAGTAAGTATCAGTCTTTTTATCCTCAATAATATTTTTATATTTTAAAATTATTTTGAGGATATTATCTTTTTCAAATTTCTTTAAATTTGGGCACTTTTGCGCCATTTTAGAGTTGAGAAAACACATGTGAAATATCACAATATTCAATCACTTATTTAACTTAATACATATAATATAATGAGTAAAATATACATTTATAAATATACATAATAAATAATTTGTAAATTTACTTACATTTTTTAAAAAGGAAATCCGCTCGTCACTTGATTTAATCAGAACCGTATCAATTACCATTACCTAAAAATGAAAATATGGTTTACCGAAATGTCATAAATGTCATAAGTGTCAACTCATTTGTTAGGGAGTGTTCAGAAATTTATGCATTTGAGACTTATGTGAACATAAGATTTTAAATTTGAAACCGACTTGGTCTTAATTAAAGCTAAAACCAATTTGGTCTTAGGACCAGTATAAAACGTATGTGAACATATGGCCCTAATAGTTAATTATTAATAGAGAAAATCTACCGATATTTTAATCCAAAGAATAGAAACAAAATTAATGTAATAAAATCGAATCTTAGGGTGGTATTCACCAAAATGATTTATCTTAAACTTGTAATAACTTGATTCATCAACAAAGTTCAGTTTCGATTTTTAAATCGAGTTTTAAGTTACGACAAGGTACAAGCTGTTAGTTGAAGTTAAAGTTAAATCGGGTTTATTTTTCTCCCTTTTTTTTAAAACGTGACACATGTTAATTAAACGTTAAAATCAAATTTCGAAAAAAATATTAACGTTTCATACGAAAAAAAGATTTTAATTTAAACTGCTATGGTGAATAAGGATTTTCGAAGTTCAGTTAAACTCGTTTCAGATTTAATCTTATTTTAAACCACAATGATGAATACGACCCTGAGAATAGTTATTTATTTGTACCTTCTAAAAAATCAATTTAAATTTTAAACTATTATTGTCTGGTACTATAATTTTATTCATAATTTTTCAATGTTTTGTTCTTCAAAGCAATCAATAACCTTTTACAACGATATGTTCGTAAATTTCCTGATTTCCTTTAATTTCTTTATTTTTATTACACATTGTTTCAAAAGCTCTTTTATATTTACATATTTAAAACTATCAAAAAATTTCTCCATGTCTTCTTTATTACGAATTGAAATTTTAGAGAATACTGACGCATTTGTTGCAAATAAATTAGGTAAACTAGAACAAATTTTATTTGAATACAAGCGTAAATTACGTGCAAGTAAGAAATTTTCAACTTTAATTATATCTTCACATACAGATTCTTGTATAGATTTTGAAAAATTTATACAAATAATGTTTTCTTTATAATCAGCTAAATATACAGATTGTAATTTTAAAATTGGATTATATTCAATTTCAACAATAAGTCCATAAGTATCTACTTCATTAAATACAATATTTTTAAAATCTGACGAAGAAATTATTTCAATTTCTATTAAATGCCGTGAAAGATATGTTAAATTTGAATTATCTAAATTAAATGATAATGTTTTGTATTTAGTTTTATTCAAATTTGATAAATATATCTCTCCATTTTTTTGCCCTTCGAATAAAAAATTTTGAATTTTTACAACACAATTTTCTTTCAGATTATTAAAATGATTATCATTTGGATTATAAATTGAAAAAATTGCACTACTATTTGGCTGTTTTAAATCAACTACTCGTAATTGTAATGTTTTGTGAGCAGTAATTGTAGGGGAATTCATATGGATATTTTTTGATTGACCTCCTACAAAAGCCTGTGATTTATGTTGATAATTTTCTTCCTATTTTAAGAAAAAATAAAATATTTAAATATACAAAATTTCAATAAATTACATAGTGTTTCATGGAGCTTGCGCCAAACTAAGCAGGTAGATCTCGACGAGAAATAAAAAAAAATGGTATGAAAAGGTGGTCGGGTGCATTCTCGATGGTTTTCAAGATTTTTAAGGTCAAACAAATTTTTTTTCGAAAAGTGACTAGTTCCATTTAGCATCATATTCCAGAATTTAAGTAACATAGAGGACTAAATAAGGATGCACTTGAAAAATAATCTTTAGGCCTTTTTTAAAATATATTCTATCTATGTGCGCGTTAATTAGTTCAGAAGTTATTTCAATGCAAAGTCAAAAAATTTGGAAAAAAATTCCGCATTTTTATTCTAAAGGTCTAATAAAAAAAATTAATGAAAGACTATTTTGTGTACTTGGTATGGCCACCGTAGAGCAAAATGGAACACGAGGCAGATCTTCGGACTTCTCCTCTATGCACCAATCGTTCAATGATAAGCCCCGTTGGAAGACTTTAGAAGTCAAATAACAATGGTGAAAAGAGCACGGTGATCTTGCCAGCCGCCTGCCTAACACAACAAATTGTATTTGAAGGGTAAACCGGCCTCGCAGCAGGTATGGATACAAAGTTGAAGACTTTTGACAATCGTTTTAGGACTCGATTTGGATGTTGGAACATAAGATCATTACTAGAACCTAGTTGCTCGTGAGTTTAAAAGTTATAAGCTGCAAATTCTTGGTCTTTGTGAATCGCGCTGGAAAAGAAAAGGAGAGATGAAAACAACAATCAGTGAAGAGACATACCTTTATTCAGGGATGAGAGATGAAGAAAATCGTTCCAAAGCAGCGTTTTCGTTCTACTCCTTTTCTATGTTCCCTACTCCTCTAATCCGCTGCTCGGAAAAATAATCCGATTTTTCTTTTGTCTAAGCCAAATATAAAACAAAGTAGTTTTTTTTTATTCTACAAACATTATATTATGTTATTCATAATGAGTATGAATTATTTAAGAAATCGGAGTTTTTCGTGTGAAAATGGTGTAGTGGCAGCCCTATTACCCATGCTTGCACTGTATTCTACACGTTTATTCTATATTCTATTACATTTTTACATTTGACCATTGACATTCACTGATTGAATTGAGTTGATTCTTTTAATTAAATAATTTATAACTAATTTTATTAAGTTTTATTATCTGTTTTTTATAAAAAAAATATTTTTAAGGTGTTTTAAAGCGGTTTTTTGATAAAATGGATAAGTAAGTAAAATCATTTTCATTTTAAAGACATGGTTAGGTAAATGCTAACATTTAGTGTGATCCATTGGACTAATTTTAGCGCTTGTTAGCATTTACGATTATTTCGTTAATGGAACGCACTTTTTGTGAAAAATAGCAAAATGTAACTTAAAAATTTGGTAAAAAAGTTAATTGAATTGATAAGAATTATGAATTTTAACAAAAAATTATAAATTTTAACAAAAAGTTATGAATTTCAACAAAAAATTATAAAGTTTAACAAAAAATTATGAATTTCAATAAAAAATTATAAAACACAGCTGTTTACAGAAAAATTTGTTTACTAAGTTCTAACCTTCAATCACTCAAATCCACCTGTTAAGCAATAGTAGAACTAAAAGCCCTCTTACGGAAATTTTCAGCGTAACTACTTAAGTTTTTACAAGTAAAGTACATACGAATGAGAGCATGGATAGATGAGATCACTCCCAAGTACTTACAAGCAGTTGAATTAGCCCAATGGAACACACTAATGTATTAGGTATGTGCATAAGTTCTCGCCGTTTCTATATGACGTATTTTACATGTACTTTTTTTCAAGAGATATACGCAGTTTAAGCAAGTGGCGTCTTAAATTTTCCAGAAAAAGCTATTTCGGTTTTGTAAATAGAAATTTCCTGTATTTTGATTATTTCTAAGGTTGCTAGAGAAGTGTTAAGATGGAGTGTGATAAAGTGCATATCAGGCATTGTTTGTTGTTTGAGTTTGATAAGAAGAAGACCGCTGCAGAAGCACATAGAGATATTTGTTCTGTGTACGGAGAAAATGCTGTAAGTGAACGAACATGTCGGGAGTGGTTCAGCAAGTTTCGTTCTGGAGATAGGAGCCTTTAAGATAAAACGCGTTCCGGTAGACCTTTGGAAACTTCTACTGAAGAAATCTTGGCCATCATTGAATCGGATCCTCATGTTAGCTATGAGGACATAGCCAAGAAATTGAACATCAACCGTTCGACCGCGCTGCGAAAAATTAAAGTCAGTGGAATGGTGCGTAAACTTGATAGATGGGTGCCACATACACTTTCTCAGCAAAATTTAGCGGATCGTGTGTCAATATGTGTTTCTTTGAAATTACGACTTGGAACTGATCCGTTTTTTGATCGAATGATTACGTGTGATGAAAAATGGATTCTCTACAAAAATGTAAAGCGCACTAAATCGTTCTGTAAAAAAGGTGAGCCTTCAGGATCAGTACCCAAAAAGGATCTTCACCCTAAGAAGGTAATGCTTTGTGTTTGGTGGGATATCCGTGGGATCATCCACTACGAATTAATGCCGCCCAACCAAACAATAAATGCAAACGTCTACTGCGAGCAGCTCGACCGAGGATGTTGAACAGGAAGTGTCTAGGTTCTTTGAATCCAGAAGCCATAAATTTTTCGAAAATGGTATTAAAAAACTTGCAGATCGATGGAATAGAGTTATTGAAAATAGTGGACAATATTTCATTGAATAAAAATTTTTTTATTTAAAAAAAATTTCATTTTAGTTTCATTTCAAAAAACGGCGAGAACTTATGCACATACCTAATAGTAATTTTATAGTGACCACCCTGTTTTAGTTTTTATAATGCATATTATTTTAAAATACAAAACAGTTAAATTCTGGAAATTGATAATTGACCTAAGAGAATAATAATCTAACTCGTGGTCTTAACACATGTATTTTACTGATAAATCTAAATTATATTTGTTTGCATAATTTCATAAAATACAAAATTTAATATTTTATAATAAATTTTAATCAAATAAACTCTGAATTTAAAATTTGGTATTTTCACATGTTTAATTAAATAAAATCTATACGAAATTTAAAAGACAAAATGGCCGACAAGTGGATTAAGTTTTTGGATGCAGGAAATTTATATGTTCTTAAGGAAAAGCTAAGTGAACTTCATTTAAAAACCAGTGAAAATAAAGCTAAAAAGTGAAAGTAAAGGATTACAAAGAGAACGATCTTTTAAAATTGATTTCCAATGATTTTGCTGAAGATGAAAGCGAAAGTGAACGAGAAGATATAGACGATGATTTGATAATGAATTACAAGAGCTGGAAAAACGGGTAGAGAAAAAGAAGAAGGTATTAGAGTTGAAAAAGGAACTTCGACAATTGCAAATGGCGGACGTTGTGGAAAGTTCAGGAACACATGTACACAGTTTCAGAGACATTGAAGAATCAATGACAATATTCACAGGCGGTGACAATTTTCTAATTAAGAGATGGATAGAGCAGTTTGAAGATTGTTGTGAAATATTCAATCTTAATGAAAAGATGAAATTATTGTTTGGAAAAAGGCTATTGAATGGAACGGCAAAATTATTCATCAGAACAGTATCTATAAAATGTTGGAAAGATCTTAAAGTTGCTTTATCAAGTGAATTTTCTAAAAATGTCACGACCGCCGATATTCATGATGATTTGAGAAACCGCCGGAAAAGAAAAGAGGAGACATACCAACAATATGTTTTAAGAATGAAGAAAATTGCAGCTGCAGGTTCCATTCAGGAAACAGATTTGATTAACTACATCATAAAAGGAATACCAACGAAGTTAATAAAATAATTCTGTATGGTGCCAACAATTCAGATGAACTAAAACTTGCGATAAACAGATACTCAAGACTTAAGTCGAATCAATAATCGTATGACCAAACACGAGTTAAAAAATCAAGTACTAAATTCAAACAGAAGAAAAATAATTAAAATTTCAAACCAAAATGTTTCAACTGTAATGAATATGGACATTTCAGCAGCAAATGTACCAAAACTCATCGCGCTAAAGGAAGCTGTTTCAAATGTAGCCGTTTCGGACATGACAGCAAAAGCTGTCCACAGAAAAAAAATGATGGAGTACATGTCATTGATAAGCAACCATCTTATATTCAGCCATCTTTGCATCAACCATCTTCTTTTCATCAACCATCTTCTTATCAGCCAGGACTCATAGGTACAATTAATAATTTTAAATCTACTAATGATTTTTAATTTCTAATTAGATACCAGTTCGGAAATACGGGGGCACAACAACCAATATACATTTTCCTTACGACCATACTAGACACAGGTAGCCCAAATCAACAATTTCATGGAATAACAATAGCCCACTTTTAATTTTAGGAAAAACTGTAAGATCTATTTTCAAGGTAAATATTATGAAATGGATTTATTTATAGTTGATAATGGTAGTTTAAAATATTCAGTGGTTTTAGGTAGGGATTTTTTAAAACAGTAATTTTAAATTAGTATCAAATGATATATCCGAAACTACACATGTGCAATAAATAGATTTTAAAAATGATGAATATACAAATTTTGTTTCAAATATATTAAACATTGGCGTAACAAACAATAACAAAAATGATTTTTATTTGGAAATTAATGATAACTTACCGCATAATATTCAGCAGTCTATAAAAAATATTGTTCAAAATAAACAGCAAAATTTGTCGGAAGTTGATGAGGTTGACTTTAAAATGATTATTAGATTGAGTCAAAAAATTATCGACGATTTATTGGAACGAAATATTATTAGAGAAAGCTCCTCAGAATACGCCTCTCCTATCGTGCTAGTACGCAAAAAGACCGGTGAGTTTCGACTTTGCGTCGATTTTAGAGAGCTCAACTCCATTATACAAAAGGATAATTATTCTTTGCCTCTCATAGAGAATCATTTAGGCCAACTGCGAGGAAAAAAATATTTTTCGGTTTTAGATTTGCGAGACGGATTCTATCACGTCAAGATGAGTGAAGAATCAATCAAATATACATCTTTTGTGACTCCGATGGGGCAGTACGAATTTTTACGTATGCCTTTTGGGCTCAAAAATGCTCCATCGGTGTTTCGAAGATACATTAATCTTTTGTTCAAGCGGTTGATAAAAGAAGGAAAACTGTTGTCATATATTGATGATTTGATGATTGCTAGCTCATCAATTGAAGAGCATCTTTACATTTTAGAAGAAGTTATGTCTATAGTCAATAAATTTGGTCTAAAATTGAGAATTAATAAATGCAAGTATCTTTTAACTAATATAACATATTTGGGATATGAAATCAGCTTCAATGGAATTAGTCCAAATAATACGGGTATAGAAGCAGTTAAAAAATTTCCTGTGCCAAAGAATATGAAAGATGTTCAATCATTTTTGGAACTCATTTCATATTTCCGTAAATTTATAAGAAATTTTGCATTGATCGCGAAAACGCTGTATGATCTTCTACGAAAAGATACAACCTTCAAATTCGGTCAAGACGAATATAGCGCTTTTGAGAATTTAAAACAAAAATTACAAATGACACCAGTTTTGAGCATTTTCAATCCTAAAGCGGAAACGGAATTACGATACATTGCGATGCGTCAAGTTCAGGTTTCGGAGCAGTTCTTCTTCAACGTCAAGACGACGATCTTTTTCACCCGGTGTTCTTTTTTTCAAAAAGAACAACAGAACCTGAATCAAGATATCATAGCTATGAGCTAGAAACCCTAGCTATAATTTATGCACTTTGAAGATTTCGCGTTTATCTTATTAGAATTAATTTCAAAATTATCACTGACTGTAAAGCATTATCTTTGACGCTGAGAATTGCAAGATTATAGTTACGTAATTGAACATCGCGCAAGTGAAAAAATGCCACACGTAGACGCTTTAAGTAGATGTCATAACTTTCTTTTAGTTGAAACCGATTCGTTTGAGCACGCTCTGATTTCGGCACAAAGGCCTGATCAAATTATAAAAAATATACACATCTGATATGTTACAAAAACGCGAAAGTTTGTTATATGAAGTGATCAATGGAGTAGTGTACAGGAAATCGAAAAACGATGTATTATTTTATGTTCTAAGTGATATGGAAAGAAATGTAATACAGACTCATCATGAGTCTTTGTGTCATGCAGACACTGATAAGTGCTACGAATTTTTACGGAAAAGCTACTGGTTTCCTTTCATGAAAGACAAAATAAAGAATTACATTAGTAATTGTTTGAAATGTTTATACTATTCACCAATATCTGGAAAAAAGAGGCTGTATTGCATAACATTCCAAAAGGTGACGTACCATTCGAAGTCCTGCACATTGATCATTTCGGTCCTCTTCCATCTACTCGAAATAAACAGAAATATGTATATTCTTGATAATAGACGGATTTACAAAGTTTGTAAAATTACTTATATGCCGTAAAAAGTACAAGTTCAAAAGAAGTGATAGAATGTTTAAAAAATTATTTCAGTTTTTATTCACGACCAAATAAAATTATTTCGGATAGAGGAACATGTTATACTTCACAGGAGTTCGCTTCATTTTGTCAAGACGTTAATATAAAGCATATAAAAGTAGCAACCTTATCACCACAATCTAATGGACAAGTTGAGAGGCTGAATCGTGTCCTAATACCTATGTTGTCAAAAAAGTCAGATCAAGAAACTGGCAATTGGGCCAAATATCTACCTAAAATCGAATATGCAATGAATAACGCAAAAAATCGCAGTACAGATTTTAGCCCGAGTATTTTGCTTTTTGGAGTTGAACAAAAAGGTGAAGTTGCAGATAAAGTTTTAGAATACTTAAAAGAAGAAATAGTAATCAAAGATAATAGAAATTTGTCAGAAATAAGGAAAAGGGCATGTGAAAACATATATAAATCTCAATCTTATAATAAAATATATTATGACAAACATCACAAACCTCCACATAAATATAAAATAGGAGATTACGTTTTAATTAAAAATATAGATACAACGGCCTGCGTTAACAAAAAATTATTAAAAAAATATAAAGGTCATTATGTCGTCAATAAAGTGCTACCTAATGACAGATGCGTAATCAAAGATATAGACTATGCAAATCTCACGTACCTCATATAGGTATCTGTTGTCCTCAAAATATGAAACCGTACAATTTTAATAATAAATAGTTTTGTTTAATCATAGTTGCACCTTCGTTACTTATTATTAATATACTTACAAACATTATGCGAATATGTGACAAACCATTGTTATATTTCAAGATACAAAATAAGGAGATATGACCTCATACATTTTAGAAAACTGCTGAGGTAAGTAAATTTTATTCACACTTGAAACTAACTAATATAATTATGTTTATTTTAACACAATTACGACTTTAATTTAAGAAAGCAAAATTGCTAATTGAGCAATTTGATATAAAGAATCGAATGTAGAAAATTAATGAAATATTTATGATATGAGTTTATGAATAGACTTATTCATATTAGGTACAATGATATTTATGCTTAGAATCAAATATCCGTATATTATTCAACGATAGCAACAATATGAAACCAATGACAATATAAATTCTATAACAGACTAATTATTCTAGTATATTGAAATAGTCAGAACCAGTTGACCTCCAATCTCAAAGTTTGGCCTCCAATCTAAAAGCTGTTTAAGCTCATTCTTACTCTCAGGGTTTTTTCCTAATTTCTTACTTTTTTAAAATATATTCTCTTTTCTATCTATTTTCCATACAATACATAGAAAATTTTAACAAAAATTTAAGAAATTTTAATATTTTGAACTCGCTATACAATCATTCTAATGGTTCTCATTGCTATACAGAATCATATGGAAACAGCTTTATCTTTACTGCATATATTTAGATATAAGTACATACATACATATAGCAGTATACATATCTTATATGTTTGATAGTATTTTTTAATAATAAAATATCCATTGGTATACAAAATTGTATTAGGACAGCGCTGATATACTTTCGTTTGATAGTATATGTTGACGGTAACAAAAAAAAACCAAGGAGGTGTTATACACATGTTTATCTTCATTACATAATATAATATCACTTCAAATAGAAAAAAAGATCTTTTTTCCTTATTACCCTTTATACCTTACCTCTATACATTTTTCAATGCAAAAGACCAAAAATATAGTTAATCACCGCACAAAAAAAAAGTGTATATGTGTTTGAAAAAAATTTACAAATTATTTACTTTATGCGTGAATGGTAATTTTCTGTTTTTTGTTTTTGGAAAAGATATATGATATGTATAGTATATGAAAAATGAGAAATGTATGAATATAATATTTTTATTGTTGCATTTTTTTTCCCTTGTGTTTGCTTGTGTGTATATATGTATATTTTAAAGTAAAAATATATATTCAGAACAGCATTAGATATTTTTTAATGTAAAAGAAAATAAAATAACATGCCTGTTGATTCTGATCTCCTGATCCATTACAGATAAAATTTTCATATTTCCTAATGAAAAAAATTTTTGGATATGAAAATTTACGAAAATGTAAAAATCAATTTTTAAAATAATTTTTAAAATTTGAAATAACAAATACATATTTATCTGAAATAGCTATTTTAAGGGATACATAAACAGGAAATATATACCACATGTACATATTGAAGAAACTATAATTTTTTGTTTGAAACTAGAAAATAAATTTACAAGTTGAATACTTTTTAAATATTCTTATGCGTATATTTTGGCTCGTGTTGAATTTACAGTATATTTCAATAATCAATATATGCATTAAAAAAATTTTTAGAACGACAAATGGGAATTAGATGTATATGTATTTGTTATATGAATATAATAATATTCTGTGCGTAAATGAGTAGTAAACGAAAGTTTTCTCATATATTTTTCGTGAGAGATAGAAACTTTTCGTCTCTCATACTTCCCCGCAAATGTCTAAAAATTTTTTGAAATCTGCTGATTTTCGAATGTACTGCCAGTGAACCTCTCTATGTATCTGCTCTGTGATGAAACACTGCACAAGTGCAAATATCTCGAAAAAAAATGATTTAAACAAATCGATACAAAATCAATTGAACTTTTATTTTCTGCAATAAAAAGGGGGGGTTAATTTAATCTTTTTTGAAGAAAAACAGGATGAAACAAAAAAATTTGGGAAAAATTCGCAAAATTTTGAATTTGAACGCGTCTAACTTTTGCAAAGGCAAAGGGTACTACATATTTTTTCTGAATACAAAGTGACCCTGGAATGCCCCTGTAGAAAGTTATGGGGTGTTTTGTGAAAAACGTGCAAAAAAACTTCAACGCCCTCTAATGGCCAAACCGTTGGAATTTACCCCCCCCCCTCCCACCAATTCGATTTTTTGTTCGTCTCAATAAGACCTATCAATAATATAATTTCAAACGAAACCAAACGAAACAGCCTGTAAAAGTATATATATATAGTATATATAGTATATATAGTATAGGTATATGTATTTTTAAACATAGGAGAAAACTAATGTTTTTTAAACGCTTTGAAGCAGTACTTTTCTAAATGTATAATAATGTTTTCAATTCGAAAAATTAAGTATTAAATTACAATACGTTATTGGAACCTTATTTTTGTTTTATGTAAACTGTATATATTCGGTGAACCTTATTTTAAAAAAATAATAATAACAAAAATAAATAAAAAAACAATTTTAAAATTTAAAATTCTAATATGGATTTTAATAGATAGCGATTTACTGGTCAGGTTGACCGAATATTGTAGTAATTTTATAGTGACCACCCTGTTTTAGTTTTTATAATGCATATTATTTCAAAATACAAAACAGTTAAATTCTGGAAATTGATAATTAATACCTAAGAGAATAATTAGGCTTTCTGTGCTAGTATGGTCGATAGGTCGATCTAATATATAAGGTATAGGTACGTATTTTATGATAAATGTAACAAATTAATAAAATAAATGTGAAAATTGTTTCATATGAATTGAGTTTTATTTAATCTAAAATTAATCTAGTAAAGTGATAAAAATATAAAAATTAAAATAAGAAAGACTCCTACACTGAATATTTCTAAAAAATTTGTTCTAGATATGTATATCATTAAGAAGCCAAACAGTCAAATAGCTGTTGCTGCTGCTAGTACTAGTAATAATAGTAGTAGTAGTAATGAATTAAAAAAAATAACAATACATAAATTGAATATCCTTGTCCCATCAGCAAAACAGGGAGATATTCAGAGAATGTTCTCCAAATTTGTAAAGAACATTTTTACATTGTGTCTGCTGAACGATGTTGCTCTTGTAAGGCTACACGGTTCTGGTGATCGCAATTACAAGCTTTCGTGTCGTTGTCTAAATTTTATGAACCATTCTATTCCAGCCATTTTTTTTCTTCCCACTTTTTATGTATACAAATTCCATTTCTTACTGCCATTTCGTACGCCAATTTTCGGCACTCTGTTGTGGAAAGTCCATAAAACATTTTCGAAGATTTTATAATATAATCTTCTAATGCCTTTTCCTGCTCGTCCGTAAAAACACGATTGTAAAGCTTATAGGACGGCTCGTACTTCGTTAGTGTAGCATTGTTGTTCTTTTTTACGTATCTCGACAAAGTGGAATACGATAAAGAATGTTCCTTTGCTGCATTTCTAATACTTTTTCCTTTTTGAACTTCCTCAACAGCTTTCCTCATATCTTCTGCCAAAAACAAACCTTTTTCCGTTTTTCTTTTATAGTTTCGTGGCATTTTGACAGCACTTTTACTAAGATTATAATACATACATTAAATATCACACACGCAGTAAAAGCAACGTGGGTAGAAATGAAACAGTGTTGCATTTCTCTCCACACATAAGTGTTTCAGTTCTACCCACTGCAGCTTCACAGATTTATTTACAAGTACATATTTTAAATAACTTCTTACATTTATTATATTTAGGAGTTTTTTTTTAATTTAAAACACTTTTCTATTTATTTCAACATTGAAAAAGTCTATTTCTAACTTATCTTTTAACCAATAAAAACAAAAACTGGAGGCACCACAAATTTACTTTTACTTAAAAAAGCCAGCGAGTAACAGTTTAAACATGTTACGCTGTGCGCAAACTGCAAACAACTGAAATAGAATATAGAACGTAAAAACCGGTTTCATTTTATCCACACTAATTCATCTCAGCTGTTTCCAGGAAAAATATATAAGCGTGTTTCATTTCACCCCTTGCTTCATTTCTACCCACCTTCCTCTATAGGTCTTTCTAGTTTTTCTTCAATATCTTCCTTTCTGTGCGCTAGTAAGCAAATGTTGTCCACATAATATAAATATTCGTTCTGTTAAGGACCATTGTATTTTAAGTTGTACATCATTTGCTTTGTTTATTATCCAATCGAGTACAAGGACGAAAAGAAATGGTGAGAGCACATATCATTGTCTTACTCCTGAAGCTACTTTAAAAGGCTCACATAGTTTTTCTTTGTGTATTACTCTACACTTTGAGGATGAGTACATGGCTATAATGATGTTGATTATGAATGCAGGTACACGATAATAAGATTTTAAGATTTCCAAGATAACATCTCTCTGAATACTATCAAAAGCTTGACGGAAATCTATTAAAAGCAGGTATAATGAGGATCGGTATTCTACAGATTTTCAACAATAACTCTCAACGTGTTAACATGATCGACAGCAGATATTCTTGTAGAAAACCTGCTTGTTCTTTTCTAATATGTGCGCTAAGTACCGATAATAATCTCTTGTGCAGTAAAATGTAGATAATCTTATAGACAGTGTTCAGGCTTGTAATACCACGCCAATTATCACAATACTTGAGATCCCCCTTTTTGGGCAGTTTTAAGATTAATCCATCTGTAAGATTTTCGGGTATAGGTACTTGTAGTACGCCAAATGTCGTTAATAATAAGTTTTAGAATATTTAAACTTATGTTAATAATACTTATTTTTAATAACTCCGCTGGGATTCCATCTACTCCTGGTGCTTTTGAATTTTTCGTTGTTTGATTGCCTCTTTAATTTCTCCTGTGCTGGTTACATTAACATTGATTCTGTGGCTGTGTTCTGTCTGGAGATCCTTGGTGGAGTTTGTTGTTATTGTGTGTGCTCTTTGTTTAATAAATCTGTGAAATATTCAGTCGAAATTACCAGCTGACCTTCTATGATAGCGACCAGAGTACCTTTTGCAGCTTTAATAGGGTGGTCAATATTGATCATCCGGTGGGCCAATCTTTTGGTTAGACGATACGTCTCCCTCATGTTGTGGAATCTCAACGGTTTGGCCGCTAGCATTTCTAGCACCTATTTTTATTTAATTTATACTGTAATAAAATCACATTAAAACCAGGAATTTCAAACATTTGTCTTTTTCAGTTTTTTCAAGTGCAAAAACACGATAGGAACAAATCGGTGCAAAATCAATTGAACTTTCATTACTTCCAACAAAAAGTGGGGGTTAATTTAAACTTTTTTTTAAAACAGGGTTAAACACAAAATTTTGGGAAAAATTCGCAAAATTTTGAATTTGAACGTTTCTATCTTTTGTAGGGTTCAGGGTAGAGGGACAAGTAGGGTTTTGTTTGAAAGAAAAAAAAGACTTCTACACTAAATAATTCTGAAAAATTTGTTCTAGATATATCATTCAGAAGCCAAACAGTCATATTGCTATTGCTGCTGCTAGTACTAGTAATAATAGTAGTAGTAGTAATGAATTAAAAAAAAAATAACAATACAAAAAAAGCGAAAATTACGAAAAAGACAAAGAGAATAAAATTAGGTACGTGCAAAATGTTTGTCCAAAATAGATGAAACAATTCGATTTTATTGAAGAAAAAAAGAACAAGCCTTTTTGCAAGATTTGCTGTAAATAAATTTACATTTTAAATAATGTAGTAACTATGAAACGGCACAAAAAATCCGACCATCATAAAAGTAAATTTATAGAATTGCAAAAATAGCCACTAATTGCTGATACTGAAAAAAATTCTAAAATTGCTACACTTAGAATCATAATTCAGCATAATCTACCATTTATTCTAATATATCCTTTAATTTCATTGATAAAATCTGTTGCCATAGACTCACCTGTAGTAAAAGGTATTAAGTGCGGTAAAACCAAAGCAATAAACTCTGTGAATTCAACTTTGGCGTTCAGATCTCCTAAAACAATCAGAATATCAGAACGCGGTACTTCACTTAGCCTGTGTTTGTTGGCTACAAAAATCTTCTTTGGTTGTTAAATTCGCGAGTTATATGTGTTTATTATAGGTATTGAAAAAAACAAAATTTAAAATTTTTGTTTGATACGTTATTGAACTTTTTTTCCTAAGCTTTTACAAACGATTTGAAGACCGATTAAAAATTTAGTAATTAGCAGATTGATGGTAAAAGTCAGACTGAAATACTAATTAGAATTTCATTTAAATCTAACTTCTTAATTTCATATGTAATAATTTATTTATTAAAATTACTCATGAATAAACTAAAAACTTTCTCATAATGTAATTGTTAACCTATTACTTAAATGTAAGAAGTAAGGTGTGTTATTACAGGTGGAACATCGTATTGTAGATAGTTCTCATCAAAAATGCTGATTTGTTTATGATCATTTATATAAAGTATATAATGAATGCGAGGTAAAATGTAATATATGGGAACCATATGTAACTCGCGTCATTCGTTGGAGCATACGTCATACCGGAGTATTTCCCAAAATCGACATTTATATGCCTTGTGTAAAGAAATTTCCACTCTTATACATATACATACTGTAGTAAATGAATTTCTATTAATTCAATATTAAAAGACACAATATAATGATGAATTTAAATTTATTTTAAGAAACCTTCAATCACTACAATTATTAGAATCAAAACAATTAATTTCAGACCTGCTATCGTTAACATCTATTTCTTTTTACAATCTGTATAAGACTCAGGGCCGGCTCTTCTATATGAGCACAACGAGTATTTAAACAGGGCGCTGAAATTCGAGGGCGCCAAAATTTCAACAGAAAAATATTTTTAAATATTAACAAATTTTTTCTAAAAATACTTGAAAAACTTGTCAACATTGCTCAAACATATTGCATTGTTTGAAATAGTGGTGTGCGGATAGTACTATCCGATCCGGTACTGCCTCGTTACTTGCTGGATCCGATTGGGTACCGAATCTAAAGCATGAAAAATGTCTTTACTCGGTGTATTTTTAGTTTAATATATCGTTTTGAAATTACTATTTTATTTAAAGCGAAAAATAAAAAAGAAAAGAATTATCTATGATGTAAAGGTTTTTTTACGAAAATAACAATATTTTTCAATATATTTTTGTCCGTGTTTTTCGATCTGTTCATGATTGTTCCTAGTAAACATGGTAAATGTATCTAAGTACAACCATGTACACAGACAAATCAACTTACTGTCATCACTTGAGTATAACACGTAACGATAAAAACTGTCAACTGTCAAATTTCAAATATTAACACATGACATATTGGTTCATGGTTGTCTAAGGCTTTTATTTTCAAATTTTCATCAATGATGTTTGCCCCAGATGGAATTCAACATTATATCTCATGTTCAACAGTTTTATAAAAATTCAAGAACCTTTAGAAGCAACTCTAGCATTTCTTCAATCTTCATTATCCAGTTTCAGGCTTATCGGAAAACGATTGGAAAAATTTGAAAGAAATATGTAGAATTCTTGTTATTTTTGAAAACCTTACTAAGGAACCTAAGGAACTATCAGCACAAAAATGCAATACTATTTCTAAAGTTTTAGTGATGATTTAAGAAATTAAAAAAAATTTAAATTCATTAAGAGAACTCAAGGAAAGAGAATCATTAAACGTTCTTGAAATTATATTGAAAAAGTTAAAGAAAAAAGAAAATAAATTGTTTTTTAATTTTAAGTAAAATGAAATTACTCATAAAAAAAACTTGTTTTTGTTATAAAAGTAATAAAAACAATTCTATTCAAAATATACCGAGTAACGAGTACCAAATACCGAGTATTTTACTTAAAAGATCCGAACGGAACCGGTAACGTTTTGCACACCACTAGTTTGAAATAAAATCACTTACATTCTGAAGCAAAATGTTTCTAAAAAATTACATATAAAAAATTCAAGCAACCTGTTCAAGTTAAAATCTTGCTCAATCGCCCATATTCTGATTGCTATACACTTAGCAGCATGCATCACAGTTCACTACATATAAAAATTCATGAACATTGCAACAAGTAAATGTCCTTGTTTGCTCATTTTTTTTTTATAAACGATTACATATAAAATTATATCAACCTATGTTGAATTGAAATTAATATCGCGCTCAATTCTGTTGATCATTTTCAAGTTGCTAAAGATTTGTGGAGAAAAGTACATAATATATATGTATATAAATATGTATATGTAAATATATGTATTCAAATCCATGAATTTAACCAACGACTACTTAAGTACAAAGACTGATTGCTCATTTTGTGTATGTGTTGGGCGTACCAAATTAATATGACAACTTATTGTTTTTAATCACTTATAACTAATTTGTGATTAAAGTTACATAAAAATTATGTTCCAATGAAATGTAGAGAAGATCCTAAACTTTATTTCCACCAAACATATTAAATATATATGAGCAGCGTAAATCAAAGAAAAAACGTGATAAATATTAAGTAACATAAAACTGAGAATCAATTTTTCCTGAAATCTCCCAAAGTACTAAAAATATCAAATTATAATGTTCTACAAATTTGTAGATTTTTATCAAATAAACATTTTCCCCAAACATTATTATAATATCATCGTTTTATGTTACTTAATATTTATCACGTTTTTTCTTTGATTTACGTTGCTCATAGATAATGTGAATATAAAATTAACGATTGTACTGTGCAATTAGCTATAATAGGGAAATTAAAAAACACTGCATTGCAATGGTTCTATTCCAAACCAGATCATGTCCACATGTCATTTTCTGAACTGATTGACAGCAAAAAGCATCAATTACAATAGAGGTTTAATTTCAAGCTCCAGAACATGCAAACATACATAAATATTTTGCTTCGAAAAATTTACAAATACAGCTTTTGAAACATTCAAACTAAATTTAAATTTTTTCCGTTTTTATTCGAATTTTCTACTACAAATCAGCTGTTTTGTTTATTTTCGAAGAAGACTGTAAGAACAAAGGAAATGTTCAAAAAGAATAAAATTATAAATGCATATCGATTATTTGAAGATAGACAAAGACAGAAGATCAATATGAAATACAATTGTATGAATGTTTTTTTTTTGTAATGATGAATTATTTTTGTTTACTTTTTTTTCACTTTAATTTTTTTTCAAATATTTCATCAATTTATTTAAAATAATTTTATGAAAATATAAGTTGTTGAGGACCGCCTTAAAAAGATTTTAGAATACACTAAAATATTTAATGAACTATTTTACAAGGGTTTTTTTCATACAACAATTAATTTTTCCCATAGTTTTTGTTTACTTATTACGGATTTTTCTTTTTAACATGTATTTTTCTTAAAAAATTTCATTTCTATTGTTTTGTTTTTGAATACGCAAATGCACATCAGCTGACTTTTGTTTATTTTCGAAGTAGATAACAAAAGTAGGAAGGATTAAGAAAATATGCAAAAAGAATAATACAAATTATAAATACATATCGATTATTTGAAGATAGACAAAGATAGAAAATCAATATAAATTATAATTGTATGAATGTTTTTTGAAATAATGTTTTTTTCTTTTTTTTAATTTTTTTTCTTACTTTAATTTTACTTAAATATAGACACAGTATAAGCTCAGTAATTTTAACCTTTTTATTTTTAACGCCTAAATTTCTAAAATTAGCTAATAATGTTATGTAATTTTGGTAAGGGGGTTTTTTCTGATTTATACTTTTCGAAATAGGATGAAATAAAAAAACAAGTTAAATATGTACATTAGGGTGTCCCTTATTTTTCAAAGTATTTTTTTTTAGCGAATAGGTACTAATTTTGTTCATTTTACCCTAAAATACTCTAAAAATAAATTTCAGCCTGTTCTAAGAACTATAACCCGTGCCGACGTGCTTCAAAACATGTACGTACAGGTTTCATGAGGTAAA
The DNA here is from genome assembly GCA_939192795.1 of Bombylius discolor. Taxonomy (NCBI): domain Eukaryota; kingdom Metazoa; phylum Arthropoda; class Insecta; order Diptera; family Bombyliidae; genus Bombylius; species Bombylius discolor. The sequence continues at coordinate 18,738,592 of OW584240.1, read as the reverse complement.
TGACGCGTACTCACTCTATCCGTCATTGTAATACAATTTTTCGAGCTATTAACACGTATTAGTTTATTAATTACGAAGTGCTAAAAAAAATATTTTTTTTGATTGGAGAAGTAAACCACCAAATAACAGGTACAAAATTACCATCAAATCGACAAGTTCTTTCAGTTCTGTTTTTTAATATTCGCGAAGTTAAATTAACTGTGAACGAAAGCGCAAATCTTGTAATTCGTGAGTGTACTACATTTTGGGAAAAAGCAAGAATACCCACAAAATCAGTACCTAACTCTGTAAAGAAACTTGTGGATCTCTATCTAGTTTGGCGAGAAATGCAAAAAAACTGTAAGAAAACTCAAGATGTTTATAGACGTCGCGAGGATGATTTCCAAAAAGATTTGGATAATTTATTTGATATCGCACACGCTGAAGCGATTGAAAGAATGAAAATTGAGGAGGATAAAATATTCTTACAGAAACAGAGAGAACCAGAGCGTTCGGGTTGCTTAGCGGGTGTAGATAAAAAATTAGCTGAAAAGGAAGAAAGGGCAAGGCAAAGAAAAATAGAAGAAGAGAAAAAAAGACTCAGGCACATATCATTGGCGATTGCTTCGACGTCTTCAGCAGCACACGAATTAATGTCAGCGCAAGAAATCCACGATACGTCTACCAGCTCTGAAGAAAGCCTGGAAGAGCTTTTTTCTGAAACATTCACAACTGTAAATTCTGAAATTTCTACGAGTATAAAAAGAGGAAGAAAGGATTTTGTCACACCAAAATTAGTTGCAGCTTTAGATAGATGCCAGCTGAGCATAAGAGACGCTGTTTATATTCTTCAGGCTGCCGTGGAAGCTCTTGGTCTTAGTATTGACGAATTTCCAATTAACAAATCTTCCATGCAACGAGTTCGAACGCAGATTAGGAAGAAAAGAGCAGAAACCATAAAAAATGATTTTAAAAATGATATGCCCGAAGTAGTTACCGTTCATTGGGATGGGAAATTGTTGCCTGGGTACATTGTACATATTACCTAATTTAAAATTCATTTTATAATCGTCATAATCAATTTTGTAATTATTTTTTTAAAAATACGAATGAATTTATTACAACACTATTTGGTATTTTTTTAAAATACATATAGTAGTGTTGAAAGTGTAAATTGGTTTCTGTGCAATTTTTTAAACTGTTCTGAAATTTTAACAAGGCCAGTTTAAATTAGTTCAAATTATCTAATTTACACTGTTAGGTATAATTTATACTTATTTTCTATTGAATGAATATTGAAAATCATTGTTACAAGTTTTATGAAATGTTATTCTGGTTGTGCTTTAAAATACATGGCATAAAAATGTTATTTGGTAACAATAATACCTTTTTTTTCACTTTAATTTTTTTTTAAATATTTTACAAATTTTATGTACGTAATATAATTTGTATGAGAAATTTGTCATTTAAGTTAAAGAAAAAACCAAAAAAACTTGAAATTTGACTCAAAAGAAGAAAAAAAATCATAGAAAAAAGTAAAATTTACGTATATCCAACTGAATAAATTATCATTATTTTATAAGAATTATAAAATTCAATATGAAATTGAATAATCAAAATATTTTTAAAAACATGAAAATAAAAAATATTTTTTCATTTTATACGTATCACAAGACAACGTGATCGTCGTGATCATTAATATCATCAACAATCATTATTCATTATAATCATTGTATTATGTATTTTTGTTTTTCGAAACAAAATTTAAATATCCAAAAATGTATACAATCAGAATCAAACCAAAATTAAAAAATATATGGTATACAAAGACAATTAAATCATTTATAATGAATATTAGAATTATGGGCGCGTTTTTTATTATTTCTTTAATTTACTTTACATGCTTCTTCTTTTCACATTCCATATTCGAAGCAAAATTATTCCCCTTTTAATTTTATTTTTGCAAACATACAGACATGAAAATTCAAAAATTTGAATTTAACGACTAAATTAAACCTATATTGTAATTGATGCTTTTTGTTGACAGTTTACAGTTTGCATTAAGAGCCCAATTTAGTGAAAATTTTTTTCGAAAACAACAATAACATCGTCTGATATGTAAGTATTTGTGTCTGCATCAACACAAGCAAATAAATTTCTTCTAAGTGTTGATCTATATGATTTTAAAAATTTTCAAAGCTAAATATATATGTATGTATGCATATAGCGATCATATTGCATGGATGTACGTTTGTAAAAACACATATTTTTGTTTTTTGTTCTACAGGCTACAGCTAGCATACAGCTAACAATGCTTGTGATGCTATGCTATGCTGACTTTGCTTATTGTTTCATCTCAATCATTATTTTTCATAAAGTAGGTACGTAGAATTTTACCTGTACACATTAGGTGGTTGTAACAAGGGACGCAAACCGGTTTTAAAACCTGTTTTTACAACTGCTCAAATTACATCTGAAGGCACGACCAGTTGTAACGAGAATGTGAGTGTATTACAACCGTGAAGCTAAAATTATTTTGGATGATTCTTATTATACCAAGTTGGAAAAAAAATATACCATTATTCTTACAACCAGCGTAAAATAACCGGTTTAACCACCTAATGTGCACACAGTGGTTAAATGATTTTTATTCTTTTATGAAATCTTTACTGTTGCCTAATTTTTGACTAATAATTTTGGGCATTGTAAGTAAAGCACTTACTATGTATTCATAATTTATTTTAATTAGATGAAAAGGTAAATCAAGAGACAGGTTCACGAATTGGCATATTTCTTGTATTTCGGGGATCTATATTTTTTTTAAAAATACAATGAATTCAAAAAAAGAAAACGTAGTATTCAAAAATACCGAAATATGATTTTTAGTAAGATATTAAATTTATCACCAAATACTCACTGAAATCTAAATTCTATGTAACACTATAATTTTTCTAATATTTAGAATATAAAAAATTAGCACTAAAATCCAAAATACACTTGCTCCAATCCAACGAAAGTTAGTAAAATATGCTTTTTGTGCGTAGTATATATATGTACTTACCTCTACATGCTAATTCTATTATTTCGTATTCATCATCACCGATCACCATTCCCATACAAAATGTGTTGCTAATATAATATATCTATATACCTAGCTATGTGCAGCTTAACTATACAGTTTTACATAACTTTTATATGCTGCTTACGTTACTTTTATCATCACACATACTACTACGATTGCAATTTTTTTTTGCATCGAGTTTATACAGTTTATACTATCTATGTAATTCTTATTTAATCACAAAATTTATGTGATATGAAAAATTAGTAATGAAATCTTATGAAAAATTAACAATTTGTTTTATTTATAATAATTAAACTACTTAACCAATTTCCCTGAATTTTTTTTTAAACTTTTTGGAAAAGGTTATGTTTAAATTCTATAAGAAGAAATCACAGTATCTAAACGTTTTAATACATAAAAAATGTGTGGAAAGTTTAGTGAATTTTTGTTTTTTCTGTACCTTCAAAAATCGAATATAAAAAAATTAAGGATCAAAATTAAAAAAGGTGTTTCACTTAAGGACCACAATTCCCTCCACCTATATTCAAAATTTCATGAAAGTCGGTTGAAAATTGTAAGCTGTAGGTGGTCACTTTGCAGGCCCAAAATCGCAAAACAGCGTCACTTTGAATCCTTGTATTTTTGAAATAAAGGACTTTTTCAAAAATTTCATGAAAATCGGTTGAAAAATGTAGGCTGTAGGCGGTCACTTTGCAAGCCATATCACTAAATTGGGCTCTTAAAAAAACAATTTGAGAACCGTTTTTGGAAAAGTAGTGAATCTTTTGCACAATACTATCATGACAAAATTATATTGGCTAATAAATTGATGTTGCTGGAAAAGAAGTAATTGATTACATGATCCTAGGGTTAAATAATAGAACAATAACAACGCAAGCTCGTATGCATAGGGTTCCAGACTCTTCATGATATGTTTCGTTCTCTTTCAAGTATCAGCTCATCTGATAGATACCCTATGCAAAATGTTTCAACTAATATTGAAAAAGCATGTAACAGGAATATTAGATTCGGGTAGTACGATATCATTGATTAAAAATAGTATTGTACCAGATGATATGAGTGTTAATAAAGATTTTCATAGTATTAATTTTTCAAAATTAAAAATTATTGGTATTATAGAAATAAATGATATTATTGCAAATTACATTTCAGAGTCAACGATGTCGCAAGATTGTATTATGGGACGTGATTTTATTAAGTCAAATTAACTCACTGTAACATTAACTGAACATTCAATAGAATTAAATAGGAATGAGGAATTGGAAACAACGTCTACGGAAAATGATAATTGTTTATTGCAAATTGGAATTGACGAGAATATATCATACATAAATGAACCAAGCCTTAATTTCGGAAATGTGTAGATTATTGATAAAACTGAATGTGAAAGAATTTTAAATGAATATTACTTTAATGCTAGTGAACCAGGCGAAACGTTGGTTGACTATCAATTGAAAATTAATTTTGAAAAAGAAAAATTATTTTATTGTCCACCACGTAGAATGTCGAATAAAGAGAAACAAATTGTAAATGAAATGGTCGACGATTTATTGAAACGTAAAATCATTAGACCTAATAATTCTCCATTTGCATCTAGAATTGTATTAGTGCCAACAAAAATCAGGTGAAATACGCATGTGTATTGCCCCTTATTGATGACCTAATAGACAAACTTAAAGGAAAAAAAAATATATAGTTTACTTGATTTGAAAAACAGATTCAATCAAGTAAAGGTTGAGGAAAATTAGATTGAATATACCGCGTTTGTCACACCAACAGGCCAGTTTGAATACTTTCGCATGCCTTTTGGTCTTTGTAACGCGCCTTCGACATTTACAAGATTAATTTATAGAATTTTCCAAAATATGATTGTAGGTGAAAAAATATCGGTCTACTTCGATGACATCCTAATTGCGACTTCTACGTTCGAGGAACAGTTTACAATTCTTAAAGAGGTTTGTCAAAAATTAAAAGAAAATAAGTTAGAACTGAATATTAAAAAGTGTCTTTCTAAAAAAAAAAAAAATAAAGTATCTGGGGTATTTAGTGAGTTCTGAGGGTGTTCAACTAAATCCAGATCATATAGAAGCAATCGTAAATTACCCTGTTCTGAAAGATATCCATGACCTCAGGCGGTTCTTAGGATTAGTCGGATTTTTTAGAAAGTTTATCGAGGGCAGAGCCCTTATCTCCAAACCGTTAACTAACTTATTAAAAAAAAAATGCTATATATAACTTCGGGAAAAACGAATTAAAGGCTTTTGAGTTGTTGAAAGAAAGATTGGTATCCGCACTCGTACTAAGTATCTATTCTCAGTGTCAGAATTTGGAGCAATGCCAATTCAAAAACAATCCGATGGACAATGGCAGACTGTAATGTATTACAGCAAACGGACTTCTAATACAGAATCACGTTACCATAGTTTTGAACTTGAAACTTTGGCCATTATATACTTTGAAATTGTTCATAAAAATAAATCTCAAATGCAACACGTAGACGCACTTTCGCGTTGTAAAAATATTCTCGTAATTGATACTGTTAATGGCTCCCTAGAAAGTTCATTGATCTTTAATCAAACAAGAGAAAAGAAATAAGTCGAATTAGAAGTGAACTCGAAAAACAAGAAAGTTCACATTATGAACTGCGGAACGGTATAGTTTATAGAAAATATAATGACAATATTTCACTTTATGTACCGAACGCCATGATATCTAATATAATAAGAAACTACCATGATGTTATTGGTCATGTCGGTATTGATAAATCTCGCGAATTAATACTAAAAAGTTACTGGTTTCCGAAAATGAGATCATGTATCAAAAATTATATAACAAATTCTTTAACGTGTATATATTACCAACCAAAAGAGACAAAAAAGTCTTGTTTTCGTCAAAATATTGATAAAGGTTCTTGTCCATTCGAAATGATTCATACTGACCATTATGGTCCAATTTCTATCACTAAAAAGAAAAATCGATTCATATTTATGATAGTAGACGGTTTCTCGAAATTTATAAAAATTTATGCTTGTAAAACAACTAATTCGACAGAAATAATTAAACATCTTAATGATTATTCTAACAATTATAATCAACCTCACGTTTTAATTTCAGATAGAGGCTCGCGCTTCCGTTCGAAAGAATTTAAAAAATTTATAGAAAACGAAAAGATTAAACACGTCTTAGTTGCAACTGCTTGCCCTAAAGCGAACGGACAAGTAGAACAAATGAATAGATTTTTCACGCCGGTATTGGCAAAAACCGCATATGATAAAGATTGTGAATGAGATGCTATACTGACTGATGTAGAATATGTTTTTAATAACACCTATAACCGCTCGATTGATAATATTCCGTGCAAAGTTCTTTTTGGTGGATACCAAAGAAAACCAGATTGTGATAATTTAGCTGAGTTATTGGACAAAAATGAGGTGGGAAAAACTTGTCTCGAAAATATACGGAATCGGGCTATATCGAAAATACGTAACATTCAAGAATCAAACAAGAAGTGTTATGATGCTAAATGTAAAACAGAATTAAAATTTAATGAAGAAGATTATGTCGTGCTCCGTAATATTATTCATCCTGGTAACGACAAGAAACTTTCTCCAAAATTCAGAGGCCCGTATGTAGTTAAAAAGGTCCTTTCTAATCATAGCTTTTAATTAACAGATGTTGAAGGTTTTCAATTAACACGACTTCCTTTCGAGGGTGTTTTCAATAGATCAAGGTGCCGATGTGGTTCTTCTTCTAGTTCCAGTAACAGTTAAGAATGGGGAAATCATAGTCCCAAAACAAATCATAAATAATTGTGTTATACCAGAAACTATAACAATTTCTTATGATGGATGGGCAAATGTTGAAATTCATAAATTTTCAAACGAAGCAGTAAACCTCACAATACTGTATCCTATTAAAACCATACCAATAAAAAATGATTTTAAACTTTATCACATGGATATCGAAGAATCAGAAAGCCAATGTCATAAAAAAGACATTACAACATTTCTAAGAACCGATCATATGAATGAACAAGAAAGAATTTCTATCACTTCTTTATGCAAGCGATACGCAGATATTTTTTATACCGATAATATTCCACTTTCATTTTCTAACCAAATCAAACATAGAATTCTAACACTGATGAAATACCGATATACCAGAAAAGTTACCGTTATCCATTAATTCACAAACAAGAAGTACACAACCAAATACAAAAAATGTTACAACAAAATATTATCAAACCAAGCAATTCTCCATGGTCATCACCAATTTGGGTAGTCCCAAAGAAAGCAGATGCATCTGGAAAAAAAATGGAGAATTTTTGTCGACTATAGAAAACTAAATCAAAATCTGTGGACGACAGATACCCAATTCCTAACATTAATGACGTTCTCGATAAATTAGGAAAGTGTAACTATTTTCCTACAATTGACCTGGCGAGTGGTTTTCACCAAATAGAGATGTATCCTGAAGATATAGCAAAAACGGCATTTAACGTAGAAAACGGGCACTATGAGTTTCTCAGAATGCCTTTTGGTCTGAAAAATTAGCCAGCCACATTCCAAAGAGTAATGGATAACGTACTTAAAGGTCTACAAAATGAAATTTGTCTGGTATATGTCGATGATATTATCGTTTATTCAACATCTCTGCAAGAACACCTCGTAAATCTTAAGAAAGTATTTCAGCGTCTTCGTGATGCTAATCTTAAGATTCAATTGGATAAATCAGAATTCTTAAAAAAAGAAACTGCTTATCTTGGACATATTATTACCCCCGAAGGCATAAAACCCAACCCGGACAAAATAAAATGTATAAAAAACTACCCATTACCAAAAACAAGTAAAGAAATAAAAGAATTCCTCGGTTTACTAGGTTATTACCGCAAATTTATTCCAAATCTAGCAAAAATTACAAAGCCCATGACAGTCTGTTTAAAAAAAGGTAAAAAAATAGATTTCAATTCCCTAGTATATTCGCTGTTTCGAAATATGTTAAGAACTTTTAACAAATGAGCCAATCCTCAAATATCCAGACTTTACCCAACCTTTTATTGGAGCAGTGCTTTACAGGGCGTACCAGGTCAAGACAAGCCAATAGCATATGCATCGCGTACATTAAATGATTCAGAACAAAAGAGTATAGTACAATTGAACGTGAACTACTCGCTATTGTCTGGGCCACCAAATATTTTCGTCCTTATTTACACGGTCAAAAATTCTTTATTTTTACAGACCACAAACCACTTAATTGGCTTTTCTCAATAAAAGACCCTAGTGCAAAATTAACAAGATGAAGACTGTAGCTAGAAGAATTTGATTACACAATTATGTACAAAAAAGGTTCAGTCAACTCCAACGCCGACGCTCTTTCCCGAATAAGAATTAACGAAGTGAACACTAATACAGTTAGCCCTAAAAACGACCTTCAGAGTAATAATATGGACAATGTATCTGTTTTTGGAAACATTGACGAGAATCCAGACACAGATGACCCTGAACTTGATGAACACGAAGATTGTAACACTATACATACAAGTGAGGAAAATCCAATTTTTGAGATCCCAATTTCAGAAATCCCAATTAACTACTTCAAAAATCAAATTTTAATAAAAATTGTTCTAATACCACTAAAGGTATCGAAAATCATTCAATTATTCCACAACAAGCTTCAAACAATCATTGAGGTTTCTGAAAATAACTTCGAAAAAGATATTATTGATATTTTCAAAGAATTATCCCTTACAAACAAAAATTACGCCATACATCTAGACAAAGAAGAATTTATACACAAAATGTGTACTGAGCTACAAGAAATATTTAAAAACCCTATTTTAAACTATTTCTTTGTAAGCAAGTACTTGAGGATGTCAAATTAGCCCCTCAACGACATCATGATAGTTCGACTAATCATCGTGGAATTCAGGAAACAGAGTCTGAAATAAAACGTAATTATTACTGGCCAAACTGTAGCAAACATTAATAATTGTACGCTATGCCAAACAATGAAATTGTTCATTTAGACACATTTTCTATAAAAAAGCAGAAATTCCTCACAATAATAGACAAATTTTCAAAATATGCACAAGCTTATCCTCTAGATGGACAAACCGCATTACATGTTTCAAGAGCTTTTACTAATTTCATGAACCATCACGGTGTGCCAAAACTTTTAGTTCTCGATAATGGCTCTGAACTAAAAAATAATATTATCAAAGACCTGGAAAATCTCTACAAAATAGACGTGCATTACATTACACCTTTAAATCCAAATTCTAACAGTAAAATTGAACGATTTCACTCCACAATTGACAAGTTTTTCAAGTATTTTTAGAAAAAATTTGATAATATTTAAAAATATTTTTCTGTTGAAATTTTGGCGCCCTCGAATTTCAGCGCCCTGTTTAAATACTCGTTGTACTCATATGGAAGAGCCGCCCCTGAGTCTTATACAGATTGTAAAAAGAAATAGATGTTATCGATAGCAGGTCTGAAATTAATTGTTTTGATTCTAATAATTGTAGTGATTGAAGGTATCTTAAAATAAATTTAAATTCATCATTATATTGTGTCTTTTAATATTGAATTAATAGAAATTCATTTACTACAGTATGTATATGTATAAGAGTGGAAATTTCTTTACACAAGGCATATAAATGTCGATTTTGGGAAATACTCCGGTATGACGTATGCTCCAACGAATGACGCGAGTTACATATGGTTCCCATATATTACATTTTACCTCGCATTCATTATATACTTTATATAAATGATCATAAACAAATCAGCATTTTTGATGAGAACTATCTACAATACGATGTTCCACCTGTAATAACACACCTTACTTCTTACATTTAAGTAATAGGTTAACAATTACATTATGAGAAAGTTTTTAGTTTATTCATGAGTAATTTTAATAAATAAATTATTACATATGAAATTAAGAAGTTAGATTTAAATGAAATTCTAATTAGTATTTCAGTCTGACTTTTACCATCAATCTGCTAATTACTAAATTTTTAATCGGTCTTCAAATCGTTTGTAAAAGCTTAGGAAAAAAAGTTCAATAACGTATCAAACAAAAATTTTAAATTTTGTTTTTTTCAATACCTATAATAAACACATATAACTCGCGAATTTAACAACCAAAGAAGATTTTTGTAGCCAACAAACACAGGCTAAGTGAAGTACCGCGTTCTGATATTCTGATTGTTTTAGGAGATCTGAACGCCAAAGTTGAATTCACAGAGTTTATTGCTTTGGTTTTACCGCACTTAATACCTTTTACTACAGGTGAGTCTATGGCAACAGATTTTATCAATGAAATTAAAGGATATATTAGAATAAATGGTAGATTATGCTGAATTATGATTCTAAGTGTAGCAATTTTAGAATTTTTTTCAGTATCAGCAATTAGTGGCTATTTTTGCAATTCTATAAATTTACTTTTATGATGGTCGGATTTTTTGTGCCGTTTCATAGTTACTACATTATTTAAAATGTAAATTTATTTACAGCAAATCTTGCAAAAAGGCTTGTTCTTTTTTTCTTCAATAAAATCGAATTGTTTCATCTATTTTGGACAAACATTTTGCACGTACCTAATTTTATTCTCTTTGTCTTTTTCGTAATTTTCGCTTTTTTTGTATTGTTATTTTTTTTTTAATTCATTACTACTACTACTATTATTACTAGTACTAGCAGCAGCAATAGCAATATGACTGTTTGGCTTCTGAATGATATATCTAGAACAAATTTTTCAGAATTATTTAGTGTAGAAGTCTTTTTTTTCTTTCAAACAAAACCCTACTTGTCCCTCTACCCTGAACCCTACAAAAGATAGAAACGTTCAAATTCAAAATTTTGCGAATTTTTCCCAAAATTTTGTGTTTAACCCTGTTTTAAAAAAAAGTTTAAATTAACCCCCACTTTTTGTTGGAAGTAATGAAAGTTCAATTGATTTTGCACCGATTTGTTCCTATCGTGTTTTTGCACTTGAAAAAACTGAAAAAGACAAATGTTTGAAATTCCTGGTTTTAATGTGATTTTATTACAGTATAAATTAAATAAAAATAGGTGCTAGAAATGCTAGCGGCCAAACCGTTGAGATTCCACAACATGAGGGAGACGTATCGTCTAACCAAAAGATTGGCCCACCGGATGATCAATATTGACCACCCTATTAAAGCTGCAAAAGGTACTCTGGTCGCTATCATAGAAGGTCAGCTGGTAATTTCGACTGAATATTTCACAGATTTATTAAACAAAGAGCACACACAATAACAACAAACTCCACCAAGGATCTCCAGACAGAACACAGCCACAGAATCAATGTTAATGTAACCAGCACAGGAGAAATTAAAGAGGCAATCAAACAACGAAAAATTCAAAAGCACCAGGAGTAGATGGAATCCCAGCGGAGTTATTAAAAATAAGTATTATTAACATAAGTTTAAATATTCTAAAACTTATTATTAACGACATTTGGCGTACTACAAGTACCTATACCCGAAAATCTTACAGATGGATTAATCTTAAAACTGCCCAAAAAGGGGGATCTCAAGTATTGTGATAATTGGCGTGGTATTACAAGCCTGAACACTGTCTATAAGATTATCTACATTTTACTGCACAAGAGATTATTATCGGTACTTAGCGCACATATTAGAAAAGAACAAGCAGGTTTTCTACAAGAATATCTGCTGTCGATCATGTTAACACGTTGAGAGTTATTGTTGAAAATCTGTAGAATACCGATCCTCATTATACCTGCTTTTAATAGATTTCCGTCAAGCTTTTGATAGTATTCAGAGAGATGTTATCTTGGAAATCTTAAAATCTTATTATCGTGTACCTGCATTCATAATCAACATCATTATAGCCATGTACTCATCCTCAAAGTGTAGAGTAATACACAAAGAAAAACTATGTGAGCCTTTTAAAGTAGCTTCAGGAGTAAGACAATGATATGTGCTCTCACCATTTCTTTTCGTCCTTGTACTCGATTGGATAATAAACAAAGCAAATGATGTACAACTTAAAATACAATGGTCCTTAACAGAAAGAATATTTATATTATGTGGACAACATTTGCTTACTAGCGCACAGAAAGGAAGATATTGAAGAAAAACTAGAAAGACCTATAGAGGAAGGTGGGTAGAAATGAAGCAAGGGGTGAAATGAAACACGCTTATATATTTTTCCTGGAAACAGCTGAGATGAATTAGTGTGGATAAAATGAAACCGGTTTTTACGTTCTATATTCTATTTCAGTTGTTTGCAGTTTGCGCACAGCGTAACATGTTTAAACTGTTACTCGCTGGCTTTTTTAAGTAAAAGTAAATTTGTGGTGCCTCCAGTTTTTGTTTTTATTGGTTAAAAGATAAGTTAGAAATAGACTTTTTCAATGTTGAAATAAATAGAAAAGTGTTTTAAATTAAAAAAAAACTCCTAAATATAATAAATGTAAGAAGTTATTTAAAATATGTACTTGTAAATAAATCTGTGAAGCTGCAGTGGGTAGAACTGAAACACTTATGTGTGGAGAGAAATGCAACACTGTTTCATTTCTACCCACGTTGCTTTTACTGCGTGTGTGATATTTAATGTATGTATTATAATCTTAGTAAAAGTGCTGTCAAAATGCCACGAAACTATAAAAGAAAAACGGAAAAAGGTTTGTTTTTGGCAGAAGATATGAGGAAAGCTGTTGAGGAAGTTCAAAAAGGAAAAAGTATTAGAAATGCAGCAAAGGAACATTCTTTATCGTATTCCACTTTGTCGAGATACGTAAAAAAGAACAACAATGCTACACTAACGAAGTACGAGCCGTCCTATAAGCTTTACAATCGTGTTTTTACGGACGAGCAGGAAAAGGCATTAGAAGATTATATTATAAAATCTTCGAAAATGTTTTATGGACTTTCCACAACAGAGTGCCGAAAATTGGCGTACGAAATGGCAGTAAGAAATGGAATTTGTATACATAAAAAGTGGGAAGAAAAAAAATGGCTGGAATAGAATGGTTCATAAAATTTAGACAACGACACGAAAGCTTGTAATTGCGATCACCAGAACCGTGTAGCCTTACAAGAGCAACATCGTTCAGCAGACACAATGTAAAAATGTTCTTTACAAATTTGGAGAACATTCTCTGAAGATCTCCCTGTTTTGCTGATGGGACAAGGATATTCAATTTAGATGAGACGGCTACGACAACGGTGCAAAAACCGTAAAAGGTATGGGCGTGTAGAAGCACATAAAATTTCAAACATGCTGCCATTTCATATTTTAAAATACACTTCTGTGTCTTATAGGTTCTCGCGGGAAAAGGACTAAAAGCTGTCTGCCAGTTCACGAGTGGAGAAAAAGGAGTTCTCATAACGACATGTGCCATCATCAGTGCTTCTGGGCAGTACATCTCTCCAGTTATGATTTTCCCCAGAGTTAATTTCAAAGTCCATATGCTTAAGGGAGCTCCAGCTGGAACTCTGGGCTTGGCTAATCCACCAGGGTGGATGAGTGCTGAATTATTTTTTGAAGTGATAAAACACTTTGTGAAGCACACACATAGTAGCGTAGCTAATCCAACGTTGTTGATATATCACGAGTCGCATCTTTCAATAAATGTGCTGGATTTTGCAAAAGAAAATGGAGTGACTATTTCGACATTTCCGCCACACTCTACCAATAAAATGCAGCCGTTAGACGTTGGTGACAAATAGACAAGAATCAGTTATCGGCGAGCCAGCTGAATCTGTTGAAAAGGAAAATGAGTCAGTTCCATCAACTGTATTTTTGAGTGAACCCATTGAGCCAGTCGCATCAACAAGTGCTGCTAACACAATTATTGAGCCGGTCGCATCAACAAGTGCTGCTAACACAATTATTGAGCCGGTCGCATCAACAAGTGCTGCTAACACAATTATTGAGCCGATCGCATCAACAAGTACTTCCAAATTTCTGAGTCCTGAGGTTTTAAGAGGCTTTCCGAAAGCAGGACAAAGAAAAAACGCCCTAAGAAGAAGAAAGCCGGGAAGATCAATAATAGCAACCGACACACCAAAAAAGGAAGAAATTTCAAAAAAATCTACCAATTCCAAGAAAGTATGCATTGTTAAAAAAGCTAGAAAGCGTATCGTGCAAAACTCAAGTAGCAACGACGAAGAAACGGTTCCTGATTTAGAACGTGAAACAGATCCTGATTTTTCAGATTTAAACGTGGAAAAGATTCTAAACTGCAAAAACACGGGATGAAATGGATTACGTCCTAGTGAAATTCGTAACACAAGGAAAAACTGCAGTATTTTGCGTTGGAAAGGCAGTAGGAAAAATGGATGCTAATAAAAATATCGATGTAAGTTTCCTTAGAAAAAAAGGTAACTTCTTCGTTATGCCCAGTGTGCCAGATTTTGCGCGGGTATCAGTGAAAGACATTAAATGGGTGTTACCTTCACCACTTGTTTTAGGCACCACAAAACGCCAGCAATGTCGCTAAAAAATTTCCAGTGACATTTTCCAGCATTGATGTCCGATAAACGCTATCAAAAAGAAAATATGTTCCTTATTTAGCTGTAAGTAATTTTTGTTATCTAATGAATTGAAAAAGTTTTTTTCTTTCGTTTTGAATTGTTTTGTTTACTTTATTTTTTTTTTTTTTTTTTTTGTTGTTGTTATAATGAAATCGTTTTGTTTTGTAATTGTATGTTTTTATACTTACTTTTAATAAAAGCATTGAATTTGAGACTATTGTTCTTGTTTTTATAACATAACGTGTTTTATTTCTCTCCATACAGAGATTCATTTCTCTGAAATGAAACAATTCAACTACTTTACATTTTTGTAAAAAAAACAAAATTAGCGGAAAATATTTTAACAAAACGATATGTCGATAAAAGTACAAAGATTGTTTTATCATTGATCTATTTGTCTTGGACTTTCACTTTTTCTGAAGTGCTTGTAGGAAAAAAAGTGTCTCATTTCTAAACCGCTAAAGATAAACACTAATACACCATGTAACATCTCTATAGATGCAGGGCCGGTTCTTCCATATGAGCACAACGAGCATTTGAACAGGGCGCCAAAATTTCAACAGAAAAATATTTTTAAAAATTATCAAATTTTTTCTAAAAATACTTGAAAAACTTGTCAACATTGCTGAAACATATTGTATTGTTTGAATTAAAATCACTTACATTCTGAAGCAAAATGTTTCCAAAAAAATTACATATAAAAAATTCTAGCAACCTGTTTAAGTTAAAATCTTGCTCAATCGCCCATATTCTGAATGCTATTCACTTAGCAGCATTTGCAAAAGAATATTGATCAACACTTAAATGTTGATGCGATGACGTCGACACTGTTCAAAATACAAATCTGCTCATTTCTTCATACAAAGTTGGGGGCGCCGAAAAATGTTTCTAAAAGATTATACATGTAAAAAATTCTCGCAACCTGTTCAAGTTAAAATCTTGCTCAATCGTCCATATTCTGATTGCTATACACTTAGCAGCATGCATCACCACAGTTCACCATATATAAATATTTATCAACATTGCAACAAGAAAATGTCCTTGTGTTTGCTCATTTTTTTTTATAAACGATTACATATAAAATTATAACAACCTATCACCTATGTTGAATTGAAATTAATATCGCGCTCAATTCTGTTGATCATTTTCAAGTTGCAGAAGATTTGTTGAGAAAAGTACATAATATGTATATAAAATATATAATATGTATTCATAAATCATAGCCATGAATTTTACTCTGCAACTTGTATGTTAGTGATACTTGTTGTTTTATTTTAGGATATTTCTTGCTTTTTTCTCAACGACAACTTAAGTACAAAGACATAATTGCTCAATTTTATTTTATTGTTTATACATATGTATGTATGTGTTGGGCGTAACAAATTAATATGACAACTTATTGTTTTTAATCTCTTATAACTAACTAGTGATTAAAGTTACAAAAAAATTATGTTCTAATGAAATGTAGAGAAGAATCTAAGCTTTATTTTCACCGAATATATTAAATATCTATGAGCAACGTTAATCACAGAAAAAACGTGATAAATATTAAGTAACATAAAACTGAGTATCAATTTTTTCTGATATCTCCCAAAGTACTAAAAATATTAAATTACAATGTTCTACAAATTTGTAGATTTTAATCAAATAAACATTATTCCCAAACATTATCATATCATAAAATTAATAGAAATTATGTTATTACATATTATGTTACTTAATATTTATCACGTTTTTTCTTTGATATACGTTGCTCATGGATTTTTAATATATTCGGTGAAAATAAAGTTTAGGATTTTCTCTACATTTCATTAAAACATAATTTTCATGTAACTTTAGTCACAAATTAGTTATAAGAGATTAAAAACAATAAGTTGTCATATTATAATTTGTTACGCCCAACACATATAAACAATAAAATAAAATTGAGCAATTATGTCTTTGTGTTTGTACTTAAGTTTTCGTTGTTTTTTCTCTATGATATTAATTGTTGTGATACACATTATCATTGTATTAAAATATAATTGCAATTTCTGTATGTTTTGTTGAATTAAGAAATACAGTACATGCTGAATATAATGAACATAGAAATGATGATGTTATCTGTTAAAAGAATTTTTTTTTCTCTACGTCATGTACTTAATTACATTTTATAATATATTTATGATGTAGAAAACTTTTAAAATATATAATTCAAGCTCGCTTAATCATGCTTATTAGGAAAATTGGACATATTTTTCAATAAAATGGGATTATAACGACTAAAATACGGCAGTGTTAGGGCGCAATTTATATTATTTGAACAGGGCGCCAAAACTGCTAGGGCCGGCCCTGTATAGATGTTGAAGTCGAAGAAGTGGAGGAATTCAGCTATGAATACGTCAGAAATCGTATTCAAAGTGCTAGGAAATCCTTTGGTGTGCTAGGTCATACCCTAAAAAAATTCGATAGTATTGCTATGACAGCGCTGGAATAAAGTCCACAGGGTAGCAGAGCGAAAGGAAGACTAACAATTGTGATTACAAAAGCCTCGTTAAAAATTGGGCAGAAATAAAGCGCCTTGCTAGTAACAGAACAAGATGGAAAGGTATTGTTGATCGCCTATATGTTCCCCCGTGGATTGATAAGGATAGGTGATGATGATGATTTTGTGTACTTCAAGCTGGCTTTTATTTTATTGTATTATCTTCATCCGTTCAAAAGTTATTAACTATAATTTTATTGCAGTTTCTTCAAAATCAGTTACATTTGTATTTGTGTACATGCGCTTTTCTTTTTATTAATAAAACATGCCAAAGTGCATATACGGAATTTTAGAGATATTCGACATTGAAAATAAAAATACAGAATTTTTTTCAAAATTTTCTGACTTTAAGTTGCAACAACTTGTAAACCAATTGGTAATTGAATTGAATAAGAGGAATTTTTGAAAAAGTCTAAAGGTTCTCTTCAGAAATAATTTCCATTTTGCCCTCTATGTTGAAAGCCATGGAATATAATGCAAAAAGCGGAACTGGTCACTTTTCGAGAAAAAAATTTCTTTGATCTTAAAAATCTTGAAAACCATTGAGAATGCACCCCCACTTTGTTATACAATTTTTTCATTTCTCGTCGAGATCTACCATTCTGCTTAGTTTGGCGCACGTTTTGTGAAACATCTTGTATAAGAAAAACAATCGAAGATAACATACCGAATAGTCAGTTATATGTGAATCGTGGCTATGAATTCTAGATGCAACTTTAAGGAAAGGTTAAAAATTATTTCGAATTATTAAAAAAATTATTAAATAAAATTATAAAGATTCTTACCTGAATGTATATCATTTTCGAACTTATGAACAATAATTATTGGATATACCCTTGCAACAAAAAACGTAAGACTAGTCACTTTTCCACCATCTTTAAACAAGTAATGTAATCGTTTATCAATCCAAGTATTATTATTATAAAATCCAAGTTTAAGATTAGGCGGTGATGATTGTATTGAATTTGTATGAATTTTCAATCGAATATTTGTCAAAGATATTAATTTTAATGGATCATCATTACAATTTTTAGTAAAATTGATTAATTCTGAATTTTGCACAAATAATTTTGTACCAATTCGTATATCATGATCTATTATCCTTTCAATTGCTAAATCTCCGATTGCTTTAATATAATACCATTTATCACTCAATACTAATTCGATTCCATCATAATTAGATGGATTTTTAGTTATATTCAGCACAACAAGTACCATTAATTTGGATGGATCATCTAAACCTTGTAAAATTCTTTTTAAACATGATTTATGTTCTCTAGAAATTTCTCTATCATAACGATATTTCAATTGTGCTATAACATTTTGCGGATTACAAATTTGTTGTGTAAAACATTTCAAAAGTTCTTTTTCTATCCACGCAAGTTTCAAAATAATCATATGATAATGATGTTTAATCCATTCAATTGAAATTCTTTTTGGATTAACACCAGACATTGTTAAAAATGTCATTTTAATTTCATTAAAACCAATTTCATTATTATCATTTGGTATTATTAGAGCCCTATCATGGGTTACAATCATTATATCTGATGTTGCATTAGAAAATGTAAATTTATATGCGTTTGAAAAATCAACTTGACATATTTTATTCCAAAAAGATAATTTAAACGATTCATTATTTACAGTTACATAATTTGAATTGAAGCAATGCAAATTTATATATTCATATACTGAAATTCTATTTGGTATTAATTTTTGATAGAAAAGAATACCTTCATGTTGTTTTTCATCTTTGAAGTTTAAATCATTCAGTTTTAGAATTTTTTCATTTTGCATTTTACGTAAAATTAATCTTACATCAATGTATTTAAAATTTTCATTTTTATTTTCTTCACATACACTTTCAGCATTTTTACTGTTATTCAATTTTGCAGCATTTCCTAAAATTTTCAAAAAAAAAAAAAAAAAAAAAGTAGTCTAGGTTAGTTATTTTCCTTCAAGTCTAAATTGAAGATCGTGTAATATAAATAAATATAATTTGTATAAATTAACATACGCAGCAAAAAGAGGGAGAAAGATGAAGATCCAAATAAAAGTTCGCAAGATATTTGAATAAACATGTGCAACATACTATATATGCATCAAAGTCAAGTTGCAATTTCCTTTCTCATACTTTTTGCTTACGTTACACTTATCAACCGATCTTCCCACACTTAATGTTAAATATAATTTTTACTTACCTAATGATTAATATCTTAGAAATTAAGAATTCTTAAAAACTAGAATAGGAATTAAAGGCAGTTGTAATCTGGAATCCAAAGGAATAAGTTAAAGATTGTGAAACTTGTAATGTTTTATTATCAATAAAATAGAATTTAAAATAAAATTTATTAATTGACGCCCGAACAGGGACCGTTGGGTGATATTGTTGAAGTCAAAAAAATTTATAAAAGAAAAACAATTAAAATACTAAATTTTAATTGATAAATATTAACAAAAATATTAACAGTGTTCTTAACTATTCGTATTTTTAAGTAATAAGTAACAGGGTTAAAATCCTGCGAAGTTTTTTCAACGCATAAAGTCAGGAAACGAGGCCCCGGAGTCACCGTATGGATAAAACGGAGCTGATAAATACCAGCTAGGAATAACTGCATCTTACCTTGAAAATATTTACCAGCAGCCGCCTGATTTATTGGAAAAAAATACCAAAAGCAGTTCTAGAGTAATTAGCATACGGCTACCCGATTTTCCGATTTCAACTCCAAATGTTAACCACACATTTGTTAATCTTAACGTAAGTTAATTTGAATTAATAAAATTTATAAGAAAATAAGAATTTTGTAAAATTAATTAAATAGAGAAAAATTTTAAGAAAATAAATAAATAAATTAATGATAGTTAAAGTAAATAAAATATTATCGAGGAAAAAGGAAAAAAACCCTGTATTAAATTTAAACAAATTCAACAATTTTAAAAGTAATATTTTTAAAAAAATAATTTATCGATATTAAAATTATAAAAGTGAATTTAAAAAAATCTTCCTTTAAGTTTTGAAAAGTAATTCATGCAAAATTCTGTAAAATCTTTTTAAATAAATATCGAAGAATTTATTATAACTAGCAAAGAAATTTTAAAATAATTCCGTTTAAAATTAAAATTAATACTAATAAAAACTTTATCACTTTCATCACAACTCAAAATGAACATTCTTGCAGACGCGGCTCTACCTTAAGGGCAAATAGGGCAGTGCCCCACAAAGAATTTCACCTTAAATTGCATAAAATTACAGAATTTCATCAAAATAAATTTGAAATTTTTTTTTAAAAAAAATAAAGAAAAATCAAAAATAATTTGGTGTAAATTGTTTTCAAAGTACATGTGTACTGATGCAAGTATTTGCAAAGAGAATTGAAATGCAATATATATGTATACATATAAATTACAATACAAAATACATCCCAGTATGCAATTTGGAAGATAATCTTCCGGACGAAAAGAAAGCGATATCTTCCATGCGATATTTTTATCGTCTTTTTCTCGTATTTTTATTGCTTAAGCGATATTATATGGACGAGAAAAATGCGATATGAATTCAATTCGTCTTGCTGATAATAGGAAGAAGCGGAAGATATGTATCTTCCTTTTCTCTTCCTTCGGATAAAAAAGCAATAAAGTAGTATCGCGGGTATGTAAAAAAGACGATAAATGTTACTTTCATCTTCTTTACGATAAATTGGCGACAAATATACCTTCCTTCCTTCTTCAGACGACAGGTAAGCGATAACGTGGTATATATACATACCTACTATATTTTGAAAATAATATAAAATTCAAAATTTGGTCATTTCGTTTTAAATCGTTAAAGTTAAAGTTTTAAAATTTATAGTGCAAATTTTTAAAAATAAATTACAAAATTATTTTAAAAATCTATAAATATATTAAATCAGGATAAACATAAATTCAAGGTAAGTGATATATTTATTTAATAGTTTCAAAAATTTTTTTATTTTTGTAAAAAAATGTTGCCCATAATCAAAAAATATATAGACAGAAAGAATTCTTATGTAGTATAAAAATGTCTCATACAAAAATTTTTGTTCTGGGGTTCCAACATTGGAACCCCATTAGTGAAATAGCTTTGAATGTACATCAGCATATTTCAGTTTTGTTAAAAAAGCTTTTACTTCTGCATAGAAGTACATGCGAATACGACAATTACCTTGTTTATGCACAAAAATTGAAACGTATTAACGATAAAACGTTTTGAACATCGTTTTGAGATAATACATTTTAATTGGTGTTTATGCGTAGTACAACATTTCATTCTCACTTAAAACGTTTTGAGTAATAAACTAATACTACTCTAAAAGTTCATATTGATGTTTAGTATGTTATCAACACCATTTTTAAAGGTCAAATATGACAATTCATTTAAAACGAAGAAAGTGTACATGCACATTTTAAAAACGCATTGAAATTTTAAATTCGGATTTTATAGTGTATTCACTCAAAAGGAAATAAAGTTTCAATGCGTTTTAAAATTAGGTTTATGCATCCGTATTTAGTCAAAACGGCATGAGTTAATGCGAATTAAAGCTTCGCATAAACAAGGTAATTGATGGTGTCGGTGTGACTCATTTTATTCACATATGTTTCACCATTTGAAATTTTTTTTATATTCTATTTAACACACAAGAGTAAAATTTTTTTTTTATTTTTCATTCATCTTGATCATGTTAAAAACAAAACTTAAATTTCAAAGCGCTTTAAAGCATAGTTAAAAAAGCTTTCACTTCCTTCCTTCTCTTACCGTACTGTTCTATAGACTAATTTAATAATTACAATTTTTAGTCGATACTACATAAGAATTCTTTCTGTCTATATATTTTTTGCCATAATATAGATGGATTGCCAATTGAATGAACTACGTGAGCTTCGAAGGACATGCGAGGACTCAGCTTGTAAGTAACAGATTTTTTATGTACATATTTTATTAATTTCTTCTTTACATTTTTACTAATTAATTTTATTTTTAATTTCTGTAGCGGCATGTCTTCAAGTTTTTTCATCATGTACAGAGCACACCATAAAGCATGCAGTTCAACAACATTATCTACATGCTGGAGATCTTTTCTTAAGTATGATTAATATTAGCTTTAACTAAAAACTTTATGTATTTATCCTTGTTTTTTTTTCTTTAGTATGATTAAGATTAGTTTTTAAGTTTCAATATGGAAATAAATTTATAAAATTTAAATTACAAATTTCTTTGTTTTGTATTTTCAATCTTTTTGAATATGGAAAAAATTCGACTTTTTGAAATAAGGAATTTCTCTCGTACCAACGATAAGAATGCGAATCGCATTGGCGATAGGAATGCGTAACGCCTTATTGATAGGAAATCAATTCTCCTCCGCGATACTTCTTCAATTCGCTTTTTTATCTTCCTAGCGATTCGCATTCTTATCTTCTACTCGTTTCTTCCAAATCTCTTCTTGACGTATCGCCGGCGATAACCATCTTCTCCCGACGGGAGTGACTTCCGCGATAAGAATACGATATCGTGGAAGATAGAGATATCTTCCGAGGCGAATCGTATTCCATATCGCGGAAGATAGGAATTGTTTATTGGGATGGTTCAACATATTTCAATTCTCTTTGAATAATTTTATTTTTTTCTGTATGATCAATAAGATCATATTGATCATACTCTATGGGGCAGTTTAACAATAGCCCTAAAAATGAGTATTATTTCATATATTCGTGTATGAATCATTCTCTCTCTTTATTCATTTTTGTTCAGAAGAAATTTGTGTTGATGGGGCAATTTCAGCTATGCCCTTAAATTGAGAAAATGTTGCGTCTTACCAAGTAACAATACAACACAAATTTGTCTCATAATTTTCTTTCTCATAGGAATTACATAGTAACAAATTTCAATCTCATTATAAATTTTTCATCTTAAAATTATATTTGTAAAAATTGTTATGAATTTTAAAAACAATAGATATTCATATTATTTTTATTCATTCATGATATTTATTTTATTATAAGTATATTATTGTAGTAACTGAAAAACATGAAAAAACGACATTCGACTCGGCCGGGAATCGAACCACGGAACCTTTTCTTTGCCGGAGAAATGCTCTAACCACTGAGCTACCGAATGCCATGTCGTTTGCTGTTCTCAGTTACCACCTAAATCATTGATGAAAAATACTCAAACCTCCTACATTATTTTTTATAATTAATACTTTTTTTTCCATTATAAATTATCAGTTTTTCACCATTTATGAAATTCATTTCATATTTTATATTAATTTGGAACAATTTGTTAAATTTTATAAACTTTTTGAGTCAATTTTCAATAAATTTTGTTACAATTTTCTGATGAATTGATATTTATATAAAATTTTTTACTATGTACATAAATGTGTTAATGATACATGTTTATTCAAAATCGCATCCTTATCCCATGTTTCTCAAAGATGAAGTTGAAAAAGAAATTCAAAAATTACTCAGAGACGGGATAATTAGGCCTTCTAAATCACCATACAATTCACCTGTTTGGATAGTTCCAAAAAGGGAAGACGCCTCTCATGAGAAAAAATACAGAATGGTAACCGATTATCGTAAGCTCAACTCCATGACCGTTACAGACAAGTACCCAATACCTGAAATAAATGAGGTTTTAGCCAATTTAGGACAGAATGAATTTGTCACTGTAATAAATCTGAAAAGTGGTTTTCACCAAATTCTTTCAAAGGAATCTGATGTCGAGAAGACCACGTTTTCAGTAAACAATGGGAAATACAAATTCACTCGACTTGCTTTGGGTCTTAAAAACGCACCGTCAATTTTCCAACGCGCACTCGATGACATACTCAGAGATCACATTGGCGACGACATTATCATATTTGGCAAGACAGAGGAAGAGCACTTCAATCAGAATTTCATCAAAATAAATTAGAAATAAAGAAAAGTAGAGAAAAATCAAAAATAATTTTCTGTAAATTGTTTTTCAAAGTACATGTGTACTGATGCAAGTATATCCAAAGAGAATTAAAATATAAAATACATACCTATATGTATACGTATATACATATACGAGTATCTACATACAATGCATACATAGTTCAGCATATTTCAATCAATTCTCTTTGAATAATTTTATTCTTTTTGTATGATCAATAACATCATAGTGATCATACTCTATGGGCAAGGTTAATAGAACACATGGTTTTTTCCATCTCATTTTCAAATCTATGTGACCACCGATAAAACTTTTCCCCATAGAAATATATGTATATGAGAGCACGTTTTATTTAAGAATAGAAATTTTCTAAAATTATGAAAAATATTTATGTAAATGTTTTTTTTATTTTTTGTTACTCTATTTTTACAATTAATGTTTATTTTTTTATTTAAATTTTTTATCCGAAAATACATCCTACACCTAAAAAAAAATGTTTTAATTTTATTATCTTGGCTTAGAAGAAACTTCAAATATCCTACCCTTATACATATTGATTCTTTATTAAATATATCAAATATATTTTCTAATTGCCTAATATTGTTTAAGTAGTTTGCCGTTGGTTTGAATAAACCTCCTTCAGAAATTTCATCCACCCATGTATATGTATGTGTACTGGTTACTCGTACCACTTTTAAATACAAAGTCTTCTCCCAAGTTTAATCGTCTGCCTATATAGCCTGCCAAGTATTTCGATGCATCCTCATGAAACTCATTAAAAACTAATTCAATTTCATTAGTTTCACAAGCACTTAAGAGCCCAATTTAGTGAAAATTTTTTTCGAAAACAACAATAACATCGTCTGATATGTAAGTATTTGTGTCTGCATCAACACAAGCAAATAAATTTCTTCTAAGTGTTGATCTATATGATTTTAAAAATTTTCAAAGCTAAATATATATGTATGTATGCATATAGCGATCATATTGCATGGATGTACGTTTGTAAAAACACATATTTTTGTTTTTTGTTCTACAGGCTACAGCTAGCATACAGCTAACAATGCTTGTGATGCTATGCTATGCTGACTTTGCTTATTGTTTCATCTCAATCATTATTTTTCATAAAGTAGGTACGTAGAATTTTACCTGTACACATTAGGTGGTTGTAACAAGGGACGCAAACCGGTTTTAAAACCTGTTTTTACAACTGCTCAAATTACATCTGAAGGCACGACCAGTTGTAACGAGAATGTGAGTGTATTACAACCGTGAAGCTAAAATTATTTTGGATGATTCTTATTATACCAAGTTGGAAAAAAATTATACCATTATTCTTACAACCAGCGTAAAATAACCGGTTTAACCACCTAATGTGCACACAGTGGTTAAATGATTTTTATTCTTTTATGAAATCTTTACTGTTGCCTAATTTTTGACTAATAATTTTGGGCATTGTAAGTAAAGCACTTACTATGTATTCATAATTTATTTTAATTAGATGAAAAGGTAAATCAAGAGACAGGTTCACGAATTGGCATATTTCTTGTATTTCGGGGATCTATATTTTTTTTTTAAAATACAATGAATTCAAAAAAAGAAAACGTAGTATTCAAAAATACCGAAATATGATTTTTAGTAAGATATTAAATTTATCACCAAATACTCACTGAAATCTAAATTCTATGTAACACTATAATTTTTCTAATATTTAGAATATAAAAAATTAGCACTAAAATCCAAAATACACTTGCTCCAATCCAACGAAAGTTAGTAAAATATGCTTTTTGTGCGTAGTATATATATGTACTTACCTCTACATGCTAATTCTATTATTTCGTATTCATCATCACCGATCACCATTCCCATACAAAATGTGTTGCTAATATAATATATCTATATACCTAGCTATGTGCAGCTTAACTATACAGTTTTACATAACTTTTATATGCTGCTTACGTTACTTTTATCATCACACATACTACTACGATTGCAATTTTTTTTTGCATCGAGTTTATACAGTTTATACTAGCTATGTAATTCTTATTTAATCACAAAATTTATGTGATATGAAAAATTAGTAATGAAATCTTATGAAAAATTAACAATTTGTTTTATTTATAATAATTAAACTACTTACCCAATTTCCCTGAATTTTTTTTAAACTTTTTGGAAAAGGTTATGTTTAAATTCTATAAGAAGAAATCACAGTATCTAAACGTTTTAATACATAAAAAATGTGTGGAAAGTTTAGTGAATTTTTGTTTTTTCTGTACCTTCAAAAATCGAATATAAAAAAATTAAGGATCAAAATTAAAAAATGTGTTCCACTTAAGGACCACAATTCCCTTCCACCTATCTATATTCAAAATTTCATGACAATCAGAAACACTGTATAATTCATTTTTTAGCTTAACGAAATCACACAAAATGATAAACATAAAAAATAACACCATATGTCAAAGTTAAAAAAAGTTCTACTGATGACGTCAGAAAAAAGGGAAAAAAATCTTGTTCATATAAAGATGGAACAAAACATGTGTTCTATTAACCTTGCTCTATGGGGCAGTTTAACACTAGCCCTAAAAATGAGTATTATTTCATATATTCGTGTATGAATCATTCTCTCTTTATTCATTTTTGTTTAGAAGATATTCATGTTTGTGTTCATGGGGCAATTTCAGTTCTGCCCTTAAATTGAGAAAATGTTGCGTCTTACCAAATAACAATACAACACAAATTTGTCTCATAATTTTCTTTTTCATAGGATTTACATGGTAAAAAATTTAGAGATCATTATAAATTTTTCGTCTAGAAATTATATTTGTAAAAATTGTTGTGAATTTTAAAAACAATAGATATTCATATTATTTTTATTCACTCATGATATTTATTTTATTATAATTATATTATTTTTTATAATTAATACTTTTTTTCCATTATAAATTACCAATTTTACACCATTTATTAAATTCATATTTTACAATGAGAAAATATTAATTTAAAACAATTTGTTAAATTTTATAAACATTTTTAATCAATTTTCTATAAATTATGTTATAATTTTCTGATGAATTATTATTTATATAAAAATTTTTAACCATGTATCTACGTACAATATGTGTTAGTATTACATGTTCGAACGTTGTATCTATACAAAACTGTATGATATTTATATACCACGGGGCTGTTAGTTGATTGCCCAATGCAGGGTTGCCAGGTTGGGCTATTTATCGCAAATTGGGCTACCTCGAATTCTGTTTGGCGACTTAATTAAAGCGTTTTAGATTTTTCTAAAATTGGGCTACCTCGGTTTTAGTTTAGCGATTTTTTGTGGTTTTTTTTTTTCAAAGCTATTCTAATACATAAGTCTTTTCTTTCTCGAAAATATTCTTTTCAAGTTCAAGTTTATCTGTTTTAGAAAAACTTTGCAGCTGATTAAAAATTTAAATTCGACATCACTGGTATTTGTATTTGATAGTTATGAAGTTTGGTTTTGAACTCACATCACAACACTAAACTAATCTTGCAATCTGTCAAAGTGTCAATATCAATAATGTAAATGTATAAGTATTCTCGATGCCTATTGCCTACAAAAATTGTATAACGTGGTTTGGAAAAATTGGAAATGTGAAAAAGTTCGTACAAATTTAATTATTTTTTTATTGTAACCTTTTTGATAATTATTAAAGTGTAAAAATGGAAAAATATGGTCAATACACCAAAAAATATAACAGCAACTGGGAAAAATTGCCTGAATTCAAAGGTAGGTTAGTCATCATGCGTAATAAAACATTGTAACCTATTTTATATACATACTTATGTATATAGCATGGTTATGTTCTCATGAAGATAATTTATTTGCATATTGTAAAGTATGTAAAGAAAAATTGCAGGCCCACAAACATGATTTGCTGAAGCATATGTCTACAATAAAGCACAAAAAAAATTCACAAAAACCAAGTGAGGCAAATGAATTACAAATCAATGTAAAAGAATTTATGTAGTAATGTGTTTTGTTTTTTTTCAAGGTTTCACATCAAACAAAGCAATACCTGCAGGAGTAAAAGTTCAAGATTTAAGACTGACTGCATATATTGTACTACATTCATCAATTAGAATCATATCATGTTTTTCTATTCGACTTTCAAAATTTTGAGTTGAATTACTTAACACTTCGAGATAATTAAAAATTCAAATTACAGCAAACACTTTCAATTGCCATGATAAGAATTTTTTCGATTTATATGGCATTACTTTTTAATTGAATTTATAGACTTTGAAAAGTCGATTCTATCTTTGATAGAATAGAAAATCATAATTAACACCTAACTAAATGGACTGAATTTTTTTATGTTTTGTTTATTATTTTGTTATATAAATGAATAAATATTTACTTTTCTGAAGAATAATGGACTTTTGATTATTTTCACGCAAATGATGTTTATTTTGAAATAATAGGATAACATAAAAGTTTTTTTTTTCGCATCTTTAATATATGTATGTACATACTATATATTTGTACAATTTCCGTTGGCGATACTTTAGGCTATTCTTCTGATTATGGTTGCGATTTTAGGCTACAAAAATTTAGCAGGTGGGCTACTTGCTCTCAGAAAAACCTGGCAACCCTGGCCCAATGTTGTAAACATACAAATAAAGTACATTTCTTCTTTTCTATCAATACAAAATAATGTTTGTTCTCATTATCTTATTTTCTTATTTTTTTTTTTCTAATCCAACCCAACATGTTTAAATTTTGTTGTTTTTTTTTCGTATAAATTTTATTCATTGCACACAAAACTCACTCATTCTTTTTGTTTTAAATTTTTATATGAAAGGATTATGACTTGCCAACTTTAAGATGTTATATCTTGGGCTATATTGTATCAATTTGAGTCAAATAAGAAGCAATAATTAGGAAAACATTTCACCTGTGCAAATAAACGGGTTGTCAGTAGGAAGAATGGGGATAATTTTTTTAATTTAGTAGAATAAAATTTACCAAAAAAATTTGTATGAAAGGATTCACATTTTTTAAGCTCTGTACTAAATATGTATGTATGTATGAATATAAGAGTTTAAAAAACATAAATTTGTGTCTTGTAATGATACATATAGTATTTAAATTGTTTTGTTTAAATTAGGCAAAAGAAGATATATTATTAGTCAAAAATATTTATTAGGTCTTCAATACTTCAAAACACAGGAGGATAAAATGACAACTACACAGGAAATGAGAGAAATAATGGAAGCAATCCAGAATATGCGAGAAATTAATCAATCGCAGATGCAACAATTGCAAAAACAAATTACTGAACAGAACCAAGTAATTCAGCAACAACGAGAATCGCTACAACAACAACAGCAACTGCAACAACAACAGCAATTGCAACAACAACAACAACAACAACATATCACGTTTTAAACCATTTTAGACACCTCAAAGTTTTCAATGGCCGAGACGATTATACACTGTGCAACAACAACCAGGGACTTTTTCTCTACGCCATACAGATAGTGTTCAACGATAAAATCCAAGGAGAAGCAAAAAAGTGCATACAACGTTTGGGAAGTAGTTTAATGTGGGAATCTGTAAAGCTTAGCTTAGCTGAAACTTCACTTCAGACCACGAGAGGACTGCGCAGAACTCATCAATCGTTGAAGAAACACAAAGGTAAATACTTTAAGCGAACTTTTTAGTATCGTAAGAGATGTTAATTACCATTTAAATGAATTATATGATTTTTATGACAATAAGACCACAATTTACTCCCCTGAAAATAACGATAAATATCTTGTTGGTATCTTGATCGAAAAAATAGACAATTTAGTTCGTGGACATATCCCTGCCGGTGCAACTCTTATCGAAATTTATAATAAATTTTCTGATTTAAAGTTACTAGATGACGAAAGGGCGGTAGCTCAAAGTCACAAAAAATCATATTTTCATGGAAAAACAGACAATAATATTAAAAAGCCGGATCAAATATCTCATCACAAATTACTTAAAAATAACAATAACGAAACGAAAAGACAAGACAATCCCACACGTCAATACAGTAATTTGAATATACATATTTCCCAAGACAATATGACAACTTTAAACATAATACAGGACAATATAGACAAACTCAGGACAATTTAGAAATAATTTTAATAACATAAATAATAACTTCCCACAAAGACAAAGCTCTCATCAGTTTAAAAGAAGTACGGTCGAACCAAAGGAAGTCGAAAATATTCAGGAAAGTGACGTAAATTTTACAGATCCTTGGAAAACAAACTACCAATCATCGAAATCACAATAAATGATCAAAAATTAAAATGTTCAATATATCAGAAACTAGTATTATGAACTCAGACACAATTCAGGGTATCTCTGAAGAAATACTTGAAATACCATTACTTTTTACAACGATTACAGGAATAAATAGGATAACGAATAAATTAGTTACCCCTTTTCCAAAAGAATTTGGCTCCCAAGGAACCATTACTTGGAAAATTGTTAATTTAACGGGTCGAAAATACGACGCGATTATCGGACAAAATGTTCTTTTACCATTTAAGTCCAAAATTGATCTAGAGAATAAATATATTATAATATTGAATAAAAATGTAATACCTTTTGTAGAATTTGATTATCTCATTGTAATAAATGAAATATGTAATATAGAACCTCTTTCAAAAGAAGTTCTAAGTAATTTCGATATTTGTCATTTGAATAAAGAAGAAAAAGTGTTATTAAAAAGTTTAATTAATAAATTCAAAGATTTGTTCTATACAGAAGGTGAAAATTTGACCTTCACTCATGAAATAGAACACGAAATTTATACAACTGATGAAAATCCTATCTATCGTAAAGCTTATAGGTATCCTCAAATACATGAGAAGGAGATTCAAGATATGTTGAAACAAGTTATAATAAGGAAAAGTATATCTCCTTATAACTCCCCTGTTTGGATAGTTCCTAAAAAGGTTGACAATTCGGGTAAAGCGAAATGGCGAATTGTCATTGACTATAGAAAATTAAACGAGATTACAATAAACGATAAATTTCCCATTCCAAATATATAAAACTTATTAGATAAATTAGGTAAATCTCAATATTTCACCACTTTAGATTTGGCAAAGGGTTTTCATCAAATCTCAATAGTAGAGAAAGATAAAAAGAAAACAGCATTTTCCACACCTTTTGGACATTACGAATTCATTCGTATGCCATTTGGATTAAAAAATGCACCAGCCACATTTCAAAGGCTAATGAATTATATTTTAAAAGAATATATAAATAAAATTTGCATAGTATATCTAGATTATACACTAATTTTCAGTACATCGCTAGAAGAACATATAACAAATCTAAAAAAGATATTTATAAAATTAAAAGAAGCAGGCTTAAAAATACAAATAGATAAATGCAACTTTTTATCTAAAGGAACAGAATTTTTAGGACACATTTTAACTCTTGACGGGATAAAACCAAATCCAAAAAAAATAAAAATCATTCAGGATTTGAAATTACCCAAAACAGAAAAACAAATAAAATCTTTTCTAGGTACTACAGGGTACTATAGAAAATTTATAAAGGATTACTCGAAAATTGCACTCCCCATGACAAAATATTTAAAAAAGAATGCTAAAATAAACCCCAATGACCCAAATTATATATTTGCTTTTGAAAAACTTAAACAAATAATAACAGAACATCCTATAATCAGTTGATATGCAAACCGCTCATTCTCAAGAAGAAAATTTAAATGATTATATACCCATCCTACTTGATACTGTAGTGAACCGTTTTAAATCACAAATTATCCTTTGCGAAACAAAAACTGTGGAATTTAAAAGCGTATTTAAACATAATAGAGTATACATTTCCAGAGAAGACCTAAGCAATGGAAGTGTTACTAAAATCTTAAAAAAGTACATAAACAAAAAAACTGCTATTTTTTCCCATTTAGATGATCATACCTACAACATTTTACAAAATAAAATAGTAGAACTCTTCAATACCAAGCAAATAAAATTCGTAAAGTGCACATATTTTGCCCAAGATATGGAAGATGAAGAGAATTTAAAGAAACAAATTGTCTTATTCCATAAGAATGAATCCGGTCATTCGGGTATAATTGCTACGTATGAAGATATTAAAAATAAAATAAATCACCCTAAACTTAGAGACAAAATACATGAAATTATCAATAATTGTGATATCTGTAATCGAACTAAATATGACAGAAAACCTATTAAAAATAAATTTAATAAAACTTTAACTCCCGAAAGAATTAACCAAATTGTTATGTAAATTGTTACGTAAATTCTAAATATTCTTTTATAAATTTTATCGAAAAACTCACAAAACAAATTGTTAGCTTCTATCTTGAAAATAGACACCACACAACTTTAATTGAAAAAATTAAACTTTTTATTTCTATAAAAGGAAAGCCTGAATTGTTTATTTTTGATGACGAGTTCAGAAATGATATAAAAGATTTTCTTACTAGCGAATATATAAAATATCATTCAACCAAATCAAATAGTCATACAGGGAACTCAGATGTAGAGAGATTCCATAATACTGTCACAGAAAAAATTAGATCTCTTAATTTAGAAAAACCTAATTCCATCAGAATTCAAATTATAGAGGCAATTAAAATTTATAATAACACTTTTCATTCTACCATTAAAACAAGGAAAAGTTACCAAAAATCTTTCCCCCCTCTAACTCCATAACGGTTGAGATTGCTCCACGCCATACGATTTTTTGTTCGTCTCTCCGAGAACTATCCGTAGTTTCCGGGTCGGACACCTAAACTGAATCACCCTGTGTAAAAACGAGGTCAACAGCCAAATCGAAAGATTCCATTCTACTCTTTCGGAAATTATGAGATGTCTTAATTCGGACGGAATAAAAAGATCTTTTGAAGAATTGTTAGAAAGAGTCAACGAGTACAACCACTCAGTTCATTCTACTACCGGTAAAAAGCCTTTCGAAGCCGGTCGCAATCCAAATGTTAACCCTGAATATTTTGAAAAAATTCGGTTAAACAATATCGAACAAAAAAAAACAGAAACAACAAAAAGATATTAGATTGCATAATAAGAAACGTAAACCTATTAAAAATTACGAGGTAAGACAAATCATTTTTGTGAAACACAATAAAAGAATAGGATCAAAACTTACAGTTAGGTACAAACCAAAAATAGTCAAAGAGAATAAAAATACTGTAGTCATACAGTCAGGCAAAACTATCCATGGAAGCAATATTAGAAACTAAAATACTATTTTCCACTATCTCTTATTCTATTTTCAGGAGTGCTTTATGCATCGCATTCTGCGAATTTCAAATATTGGACTATTCAAATTCTCAGTGTGGTTTCCAGCTATTCACTTCCATGCACTACCTATAAAGTTTAATGATTTCAGTAGTGTGGACATGCCGGTTCTAGACCAAGTAGGGTTTTGTGCACAGCTTTTTGATGACGTCATGAGCTTTAGAGCTTTTTGGGTTGAGATATACGGTGAGAGCTTGAAAGCTTTGAGCTTTTGGGTTGTGGTATGTG
Organism: Bombylius discolor; assembly: GCA_939192795.1. Classification (NCBI taxonomy): domain Eukaryota; kingdom Metazoa; phylum Arthropoda; class Insecta; order Diptera; family Bombyliidae; genus Bombylius; species Bombylius discolor. The sequence continues at coordinate 18,704,967 of OW584240.1, read as the reverse complement.
GTGTAGGTTGTGGTATGTGGTGTAGCTTTTGTGGTATGTGGATTATGTTTGTGGTATGTGGTATAGCTTTGATGGTGTTAAGCTTTTTGGTTGTGGTGTGTCACCTTAAAGTATGCAAATTTTTTGTTACAAAATGGCGTCATAACCTAAAAGTATGCGAAGTTTGTTTTGAAAGTATACTGAAAAGAATTCAAAAATGTCGGCTCTGGCCCGGTTGAATGACATTATCATCAGACCTTGAAGCATAGAAAAAACCCGCGTGATTAACATGTGCTTTATCAGTGCTAATCATGTTGAGACATGTTTGTGTAAATACCACCACGCGCAATTTATTTAATTACCGACACATGCGATGTATATTTTTGCAAAGCTTGCAAATTCCATCCTAAAATAAACAAATGCGAATTCCGTTTCAAATAAACAACTAAGATTTAGGGATATATGAATTTTGAGACATGTTTGAGTTTATCGTTGTTTTTGTTATTTTTAATTAAGAATGAAAAAAAAAATACTTACCATATTGTCAGAATCCGGATTTGAACCGGGGACCTTTAGAGTTTCAGTCTAACGCTCTCCCAACTGAGCTATTCTGACGATTTTTTTATGTGTATTATATGATGTTTTAATGTTTTTATTTTATGATAAGGATTTCATCAAATTGTGAAATTCTAGTTGGATGTGTGTGTGTGTGTATTTTGGCAGCATTTGTAAGCGGTGGAAAAAGGGTGGGGATAAGACTATAAATGAAGACGATTTCTACAAACGACATCAGTTCGTCGTTTAATTTTCAAGTGATTTGATTAATCTTTCGTTTAAAGTTTGTAAAATGAGTGAAGTACAGAAACCTGAAAAAGTAAGTTCAAAACAAACACTGAAGACATCAAAAGCAGTTAAACGCAAACAGGAAGATAAACTTGTTAGAGATAAACTACCTAACAAAGTATTTGCTTCTGAGCTGGAAGAGTTAAAATCATTTCGAAACATTATATACTTAAACTTGGGAAATATGGTAAAAAACCATCCATATAAGATCATCAGTGCAGAAAAAGTTAATACAAAATTTGGTGATCGAATTTTGCTTGAGTTAGAAGGAAATCAACGTCTCAATTTACCTGAAAAGTATAATAAATTATCAGATAATGTGATAGCAGGGTTGAACAAGGGAAAATATCACTTAATCAACTATGGTCAAGTAGGAAAATCTTACAGTATAGACTTTAGTGAACTTCAAGAACAACAACAACTACCTCAAGTAACAGAGAATGAACAACAACAACCTATACAATCAGAAACAGATCAGCAATATTCAACAGAAACAGAAGATAATGTGAATTATGATGAATATTCACAACAATTTGATATAAGTTTACCTGGTTTTTATAATGTAATATAAAATACATATAAAATCAATAAAAAACAATTTTTTTAAATGAATATCAAGTGTTTTTATTTATTAACTAATAATCAGCAAAATAATTATTATATATTGTTCCAAGAAATTCATTTATAAGTTTAATACCTTCTTTAGCTCTATCAGTTTTTTCTCTTTGTTTTTCTTCTATTAAATCACATTCACAAATATTTTCATTGTCTTCAGGATAAGAACATGCAAGATAATGACCGTTTGATGTATATTCTTCACTTTTGCTGTTGTTTAAATATTCTCGAATATTTTCAATTTCTTTTTTGTTAAAAACAACTTGTCCATATGATTCTGTATTAAAAAAAAATGTATCGAATTCATTTAGAAAAAATGAAATATTATCTATTATATCTAGATTTCCTTCTTCTAAGTACTCAATCAATTTCTTGTAAAGTTTCAATAATTTTTCAAATTCATTTTTAAATTTGATAACTTTATTTTGTCTATAAGTACAACTACATGTATCTGGTCCGGTAGTTGTATCATCTTTAGCCCAACAACAATCAGCATAATGTGTTCCATGAACTGATGTGATTTTTTCTATGTTTTCATATTTTTGTATATATTTTCGATAGTAGACAAGAGTTCTCCTATCTTCGTGTGATAAATAATCTGTGTAAAACTCGCTTTCAAAATTCATCTTTACACTCTGAATAATGCTGGTTGACTGTTAATAATTTCAAGCATGAGTTGACTTTTATTAGTTTCTCTTTATTTTATTGATATTAAATAAAAATTGTTGGTTGGTAAACATCAAATATGTAAATAAATCCCAATATCAATAAATAATAAGATTTCGCAAATAAAAAACATTTATTAAAAATAATTTTTCATACATTTTATTTATTTTTTTAATAATTCCTTCTCTTCTATCCACGAATTATGTTGATTATTAAATCCTAACCATTTCACAAAAACTTTGTTTCTTTTTTTTCTTAAAATTTTTTCTACTAAATAAAGATCTGGATATTTGGTTTTAATTATTTCTTTTTCGTAGAATCCTCCTTCAATTGGTTGTCCCTCATAATCCTCTAAAAGATACGTTATGGGGTTTGTGTTTTGAACTTTTGTAATCGTGAAAATCTCGGTGGTCCAGTTGGGTGTATATCCCTTCTCAAAAATATGTTTATATTTGCTTATTCGTACTTTATCTCCAACTTTGTATTTTGGTTTGTGAAAAATTTTTAAGTTATTGTAAACTGTTTTTAATAAAAGTTTTTCATTGTTCTTATTAACATCTTTTGGGCGCATTTTTATTGTTCGATGAATAGTGTTATTGTATTTGGCAACTAACGCTTTTACATTATCAATCCATTTATATGATCCATTCATACTAAATTCTTTCCACATCATCTCTTTTAATGTTCTATTAAAACGTTCAACAATCGATGCTTTCAATACGCTATATGTTGAATAGTGATTAACATTGTATTTTTTCATAAGTTGATTAAATTGTGTATTATAAAATTCTTTTCCTAAATCTGTTTGTAAATTCTTAGGTGATGATTGTGTTGTGTTAAATATGTTATTCATTGCCTTAGTAACATCTACAGCATTTTTTGTTTTAACAGGGTGTACCCAGGCATATTTTGAGAAAGTATCAATTACGGTTAATAAATATTTATAATTTTTGTTAAATGAAGAATAATTTCCCATTTCAACTAAATCAGCTTGCCACAAATCATTAATTCCTTTTACTATAACATGTCGCCGTTTAAAATTTCTCCTAGCAGGTTTATGAAGTTCTTCTACAAGTTGTTGTTTTTGCATGATTTATTTTGGTACACTTTCTAATGGGAAAATCGATTGCTCAGGTTTATGTTTTCTCTTTATTTCATCGAATAAAAACTTTTGAATATTTTCAATGTTATAATTTAAACCATATATTTTTTCACGGTAATCTAACAACATCTCATTATTCTTTGCAAGTTGTTGACGAAATGGTTCTAATTCTTTGTCTAAATACTCTTTTGTAAGAGAATCTTGAACGGGTGGTGACGAATTTTTCAAATTATTCAACATCTTATCATAATTTTCAATAAATACTTCTTGATTTTTTATAAGTTTGGTATGTAAAGCATTAATTTCATTATCAACATACTCTTTTGTTACTGCATCATTATCATTTAAAGGATTTTCAAGATTTTCTATACGTTTTGAATTTATATTAAAGTTTCCTTCATTTGTTAATTCAAATCCTATTCCTGATGGACCAGGAGGCCCACGTTCAGAAGAAATTGTAGCATGATGATGTCTCCGAATAGAGAAACGTCCAAACTTGTCAACGCTCATAATGTAAATAATAAATTTCATGATGTAGAATATAAATTTATACGATAATATCTGCTTCTCTGAGTTCTTCAATTATTGAAACTATCTCATTGTTATGATTATTATGTCCTGCATGTGCAGATGCTAGTAGTAATTTCAATCTATTCACTAATTCGTTTGGATCATCCCAGTATACATAATTAGGTTTTTCTTTAAGTAAATGCATTAATCCAGAGCCAGTATGATCTTTTAATAATTCCTTAATAAGTTTATACTTGTTACTTCTGTTTCCAGATATTTGTCCACTTTCATCGTAATCACGTTTATTTGCATTTGTTTGTATTATAATTTTTTTATAATTTTTGAAGTCCTCGTTAGTACATTTCCTTTTATTAGGATTTTTCAAAAACAATAATTGTATCAAACCAGGTGTTAGAGAATAAAACTTTCCATTGATAACAATAGTTTTCTCGTCAATAGAAAACGGAGAGTTTCCTATTTTCCAAATATTTTTATCATGATCTAAATGTGGTCCGTATTTGTAATCAATGTCATCTTCGTTTAATTTCATTTCTTTCAAAAATCGATTCGGTGAATTTGAAAATGTTGGTTGTTGTTGTTGTGATTCATCATCATCAAAACTTTCATCGAATGATTTATGAGAAAAATTAGGTTGTTTAATTGTTTGAGGTGTTTCAAAGTTCTCCTCTAACTTTTTTGAATATTCATGTGGTGTACTTGAAAACTCAGTTTTTAGTCGTTTAGACTTAAATGGAGTCTCACATTCTTCTTTTACTTCAGTTTTAATTGTCGGATAATGAGTTTTATCTACTATTTTTTTCAAAGGTTGCGTAATTGGTTTAAAAACACTTTCCAATTGTATTTCTTCTTCTGCTTTACCAGTTTTTAGAGCTTGATATTTCTTACGAATAACATTTCTTGTTTTTATAATATTCTTAATTAACTCGCTTTCCATAATAACGTTTCAAAAGAATACAGCTTATACAGATCTTTAAACAGCTCTAAAACAGCTTAAACAGGTCTTTGAACAGCTCTAAAACAGCTTAAACAGGTCTGCAAACAGCTCTAAAACAGCTTAAACAGGTCTTTGAACAGCTCTAAAACAGCTTAAACAGGTCTGCAAACAGCTCTAAAACAGCTTAAACAGGTCTTTGAACAGCTCTAAAACAGCTTAAACAGGTCTGCAAACAGCTCTAAAACAGCTTAAACAGGTCTTTGAACAGCTCTAAAACAGCTTAAACAGGTCTGCAAACAGCTCTAAAACAGCTTAAACAGGTCTTTAAACAGCTCTAAAACAGCTTAAACAGCTCGGTAGTTAGAATAATAATGATATAGCTACAACTCATACACTCGTATATATTTATAATAATATAAAAGTATCAAATCCTTTTCTGTATCGTCCACATTCTAATGAACTATCTTTGTTTATTACTAAAAATCCGTAATTATCTTTCCAACATTTTGAACACATATCTCGAAATTTTTCATATGACATGTCTGTGTTGACATGATCATTATAAATATGCTTCAAATTCATCTCATCTTGTTTAAAAATTACAATAAAGTTTGAGTTATCACGTATCAAGTGTTTTGGAATATGTGTATAAGTTTGACACAAGTAAAAACTATCGATATCTTTATGACGTCCCATACAAAAATATGAACGTATATTATTTTGTTTTTCGCCTGCAACATCATCAAATATAAAAATCGAGTTTCGTTTTGCCTGTTCTGGTGACATTATTTCAGTATTCTCAGAAAATGTGTTGTATCCTAACCCTTTAATTGGCAAAATCAGTTTTTTAAGATACTCATATTTTGGTTGATATAAAGATTTTGAGTATATGTAAATATTTTCAAATTTAAGACCATTCGGGTGTTCAAGTAAACTCATCATTACATTTGTTTTTCCGCAATTCGACGGACCCACAATAATGGCACGTACATTGTTAGGTAATAGCTTACTATGTTTAATTTTATTTGAAGTATTTGTTACAAAATCTGCATTTTTTACATTTAATGTATCACGTTGTTTTATGAACCGCATACTGATAAGAACTAAAGAAAAAACAACTATAAATACATAATTTATAGGTTTTCAACATCATTCTATTTATCTGTCTGTGTGAGGAAACATATAAAATGATCAAATATAATCGAAAAACATTTAGTCGATCTCAAACTCGCAAAGGTAAAGGATTAGTGAATACATTAATCAATAAGTTACCAGTAGAGCTTCATCTTCCTGGTTATCAATATTGTGGACCTGGTACAAAACTACAACAACGTCTTGCTAGAGGTGATCAAGGAATCAATCAGTTAGATCAAGCTTGCAAACAACACGATATATTTTACTCTCAACATAAGGACAAAAATCAACGTCATACAGCTGACAAAATATTAGCAGAAAAAGCTTGGGAAAGGGTAAAGGCAAAAGATTCAAGTATTGGTGAACGTATAAACTCTTGGTTTGTTACAAACGCAATGAAAGCTAAAGTGAAATTTGGCATGGGACTTAAAAAGAAATCAACAAATAAGAAGAAGAAGAATAAAGTGAAAACGCGTAAAGTGTTCCGAAAAGCTATTCAAAATGCTCGTAAGATATTAAAAGCACAAAAACCAGAAGAAATGAACAGTGCTATTAGAATAGCATTAAATGCAGCCAAGAACACTATAAAAGGAAAAAAATCATCAATTGAACTACCTCGCATCATACCTATTCCAAAAACAGGCGGTATTTTACCATTCTTAGTTCCACTTTTTGCTGGACTCTCAGCAGTAGGAGCATTATCTGGTGGTGCAGCAAAAATAGCAAAGGTAATCAAAGATGCAAAACAAGCTAGAGAACAACTAGCTGAAAATCAACGACATAATAAAACTATGGAAGCAGTAGCAATGGGAAAAGGATTACAACTTAAACCATATAGGAAAGGTCTTGGTCTTTTTTTAAATCCAAATCCAAAAAACTTTTAAGTAAGCTACCCAATAAACCACTAAGTGAAATTGATTTAATGAGATATGGTAAAAGTATACCGCACTTTAGAGCTGTATTCATGAAAGATAAACTACCACCAAAACCTTATAAAAATGAGTGTGGTATAGTAAATCTAGATGATTCAAGTGGTCCTGGTACACATTGGGTAGCATATCAAAAAAAAGGAAATCGTGTTGAATACTTTGACAGTTATGGTAATTTGCAACCACCTCTAGAAATTGTTAGATATTTAGGAAATAATATAGAATACAATTATAATAGATATCAAAATTTCAATTCATTTAAATGTGGACACTTATGTTTAAAGTTTCTGTATAATTTTATTGATGTAAATTAGTATAAATAAATGTGTAAAGATAAAACTATTATTCATTTCACTTAAAACCTTCAACATGTCAGTAACATTAACTTTAAGTGGGAATACATCTATATTAACAACTGAATACTTCCCCCCTATAGATCTATCATCTGACTATCTTTGTGGTCTTGTTGATTTTCATACCTATAATTCAATACCTAATGTGGATAGTAGCAATAACTTATTTCATATAGGTTATGAAACTATTAAAATACCTGTGGGATCTTATGAAGTTGATGACATCGCGAATTTCATTCAAAAAGAGCTCGAAAAAACGAAAACTAAGCCTACTATCAAAATACAAGCAAACAACAACACACTCAAAACAGAAATTAAAAGTACACACAACGTCTACTTTAACAGAGACAGATCTATTGGTCAACTGTTAGGTTTCAGTAAAAAAGAATTGGAGTCAAATACAACACATGTGTCTGATTTACCTGTGAATATAACTAAAGTTAACGCTATACGAATTGAATGTAATCTAATAGTAGGATCATATATTAATAATATTCCTGTTCACACTCTTCATGAATTCTCGCCTGATGTAGGACCAGGGTATAAAATAACAGAAGTTCCTAAGAATGTTATATATTTACCTGTAAATGTCAAACGAATTAGTTCTGTTGAAGTAAAAATTGTAGATCAAGATGGAGATTTGATTAATTTCAGAGGTGAAATAATTACAGTTAGATTACATTTGAAACCACAATTATAAAATAAGACTTAAAGTATAAAATAAGTAGTCTGATTACTAAAGCTATTATTTCTTATGTAAGTGTCAAATAGATAAGAACTAGATATGCTGATATACAACAAACATAATAATAATAAAAACTCATTCAAAAGTGATAATATCATTAGTACACCATTACCTATTGAACAGACAACAACAACACAAAGAGACCTCATTTCTAAGAAACCATCATCACTAACAATTGAAAACAGAAAATTTTTAGAGTCATTAGGATTTGTTTTAAAAAGCAAACAACATGCATGATATACTGGATATTTTAGAAGAACCTCACTTTGATGAAAGTATTACTAAAAAAGAATATCATACGTATTCACCATTTGTAGAATCATACAACAATAGCGATGAAATACGAATTTCTATTCAAAATCAAGATTTATATTTACTACCAAGTGAAAGTTTTATATATATTGAAGGAACTCTAACTAAAGGCGATGAAACTGATTCACCTGATTACAAACTAAATAATAATTTTGGAGCCTTCTTATTTGATGAAATACGATATGAATTGAATGGTGTCGAAATTGATCGTTGTCGGAATGTAGGAATCAGCAGTGCTTTAAAAAATTACATTTCATTGAGTGAAAGTGAAAGTACAATGCTGTATAATGCTGGATGGACAGGAAATAGTACTATATTACCTACATCTGGATATTTTAATTTTTGTATACCTCTAAAAATGCTATTAGGATTTGCTGAAGACTACAAAAAAATAGTTGTGAATGTAAGACACGATCTAGTTTTAATTAGAGCAAGAAGTGATGCAAATGCGGTTCAACTACCAGCTACAGCTGCAGACTATAAAATTACACTCGCAAAAGTCTTATGGAAAGTACCACATATAAATGTAGATGATAAAGAAAGACTAAAACTTCTCAAAATTACTCAAAATGCGAAACCAATTCGTATTAGCTTCCGCAGCTGGGATTTATATGAATATCCCAACATTCCAAAAACAAATCATATCATATGGACTGTTAAAACATCTACGCAACTAGAAAAACCTCGTTTTTTGATATTTGCATTACAAACCAATCGACAAAACCAAAAAGAGACCGATGTTAGTAAATTTGATCATTGTAAACTAGCTAACATTAAAGCTCATTTGAACTCTGAAACGTATCCATATGATAATTTAAATATACTTTTTGAACGTAATCGATATGCGTTGTTATATGATATGTATACAAAATTTCAAGAAACTTATTATGGAAGGAACTGTCAACCGTTGTTAAAATGGGATAGTTTCAAGGATATAGCACCAATTGTTGTTATTGATTGTGCTCATCAAAATGAAACAATAAAAACAGGACCTGTTGATATTAGAATAGAGTTTGAGTTAGCTAGCAACGTCAATATTCCTAACAACACTGCAGGATTTTGTTTACTACTACATGATCGAATAATTGAATACAATCCACTGAATGGAGAGGTTAGAAAACTGATATAAATGAGATTATAAATCAGAAATTTATTTAGTATTTCAAAGAACTTGTGAGAGAATACACATATATCATAAAAATGTTTAATAATAAAAGTGTGGTTATTGACGTTCAAGGATTTCGTGGTATTAAAAATAATTTTGTAGTGAAAGAATTGGCAGTATCATATAATTTTCAAGAGTTTCAACTTTTTATAATAAAACCACCATATCCATTTGAAAATTTACCTAAAAAACAACAAAATCAAGCAAAATGGCTGTTTAATAATCACCATGGTTTAACATGGAACGAAGGATCAATTGATTTTGAAAGTGTTAAGCTATTTTTACGCAAAAATTTAGAAGATACCTCAATATACGTTAAAGGTAGTGAAAAAAAATCCTGGTTGTGTAATATATTGGGTGAAAACTATACAATCTATGATCTGGATGATTTAGAAGCACCAAATTTACAAACAATTCGTAACAAATATCCACAAACGTTAAGATGCCCAACACATAATGGACTTTGTGCTCTACAGAATGTATTAGTTTTAAGAAATTTTGTTAATGAAGAGCTTGCAAAAGAAAATCTTGTACTTGAATTATAAAAAAAACATGTATTTTTTTTAATAATAAATTTATTCATTATAATTTTAAAAAAACTTAAATTTAATTTAATTTATAACTATATTAATCCTAAAATGCCAAAAGAGAATTTATTTTATATAAAATACTACATTTAAACTTAAAATTAAATATTTAAATAAAATTTAAAATCTATTAACTACCACATGCAACGAGTAGCAATTCTTAAAACATAAACTACAGTAAAACTTATTATTTATAATAAAATTATATAAATCTTCATACTCTACAAATTCCAAAACTTGCGTCTCAGTCACAAGCATATTTGGATCTGTAGGTATGAAACACCTATTTTTTTCATTTTTTGAACAAAAATACAATTTGTCGTTTCCAATAGCTCCTCTATTGTAAACAGCTTGCATATGGATAAAGAACACACCATCTTGCAGTAAATTCCTTAGCCATTCATTTCGATATTCGACCGTTGTGTACCTATTAGGAATCATTTCTCGACCCCATTGTTGAATATATATTCTGTAAAGAAATTAAAATTATAATAATATTTAAAATAAAATTAAAAAAAAAAAAAAAAAAAAAAAAAAAAAAAAAAGAAAAATTATATGTTAAAACTTACCTTTCCATGTTGCATGGTATATTTCTATTATTAAAATAATTGAAAATATGCACATGCATATATGTAAATTTTAAAAATGCTCTTTCCGCGAGCATCTGTAGATTTGAATTTATTACCGATTGGATATCGGATGGTGTGTCCTCGTCTGCCTGATCCTCAGATCCTAGTCCTCTTCTGTTGCTACTCATTTTACCGTTTTCTTTATAATTCTTACTATGAAGTGATTTTAGTTATAAAATTTCACGGATTTATATACTAAATTTTGATTATAAAAAAAGCATTTTATGCATAGATTTAAGAGAAATTATGTTTAACCAATCAGATTCTTAAGTTTAAGAATCTTATTAGTTACCACTTATAAAAAATGCTGATCTGCAAAATTAACATTCTTAAATTCAAATTCTATTCTATGTTATAAAATTTTTGAGTTGACAAAATATGTGTATACCAATAGTGAATAATGTTGTCACGCATACTTTCAGTGATTAGTTTTTAGATAAAATTATAAATTTAAACATTGCCTACAAATTGCTGAGTTAACAGAATGTGTGTATATCAGTTGCTTGACGATATTACACATTGATTCAATTTATAGATTTAAATGAAATTATGATTATTGAAATAAAAAAATGTAAGAAATTGTTTTGAATAATATTTTTTTAATAATTCTTTTTTTATTTTTATTTTTTTAATAATAAATTTATGCATTATAATTAAAAAAAAAAAACTTAAATTTAATTTAATTTATATCTATATTAATTCTAAAATGTCCCCAAGCATATGTATTTATCCCATTTTCTCTTACAAATCGCTTATCATCGGAAAAACTTAAAGCTACTTTATTAATTATTTGTGTATAAATATTATGAATTTTAGATCTAAATACATACATATTATTATTACTATAAAACAATTTCTTTTTATACAAGCAATCTCTATAATTTTCTATACTTAAATTATTAACAATTGTCTTTTTTACACCTTTTGCTTTTTTAATATCTTTTGAATCTTTCACACTTAATGAGTACATTTTCGATCTTAAACCAATAAATTCAGTCATTATACTTCCATTATTCTCATCTTTCATCATACCCAAAACTTTTTTATTTTTCAATGAAATACCATAAGGATTATTGAATGCATATTCAGAAGTATCAAAGTATTTATCAATATCATTTTTGATATCATTATAAAAATCTTCTGTTTGAATAGTATATATAAAAGAGTCAGTATCCATATAATTTATTAAAATATTTTCACCATATTTCGGTTTTATATAATCATAATGAAATTTATACATATTTAATTTTGATAATTCTAAAACACAAAATCCTAAATAAATTGGTTTATCGTAATAAGTATGCATACGTTTCATTTGTATAGCAATCATATTATCAGTAAATTGTGTAGCACTATGAAAATTAGGTTTTGCTATTAAAGCTCTAGCTCCTAATTTATTATAACAGTTATCCCATTCCGTTATTATTTTAACATCTTTTCTTTTATCAACATTTTCCATAGTTTTTCCAAATGAAGCATTATTCATTAACTTGAAAAAATTTTTATCAAATGCATTTTTTGCAAGTGTACGATGATGATTATTCAAGTAAATGAAACGTTTCATCCATGTTGATTGCTTAAACTGTAATACTCTATGAATATGTATAACTTTAAGACCATGTTTAATACAATGTTGTAGATTTCTATAATGAATAACATATCGCTTCTTGTTTGTTAAATCTGTAATTAATTTAACATGTTTTGAATTTGAAGTAATTTTATTTTCTGAGCAAAATGGTAAGTCATTATGTACATCATGTAATACTTCAGGATATTCTAAATCCACTTCTAAAATATAACCAGTCTCTGAATCTTCAAGAATATTTTCAATATCGATATTTTTATTTTCAATCCATTTAAAATCACCATAAGGAAGAGCTTGTGACATTGCCCAACCATACAAATTGTTTGCATCTACGTACATTAAATATTGCGATGGTTTTTGCTCATCATAATCATCCATATATTTATTATTTGCTACAGAATGTCTATGGCAACATTGAGAAATTCCGCCTCTAATGCTTTTTTTAATAAAACTATGCATATTAATATCTGTTAATAACTCAAGTTCAATTTTTGTTTCTTTCAACATTGCATCCCATGATAAACCTGGAGCAGTATAATATTGACAAGGATCGAGTGAGTAAATTTTTTTACAAACTTTTCTAAAATTTTCAAATACATCAGTTAAAAGTAATACATCCGTCTTCAAATATAATAATAAATAGTCCCAAAGATTTTTGCATTCAAATTTACACCAAACCTTTCGCGCATGATTATAATCTTCGTTATTACATACACTATTTGTCAATTTACTACTGAAATCTTCTTGTGATGGTAAACTTGCTTTATCTAATCGCTCCCATGAACTGATATATTCATATGGAAATACTCCTTTTCTTGTCAACAATATAAATTTCTCATCATCCTTGAACTCTGATCGAACTGTTCTTAACATATCATTTGTTAAATTTTTCGCTAAAGAATCTAAACTAGACTGCATAAATCTATTTGAATCTAGAAATCTCAATTCTATTGTATTCTTTTCATCAACGAAAATTCTCTTCGATAGTGATACATATAGTTCCTTATTCAGAGGAATAACATTTATATCTCCATTAAAATTAGATAACTCCTTTATAAATAAATGACAATCGTATCCAGAAAAATTATGGAAAAATATTGGAAAAAATTTAGGCACACGGTATAATAAATTACATTTTTCATGAGCTGGTCCTCTATATTTGCCAGTTAGATGACAGTGATCTCGAACTCTATTCTTATCTAAAAACTGCTCACAAATATGACACTCTGTACTTTCATTTTGGATTTTGATTTCATTTAATGTTAAATGATTCATTGATTTCGAATTTTCAATATAATTGTGATATAAATGTTTTATATCTTTAATAATTGAAGATACAAATATTTTTGCACAATCTTTTCCTTTGTAAGTTCTGAATTGATTTAAACTGTCGTCAAAGCTACACTTAATATAGTATGCAAAAGCACAAGGCTCATGTTCTTGTACATTTGTTGTGGATGGTAATGATGGATCTGGCATGCATGTACTAATATCCTTTAAAATACATTCAAAATCAGCATATATTACAAAAGGAACATCTAGTTGACGTTCATAATGTTCAAATTTTAAAATACTTTTTTCTTTTGTTGGCATTTTTGTTACTATTTTATTACATTCATTCTTGTGAGCATTCAAGTCATTTTCAGAAGAAAAATAAAATAAACATGAGTTACACATATAGATTTGATGGTGATGATGTGTTAACTGCACACTTATTAATCTGAAATTTAGAAATTTTTTGTTAATTAATAAAATTTCATAGTTTACACTTACACAATTACATACCTAGATATGTTTTTTACCCATACGTAATGAGATTTTTCTTCTTCTTGTATGAATAATAAATTTATATGAATTTCTTTTTCTTTAGACGTTGAATAATACGGTCCAATAATTTTATTATCATCCAATCCAAATACATTTATACTGATTTTTGGATTCAGCATTTCAAATTTATAAATATCAGATACTTTTAGTGGGAACTCTAGTCCAGTAAAATCAAGTTCAGCGTCATTTTTCAAAATTATTTTTTCAGATATTATATTCTCAATCTGATACGATGATGGCCTGTCAGAATGTATTTCGATTGGATTCATTGCAGATATTACAGCCCATTTAAAACAATACTCGTCCTCATTCTTTACATTGATGCAAGCTTTTTTATTTTGTATAGATTTTGGAAGTGATATATACTGAGATCCTCTTAAAGGTCTCCATTGATTAATATTAATTTCAACATGAACAATTCTTACTAGAGCCCAACCACTATCTCTTTCTTGAAATTCTTGCATTTTTTTATGAATTTTTCCAACCATCTCTTCATAAACTGAGCATAAATCTTCAATTTTCTGTATAATTGACATACAAGATTGAAAAGATTTAACTGAAAGTGTGATATCATCTTCACCATCATTTCCTTTTGTAATTTTTATATATTCACAAAATAATTCCATATTAAACTTGAATGATGAATGTTTATCAAGTAGATTTCCTAAAGCATTTAAAATATGATCTTTTGATGTATTAAAGAATTTTAAGACATCTAATACACCTTCATCTTTGTTTTCAAGTATATATGTTTCAACTCTTTCTTCAAAAGCGCTTTTGATTACCTTTAAATTTTCATTTAGAGGCTCAGCTGAATTTTTTTTGTGTATGTTTGTTCTTAAATGATATGACCAATTCTTTGTTGGAATATCTTTTTGACATGCATCACAAAATTTTGTTATGGATATTGACTCAACTGGATTTTTTACTTCAACCGTATGATTCTTTCTTAAATGAGATAATAAATTATCGCTCCTTGAGAATTCCTTTTTACATACTACACAAGAAAGTTTGTCGATGACAGAATCAGAATGGATCTTCTTTTTATGTTCTAATAATTTGTCTTTCCTACTTAAATGTTTCTCACAAATATCGCAAATTACACGTTCACCATGAATGCTATTAACATGTCTTTTTAAAACTGATTTTGTTGAAAAATCTTTATTACATAATTCACATGTAAACTTCATTTTTTTAATATAAATTTAACTTATTTAAAACTACTGATTTATAAAACGAAAGATTAATCAAATCACTTGAAAATTAAACGACGAACTGATGTCGTTTGTAGAAATCGTCTTCATTTATAGTCTTATCCCCACCCTTTTTCCACCGCTTACAAATGCTGCCAAAATACACACACACACACATCCAACTAGAATTTCACAATTTGATGAAATCCTTATCATAAAATAAAAACATTAAAACATCATATAATACACATAAAAAAATCGTCAGAATAGCTCAGTTGGGAGAGCGTTAGACTGAAACTCTAAAGGTCCCCGGTTCAAATCCGGATTCTGACAATATGGTAAGTATTTTTTTTTTCATTCTTAATTAAAAATAACAAAAACAACGATAAACTCAAACATGTCTCAAAATTCATATATCCCTAAATCTTAGTTGTTTATTTGAAACGGAATTCGCATTTGTTTATTTTAGGATGGAATTTGCAAGCTTTGCAAAAATATACATCGCATGTGTCGGTAATTAAATAAATTGCGCGTGGTGGTATTTACACAAACATGTCTCAACATGATTAGCACTGATAAAGCACATGTTAATCACGCGGGTTTTTTCTATGCTTCAAGGTCTGATGATAATGTCATTCAACCGGGCCAGAGCCGACATTTTTGAATTCTTTTCAGTATACTTTCAAAACAAACTTCGCATACTTTTAGGTTATGACGCCATTTTGTAACAAAAAATTTGCATACTTTAAGGTGACACACCACAACCAAAAAGCTTAACACCATCAAAGCTATACCACATACCACAAACATAATCCACATACCACAAAAGCTACACCACATACCACAACCTACACCACATACCACAACCCAAAAGCTCAAAGCTTTCAAGCTCTCACCGTATATCTCAACCCAAAAAGCTCTAAAGCTCATGACGTCATCAAAAAGCTGTGCACAAAACCCTACTTGGTCTAGAACCGGCATGTCCACACTACTGAAATCATTAAACTTTATAGGTAGTGCATGGAAGTGAATAGCTGGAAACCCCGATCACGACGATTTCGAAATAATTAAAAACAAAATTAATAATATCTTAGAAAACAACAATAAACAGGTCCTAATTATATAACAAAAGTATTAACAACATAACAAAGATGGCAAATCAAATAATGAACTCAATAAATAAAGGAAACTTAATCAGCGATCAATTAATATTAAACCTTCAGTATAAATTGAAATTTTAAAGAATTAATAAACATCAAATACGCGATACATTGGTCAAGATTAGGTATCATAAATTCATTAATCTTATTAAATTCAGAAGTAAAATTAGCTATTGAAAAATTAGAAAACGAAAATTTACCACACACACCAGAAGAAGCGTTAGATTTAATTATAACCAATAGTTCAAGTTTACTTTATATTGTTTTAATTCCAATGACCACTAATGAAATTTAAGAAAAATTGTTAATAAAACCGATAAAAAAGAACGACAAAATAAATGAAATACAATATGAAAACATTTTAAAATATGAAAGTAAAATTTTTGGAATTGTTAATAAATGTAAGACAGTAAATTATTTATCAATTTGCAATCGTAAAGATATTTTAGATATTAGTAATTCAACTTGTTTGCCTAAACTACTTAAAAGTCATGCTTCAAAATGTAATAAGATCAACAATCAACATATTCCTGCAATCGAAGAAATATTTGAAGGTGTTATATTGTTAAATCAATTTAATGGAAATGTAAGTATAGGAAATGAAGTTCATTACTTGAATGGTATCATTCAACGATAGAAATTCTATTTCTAAGGAAAAATCATCAACAAAAATTCTCCATCTCAGTTGGCAAATGAGAAGAACATTAGAGATTGTTAATAATACAAAAGAAATCACATCAACAGTAAATTCACAATCAAGTTCATCAATAGTTGTAGAAAATACCAAAAAGAGGGAGTAAGATGAAGATCCAAATAAAAGTTCGCAAGATATTTGAATAAACATGTGCAACATACAATATATGCATCAAAGTCAAGTTGCAATTTCCTTTCTCATACTTTTTGCTTACGTTGCATCTATCAACCAATCTTCCCACATAACAGTCTTCCCACACTTAATGTTAAATATAATTTTTTTTTACTTAATAATTAATATCTTAGAAATTAAGAATTCTTAAAAACTAGAATAGAAATTAAAGGCAGTTGTAATCTGGAATCCAAAGGAATAAGTTATAAAAATTAAAGATTGTGAAATAATTTGTTTTATTATCAATAAAATAAAATTTATTAACTTATATATGTAGTAGCTTTCTTGTACATTCTTATGGTCAGTAAGCAGAGCCATCAACTACATCAGTACCGAACAGTCTCAAATTAAAAGCTTAAGAATAATTTTAATAGTGCAGACTACTTCAAGTTTAGACGAGAACACTTATTTTTTTAAATTTTTTGGAATGGATGTTCATATATGAGTACATACATACATATGTATGTATTTTACATTTTTATGAAGTCATAAGTACTGATCTTTTTCTACGTTTTTACTTATATATAGTCAGAATTTTAAAAGTTGAGGTTTCGTATTTTACTAGAAAAACATGCGCAGAAAAAAAGATACTTACACACATGCGTTTTTGTTGTTGTAACACGTTTCTTCTTTCGTATATCTACACAAAAAAGATCACAAAGTCTTGTAAAACATGCGCAAAAAAACCTCAACTCTTAAAATTCAGACTATACTAAGTTTTTAATTTAAGTTTTACATTTTTTTTAGTACATATAATATTTGTAAATACTTATTTTATAATTTTTATGAAATTATAACTCATATACATACTTACTTCATATATTACAAATTTATTTATTTATTTTTGTTTTTTTTTGGGTCTATATTTCTAACTACAATTTTTATATACATATTTTTATTAGTTTATTTATTATTATTATAATTTACAATGTTACTAAATAGTAAAATATAAAATTTAAATGTAAAATGTAAAATGTAAATGGAGAATTCCACGCAAACCGATCAGTTTTTTCCTTAAAATTAATATGAATGAAGCTGGTAGAGATAGGTATATATCAATTTTTGGTGGTCTCTAGTGTTAAATTATTTACGATATCACTACAGTATTAAAAACAAAAGTTTTGCTACTTATCAGTAGAAATTCGTTTCGCTGTCACACCCGTCACAAAATACATGTCATACCTGTTACATTTCTTTTTTTAATTTAAATATTGCATTGTTCCTCTATATAATTCTTGGAATTGTTTATATGAAAATTTTATGATATTCAATGAATTATACGAAAATCAGTGAAATTCAAAATCTTCAGCGTCACACCCGTTACGCTACTAAAATGACGATTCTGATTAAGAATATTTGAAGTTGTCTGTTTTATCGTAACCGTCTTTTGCTTTCACTAGAAGGCATATTAGGAAAATAAAAGTTTAACCAGAATGCAATTGCTGTACGGGTTTTCAATATTTAAGAGTCAGCATGTCACACCCGTTACAAAATGGAATTACTCAAATGTGAAATGTAAAATTACATTTTTATTATTTTTGTTTTGATTTAGTTATATTTGATTCTATAAATTTATTTCTTTTTTATATACATATGTGGTATGTTCGTCTTGTTTTAGTGTTTCTTTGATTTGAGTTGATTTGATGTTTTGTCCTGGGGACTTACCATGAGAATCGATTTCATTCGTTAATTTACGATAATGAAGATACCCTTTCCATGTAAGCTTATGGTCAAAAATCACATCTAGGTATTTTTGCTCATCTAACAATGTTTTTATTGTTTATTTATTGTTTGTAAAACTCATAGCTTTTGTTTTGTCAGATGAAAATTTAATTCCTATTTTAATTGCTCACTTTTCAAGTTCGTTAATTGTATTTTGAATATCAATTTGTGCTTTATTTATGTTATTATTGGATGTGAATATAGTAAAATAATCTGCAAATAATATGTGTTTTATGTTACATACATATTTTGTATTTCTTTCATCAAGTTAATAATGCTTATAAGAAAGAGTGTTGTGCTTAATAGTGATCCTTGAGGAATACCATTTTCCAGTGTAAATCGTTTTGAGATGTTATTTCCTATTAGAACATTAAAGGTTCTTTTTTCAACAAAAAAAAAATATATGTATTGGACCAGATTTCCTTGGATGTCTAGTTCGATTAATTGATTTAAGATGTGTCTTCTCCAGATACGGTCGAATCCTTTCTCAATTTCGAAAAGTACTGCAATTAGATACTTTTTATTTCTTATAGATTTTTTAATTTCGGATTCGAAATATGCTAAAGCATCAAAAGTACTTCGATGTTTCCTCAAGCCAAACTGGTATTTGTTGATTATTCGATTTTGTTCTGGTACCATATTAGTCTCTTGTTAATTATTCTTTCGAATAAGTTACAGAGGCAATTTGTGAGGGAAATTGGTCTATAGCTACCGGTATTAGTAGGGCTTCTTTCCAACTTTCAAGCAGTGTTTCTTTGTTCCACAGGTGATTATAAAATTTCACGATGTATTATTTTTGTTTTTGATCATGTCATCGAATTCGTGTAGTATTATATTTGTGTTATAGTTTTCTCTTTGTGTATTTATAATTTTTACTGATATTTTTGTTCTATTTTTGGTTTTCTTGTTAAAAAATTATGATTATAATTTTTATTACTTAAAATGTCTTGAAAATGTGAACCTAGTGCATTACTTATTTTATTTATATCTATGAGAAATTCATTATTGTTTTTCAAAGTTTTATTTTCTTGGAAGTTTTTTTGATCGGTTAAAGTTTTGATTTTTTGAAAAATTTCTTTTATGGGTGTGAGTGAGTTTATTGAAGATATGTATTTGATCCAGGAATATTTTTATACTGTTTGATTAGTTTTTTAACTTTTCATCTCATTTTTAGTATCTTAGTAATTTGTTTTTTGTTTTTGTTGCTTGTTCGATTTCTTTGTTCCACGATAGTTGCTGTTTTTGTATTTTTCATTATGATTGATGTTCTACTAGCTGCTTTAAGTATTACATATGTACATATTATGTTCAAATGCATTTACGTTGGTGAATTCAAGATTCGTTTTATGAAAGTTAATAGAGTTTTCATATTTTTCTCAGTTTGCTTTATTTGAGTTGTATATTGTCTTTTTTTTTCTCAGATTACTTGTATTTTTAGTTGAAGAGATGATTATTGAATAGTTATCACTGCCAGGGTGCTCAGATTTTCTAGAACTCTTGTCGCCGACTTTTATTTAAAAGATAGCCCAAAATAGCCCAATTTTTAAAATGTTACAATCAGAGTGTTCAGATTAGGCTACTTCTCGCCCAATTCAGCTATCTTTTCACTAAAAGTTTGTGATAAGCATAAGAGTGTAGAAAATCTAAGCACGGTGGTTTCAATATTCCTCAGATGAGAACATGACAATCTTGTCTTGTCAGTCGAATTGATCAAAAATAAAATGTCAATTTGTAATATACATACATGTATATAAACACTTATTTTAATGAACAATAAAATAAAAAATAACAAAAATAATATGAAAAAAAATAACAGTTCATATTTTCCATTTTTATCTTTAAAAAATAAAGCAACATAAACATATTTTCAGTTATACTATAGTATGGTAATTGAATTATTTTTGACATACGTATACAAATTAAAAAGTCACTTTGATTAAATTAGTAAATATGTGGAAGTCGGCCGACAATCGAATTTGTTTTCTATATAAAAAACACATCACTTTGCAGAAAACCAATTTTTTCGTGAGACTCTGATTTCTATCGTTACGTAACGATAGAAGTCTATCCTGAATCTAACACAGCAAAAAATAAAAAAAAAACCCGATTGTCGAGTGTAAAAATAAAATCAAACAAATTATTACTTATGAAAAATGATTTGTAGTTTAAATTTTGTAGCCCAAAAAGTAGCGAGGCTACTTTTGTTAAATTTTTGTCGCAAATTTTTAGAAAAGATAGCCCAATTGGCGAGAAGTAGCCCAATCTGAGCACTCTGAATTCACTGCTATTTAAGCTTTCTTCTGTTTTCCATTCGAAATTTGTGTATATGTTAGTTGTACATATTGTGAGATCCATTGTGCTAAAAGTTTTGTATGATATGTTTAAATGTCTAGGCTGGTTTTTATTCATTAAAATGAGTGAATTATTTTCTATAAATTTTTCTATTTCTACAAATTTTTGGTTTTTTGCAAGTTTCAGTTTTATGTCCGCAATGTAAGCAGTTTTCACATTCAAAAGTTGAGGTATATATGAATCGCTAACTGCTAAAAGGGGATATGTCCAGTTTTTTACTCTAGATAGGTAAAAGCATTATTTTACTCCAAAAAGGAGGCATATTTCAATATTAAACTTGGTTTTAATTTATAATTGAAACTGCAGAAATAGGATATGGTATGGAGATAACCTTTTTCTGCTGTAAAAGCAAGTAATGCCACAGTTTATATACCACTTCACACGCATAAAAAGTTCCGTTATAAAACACGTGTTTAACCCTAGGATTGCCTGATCGTATACAAATGTATATGAGCCCTAATTTAACATACATTTTATATGGAAATTTTGAAATTTTTTTTTTTTTTTCAAAAAACAATATCTCAGCATAACCATAAATAGCTCTCGTCAACGAGACTAACAAAAAATTATATGACAGGAAATTGAATAAATCAAAACGTGTTCGGAAGTACGGGAAGAGGAGGATTCCAGGCATTTTATTCCTATATCACTCTGTGTCTTCTAAACTATTCACCTTTCAGAAGTTTGGTCTTTGGAAGGAATGTAGAGAACCCTCTGACCTTTCTTCGAAGCCCTTAATCACTACTTTTTCACTCTTCTCCATATAGAAGTTATTTCGTTTACTTATGAGCACTTTTTTTTAGAAACCCATGGTTTTTGAATTATTGCAATTTTCTGTTACCTCAGCAATACAACAAGTCTATCTATGTAAAGTAAGTAAACATTAAGTGTAAAGTAAGATACATTCGAGAATATGGAAACTTGCATGAAATACATGCATGAAATATTAGGAAAAGAAAAACATTTGTATTTTTTTCTTTAGGCTTTCAAGGTCAAATACAAAAGAAGATGAAAAATTATGAGCGTTTTCAGAATATTTTACGTATTTCATACCTTTGGTTGAAAACTATGATACATTCAGCTACTCATTATGACAATAACATAACAATTCCCCATACCAAATTTCAAAAAGATCGGAGTACTCTAAAGGTTGGAAAAACCCAGATAACATTTTTCTATTGAAACGTTTCATAGTTTTCAACAAAAATAGGGCGAAGTACGTAAAAAATTCTGAAAGTGTCATCATTATTTGCAATTAATTTGTTTAAACAACAAACACAAAATTTTATTGTGCTTATTTTTTACAAAAATAAAATTATGTAGCTTTGATTAGTTTAACCCTTTGCAGAACGGTTGCTATTTTTTTACATTTTTAAACGGATAGCGGGCAAATTCAATTATTGTACATGTTAATACTCGGTAATTTAAGAATGTTATCGATTTGAGGAAAATTAAAAGAGAAAGATTGACTGAAAAATAAAATCTATTTCAGAGAATAATTGGTTATTTTCCGAATTGTGATCACAGTCTATCGTCTGCAAAGTGTTAAAATTATCTACAAAATATAAATACATATGTATTAATAGTTGTATATAACAAATTACAACCTACCTTCTTGAAACTTTAACTCAGACGAATTTTTATCACCCATTATACAGTTACATTTTAGATTACTTATTTCTTCATCTTTTTCAATCAAACTATTAAAACATGAAACAAATTTATCACTATTCTCAAAACTTTTATTATCTTTTGAAACATTTGATTTAGATTCTAAAAAGCAAGAACTTAAATATCGTAAATTTTCACGTATATTTTCTGATTCACAAAGATTAAATGTACAATCAGCGACTGATGGTGGTGTTGAATAATTAATCTCATCATCTTCTGTTATGGATAATTCAGATGTTAAACTTATACTATCAGATTCATAATTTTCACTCATTTCTGAAGATTTCTTTCCATTATTATTATTAGTCTCTTTTGTTACTATCTGAAATTTATTCAGTAAATCCTTATCTATTATTTCTTGAACAGGTACTAAACCACAATCATAATCACTTTTCGAAATCGGAATAGATGTCTCACATTCTTGGCTTTTCTTACATTCTTCTGCTAATTTTAAGTTTTGTAAAAAATTTTTAAAATAAGATATCTCATTATCCTGTATTTCTTTATTTTCCATTTTATTATTGACTTTTAAATAAAACTGGATTTAGTTACACACTTTCTAAAATATTTCCCTCCGTATCGAAATGATTATTATGAATATTATTTACTATTTAAATAATTTATTTGTATTGAAATTTTTTATTTGATTTAAAAAATTGTTTTGTATCTAAATTGAATTCTAGTTAGTATCTAACTTCGGCAAAAGCAAGCACTGTAACTAGGGACGTCACGATACCAACGATACTATCGAGGTATCGATACTTTTCATCCGATACCACGATACCAAGTACTCGATACTCTCTCTCCGATACTTTTACCGGTATCGATACTTTTGGGTCGATACCGATACCCGATACCAATAGGTTATTTGCTTATATTATACCCCGGGAAAAAGTAAGAACGAATATAATTTTACCTCTTTTTTCAAGTAGCTTGGCGTCACCTTCATTTTTGTCTTTGTTTATTATAATAATATTCTTCAAACATTAGAATAAATTACTTTTATAAACAAAAAAATATAATATTTTCAATTTTTAATTATTCTTTTTTGACATGTATGGTTTTTTTAAATTTTTTACTATGGGGTTTTAATTTTTATAGTATCGGCCGATATTTTCGGGTATCGATGCTTTTGTCTCGATACTATCGAGGTATCGATACCATAGATCCGATACCGATACCTAGTATCGATACTTTTTAAAATTTTGACGTCCCTAACTGTAACGTGTGTAACATTCTGGTTAGATTAGGGGTTGATGAAGCAGGACGCATCAGGGATAAAATTTTCAGTGCTATGTGTAATACTAAATTCAGTACTTTCAAGAAACTAAAAGTACCCAAGTACTCCATTAATTTTTAGTACCTTCAATATCAAAATTATAAAAGACAAAATCTAGTAAGTACTGCTCTAATTCAATTAAAACAAATGAAGAATGTTGTCATAAAAACAATGTGCCAAAGATTACTGAATAAAAAAATTTAAAAAACTTTGAAAGAAAATGAAGATGAGTTTAATAATTAATTATGTGATTATGTACCCCTTTTTTATAAGTTAGTTGTGAAATTTTTAGATTTTATTATACTTAATTTTGTTCATTAATTTACTTTGTTGTTTCTGCTGTTCTTTTTTTTTTTTGTAAAGTACATATAACTGAATTTTTAACTTTTTTTAACTTACTTTTTGTAAAATATTTTTTTTATTTAGTCCATAATATGAATCTATGACTATATATATACATATATTTACATATATACAACTCTTTTTAATTTGATTTTTTGAAAAGATAAGAAAGTACTTTCCACTATCAAAAAGTACTTTCAATTTTTTCCAAAAGTACTTTTTAGGTTCGAATAAATTCCATCCCTGGCATGCATACACTAAAATCAAAATTCGAATGTCAAAATCAATTCTAATTTCTAGCCAACTATTTGCATATATAAAATTTTTCATATAAATGACAGTTCGCGAATAATTACGATGCGATAGCAATAGTGAGTGTCGAAATTTATTGCCAGCGGAAATCTAATCAATTACTATGTTATTGGAACTGAGGGAGTTATGTGATGATGTGTTATCACTTCAGTTTTGCTCAGCTCACTTATCTTCTTCTTAAAAATAGCCTCATTTTAAGTGTCCAAAAAAACATGTTAAAAGTAAAATTACATACTTAAACAAATTTCACTAAAAAAAACCCCAACATTACAAAACAAATCAAAAAGAAATTAAAAATAGAAATTTAAATTCACGTAATAGCTCTAAAATTTCATATCATATGATACTTTGACACTAAGCCGGTAAACTGAAACTGATGAATTGATGAAATAAAATTTTTCATCACTTCTTCACTGAAGAACTGATATTTTTCGTAGCAACCTCTATTGTTTACTCAATAAAATGAAGTGAGGAAGGTAAAACTCTTAGAATTCTCACTTTTTCAATTCCAGTAAAACACAGCTATAGTTTAGAATTGGCTTAAATTATATCTCCTGGCAACACTTTTCCATAACTGTAAAAAACATATGATTACCAATAGTATAGTAGAAAATTCTTATTCTACTAGGAAATATCTATACTATACGTCTATACCACATAAAATACAATACAATATATTGTCCGGTGAACGTCATGGCTGATTTTATGATTTGTTGTGATTTGTGATTCTTGTGCTTTATCAAAATAAGTATGATTTTGTATATTGAGGATTATTCGAGAAAAATTGAAGTATTTTTAATAAAACGTAGCCTTATTGTATTAAGTGATTTATTAGTTTATAGAACTAGTTATACGGATAAAATATTAGATGACGCCCAAATAGTCTATTTTGAAGCAAATGGATTGGATGTATTTTATTGTCTACAAGAATTGCTGAAATTTAAGTATTTTCGGTATTACTTTTGTAGAAAATATTCAAATAGTAAAGGTGTGTACATTAAAGTGGTACCTCCAGAGAAAGAGCCATTAGATTACGTAGGGTAAGAATTTTATTTATCAGAATCAGAGTATTGCGGCATTTTTAATAATACAGTGTTTTGTATATTATTTTTTCAGAAATTTTATAGCTTTAAAAATAGTTTGGCAAAAGATTGAAATAGAAAATATGATGTCATGGCTTTCAACTTTAGGGGGTGGATTTTCTGCTTTAGGAGAAAACTTAAGTCATTGTGTATGAATAAATGTAACGGAAGTAGACGCTTCTATTTTCACTATGTCAACAATGTTATATATGTACACACATACATATGTACTTATATTTCTGAAAAAAAAAAAAATTACAGAAATCTAAACTAATGAAATGTGAATTGTACTTAAAAAATTTTCAATTTCTCAAAAGTGAAATTAAAATTTCTATGGTCATTATACTCAGACATATCAATAAAAAGCTATTGTTAAATCCATGCATATGTGATAGTCGTATTCTGTACCTGTTCTTTCCGTTCGAACGAATATTCACAATATTTTGTGTCTTTATCAAATAAATGCTAATAAATAGTATATAAATTTCATTTAAGGTATCTTCTCTTCATAAATTTGGCTCTCTATAATAATCTAGTGTTGTAAAACCAATTACTTCCCACTAGAGAACCACTTAGAAAAACCATTTCATAATCATTTTGACTCGATTCAAATCGAACTTGTTTCAATTTTATTTTTTTGTAGCACACATATTGAAATGATGTATTTCTCTGTTTAAATTTAATTCGAACTTTTTAATAACACCCCTCTGTCTTCCCTTTTATAGATATTGGTAAACTTTAAAGTGACCCTGTGAGTTTTTGAATAAATATAATAACTGACACAAAAGAATACAAGATAAAGATAATATAAGATAAGAAAATTACTAATCTGATGAAAGTTTTAATAAGAGTGAAAAATTCTCATTAACGCTAAATTCTATTCAAAAACCTGTTACCTATATCTAATAATTCGAGTCAAACAAAAAACACTAAATCAAAAAATATTTCAAGAATTGTAATACTCACATTTTTCAGTACAGGTGTGAAAGAATTAGTATAACTTTTCCAAACCATATTTTCTGTGCATTTTAATCTATAACTTTTGTATTAGTAAACATATTTTGGCCATTAAAAGTAGAAAAACTTTCAAAGAATATATTCTGACTAAATATTTTATAGTTTTTGCTCTTTTATAATAGTTTGATTCCAAATTTAAAGACTTAACAATTTTAGTATTTATAGATCTTGTAGTCAAGTCGAAAAACAATTCGTCGTTCGCATCAATACTATTATTATCCATAAAAAGGAGAATGAAAACCCTTTAAAAATAAAGGCTTAACAAGAAATTTCAAACCTTTTATTCCATTACAAATGTTTGTAACTGTTTAAAAATAATGAAAATTGAGAAACGTCTATGTTAAATGTTACATTACTTAATTTTTTTAAAAGGATTTAGAATTAATATGAACTCAATCTTCAACAGGCAAAAGCTGCAGGTAAAATTTCACTTCAACAGTTACAACTAGGAATAAGAATTGGCGATCCATTTGTTCAAGCAAGATGCAAATTATATTTTAGTATTTCATTGATACAAATGGGAAGATTAAAAACAGCAGCTAAAATAATACGACAACAATATAATTTTGCGACGGCGCATAAAGATATTGATAACAAATTAATCAAGATATGTCAAGGTATATGGTTGAAGCTTCAGTATGAATATATGTTCCGTAAACAAAATTTAGTTTGTAAACTGAAATAAAAAACTGTAATTACGTTATTTAAATAAATTGAAAATTAACAAGTGATACGGAAACTTTTCGAAACACAGTTTTAAGTAAAATTAATATGTAATTTTTTTATCTGGCTCAAGTTTATTTCGATATACATACATATGTATGTACATATGTACATATATACAAAGGTATTTCATTTCAGGCACTTTATTCGTGAAGCAGCATTTGAATCTTAAATAGAAATGAAAAGAACCCTTTGACCTTTCTCACGAGGCCCTAAGCACCATTCTATCCTTCTTCATATAGAAGTTACTATTCGTCAAATTTAAAATTTTGTCATTTTTAACCCCGTTTTTAAAAAAAAAAAAACGTATTTTTTTAAACTGTGATCAATATTAACCACCCTTTTACTCTGAAAATGAAAGTTCATTCAATTTCCCTACTTTTTCGATAAATTATGCTTGAAAAATTTCACTTGATGAGTTTTTCTACGTAATCGATGGATGAATTATCTTTACATTAAACAATTTTACAAATACAAATTAAGATATAGCCAGAATTTTTTTTAAAAGCATTTTCTGGGTACTAATTGCACAAGTCGATCAAATCGGATGAAGTATTCACAATATTTTGTGTCTTCATCAAATAAATGCTAATATATGCTACTTGAATTTCATTTAAAATATCTAGTAATCTAAGCTTTTTAATGTTTTTTCGTTTTGCTAAAGAAAATAATTTTGGTATTTTATTTTTTGCACAAGTGAAAAATTATTTTTGAAATTATGAAATTACGTAACTCGATCGAGTATTCAGGATACTAATTACATTAAACGATGAATCGTGAAGAATCACTTTCTTAGTCGTTTTTGAATTACACAAATCGATTTTTCCGTTTTTCTCATCTACTTTTAATCGACTGTCAAACGATCATAAAATTGTCATCGAAGATATAAACAAAAGAAGGTTTAAAGAAAAATATTCTTTGTTTGTCTACAATTTAAAAAAATAATATCTATTCATAATTCACCATTATTTACAAAAAGTCACTTATAGAACTTGAACTTTTATGTACCGCTTAATTCTTTTCCAATTATTTTCTTAAAAATAATATTTTGAAATATTTTAAATTTTCCTTTATTTTAGTTTACTAACTTCTTCCTTATTTTTTAACTTCAAAATACAAAAATTTTCAATCCACTTCAATAAAGCGTCATTTATCCATCATTCTGTTTTTCAATAATTTTCATCTTTAATGTTTACTTTCATATAAAAAGTATAGAACTTAATTTGACGTTTACCAAAGCAAAGTAGAGCCAAAATTTTGTGCTCCCTACTTAATTTAAATATCATAAATGTCAGTACAAAATACAAGTTCGATAATCGAATTTTCATGATTTTATTTAAGATTCGATTGATCGTTTTGTTTAATTAGTACCCAGGGCTATTCTTGAAAACGGGGTAAATCAGTACTTTTACACTATTCTTCTCCACGACCGTATTCTTCAAATTCGTTGGCCAGGGGAATAGTGCGGTTTCCTCATTTTTCTTCACTTTTTCAACCTAACTGATTTCTATTTAATGAGGTGAAAATTCAAATACATTGAAAAATTTGTGTATAAACAAAGGTGAATCGAATCTCATTTAGTACTTTTAACACGTCTTCTCCACGACCGTATTCGTTTTCTAGACGGGCGAAGGTTATTGTAGGAGTTACAAGATGATTTATAAGAAAAAAATGGAAAAATTTCGACTTTCTATAGCTGCTAAATGACTGAGATCTGACCCACCATCCTGCCAGCTACATAATTTTTTCTTTGTTTAAAAGAAAATATCAACAATATATGTATGTATTTATACATGGAGAGTAATATAAAAATGCATGGTAATATTTTTCTGATAATGAATTTTTACAAAACTTTTAGTCATTTATTGATATAAATACATAGTAAGATTTTATTCATAATGAATTTTTACAAACTTTCAATCCTTTATTATTATTTCATTGATATTTTTATTGAGCAAGAGCTCCCATTGGATCCCATGCTGGAAGAACAATTGGTGTCATTTTAAAAACATCCAATATATCTTGTGATACAATACTAGTATCTACAACAATTTCAAACAAAAATTCTTTAAACCATTCACTTGTCATTAACAAGTATCCTTTTTCAGCTCCTTCTTCTCCCCATGAATTTTCGACACGAAATTTTATTGGTTTTCCATTGTCCTACATAAAATTATATTAATAATTACAGTTAAGCAAAAATATAATTAGGACTTACATCAACAGAAACTCCCGTAAATACCATCGCATGAGTCATTGCTGAGTCTCCGTAAATTAAACGATCAGCTTTGTTTATGGTCACTTGGAAATCTGTATCGAAAACAAGTTTGAAATCATGACTGGAAGTAAAAAAAATACATTATTTATATAAATAAAATTGTGTTAACTAAAATTAAGTCATAAATTAAGAAACAAGGATACTTTAAAAAGGAGTTCGGTTATAAATCCTTCTATTTTCATTTCACCCATTAAATATTTCAGTTTGATACAATTGAAAAATTACTAAAACACATTTCTAACTTTCAAGATGAAAAACACTTCAAAAATATCTTTTTTATTGGAAATATTACAACAGCATTTCATTCAAAAGACAAATTGCAAAACGCGTAAATGACTAGTTTGTAACCGAAAAACAAAAACTTCAGTAGACACATTTCCAGTATGTACAGTATCCATTATTTCATAAACCAAAACAAAAAATATCAATCAACATACTCGTACAGTGGCTCACAAAAGTATTAGAACGACGCAATATCTCAAAATCCGTTCACTAGAATCTGAAATATGGTATAAAAATGTAAAAACAACCGACTTCCCGATTTAACAGAATATGAAAGGAAATGAAAAATTCGTGGTCATAGCTTATTACATAGAAAATCTTCAAAGAATATCGTGTGAAAATTTTAAGGCTTTTTTTAAAAAAAATCATAGAGATAAATCAAGGTTGTGTACTGAATTCAGAAGTAATGCATAATGATATTGAACAGCCATAATATCGAACAGAAAGTTTCGTTACGTCATAAGAACAGTACTCTGTTCTACCCTTATGCATTGAGATGTGCCTAATATTTTTTCTTTTGTACATGTTTCTTTAGCATAATAAAAACAAATAATAACTCACTTTACTGGGGTAAACAAAAAAAAAAAAGATTGCATATAAATCACTCACGATCTGTCACTATCAATAACTTGTGACTGATGTACACCTTGTTTTACTCTCATTTTTTACGGATAAGTTTGCTTGCAAATTTATCTTGTAGCTTGGTAGTAGGCGCGAGCAAACTTGAATTTTATGCAGCGTTTTTTCAGAAATTTTACTTAAGTATGTACTTCTATATTTAAAATCAGTTTTTGTATACTTTTGTATACTGTACTTTAACACAAATTTCCAACTTTTCGTTTTTATTTTTATTTACATGGGGTGCTATTATGAATATCATAATTCGATCGATCGAACTTCGATTTTCGAAAATGGTATTATGTAAGTTTATGAAGTTCGATGACCTTCAATATGTACAAATTTTGAGATTAAGGTTAATTAATGCTTGTTTGCCGATAGTTTGTGAAAATATATGTATTAATATTATATTATATAATATTAATAAAATTATCTACTACAAAACAAAAAAAAAAATTAATAAAACAAAACTAATAAAAATAATTTTTCATAACGAATCATTTTTGCTTGTGAACATGAGCCATTTTTGTTTTTTTTTTTTTGTAAAAAAAATTAATTTTTAATTTTCTTTACACTGTTTGAAAAAAATAATCAAAAAAAGCTTTTTTTAGTTAACTTTCCTTTCATTTTGAAAAAATTTGAAATTTAACTGAAAAAATGACGTCAAAATGACAATTAGTTCATAATAACCAATTATTTTTCGATTTCGATTCGATTGCTCCACATAATACCAGAATATTTTCTAGTCGAAATTTTTAATCGAAGTTCGATCGATCGAATTATGATATTCATGATAGCACCCATGGTCTTTTTACGCGTCTGCCCAAATTTTTTAGTTTACACGGTGTTTTTTTACTATTTCTTCATTTTAAGCTTTTTTTTGCAGTTTCTTTTGGCATGGTATGCATCTATGATGTAAAACGACATCGGGGTATTATATAAAATTTCTGAAAATCAATTTCCATGAGTCAGTAAATTTTCTGAAAATATTTCAATACTTATCCATGAAAGTAATCTTTTTGAAGATACATATATTCTGATACTTGATCTCTCTTACATTTCCAAGTCTTTAACTGCTTGTTTTGAAGAAAATCTTTTATTTACTTCACAACCAAACCAAACCGGATCACCATTTTTTAAAGTTGCTGTTACAAGATCCATTAAAATTTCCACTGGTTGATTATTATATATGACAGGACGGCCACCAACAATATTTCCTAAACAATCCACAGTATACGCTTTACCATATGGATTAGTTGATCTTGGATCTGTTACAAGACATATCTTCAAAAATTTTGTATGAAATTAAATAATTTCTTTCCATTATCTTACACAATTTTACTTTTTACCTTATTTTCAATATTGAAACATTGTTTGACATATTTATTATAGAAATCAACTGCACTAAGTGGTCCAACAGAATGAGAAGCTTTATTTTTATCATAATATTCCCATTTAAATTTTTCTGATGGTATTCCCAAACAAATTCCAATTATTTTATAAATTTCACTCATTTGTTCTTTAATTTTGTTGTAAAAAAGATCAACACTTGAATTATTATCTAAGTACATGTTAGTTAACACTTTAGCATATTCCCTGAGCTAAAATAAAAATATTTAAAATATTTTGTATGTTCGGGAAATTATCAAATAAAGAAAAAAATTACTTTAGTTTGTAGTAAGGAATTCATTCTAGAGCTTGATTCAGAACAAAAACTTTCCGGAAAACATTTCTTTGGCATCAAACCATATTTCGTAATAAGATTAACAAGCATATCCCATTGACCACCATCCATAATGGGATCCTTTAAAGGAAAAAAAAAACGACGAAAAGAGTAGAGAACATGAGAATATTTTGACTTTACTTTGAAAAAAAAAAAAAATTCTTACAGACAACAAAAATGACATTAATCTTCCACCAGGCTTTTCATTTCTTTGCAAAATATTTACTATATTATTCAAGAAATAATGTGATCTTTCAATTTTATCCCAATAAAATAAATAATTTTGCGAAAATTCAAATTCATCTAAATTGTAATGTTTCATAAATGAAATTCGAATTGTATTCAATCCTGCAAATATCCAACATCTTCCGGAACTTTTTTGTTGTGTCACAGGCTTTCCTTCGTTTTCAACCTGAAATAATATAAGTAAAATATAATTAAGTTGTAGAATTCAAGACAAAAATTTTAGAAATTATGCACAAGAATATATAGTCCCTATTCTGACAGTAATCTCTCTTGTAAATCAAGAGATAAAAATTGGTATTTTGACAGTCACATAAATAAAAAATAGAAAATACTTTTTTATATTTCAGAATTGAAGACTGGAAACAACGACAAAAGTGAATTAATTGCAAATAAGTAATCAGATTCTTCTTGGGTAGTGAACGTGAACTTACAGATACAGACAATAATTATTCAGATGAAAGTGAAATTTTTCCAATGAAAAAATTATTCTACTAGCGAAGATTTAGAAACAGGTGAAACAAAAAAGTAGATTTTTATCTTTTGAGTTTCTATCAAAAACATTCGTAAATTATAAAATTGATTAAAATGTTCAATAGCTGTATTTGCCAGTTACACGTTCAAAAATGTAAAAAAACGCGCCTGCCTACAAGGTGTTAAAATTTAAAATTCACAACTCCAATGTAGAGCGAATAAAATGAAGTTTCAAGTCGAATATGTTACAAAAAATGTAAAATTGCAAAACACAAAACAACAATAAACTGCGCTTAAAAAAAACCTGTTACATAAATATATTAATAATAAAAATTTATTTAGAATATGCCTACTATACTATAATATGTATTATATTATATATTATATACCTTATAAGTGAAAACATGATTAGTGTTTTCTACAGATTTTCTTGACAAACAAACTTCATATGGATCTGTTCTAGTGCACACATTTTGAGCCAGTACATTTTTGGAGTAACTATAAAACTCATTTTTCCATTTTTTCAATTGTTGGTTTGATATTGGTTCTGAAATTAGAAGAATTAATTCTCTAAAATCATTTAAAAACAGTAAATCATTATTTTGACATCAATTTAAGAATAAAATTTCTAAAAATAGACTTTAAAAATCGCAAATATCTCTGACATTTATAGACCGTTTTGATGAAATTTGGAACATATGCAGATTCTTCCTTCTATCTTAAGTTAAGTGGTTTTTCCAAAACTTGCAGTTTCTGAATTTTATTCGCTTTATTTATGAGGCCATAATTTGTAAGCAGAAAGTCTGTCGATAAATGCATCGACTTCTGCAGAAGCTGTACAAATGAAAACGAAATAGAGTAAATAGAGTGCACTTACTCTGTAAATATCGCTTGTTTGAAAGGAAGATTCTTTGGTGATCTGGACATAGCTCAGATAGCACTAAAGGACCTGAACAAATTTAGTCGAGACAAACAAAATATTATATAACGAGGAAATGGTAAATCTTGAAGGATTCGAAGTACGGAGAAAGGAGGATTTCAGACACTTTATTCGTAAAATAGCATTTAAATCTTTAAAGAAATGAAAAGAACACTGACCTTTCTTACAAGTCAGTCCTTAAGCACTCTTCTACCCCTCGTCCAGTAGAAGCTACGATTCGCCAAACTTATAATTTTGTCATTTTATACAATTTTTCCGAAAAAGTACATTATTCTTAAAAAGTACTCTATGTTAACCATCCTTTTTTATTTCAGAAAATAAAAGCTCATTCGATTTTTTATGCATTTGCTTAGATGAATTTTCCTGAGAACCGTAGAGTTTTCGAGTTATTGCTTTCAAGAGAAACCAAGAATTGATTATTTCTACGAGAAAATTGGCGAAAGCAGAAGAATTTAAGCCATAAAATGTCATTTCTACAGAATTAAACCCATAATAACTTCTAAACTAGAGAAGATAGATATTAGATGTAAAAGGTAGATTAAGTATGAATTGCTTTTTCTAAAAATAATAGAAAATACTGTTAATGGCGATTTTTTTTTTTGAAAAATTTTGGATTTTTTCCAAAAATTAGTTTGATTCAGAAAATTTTAACTTTGAAGTATTACAACTTCTGAACCAGCAGGGGGTAGAGGGACAATAAGAACCCGTTGAAAAACCAAAAAGTTTTCTGTATTTATTTTAAACATAAGCGCTCATGTGCGAGAATCCAGTTTTACTAATTATCTGTATCAAGCAAAGTTTTAATAAACTACCTATAACTCGTAATTGATTACATGGTGGCACTGATTGATGTAAATATAGTTTTTGAAATATTTTAAAAACAATTATGAATTTAAATGTGTGTATGATTTTTCTTAAATTTGTAGTAAAGACAGAACGAGTTGAAACTGTAAGAACCAAAATTATATTGTACTTAATAATTTGTAATACATAATACACACAACTGATCTCAATTTACTAAAACAACCTATCTAGGGTAAGCTCGCGACCACATTTTTACACTAGACCAACTGATATTTTTTGTCCGTAATATCTACTGGTGTTCTTTTCAAAATTGTCTTTTACATTGTCTCGCATATGGTTTTTTTCGCTCTTCAATATAAAATGCAAACATTAAATTTGACTCTAAAGGTCTGTATCTCAGCATTACGTGAACCAGAGCACTTGCATTTGCATATTTGACGTTCATTTTGTTATTGTACATCAAAATAGCGATAAAACAAGATTGTCAAAACTCAAATTATTGGTCTTTGCTAGTTCTACCATTATTATTTATTATAGCCTGGCCAAATTCCTCGCAAAGCAAAATAAAAATAAAGTATATAATGGACAACAGACATCTTCTTAAACAGAAGCAAGAAATCCTAAATCGTTCCAAACCGACATTTTTTAATTTTTATATGGTGTTATTTTAGTGAAAATCACAGATATATATCTCAGTAATTTTTAGGAATTAAAACCTTTCCGCAGTTCATGTTAATATTATAACGTTTTTATTTTTATTAAAAGTACTAGATAAAGTAAAAGATAAACGAAACTTACCCGCACCCATGACAAAGCACAAAAAGAAAACACCCGAACTTACTGATAACTGCAAATTAAATATAACTTACAAATTATAAACAACTTCGGAAATCTGAACACAAATTTCAGAACGGTATATATGAGGTATGATATGATATGATATGAGTTGGATGTCAAATGAAATTGGAGTTATAAATGAGTATGTAGTTCGATTTTTTTACTTAAAACAAACATTAAATAACTTTAAAGATTTAATTATAAGCAAACATCAGCAATCACATGCCATCTGCACACATACACTATGAAAGAAATACTTATCATTTTAGACAGTTTATACGTAATCCACTTTAAATATGGATTTTAGTTTACTCCCAACTTCAAATAATATAAACCCGCTAATTCGGATTTTGGTTTAAACCCAATTTATTTGGGTTTATTCCAAATTTTTGTATATGTATGTGTAGCGTAAAATGCAATATGGCGGATTCTAATTTTATGGTGCGAATTGTAGAGTGAAGAAGAAATAAGAAACACGTTTGCATGTATTATTTTAATCCCAATTAAAAACTTTACCCGTTTATACCGTACTCCGAATTTAATCCATTATTCGGATTTAATTCGTATTATTATTTACGCTATAAACTATAAAATTGTTGGTCAACCAGAGCTAGAGGCCAGAGCCTGGAAGCAGCGTTGCCACTTTGGTTAAATTCAACCAAAATTGGTACGATGGTATTTTTTTCATAAAGTCTGAATTCAATTCAAAAAAAATTATTAAGTTATCACGAAACAATCCGATTCAGTATTTTTACATGTTTCTTCCCCACGAACGTATTCATGACATTTTTACTTTTACACCATTCTTCCTACTTTCTTCTCAATTCATTGTAGAGGTTTATACGTAATCCAGTAATTCACTTTTAATATGGTTTTTGGTTTACTAAAAATTTCTTGTAGTATAAACCCGCTAGTTCGAATTTTGGTTCAAACACAATTTATAAGCTACTAAATTGTTCATACACAAATTTTTCAATGTATATATTTGAATGTTAAATGCGACAAAAAATTTTTTTTGACAGTCTTTTGTTCCTTAAATAGAAATCAGTTTGATTAAAAAAGTGAAAAAAGATTAGGAAACCGCACTACTCCCCATGGCCAACGAATGTGAAGAATACGCTCGTGAGAAAGAAACGCGTAAAGATACAGATTTATGATTATAGACGTTGTACAAAAAGTATTAGTATTAAGAGATTCCTTCATGAGGAACGGAAAAATTCACATTTTTTACTTGTTTATAAAAATTTATCTGAGAAAGCTCAAAAAAACATTTGAAATAGCTTAAAAACACACGAGAAAGCTCTATTCTGAAGTCTTTCGTATTCAATAGAATGAATTGGGATATGAAAAACATATGTTGATGATGAAATAAGTGAATATATAACCATAGACAATACCTAGATGAATCAGGCTCCTATGAAAATTTCAGTAGAATTGTAAATAATAACACCCGACAATAACACCCGAGCTTTACACACACTACTATAAATCAGTAAGCTTTTAGAACTTTTAAACTTTTAAAGCTTTTTCTTAAAGCAGTCATATGTTGTGTGTATACTATGGGCATACATGCGCTTGCGTCGCTTTTTTTATTATTTGTTTGTGCTGTCAGTGTCATCGATCTTCGATCTTCAATTTTCAGTCTTCACTCTTCACTCTTCATCAAAGCGATAATGATAAACAAAGACAGTAAAAGAACATTTACATATACACACAGAGTCGTTTACATGGCGTAGTGATCTTTGTGTACATATATACGAAAGAAGAAACCTTACAAAAACAAAA
The DNA here is from genome assembly GCA_939192795.1 of Bombylius discolor. Taxonomy (NCBI): domain Eukaryota; kingdom Metazoa; phylum Arthropoda; class Insecta; order Diptera; family Bombyliidae; genus Bombylius; species Bombylius discolor. The sequence continues at coordinate 18,667,329 of OW584240.1, read as the reverse complement.
ACACATGCGTATAAGTATCTTTTTTTATTTAACTTTTATTATTTTACTTATAAGTACAAAAACATAATGCTCAATTTTATTTTATTATTTGGATGTACCAAATAATATGAAAACTTATTGTTTTTAATCACTTATAACTAATTTGTGATTAAAGTTACATGAAAATTATGTTCGAATGAAGTTAAGAGAAGATTCTACACCTTATTTTCACCGAATATATTAAATATCTATGAGCAACATAAATGAAAGAAAAAACGTGATAAATATTAAGAAACATAAAACTGAGAATCAATTTTCCCTGATATCTCCCAAAGTACTAAAAATATCAAATTATAATTTTCTACAAATTTTTAGATTTTTATCAAATAAACATTTTTCCCAAACATTATTATACCATAAAATTAATAGAAATTTAGTTATTAATGAAAAATGATAATTTTTAATTAATACCACAATTATCTCTCTCATGTCTCAGTTTGTGTAATTTTTTACAGTCACCTCTAAAAATGTAGTACCTTTTGTTGGTACATTATAAAATATTGCAAAAAGCATTGTTATTTATTATTAATACATATATGTATTAAAAATAATCAAAACCTATGAATAAATTTTTTAAAACTGAAAAAAAAAAAGTTACATATTTTGACTTCCTATAAAAGTATGTTCCCGTGAGAAAAGGTAGCTGGAATTTTGTCAGGTTATTTCTTGAAGGGTATTATATAATGTGAATTTTGAACGGTGAAGATCCGTTCACTATGGCAAAAGTTATAGGGTAAAATACAAAACAAGTCATTTTTCGACAAAAACTTTTTTTACTTTATATGGGGCCCTCCTTAATTCGTACCCTGATCCTCAAAAAAATGATGCATTTCAATTCTTCGATTATTTTCTGACCTATTGAATTTTATTTGACTCAAATCGGTCTATTACAGCCTGAGGTATAAGAGTTCAAAGTTAGAAAGTCACATATCTTTCCACATAAAAATTAAAAATAAAAAAAATTCAATATTTTTGAATTTTTACATCAAAAATTTTTTGATGAAGAGTGAAGATCGAAGATCGTTGACACTGACAGCACAAACAAATAATAAAAAAAACGACGCAAGCGCATGTATGCCCATAGTATACACAACAATTTTCAAATAAAAATTTAAAAAAATAAAAATTCAATATTTTTGAATTTTTACATAAAAAATTTTTTGATGAAGAGTGAAGAGTGAAGATTGAAGATCGTTGACACTGACAGCACAAACAAATAATTAAAAAAAAACGACGCAAGCGCATGTATGCCCATAGTATACACACAACATATGACTGCTTTAAGAAAAAGCTTTAAAAGTTCAAAAGTTCTGAAAGCTTACTGATTTATAGTAGTGTGTGTAAAGCTCGGGTGTTATGATTCAAACTTGGGTGTTATGATTTTAAATTCGTTTATACATGAAAAATTTTGTTAGAAGTGACAAATCTAGGTAGTAGGTATTGTCTATGATATAACGATGGCAATAATACGATTGAATTTGTAAATTTCTGTATGAATGATCAATATGAATATATGTATGTATGTATGTTGTGTACGTATACATATAATGCTTAGAACTGGAATAAATGATTTTAGTTGTTTTTTTCTTTAGTTTTATGTGTCATTTTTTTACAACTGAAATTTTATGGTATTTGTTGTTTTCGGTGTTTTTTTTTCGGCTTGATTTTTTCATTGCTTTTATGTTTTTTTTTTTTTGTTTGCTTTTTACGACCCTGACCTACCTTTACAAATCTTTGTTGTCAACAGTATTAATTCATGTTGTCCATTTACATAGATATTAAATTTTATGAAATTATTCATGAATTTAATTCTAATATTTTACGTAGGCCTGTAAAATTTAATAATTTAACCTAAGGACAAGAATAAAATTTCCAAATTTATAATACCTATATAATAGGTATCTTGAATAATTTTTTATCATATTTATTCAAAAACTAAATATAATTACATATATTTATATGTACATAAGGTCAAATTAACCCTGAATTACTAACGTGGGGTGTACGTACACCCCAGCGCAAAAAAAACTGTTTATCCTGATCGTTACGTAAATAAGAGCTGCGATCATTTCGTTCGTAAATTTAGTTTGATTCATGTGCTTCTACTGTGATATAAAAAAAATTTGAAAATGTTAAAATAAGGTAAGGAAGAAAATTTAAATTCTACCTGGGGTGTGTGTACACCCCACGTTGGTAAAATCGCTACAAAATTTCACCTTAGTATTTCAGGGTTAATGCAATTATACTTTTAAAATTTTCAAAAGGGAAGAAAGAAATATTTTAATACTTTATTTGTTATGTGGATGATTAGAAATAAACACAATGTAAAACCTGTTTTCGCTTGCATTTGTGCATTCAAGCTTCAGAACATATACTATAATTTAAAACAAAATTTAAGTTATAGAACAAAAAATCAACGATTGAAAGATTTTTATTTTTCATAAAAAAGAAAAATATAATACTTCCTTCTCTGCCCGTACAGGGTCTGTGTCAATTTTGTTTCATTTTATTTTTTGCATCTCTATATTATTTTAATTCTCTTTGGTTGTACATACAACTCTATTTCAGAGCTCTTACACCATGTTTTAATATTTTCGTACTGTCAACCCTGTAAAATAATTAACAGTTGACACATTAGTGACATTTGTTTTTTTAAATTTAAAAGGCGGGAAATTAAGTTCAAAAGTTATATGTACAATTAAAATTAATTTAAAAGAAGAAGAACATCATTCGCCGTAACGAGTACAGTTTCGAAAAAAATATTAATATTGAAACTTATATGCTAAATTTCTATTTAGAACTTCTAGAGTAAATAAAGTCAAAATTTGATTTCAAAAAATTTATGTGTTATTCAAACACAACAAGTTTTGAATCAACCAATAATTAATAATGCCATTATTGCTAAGTTTCTCTTATTTAATAAAATGTGATATTGAATTATTGTCATTACAATGGAACCTGATCCAACTATTTAAAATTGAATTTAATCAGAAACGATTTAAACGACTACTGGTCACTGGATAAAGATCAGTAATGTGAAAAATACCACTAGCGAATATTGTTTGAAATTCTGAAAATTTGAAATTAGTAAAAACCTGGTTAAGAAATAAACTCGAAATGAAATATATTAACAATACTTATAATGTTAGTAAAAGAGCTACTTAAAAGTAAAATAAAGAACATTATGTTTGGTCGGCAAAAGAATTTTTTGGAAAAAGTAAAGTGAAATAATAAATACCATAAGTTTGAAGCGACACAGATACATATAACTTTTTTTATTATATTATTGGGAAAAAATTAAAACTAACAATACTTTTTGAAAATTATTTTTGGGAATAAGTTGAAATGAAAAGAACTTGTTTGTTATTTTTTATTTACATTATGTTCATTTATTAAATAAGAATTATTCTGTTTTTTGTTAATTTTTTTCAAATATTAAGTAATTTCAATGTATAATTTATGTTTTTCCAATTGAATCATTAAGGATCAGATCTTCGATCGACTAGCAAGTAAGCTGGCAAAACTTAGGGACGTCACGATACCAACGATACTATCGAGGTATCGATACTTTTTACCCGATACCACGATACCAAGTACTCGATACTCTCTCTCCGATACTTTTACCGGTATCGATACTTTTGGGTCGATACCGATACCCGATACCAATAGGTTATTTGCTTATATTATACCCCGGGGAAAAATGAGAAAGAATTATAATTTTACCTCTTTTTTCAAGTAGCGTGGCGTCACCTTCATTTTTATCTTTGTTTATTATAATAATATTCTTCAAACATTAGAATAAATTACTTTTATAAACAAAACAAAATAATATTTTTAATTTTTAATTATTCTTTCTCTTAATTATTCTTCTCTTATGGTTTTTTTAAAAATTTTTTACTATGGGGTTTTAATTTTTATAGTATCGTCCGATACTATCGGGTATCGATGCTTTTGTCTCGATACTATCGAGGTATCGATACCATAGATCCGATACCGATACCGATACCTAGTATCAATACTTTTTAAAATTTTGACGTCCCTAAAGACTGTACTACTCGCTAGCAGAAATGATAGAAATGTTATCCTCGATTTTTTTTTGCTCTAAAAAGAAAAAAAAAACATATGTATTTTAATTTTCACCATACTAACATATACAATAATACTCACCGATGATTTCAACATACCATTTATCTTGTGTGGTAAATTTAAAACGTAAAAAGTTAAATTGTTAAAAATTGAGAAAAGGTTATGAAATTAATTTATCTACTTCAATTTAAGAAAATCCAAAGCGAATTTTCAAATTATTTTTTTTGACCTGTAAAATAAGAATAAAATTAAAAACTATTAAAAACACAAAAAAATACAACGTAAACAAAATCTTAGCTGTCAAAATAACAAAGTGAAAACAAGATGGTTGACTGGTACAAGAAAAATGGTACACCAAAATACGGCACCAAATCATTAAAACAATAGACCCCAAATAGTATAATTAATAATATAAAAACTCGGTACTGGTCAACCATCGTTACTTATTTTTGTGATAGTGACCTAATAAGAAGTCTTTACTTCACTTTACTTTTGGATATTGACCAAGACAAGTGAACTTAGGAAACTTACGCGAGAATTGATCACGTAAGTCTTTTGTTTTTGTAGTTTACTTTGTATTTCTATCTTTTGGATATTGACCAAGAGATAGAAATTTGGTGATACTTGGTATTTTCTTTATCTTTGGGATATTGACCAAAAGATAGACAAATTTTTGTAATACTTGGCAATTTTCAGTCTTTTGGATATTGACTAAAAGACAGAAAATTTTTATGACATTTTATGGACATTTATTTTAACTTAAGTTGAAATTGTTCAGTTCAATGTTGTTTTAGTTCTTTGGATATTGACAAGAGAATAGAAATTTTACTGGAGAACTTGTTCAATTTTCAACTTAAATAAAATTTAATCTCATTAATCAACTTGAAAACAACTTTTTTTTTTTACGATTTTAACTTTGAAGAAAAATCAACAGCATTTTTCGAATACAAGTTAAAGAAACAAATTCTACAACCTACTAGTTGATTTTAAGAAAACTTTTACTTTTACGGCCAACTTTGAACAAATTTCGCAATACAAGGCTTGCATTTTCTAATACAAGTTGGAGGAATACATTAAATCGTCATTGAAACTTTGAGCACAAGATTGCATTTTTTTTTCCTTTTGCAAACATCAATCAAACTTTGAGGAAATATCATAAATTCTCCAAAACAAGTTAATTAATTCGCTTTGCAATTGCTAATCAAATCTTGAGGAAAATCTTATAAATTTTTCAAATCAAATTTGATTAATTTTTTCGCAATCGACAACTAAACTTTGAAAAAAAATTGTACAAATCTTTCAAAACAAGTTTAAGTAAGTCCTTTGCATTAAAAAACAATAAAAGAAGAAATATAAATTACAAATTCACGACACAACTCCAAACTTCGATTTCATATGATAATTAAACACTAAAAACAGCTGATAAACTGAAACTGATAAATAATGAAAGAAAATTGTTCATCAGTTCATCATTGATGAACCAAAATTGTTCATATCGTCCTTTATTGTCGAATAGAAAAAGTGAGTCCCAAACAAACGTGTTTACTCAGTGAGGAAGTAAAAAATATCAGAATTATCAGTTCATCAGGTCCAGTAAAACACAACTATATAATAATAACATAACTATTTAGGTTTGAGCTTTTACTTTTTTATGAGAAATTTGAGGATATGTGCTCTGTTAACTCAGATTGCGATTGCAACTTCTCTCTGACGGTTAATTTTCTTACTTGTGAGAGCAAAAACAATCGAGGATACCACTTCTACCATTTCAGCTAGAAAGTAGAAGCTAGCTTACTTGCTAGACGATCGAAGATGTTCCCCTTAAGAGCCAAATTTAGTAAAAAAATTTTTCGAAAACAACAATAACATCGTCTGAAATGTATTTGTGTCTGCACCAACACAAGCAAATAAATTTCGTCTAAGTGTTGGTGTATATGATTTGAAAAATTTTCATAGTTATAGCTATAGTTATAGCTATAGCTATATATGGCGATCATACTGCATGGATGTACGTTTGTAAAATGTGTATGTAGGTACAGGCTACAGCTAGCATGCAGCTGTTATAGCTGAAATTATTTCAGTTGAAGGTCACAAATTTTTCATACAACAAATTTTTTATGTAAAAATTCAAAAATACTGAATTATTTTATTTTTTAAATTTTTATATGGGAGGATATGTGGCTTTTCAACTTTGAACTCTTATATCTCGGGCTTTGTTGCACCGATTTGAGTCAAATAAAATGCACTAGGTCAGAAAATAGTTCTAAATTGAAATGCATACTTTTTTCAAGGATCACGGTATGAAATAAGGAGGGCCTTATATAAAGGAAAAACAAAAGTTGTTTTTTGAAAAAATGCCTTTTTTTATATTTTACCCTATACCTTTTGTCCTAGTTAACGGATATTCACCGTTAAAATTTCATATAATATTAGACCCTTCAAAAAATATCCAGACCAAATTTCAGTTCCTTAGTCTCACGGCAACATACTTTTATAAGGAGTCAAAAAATGTAAAATTTTGATACTTAAAATTGATTCGTGTGAGTTTTATGTTTAGCGCCCTGTAACTCGCGTCTCAGTTAAAGGATCGTTTTGGTGCTAAAGAGAGTTTTATAGAGAATGACAAGATTAATATTGTGCAGAAATTTCAATTCAATCGGTTTTTAGAGTCCTGAGATATGCAACTTTAAAAACGAAAACGGTCAAAAATTGAATGGAGTGTTAAAATAATAAATAATACGGTATAATATAGGTATAAGGTTTTCAAAATATGAAGAATTTGTAGAAATTTTAAATATTGTACATTTTATTTTTCAATTCAATTCATTCTTTCGGCGTTACCTTGGAGGTAGAATGATTGATGAGTTTAACCTAGGATTGCCTGATCAAGATTGTCAAAGTTTTAGCCGTGCGTATGCAAACGTATACCATACATTTTATATGAAAATTTTGAAATTTTATTTTCAAAAAGATGTATCTCAGCATCCGGTGAACCAAAAACTAATATTTTTATTATAAAATCTTTATTGAAGTGTTCTTCTTTGTGTTCTTTCTATTAATGTCCTATGTATAATTTTTCCATTTTTCGAAATAAAATGGAAAATAAGGTTAAAAATGTTAAAAATCTTCATGATTTTTCGCGTATTTTGTCCTTTTGGTTGAAAATAATAGTACTTACAGAATTTCTGTATAAGATAGCTCAATAGAAACACTTCAACAAATATTGTAATCCAAAAATATTAGTTTTTGGTTCAGAGGATGCTGAGATATGGATCTTCAAAGTCAAAAGTAGATGTTTGCCTTTATGAATGTAGAAAAATGTATGAAACATTCATGTTTTTGATGTTGTTTTGTATTTTATCTTGAAAACAAAAAAAAAGTACAACAACACTGTAAAAACAAAACTAAAGAGAACACTTGGATAAATCTTTTAGTATAAACGTATTAGTTTTTGGTCTACGGGATGCTGAGATATCGTTTTTTGAAAAAAAATTTTCAAAATTTCCATATAAAATGTATGGTATACATTTGTATACGTACCGTCAAATTTGTGTTTTTGCATAAAAAAGAATATTTTGTTTTACCGATTTTGAGCTAGGACTTTGAAAATTGGGGTGTATAGTGAGGATCCTCCAATGGAGGAATTGGTGAAGTTTCAAGGTCCTAGCTCGAAGGGATCATATTTAAATTAAGACTCAAAGTCCAAATGTATACATTTATATACGATCAGGCAATCCTAGCGTTAAAAAAAAGTAGTATTCAAAAATACTGAAATTTTAGTAAAATATTAGATTTATCACCAAATAATCACTGAAATCTAAATTCTATGTAACACTATAATTTTTCTAATATTCAGAATATAAAAAATTATCGCTAAAACTCAAAATACACTTGCTCGAATCCAACAACAGTTAGTAAAATATGCTTTTATGCGTAGTATATATGTACATATGAATGTACATATCATGCTAATTCTATTATTTCATATTCATCATCACCGATCACCATTCCCATACAAAATGTGTTGCTAATATATCTATATACCTAGCTATGTGCAGCTTAACTATACATAACATTTATATGCTGTTTACGTTACTTAATCATCACACATACTACAAAAATTGCAATTTTATTTGCATCGAGTTTATAGAGTTTATACTAACTGTGTGATTCTTATTTAAACCCATAAATATGCAAAAAAATGTATGTAAAATGAAAAATTAGTAATGAAATTTTATGAAAAATTAACAATTTGTTTTATTTATAATAATTAAACTACGTAACCAATTTTCCTGAATTTTTTTTTAAACTTTTTGGAAAAGGTTATATTTCAATCCTATAAGAAGAAATCACAGTATCTAAACGTTTTAATACATGAAAAAAGTGTGAAAAGTTTAGTGAATTTTTTTTTTTTCTGTACCTTCGAAAATCGAATATAAAAAAATTTAAGGACCAAAATTTAAAAATGTGTTCCACTTAAGGACCACAATTCCCTTCCACCTATCTATATTTAAAATTTCATGAAAATCGGTTAAAAATTGTAAGCTGTAGGTGGTCACTTTGCAGGCCCAAAATCGCTAAACAGCCACACTTTGAATCCTTGTATTTTTGAAATAAAGGACTTTTTCAAAAATGTGTTCCACTTAAGGACCACAATTCCCTTACACCTATCTATATTCGAAATTTCATGAAAATCGGTTGAAAAATGTAGGCTGTAGGCGGTCCTTTTGCAAGCCATTTTACTAAATTGGGCTCTTAATAATCTAGACACTTTCGTATAATTTGTTTAAAAATTTGAATAGCGTGATTTGTTATAACCATAGTATAATGAAGAACTTATATAGTAGGTATGCTGAGAGCCGAAGATTTTTTTATTTCTCTCACATTTTTTGAGAAAATGCTAAAAGGTGATAGGAATATTTTTATCATTGGCTGAAAAAAAATGAAACGTAAATATTTACAAATAAAAAATAAAAGACAGGGTGTTATGCTTAAAATGTTTATTTATAAATGTTGTACTACTAACAATTTGTGAGTTTTATCGAACTTTTTAAAATTTTTATTAAAATGTTTAATTATTATATAAATTCTAAATCTAACATACATTTTTATTAAATATTCATTATTTTTATTATCACAACAGCTATAATCTATTTCATCTTTCAATAAATTATATAGTTTATATTCTAAATTATTTTCTGCACAAAATTCATTGAAATATTCTACAAATTTTATTTCTAAATTTTGAAACTTTTGTAAAATTTTTTCTGTAGGACGTATTAATGTTGCCTGGGCGTATTCTTTAAATTCGATAAAAACATTTGATGTATTAACTTCATCCGGCACTTGTGCTCTACAATTATGTTGCTGTCTGTACCTTCTTAATACATAATCTATAAAATATGCGAACGCATTCTGAACAGTTGAGGTATTGAAGTTTATTCCAGAATCTATATCTATCTGAAATGTATATGAAGGATTACGTGTATTTGAAGATAATTGGAAAAGTTGGACGCCAGATAATTCAATTTCTTCAAGGGACTCTACATTACCAGCCGACGATACATTGTCCATATATTTTGCGGAAAAGTACTTTCTAAAAGCATTTGCAAACCGTGAAGGGCTTAAAAGACTGGTGTTACCATCGCGTTTGCGAAGCACACCGAATGCATGTTCTAGAGCATCTTGATTAAGATGCCTGGTAAAAATATATGGAGTTCTAATTGATTTCAAATCATTGTGTAATGATAACAATGCTTTTATGTTTTGCTACCACCCATTTATAAACTTTAATTTTTTTGTTACATCGTTCACACCATCATAAAAACGAATGGTGTGAAGCAGTTCTTGAATTTCATTTAAAAATGCTAATTGCTCTTTATTTGCAAAAAAGGGACGTCGAAGTTCTTTAAGATCGTTAAATTTACTTGAATGAAAAATATCAAATAATTTGTCAAACTTTTCAATAAGTTCAGCAGTATTGATTGTAGTGGAACTGCATGGTGTCGTTGAGGCAAAAGTGTACAATGCACTAGCAACAGTGGAACTAACGACTTGTGCTGCTAGTTTGACTTTCATTTTAGTAAATGAATTTGGAAATATATAATCAGAAGTTAATTTAGGGGCTAATCTAAATTGATTATTTTTGTCAGTGTTATAAAATGAAACTATATCTTGCCAGCTAGTGCGTTTATTGCTTCTAAAAACAATGTCATATGATTTAAAATTATTGCGGAAAGATTTCAATAAATGAGGCGAATCATATAAATAATATAATTTGAGATTACTTAAGAAGAAAAATGGATGTGATGGTGAAGCTCCGAATAATCTATTTAAAGAAACAAAATTAGCTCCTTGATCGGAAATAACAGCGCGCGTGATAAATGATGCCTGAACGAGTTTTTCTATGCACTCTTTCGAAACTTTTTTCAGTGATTTGGCTGGAAATGGGGAGTATGATAAAAAGTAGCCAACAAAATGTCTATATCTGTGGGTTATGCCACGAACCATTACAGCGAGTGCATTTCGGGCTGGACGTATAGTTCGTTCATGACCATCATCTTCTAAACCAATAATTGTGCCACTAATTTTATCAAATGAAAATTCTGTTCTTAATGAAATTTTGTCGATACAAATTGTACAATTTCTTGCTTCTGAAGGAAGAGATGTCACTTTTAATTGCAGTGCATTGAATAAAACACCATGAAGGCCGGGAGTAGAAGGCCATTCTTTTATAAATATTAGAAGGGTAGTTTTTGATGGAAAGTTAAATGTAGAACAGAGAAAGGAATAAGCGGCAGGAGATACAAAGTACAAAGATAAACTAAGTTGTTTAAACGAAATTGAATATCTAAGTCCCTGTCTTCCACGATTCATATTAGTTAAATAGTTTTGCACTAACAGAAAAAGATTATGTGGCAGAAGCTGTTCTAATTGCTTTAATAAATAACCTGATCTTGTATCCTGCTGTAGTTGTTCAACATCTCTTCGAGTGGATGACACTGTAGGCACAACATCAGTTTTGTCTTCAAATGTTTGTGTAGAAACATGTGATGTTATAGGTGCATGCACTGGTTGAAAATAAATTGAAAAAAAAGTATCTAAGTAATCTATCAATAGAAATATTTAAAAAATAATTATACCTGTAGAATGTGCGGGTTTAATTAGGATGTTCTCCAGCACTAAGCACAAGTTCTCTTTAGGCAATTGTTGACCTAGCAAAAGTACTGAGGTATGAATCTGAAATAATGCCGTTCAAATAACTTTTCCACTCTACAAATATACAGAGCATATTAATAGTTATGAACTTGGCAGGTTTTAATTTTTAATTTCGACTTGCAGATGGTTATAATGTTATCATCAGTAAAAATGAGCGAGGAAAAGAAATAGCTTTTAGATCTGTAATCTTTGAAATTTTTTACACAAATGAGATTGCATCACAGCAAATGGCGAAATTTACACGGTGAAGAAAACGCTGTACGTTTTTCTGACATTTTGCTTTGAATTTTCTGCATGATTCACTCTTGCATTTACACTGTCAAGTAAATGATTCATGCATGAAAATGACTAAAACTACCTTTTCTTTAAAATTTTGACCTATTTTCTTTTGTTCAAATATTCTTATATTTATATTTAAATACACATTAAATATTTTCAAAAAAGACAGCTTAAAACTATTTTTTTTTTATTTGAAAAATAAAAATATGAAAAATTAATAACATAATTACAAAATTGAAAAAATTTTACTCACTTTAAATTCAAAGTTTCAATACTTTTGAAAAATATATGTAAATTATATTCACTTTTTGAATTTAATTTTTTAATACTTTGCTACACAAAATCGGAAAAAAAATAAAGGAAAGGTCAAATTTCTTGATGAAATTTTTGGTACACAAATGATGAGCTACCCCTCGATTCGCCTCACCCGTATTATCCATAAATCGTTGCTTGATGTGTGATGCATGCAGCAATTGCTTTATCGTGTAAATTGCGACAATAACTGTTCTGCGTACAGAGTGTGCACAAGTTTACAAAAAAAATTCAGGGGGTCAATTTTAATTCCGTGCAGTGAAAATATTGAGGGAAAAAAGTTTCCACTTGACGTTTCACACACTTTTTCCACTGCACTGTACCTTAAAAATTGATTCTAGTTGCATTCGTGCAAAGATATACTACTCTACCATTGGTGTAAAATAATAAGGAAATATAGTTTGGATTGGTTAGTTTCCACACTAGATCAGTGTTTAGCTTGTACACAACTTTTGCAAAATACATGTAACTGACTTGACTCCCTAGTCCCTACCCCTTGTATAGGTAAATAAAACTAAACTACATATATTTATTTAATCAATGGGAATATCGCAGTGACGTGTATTAAACCTGATACCTAGGTAAACCCCAGGTAGTTTTTTCTATTCTTCTTTGTTTCTTTTCTTTCTTTCTTTCTGATGTTGTAGTTTTATGTCGAGAAAATCTGCAGTGTTTGCTCTAATTTTATTCAGCGGATACAGTTGCAAAACGTTTTGGAATTAATGACTTTGTCACGAATTTGATTTTGATGTTTTAGAATTCGTAACATTGTAGTCAATACGTAGTTACGGCGTTTTGGAAGAGGGCCTTTATTTTAGAGGTCTGAGATTTATGCCCAATTATAGTGGTCTTAGATTTTGCATAGAAAAGATGTTACTTTTCAAAAATCGAATTTATTCTCATTGTTTTTTTGCGAAATCATTAATAACGTCCTTCATGGAAAGAATTTGAGAATAAGGCGAGAAAATACAATATCCTGTATTACCAGTAAAGACGTATTTCGATGGCATAGTAGTTTGAAGTTCATTAGAAAACTTACCATGGTAATATCTGTAAAACTAAGCTAGACATACAACATTTCTACATACATCATTAATCAGATTCATATTTCTGGGGTGGAAGCACGTAAGTTGTTTCAATTGATTCAGCAATGACTGAATAATAAATTCAGCATTAACAAGTCGATTGAAACAACTTACATGCCTCCACCCCTGTTTTGAACCCTATCTGAATTACATGATACATGATACCTTTGTATATGAACAAAAAGCATCAATTACAATAATTGTAATTAATGCTTTTTGAATGAATGTATGTTATTTTTACTATTGATATTTTTTTATTGTCGTTTTTATTGGTTGGATATCTACATATATGTGTACATAATTATATACACCAGAAAGGGTATAATAAATACATATTGTTGTGAACTTTATATGAAATTTATGAAAAAATTATTTTTAATTTTCAATAATTTCCTATGCATGTAAGTAGGTATACATTTTTTTTTAAATTTATAAAATTTGAGCCTTAATTAAAGTATGATCCCTTTGATATACGACCTTGAAACTTCACCAATTCCTCCATTGGAAGGTCCTACGTATACACCCCATTTTTCAAAGTCCTAGCTCAAAATCGATAGAACAAAATATTCTTTTCTTTGTAAAAACACAAATTGGGCGTGCGTATACAAATGTATACCGTACATTTTAATTTAAATGGAAATTAAAAAATTTTTTTTTCAAAAAGGTGTATCTCATCATCCCAAAAATCGTAATTTTTTTACCCAAATATTTGTTGAAGTGTCGTTCTTGATCTTGATCGTGCGATTTTTGTGTCCTATTTCTACATTTCCATACATTTGCAAGACCAAACATAAATTTCAACTTCAAAAATCTGCATCTCAGCATCGCGTAAACATTAAATTGAAAACTAATATTTTTATACTAAAACATTTATCAAAGTATTCTCTTTAGTATTGTCCTTAACAGTATTGTTGTACTGAGATAAAAATGTTGCATTTTGTTACTTTAAAATTAATTTGCGTGGTTTTATGTTTGATATCTCTATTGCAGGGATCTTTTTGGTGTCAAAAGAAGTTCTGTAGAAAACAATGTGCAAAAATTTTAAATCAATCAAATCACATGGTTCAGACATATTTAAATTTTAAAACGGATTTTTGACGAAAATGTCATAACATAGAAATGAGTGTTAAAGAAGTATGTTCTCGTGGAAAAAGAAAATTGAAACTTGACCAGGATACTCTATGGAGGTTTCACAACAAAACACATTTCAAATGATAACAATATTTTTCTCATGATCAAAGAACGAAAAGGACAGAAAAATCAGTATTTTAAAAATGCATGAAAGCTGCCTTTTATTCTTCACCTTTTGCTTTTTTGCTTGGTCAATAATCTGAAGTAGATGTTCTTCCTTCTACTCTGCTTTTTTGTATACATTAATTGATGGATTATTATGAATAAAATGTGTTTATTTTTTCAGATTATATTTTCCTTAATGACTTTTTCTTGATTAAATACATGAATTAAAAAATATCAATTTTTCAAATACAAATTAATCTTATGTTTTTGTATATGAATATTTATGTACTTATGTTAATGTATATTCAGTATTCTACTGAATAGAACAATTTACATACAAAGGTACTTAAATCATTTTTAAACAACGATTAACATTTTTTTTACACATTGATAATAAGTAATTAAAATTTGTAAGTTGTCATAATGACTCATAGTTTTTTGACCTACATTAGAGTCTGTATATAAAATATGAAGATCTTTTTTCAAAATTTCAATAATTATTACTTTAAATATGTAATTGTTAAGTGAAAGATTTTGCATTTTAAATTTACGATTTAAGAATCCTCTTGTTTTAAAAATTGATTTAATTACCAACTGTCCTCAACCTTTTTGTTTTATTCTATTTTAATATTTCGAATTATATGTAGGTACTATAATACATAATAACCAAGACCAATAATGTATGAATCGGTGAAATTTTATACATCGTCCGCCTATTTTTCAAGCATATACCTTTCCTAAACGAATATGTATATTTTTTAATGAATGTATGTACCTGAATGAATTTTAATGAATGTACTATACATATATACATATACACAAGGTGCTTGTTATTTTATTTTAATTTTTTTTAAATAAAGTATGGAAATAATTTGTAATAAAAATTGTAGTCATACAAATAAATTCAAAATAAAAAAAATTCCATATGATCCTGTACATTTTTATGACAAATATGAAGAACCTGCACCAAATTTCATGAATTTGCTATAAATATGCACTTATCACTTTATCTTAGCATATTTGAAATTGTTACTTGAAACTATCAATTTAAAAAAATTCAAACTTATTTTTTTAAGAAAAAGAAAATTTGAAAAAGAAAAAAAAAATAGATTAAACTATATTTTCCAAAGGTAAATTTAAAATAATTATTTCCAAAAACTATTTTTTATATCAATTTGTATGTACATATTTCCGTTTAAAATACATTGACTTGTAAAATAAAATTCGCACCTTTTTTACAATTTCTCATCACAATGAGTAGGAATAACATTTTAGGAAAAAGAAAAATATGTAATATCAATATGCAATAAAAACAAACGTTTAGAAAATATTTTAATAAACAGTTATTTTAGATTATTCTGAAAAGCCCTTTTTTAAGCAATGCTCAACAATCGAATCAATTTTGGCACATTTTCGTCAAAAATCAGTTTTCAAATTTGAATATCTCCGGACTCTATGATTCCAATAACTTAAAATTTCTATAGAAAATATGTATATATGTAAATTCTTTTTTAAACGAAAAAGATCCCTGCAACAGTGAACGAGCTCCAAAGAATAAAGTTACGCAGATCAATGTTAAGGAAATTTTTGCAGATCTATTCGTCCCTTTAAAAAAATATATTCCCGGTAGAGTAGAAAGTTGATATTTAACCAAGATGTTTCTTGAAGGGTTTTCTTTCAAACAAAACAGTTGAAAGCTTTAGACTAGGTCAAAAGTTATAAAATAAAATGCAAAAAAGCGTCATTTTTTAAATAAAAAATCAACATTTTTTTCCCTTTTATTGAATTTATCCTGAATAAAATCCCATTAAATTGAAGTGTTTTCCAATCAAGTGCTTCTTTTTTAAATTAACGAATTTTGAAGAAACTGCTTCTACATTATGGTTTATAACTTTTGAACGAATAAAGATAACACAATAAAACAAAAACCATATCAAAGTAGACAACATAAGCTTTTATTTAAGCTAAAAAAATTAAAAAAATAACAAGGCAAATTTTCGAATTATTCGACCGTGAACATAAAAATGATGAATTTTTTTCAAATTTTTTTGGACTTTGAGTTACAATAACTTCTGAACCATTTGACATACAACTTCATAAAAGACATTTTTTGAGAGGTCTGAAGGTTCTCTTTAGAAATCACTTTTATTCAGCTCTGTACATTGCGCGAGCTCTGAAATATGTTGCAAAAAATGGAACTGGTTACTTTTCGAAAAAAATTGTCTTTGACCTTGAATATCTCGGTAACCATTGAGAATAGACCCCTCCCCCCCCCTTCCATACAATTCTTTTCATTTCTCATCGAGATCTACCGCCATGTTCACTTTGGCACACGACCCGTGAAACACCCTGTATAAACAGAAAGAATTCTTATGTAGTATAAAAATGTCTTATACAAAAATTTTTGTTCTGATGGGGTTCCAACATTTTAACCCCATTAATGAAATAGCTTTGAATGTACATCGGTATGTTTCAGTTTTATTAAAAAAGCTTTTACTTCTGCATAGAAGTACACAAAAAGCATCAATTACAATAGAGGTTTAATTTCAAGCTCTTTCAAAAATCCAGAACATGCAAACATACATAAATATTTTGCTTCGAAAAATTTATAAATACTTACAGCTTTTGAAACATTCGAACTAAATTTAAATTTTTTCCGTTTTTATTCGAATTTTCTACTACAAAACAGCTGTTTTGTTTATTTTCGAAGAAGACTGTAAGAATATAGGAAATGTTCAAGAAGATAGAGAAAGACAGAAGATCAATATGAAATATAATTGTATGAATGTTTTTTTTGTAATGATGAATTATTTTTGTTTACTTTTTTTCACTTTAACTTTTTTTCAAATATTTTATCAATTTATTTAAAATAATTTTATGAAAATATAAGTTGTTGAAGACCGCCTTAAAAAGATTTTAGAATACACTAAAATATTTAATGAACTATTTTACAAGGGTTTTTTTCATACAACAAGGATTAGGAAAATATGCAAAAAGAATAATACAAATTATAAAAGCATATCGATTATTTGAAGATAGACAAAGACAGAAGATCAATATGAAATATAATTGTACGAGTATGAATGTTTTTTGAAACAATTTTATTTCTTTTTTTTAAATTTTTTTTTTACTTTAATTTTACTTAAATATAGATACAGTATAAGCTCAGTAATTTTAACCTCTTTATTTTCAACGCCTAAATTTCTAAAATTAGCTAATAATGTTATGTAATTTTGGTAAGGGGGTTTTTTCTGATTTATACTTTTCGAAATAGGATGAAATAAAAACAAGTTAAATACAGTCAAAGTCCTCTAACTCGAAATCTCTGTAACTCGAATTTTCCTTTAACTCGAATTTTTTAGGCCTTTTTTTGCGCTCCCTTCAAATTTCTATATAAAAAATATCCTCTAAGTCGAAATTCCTCTAAGACGAAAATTCCTCTAAGTCAACATTTTTTTCAACGTTCTAGAGACCTGTAATTTCTCTAACTCGAAATTATGCACAGCAAAAAATTGTAAGACAAAAATAAAAAGGACTTCTATTTCATTTTATTTTTGTGTACACATTTCCTATTGTTCTAATATTTTTTTCAAAACACAAAAAAAAAAAGAAAATGTTCTCTTTCATATTTTATAAATATTTTCAAGTATGTATCATTTAAATATATTTTTAAGATTTTTGAATAATAAATTACATCTAATATAATGGAATTCCTATCCTTTTATTTCTAACAAAATCTTTACTTTTGTTATATGCAAATCCTTTTAATAAGGCGACAACGTAGTTTTTCTTAATATACACAGTCTAAAACATAATTCAATATTGATAAAGAAACTATAGTTATTTCCTTTTAAACGATATTTAGTATATGTATTTAGGATCGAGAAACTATAATGTGGTGGAAAGAAAGGTTAAATATGTAGAGTTTATTAATAAGTTTAAAATGAAAAGAAAAAAATATTTTAAAATTTTTCAACTTATAAAATTAGAAAATTCTATACATATTTAGATATGTATGTGTTTCTTATATTATGTAGTTAGCAAAAAAATTAATTTTTTTTTCCAATCTCTATAACTCGAATTTCTTCTAAAATCCCTTTAACTCGAAGTTATTTTGATGGCAGCTGACGATTCGACTTAGAGGAATTTGACTGTATGTACATATTACCTAATTTAAAATTCATTTTATAATCGTCATAATCAATTTTGTAATTATTTTTTCAAAAATACGAATGAATTTATTACAACACTATTTGGTATTTTTTTAAAATACATATAGTAGTGTTGAAAGTGTAAATTGGTTTCTGTGCAATTTTTCAACTGTTCTGAAATTTTACCAAGGCCAGTTTAAATTAGTTCAAATTATCGAGTTTACACTGTTAGGTATAATTTATACTTATTTTCCATTGAATGAATATTAAAAATCATTGTTGCAAGTTTTATGAAATGTTATTCTGGTTGTGCTTCAAAATACATGACATAAAAATGTTATTTGGTAACAATAATATCTTTTTTATTTCACTTTAAATTTTTTTTAAATATTTTACAAATTTTATGTATGTACGTAAAATAATTTATTTGGAAAATTTGTCATTTAAGTTAAAAAAAAACCAAAAAAACTTGAAATTTGACAAAAAAAAATCACAAAAAAGAGTAAAATTTATATCCAATTAAATAAATTTATCATTATTTTATAAGAATTATAAAATTCAATATGAAATTGAATAATCAAAATATTTAAAAAAACATGAAAATTAAAAATATTTTTTCATTTCATACATATTACAAAACAACGTGATCGTCGTGAACATTAATATCATCAACAATCATTATACTCATTGTATTATGTATTTTTTTTTTTTTAAACAAAATTTAAATATCCAAAAATGTATACAATAAGAATCAAAAAAAAATTAAAAAATATCATATGGTATACAAAAACAATTAAAGCATTTATAATGAATATATATAAATTTTTCTTCCGTTATTTCAAATTAAATGTTTTTATAATGAATACTTACGCAGCTACCGATAAACAGGACGGTTGAAATTCATTTCTTAAAGTCCGCGTGCGATTATTTAAATTACAATTTTCTTCCTTTACAACAAACATTCCTATACTGTTTTTTATAGTTTAAATTAAATTAAGATTATTAAATTTAATTAGAGCAAAAACTTAATACATATTACGAGTGCAATAATAGGGTTTATACGGTCACTTTTTTACCCTAGGTAGAACGTAAAAACCGGCTTTATATGGAAAAGAAGTAGGAAGTATGCGGTAGGAAGTCACTCACAAGTTAATCAATCTTTTTCTTCGATCACGGCTGTTCCTTTTTGTGCTATATTCGTTACTTTGAAATTTTTTTTCATATTATCGCAATTTCTTCAGTTCACCATATGAGTATATGACCTTATTACCATATGGGAACCAAAATTGGTAACTTTGTTGCAACGTGATTTGATGAGCAATATGATCCAAATGTCCTCATTTGATGTTAGAAAAATGGTGTTTCGTAGAAGTTCCTTTTTGGTATAATTGGCATGGAAAAAGCTTCTGTTAATGTCCTGTTGGATATTTTGTGTCCAATTTCGTTATCGGAATTTGTATTTGGTTTTCCTATGTTTGTTGTATGAGCGATTTTTATTGTTTTGTTATTTCTATACTTTATAATGGAAAAAAATTAAGGTGATAGTAATTAATGTGAGCGAACTGTAGTTTATGATTTTTTGAACGTTTTTTTCAGCTTTCAGCAGTCCAATTTCTTCAGTATTATTAATATGAATATTCTTCATCATTTGTAGCGAAAGAATCTCTCTTAATCGGTTTTCTTGTGGGTTGGTTGTAAGATTGCTGGGTATATCTCGACTTTTTTTTTCTTTTGAGATAAAAGTCTTGTTGTTTATGATTACTGATGTGTTGTGAAACTTTATTAAATATCCTCTATAGCTCTAGATTTTATGGGTTTGCAGAAGTTTAGTTTGGTGAATTTGTCTATAGCGGTTAATACCAATTTGTTTTCGGTTGAATAAATATCGATGTGGAGAGTTTAACTAGGTTTAGTTATAATGTGTCTAGTATAATTTAAAAAAGACATTTATTTTGCCTGGTTTGTATTTTAGTTCGTAATTGTACTCTTCCAGGATGGCTTTCCACCATTTCATTTTCGCATTATTATTTTTGTTACTGAGAGCATATGTATGTTAGTGGTTGGTGATCGGTGAATATTTTGACCTTTCTGGATCCGTACAGGAAATTTCTAAGAGAGGTTAGTGACCAGATAATCGCGAGCATCTCTTTTTCGTTTGCTGCGTAATTTTCTTCTGATTTGCTAAGGGTTCGTGAGAGAAAGGTTATTGGTTTGCCTTCTTTAAAAAGGACTGCACCTAGTGCGAATTTGGATTCTGTAGTTAATTCGAATTCTTTTTGAAAGTTGGGAAATGATAATAGTACTTCGTTAGAAATAAGAGAATTCTTAAGTTTTTTGAAGGCATCTATTTCTTCGTCGTTAAGGTAGACTCGTTTTGATTTTGAAAGGGTGTTGGACACATGTCCATCTTTCCCTGCTAAAATGGTGATCAGGGGTTTCGCGAGTTTTGCGTAGTCTTTTATAAAGCGGCGGTAAAAACCGGCCATGCCGAGAAATGATCTGAGTTCTTTTATAGTTTTCGGTGTAGGAAAATTGACGATGGCTTCGATTTTTTTAGATTTGTTCTAATGCCGTCCTTAGAAATTGTGAATCCTAAAAATTTTACTTCGTTTTAAAGGAACTCGCACTTATCTAGTTGAATTTTCATGTTGGCATCTTCAAGGATTTTAAAAATTAACAATAAATTCTCAAAATGCTCCTCTTCGCTTTTATCGAAAATAAATATGTTGTCTATGTAAATATAAAAACGTTTGTGGTCTCTTAGGATTTCGTCAAGGGCGCGTTGAAAAATTGAAGGGGCATTTCTTAGGCCGAAAGGAAGTCGCGTAAATTTGTACTTCCCTTTGTTAACTGAGAAGGCTGTTTTATCAATGTCGGCTTCTTTCAATGGGATCTGATGGAAACCGCTTTTCAGGTCTCCGATGGTAAAGAATTCTCCATTTCCTAGGTTATCTAAGAAGTTGTTTATTTCCGGTATGGGGTACTTATCTGGTATTGTGGCTGAATTTAACTTGAGATATTAGATGACCATTCTATACTTTTTTTCTCCGAATGCATCTTCCTTTTTCGGAACGACCCACAGCGGGGAGTTATAGGGGGATTTTGATGGTCTTATTACACCATCTTCAAGCAGTTTCTTATCTGTTTCTCGACTTCGTCTTCAAGGCACATAGAGGTGATAGTTTGGATTTCTCCTTTAATACTAGTGGTGTAGGTGGGTTTTTCGTCTGGGTCTGAAAATAAATTTGGGCAGTTGCCTATAAGGCTTATGTTGTTAAGGGCGTCTGATATGTGTTGTTTTAAAAAAATTTTCAAGTTAGAATGGATGGTCATGTACCCTTCGTTTGTATGTATGGTTGCACCAAGTTGCTTCAGACTGTCGTTACCGATTATCCCGTCAAACGACTTTAAGCTTGGTAAGATAAAAAATTTTAGTTTTCTGTTTGGACCAAGAATATCGATTGGTGGGTGACTTCAATACTACCTGCGACTGAATTTGCTATAAGTATTTTCTCATTTGGGATAGGATTGCGTACATACCGTGGTTGGATATAGTTTTTATTAGAGCCGCGGGTGTCTATTAAAAATTTGAGAATTTTACCGCTCTTCTCTTTGTGATCTAAATAAGGAAGCGAAGAGCTTTCTAGTCTTAAAAAATAATTATCATCTAATTGTTCGGTCGTTTCTTGATCGATATCGTATTTTGGTGCTGTTTGTTTGCTCATCTGTTCGTAATAAGATTGAAGATTTGTATCCTCGCAGTCTTGTTCGGTATAATATAATTTTTGGAACTTTTGAGATTGATGCATTTGGCTAGAAAGAGGTCTTTTATTTACTAGGTTATTCATGTGTGGTCTATTTTGATAATTAACTAACTGTGAGCGATAAGACTGATCCACGTCCATTGGTTCAGATTTAGGAAAGTGATTATTATTTTGTAATTTTTGTGGTTATTGAGGGCGTCTCAAATTGTTAATGGGATGTTGTTGAAAGTGTGGGGGTGATTTAGGTAGGCTATTGAATGCTTGTGAACTATGTAATAGTTCTAGGTGGATATTTACCCTATTCATGGTAGGAAAATTACGTTGTAATTAAGGCAGAATTCTCTTAGGAGAAATCTGAGGAGGTAAGGATAATTGGGTACTTCGTATACTAACGCATAAGTGAAGGGCTTCTGGTAGGTCACGAGGTCCTCTCATACTCAACAGTCGAGGCAAATTGCCTTTAAGTCCTCTTATGAAAGTGTCAAGAGCTTTGTCTAGATACGCCTGTGTCATTACGTTCATGGATTCTTGGCCCATATCCATGGAGGATAATTTGTTCAAGATAAGTGAACCATCACTCTGATTAAGAACTGATGGTTTAATAAGATATTCCTTTGGCATTGTTTAAATATTTAATACTACTGTAATCGAAAATGAAACTAACAAGAATATGGCAACAAAGTTTATTCACTAAATTTTAAAGGTTGTAAGAATTTAAAACTTCAAATGATGCGTTTGCGTAAGAGTAGTAGCAGTTCATTATAATGCAGTATAATGTTTATATGCGTCAGTTTATTTTATTGTTTTATAAAAAAGACTATATTAATAACAAATTTCATTGAGAGCACATGAATATGGATTTTTTTTTTCCTTTCCTTTTCTTTTAATATTTCAAATTTATAATTTTAATATTAAAATGTTATAATTTCAGTAGTTAATCAAAAAAAATGTTTTTATTATAAAATTCGACTTTAGTTCTTATATTTTTAATATTTTTAACTCAATTATACTTTGAAGTGAATTATTTGGATTAACTTCATATCAAAAATTAAGTTTTCTTTTTGATTAATGTTATGATTCTCGTATCTATAGTTATTAGCTTCCGATAAATAAAAATAAATTTATTTAAATATTATTTTGAAAACATTTATATCTTAATTTCACACGATATCTTAATCTTGAACAACTATTCATATTTTTCAAAATTAGTGAATTTTAAAGATTTCAAAATAATTTCATTTAAAATATCCGATCTATGTATATTAAATTTATACGTACGCCCAGTGGCGTCTCGTGACTTATTCACCTGGGTGTGCTGCAGGGTAATTGAGAAAATTTTAGATATTAAATATACATATATGTAGTTATATACAGTAGCTCAACAAAGTATTTGGGCAGTAAAATATTTTTAATTTATCCTAAATAAAAAATAATTTTTACAATAAAAGTATGAAACAAGATACTAAAAATAATTCTTTATTCTTATAACAACATATTTACGAAACAAACAGTCAACATTAATATCAAAAAAATTACAAAACAAACAAATAAAAATTTCAGCTTCAATTTTTATTCCTATAAAATATTCGGGCAGTATGAACATTTTTAAAAAATAAGGTGCTTTTTGTCAAAGTCAGTATTTTGTTGAACCTCCTTTATGTTTTTTAACTTCTTTGAGTCTATTCAACAACAACCCACGCACCAATTTTTAGAATTAAAATGTTACATTTTTCGATTCCTTAGACATGTATGTTTTGGTAGGACTAGAAAGCTGAAATTCGGCAAGGATATTTCTTGAAGGGTCTAATATTATAAAAACTTTGAACGGTGAAAATCCGTTTACTAGGGTAAAAGTTACAGGGTAAAACACAATAAAAGTCATGTTTTCGACAAATACCCTTTTTTCTCTCTCTATTTTTTTCTCCTAATTAATATCCTGATCCTTAAAAAAAGTGTACATTTCAATTCTTGAACTATTTTTTGACCTATTGCATTTTATTTGACTCAAATCAGTGCAATACAGCACAAGTAGTTAAAGTTTAAAGTTGGCAAAAAAAATAAAATAATTCAATATCTGAAAAATATGTTTCATACAAACAATTTTTTAATTCAATATTTCACTTGGCTTGGCTTTGTCTATAGGTGTGACTTTGATTTTGAAGTTTGTTCGAACTTTTTACAGAACCAACTTTATAATATAAAAGCGTACATTTTTTAAAGTTGCAAGGTTATTAAAAATAACATTGAGTCTAATTGTAACTTGGGTTCTGCTTCAGAATTGAACACCTTGATTATATAACAACTGTATTGTTACAGTACGAGAGCAAAGCCTCAAATTTCAATGCATAGGATTGAAAAGTATTAAAGTTCTTCTTGAGTAGAACTTCAATACATTTTGATAGAAATAATACTAAATGAGGTTGGGTTCTACATCAGAGCTTCACACTCTGGTTGTATATTATTTATATTGTTTATATTATTTACGAAACGAGGACGGCTTCAAATGCAAATCACTGAATGTGAGGCTGGGTTCTACATTATAATAGAACACTCTAGCTTTATATGGACATTACTATTGAAGTTATGAAAATTACTTTGGCGTTCTCAATTTTTTTTTTTAATTTGCTTTAGATTATATGGGTGTTCTGTGAACACCTTGAACACCTGGACGAGACGCCACTGCGTACGCCCATCAATGTTATGGAAATTTTTGTAAACTTTTTCGTCTCTTTGAAAAAGTAAGTTTAAGGAGATTCAGCAAGTTGAAATTTGGCCAGGATGTTTCTTGAAGGGTTCTTTGAACGAAAGAAATCCAACGCCTTGAGAAAAAGTTATAGGGTAAAATGCACAAAAACGTCATTTTTAGAAAAATCAGCGTTTTTTTCCCTCTATTGCAACCCCTCTTATTTTTGCACATATCCTGAAAAAATTGCGATTAAATTGATGTTCTCTGATCTAATGCTTTTTATTTGACTTAAATCGGTGCAATACATCCCGAGATATAATAGCCCAAAATTTACAAGTCCTAATTTTTACATATGTTTGGAAGGAAACTCTTCAAGAAACATCTTGGCTAAATTTCAACTTTGTACTCCTCCGGAAACATACTTTTTTAAAGGAAAAAAAGGTCTATAAAAATTTCCTTAACATTGATAGTTGTAGTTTCTTTTTTTTTTGGAGCTCTGTAGCTCGCTCCCTGTTGCGAGGATATTTTTTATTCAAAAAAGAATTTTGTAGAGTATTTTTAGAGTAAATTTTAGTATCTTAAAATTTAATGCGTTTTATTTTTTCAATGTCAATATTTCTACTTCTTCATATGTTAATATTTATAACCTAATTAGCAATAATATTTCCTTAATACATATTTGTAAGTTGTAAATATTTTAAAGTTACAATAGCTAAATACAATATTTTTTTCAAGTTTTAAATCTCTTCCATACAGACTCTTCTCCATAATATCTATTTATTTTATTTTTTAGTAAGGTTTGCTGAGGATTTATGTGTTCTGTAATTTTGTTCATTTCTTTGGAAAATTGGTCATTGATTTTAATTTGATTGTTTACGACATTAATGATTTTGTGGTTATTTTTGTCAGTTGTTTTAAAACACTATTTCTTGAGCAACATCAGTATCCACAGTTCCGGCAATAAAATGGAATGCACCATTATCAAGGATGTTTAACAGTCTTCTCTTTATTTTGTGAGGTAATAGTTTCGTAAACTCATTTTTCAGATTTTCGTGCTTATATCTAAGAGAGTGTGGAATGGGTAGTATGTAGTGTCGTGTTAATGAATACTTTTACACGATTCTTCCCCACAACTGTATTCATGACATTTTTACTTTTACACCATTCTTCCTTCTTTCTTCTCAATTCATTGTTCATACAGAAAGTTTTCAATTTATTTGAATTTTAAATGCGGCAAACAAATTTTTTTGGCAGTCTTTTGTATATGTGTTGATATCTTCACCTCGTTAATTAGAAATCAGTTTGGTTGAAAAGGTGAAGAAAGATGAGGAAACCGCACTACTCCCCTGGCCAACGAATGTGAAGAATACGGTCGTGGAGAAGAATAGTGTAAAAGAACGGAATAGTATGTAGTATTTTAGATTGATTCTATACTAACTTGAAGTTCGGTTAAATTAACTTGATGAATTACCTTAGTATTTTTGTAGATAATTTTGAAAGTAAAACCATTTCCATTGTTTATTTCTGCAATTTCTAGGAATTGTTGCAGGGTTAGTAAAATCAATATCAAAAGGATAAAACCTAGGAAAATAAAAAAAATGTTTATTACTACTGATATTTTTTTTTTTTGCTACTCAATTGTGATTTGTAAATTAATTTATTTCTTGAATCTTTGTGGTGGGTATCGTTGTAGGGAGTAAGTACCTTTGATATGTTAATGAGATCAAGTTTATTATTTCTTTGCAGATTTTTAATATAAAGGTCAATGGAAACGAGGGCAGAATGTTGTTTGTTCTCTAGCCCGCATGATAGGTTGTGCTTGTCGTGTATATTTTTCGGATGAACAAGGATATAGTATTAAAGGACAACTTTAATACCGTATGACACACTTTAGTTATTAAGGAGAAATTATAATTTTTAATTAATACCACAATTTTCTTTCGAAAGAAGAAACGTGTTACAACAACAAAAACACATGTGTGTAAGTATCTTTTTTTTCTGCGCATGTTTTTCTAGTATAATACGAATCCTCAACTTTTAAAATTTTGACTAACAGATTTCTCGCTGTGGCATGGTCCTTCATCTGAAAGCTTTATTTTGTACTTGTTGTATTGTTGGTATATCTTAAAGTTCTTTTACTATCTTTGCTTAAACTAAATGTGAGATGTTTACTTTTGGTTTGCGCGATGATTGTTTCTTGAAATCGATAGGTATTTTTGAAATAGGTTCTTGTTGTATCGGTTTGTCTTTTAATTGTATAATTCTAGGGGTATGTTTTGTTTTTGTTTTTGTTTTATATTTTTTAATAATGTTTATCGTTATAAATCCTAATGAACGTAATGTTAGAAAAATACTTGCATAAGTTATGTAGTTCTTATTTTGAGTAAGGTTTATTTTCTAAAATAAAAACAAATCAATAATTGTTTTTTTATAATTGTCATTCTTAGTTATTTATATATATATATATACATATATATATATCCATATACATATGTGTATAAATAATTTGTTTTATCGAAGTAATTATTAAGGCGCATAGAAACGTTACATATATAACGTTCACGGAATTATACATTTAGCAGATGACGTGAAGAAACATGGACCACTTGAAAGCTACAGTTGTTATATTTTTGAAGCGCGTTTAAAAAAGCTAAAAAGCATGATTCAATCTAAAAACTTACCTCTTCAGCAATTATTCAACAGGACGAAAGAAACAACAAAGTTTCAATTTTTTTTGGAAAAATCTCAAACTGAAAAATCTAAAGTCGAGTTAATGCAATGTTCTGCAGACGGTACTAAATATTACAAAGCGAAGTTTCCTTCATTCACGATAAAAACTGACAACATGAGTGATACCTGCATAATGTTAAAAAATAAAATATATTTGAAAATTCGATTTTTTCTTGAAGAAGATGAAGATAAATATGTTATTGGCCACAAATTAATTGATGTAAAGTCTTTAAACAAATAAGATTGTATGACGTTATTTAGTCTTGTTATTGGAAGTTTTGAAAATCGACTTACAAAATACCTTTTAAAAGACATAGTGTGTAAAATGTGTTGTGTACTTGTGTGCCGTATGAAATGTATAACTCAAAATATTTTTTAAGTCCAATTAATCACACATTGGAAAAAGAATAAAGATTTCTATAGTATTTATAATGAGAATGTAATTTTATTTGTATGTACGTATTTTTATAGTATACTATATATACATATATTGTATGTACATGCTTTCTTTTCATTTATGTATGCTTCTTTAAGACATATCTGATGCTTTTCTTTTCTGATTGACTGACGTTCTAAAGATCTTTTTCGATCGTAAAAATGTTGTAACTGGTACATGAATTCTGCTTCGGCTTTAGCAAATTTCTCTCCTGAATTGTCAATTAAAATCAGTTCTGGGACAAAGTCACAAATAGTTTCTGGAAATAGTAGAATTAAAATAATAACTTGTTTTTTTAATGTTCAAAATGCTTACTTAAAATAATATTTGTTGACACAAGCGTCTTTATTCCAAATTTTCCTTTGACTCCTGTGTAATTTATTTTTCCTTGTAGTTCTAAAGTATACACTTCAGATATCAAAAGTTTTGTAGCCAATCGAATATCTTTAGATGTTATTTTACTCAAAATATATTTCTTCTACAAAAACATCAATACTTTTATGACATACATTGTTACGATATTGATATTTCTAAAAGGAAATTATGAAATTGATTATTAGTGAGGAGCCGTTTTCATACTTACATTCTCCTTTTTTTTTTTTTTTTTTTTGAACCAAAAAAAAGGGGAAAGTAAAAACCTGATGCTCCTGGCCTCCTGATGAGCCCAAAACGGTCTACTATAAGATTCCGGCTGCTTCAGCTAGTCGTGGGGTCTTTGGACTCGTTGCGTTGAGGAGGCGGTCAAAATCGTAACATAACCGTAGATCGCTGTTTCAAATAACTGCTATGACCAAAAAAAAGCTAAGACGGGGTAAAAAAAATAGGATATCATCACCTTATGGAATGGAACAACCGGACATCTCTTCATTTCGTTGGACCGGAGGTATCCCCCCACGGACCCCCCACCAGCCCCGTCACATTGCCTCTAGGGTTTTCCCAAAACAAATCGATTAACACATTTTTAACTTCTTATTATGTTTTGTTTTCTATTTATTTATTCCTTTTTTTTGTTTACAAAGAATACCTACTTGGTTGGCCTTTCTTAAAAATTACTACATAATATATATATATATATTTCTTTTTCTTAAATAAACAAAAAAAAAAAACAAAAAAGTATCTGTCAATTCATTAATTATTAATATTTCATCTACAGATAGTGTTTTTAATTTTTTTTTGTTTCATTATTCTCTTCTTTCATATATAAATTTCCTTTTTTGTTCTTTTTTTATTTTGTTTTGCTTTTTTTTTTCTTTTTGTTTGAATTTTGAACTTATCTTTGTTTATCATTAAATTTGATATTACATGAAATTGCTTAAGATTAAACCAAAAAAAAAATTGATACTATCAAATTCTACAAGGAAAAAAAAAACTATCATCGTAGATAAACCAAGCAGGAAGGGTAGTTGCCGGTTCAATGGAAGAAACATTATAGACTTTTACCTTGTAATTATTATAAACAATTTTATACATAAAAAGTTTAATTTCTTTATTTTTTTATTTTTTTTTTTTTTTGTCTAGATATCTTATATGATTTTTATGTAATATTTTTTTTTATTTTTTTTATTATTACTATGTATTTATATATGTATAATTTACATTCTTTAAATAAAGTTTAAAACTAACACTCATAATAATTATACTTTTTTTTTTTATCTTTAATTTTTTTTTTCTTCTAATTATTGTAATTATAAACAGTTTATATTAAGTTTTACATAAATAAACCCATTTGTTTAGGATCTATAAAACTAATCGTGAATTAATTATATTCACTTTTCTAAAATGTATAAAATTTCTACTGTGAATATCAGTTTGTAATCATCATCTTTCTTTTATTGTATTCAAAAGTATATATGTACTATATATTGTAAGTAGTATGGCGTTTAGAGTAGTCAGTTGTCAAAGATAGGTAGAAGTAATCGGTCGATAAATATAAATTATAATAAACTTGGTCATTAACGCGAAATAAATATATTAAAAATAATTTATTGTTGTTTTGTGTCAAGTAAACATATTAGTACGGTTGTGTCGATTCATTAAATTTGCTTCGATTCCAATTACATTAAAAACATTGAATTTGAGTACTTAACTCAGAATATCACATACAAAATGGCGCCCGAGCAGGGACATAATACAACATAAAGGCCGTGTATTAATGAATTTTCTCATTTGTGATTTATCAATTTATCAATTTACTTCAATTTTCAGTTTGTGCATTTTGTTTCAGTGGATATTTAAAATACATATAATATAAAATATTATAGATTCAGGGACATTCAAATTACAAAAAAAAAGTGTATAAGAAATAATATCATGTACATCCATTTGCATTTTTGAATAAATCGTCTGATCATAGTGGTGTTATAAGTGAAAGTGAGATAACAATATATATAATATCAATACTATCTTCTCGTTTCTTTATTATTTTGATTTTGTGCTTTTCGTCTTCATTTTGAATTTCGAACAGTCTTTCCGGTTTTTGACTCGACTGTATAAATTTGTAATTCACAATGGATGTTTTGAAAAGAAGAAGAGCAATTGTTAAGGCTCAGTTTACACGTTTGGAAAGTTCAGTGGATGCAATATTCAATACAGAAAACACTCTTATCGAAGAATTTGAAAATAGATTGCAGAGATGTAAAGAACTTTTATCTGAATTTAATATTATACAGGCAGAAATTGAAGAATCTTTAACCACTGAAAATGAAATAGAAACAGAAATTATACAAAGAGAAGCTATTGAAGAAAGATATTTTTCTATATCTGCAAGGTGTACATTTAAAATAAAACAAAATGATAATGAACAAAGGTTACCTCAATCCGAACAAAATGTTACATCAGCTATTGACATACTAACTGCAAATCAAAATCAGTTAACAAATATATTATAAAATATTACCAACTTAACTAATAATTCAAATGTGCAAGCTTCTACACCTAATATAATAACAACTCAAGAATTGAATACAACTGAAAAACAAGCAAAAATTCAGCTACCAATGATGCAAATACCTACATTTTGTGGAGATTATAAAGAATGGTCATCATTTTTTGATCTTTTCCAGTCTGTTGTACACAATAACAATGCATTATCATCATCACAGAAATTTCAATATTTGAAATTGGCTTTGAAAGGAGAAGCCGAATCAACATTAAAACATCTATCAATTTCGGATGAAAATTATGAAGCTGCAGTTGATATTTTAAAAGGCAAATACGACAAAGAAGATTATCTGATTGAAGCACATTTAGAAACACTTATGGAGTGTCCATCTTTGAAAAATTCTACTGCTGACAGTATTCGCAATCTCGCTAATACATTCAACGAAACTGTACGAGCACTTAAGGCAATAAAACTTCCTGTAGAACAATGGGACTGTTGGCTTAATTTTCTTTTGGTTTCAAAGTTGGATAGGGATTCTCAACAGCTATGGCGTCGTGAAGTTGCAGACACAAGGCGTCCTAAATTTGACCAACTGCTTCAATTTCTTGAACGACGTATTTATGAATTATCAACATTATACAAACAAACAGTGAAGGATAACAAATTTATGCAACCTAAATCATTTTCAAATAAGGTAAAATATTCACATCCTGCTGCAATATCTACATGTATTATATGTAAAGAACATCATGCCCTTTATCATTGTCCATCATATATTAAAAAACAAACTGCAGAACGAATGAAGATTGCAAAAGATAATGGTCTATGCTACAACTGTCTAAGAGGTAAGCATTTAACAAATGATTGTAATTCCAGTTTTAGATGTAAACATTGTAAGAAGAAGCACCATTCTACTTTACACATGGAATCTGAAAAACCTAAATCAATTAATAACATAAGTCCTTCATTAACAATTACAAAAGATTTCAATTCTGTAAATTATACAAGTGTATTGCCAACTGCCATAGTTCTTATTAAAAATAGAATGCATCAGTTTCAACCATGTCGTGCACTTTAGACTCGGGATCACAGATGACATTAATTTCTGAATCCTGTGTACAACGTCTTAAACTAAAAAGAACAAATGCAAGATTATCAATTGCTGGAGTTGGTGATGTTGACTCACATCAAAAATCTACTAAAGGAAAAGTTTTATTAGAGCTAGGATCTAAACACGATTCAAGATCTCTACAAACAACAGCTTATGTACTTCAAAAATTGACGCATGACCTACCGCCAATCCAGTTAAATGCATGAAGTAGCCAATGGTTTAAGGGTTTTAAGAATTTAGCTGATCCATATTTCGATATTCCTTCTAAAACTGATTTAATTCTTGGTTGTGATGTATTTTTTGACGTACTCTTAGACGAAAAAATATCGAATACATTCTCCAATTTAAAGGCATATAAAACAATTTTTGGATGGATTGTGACAGGCAAAATACAAGAGCAAGAGGTTACAACTTGTTTACATTCTGTGGTAGATATCGATAAAACATTAAGACAATTTTGGGAAATGGAAGAACCATCTTCTCATATTGAAATGTCCTTAGATGACAAAGAATGTGAAAGACATTTCGAAAATACTCATTCACGTTTATCTAGTGGCCAGTATATGGTAAGATTACCATTTAGACAATCTCCAGCTCTTCTTGGTGAATCAAAACATCAGGCCTTAACAAGGTTATATTCTATGGAAAGACGTTTTTATAAGGATTCCTATCTTGCGGAAAATTATCAACAGTTTATGAAAGAATACAGTGATTTGGATCACATGAAAAAGGTTCCACATAATATAAATTCTACTGGGTTTTACTTGCCTCATCATGGTGTGTGGAAAATTAATAGTCCTACTACCAAATTGCGTGTGGTATTTGACGGATCGGCTACATCAACAAATGGCGTTTCACTAAACGATTTACTTTATACTGGTCCTAAAATTCATAATGAATTGTTCGACATTCTGTTAAAATTTCGTAGAGGTCGAATTGGATATACTACAGATATTAAAAAAATGTTTCGTCAAATAATTCTACATCCAGAAGACCGCAAATATCAAAAGATATTATGGAGAAATTCAACCAATTGTGAAATTAGTGAATTTGAACTTAATACTGTAACATATGGTACTTCCTGTGCACCGTTTCTTGCACTTCGAATATTAATTCAATTATCTAAAGATGAAGTTAGTATATATACTCGTGGAGCTCAAGTTTTATCAAACAATTTTTATGTTGATGACTTAATGGCATCTGACGATGATCTTCAAGAAGCACTTTTAAACAAGGAAGATGTAATAAATATTTTAAAAAATGGAAAATTTATTCTACATAAATGGGTATCTAATTCAAGTGAATTTTTGAATAGTATTCTTTTAGAGCTACAAGAAAACGGAAATTTTTTTCATTTAGAAGATGATACAATGGTAAAAACATTAGGTCTAAATTGGCATCCTAAAGAGGATTGTTTTTCTTTCTCAGTAAATTTTGAAGAATCAATAACGTATTCAGAACGTTCTATATTATCCATGATATCTAGAATTTTTGATCCATTGGGATTGCTATCTCCAAGCATAATAATAGCAAAGATTTTGATACAACAGCTATGGATTACGGCACATTCTTGGGATGCACCACTACCTACAAACATTAAAGAACAGTGGAAATTATTATGTGTTCAATTGAATGATATAAAGGACTTAAGAATTCCTAGATGGGTTAAGACAAAGCAAGATGCTCATGTAGAACTACATGGATTTTCTGACGCTTCAGAGAAAGCTTTTGCTGCAGTTATCTACATAAGGGTGTATGAGAAAGACAACTGTGAAGTTCATCTATTAACATCTAAAACTAAGGTAGCTCCCATCAAACAAGTAAGTCTACCTAGATTGGAACTGTGTGGAGCTCATCTATTGGCAAAACTATTGTTACGAGTAAGAACACTTTAAAAATTGATATTAATAATTGCTTTGCTTGGACAGATTCTACCATTGTACTTGCATGGTTAAATGATTTTCCTAGAAGATGGACCACCTTTGTTGCAAACCGGACTTCTATGATTTTAGAAGTTTTACCTTATGATCGATGGCGACATATTTCTTCAAAAAACAATCCAGCGGATCACGCATCAAGAGGGATATTTCCAAAAGAATTATTGTCGTGTAATTTATGGTGGGATAGACCTAATTTTCTTCAAAGTACGAATTTTGATTTATCGTCGAATATTACTTCATATAACAGCGATCTAGAACAGAGAAAACAAAACAAATTGATAGCAGTACTTGAAATGCAAAATAATATAATAGATAAGTATTCGTCACTCACAAAATTATTGAGAATTACAGTATGGTTATTAAGATTCATCCGAAAATGTCAAACTAAATTGAATCGGATATCAGCAGAATCAACAATAGAATTCATTACTACTGATGAATTGAAGATAGCTTTATTAATTTGGGTTAAAAATGCACAAAATAAAAACTTCTCCAGTGAAATATGCAGCATTAAAAAACAGCAAAACATAATTAATAAAAGTAAACTATATATGTTAGAACCATTTCTAGATGAATCAGGTGTTCTCAGGGTGGGCGGACGTCTTCAACATGTAAACATCAGTTTTGATCAACGTCATCCCATAATCTTACATAAGGATGATAAAATAAGTTATTTAATTGTGGCACATTATCATCACCAATTACTACATGCTCAAGGACAATTATTAGAAAGTAATATTCGTTTGAAATATTGGATAATAGGAATTAAATATCTAATTAAAAGTTATGTAAAAAAATGTGTTGTTTGTACACGATATCGATCTAAGGCTTGTACGCAAAAGATGGCAAACTTACCAATGTCACGTTTTCAAATAGGAAAACCTTTTCTAAACTCAGGTGTCGACTATGCTGGACCTCTTATCATACGCAGTTGGAAGGGCAGAGGTGCTAAACAACTGAAATGTTACATCGCCTTGTTCATTTGTATGGCCACAAAAGCGATTCATTTAGAATTGGTCGTGGATTTATCAACGGATGGTTTTATCGCCGCATTTAAAAGATTCATAGCACGCAGAGGTAATATTAAAACATTATATAGCGATAATGGAACTAATTTTCAAGGGGCAGTTCGTCATTTACAAGAAGTGTATCAATATTTTCAAAATATTTCCAATAAGGACAAGGTTCATAATTACCTGAGTGAAAATAATATCGAATGGAAATTTATACCACCTTCTGCTCCACATTTTGGTGGCCTGTGGGAGGCAGGTGTGAAGAGTGTGAAATTTCATTTAAAAAGGATAATGACTAATGCCAATTTAACATATGACGAACTCTATACACTTTTGTGTCAAATCGAGTATTATTTAAATTCAAGACCATTAATACCAATTACTAATGATAAAGATGATCTACAGGTATTGACTCCAGGTCATTTTCTGACAGGTAATGCAATGGGTTCGGTTCCAGAAATTCCGTTATCAGATGACATCAAATGTTTCCGTACAAGATGGTTACACGTTCAATCGTTACAGCAACATTTTTGGAATAGGTGGCATAAAGAATATTTATCTACATTGCAACAAAGAACAAAGTGGCTGATTAAAAAACGAAATATACAAGTTAATGATTTGGTTTTGATAGTAGAGCCAAATATTTCTCCCGGTCAATGGATGATGGGTCGTGTGGAAACAACTCAACCTGGAAATGATAATTTAGTTAGAGTAGTTACATTAAGAACAAAGAATGGTATAATCAAAAGACCGATTGCTAAATTGTGTTTGCTTTTATCAGATCAAGATATCATGTAATATTTTATTTTATAATTGTAATACTTAGTAATGTAATTTCAAAAAGATATGTTGAAAAATTAACTTTTCAAGGTGGGCGGAATGTTTAGGATCTATAAAACTAATCGTGAATTAATTATATTCACTTTTCTAAAATGTATAAAATTTCTACTGTGAATATCAGTTTGTAATCATCATCTTTCTTTTATTGTATTTGTATAAAACTATGATATTATTAAAAAACCAGGTTTCTCTGGTTCCTTGTATTATTATTTGAACTCAGGTTACTCTAAGTCCAAAGGAAATATTCTAGAGCTTAGGTTACTCTAATTCTAGAATATAATTGATTGTCAACTAGCTAAAATCAAACCACTCTGAAATTTGGATAGCTAATAATTTTATTTCATTCATCAGCCCTTTATATATTAATCAATACTATACTAAAACTACGTATAACAATTACATATAATAAAATTCAATAATGGTAATCAATACATCAAATTTAGGTAATAAAGTTCTCATAATGTAATTCTATTGAAAAATGTAAATAACATAATTTCAACATTCACATAATATTAAAGGTATCTAATTGTTAATTAAGCATTTTATCATTCATATGTTAATAGTTACATTGACCGTACTTAGTTCAATGCACTGTAAAAAATGCAAGTTATGCATTTATGCGATTAATAATTTTATTTGTTACCTTATAACCTACTTATTATACTTATTATGTTTATTATGCCTTTTATGCTTATTCTGCTTATTCTAACTATGAAGTAATTTATTATGAGTTTAAACATCCTGGCCCCCTTGACGTTACTTAACGTCAAATTGATAGTCTGGTGTCGGTGCGGTTGCTGTGTTTCTTGGCCTTGGTTGAGGAGTGCTTCTTGTAATTCTTACAGCTGTAGTCCGGCCTTGCCAACATTTGGTTGTCAGGTAGATTATTATTACCACCAATATTGCTAATACCGTATAGCTAATCGAGAATTGATGTACATCATGTGGTTGCAATGTACTTAGTTGATTCTGGCTCTCTTTTATGTGTAGTAATTCTTTATTTATCCTTTCAAATTCCCTTTTATGATTTGTTTTTGATAGTCGCATGTTGAAATTTTCTTCATTATTTTCTATGTGTGCCCATGTTAAATTGATCGTTGGTTGAAAGGAACTTGTTGATATTCTGGTTACTATATTATTATTAGCTGTAATTGTTATTTGCTCATCTTTTATTGTACATCCTCCGTTTAATCTAATTAGTCCTGTTCCATTCAATGTTTTTTGAATAAGGTTGTTATTACATACAATTGTAAATTGATATTCCCTATCTAATGCATATAGCCACTGATTTGGTGCTGTTAATTGAATCCATGTCTTGCCTGGTACTGATATACGTACTGCACAGTTTTCCGGTAGGTGTTTTTGTATAAATAAATCTATTTTACAGTCATTGTCCCTTGTTGTTTTAGTTTGAATTGGTCTATGTTGGTTGCATATAAAATGATCGTGATCTGTAGATGCACATTGTAGGAATTCCACTTGTTTCATTCGATAAAATTTAATCTTATAAATATCAACCATTACAAACTCCATCTCTGTGTCTATTGCCACAAATGTATTATTTAGATATATTGGTAATGGGATAAGTCGATATAAATTGAATTCCGTTGTTGTAACTAATGGTATATTTACATCGAATACAATTCTTTCTTCATTTAGATGACACTGTATTATCATAAGTTTATAAAGTAATAATATATCTAATTGTCCTTTTACATTTGGTATAATCGTGTTTGGTAACAAATGTTCCTTTATTATGGAGACTTGCCTTCGTAGTTGGGATGGTGAAATGATTAAGGTATTTATTCTGCCATGTTGTGCGTCAGTTACGATGTCTAGAATTGAATTTTGCATGAATCTACAATCACTAATAAGTGCAGTGACGAAAATTGATAATGTATTGAAATTTTGTATTAGTTTTTGTTGTTTCGATTCTGTGTTCATGTTTTTCATTTTTTCGTACGCAGTTTCTAAACTTTTTTCAATTTCCTTAACTTGATTGAGTCTTTCTTCTTCATTTTTTCTGACTACATTAGTTGTTGCTTCCATTAGCGATGTTTGATTCTTTATTAATCATGTAGGTACATTTCATTACTGTTTACCTTTTCAATAGTTTTGCTTATTTCATTGGCATATTCTTCATCTAAAACTCCAAATAACTTGTTTGCTACTGTCCCTATTGCGTTAAATAGTGCACGTTTTTGACGGTGAGTCTTATGACTAATTAATTCGTTATTGCCCTGAATTTCTTCTAGTTGATGTATGTATTCTTTCGTTATTTCCAGAAAATTCTCATTATGATTTATGGAATTACATAATTTTTTCAAATGTGCTACGGATTGTTGGATGGATGTTATTGCAGCTTTATAGCCCTTTAGATCATAATAAACTACCAGCTTCCAATAGTTAGATATAAGATTAGCCTTACCTACATTTTCAATATATATTCCAGCGTTGTTGTTTAATTCTTGCACTTGTATTTGGTCTACTATGACGGGTGCAGCATATGTTAGTAATGGAAGCATTAGAATAGTTAATAAAAATACTTTTAATGATGGGTTATTACTAGGTGATCTTTTCCGTTTTCTTGATTTATTTTCATCCTCTTTATCATTATTACTTTGATTTTCATCATTTCCTTCTGTCATCCCTACATCCTGTGGTGATTCTTCTTCTGATAGCTCCACTGGTAACGGTGCAAGTGTATGTATTGCACGTCGGAATATACCAATTGATGTTTTTACATCTACCACTCTTATATTTCCATCTTTACCGGGAACAGTTTCCACTATTCGGCCCAATGCCCATTTCAAGGGGGGTAAATTTTCATTTTTTAGTATGACCATCGTGCCTGGTTGAATATTGTGAACTGGACTGTGCCACTTCGCTCTTTTTTGGAGTTCGTTAAGGTATTCTTCTGACCATCTCCGCCAAAATTCATGTCGTAGATAACTAACAAGTTGCCACCTTGTTAATAGTGACATTTTTGGTTGGTCTTGATGTGTGTCTACAGCTGATGTTAGCGGTTCTCCTATTAAGAAATGTGAAGGTGTTAATGCCATTAAGTCACTCGGGTCACTTGATACCGGTGTAAGGGGTCTTGAATTTAGCACTGCTTCAATTTCTGCTGTTACTGTTGACAACTCTTCGTAGGTGAGTGCAGCTGTACCTGTAGTACGTGCTAGTAGCGTCTTAGTCGATTTTACTGCCGCTTCCCATAGGCCGCCGAAATGAGGTGACCGTGGTGGTATAAAGTGGAATTGAATTCTTTTTTCTAGACACATATTCGTTATCTTTTCTTGAGATTTACTGGTCATCATTATTCGTGCTATTTCGTCCAGATGATTCTTTGCACCCACGAAGTTTGTCGCATTGTCGCAATAGATGTTTTCACAAAGTCCTCGTCTTGCAATGAAACGTTTAAGTGCACCAAGGAAGCCTTCTGTTGTTAAATCCGATACGACTTCTAAATGGATAGCTTTTGTGGCGAAACAACAGAATACTGCGATGTAGGACTTTTGTGGCCTTTTTCCACGAATCTTAAAATGTGTATAGATGGGCCCACAAAAGTCTATGCCACAGTTGATAAATGGTCTTGCTCTTCGGATTCTATCTGCTGGTAAATTGCCCATTTGTTGTGTGTATAACCTTGGTCATAATTTTGTACAGCGCACGCAATTTACTACTACAGACCTAGCGATATTTCGACCATTTAGTATCCAGTATTTTTGTCTGGAGATCGCATGTAGAGCTTGAGGTCCTGCATGTAGGTTAGTATTGTGTAAATATATCATCAATAATTTTGCCACAACGTTGTCGGCTGGTACGAGTATTGGATGCTTAGCATTGTATCCAATATCTGCTGCTTCTAGTCTGCCTCCTACTCGAAGTATGCCTTCATTATCCATGAACGGAGCTAATGTTATTAATTTGCTATTTTTGTTTAATGGTCGCTGATTTTTTAGTGCATGAATTTCTTCTTTAAAGCTCATTTGTTGAATTTCCTTCATAATATATTTTGTGGAGTTTTCTAATTCTGCAACGCTTAAAAATGAATTGAATGAATGGTATAGTTTTCCTCCTCTGAACAGTTTTACTGCTCTTAATATATATGCCATAACCCGTTGCAATTTTTTGAATGAGTTATTGTGATTTATTCGATCTATAATATGTTGTGTATGGGTTTGTGTTGTGACAGTTAGTGTAACCTTATTTGGTTTTTCTTCCTGCTCTACTCTAATTGTCTGTGACTTATGAGTTGGCCACATTCTTTTTGGTAGTGTTAAAAATGTCGGACCCTCGAACCATAATTTTGAGTTTTTTAGTTGTTCTGGAAAGAGTCCTCGCGATACTAAGTCAGCCGGGTTTTCCTTTGATTCTATATACTTCCATACCTTATTTTGCGTTAGCTCCTGTATTTGCGTTACCCTGTTAGCTACGAAGGTTTTTAAAATGGATGGATCACCTTGCAACCACGAGATGACAATCTGTGAATCAGTCCAGTAATGAATATCCTCGTATTTAATTTTGATAACTTCCTTGACATATTTTACTAAATTTGCAGTAAGCTTTGCTGCACACAACTCTAACCTTGGGATTGTTGTGTGTTTTACTGGTGCCACCCTAGATTTTGCACAAAACAATCTGACTGTTATCTTGCCTTTTTCGTCCTTAGACCTCAGATATATGGCTGCACCGTATGCCTTTTCGCTTGCGTCGGAAAAAGCGTGAAGCTCCACATTGTTAGGTTTTTCGGTATTAAACATATGCCTATTAAAACTAACATCACTGAGTTTAGGTAGTTCTTTCCTGAATTGTGTCCACACTGTATGGAATTCTACCGGTAATTCTTCATCCCAATCAATTTTTTGTTTCCATAATCCTTGTAAGAAAATTTTACCCATCACAACAACGGGATTAACAAGGCCGAGCGGATCGAAAATACGGGCTATATCGGCTAGCACTGTTCTTTTAGTAATATTTTCGAAATCCTTCAACGATGTTGTAATCTTGAATACATCTGCAACAGGATGCCACACCATACCTAGTGTCCGCACGTGCTCATCTCCTAGATCGTTGAAATCTAGTTGAACCTCTAAATCCTTATTTGGTAAAGCTTGTACTAGTGCTGGGTGGTTGGCACACCATTTACGTAATTCGAAACCTCCTTCCTTCAACAAGGAGCGTAATTGTGATTGTTTTTGAAGCGCTTTATTCAAGTCATTGCTACCAGTCATGACATCATCCATGTAGAAGTCCTTAATTGCCGGTGTTGCATATGGGTACTTGTGTCCTTCTTCCTCTGCTAATTTCTTCAAGCAGCTTACTGCTAAGAATGGCGCGGCCTTTGTGCCATATGTAACA
Source organism: Bombylius discolor (assembly GCA_939192795.1). NCBI lineage: Eukaryota > Metazoa > Arthropoda > Insecta > Diptera > Bombyliidae > Bombylius > Bombylius discolor. The sequence goes on along the minus strand of OW584240.1, from coordinate 18,626,158 downwards.
GTGCATAACTGATAATATCTGATTACATCATTTGGATGTTTTCTCCACATTATAAGTTGTAGGTTACGATCTTCCTCTGCCACGAGAACTTGTCTGTACATTTTTGTAATGTCCGCAGTGAATACGTATTTTTTCAATCTGAAGCGCAAAACTATAGCTAGCAGATCGTCTTGAATTTTTGGACCAATCAACATTATATCATTTAATGAAAGATTATTGGAAGTTTTTGCGGAGGCATCAAAAACTACTCGTAGTTTTGTTGTGCTACTGGTAGGTTTCAAAACATAATGATGAGGTAGAAAACAATACGGTGAACTAAGTTTCTTTGGATCTAATTCCTTCATGTGACCTAATTTTAAATATTCCTCTAGAAATTCGTTATATTGTTCTTGTAATGAGGGTTCGCGTTGTAGTTTTTTCTCCATACTGATTAGTCGTTTGTAAGCGATTTCTTTCGATTCTCCTAGTAATTTTGGATCAGTTAGTATCGGCATATTTACTATAAAACGTCCTTCATGATTTCGACTTGTAGTAGAGTTGAAAAATTCTTGACATTTGCGATCATTGTCCGACATTCTTGGATTATCTGGACATTCTTCTATTTCCCAAAATCGTTGCAATTATTTTTCTAATTCCATATTTGTTATGCCACAGAATGGTTTGTTGTAATCCATACTAGCCACCTTTCCTAAAACCATCCAACCGAAGGTTGTATTTTGTAATATAGGCAAATTATCGTCCAGTTTCATTTGTCCATTTCTCACAATTTCACCATATAATTCTGCACCTAGTAAAATATCCACCCTTTGCGGTTTGTTGAAGGAGGGATCAGCTAATTGAATATTTGTTGGCATACTCCAGTTGTTAATATTAATGAATTGATGTGGTTGTTTTGTTCCTATTTCTTTAATTACGTATACCTCCAGTTCTAATATCATACTGTTACATCTTGATTTTAATTTTATATTGAGCTTATCCTTGATTCTCAATTTTTTATCTCCGATTCCTGAAATGTCAATATTAACTGGGGTATTAGTAAAATTCAATTTTCGTTGTAATTTTTCAGTAATTAAGTTTATTTGTGATCCAGAATCTAACAATAAACGGCCTGGTACAGCTCGTCCATCTTTATCCATAATGTCCACTAAGGCAGTTCCCAAAAATACATAACTGTCATTAATTTTAGTTTCAGTTGGTTGCGAAGCTAAATTACATGTGGTTATATTTGCATTATTTGAAGTTGGTGATTGTTTAGTTATCGATTTGTCCGTTTTTTGATCTCCCTTTGATATAGATGACATATGTAGTAAGGTGTTATGCTTCTTACCACATTTCAAGCATGATCTTGATGAGCACTGAGATGCATGATGTCCAAATTTTAAGCAATTAAGACATAAATTAAGTTCCTTTGTTTTGAGATTTCTGTCATGCGCAAAAAAGTTTTTAAATTTTTCACAAAAATAAATTGCGTGGCCTTGTTTACAGACTGGACACCCAGTTGACTTGTTGGTAACTAAAACAGTTGGTTTATTGGAATTTTGGGACATCTTTTGACCACTCGGTTTTGAACCGAGAGCCTCTAATGCCTGAAATCGATTTTCTAAAAACTTCAATAACTGCTCAAGTGATTGGAGGTCCTTTGGCGATTTTAAAGATTGTTCAAATAATGCGTGCGTATTTCTATCTAATTTTTTCATCAGAATGTGCATTATCATAGGATCCCAGCAATTTTCTACTTCTAAACCTAAATTCTGTAATCCTGATAAGCATTCTTTAGTGGTATCGTGCAGTACTTTTAATGCTGAAGCATTTTCATTGCTGATAGCTGATTGTGACATTAGTCTTTCCAATAATGCATTAACTAACAATCGTTTGTTCTCATATCTGTTAATTAATGTATTCCATGCTATTGGGTAGTTTTTTTTTTTTTTTTTTTTTTTTTTTTTTTTTTTTTTTTTTTTAAGGAAGCTGGTAGTTATTATCAGTTACTGTGAAGTGCGTAATCAATTTTTCAGCTTCGCCAGTTAAGTTCGTTTTTAGATACCATAATTTTTGCGCAGATCCCATTGATTGGTTATGAACCATCTGAACAAACAAGTCGTGAAATTGTCTCCACTTCAAATAATTTCCATCAAATTTAGGAAGTGAAATTTTTGGAAGCCTTACTGTAGAACTTCCTTGACCTTGTGGTGTCGCTTCATGAATTGTGTTTTGTTCTGAATGAGCTTGTATTGTATTCGATGCCTCATCAAGTTTTTGTTGCAATGATATTAAATATTCTTGTACCTTGTTTTCCATGTTAAAATAGTTATCTGGGTTGTAACCAAATATGGTCACATTATCTGCCAGTTCACATATATTAACATGGGTTAATAGTATTTGATTCCAATATTGTTTTATTGTATCAATTTTCATACAATAATATTGTTTTGATTGTTGTTCTGTAACCTTGATTCCTTTTAGGGTGTTATCAAGTGCCTTTATGTTAAAATTTTGTCTTCTAATAAGTTTAGAAGCTATTTCCATATTATTTTCGCCTTTATTTGATGTTATTGATAACTCTGATGTTGCTTGTGCAGATTTTGCTGGCTGCTGTTGCGCAGTAGCTCCTATTGATAGATCTGTAGCATACTCAATGAGATTTACAATCTCCGTTTTACATTTTTCATAAGCAGTTTTTACTCTATCATAATAATTGCTTATGAAGTATTGATGTCCAGTCGCATTTTCAAATTTTCTAAATTTGTCATCGTTTTCTTCAAACTTGGTCCATGCCTTGTCTAATTTTGCTAATTTTTCTTCCAGATATGGAACCGTTTTCTTGTCAGGAGAATCGTTATTGTATGTTGTGATGACGGTTTCAATTTCCTTGCCAAGTGTTGTTTGGGACATTGCCAACGTATCCATTGTTATGCTCATAATGCACTAACAGTTATATGTATTTTGTTTTCTTTCAAAAAAAAAAAAAATATATGTATCTCCTTTTTTTCCAAAAAATATGTATTATTTTTTTTTATATATATACGAATATTAGTAGCGATTAAAACACAAAAATGTACTATTAACCAGTGATTAAATTGATTATGTCAGTAAAATTGTATTATCAACAGCGATTGAATTGATTTTGTCTGTCTCAAGACCTTATGCGTATCTGTTTTTGATCAATTACTATTCAATAATTGATCACGTCGGGGTCACCAAAAAATATGTATAAAACTATGATATTATTAAAAAACCAGGTTTCTCTGGTTCCTTGTATTATTATTTGAACTCAGGTTACTCTAAGTCCAAAGGAAATATTCTAGAGCTTAGGTTACTCTAATTCTAGAATATAATTGATTGTCAACTAGCTAAAATCAAACCACTCTGAAATTTGGATAGCTAATAATTTTATTTCATTCATCAGCCCTTTATATATTAATCAATACTATACTAAAACTACGTATAACAATTACATATAATAAAATTCAATAATGGTAATCAATACATCAAATTTAGGTAATAAAGTTCTCATAATGTAATTCTATTGAAAAATGTAAATAACATAATTTCAACATTCACATAATATTAAAGGTATCTAATTGTTAATTAAGCATTTTATCATTCATATGTTAATAGTTACATTGACCGTACTTAGTTCAATGCACTGTAAAAAATGCAAGTTATGCATTTATGCGATTAATAATTTTATTTGTTACCTTATAACCTACTTATTATACTTATTATGTTTATTATGCCTTTTATGCTTATTCTGCTTATTCTAACTATGAAGTAATTTATTATGAGTTTAAACAGTATTCAAAAGTATATATGTAGTATATATTGTAAGTAGTATGGCGTTTAGAGTAGTCAGTTGTCAAAGATAGGTAAAAGTAATCGGTCGATAAATATAAATTATAATAAACTTGGTCATTAACGCGAAATAAATATATTAAAAATAATTTATTGTTGTTTTGTGTCAAGTAAACATATTAGTACGGTTGTGTCGATTCATTAAATTTGCTTCGATTCCAATTACATTAAAAACATTGAATTTGAGTACTTAACTCAGAATATCACATACACCATTATTATGTAAATGTATTATTTTTACTAATTATTATTATTATTTTTTTTTTTTTTTTTAATAATTAATTAATTATGTATATACTTTCCTTTTTTTCTTTTTAGCTATATTTTTTTCTATTTTTAAAATTCATCTATGAAAATAAATTGTTCAAATATAATGTTATTAAGAATTATATTCATTTCATTGATAAATTAATATCAAAAATAATATACTTCAAGTGATTTTATTTTCTATTTTATTGATTTTAATAATATTTATTTTTGTGAAAATTTTATATATATTTGTGTTTAATTTCAAAAATAAAGAAAATTTAACAAACTTTTTAAGGAATTTTTTTATTTTTTTAATTTTAAAGTTTGCACATTTTAAAATTGAAAATGACAACATTAAGACACAATAGAAAAAGGCATGATTTATGTTGATTTTTATTGATTTTTTTTTTTTTTTTTTTTTATACTAAAATTTTATGTTGTGCACATTTTTATTATTTCTTTTAAATATTATCTTCAATTAAAGATAATAAAAATCATAAATTTAAAAGAAAAGAAAATGATTTTATTTATTATCAAAAAAACAAACAAAAAAAATAATAATTTTATGTTTACTTTTTTCCTGTTTTTTCTTCTTTTTATTTTTGTTACAACACAACAGGTTAATAATTCAGAAATTGCACAAATCTTAAATTGCTTATGTTACTTAAAATTTTTTTTTTCTTTATTTCTTTCTTTCTTTTTCACAGATTTCTGTTACATAATCACTAATTTCGAATAGTAATCACAATCTCTATTATTTAACCTCAATATAAAAATTAAACTTTTCTTGGAAATGCCAACAAAAGGAATAAATTGAATTAGTTCAACAAAACCTTTTTTTTCTAGGGTTCATTCTTTTAGTTCTTTTTTTCTTTCTTTCTCCGTTTTCTCCTCTTTTCCTTCTCTCTCTCCTCCTCTTCCCCGTAATTTATAAAAGAAAATTCACCTTTTTTTTTTTTGGAAATAAATTTTTTTTTTTTTTTTTTTTTTAATAAGATGTTTTAAATTTTATAATTTTTCTTTCTTTTTTTATTCTTTGATTATTAGAAACTTTTAATTTTGATTTATTTTATTAACACTATAGTTAATTATTTTATTTAAATATACACCACATAATCACTTTTAGTTAACTTATCCCGAATCTACTAGAATGATGATAAGAACGATAATGATGTATTGATTAATTTTAATCATAGCATTGATTACGTTAAATATGCGTAGCATTTAATTTATATTTATTTATATGTTATATATCTCTTTATGCTTTATCTTCTTTCTTGTATCTTCTTATTTTGTCGCTACTTTAACATTCGAAAAAAAAACTTCACAAGTTATACATATTTTTTTCCGTTTTTTATAACTCACCTTTTGTTCTCTTTTCATTTTAAATTCGTTTAAAATTCCGAACAAAATCAAAAGGAAATCAAGATTTAGATATTAAAAAAAAATGATTTTTTAAGAAATTTCAATCGATTATTCCTTTCTTTGATTTTTTTTTTCTCATCTATTATAATTTAATTTTCTTGAAATTCGCGTTCGCGTTTTTTTATTTGTTTTTCTGTTTTTTTCTTTTAATATCACTTTAGTTGCCTTACAAAAAAAATCCAATTTTTACATAATTTTAAGATTTACCGAAAAAAAATTTAAAATACCAATATACTTGTATTTGGAGAATTCCACGCAAATCGACCACTTTTTTCCTTAAAATTAATATTAATAAAGCTGGTAGAGATAAGTATATATCAATTTTTGGTGTATCTAGTTTTAAATTATTTACGATATCACGATGAGGAACAGTATTAAAAACAAAATGTTTGCTACTTATCAGTAGAAATTCGTTTCGCTGTCACACCCGTTACAAAATATGTCACACCCGTTACATTTCTTTTTTTTAATTATGAAAAAAGTATTGCATTGTTCCTCGTCAAATTTTTCCAAAAGATTCTTTCAAGTTTCTACAATATAATTAAAAATAATTTTTGGAATTGTTTATATGAAAATTTTATGATATTCAGTGAAATAGACGAAAATCCGTGAAATTCAAAATCTTCAGCGTCACACCCGTTACGCTACTAAAGTGACGATTCTGATTAAGAATATTTGAATTTTTCTGTTTTATCGTAGCCGTCGTTTGCTTTCACTAGAGGGCATATTAGGAACATTTAAGTTTAATCAGAGTGCAATTGCTCTACGAGTTTTCAATATTTAAGAGTCAGCATGTCACACCCGTTACAAAATGGAATTCCCCATTTGCAGACTGTAAACCCAAACTGAAAGAAAAAGCCACTGTTAACAGACGTACTTCCCTTATATACAGCGTTGCCGTTTTTAAAAATTATAGTGTGTAGTAGACGTACTTTCTCTTAGAATTTCTAAAAATATCAAGGAAAATCAATTAATTGAGTATAATTACATTAAAATTTTATAATCGAGAGAAAAAACTAAATAAATATCTCAAAACGAACTTAGGGTTCAATTCTATAACGTTATTAAAGTTTTTTTTTAAAATCAAATACAAATTTTAACTATCAGAAAAGTTAAATTATACTTAACTGTGAGAATATTTCATAACAGCTCAGTTAAATTTTATATTCTATTACCAAATTTTTTGTCAAAACTTCTTTAGATTTAACTGAACTGAGTTTAAAGGACTATTGTGAATGAAATGAATAAAATATTCACATTTGTTGCATATTTTAATGAATATCATTTTTTTTAAAAATTAATCTGATAATATTACCAGGAGCCCATAACTCAAAGCGTAGTACAAATCTTAAAAAAAATTTAAAATTTATTTTTTGCAGCCTACTATGTATAAGCAAAAAAAATATTTATTATATACTATACTTTAGTTTACTATGATCAAAAATTATGAAATTTATTTTATATTTCAATTTCTTTGACATATTCTTCTTTATTTCCATTAAACGAAAAAGATGTAGTAGAATTGTTCGAAGCATGATTTTACGTGTAGTAGTGTAGCAGAATTCCAAAAAACTGAAAAAATGTAGTAAATCTACTACATATGTAGTAGAACGGCAACATTGCTTATATACCCTATTTCGATTAATTACATTGCTCATCTCTTAATTGGAATTAAGCGATATTTAAGAGATAATTACGCATTAAAGAACATCTAGGTATATGAACTATTACCGAATCTTCTAGTATATTCCATATATTACTTGATGAGTAATATATAGAGAGTAGGTAAAATCAGCGTATTGGGTACTTGACACAGTGTGTGTGTGAATTGAAATTAGTATATCATTATGCTATTTACATGAGTAAATAGACCATAATGAATTTATGTGGGTCAATTACGATGTAATGCATTTTATATGGGACCTTTTATATGGGATTTAAATAGAATATGAAGTATGACGTATTACCGTCGGCAAATATCATTGCTTACATTTTTTTTCTGTAAGAGATTTTAAAATTTGGGATTGTAATAAAATGAAGGTAAGTAAAAGATAAGAGAATTTTGATGAAGAGAAGACAAAAAACAATTTTTTAAATTGATTAATTCTCTTATGTGTTCCTAGAAATCGTATGATTTTCTAAAATATAATAGAAAATCACACCATTTCCAAAACAAAGAAATGGATTATGAATTTTGTTGCGCGTGTGCAACGGATATTAGATTACAGTTCATTTATTGGAAATTTAAGTTGCAATTCCAATAAATTGCAGACTTTATTTTTCCAATACGAACTGAATTTAGAAATATTTAATGTACTGCCAACTGAATATGTACAGTGGCGTACAAAAAAAATTGACCTATAAAAAAATTAATATACACTCCCCGACACTTGATTAAGAAACACTTTTTTTTGCCTGTATTTCTACCTGTATAGGGTGATCCTAAAAATTATTGATAAGAAATGGTTTTGTTTAGGGTCTTCAATAAGAAAATAAGGTAACTATGGAAATTCCCTCAATTAGCAAAAATTTTAGGACACTTTTCTCAAAAAGGTGTATAAAAAGCGCGACACATGTTTAAGAAAAGGTAAAGAAAAATAAATAAAACACTTAAAAATCGTATTTTTTAAATATTTTTTTTTATAAATAGTGTGTATGTTTACCATTGCTACTAATCAATCCAAAAATTCTGTTCTGTAATGACTGGTACAGGGTGGTTATTAAATTTTGTGGAATGGAATTCCAGGCAAGTAAAATTGACTCTGTAAGATCTTCTACATTATTAAATTGCTGCCCTGATACATAAACACGTCGTGGTAGAAAGCCCTAAACATTTTCTATTATATTTTAATCTGGTGGCAGTGACGGCCATTCCATAAAATTAATTTCTTGCTCCCTAAACCATTGTTGGACCAGCGTTGCTGAGTGAAATGGATCGTTATCTTGTGTAGAACGTTGTGCTATTTTAACTTTCTGGTTGCTGACAACATCTAAACACTTTTTCGCATCCACACGACCATGACAAATTTTAATCTCGACTGGTCCACGTGAAGAAATGGCACCCCATATCATTACCGAAGCACCTCCTTGTTGTCTTCGTACTAATATCAACTCTTCTATGTGTCTGTGAGTCAACGCTGGCTTTCTTTCGATTTTTAACCTTTTAATTTTAAATTAACTTTTTCAGGATTCTCTGAATAGTGCGTACTGATGCGTTGGTACCAACTGTATCCCTAATTTGCCTCGCCGTCATGGTAGAATTAGAAGCACCCCTTAAAATTCTTCTTTTTTCCACTTCCGTTGCAGCCTTTTTTGTGCTGCCTTTTCTATTGTTGCAGTAGTTTTCTTTGTTTTTCAAATAATTGTTAATAACACAAATGCTACGTCCTATTTCCGCTATAATTTCTCTATAATTTTTATTTACGGAACTCAAAGCCTCAATTTTTACTTGCCTGGAATTCCATTCCACAAAATTTAATAACCACCCTGTACCAGTCATTACAGAACAGAATTTTTGGATTGATTAGTAGCAATGGTAAACATACACACTATTTATTAAAAAAAATATTTAAAAAATACGATTTTTTAAGTGTTTTATTTATTTTTCTTTACCTTTTCTTAAACATGTGTCGCGCTATTTATACACCTTTTTGAGAAAAGTGTCCTAAAATTTTTGTTAATTGAGGGAATTTCCATAGTTACCTTATTTTCTTATTGAAGACCCTAAACAAAACTATTTCTTATCAATAATTTTTAGGATCACCCTATACAGGTAGAAATACAGGCAAAAAAAAGTGTTTCTTAATCAAGTGTCGGGGAGTGTAGCTGTCGCAACAACATATTAATAAACAAATATATTTGGTTGAGGTTTAAAAATACTGTTGTAATACAAAACTCAGCTTTACACCATGTACGTTGTAATACGTAGTATTTTTGCGTTTTGAAACTAACTTTTTTTAATTATAACTGAAAAAACATATACTTACGAAATCAGAAACAAAAGTACAGTTTCTATCATTGCTGGATAATTTATTTTCAAAGTCTGTTAAGCCTTCAACAGTACTGAAAGGAAGAAATTCAGAGCATCTGAACTTGTTTGGTAGAGATGACGATGATGTTAATGGTAGATTATTATTATTTTGATTGCAGCCATTCAAAATCAGATCAACAGACTTTTGAAGTTTGTCTATTTTATTCAATAGTTCTTCATAAACATTCTCCGGTAGAAGTATATATATAATTAATGTTGGCCGCATTTGAAAAATTCTGTTCGTTGATCGGTGCATCAGTTGAATTTACCACGACATTTTTATTAACCACAGTTTTGGTTTTGATTTTCAGTGGCAATGACATCTGATAAATTCTGGTAGATAAGCACATCACTTAAATTCTCATTGTTTCCACTAATTATCGGATCCTCAGTGGGTTTAATTTGAGAAAGTGGATTTGAAACTGTAGGTCGTTCAACTTCAATTTCACTATTATCAGTACTTGAGCTGATAACACTTTCGTTCAAAATGTTATTATCAGTTTCTAAATCATCAGTTTCTATATCTGATTTATTAATATTTATTATTTTGTCCATATCTTTTTTCGCTAGTTCGTAATCATCTGAAAAATTAACAAATAAACAAATAAAGAATGTACATACTATCCATACTATCCATTTGTACATAATTGATTTATAATATTGTAATTAAAAATTCAGCTTACCATATTCTTTTGAAAAAATAGGCTTTATTTTATATGTCCTCCATTTGTTCTTAGGGAAATAATTTTTTTTAATATATTGCTCTGATAAATATTTGCTCCATTTCACCTGCAATTTTATATTTATAAAATGTGTCACAGTTTTGTTTTTAAATTCTCTTACCTCATTATTATTAACCCAGTTTGTCGGGATAATAGCACAAGTTTATGAATCAAAAAATTCGAAGATTTTGTAAACCATGTTACCACACTGATGTTTAAACAACACTGTTGCTTCGCACTTATGTATATCGTTATTATCGTTATACATCTTTATACATCGTGAAAAATATACTGTTATTCGATATGCAACTTTATACAACAATAACGATCGTTATACACTCAGCCGAAGTAAATCGTTAGCTTTATAGTTCGTTGTTTGTCGATGTATAACTTTAAAAGACGTGGAACTTCGATATTCGTAGATAACGATCGATATAAGTACTGCTTTAAAAATCGTTGAAAGATAATAATTTGAAGCTATCTATATAGAACTTAGAGCGTCTTTATTTGTCTTTATGAAGCGTGATCTGACTAGGCTTAACTTTATAGAAGAAGCAAGTTGCTTAACGACTGGTTGCACGGGGAGTATTATGTCTTTGTTTGAAATTTGATATGTTTTTCTGTTTTTGTTTTTATCTTTTTCATATGTATAGTATGTACATAGCTACTTGGGTGTTACATAGTACAGTACTTGTAACTGTTTTGCAATTGATTTCTGAGTCAGCAATTCTTCATTTACCTTGCACTTGAATATATATTTATATAATATTGTTGATGTAGGTCAGGGTTTGAAGAAAAAGCAATTCTGATTTCAATCGTTAAATTGTTTATAGATGGTAGTGTAATTAAAATATACATACATACCAGTGGCGTCTCGTGACTTATTCACCTGGGTGTGCTACAGGGTAATTGAGAAAATTTAAGAAAATAAATATGTATACATATATGTATGTAGTTATCCACTAGCTCAACAAAGTATTCGTGCAGTACAAATATTTTTAATTTATCCTAAATAAAAAAAAATTTTTACAATAAAAGTATGAAACAAAATACTAAAAATAATTCTTTATTCTTATAACAACATATTTACGAAACAAACAGTCAACATTAATATCAAAAAAATTACAAAACAAACAGTTAAAAATTTCAGCTTCAATTTTTATTCCAATAAAATATTTGGGCAGTATGAACATTTTAAAAAATAAGGTGCTTTTTGTCAAAGTCAGTACTTTGTTGAACCTCCTTTATGTTTTTTAACTTCTTTGAGTCTTTTCAACAAGCTTTAACCCTTCGTTATAATTTAAATTATACACCCACTCATCCATTTTTAATGACTCAAATCGGTGCAATACAGTACGAGTAGTTAAAGTTTAAAGTTGGCAAAAAAAAATATAAAATAATTCAATATGTGAAAAATATGTGACGTTTCATACAAACAATTTTTTAATTCAATATTTCACTTGGCTTGGCTTTGTCTATAGATGTGACTTTGATTTTGAAGTTTGTTCGAACTTCTTACAGAACCAACTTTATAATATAAAAGCGTACATTTTTTAAAGTTGCAAGGTTGTTAAAAATAACATTGAGTCTAATTGTAACTTGGGTTCTGCTTCAGAATTGAACACCTTCATTATATAACAACTGTATTGTTACAGTACGAGAACAAAGTCTCAAATTTCAACGCATAGGATTGAAAAGTATTAAAGTTCTTCTTGAGTAGAACTTCAATACATTTTGATAGAAATAATACTGAATGAGGTTGGGTTCTACATCAGAGCTTCACACCCTGGTTGTATATTATTTATATTGTTTATATTATTTACGAAACGAGGACGGCTTCAAATGCACATCACTGAATGTGAGGCTGGGTTCTACATTATAATAGAACACTCTAGCTTTATATGGACATTACTATTGAAGTTATGAAAATTATTTTGAAGTTATCAATTTTTTTTTAAATTTGCTTTAGATTATATGGGTGTTCTGTGAACACCTTAAACACCTGGACGAGACGCCACTGATACATACATATATACATATATACAAATGGTCACTGTCGTTTTAAAAGAAAATGCTTTTGTTTTGAATGTTCTTAGTTCTTGTACAAGGTATAATAAAAAAGAAAATTTTTTATTTTTCTCAAGAATGATTATATATTTTTGTTCTGTTCGAGTGGATGATTTTTTCTTTGTTGCCTAACTGAATTTTAAGATTTACAGGTGAAGTTATTTCTTTAATTTGATAAGGACCTATCTAAAGTGGAGATATTTTGTTTTTTCTTGTTTCATTAAAAGTACATAATCACCTACTTTAAACTTATTAACTTTTAAATTTTTATCATAATTTCTCTTTGTTACATGCTTGCTCTGCATTAAATTTTGTCTTGCAATTTGATGGGTTTTTTGAATTTGATATCTTAATGTATAAAAATAATTTTCATGATTGTAAATTGGTTGTGGAGTTCGTTTAACATTTGTTGGTAATTCGGCAGTAAAACCGAAAAGACAATCCATAGGTGTTAATTGCGTTTTGAGGAATTTGAGGAATCTTCTTTTGAAAAACTTCTTAAGTATTCCGCTAATGGTCTATGTTAACGTTCAAGAGTGATAGGCTGACGTTTGTAATTTTTTGATTTTTAGAAAATTACATAATTTTTTAAAAAATTTTTGTTTTCTTGGTCTGTAATTAATTTTTTTGGTATACGATATCGTGTTATTATTTCTTTATAAAATATTTTTGCGACGGTTTGTGCTTCACAATCAGGCATTGCATATAGCTACATCTATAAATCGTGTTAAATCGTCTTCGAATGTTAGAATGTATTTGTTTCCTTGTTCCGTTACTGGTAATGGTCCTACAATGTCCAAATGAACTTTGTCAAAAGGTTTTTCACTTGTATCTGTAATCATCATAGGCATCTTAGTTTTTGCAGTTTGCTTATTTACTTGACATTCTGGACAATTTTTGATATAGTTTATAATATCCTTGAGCATTCCTTTTCAACGATATTGTTTTCTTATTCTGTAGTAAATTTTTGCAATTCCTTGATGACCTCCAAGTGAATATTTATGAAAGGTGTTTAAGACATCCTTAATATCTTTTGTGTCCGTAATTATTTCATAGTTTTTTAATCCTTCGTTATTAGATGTAGTTAGTATTTCGGAATCATCAGATATAATTGTTGATTTTGTTTCAGAAAGAACGTCTTGATCTTTATTCTCTATCATGACGTTTGGATATAAATTTTTATTATAGTTTTCTTTTTTTTCGTGATTTTCTTTTCTTGCTTGTGCTCGAGTAACTATGTTAATGTTTTTGTCTTCAGAAATTCGACTTAGAGCATCGGCGTTACTATTTTTCTTCCCAGGTACTTTATTTCATATTCATATTCTGAAAGCTTATGATGAAAACGCATTAATCTTGAAGTAGCGTCTTCCACATTGAATACTCCAATTAATGGTTGGTGATCTGTAAAAACTGTAAACTTTTTGCCTAATAAATAACAACGGAAATTTTTAACAGCCCATACTACAGCTAAAAGTTCTCTTTCTATTGTACTTCTTAAGATAATATGGCTCCTAAAGCTGTACCACTTGCATCTGTAGTTAATCTAAACGGTTTGTTAAAGTCTGGATAAGTTAGAATTGGTGGTGTAATTAGAGCAGTTTTAAGTTTTTCGAATGCATTTTCGCAATTCTCATTCCAAACAAATTTTTGATTTCCTCTTAATAATTGTGTTATAGGTTCTGCAATTTTTGAAAAATTAGGTACAAATTTTCTATAATAGTTAGCTAATCGTAGAAAAATTTGAACTTCTTTTATTGATTTTGGTCTTGGGTAATTTTTAACACAACTAACTTTTTCAGGATCCGGTGAACAACCGTTTACAGAACATTTATGGCCCAAAAATATCACTTCTTTTCGTAAAAAGCTATATTTACTTGGTTGCAATTTTAAATTTTACTGGTGTAATCGTTCAAAAATTTCTCGTAATTTTTTCAAATGATCTGGTAAGGATTTTCCTAGTACGATGCAATCATCAAGATAAGCTAGTGAATGAATCCCTTGAAATCCTGTTAATATTTTATTCATGGTTCTTTGAAATGTTGCCGGTGCTGTTTTTAGTCCAAATGGCATACGTAAGAATTCGAAATGTCCATAAGGAGAACTGAAAGCGGTTTTTCCCTATCTTTCGGCTCCATTGTTATTTGATGGTATCCGGTATAACTGATCCAGAATGTCTTCAATTCTCAGTAATGGATGTGCATCGCTTATAGTACAATCATTTAATTTTCGATAGTCGATGACCAGTCTCCATTTCTTTTTACCATCCTTTCCGGCCTTTTTCGGTACCAGGAGCAGAGGGGAATTCCATAGATTACTACTTGGAACTATTATTTCGTCCTGCATCATTTGTTATATTTGTTTATTTACTTCTTCTTTATGGATTTGTGGTAAGTAACCTATATTGTCGTTGATTAATTGGTGCATGATTTTCCTTCGTTTGGATTTTATGTGTTGTTACGTTTGAATATGATAGTTTATCACCTTCGAGATGGAAAATATCTTCGTATTCCTGACATAATTTTTTAACTTCATCTTTTTCTTCCTTATTATGACTATCATCAAATGATAACTCCTTTTCCAGTTTTTCAATTCTAGACAGTTCTTCTAAAATGTTGTTGTTATCTTTTATTTTTTCTAATGAACATATGTGATAATTAGATAAAGGTTCTAATTCTGGTTTAAAATTTTCAGTTAAAACAGTTTCTAAGCGAGTACTTATGAAATTAATTTTTGTAGTATTATTATGTTTGTTTAATATAGCATTTGGAATAAAAATACCTTTTTCAATTTCTTGAGCATGACAAATCATTTCCTCAGTAGTATTTAATGTAGATATAGATATCTCTCGTATAACATTAGATCGTGGAGGTAATTTGATTATAATTTTCTTATTTATTGTATTATTAGTAATAATTTCGCTTTCTTTCTTAATTTTTTCACTTTTTGAAATTTGTCGAGATAATAAATTATTAATAGGATTAGAGTTAAGTTCTTCATTCGTATTTTCATCGTTGTTTGAAAAATAAATTTTAATATTTTTTGTATTTTCTTATGTAATAGGAAAATGTATAATATTCTTTCTGAACACAAGATATTTGTACTATTCCATAGAAAATCTCTGCCTAATAAACCATCAAATGGAATAGAATTTGTATTTTCTGTAATTTGAAATAAACAATTTATTCCATTTCCTAATAAGAATTTCGTTTTACAGGTACCTAAGAGCACTGCCTCCGTAAAGACCAGTAATTTGGACTCTTTCTAGAGGGTTAATTACGACGTTGTCAATAAGTACGTGACTTTTCAAAATGCTTACTTTTGCACCAGTATCAACCAATAATTTTACAGAACCTTTTTGTGTACAGGGTAATGGTAATTTGACCACCGCATCACAAATGGTGATATTTGCTGGAAGACATAAACTAATTTGTTTTAAAGTATCTGTATTTTCTGTTTTAATTGAAATAGAGTTATGTAAATTTGAGTTGTTGTTATTATGTGACTCAATATTTGCGGCAGTAATTATTTTTCTTTTTTTATAAGGAATTACCGAATTTGTTTTTGTATATGTATTTTTATTTTTTGAATGTGTGCATTCAACTTTCTCGGGCTTGTTCAAAACCTACTATAATAAAAGCCTGGTAGTAGGTTTTTGTATGTATTGGATAGAAGATATACTAGTCAGCTGTCAAATGTCAATCTTCTATTGATGTTGTAGGTACGTAGCAGAATAAATTGTGGAAAATTTGTGATTTTTATTAAATTTAAATTTCAGAAATACAAAATACACAATATTTGGGAAGGAAATTTGAAGAAAACTATCAGGCAAGTAGCATTTTGCTTTTTTCAATATATTTTTTTATTAGGTTATCGAAGTTTGTTTATATAAAATTGTGATAGAACCACGAGTTTTTTTTTTTTTTTTTCAAATAATCAACTAAACGCGTTTATAAACATGCCTAGTCCGTGTTGTGTGCCGTCTTGTTTATCTAATTACGGGTCATCAATTAAGAAAAGCAAACCAATATCAGTTTTTAAATTTCCAAAAGATGATACTTTAAAACAAAAATGGTTAAAAGCAATTCCTCGAAAAAATTGGGCTCCATCGGTTTCTCGCGATTTATATCTTAAAATTTGTTTAAGATTTTCAAATATTCTTTTGAATAATTTTGTTAAGGGAATAAACAATAATATAAAAATATATAATGAAAGAAAACTCGCGGTTTTTAAATAGTCTGTGATTTTTAAGTTCCTTAATTTTTTTTCTTTAAATAAGATTTATTTTTTATTTTATTGTTATCGGTTTTTGATTATTGTTATGTTCTGTTTTGTGTTATGTTTATTTTCATTTTTTATATATGTTTTAGAAATATTTTGTTATATTTTCATTTATTTATTTTGTTATGTTATGAGCTATTTTAATTATTATTAATTTATTTTAATTTTCTTTTCTAATTTTTTTTCTAACGCCGAGAAATTTGGACCTTTGCCCTGAAACTCTTCAAGTTCAAAGTAAGTTTCTTCAGTTCACAATAAAATCTTTAAATTAATAAAATTTTATTTCATTTCAGTTTCAGTTTCGTATTAGGATGCAGTTTTCAATCCGTTTTCCCGTATCTGGATAGAATTTAAGAGAATTAAATTTGTTTTTTAATTTAAATTTTTGAATTATTTTTTTAATGATTATTTTTTTTGTTTATTAAAATTATAAATTATTTACTAATTTTTAATAAAACATATTTATGTTAAAATTTTGGTGTTAGCTGGTTTTATTTTTTTGAGGTTATACATTGTGTGGGAAAATTGTAACAATATTATTACAATGTGTATAAAATTGATACATAAACTACATGTTTTTGTACCTCATTTGCTACATGCAATATCAATAATGTAACTAATATAAAGTTTTGACAATCAAAATGACAACTAAACCAACAGCTTAGTATATCTTCAATTTTTTTTCATGTGTTAGTGACAGCAGTCACAGCCAGGCTTTTATTATAGTAGGTTTTGGCTTGTTCCATGAGTGCGATAGCCGATAGGTTTACCCGTTCTAGTTTTCCGAATTATTTCTTTCCTCCTATTCATTCCTTTTTTGCCCTACATACGTTTATTGAATGAGAATATCTCGAACACCAGCCACATTTTTCCTTATTTTTATTATTATAATATTATTATAATTATGATTATTATTATTATTGTTATTACTATTATTTAATCTTTAAATTCTGAGTTATTAGAAATTTTGCTTGTCTGTGCATAATTAATTGAGGAAGGTTGGAAATGGCTTGAAGTAGAATTATTATGTACATTTGAAATACTTATTATTCGATGACATTGGTTGTGAATGAAAATTTTGTAATGAATTATTGCTGTATAGTACGTTATTATCTCCTAATTGTTTTCATGATATTGTTACGAAATTGGCCTTTTGAGCGAAAAAAGAAAAGAAAAAAAAAAGATCTTCCTCAAGAGAGAGAAAACGAAACTTTTACCAAAAAAAATCAAAAGGAAAGTAAAAATAAGGCGTCCGAGAGGGATTTTTGAAAAGAAAAAAATGCAAAGGAGAATGTAGGTAAAGGGGCAAAGCTGTAAGAAAATGAAATAAAACACACTGTTTAGAATTGAACCAAAATTTTCTATTGTTTATTAAAAAAAATAAAAAAAATAAAATTAAAAAAAAGGTAGGAGCTTACAAATTTATTTATGCAATTTACAATTTAATAAAAGAAAAGGAAAGAAAAGAAAAAAAAAATAAGCGAATAACAAAAAAAAAATGTCGGAAAAAGGGAAAAATTTTATGTAAAAGAAAATAAAATAAAATAAAAGAAGAAGAAGGCGGAACTGAATAAAAAAAAATTTAATAATTATAAAAGTAAAAAAAAGAAAAGAAAGAAAATAGAACTGATTATAAAAAGAATTCTGATTATAAAATGAAATGGTGAGGAAGTGAATGAAGTGAGCCCAGTAAAAAAATAGACGACGAAAACAACGCGTGTAGAAGTGAAGAAGTGAAGAATATGGAATTTATGAGAAGACAACCCTGGTAAATTTTGAATCAAGTTAATCACAAATTTAGACACTGTGACAACCCTGCGGTTTTGACGGATAGTTTTATTTTAACGTGTGGCCGAAAAAATGTAAACAAAGGCTTACTCCGCGAATTAACCTCAAACTTAATTTCGAAGTACGTCGCGGGTGAAAAGTTAAAAAATAATAATAAAATAATAAAAATAAAATAATAATAATAAAATAAGAAGAATTAAATTGAAATAGTGCGAAATAAAAATAAAAGTGAAAGAAGAAAAAAAAGTATCGAAAAAGATAGTGTTTTGAAATGAAAACAGGTTAGTGTGGAAGTGTGTATAGAAAAGTTAATGTGGAAGTGTGTGAAAAAAAAAATGTATAAAATAGTAAAAAAAATGAAAAGTTAAAGTGAAAGTTGAAAGAAAAATGGGAGGTAAGTAGAAGTATGTGTATAAAAAGAAGGATAAAGGTGAAGTAATAAAAAAAAAAAAAAAAAAAGGAAAACAAAAATGTGGTTGAAGTGAAGAAAAATGTGAAAGGAAGAGAAAGTGGATGGAATAAGAGAGGGTGATGTATAAAGGGGTAAGTAAAAGTGAAAGTGAAGTTTAGAATTTAAAAGCAAAAAAAAATAATAATAAAACTTACGTACTGATGTGTAAAATTAAGTGATGTAAAAAAAAAAAAAAGAACAGAAGTGATTAAAGAAAGTTAGCTAAAAAAAACTATTGAAAAAAAATAAAAAAGAAACAACTTATTACGTGAAAAAAACTAAAAAACAAAATTCGCAAAAAAAAAAACACTCGAGAACTACCGCACTGAGCACTTGGAAAAAAAAACTATGTCTTGGGTGTTTTTTGGTGGTGCCTTTTATAGTGTTTTCTAAAATTCGCGAATTTTCTATGGAAATTCTTTTGTTAGATTTCCAGTGAGGTAAAAGAATTCTTTTACTCTCACTGGAAAATCTTCAATCTCTTTGCAGAAAATTCGCGAATTTATTGATTTTTCCGTCGTTTTTGTTGTGTTCATGCAGTGTTGTTTTTGTGTAGTGATTTTCCATTGTGCTTGTTGTTTGTTGTTGTGTGAAAGAATTCACGTGTGTGCTTTGTTGTTTTTGTTTTGTGTTTGTTTCCTTTTATTGTCCTTTTTTTTCTTAATTATTTTATTTATTTTATTTATTTACTTAGGATTGAGCTGTATTAATAGGGGCTTCTGGTTTGGGCACCAATTTTAATAAAATTTGGTGTTCAATTGGAAGTTTCTTTTATTTACAGCATGTTGTCATCAATTTACATTTATTATTTAATTTTTTGATTATTTGCGTGTTAATTATCTTCTTTTTTCAGAAAAATAGGACGACGGGGTGTTGTGTTGGATTTGCTCAAAAGGTAATTTCTTCCAGTATAATTTTAATTAGGTTTACTAATGGAATTTTTCTTTTGTATATTTTAGGTTTTTCAACATTGTAACACTGCCCCCCGCGAAGAATGCTCAAAGTTCCGACTGAGCATTAGTCCCATGCTCGCCGAAAAGTAGTGATTATATTTCTAGTTGATGTCCGTATTGTGCTCGTTTCTTAGTTTACTTCAACCCTAGGACTAGTAGTATAGATACGATGTCATTGGTGCTAATTTTGCGTTTGTGAGTTTTTGCCTCGCAAATTTACTCAGTTTTACTTGCGTTCAGTCTTTTCAAGGTGTTTTAGACCTGAATCGCAGAGCTCTTGAAACAGAATAAGGGTTTTTTGCACTTGACAGACGTGTCTTTTTCCTGAACACTTTTACAGGGTCACCAACTTAGTTAGGCATTTGTGGTGAGGACAGAGTTACCGTGTCTTTTCACTATTTCCTGAAAAGAAGATATTTGATTTAAGACTTGATGGCTGGGTGCTACAAATAAAAGAAACTTTGCTTCGGACTATTGAGGGTTGTTAGACAGAGATAAAAAAAAAAAAAGGAACAAGGGGAAAAAAAAGCAACAATGGAAACAGCAACGTAGCCCACCAAACATCCCCCTCACATCAACGTTTTTAGCAACAGATGGGCGTCGACCATTTTGATCCTCTCAGCGTTTCACTACATCCACTGACACTAGGCTGGTTGATGTACGGCTACTATAGGGTTTCTGTAAAGAATCTTCGAAATTATTGTTAAAATATCTGTTTTCAAAAAGGAAGTGTTAAGTACGATGGGATGTTCGATTATTTTCTAACGGGTGCCAATCGGTCACGGTGTACCACGGATTTATGACTAGTGACGGTATTTCTGATACGATAAACGACATCAGTAATTTTCTCTAGAATTTCGTCCCAGTGCTTTTGAAGTTTCGGACACCGACCTATTCTCCGTTTTGGGTTATATAGCCAAACTAGGTCTCCGATTTTAAACGGTTGAGCTTTAGCTAGCTATGTAGTATAGATCGTACCGATCTTTCATCCTGCGACTAGCGTTAGTTAGCTGGACTCGATTAAACTCGTGTACTTTGCGTAAGCGTTCCTGTAGTTTAAGTACGTATTCAGGAATCGAATCCGCTGGGGTGTCAGGAGGGTCGCCAGTGACTAACTGTATCGGTAAACGGAGTTCTCTACCAAAGTTCAACATGGCCGGAGTTTGTTTGGTACTTTGCTGAACTGCTGACCGGAACGACAAGAGTAGAAACGGTAGGTACTCGTCCCAGTCCCGTTGATGGCTTTCGACGAACTTGGCAAGATAATCTAGTATCGAGCGATTGAACTTTTCTACTAAACCATCACTTTGTGGATGTAGGGGAGTCGTTCTAGTCTTGTCGACACGGAACCTTTTCAGCACCTCAGCAAAGACTTCGGACTCGAAATTTCGACCTTGGTCAGAATGGAGTTGGAGACACAACCCAAAACGTGAGAAAACGTGAACGATCAGGGCTTCAGCTACTGTTTCAGCGGTCTGGTCTTTTATAGGGATAGCTTCAGGCCACTTAGTGAAGTAATCCATCACGACGAGGATATATCGGGATAGATTTTTGGTTACTGGCAGAGGACCACGGCAATCCTTTCGAAGGGGGCACCTGAATTTCGGACTTGGAGAGGGGCTTTTGACTTGGGTATTGGACCTTTCCTTTGTTGGCATACCACGCAACGTAAGCAGTAATTTCGAACATCTGTGGAATACCCGGGCCAGTAATACCGTTGTCGAACTTTCGCCATGGTTTTGTCGATTCCAAGATGTCCTCCACTTGGTGAGTCGTGCACTTGTGCCATCACGTCTGCCTGTAGGTCTCGAGGAATCAGAATCTGCAGGACAGGCTGCCGATTTACTTCGAGCTGTCGGTAAGCCACGTCATTTTTAAGAACCAGAGATGAAAACATAGCCCAATAACTCTTAACGGTTGGCTCACAGTTGCTGATGGTTTCTGCAGCAGGTCGCTCCCCATCTGTCAGCCAACGTTTCACCTGTGCCAAGCAAGCATCTCTGTCTTGTAGGCGTGACATGTCTTCTACAACCTGAAGCAACCTGACTGCTACACTTTTCTTTTCCTCGAGGCGATGGCAGTAGCTGCAGGAGACGGATTCACACGGTCGTCGTGACATTGCATCGGCGTTGCCATGGCTTTTTCCTGGTCGATGTTGGATTTCAAAGTTGAACTCTTGTAGCCTCTCAATACAGCGAGCAATTTGTCCTTCAGCTTCCTTAAAGTTCATGAGCCAACGAAGCGAAGCGTGGTCCGTTCGTAGAAGAAAAGCTTTACCGAGCAAGTATGGTCGGAAATGTGAAATGGCTTTGACGACAGCGAGCAGTTCTTTCCGCGTTACACAGTAGTTTCTTTCAGGGCGACTGAACGTTTTACTGTAGTATTCTATAACGCGCTCTTGACCGTTTTGGACTTGTGAAAGAACTGCCCCCCACGCCAGGTGACTTGCATCTGTGTCAACTATGAACGGATCGAAGTCGTTGGGTTGCGAAAGTATCGGGGCCGAAATCAGTTTGTCCTTCAGGCTATCAAACGCATTCTGGCATTCTTCAGTCCACAGGAACTTTGCACTCTTCTCCGTAAGGGCAGTCAGAGGTTTGGCGATGGTAGAAAAGTCTTTCACGAACCGTCGGTAATACGCACATAACCCGAGAAAGGATTGGACGTCCTTTTTCGAGGTTGGGACAGGCCAACTTTTAACAGTCTCAAGTTTTTCGGGATCAGTTGCCAATCCTTTCTCAGAGATAGTATGACCGAGGAACTTGACTTCTCTCTGACAGAGGTGACACTTTTTAGGAGAAAGCTTGAGACCTGCGCGACGAAGACGCTGGAATACCTCCGCCAGGTTTTTTACAAGGATAGGAAAAGACGTACCATGTACCAAAAGATCATCCAAATAACCTAAAGTGACCGTATATGGGACATCTCTCAGTACAATTTCCATCAGACGCTGAAAAGTAGCTGGGGCGTTAGTTAGGCCAAAGGGCATAACGTTGAACTCGTATAGGCCAGAACCTATACTAAAAGCAGTTTTTTCTCGATCTTCTGGATGCATTTCCACTTGGAAGTATCCAGACACCAAATCTAAAGAGGCAAACCAAGAGGAACTACCAAGGGCTTCCAAAGTAAGATCGATGCGGGGTAGGGGGTAAGAGTCTTTTTTAGTGACGTCATTGAGCTTTCGATAATCCACACAGAACCGAAGCGATCCATCCTTTTTGGCCACTAACACCACTGGAGAGCTCCAGGGGCTAGTAGACGGTCGGATAACTCCTTGTTCCAGCATTTCTGCAATCAATCTCTCTGCTTCCATTCGGCGAAACAGGGGTATTCTCCGTGGTTGTTGTTTAATGGGTTTCGCAGCACCAGTGTCGATTCGATGTTGGAGGATCGTCGTGCGACCGATGTCGGTGCTGGAAGTGGAGAACACATCGGAAAAGTCTGCTAAAAGTTTCCAGAGGACTCTTCTTTGACCTGAGTCTAAACCGTTGCTAGAGGAATTGAATAGGTTTTGCAGTTCGTTTGGTAGCTCGCTTATAACAGAAATGGACACCTGAGCAGGCAGGTAGCGACGTTGATAGGGGTAGGTCACCTGAGGGAGCGTTGCCGAAGGCGCTTGAAGAAAGCAGGAAATAATTCGAGCAAATTCGAGCCCGTTATAGTGAAGGCGAACCTGGCTCGAAAAATAACTGAACCTTCCACACCTAATTCTGACGAATGAAAAAGTTAGTTGGGACCTTTCCAGTCTGGCAAGAGGAAAGCAGGGGTAGGCTGGAAAAGGTTCGCTCGCAGGATCAATAGAGTAGCTGAACACTTCGGGATCAGACGAGGTAGGAGAAGGGTGATCCAGAAAATGTTCCCCGTTTTCACCAGCAAGCTTCTGAAGGAGGGCAGGAGTAGGGGGAAGGCTGAACCTTTCCAGTTCCGTAGGCGAAAGGTAGGGATGAGCTGGAGAGGGTTTGCATTCGATAGAAGTAGAAGGATTGAACTCTTCTAGATCAGGAGAGGAAGGAGTGTGATCTGGGAAGGGTTCGACCTCTTCATTCGGTTCGCCTTGAAAAGCAGTGTGGTTACGAGGGTGCGGAAGGTTTAACTCGATTTTCCTACAAGCGTCCACAGACAAGGGCTCCTCAGTTTCTAAAGGGATTGTAACGCCGTCTACCTGAAGGGTGTTTTTCTTGAAGTTAAGGATGCACCTGTACCGCTTCAGGAAGTCCATTGCCAATATACACTCGTCGTGTATATCGGCTACATAAACGACATGGTCAAAGAAAAAGCCTTGAAAGGAAATTAGAATAGCAGCCTTTCCTTTTACAGGAGAAATTTCGCCTGTCACGCTCTGGATGACTGCAGAAGATGGTAAAAGTTCGCAGTAGGGCTGGAGCAAAGCAGGATGGATAACGGTCTGGCACCTGTATCGATTGTTATTTTACAGTCGCCTCCGTTGACTCGACCAGGTATCCTGAGGTTGTTGGAGACTTCGGCGACTGTAATTTTTATCACAGGGCCACTTCTCGCCACTGAGCAAGGCCCTAATTGCTCAGTGGCAGGAAGTTTGACGACGTCGAAGGGGCAGGCAAAGAGGGTTCAGCAGCAGCTGGTGAGGCTTCAGGTGGTGATGAGTTACTTGCTGACCTGGCATCGCACGAAATATTCACCGCTCTTGGACTTTTGGGTTCGCCTTCACCTCGAAGGTTACCAGATCTCCTTCCTACGGGTTCCAGCTGGACACTTTGTTCACCACGGGGTCCTCCTTGTGAAAGAAGACTTCATCCTGGCCGCCACTTCTAACAATGAATCCGTAGTTCTTGGTCTGGTTGTAGAACTTTATGCGACCGGTGACCCGGGTCGCGGAGGGTGTGGCTGGAGCCTTGGAAACGGGGTCGGGGCTCAGCTTCGGCTCCTTTAAGCTGAGCGATCCTCGTTTCCCGGCTCTTTCTTGCTTTTCTTCGTGCCTCCACGCCTGGGTGACACTGACGCCCGAGCGACCTTGAAGTGTTTCCGGCTAGCCCGAGTGGCGTCCCTGCTGGCCTCCAAGCGAGTCGCCAGCGCTAGGGCAGCTTGCAGCGTACCCGGGTCGGCTTCCCTTATCTTAGTCTGGATATCTGCGTCCGCCAATCCAGTTACGAACTGTCCTAACGCGATGCGGCTTCTCGCGGTCTCCGGGCACTTTGGGAATGCCAGGCCCACCAGTCGCTCGAGGTCCGTGGCAAATTCTACCGCCGATTCCCTGTCCTTTTGAGATCGGTGGCAGAATTGCATGTGGGCTACCGAGCGTTGGTATTGGCCGTTGAAACGCTCTTCCAGGGCGCGGTCCAGCAGGGTGAAGCTATCCCGGACCTCTTGCGGCAGCGTATGATAAAACGTCTCGGCCGTCGACGTCAAATAAGCTGGCACGTATACCGCCAAATCTTCCCAAGTCCATCTGTTTGCCTTTGCGACGACCTCCAAACGCTTCCTGTATCCTTGCCAGGGCTCTTTGCCGTCATACTCTTTTAAACTGACCTTGACCTGGGCAGGAGCTCTGGCGTATGCGCCTGGGTTGAGCGGTAGGTGATCAAAGTACCTCGTAGACCGCCTGAGTTCGGGTACCCTGGGAGGCAGTCCAACGTGGTGGCTTTCGTTCATCCCGGAGGTACCTTCCCCAAAGTCGAAGATCGGAGGGGCATGGGTCCTGTTAGGACGCGATGGGAGGTCAAGCCCGACCATTTGGGGGAACCCAACTCGAATCCCCGGGTTCGTAGTTCTCGAATGGGAGGGAAAAGGTGTTTGCGGCAGCGCCCTCCGCACTGCCGCGGGCGATTGGAGGTGGCGTAGGTAAATTCGCCAGCTCTGAAAGGTTGTGGGGCCTTGTGGTCGCTGAGCCACTACGTGCGTTGTTAGCGTTTTCCAAAGCCTCTAGACGTGGTAAAACTGTGTTGTTCACCAGCTGTTGCGTTTGTAAGAACTGGAATGACATCTGCCTTATTTCCGTGAGATCGGACAGCGCATTTGTAAAGGCCGCGAATGAACGATCTCCCGCGTCTGAGCTATTACTAGACATTTTCGTTTCGAAATTGACCAGAGAGCAGCAAAAAGTCAGGTTTTATTACGATAACGAAGTTAGAGTGTTTGTGGAGAAGTTTTTTTTTCCGAAAACCGATCGCACCCCACACACTTGACACCAATGTTACGAAATTGGCCTTTTGAGCGAAAAAAGAAAAGAAAAAAAAAAGATCTTCCTCAAGAGAGAGAAAACGAAACTTTTACCAAAAAAAATCAAAAGGAAAGTAAAAATAAGGCGTCCGAGAGGGATTTTTGAAAAGAAAAAAATGCAAAGGAGAATGTAGGTAAAGGGGCAAAGCTGTAAGAAAATGAAATAAAACACACTGTTTAAAATTGAACCAAAATTTTCTATTGTTTATTAAAAAAAATAAAAAAAATAAAATTAAAAAAAAGGTAGGAGCTTACAAATTTATTTATGCAATTTACAATTTAATAAAAGAAAAGGAAAGAAAAGAAAAAAAAAATAAGCGAATAACAAAAAAAAAAAAAAATTTTGCGTAACTATAAAAAAAAATGTCGGAAAAAGGGAAAAATTTTATCTAAAAGAAAATAAAATAAAATAAAAGAAGAAGAAGGCGGAACTGAATAAAAAAAATTTAATAATTATAAAAGTAAAAAAAAAAAAAAAGAAAGAAAATAGAACTGATTATAGAAAGAATTTTGATTATAAAATGAAATGGTGAGGAAGTAAATGAAGTGAGCCCAGTAAAAAAAATAGACGACGAAAACAACGCGTGTAGAAGTGAAGAAGTGAAGAATATGGAATTTATGAGAAGACAACCCTGGTAAATTTTGAATCAAGTTAATCACAAATTTAGACACTGTGACAACCCTGCGGTTTTGACGGATAGTTTTATTTTAACGTGTGGCCGAAAAAATGTAAACAAAGGCTTACTCCGCGAATTAACCTCAAACTTAATTTCGAAGTACGTCGCGGGTGAAAAGTTAAAAAATAATAATAAAATAATAAAAATAAAATAATAATAATAAAATAAGAAGAATTAAATTGAAATAGTGCGAAATAAAAATAAAAGTGAAAGAAGAAAAAAAAGTATCGAAAAAGATAGTGTTTTGAAATGAAAACAGGTTAGTGTGGAAGTGTGTATAGAAAAGTTAATGTGGAAGTGTGTGAAAAAAAAAATGTATAAAATAGTAAAAAAAATGAAAAGTTAAAGTGAAAGTTGAAAGAAAAATGGGAGGTAAGTAGAAGTATGTGTATAAAAAGAAGGATAAAGGTGAAGTAATAAAAAAAAAAAAAAAAAAAAGGAAAACAAAAATGTGGTTGAAGTGAAGAAAAATGTGAAAGGAAGAGAAAGTGGATGGAATAAGAGAGGGTGATGTATAAAGGGGTAAGTAAAAGTGAAAGTGAAGTTTAGAATTTAAAAGCAAAAAAAAATAATAATAAAACTTACGTACTGATGTGTAAAATTAAGTGATGTAAAAAAAAAAAAAAGAACAGAAGTGATTAAAGAAAGTTAGCTAAAAAAAACTATTGAAAAAAAATAAAAAAGAAACAACTTATTACGTGAAAAAAACTAAAAAACAAAATTCGCAAAAAAAAAACACTCGAGAACTACCGCACTGAGCACTTGGAAAAAAAAACTATGTCTTGGGTGTTTTTGGTGGTGCCTTTTATAGTGTTTTCTAAAATTCGCGAATTTTCTATGGAAATTCTTTTGTTAGATTTCCAGTGAGGTAAAAGAATTCTTTTACTCTCACTGGAAAATCTTCAATCTTTTTGCAGAAAATTCGCGAATTTATTGATTTTTCCGTCGTTTTTGTTGTGTTCATGCAGTGTTGTTTTTGTGTAGTGATTTTCCATTGTGCTTGTTGTTTGTTGTTGTGTGAAAGAATTCACGTGTGTGCTTTGTTGTTTTTGTTTTGTGTTTGTTTCCTTTTATTGTCCTTTTTTTTCTTAATTATTTTAATTATTTTATTTATTTATTTAGGATTGAGCTGTATTAATAGGGGCTTCTGGTTTGGGCACCAATTTTAATAAAATTTGGTGTTCAATTGGAAGTTTCTTTTATTTACA
Organism: Bombylius discolor; assembly: GCA_939192795.1. NCBI lineage: Eukaryota > Metazoa > Arthropoda > Insecta > Diptera > Bombyliidae > Bombylius > Bombylius discolor. The sequence continues at coordinate 18,598,263 of OW584240.1, read as the reverse complement.
GCATGTTGTCATCAATTTACATTTATTATTTAATTTTTTGATTATTTGCGTATTAATTATCTTCTTTTTTCAGAAAAATAGGACGACGGGGTGTTGTGTTAGATTTGCTCAAAAGGTAATTTCTTCCAGTATAATTTTAATTAGGTTTACTAATGGAATTTTTCTTTTGTATATTTTAGGTTTTTCAACATCGTAACAATATCATATTTTGGTTTAAGTTGGGTGTGTTAGTATTTAAAGTTGTAATTGGAGAAATGTTGTTAAATAAAGTATTAATGGTGCTATTTTGTAAAGTAATATTTTTTACCTGACGGTTTTCCGTTTTTTCGACTTCTTCTGCGATGTCCAATAATTCTGATAAAGATTTTTGCGTTTGCCCTATTATTATTAGTCGTATAAGCGAACTGCGTACACCTGTTTTAAATGTGTTCTTCTTCAATTTCTTTACTTAATGCCTCATTATTGTTTGAGTATTTAATTTAAATTTTTTTTTCTACATTCAACTAATAATTTATTTAGTTTAGTACCAAATGTGTTTACATTTTCATCCGGTAATTGCATGCAGTATCTTACTTCACTTACTACATCGTTAATTGTTTTTGATGAAATAAAAACGTTTATAAAGAGATTTTTAAAATTTTCAAAAGAACCGAGTTTAATATTTTTTACTAAATCATAAGCCTCGCCTCGAAGTCTAGATTTTAATATTGATAGCAACAAGAGTTTTCCCTCATTTGTTTTTAGGGAACTATTAACTTGCTTGCAGCAATCTAAAAATATTTGTAAATCATTAACTATAGTAATTTTATTTTCTGCGGAAAATATAGATACAAGGCGGCTTACGAATTTTGAAATAGAATCTAAATTTTGCCATTGTATTTACTGTTTTTGGATGACTGAGTAAAGGAAGAGTTGGAGCAAATTTCGTATTTGTGTTACTTGTAGTGATGTTTGCTGTAAAGGGTTACTTAGACTTCTTTGATAAACTGTACCTGATCTTAAATTGCAATCGCTAAACCTGCTCTTTGCAATATTTAATTTGTTTGCTAATTCTTCTTTCTCTAAGTGTAAACTGCGTCTGTGTGTTTTATTTTTGTCAATTTTATTCCCTAATGGAAACATCAATTTGAATATGTATTGAAAAAAATATTTATTGCATTTTACTATAAATATACAGTTAAAAGTAAATTGTTTCGAAAATAATTAATGAAATCCACGGAATTTCTTGCAAGTAAAAATCTCACGTTGAAAAGAAGAGAGAAAGAAAAAACTGTTTACACACATGTACATACGTTTAAAAATTGAAAAAAATTTTTTTTTCTTTTTTTTTTTTAAATATTCACTTAATTATGTATACATATATTTTTTCTTATCTTAAATATTAAATATAAATATGACATAATAGAATAATTAATATGATACTTTCCTGGATTTATAAGTAGGTTGTTGTTTCAATTTCTGCCTGTCTAATTCCCTATACATAGATGTGGTGTATCTTTTTTGTTTGCTGCTAAACTTCGTTGTTCTACCTCTTTTTTTTACTTCTTCACTTGCACTCCACTTCACTTTCTTTTCTTTTCTTTTTTTTTTTTTTTTTTTATTTATTTTACTTACTTTAATTTTTACTTATCATGAGAAGTTTAATTATCTAATATTTTTAAATTATAATTATTTTATTTTTTTTTTCACTACTAACATTTCATTTTTCCTTTTTTTTTTTGACTTATTTCGTTTTAAATGTTATATTCTGTGTAAATAGTTTAGTTTGAATTATGATAATTATAATTATTATTTTATTTATTTATTTTTTCCTTTTAATTGTGTTACACTTTTTTATATACTTTTTTTTTATTTTTTATTTTTTTTAAGTTATTAAACCTCCGATATTACTCAATAAATGATGCGCAAAATAATTTTTTTTTCTTCTAAATATGACTTTATTAAATCGTTTTTTGTTATTGTTATGTGTCGTCTTTAAATTGCACTTTGTTTTTTATTTGATCAGTTGAATAGAAATTTCTGTTGGTCCTTTAAAATTTACTGTTTGTTCATCCTACCGTCTGCGCCAATTTTGTCGTGTATATTTTCGGATGAACAAGGATATAGTATTAAAGGACAACTTTAATACCGTATGACACACTTTAAATACTGGTGACGAAATTACCAAAATAAAACACTATTTTTCTATGAATCAACTGACGTTTATTTTTGATAATTCAATTTCTTAAATACTAATTTAACAATAATTATTTTATCTCCCACTTACTTTCTACTTTATAGTAAAATCAGTTTTCAAAACTTTTTATTTCCATATATATGCTTATTACCATTTATTACAATATTGCATATTTTTGTATGTTATTATTTAGTAGAATTTAGTACATTTGTTTCTAAAAACAATTAACAGGTGTTGCTTATTACTAAATGGTAAATTTCGCAAGTTCCGTGTTTACTATTTTCGTTTATTAAGTAATGTTTTTTTCGCAATGTAATAATTTAATAGATTTGGTCTATTTTATACATGACATGCTGAAGTTCGTGCAAGAGAGATTTTACACTAGTTGTCTTTTAGGGTGTTGTCAGGCCTGTTTTTTGGAAGATTTTATGTGCCGCTTAAGAACAGCAGTAGCTTTGCGAAAAGCAACAATATTGTTGAAAGTGTTGGACTGTTTAAGTCTTTTCCAGGAGGAATTTTTCAGCCTGATTAGTCTCTTGGTTTCAGTAGAAAATCAGAGGGGACAGGATCTAGAAGTTGGCTTGGTAGTGGGGATTTTTGAGTTGGCTGCTACTCTGATGCTCTTGGTGAGTATCAATATTTCTTGGTTGGTGTGGTTGGAGAGCGGGTGTTCGTTTAGAAAAGAAGATAGTGAGGACTTGAAATAGAGCCAGTCTCTAAGAATGTGCGAAGATTTGGGTGTTGGGGCAGGGATACTACATAAAATGGGGAAATGGTCACTACCAGAGGGCTGAAGTGTGCTCCAGGACAGCCTTGGGGCGATATCTGGAGTTTCTATTGTGAGGTCAATTTGTGTTAATTTTCCAAAGGTGTTAATGTGTGTAGGAGATCCATCATTTAGGACCACTAGTTGTGATGATTCCAACCAGCTTTCAACCAATCTTTCTTTGCGATCTAGCATACAAGACCTCTAAACAGGATTGTGTGCATTAAAATCATCGAGAAAAATCGTTGGACCGTGTTCGTTCATTAAGAGCGAATTAAGGTCGTCGGTTGGGTCACTGTTGGTGGTTAACTGTTTTAGGGAGGGGGTGCTGTTACTAATAGTGTTTGTATTACAAGTGGTGGTGGGGATTTTAAGTGCTTGACCGTTTTTAGTGAGATTCGTCTGAGTAGTTGTGTTTGTAGTTTGGTTTTTGCTATTGTTAGTGTTATTTAATGGGTTAGTATTCATTTGCCTATTTGTGTTATAATTTACCTGATGTTATATGGTCACCCAATTAGTAGCAGTTCCTGCACCTAATTAAGGTACCACTTTTCAACGTCGAGCCTTTCACAAAAGAGTTCAATTCGTTTCGCGGGTTCTAGAGAGAATGCTAGTTGGATTCGACCAGTATTCATTCTTCGACCGTCTTTCTGCCTGGTGAGGTGTTTCACGACCAAAATGCGGTATTTAGCTTCGCCTTCGTAATTGAGGCCTTCAAAGATATAAATGGTTCCTTTTGAGATGTTCAAGCTGTTGTGTAGTTCTACATATCCGGGGACTTTCTATTTTAATTCTTCTACCGTAGAGTTATTGGCTGCTAGGATCAAGATGGCTTCTTCTCTTGTAGGTCTAAAACCATTGATGAAAGGGGTCATCTTCTCGATGTCCTTTTTGATGAAGAAAAGATTTGTTGCAACTAGATTTTTTGTAAAGTCGATAGCCCTCAAGATCATGAACCAGTCGCGTTGATGGCATCTTAGAAAGAGATTTCTTGTTTGATTTTGGTATGGTCTGCCTTGGTGTCGGCTAACAAGGCGAATATGTTGCTTGAAGAAGCCATTTCTAGAAGCAAGGTGTCGTCCAGGGAGAGGAGTCATATTTCTTTCGCTTATCTGGTGGGGTGTCCCCCACTTTTAATTGTTTTGTCCCCAAGAACTGAAAGGTAGGCTAAAATTTCAAGATAGAAAATAAGCCACTAAAACTTAAAGACACCTATCTGTAGGAGCTGTTATCTACGGTCACTTGTCTATATGTCGTATGTTCTATGGTAATTTTAAATTTATTTCACGTTTAATTTTCTGTACACAGTGTTATTGGGGTAATTTATACGATACAGCAATTGCTGGACGAGTTTTTGGCGTTTTGCTTTGAACTTGCTGCGTGATGTACTCTTGCATTTACACAGTCCAGCAATCATCCATGCAGCAAAATGACAGACAATGCTTCTTCTTTAAAATTTTCTTTTGTTCGAATATTCTTATATTTACATTTAAATAAACGTTAAGTAATTTGAAAAAAAAAATTACTTAAAATATTGTTTTTTCATTTGAAAAATAAAAAATATAAAAAAATTATTTAATTTTAAAATTAAAAAAAGAATTTTATTCACCCTATTTCAATGTTTCATCACTTTCGAAAAAAATAAATTTTTTTCACTTTTTGAATTTACTTTTTCTCTTTATAAAGTAACGATTTTTAATACTGCTTTCATAAAATCGAAGAAGAAATAAAGCAGAGTTGAAAAAATTACGAAAAAGGAATAGAGCAAATGTCAAATTGCTCGATGAAATTTTTGGTACACAAGTGATGTGCTACCCCTCAATTTGCCTCACCCCGATCACCATGAAATCGTTGCTTGATGGTTGATGGATAGAGCAATTGATGTATCGTGGAAATTGCGTGATTGTTTAATATGTTTACTTGATACTTAAAAATTGGTCCAAATTTATAAAATCACGTGTCCTTGCACTAAAAACTACTCGTTGCACTATTATTTGGTATAAATAATACAAAATCAAAAACTACTTGGATTCGAGCAGAGTAAAGAGTTGCCAAGTATCCTCCTCATTGATTTTAATTTGATTGTTTACGGCATTAATGATTTTGTGGTTACTTTTGTATCTTCACTCCCGGGGTACCTCTTTGATGAATTAATGAATTATACTCATTTTATTGTTTTCTTTTTTTCTTTATTTTGTATTTTTTTTTCCTTATTTACTTTTTCTATTTTCAATCAATATACATCTATTTCATCTACATCATATGAATTTGAATATACATACATACATGTACTTGTGAAGTACTTAATTAAATTTCAGTAATTTAATTTATGTACATATATTATATTAAGTCTAACAAAAAAAAACATTAATTATATATTTTTATATATATACATATATATATACATTATACATACATATATGTATATATTTTGACATATGGCTTGCCCCTCTTATATAATTATCAAATTTTTCTTTTCTTACTAAAATTATTTATGGATTTATATGGACAGAAATTATGTTTATGGTATGTACACATGTGTCAAAAAAAAAATATAAGTAATTCAACGTTCTTGGGTGAAAATTTTTTCATTTAGGAGGAACTGAGGAGAGGAAGTTGATAACCGAATCTTGAGATAGGTAGTTGAAAAATATCCTTGAATTACAATTATGTGACAAATTTTTTTTTCTTTTGTACAAAATAGAAAGTTTATATAATAATTAAGAAAATAGCAGGGTAGGAAGATCGATAAAATATGATTCGCTCAAAAGTGAATGAATCGCAGGAGAATTTTATTTTTGATTCGCTCACGAATTTAAAAATTAAGTTCCCTTTCAAAATATGATTCATTCGCGAGCGAATCGAATAAAAAAGGAATCAAAAAATATAATTCGTGAGCGAATCGAAAAAAAAAGGAATCAAAAAAAATCATTCGTGAGCGAATCGAATTAAAAAGGAATCAAAAAATATAATTCGTGAGCGAATCAAAAAAGGAATCAAAAAGAATCATTCGTAAGCAAATTTTTTTTTTTTTTTTTATTTTATTATTTTTTTAATAACTAAATATTCAATTCTTTGTTATACTACACATATTTTGAAGAATCAAATATTTTTGCTTTATCTATATTTTCAAAAATATTTTTTTAATTTACTAGAGGCATGTATAAAAAATCACAAAAAAAAATTAAGAAATTTTCTACTCTTTTTCATGTAATGAAAACTGTACTTGTACTTTGTCTAGTATAAGATGCGAATCATTCGCGAATGATTCGTTTTTGATTCTTTTTCATTCGCGAATGGAATTTTTTAAAATTATTCCATTCGTTCGTGAACGAATGAAACTCGAAATAAAAATTACATTCGTTCCTTGGGAACGAATGGAAACTAAAAAATTCCTTTTTAAACGAATCGCTCACGAATTTAAAAATTTTTGAATCGCTCACGAGTGATAAAAAAAGGAACGAATTGAATTTTTCAGTTCGCGAGTGATATTTTTCCGTACCCTGGAAAATAGTACTTATCTAACAAAATAGGAATAGAATATTTAAATGTTAATTGTAGACGTGTTGCAGATTCAGGCCTAACTCGTTCGTCCTGCTACTGTTGATAAGCCGTTTAATGTTTTGTTCTCCATTTTTTTATTTTTTTTTTTTATACATAGTTGTTGTTATAAATTATAACTTTTTTTTGTTTTTCCTTTTTTTTTCTCATTTTTTCTATTGGAATTTTATTAAATTTTTTTTCGTTTGTTGAATATTTAATTTATTAAAAATAATTGTTTGCAGTTTAAAGTTTGTTCTAATCAATTTTTTTTTTTTTTTTTTTTTTTGAATTTATGATAAATTTATCAAGTTCTTACGTCTATATTTCTTGCAAATTTTATTTAATGCCAAAAGAGATATATATTTGTATGTATGTATATACTGATAGTTCCATATACACCCATACAGGCATATACATACATATGTATAGTATGTGTATTTACATTTCATAGACGTTAAAGTGTTACATTGAACCCGCAATTCGCGTTGATTTGAGAGTCCCCCTTCTTTTTATTGTTGTTGTTTAAAAGTTCCGGTCTTTATCTTTTTAATTTTAAATTCAAAAAAAACAATTGCACTTTCAATTTAATCTTTGCGTTTAGTTAAAAACAAAAATTCACTTTTTTATTTTAAATTTTACTTATTTTAATCTAACAAGAATCACTATTTACTGTGATCTTTACATTTCTTAATAATAAAAAACTTTCTACTTTAAACTATACTCTACTAAAAAAAAATCACTTTTTACTTTAGATTTGACATTAATGAGAAAAAAAAGATTTTCGCCTTTTATTATAAATTTTATTTAGTTCGATAGAAAACGGATCTCGCCTTTACTTTGATCTTTACTTTTGTTAAAAGATAACTTTTACTTTAAATTTACTTTTAAATTGTATTTTCAGTATAAAAACAATCACCCCTTTACTGTGATCTTTACATGTGTTAGACAAAAAAAACTTATTTACTTTAAATTTTACTTTTAAATTTGAGTATTTGTTAAACAACAAAAAAAAAAAACTTCTTCCTTAAATTTCGCTTTTAAACCTTATAACTGACTTGAATTTTACTTGAATAAATTATCTTAAAAGACTCCATACAAAAAGGAAATTAACACTTTATTCCAATTTAAAGGGAGATCGAAGTATTAGTATATCGATTCGATAATGGCTTCGCTGGCTTGAATGATTTGTTGTTATTATACATATTATGTAAGTTATCACAATTTATATGGAAGATGGTCAAAATGTATACATATGTATATATAACATATAAAGGTAAAAGACAAGGAAACTACATATTTCACTTGTCGACGGCAAATCAATACATAAAAAATTTCAATTCAACGAAATGATGTTGTCTGAGGGACAATCAATGGAGGGCATGAGGGGTTATTCAATTATGTCTGAATTGTATACGTAATTATGGTGAAATTGCTCATAATTTAAACATGTATTGGTGCAACTAATCCATATCAGTACTTTTACACTATTCTTCCCCACGACCGTATTCTTCACATTCGATGGCCAGGGAAGTAGTGCGGTTTCCTCATCTTTCTTCACTTTTTCAACCAAACTGATTTCTATTTAACGAGGTGAAGATATTAACACATATACAAAAGACTGTCAAAAAAATCTGTTTGCCGCATTTAAAATTCAAATAAATTGAAAAACTTTCTGTATGAACAATGAACAGAGAAGAAAGAAGGAAGAATGGTGTAAAAGTAAAAATGTCAAGAATACGGTCGTGTGGAAGACGTGTGTATGAACTTTTTAAATAATTCTAGAGTTAACAAATTTAGTGTTATGTACATTTTCATTAACTATGATATATTATTTGAACACATAGCTGCGCCTATAGAATAATTATTGCCCATATCTAGGTGATCACAGTCCATATATTCATCTGCATTAAGTTGATCATCCAAAGAATCTTTCAGCAACGTGAATCTGTTTTCTGAAATAGTTTTCTCAGTTGTATTTTGCTGAATGGTATCAGTTTTACATTGTCTCTTATTTTCAGTTATAATACCCGTGGTACCTTTCTTTTTAAAATTTGTATTCCTCTCTTCATAGCTTACATTGATGAAATCATCAGCGGCATTCTTTAGTTCTGAAAGCTTATTCATACTGAAGTTATCAGATGAAGATGCGCTGCTGTTTATTACAGGGTTTACATCATGAACAAAAGTAATACAAGAATTAATCACTTTATTAACTGGTACACCGTTCGATGCACTGGCAATACTGCTCAAACTAGAGCATGCGACAGTTGGTACTGCTTTATTGCTACTGGCAACACTCAATTGTGTTGGAGATGAAATTGTGCTTGTATTGGCAACAGTGCTGTCGAATGTACTCCTATGGGAGTATTTGTACTCCTCTAAGAGGTTCAATGATCCCGTACTACTCTCGTCACAAAAATGCTATTCTTCTTCTCCTTTTGAAAAATCTTTTTTAAGTGAACGAACAAAATTCATAACTAAACGAACTTAACGAACGCAACCCGCACAAAGAAGAAAAAAACAAAAGACAGATTGATGGATGACACGATGACCATGACCACTGAGGTTAATACAACACATGATTTGTTCGTTTTCTCCATCTCATTTTCAAATGTGTGTGACGTCACCGGTAAAGCTTTTCTCCATAGAAATATATGTATGTATATATATGTACAATATATAGTATATAAAAAATCTTGTTCATATAAAGTTGGAATAAACCATGTGTCTTATTAACCTTGGGTTTGTTCGGTTTTCTTTTTTTCTGACGTCATCAGTAGAACTTTTTTTAATAATAATTGTTTGATTTCTTAACTATAGCTCAAATGAGTATATTTTTTTAGTTTCAATCAAAGCGTTATTTTTGTAACATCATTAGGTACTCCTCTGTACTCCCTTCTATAAATTAATTATACTCCCGAAAGTTTTTTGAAAACGACAGCACTGATTGGCAAGTGTAAGGATGGTCATACTAAGAGCACAATTGGTAGTTGTAATGGTGTGAGTAAGGGAGTTCTTGATGATGATAACAATAAAAAATTTAATAAACTAATACCTGTATTTTTAATAATTTCAGGAAAACCCGCTTCAAACTTTTCTTGAATTTTCCTTATTTCATCACTAGTTCAGATGGTAATCGACCACTAATTTCAGATTTTTCAGTCCACTCAAATTAACTTTATGTAATATTAAAGTTTATCAGTTTTAATAATTAAAATAGTTAAAACAACACCCATTTTTTTATTAAGTTTTTCTTTTAAGTTTTATATTTTATTTAATAATATACTAAATTATAAAATCACTTATTAAATACTTTTTTTACTTAACAATTTTTATTTACAATCATACTCACTCTTCTCCGGAAAGAAACGTCTCAACTCCACAAACGACGTTACTCGACCCCTGTAGATCATTTTGTATTACTCGAATTTCTGCACTATGAATTCTGGTTGCCTGGTTCAAAAATGATTTTTAGTGTTAGAAAATTAAGAATTTTTTATCGAATTTATCAATAAAATTATTTTCTAAATGTATCATTTTGACATCAACATTATATATGACCTGATAAACGATCAAATTTGATATGCAAATTAATAAAATTAATATGTAAATTATCATCAGAAGAAAAGCAGTTTTCGGGATATTATTTTTTAAAATTTCAATTTGATGAAAACTCTTTGCGAGATCTATGTAGTATAGTGAAATACAGTGATCTGCCTAACTTGTCTAATATGTCGTCTATAATGGTGACTTCGTTCAATTTCCTATAGTCGACGACAATTCTCCATTTTTGCTCCCCGGATGGACTCCGTTTTTCCGGAACTACCCAAATGGAAGATGAATAAGGAGAATGGCTTGGGCGAATGATGCCTTGGCCAAGCATTTCTTTTATCTGTTTACCTACTTCCTTTTTGTGTATTTCGATATGTTCGTGTGGGGTATTCGTTTCTAATTTTTATTTCACGCTCAATCGCGTAGGTTGAAGTGAGGTTTGAACCTTCATAAAAGAAAATGCCTTTAAATTCCTTGATAATCGGGATTAAGACACTTTTTTCTTCTTCGTTTAAGTTTTCTGTTCTAAGTTCGCTTAAAATGTTATTTTTTACTTTATCAATCTCATATGGATTTTGAGTTTAGTAATAAAAGTATTGTATGTTTCATATTGACGTTCTTCGTTTTCGTTGAAGATTGGTGGGTTTCGAATTTTATTTTTCCTTAACATACATTTGTTCTTATAATCTATATATTGGATTGAAGTGGAACCAATAAATAATTTCCTATAAGACCACCATATTTATCATGAAAATTTGTTTCTAGGAATTTTAATGTTTGGTTATCACCGAATTCTTAAAAACTTGGGATCTCTACTTTTTTATCACATATAAGGTGATGTTTTATAGTTTTCAATATAATTGGCTTAACTCTAGTTATATACTTAGAACTGCAAATTTTTTCATTAATGATGCTTGTATAACACCAGTGTCTATTATAAACTTTAAGGGCCTTATTTTACTTTCAGTTTTTATATAGGATAATTCACTATTTGATCTGAAATTTCCCAGATTGTCAAAGGAAAATTTTCCACAGGTCTATACAAATATATTCTAGAATTTGCGGAAGGGTTAACATCCATATGTTCAGGAGGAGGTAAATTATTCTGTCGATTGAAGTGGCTATTATCGTGTCGTGTATTTGTTGAATAACTTGAATTATGATTCCTCCCACTCCTATAGTTACTTTATTTCTAAAACTTTCAAGTCCTAAATACTGGAAATTTTTCACATACTTAAGGGGTTTGATGAATGAAACTAACATACCTGTTTCATTCGGTGTTGTTGGTTCTGTCATCGTAATTGTTGTTTTTACTTAGTAGTTGGAAGAGAAGGCTTCCGGATTTCTTGATATGTTACGAAAATACTTAACCTACTTACGTCTAGAATACAAGTGCGTTATTATATATATGTATATGTATATACTTTTGTCTTAGTAAGATTAAATATGATCAAACATGGAAGTTATATTTCATGATCATGGCTTTTGTTGCATTTTGTGAAAATGTTAGTTTTACCAAAATTTAATAAGTGTAATATGATTTCTTTATTTTTTAGAAAAAGGATAAAAAGGTTAGCAGAATGTAAAGCAGTATAGTACGATACAATTTATGTTTTAAAGGTTTTAAAGGATAACAATACGTAAGAAAGTATCGTACCGTTAGGTAATATGATTTGTGCAGCAAAAAATATTTGATCACATTTCTTGGAATAAGGGTCACACAATATGTGTGTAATTTCTATATTGCATCATACATATATACATAGAATATGGATCTTACACAAATGCTAACATACTTAACTATTATAATTAGTTTATCATTAGAAGGCAAACAAAGAATTTCAAATTTACTTACAATTACCAATGATAAGTGGGCAAGATTACTTATTCATTGAGAAGTTCCTTAACTCCATTCGACATATTGCTTTGATTGTAAGCCTGTAAAATCAAATAAAATTGATATCACAAAATAAATAATAAATAAATGTTCATTTATGTTAAAAGATATTAAAATCACACATATAAAAATAAATCACAGAGGAGATCAATGACATTTAGTTTGAAATAAAAGGGAAAAATCTCAACATTTTGGGCGTTAGAGGACATCAAATTGGGATTCTTTTTCATATATCACACTGTAATTTTTTGTTGTTTTTTGTTTTTGTGGACAGTGAAATTGGATTGTGTGTAAACGCACTGTGTTGATAGGTTCGGACATTTTTCAAATTCTTTCAACTCCTATCTTTAATAGTTCAAAAAAGACTTGAAGTGCGCACATAAAACATACATTTCATCCAGGCCCGGTTCTTTCATATGAGCACAACGAGCATTTGAACAGGGCGCTGAAATATGAGGGCGCCAAAATTTCAACAGAAAAATATTTTTAAAAATTATCAAATTTTTTCTAAAAATACTTGAAAAACTTGTCAACATTGCTCAAACATATTTTATTGTTGGAAATTAAATCACTTATATTTTAAAGCAAAAATGTTTCTGAAAAATTACATATAAAAAACTCTAGCAACCTGTTCAAGTTAAAATCTTGCTCAATCACCTATATTCTGATTGCTATACACTTAGCAGCATAAGACCAAAGAATATTGATCAACACTTAAATGTTGATACAATGACGTCGACACTGTTCAAAATAAAAATCTGCTCATTTCTTCATACAAAGCTGGGGGCGCCGAAAAAATGTTTCTAAAAAATTACATATAAAACATTCTAGCAACCTGTTCAAGTTAAAATCTTGCTCAATCGCCTATATTCTGATTGCTATACACTTAGCAGCATAAGACCAAAGAATATTGATCAACACTTAAATGTTGATACAATGACGTCGACACTGTTCAAAATAAAAATCTGCTCATTTCTTCATACAAAGCTGGGGGCGCCGAAAAAATGTTTCTAAAAAATTACATATAAAATATTCTAGCAACCTGTTCAAGTTAAAATCTTGCTCAATCGCTTATATATACACTTAGCAGCATGTATCACAGTTCACAACATATAAAAATTTATCATTTTCAAGTTGCTGAAGATTTGTGGAGAAAAGTACATAATATGTTAATTTTACTCTTGCAACTTGTAGTAATACACTTGTTTTATTTTAGGATATTCCTTCAGTGTTGTTATATCGTACGATTCTCCCCTTTTTTTGGGAATTTCGGCTAGCCACAATTTAAAAAAAGGAAAAAGAAAAACTTTTGCATCCTTGAACAAAATCGTTTGAAAAATCACGAGGGGAAAAAATTCTCAAATTTATATAAAAAACCTTCTTGTACATATTTTATACCACGTACGAAATACGAACTGTGAAAAATTATCACAACTTTAAAATATTAGTTTTGTTCATATTTATTAAATTTTATGTTAAAGATTTTAAAAATTGTTTTTCCGTTACTGCCATCCACCATATAAAGCTGTATAAATTTTGAATTATCTCCAAGTTATTTATTATAAATTACATAGCAGCAACATTTTATATGAAACTTTTTGTTTATATTTTTTTTTCTTGATGTTGTTCTTTTTGTTAAGTTTTTAATTTTTTTTTTCACTTTTCACAATTTTTTTAAAACTAATTGTTGAATTTTATTTATTTTATTTTTAATTTTTTATAAAATACAAATGGATTTATCTTTAAAAAAATACTATTGTAGTTTTATTCATTTTTGAAAGTTTTTAATGTGTGGGAAAATCGTGGGATTATTTGAACAGTTTGTGGAAATAATGAATGAAAATGGGACTTTGCGTGGGATTTTTCAACAAAGGGACCTAATAACACTGTATTCCTTGCTTTTTGCTCTATTATATTAAATGTTGTGATACATATTATCATTGTATTAAAATATAATTGCAATTTCTGTATGTTTTGTTGCATTAAGAAATACAGTACATGTTGAATATAATGAACATAGAAATGATGATGTTATCTGTTAAAAGAATTTTTTTTTCTCTACGTCATGTACTTAATTATGTACATTTTATAATATATTTATGATGTAGAAAACTTTTAAAATATATAATTCAAGCTCGCTTATTCATGCTAATTAGGAAAATTGGACATATTTTTCAATAAAATGGGATTATAACGACTGGAATACGGCAGTGTTAGGGCGCAATTTATATTATTTGAACAGGGCGCCAAAACTGCTAGGGCCGGCCCTGATTTCATCTAATTAATGAATTTTATTAATCCTCTTACAAAATAATTGAAAAACATCGGAATTTTGTACATTAAAAACAATATTCCTTATTCCTGCTGTGCCGAAAATACTTCAAACATTTATCGCCAAAAAGAAAAGCAATTCTTTTCTGTTAGCTAAAGCTGGACGTTTACGCTGAATTTCTGTATTGAAAACATCAAGTTGCGAACAATAACGATTTGCATCAACCGTTTCATTTTCTTTCAGTAACTCACAGTACACTACACCCTTGCAGTCCCACTAGCAATGCAGCATGTTCTGATGAACATCAAGCTTTTGACGTAGGCGGTGATGTTTCCCCACTGTTAACATATGCTGTTTTTCTACCCACATTCTTATACGCTATCTACTTTTATCTCCAGTCACCAAGCGGTCCAAAAACGGTTTTTTTGTTGTGATGATCAAGATTTGAAGAACATATCGAAATTCTGTCCATTATATTATAATTCGTGTGGCACCGAAACAGAGAAATTTGACAAAAACAAAGCCTTTTAGTGTGATCCAAAGCAGTTTTCTGATGAATTCCAAACTTGAAGGCCACATCTATGGAATTGATGCTGGATTCGTCCTGATCATACTGCGTAGTACTTCGTCTTTGACATCTGATGGCCTTCCTGGTCTGGGTTCATCTTTCAAAGAAAAGTCACCCGAACGAAATTTAGTAAATTATCTTTGACATGTTAGATATATTACTGGCGCCTCTTCAAACACTTTACACAAGTTTTTTCTGCTTGCGATACGTTTCTTCCTTTTTGGAACTATACAGCATATAATGTCTTAAGTGCCCTTTTTTCAGTCATGTTGACAGTTCTAAAGGTTTAAAGAGACTAACTACGGAAAATTTTCTATAAATAATCAACTATATGCTAATCTACGTGCTCACACTGGTTTCAGTCAGGTCACTAGAGATGCCAGGTTTACAGGTTTACCTGTAAATTTACAGGTTTTTGGTGTCGTTTACAGGTGCACAAGTTTTTTGTCCAAATTTACAGTTTTTCAGATGTGTTCACAGGTTTTACAGGTATTTTGATTTTTAGTTCTTTAAAACAAAAAAGAATATTAATGTACACTTTAGTGCTTTCATGTTGAAGTGTGGTTTAAGTATAGTTTGAGTGTAGCACGTATAAACATAAAAATATTATTTTAAATCGTTTTGAATCAGCTTGTACTACTTACTTATCTTCATATAATCGCAGGAAAATTGACATTTGACAATGAGCGCGTATACAATGCAGTACCAAACCGGTTCTAGTAATGTTTTAATCCCGGTATATATGCATGGTACCAAACTCTTTTAGGCCGACCATTTTGGTGCAAACCAACTAATTTGATACGGTACGGCGGGGTATACACTGGTTCGACCAAATGAAATATTTTTTAAATATGTGGTATATACAGGCAGTACTGAAATAGTTTAGTCGTACCAAAATAGTATTAGAACTGGTTTGGTAATACGGAGTATACGTGCTCAATGACAAAATACTACTTTGTTAATAGGTTATAGCATTTTAAAAAGAGTACAGTACGTATTGTACATAAATTTTTGACATTTCTCCGTGACTACATTTGTATCGATTGTATTCACTGTTGGTTTTTTTGAATTTGAAAATTTTTATTATCATTCAATGTATTAAAAAAAAAAATAAATAAAACACATTTGTATTTTTGAACACATATTTTATTTTTTTTTTCTTTTTTTCATCTTTTTTTTATTAAGTATTCAGTAAGTTATTTAGATGTCTTGTTCAAAAAAACATCCTAGTTCTATAAAAAGGTTGTTTATATTTATCTCTAAAGGTATATTTTTTGTCTGGATCAAATTATAATTAATATAATTTTTACCAGTTTATTAAACCACCTTTTGAAACATGGTCATCCCATGTGTAGTTTAAATTTTGATTTGATATGCAACAAGTTAAATTAAGTTTTTTAATTATATATCCCGCCACATATTCTAAGCCATATTCTTCAATGTCACTATAATGGCATTCTGGTATATTTGTATTTAATTCGCTTTCAAATTCTTCACTGTTGTCTTTTTCTACATTTTCAATTAAATTCTTTGAAAAGTCTCATAGTAAAGAGTTTGGAATTAGGTTATCATCGAATTTTTCCTTACTTTGCTCCGTATTAGGATACGAACTTACTTGCTGTGTGGTATCTGATCTTCCTGTAATTAAATATGTATGTAATAAAATAATTTCTTACAATAAACGACATTTTTATAAATTGTTTAATTATAATACTCCTTAACGATGTTAGAAACTAAAACTACCACATGTATTGTTAGTACAATAACGGCACGAACACAGAAAAATTATAAATTGAAATTTTCACCTAAACGTAACCTATATTTAAATTCTAAAGGTGTAGGGTGATCATGGAAACTCCCTTTGGACCGAATAATTTCAAAAAATTGTTCCAGCTAATCTTGGCAAAGTCTATTTGTCAAAATATATGCTAAATCATATTTTTCATCTAAATAAGTAAATAGTCCCGATAATGAAGAGTTATCTAGCTATATTCCCTTCTGAAATGGTAATAGTGTTTTATGTTTAAGCACTCTCATTTTTCTTACGGTGTTGCTAACAGAGGAAATTATGTTATTTTGTTTCTTCGGTGAGAGTCCGTATGCTTTTAACCTTTCTCTAGAGCTTTTGGAAGCAACTCTAGAATTGAACAAATCAAACCAATCGTTTATCAACTTTATAAAAGTAGGATCTAGGTCCTATAAGATTACAGAGAAATAGCTGAAGAGATATTACAGTTTTATCTGGGTTTTCGAATTTTTTAATTTGAGTAGGTGTAAATATTGTTTTTATTAATTCTGTACTCGATTGCAACTCTTGAATCCTCACCAAATGATTTCTTTTTATCTTTCTTTATTTTTTTCAAATCTTTATTTAAACTTCTATTTCCTTTTCGTATTTCAGATTCAATCTCTGTCCTGAAAAAATTTTGAAAATATCGTTTAAACTCAAAAAGGAATTTTTCTAGATGAAATTCAAACAACACTTAATATGTTTGTATTGCAATATTTTTCGTGTTTTTAATCTGTAATTCAACATCTGTATTTTGGATTTATATTTCTTCTTTTTTCGACCTATGAAACAAAAGAAAATGTTCATTTAATATTGAAAAATTTAATGCGACTTCATAATAACTACATTTCATAATCGTATGATGCAATAGCATTTCTTCTACCATTTGCTTTTGTTCCTTTTTTGCATATCTTTTTGATCTATTATTTGGTGTCTAAACCTGCCATGAGTTATGGCAAGACATAATTTATGTCTGATAAATGTTCATTGTTGTTGTTGCATTTTCATGGCAAGACATATGTCTTGCCATCAATGGCAGACATAAATGCGGCAACAAATTGTCAAAATTTATCAATTCACTTTCGAATCATTTGAACTCGATTTCGAAAAACTGAATTAAGTTTATATATACGTACATAAATATATTGTTTTCAAAATTGAATTCTATTTTACAGGCGTCCTTCGGATTTTCTTAAACTAAAATAATTTATAAAAAGAAAAATAATAAAGTAGTTAGTAGTTAGTTACCAAAGTTAAAATTTCCTCGAATCTTGTTACATCCATTCTACAAAAATTTTGATAGTCCGAACCATTTTCCCACAAAATATCTTTTAATAAATTATGTTCGATATTAAACTTTTCTCGTTTTTCTAAGAATGGATTCACCCACATTCTTCGTACTCTTTTTTTTCCTTCTTCATTTTCCATGTTTTCTAAATTTTCTAATATTTTTAAAGCATTTAATGCTTTAATAGCATTTTTCTTTTGGGAAGACATTTTACACTATAACTATATTAAAAACCACAACAAATAAAACGAATTGAAGCTGAATTGAAGTCGGATTGCAGTTAATTACTCCGTACATATATACTCGAAACGACGACGATGAATGTTGCTCTACAAATGAAATGTCTTGCCATGATAAGCCCAGGTTTAAAAATTTATGGCAAGACATAAATTATGTCTTGCCATAATTCATGGCAGGTTTAGACACGGAGTTAGAGATACCGGACATTTCAATGTTTTTATTCGGTACTACGCTTTTCTTCAATCGTCTTTTTTTCAAAGAAATATCTATCTTGAAGTTTAAAATCTTCTTTATAAAAATGGTCTGCAAACTTTAGCGTTTTTAATATTAAAAACTGTTTTTTTTCCACACATATCAATCCAAACGAAAGAATCGTATACATATATTCACTTATTTTTTTATCTTCATAATTTTTGCAAATATGTATCGCACATTTCATCATTTTTAAAATTAATAATTATTCACTATTCACTACACAAAATATTATCAAATAAAAAAAAATAAAACAAATGTTTCACTGCCAACTAATTCAACAAAACCCTATTTTAAATTTTTTTTTTCGATATAAATGACGTCATACAAAGAAGAAGAACAAATTTTTTCTTGTTTGTACAATACCTACTATACCATGGCTTATAGGACAGGTATTGTCTCAAGATTTTTTCAAGTTGAATGAATACAGTTGTTATAATATTAAAGGAACAACACTGATGCATTCACTTTCTAATAGCAATAACAATATGTAAAAAAATGAAAATTTGAATTAAATAAAAAAGATCTTGATTTTTATTTCATTGCAGCAAAAGATGCTATACAAGAATTAAATATTGAATTGTTATACTTTTTTTAAGTTTATTTATTTGAATTTTTAATAATGTGTTCATGTTTTTGTAAAGTTGATGCATATATTGCATTTTTTTAGAAGCCAATGCCTCACATTCACAGAGGATGTGCTTCGAGGTTTCTTTGGCTTCTTTGCAAAATCTGCATTTGTCATCCTCTTTGAGCCCCATCTTACTCAAATGGTAGTTGAGCGGACAGTGCCCAGTGATAAGTCCCGTAATTGTCCTTAATTCATTCCTGCTGAGGTTGACTAGTTTCCTAGTTGAAGGCCTAATGAATTCCTTCGCCTGTATGTTTCGTGGGGTTTTTTCCCAGTAGGAGATACATATCTTTTTCTTCTATTCTTTTATGTAGTTTTTTGTGTAGCTTTAGGGAGTTCACACCCTTTAGCTAGGACAGCCCTCTCAATAGAATCAAATGAGGTGTTGTCGAAAGCTCCCTCAATATCAATAAGTGCGCCTAGCGCTATCTCTTTTGTATCCATAGTTTTGTTAAGCTTGTAGCTTGCAGTTGATTTACCTGCTTGTTAGGCGTGCTGATTGGCATTTAGAGGCTTTTTTGCAAGTATGCTGACTCTAATATGCTGATCAATTATTTTCTCCATTGTCTTAAGTAGAAAGGAGGATAGACTTATCGGTCTGTAAGATTTTGGCTGGGCATCGGATTTTTTGCCCGCCTTGGGTATGAAGACTACTTTTGTCTTCCTCCATGGTTTGGGAATGTATCCCAACCTGAAGCTTGCTTTAAATAGGTTTGTCAGGTTCGAAGAGATCCGTTCAGATCCTTTTTGTAGGAGTATTGGATAAATACCATCTCCTCCTGGCGTTTTGTATGGTTTGAAGTGATTTATAGCCCATAGGATTTTTTCTTTTGGAATATTTTGTTGGCTAAACTGTATGTTCTTCTCACGATTCTCCAATCATCCGCTCTATACTCATTCTGTCCTTTGATGAGTCCCATAATGTCCTCATTTTTGTCCTTAGCACTGTTGGGAAACTTGCCGACCAGTATTTGAGAACGAGGAATGTTCTTTTCCTCGACTAGAGCTAACTCAGCTCCATCCCATAGCTTCAATTCACTGATTGACTCTTGAAGCCATTTTTTTGTGCTTTCATTCGCACATCTTAATACTAGCCACCCTGGTTTATATGTAGCTCCTAAGAATTTTGGCTTAGTAACACTATTCTTGAGCTCAATTATCCTTTTCAGAATCTGATCCTGAATGGCACTCATTTGTTCCGTAGACAGGAGAGATTCTGGAAAGGATTTTGCTAGAATGCCTACTTGTATGTTTTCAACAGCTTGTTTAAAACTAACCGTTGCAGGCACATTTTCGGTTTTTTCAGGAGAGACAACTTTATCCTTCTGTGGTTGTCTGGCTTTTTTAAAGCCAGAAGCCTCAGTTGGCGAGTCGTCTGAGCGTCCTCTTTTAAGTTGTTCTCCTCTGTTTTGTTAAACTGGTTGTAGAGCCTGCAGCCGAGCCTCATCTATGCCCAGCCCTTGTTGCAGGAGTTTCTTCAACCTCTTTCTTGCAGCTCCGCTGAGTTTGATCCTCTTGTCGGAGTCTTTGAGTTTTAACTTCTGCAAGGAAGTCTAGCAAGGATGACATGTTTGTTATTGTGTCATCTTCGCTATCATGAGAGTCGCTTGAACTATTGTAGCCCTTAGCTTCTCTTATGATTTTGTCAACCTGAGGAACATTTCCCTCTGTTGAAGGTGTTGTGGTTGATGCTTTTGGAGGTGCATCTGTGTCCATAAGTGGTCCCACGAGTATTAGGGAAATAAACGGTCACCCAAGGCAGAGCCCTTGTACTTTGAGAAGGCTTTTGTTAAAACTGGAGGTCGCCTGATATTTAGAGTTCGCATATTAGCGACTAGGCTCTCCCCTAGCCACGCATACCTGGGCATATGCTGTGCCACCTTTAGATTGGACTCCCAGGCTACTGTTAGCCAGATCTTCAGCAGAGACATGACCGTACTGAAGCTCTGTTACCAGTGGCACCACGAGGAGGTCGTAGCCGGACTTCCTACAATTTAATAGTTACGGCATGCTCCATCGCAGCCACCTATTTGTGAATTAAAAAATTTATTAACTTTGTTTCATTAGAAAAAATATTTGACTGTAAAATTTGAAAACAAATCTTCTTATACGAAAATATGTAAATATTAAGGTGTTCTCTTTAATATTGTCTACTACAGTATTGTTGTACTTTTTTTAGTTTTTAAGATATAATAGAAAAATATCAAAAACGTGAATGTTTTATACACTCTCTTATATCAAATATTAGAAGTATTTACATATATGTATATTCCAAAATAGAAAAGCTCTTGAAAAATAAATTTTTAGTTTTAAATAAGTTCATAGAGCGATACAGACGAGAAGGAACCGCATAGAACATTAGATTTAAAAATACTTTTATGAGTTGATAACCGTTTTTTCAATAAAAAAAAAATAAAATGTATTTAGCACACACAAGAACCTAAAATTGCAATTATACTCGGTTTATAAATCAAAGTCAGTACAGGCAACATAAGCATACTTTTCTATATTCTTTTACTTTGCGTTTGTATAAATCTGTCTCTTGTGCGGGGTGATCAGATCTCAATTTCAATTTATAATTTATCAAAGACATTTATATGTAAAGTAAGCAGAAACTAATCAAGTACTGCCTCCATAAGTACAATACTGACTTCGATTTATAAACCATTTTTTGCACATTGTCACCCAAACAAATTTTGTTTAATTTTTTGTTGCTGTAGTACATGGACATATTAACAATACACATACATATAAAAATATAGGAGTAATTGTTATTTTTTTCATTTTTCAAGAAGCCAAATTTAAATTTTGTTTATACAGCCTATTTGAAATTTGTTGTTGCTTTTTAAATACAAAATTTATTCTAAACTTGAAGTTACTGTTTTATTTCCCAAATTTGTCTTTTACCCATTAGCATACACAAGTATATGCGGATTTTAGTTCATAAAGTAGCGGAAAAATCGTATCACCCAAAGAATTCTCATTTTTCTGAAAATAGTTTATACATTAAGCTGTATTACAGAAACATTTAAAACACAGTTTAAAAACAAACCATCATCAATCCCCACTACAATTTAAAGATATGATGATTCGTTCTCAAGGTGCGTTCAGATTTTCAAACGAATGCAAACAAACAAAAGCGAACAAATGGCATAGCCGTTTGGTACCATTTGCTATCGTTTGCACGTCGCAGCTAACTGCAAATAAAGCACATGTGGTCATGTTTGTTTGCATTGAACAGTTCAAAAAAGTATTGCATCAGCATCAGCTGTCATGTCATGTAATAGCATCGCATCACCAACTAAAAACATCGCATTGTCATCGCAACACAGTAGTGATTACGCATCAATGCCAGAAAGGCATCAGCATCACCAATGCTGCGATGCATTTTTGAAGATGCACTATATTAACATATGTTACTTTTTTTGTGGTTCAAATAGATATATATATATGTGAAGTTATCAGAAACATATCGGGTACTGCCTCCATCAGCACAATACTGCCTTCGATTGTTAAAAATTACTTTAGCTAATTTACTTACTTGTGAGAGCAAAAACAATCGAGGATATCTTCGTCACTTCAGCTAGCAACAACTAGTATCTTGATGAAGGACTATCCATAAATCCTCATTATTTCTTTCACAAGAAGAAGGAAACTTTAACTTAAAGAAACAACTAAAAGGAACACGTATAAATTTCGCAAGTGAAGTTAAATATCTAGGAGTCATCCTAGATAATAAGCTCACTTGGAATAAAAAAATAATAATTCCATTGAGAGAGTTAGCTTAGGTCTTTGGAATTCTAACATACTCTTTGGCAAAAATGTGGACTAAGAATAAAAATTGTATTTTGGTTATACACACCCCAGTGGCGTCTCGTCCAGGTGTTCAAGGTGTTCACAGAACACCCATATAATCTAAAGCAAATTAAAAAAAAAAATTGAGAACGCCAAAATAATTTTCATAACTTCAATAGTAATGTCCATATAAAGCTAGAGTGTTCTATTATAATGTAGAACTCAGCCTCACATTCAGTGATGTGCATTTGAAGTCGTCCTCGTTTCGTAAATAATATAAACAATATAAATAATATACAACCAGGGTGTGAAGCTCTGATGTAGAACCCAACCTCATTTAGTATTATTTCTATGAAAATGTATTGAAGTTCTACTCAAGAAGAACTTTAATACTTTTTAATCCTATGCATAGAAAGTTGAGGCTTTGCTCTAGTACTGTAACAATACAGTTGTTATGTTATATAATGAAGGTGTTCAATTCTGAAGCAGAACCCAAGTTACAATTAGACTCAATGTTATTTTTAACAACCTTGCAACTTTAAAAAATGTACACTTTTATATTATAAAGTTGGTTCTGTAAAAAGTTCTAACAAACTTCAAAATCAAAGTCACACCTATAGACAAAGCCAAGCCAAGTGAAATATTGAATTAAAAAATTGTTTGTATGAAACGTCACATATTTTTCACATATTGAATTATTTTATTTTATTATTTTGCCAACTTTAAACTTTAACTTCTCGTGCTGTATTGCACCGATTTGAGTCAAATAAAATGCAATAGGCCAGGATATTAATTAGGAGAAAAAAATAGAGAGAAGAAAAAAGGTATTTGTCTAAAACATGACTTTTATTGTGTTTTATCCTATAACTTTTACCCTAGTAAACGGATTTTCATCATTTAAAGTTTTTATAATATTAGACCCTTCAAAAAATATCCTAGCCAAATTTCAGATTTCTAGTACTAAGAAAAGGAATTAAAAAATGTAACATTTTGATATTAAAAATGGATGAGTGGGTGTATAATTTAAATTATAACGAAGGGTTAAAGCTTGTTGAATAGACTCAAAGAAGTTAAAAAACATAAAGGAGATTCAACAAAGTACTAACTTTGACAAAAAGCACCTTATTTTTTAAAAATGTACATACTGCCCTAATATTTTATTGAAATAAAAATTGAAGCTGAAATTTTTAACTGTTTATTTTGTAATTTTTTTGATATTAATGTTGACTGTTTGTTTCGTAAATATGTTGTTATAAGAATAAAGAATTATTTTTAGTATTTTGTTTCATACTTTTATTGTAAAAATTTTTTTTTATTTAGGATAAATTAAAAATATTTGTACTGCCCGAATACTTTGTTGAGCTACTATATAACTACATATATGTATATGTATATTTAATTTCTTAAATTTTCTCAATTACCCTGTAGCACACCCAGGTGAATAAATCACGAGACGCCACTGACACACCCATTATAGGCAACAAAATATAGATGCTAACCCGTCTCTGTATTACAAGAGCTCTCAGAACTACTTCAATGGCAGCATTAGAAACCATGCTTAGCTAACCCCTTTCAATATACAAATTAAGAAAGATGCGCTGAACTGGGATTTAAAATTTTAAAGAGATAGAAGGTTCAAAGCGGTTAATCTTAAACGCAACCTTGAAATTCTTGAAGAACTTGAGAAGAAGTCGTTCAAAGTTCTCCTTTAAGATCTAGAATCGTAGTTCAAAAACAAAATAACTATTGAAAAAGGTGCCTCTGTATAATGCACAGATGGGCCAAAAATTGAGTTAGGATTTGGAGAAGGAGTAGCAGGCTCTAAAAGAAGACTATATAAATCCCTAGGAAAACACACATCGGTTTTCGAAGCTGAAATCTATGCTATTGATATGTGCACTATCGAATGCCTAAAGAAAGGCTCCAATAGAACCACAGTCTACATTGCTTCAAACAGTCAGGCAGCTTTGAATTCTCATGGAATTGTGTTTGGGCTGATTTGGGATTGCCTAAAACTGTCAAAACGCTCGCTAGAGCCAACTAAGTATACCTAATGTAAGTTCAAGGACAACGAGCTGGCAGATTCTCTAGTGAAGAAAGGTAATAACTCTAATCTTTATGAATCAAAATCCCTGCCTGTCCAGAAGCCACACAAAATAATATTAAAGAATGTAAAATAAGGAATTGTATTTTCCGCTAGGAGAAAACTCTCGGAAACTTACAAGCGAAGGAATTCATAAGCCTTCAGCTAAC
The DNA here is from genome assembly GCA_939192795.1 of Bombylius discolor. NCBI lineage: Eukaryota > Metazoa > Arthropoda > Insecta > Diptera > Bombyliidae > Bombylius > Bombylius discolor. Next base: position 18,573,241 of record OW584240.1, on the reverse strand, counting down.
ATTTCCAGGAAGCTACTCAACATCAACAGGAATGAGTTGAAGACCACTACGATCTTCTTACTGGGAATTGTCCGATCAACTACCTATCATATAAGTAGGAAAGGGCTACAAAAGAATGATAAGAGCAGATTCTGAAAATCAAGGAAATCTCAAAAACTATTCTGTGTGAGTGTGAGGCAGTAACCTTTATAATAGTTTACTACATGCATCAAGTATCAACCTTTCCTCAAGCCTGAGGAAATACAGAGCACACTTTTTAGTAGCCTTTATATGAAAAAATGAACTTAAAGAAGTTTTCTAAAAAAACAACATTCATAAATACAGATTTACTAAAATCACTGAAAGGTAAAACTTTTGGATTTCCCATATTTATTTGAAAGGCTCGGAAAAAATTAGAAACCGAGAAAAAACAACATATAATACTTTTTTCCTCCTAACAACCCCTTTAAATTGAAATTTTTTCATAATGGGTTGAAAAATAATTGTAATAACTTCGACTAAAGCTTAGTGCAAAACTTTTTTGAATTTTCTACGAAAAAAAACTAAGACTTTTCATAAGATAACGAAATAAATGAAAGGAATTTTATTCAATTATCGTTGGATATGTATTGGGTAACTATACATATTAGAATACATACACCTTTTATACTTAAATTTTCTTTTATACGATATACATATACATATATATTTATTAAAAAAATAATATTGTAATTTGTATTTGTTTATAAAATACTATGTGCTTTTTGGTTTATTAATCGATTCTTGTACATCAGCGGCAATCTTTTGAGCTGCTTCACGTGTATTATCATAAATTTTCTTGAATACTTCTTCCAATTCACCACTAACTTCTTTGCCATGTTCCTTTAATTGTGTACTATATTGTTCAGTATTTTGTAAAACTGATCTTAAAGATTCTTCAAATTTTTCTTTTAATTTTTGAGCATCAGCTGATAATTCGGGATTTTTTGATTTTAATTCTTCAATTGTTCCACTCAACTGATTTGTGATTCCTTGTAATGCTTCATCAGCTTTACCAGCATGAATTTTAGCCTAAAAAAAATTGAATGTTATTTTATACTTTTATACATTTATTTCTAAAACTGTGATGTATGTGATAAATATATTTTATAAATATATTACTTCTTCTGAAAGTTGTGATACTAATCCTTGTAAATTTTCTGCATAGGTTTTTCCTTGATTTTGAACAAGATTTATTAGTTCATTGTTATCTTTAACACCAACAAATTTTAAAAAATTTGAATGTAAATCAGTTAATGCATTTTCAGCTTGTTTAGCTAAATCTGTAAGATTTGGTGGTTGCTGTGTATCACGTTTAACAAAACAAGTAGTGACCTTTAATTTAATTTAAAAATCAATTCGTTAGAATTTTAAAAATATTTCAAAATTCTAAAAAACAAAAATCATACTTACTTGCAGTACACTAAAAATACCCAAAATATATATAAAATTTCTCATTATTATAAATATTATTCAATATAATTTTATGTTCTTACTAAAATACAAAATTATGACTGACAAACAAAATAGATTCGACAATTATTTATATATGACTAATTTTATTCACAGAGTTAGCCAAAAAATTTCCAAACTGTTTTTTTATTCAATGATTAGCTAGCTATCTTTTCTTTTTCTTCTTATTAAAAAAGTCTAATAATATAGAAAGTCAAGTCAAGAATTTATTCATTTGTATTGACAAAGCAGATTTTTCATATCAGCTTTTTGAGTTCAAAGTCATTTATTCCTATCAATAATGCCAGCAGATCATTTGTATATTGCAATAAAAAAATTATTTTTTTTTATAACTGGCATATTGTTTTACATAATATGTACATATGTATGTACTTGTGTATAAAATGAATTCAGAGAATATGTTTTAATCATAAAAATTTATTGAAATGAGATAATTAATAGGGTCATATGATGAAAATATGACCACTGATTACACAAATACAAATTTCACATCATTATATGCTTATCAATTTTTAAAAACAAATTTTATTTCTAATATTCTCAACTAATAATACTCTTATTTATTTTATTGTTCGTTTTCGTTTTATTTATATCATATTGAATGAATTGTTTTTTTGTCAGTAGCATTACCTAATTTTTAATGGTCTCCAACTAAAATTTAAAAAAAAAATACTTGCATGTTTCACAAAATTGTTTCACATCCTTATTGGATTGCAAAGCAAGTACCTACATATAGTATCTATGTATATATGTATGTATTTTTTTTAATTTTATTTTAATCAAATCGATTTTAATCAAAAACTGAATAAATAATAACGTTTTTTGTTGTAACTTTGAAAGATAATTCTGAAATTTCTAATTAATTACTTCTGTACAAAATCGAAATTGATTATCTCTAGGTGATATTATACCTATTTCATAGAGAAGTACTTTATGAGCACTTAATTATTACACTATTAAACTTTTGTCGAGAACACATTATTTGTTTCTAAACACATTAACTTGCTTAGCAATATGTAGCAGGTGTATAAATTTTTCCGATTCTCTTATTGACTCTCTTTGTAAAAACCGTTTTTCTCAAAAACTTTCCGCAACGCAAAAGTTTTTGATTTGATATTTATTGAATAACGCAGAGGACATAGATAGACATATAAAATTTAAATTTCTTTGAAGACTACGAACTGTTAAGTAATTTGTTTTATTTTTGCAATCTATTGCAATTGTAACAAATTACAATAATATGTTTATTCTTCTTGAAGAAGCGCTTAAATATCACTTAAATATTCTGTATTTCATTTTATTGTATTAAAGTGTACCACGAGAATTTTTTATCAATATGTGATAAATCGAGAAGAAAATTTCTTAATTTCTGATAATCTGATTTTTAATTCACTGATAAATAATTACAAACATACATATGTATATTATAAACAGCACTTTATTGTAAATTCATAAAATTTTTCATTTACATTTCTGTTGAAAATTTTAAATTTCGTAATTAATTGTTTCGTATTTTCTACTAAACTCAATTTCTTCCTGAATGCCTGATTCATCAATCGTTTTATATATGTACATAGGTAAATACGTGAATATTTATGATTTTATGGATATTATTTCATTGAGATAAATATTATACCACTGAAAGTCACTTAATTAGCATTTAAAAATGCCTCCATAAATTTTTCGATATCTCAAAAATTAATAAAGTTATCAGAGCAATATAAAATGTTTTTACCAATTTGAAAAGCACCTATACTCGGTTTATAAATCGAAGTCAGTACAGGCAACATAAGCATACTTTTCTATATTCTTTTACATTGCATTTGTATAAATCTGTCTCTTGTGCGGGGTGATCAGGTCTCAATTTCAATTTATAATTTATCAAAGACATTTATATGTAAAGTAAGCAGAAACTAATCGGGTACTGCCTGCATAAGCACAATACTGACTTCGATTTAAAAACCGAGTTTATATCTATACATATGTAGGTACATACTATCAATGTGTTTCGGTGTTTCGTTCTTTGATCTTTTGCAAAAGTTTTTGAATGATAAAAATTTCAATAATGACGATATGAAATCGCTTAAAAGTTTCATGAACTCAAATTTTTAATGTTGTGTGAGAAGTGCAAAAGGTCATTGATAAAAACTCACAATTCATTATTGAAATACCAATTATTCGTTAAATGAAAAGTTCTATTTTCTTTAAAAAATCTGCAATTATTCAACTGCCAAATTGATACGAAGCATCAAATATTAAGTATGTAGATTATGAATTGCTTTTTTTCAACAAAAAGGCTCAAACGAAAGGTTTCAGTGGTGTAAAAATGATGATCGTCCTGTATGAATATCATGCTTGATTTTTTAGTACAATAACAAAATCATATAGGTATCTGTATATTATACATGTTTATATATGCTTATAAATACTTTTACATATTTGTATTAACTATCAATAAATACCTAACAGACAGAAAATAACGAAAACAACACATCTAATCTGCATATAGTATTTAGAAACATACAAAGGTCAAAAATGATAACAGCAAAATATTGTAAAAAAAATTAATATTCCGATGATCATGAAAAATTCTTAATTGTTAGTTGAGTTATTTAAAAATTAACATTAAATAGAAAGCATTAAAATATTTAATTCTGAATACATAAAGAACATTTTACTGAATTTATATACATATATATAAAAAAATATAGTCAATTATGGCAAAACTAGCATTATTGTTTGTCTTTATATTCTGCATTATTCAGGTAAATTTTTACTTTTATATTTTTTATAATTGAGTTTTTAAATCAAATAAAATATTTTAAAATTTTTTTTATCTTTAGATTTCTTTATCTATTCCACTTGTTAAACGGGATGTAGAAACAACCGAGAATTCAGTTACTCAAACTCTAGAAACTGAGTTTGCAAAAATAAAAAAACAACTGGAAGAGCAATTTACAAAAGAAAATTTTGATGTAAGAATTATAAATACATATATTTATTTTATTTACTAATTAAACAAAAATTCTTAATCTTAGAAACTTACAAATGATCTGAAAGAATTAGGAGAAAAAATAAAAGTCGGAGCAAATGAACTATTCAACAAGATTGAAGAAAATCAGAAAACATCGAATTAAAATATTTTAAATAACATTTTGATATATGTAAATAAGAATACAAACAACAGAATACATACATATGTCGTTATCAGAAAAAGTAGATAAATAAAAAATAAATCAATAATAAATAATTATTATTTTATTATTTTAAAAAAAAGTAATGACTTAAAAATGAATAATGAATATCGAACGTTCTTGAAGTTGTAATTGAGGAGAAAAGTTTGAATGTGTAGCAAACACTTGTTTTTATTTAGTGTACTTACTGGAGCTTTCGAAGTTCAGTAAGTAAGTCATTTTTATGCACGTTTTAAGTTATTTATTGTTTTTTCTGTCAACTTCTATGACCGCCTTTGTGAGGTTTCAATTAATAAAATCTAAAAAAAACAAAAGTTAATGTTTTCAGTACCAAATTAAAAAAACATAAATTATGGTGAGGTTATATAACGGTTTTTCATAAACATTTTTTGCCTTTTCTTTAACTTTCCACAATATGGCAGGATTTTCTCAAAATTAAATCTTAAAAATTTTTTTCAACACAACATAAGACTTTCCCAGAACAAAAGTTTGTAAAAATTCCACTCGTTATATGAAATATGCACACATGGTAGGGTTAAGGTTGTGGTTTCAAACAGAGTGTACATATGTATGTGGTATTTCCATAGTATTGAAATTTCGTATTTTTAATATTCCATATCTGCCTCTCATATAACTTTTATTTTCAAAAATTGATTTCTGCCACTTTGAAAAAAACAGAGTGATTTGAACGTTCAAAAAGTTTTACTTTTTACTTTATACCATACATAGTACATGCACATAAATTTTGATATAGTTGTCCGTCTGACTACAGATTTTATTTTAAAGTATACAAAATTTGAAACTTAATCTATAACTTCACTTATGTAATAAAAACCTTGACAACAAATTTTTCAATTTTAATTCAATTGGAATACATTTACATACATCTATAACTTTTTTAAAACGTATGTTTAACGTCAATAAGTTTTTTTTTTTTTTTAATGAGACACGATGCAGGGATATCCCTTAAGCCTTAACTACACTTCTATTAGTGCAGCGCTTGTGCATGAAGACAGGAAAGAAGTTGCAAAAAATTACGGTGGTGAAGAAGACAGGAACTTGAACTTCTGCAGGTTAAAGAAGGGGGGAACACATGAAATGAAAGAGCATTCGACAATTTGAGAGTTCTATTTATTTCAATTTATCTGTTTTGTGTAGTTTTTTTATGCACTTGCTATTTTGCTAATGGTCAGTTAGCAGAACCATCAACTATGTACATCAGTACAAGAGACAAGACAAGACCCAATCTCAATTGTGAATAGAGCGAAAGTTTCTGACTAACTATTGCTAAGGGATACCAGATTTAATTTTGTTTTGTTTAGATCTTCTAAAAAAATAAGGAATTTTAGGAAATTTGTTTATGACTTTGATTTATAGGGTGCAAAAACTTATCCTGAAAAAAAAGTGTGCATTGCAATTCTTGAAATATTCGATCTCAGCCATGTCATCCAAGCCATCAAAAACCTTGCTCCCAGACAAGCGAGCCTTATTTGACGAATTTTCGAGCTTGTTTTCCTTCGAAAGATAGTAGAGTTTCGGTCTTTTTGACGTTTATATTCGGCTACATGCTGTGGGTTTTGGAACAACTGTTAATGTTTTTAAACAGTTCCGCAGTCATGTTTTCGAAGTTTTGGTGAAATTGCTCGATATTAGTGTCTAAGTTTATGTGTGAACCTTTCCTAGCAAATTCGCTTTTTCATTTCCGTCCACACCCGCATGACCTGGAGCCTGGAACTGCGGTGTATCAAGGTTCTTAAGATTTTGACGCAGTTGTTGCACATTTTGAATTAATCACGTTGAAAGTGTAGGTAGACAAAATCTGCATATTCGGGACGACTTGTGCAGCTTTCATCACCGCGTATACTTCTCCTTGAAGGATTCTGCAGATTGTTAATCTGAACGACATACTGATCTGTAGTGCTCCTGTGCCCTTTCCTGCAATCGATGCGTCAGTGAAGATAGAAATTTTCTTATAATGTTATTGGCGGTTGTTCATTTTTTTCTCTCGCTATAGCTTGCTATAGCTTACTTGCTTGACGATCAAAGATGTGCCCTTAAGTCACAAAGCTGCTTTGGGTACCACATTCTTAATCAATAGCTGTATAGGTTGTAGGTGTAGAATGGTTTCCAAACAAAGTATGAGTACATAGACAACTACTAGGTATGTTCCTTCGGGCTTTGCTCTCTTGCTCTCTATGATATCACTTAGTTGAAATATTCGAAAACAAGATATTTGATCATTTTAAGTACAAACTTTTTTCAGTTTTTTATTTACTTTATAATTTAAAACGTTTATAATTAATTAACGTTTTCATTTTGAAATACACGTAACCTGATTCTAAAAAATAATATTTTCATACATATTCTCAATAAGTTCAGAAAGTTGAGATTCATTCAACAAATTATTTTTAGAATTATTTTATTTAAAATAAAATATATAAACTTTCTTTAATTTTCACAAAATAACGCTAAAATACCAGAATACTCGTACATACAACAAAATTTCAACAAAACACCACACGAATTTCAACCAAATGACGTATATAATCAGCTGAAAAGAGAGAAATTTATTTTCATATACGCTTGATCATTACCTTGTAGTTGTCTTTTCAATTTTTATATATTTGTTGTTGTTGTTGTTGTTGTTTGTAGGGTAGGGAGAGTATAGCAGGCATCCACGAGCACTCAGACAGGAGAGTCTTTTGTACTCAGCACCCCGTCTCTAGTAAAATCTTTTCGTTTTCCTAATAAATGAGAGGATTTTTTCTAGGGGATGAGAACAGATACCTTCCATTCTTATTGCATCAGAGTTCCATGTACGTAACCTTATCCTAGAGAAGGCGGGGCCGTACAGAAGAGATAGTGCTCTGTTGTTTCCACCTCCGCCAGCAGGCTTCGCACGTTGGATCTCTGACCACTTTCATGACCGCGAAGTGGTGGTTACATGTGTTATGACCTGTGATGAGCCCAAAAAGAGTCCGACAGTCCCACCTGCTAAGGTTTAGGAGAAAACTAGCCGTCCTTTCCCCAGGCCGTTTCAGGTAGGGCAGGTACCACCTTTCCGCATTGAGTTTTTCCATGTGTTTGGTGATCCATCCACTGATCGAGGTGCAATTGATACTTATTGTTGGTTACGGTCCCCATACAAAGTTGAATGAACCTTCTTCCGCAAGAGCGTCGGAAGATTCATTACCCTCTATACCATGGTGACTTACAACCCACAAAAGCGTAAGTCCATTGTGTTTACTAATAGCTTCAAGTCTCTTTTTACATTCCTGGGCAATTTTGGATTTTGTGATTGGACTCTCCAGAGCTTGCAGCGCAGTTCGGCTATCACTACAAATTCAGAGAGTCCTTTCAACCCACCTGTTGTCAATTATCCAGCATAGATAGATAGTATCTGGGCTATTCGGTGCACTTCGACCTAACAAGATCTTTTGTGCCGCCCTTACTTCTCAAAGATTTAGGCTTTTAATGAATCCTAAAACTTTGTGAGAAGGTGCACACCAAATTTCTTCCGGTATATCACTTAGCGTATAGGAGTATTTGATACCGCAGTTTAAATCCCATCCCGAAACAACACCATTTCCACTTCAAAGGCCCCACTTAGAACAGCAGTAGTATTTGATCACTCTTCCCTTGTGAAATACACTACATTATATTTTCTACCGAACGTGACACGTGGAGTCATGTCATCCCAGGGCATGTTGAAAAGGTTGCACGTTTCTATAAGTCTGCTTGACATCACTGCATGTTTCACCTTTCTCTCCCCTCCCCAAAAGACCACCGACGCATATGTTATAATGGGTCTAATGACTGCCACATACAACCAGTATGTCATGTCTTACCAAAAACCCTCAGACACTGCCAAAAAGTACACCGTGCTCGAGAAACCTTGTTGTTGACATGACTCTTCCACGTAAGTTTAGTACCTAAGAGGGATCGTAGCCCAATGCTTGGGTTATGTTTCCTTAAAAGATTAAAATCCACCACTATTGTTATAATTAAGTTTTAATGAAAGTTTTTATTATACTATTCAATTGAATTGTAATTAATAGTTTGTTTGAAGTTAAGAGTAGACTTCACCACATGCACCATATGCATTCTATCGCAAAAAATTTCACACACAAACAAAAGGATTTAATGGTCCTAAATTTGCTTTATTTCACTGTTTATTTTATTACTCAGGCTCTTCTACACTTTACCTCGAACGCAGGATTCTTGTCCAAATGTCACCAAATTTAATTTACCAGTAAAAATTGATGTCCTGAGGACGAATCTGGGGTCCTTCAGATGTAATTTGAGCAGTTGTAAAAACAGGTTTTAAAACCGGTTTGCGTCCGTTGTTATAACCGCCTAATGTGTTCATGCCCTATAATGCTTAGAACTGGAATAACTGATTTTAGTTTTTTCTTTAGTTCTATGTCATTTTTTTACAGCTGAAATTTAATGATATTATTGTAAAATTTTTGTTGTGAAGAGCTCTAGTTTAGCATCTAGAGGTCTCTTTAAAATTATCTTTCACGCTTTTCTTGTATTTTTTGTTTGTTTTCAAGATAAATTTCGAAACAAAGCAAAAAATCGTATTGACATACGTCAAGGTTGTCATTAGAAGAAAAACAAATCTAACATTTGATTGAATTGACATTTGAATATTTTAATTTAAAAATAAATATTTTTGTGGAAAATATAATAATAATTGTATGAAAATATTAAAAATTTAATTTATTTTCAATAAATAAAAAAAAATAATAAGGTCTAGGAACGCTTACCAGGTTCAGCTAGTATATGTAAATATAAAAAGAAATATAAAAACATTTTAATTATTTGAGAATTTTTCACTTTTATGAAAATATGCTTAAAAATAATGTTGGGATTTTTATTTCTATGATAAGACTAATCCAGTTAGAGAGAAGTTAGTCTACCTGCAAACATGTTTTTTTTTTTTTTGCTTTTCAATATCCTATCCCTATAATAGTGTAATAATTGTATTAACATAAAAAAATTAAAAATTTTTTGATTTTCAAATGAAATTTTCTGTTTGGATTTGTTTTTTTAAAAATCGTTATAAATCGTATAACTACTTAAGTTAACTTTAACTTTATATTTATAATTACATATTTACATTTATTTTGAAGTTTTTAATTGAAGTTAATATTTTATAGCTCCTCCTATTGCCTTAATTACCACACCAAACCTCTGCGGCATTTATTTTTATAATGATGATATACATAATTTAATAAGGATATGCGATACATCAAAAATTTAATATAGAATTTTTCAATTCTTTCACTGTTTTCGGTTTATTTTCATTGAGTTTCATGTCAATGCAGCATGGAACCCTAAAAATTCTCCATTATGTTCATGTCGGGACTACTTTCTGGCCAGGACAATGAATATAACTTCGAATTTTCCTTTAAATTTGTTATCTGCAGTAGAAATAACAATTTTAAAAATAATTCAGAATTCTAGTTGAAAGTTCTACGAACTTTGTTCTGTAACATGGAGCCGAATTATCCTGAAATATCGGATCCACTATATATTGAGCCATGTCCTCAAATGTTGGAAAAACATAATTTGAGATGATTTTCTTATATTTTTCTTCATTCATTATTCCATCCAGTGGCGTCTCGTGACTTATTCACCTGGGTGTGCTGCAGGGTAATTTAAAGTAGCTCAACAAAGTATTCGGGCAGTACAAATATTTTCAATTTATCCTAAATAAAAAACAATTTTACAATAAAAGTATGAAACAAAATACGAAAAATAATTCTTTATTCTTATAACAACATATTTACGAAAAAAACAGTCAACATTTATATCAAAAAAATTACAAACCAAACAGTTAAAAATTTCAGCTTCAATTTTTATTCCAATAAAATATTCGGGCAGTATGAACCTTTTTTTTTTTCGATGTGCTTGCACCTTGTCGTGGTGAAGGGGCTTGCGTATATCTGAGAAGAACTGAGCTATGTCGACGGATTAACATTTGTTATTCCGGTATGGCTACCCATGTCGAACAGGTCAGTTAAAAGATATCAGACGAAGCCAAGTACAAAGGGAGTACAACCCTACAAATCCCACCTAAGCCGAAAATGTGCAGGATACCGTGCTGAGCGGCTGCTTGGCCATCAGGTGGAAAATAAGCTGGTCCGAACGGTCCCCTTCGATGCTCGGGAAAGGTTGGTTGTAAGTGCCTTACTGCTGCATGCCGGCTCTGCAGTGGCGGACCTTTTATTCCGGGCAAACTCGTGGGAACATTTATGGATTGTTCAAAAAATGAAAAAAATAAATATAAAAAAGCAAAAAACAGCGCATCTTCGGATGCAAACCTGTCCTCAAATGAGGACACACTCACCTCTACCAAAGAGGTGAAGACACCCAAAGTAGTGAAACCGAGTACCAGCCATATTACTCCGGTGACACTGTTTGGTCCCAAACTTTTTGTCACCAGACATAGTGAGCAAAAAGAAAATAACAAAAAGAAAAAGTCGGAACACGTCTTGCTGAAGGAAAGGTACAGCAAAGCTAAGTTCATTCTAGCGAAGATCGCCAAGAACGAAGCTAGCGGTACAGTTCACGAGCGAGACGCGGAAGACAAAAAGAAATACCTGGCGTTGATCGAAGAATACGAGAAACGTCTAAGTGAAATTAAGGAAGGCTCTCCGAAGAAACAGGTGGCCTTAAAACGAAACCGATCTCAAGATGAGACAGGACAGAAATCAAAGAAAAGGAAGGCTACGGTTTCCAAGAAACAACCGGAAACAGCACCTTCTGGATCTGAGGTTTCTAAACCTAAAAGGCTGTAGAGTGAGGTGTTACGAGACCATCTGCATGTTGCTCTGGTAGACGAGCTCTCAACCGGAGGAACATTAACAGCCGAATCATGGACGAAAATTGAGGCCAAACTCTCAGAGATGGTGATAGACTATACCATCGAGAGAAAGGACGGAGCGGTTCCGTGTTATGATTTATCTGAGGTAGTCAGAGGCTGCCGGTTGATTAAATGCGAAGACCAGTTCTCAAAGGATTTCGTTTGCGAGTGTGTTGTTAAGGTTAGTGACGCCTGGAAGGACTTGAAGCTCAAGCTAATCCCCGCAAAGGAGATTCCCAAGAAACCAAGAGCCGGCATTTGGTTACCGAAGATGGAGATTAACGCGGGAAAGCTCATCAAAGGGCTTCACAGGCAAAACCCAGAGGTTCCGATGGATGGCTTGGCAGTCATCAAAGCAGAGGAACCTCAGGCAAACAGCAAAACTCAAGATCTTCCAGCCTAGTAGTGCAGAAGAGAAGGACGAAACAACTATCGCCCAAGAAGCGATGAGTTTGACAATCGAGGACAAAGAAGAGGAACCACCAAAGGATGGTTCAGATTAATCTTCGAAACTCCAAATGTGCCTCGGATAACCTGTTGGTGTTTCTAAGGGAAGAAAACATCGACATATCCCTCGTTCAAGAACCCTGGGTTAAAGACTTAACCGTAATGGGTCTCTTGGGCAAACAATACAACCTCTTTTACTGCCGATTAAAGGGGAACTCAGGCAAGCCAAGAACCTGCATCCTTGCTAAGAAGCACAAAAAAGTTTTTCTGTGCTATAATCTTAGCTCGGCCGATTTAACAGTTGTCAAAATGAACAATGGAGGAGAGGAGGCTTATATTGTATACATGGCTCACGACAGAAGCTCGCCCCCCGAAGAATTCCATGAACTTTACAACCACATTTCAGCAAGGAAGACAGCCTTGCTCATAGGATGCGATGCCAACGCCAGACATACGCTTTGGGGTAGCTCCGAAAATAGCAAACGTGGTGAGAACCTATTCGATTTCATCATCAGATCTAACCTTCTTGTATGTAACAGAGGTAACACGCCCACATTTATTTTCCCCAGCACGGAGACCCATGCAGGGTGGAAGGAGGTGTTAGATGTTACATTACGCACAGATAGGAACAATTTTAGAATAGAAAGCTGGAGAGTATCGGAAAAAGACTCGTTTTCCGACCATAGGTACATACATACTCTTCAGTGTGAATTTAAAAACAGAGATTCCTGAACCTTTCAGGAATCCAAAAAGAATCAACTGGAAGGTTTTCAGCCGAGTCTTCAGAAGCAAACTCAATCTGACCGAGAGTAGGGACAGATTGGAAACAGCGTATGAACTGGACACAAGAGCAGAGTCCTTTGAAAGAGCCATGAGTGCGGCATTCAAAGTCTCGTGTCCAGTCAAACGCGGTAAAAAAACTCTACCACCATGGTGTAGTAAAGAGCTTACGGTCTTAAGAGAGAGGACCAGAAGACTCTTCAACACTAGTTATAAGAATAACAACTGTCAACCGTATAAGGATTCCTTGAAGATCTACAAGAAATCCCTTAAGAAAGCTAAGCAAAAAGGTTGGAGGCAGTTGTAATGTTTGAACAACGCAGTTATAAATTTTCAGATATTTGTATATACTATTGAGTTCTGCAATAAGCTTTTCAATCTGTTGTGCAAATTTTTGTACCGAATTATTATCTTGATTAGTTTTCGATAGCTCATTTTGTATTTTTAATGGGCTTATCTTAGATTTGTATATTTTTTAGAACAATTCTTTAAAATTGCTAATGTTATTGGGTGTTTGTTCATTAGCTATTTTATTTTTAACTTGGTCAGATAAGCGCGTTTTTAATACAAATTTTATTAGTTTACCTATTTCAGTTTCATCTTTTAAAGTTTCTGACATTAGTTTAATTAAATTTATAAAATTTTCAAGTGTTTTTGGGTCACCGTTAAATTCCGGGATTATTTTTACCGCGGCTGCTAAATCAAAGTTAGACATTGTTAAGTTTTGTTAGTATTTATTTTTATAATATCTTCTTCTTCACTTTCAATGTTCTCATAGATTTCTGTCTTTGATTCTATTATCTTCTGTACCTCTTCATATATGTTACTATATTTATTTGCATACGCAGTACCTACAAGAAGTAGTTTTAGATAAATTTTGATATATCTCATTAAATTCTTTTCTTGATTTTTCTAGTGTTAGTTTTTTGGAGAGAAGATATTTTGCTTTGAATTTTCTATTTGGATTTTTTTTAAAAATGGCTAAAACTTTTTCTAATTCAGATATTAATTGTTCGAGATTTTGAGACATTAAGGAAAATTTTTTTTTTTTTTTTTTTTTTTTAAACGGTTATATTTTTATTTAATTCTTTTCTTATCATTTTTGTTTAATGTTTTCCTTATATAATTAATAATAATTATAATGATTAAAAATTTTATTAAACTAATTATTATATATTTATTTAAATTACTATTTTCTTCTTGTTGATTGTTGTTGTTGTTGTCCGACGGGGTTATGATGATTTCTTCATTTGGCTTGGAATTTCTGTTTCCCATTTAGTTCAGCTTTTTCTTTTCTTCTTAAATGTTGAACTGCTTGTAAGAATGCTGCTTTTTCTTGTTTTAGACTGCTAAATTTGCGAGTCTGTACAAATCTGCTATCTGCTTCCGGTATCTGACCTTAAGACCTCCTCGTTGTTTTTTTGGTTTTCTTTTGGAACTGTAGGTGTTGTTATGATTTTGTTTCTTCTTCTATATTCTTCGATGGTGATTGGTTTGAGACCAGCTGTTAGTTCTTCTGAGATAGTCTTTCTTAGGTTCTTTAGGTGGCTAAGTTTAAAGTGTGTGTGAACTTCTTTTTCTTCAGTTGTTCTAAATAAGCATCTAGTGACTGGACACTTTACCGAGTTCGTGTTATGCAGGGTCGCCATGTAACGTTTGAACAACGCAGTTATAAATTTTATTTTGATTCCCTTTGAATCGTTTGTGAGCGGCAAGTATATCTGCCTATGTATGCTCTTGGTGTGATGGCAAAAATGCCGAACTGAATAATGGCAATGAATGCCTACTAATTTCCGGAGTGGAAAAATAAAAGACTCGAGTTTGAGGTTCAAATCAAGAGTGATTTTATTGATAGATTTTCATTCCTTATATACTAAAATGTTTACATACAAATCCTAGAATCTAATATTTCTTAGAATTATAGAAAATATGCTAAAATTATAAATTACAAATATTTTGGTATCAATTGACAAAATTAGTAAACACATATCGAATTACTTAAATGTTGTGTTCATAATGCACTTATAATAATTATAATATTAAAACACAATTATGCATAATCTCAAATTACTTCAATAAATAAAATAATTTATTATTCCTTAAAGAATATAAATTATTGCTTCTTAAAAGAATTTAGTAAGTGTCAAATTCATATTTAAAAATATGATGTAATGCAATTAAATTATTATATTTAATTGACATGTGTGGCATCTCATATTACAAGAATATGATTTTGTAGTAAAGTGAATTATACATTATGCATTATTGTTGTGTCATATGTTTTAATTGTAATTTGTATAGAGTATTTTTATGTGCATTACAGAGTACTTCCAATCTATTGAAAATTTAGGGGATTCAGCCAAGCTATGCAAGAACCTGTCCAAAGAAAGAACATGTCCTACTTTCATCAGAAAGGAGGATGGGTCCTGGACAGAATCTGCGGAAGAATCTCCAGAAACCCTAATGAACACTCATTTTCCGGGATGTGAGAACATTCAAACAAAGATGAGTGCTTCAGAAAACCAGTGTATGACATAGGAAAGTATTGTAAGGCTAATCACCACGGAAAGGATCTCCTGGGCGATCAGCACTTTCGAGCCCTATAAATCACCAGGACCAGACGGCATATACCCAATTATGCTAAAGGAATTGCAAGATGTAGTGGTTCCATGGCTATTGTTAATTTTTAGGTCATGTATATGGCTCGAGCATGTACCCTCGAACTGGAGACGTGTACGAGTAGTTCTTATACCAAAGGCTGGAGTAAGAGGCCATGAATCCGCGAAGGATTTCAGACCTATCAGTCGCACCTCCTTCGTGCTGAAGACTCTGGAGAGACTTCTTGACATTCATCTCAGACAAAAGATGGAGGATAGAGGACTTTCTAAGTTTCAGCATGCATATATCAATGGTAGATCAACTGAGACTACTTTAGCAGCCTTCTTAGACATCTAAGGTGCTCTTAATAATGTTCGCATGGAAGCTATTCTAGACTCTCTTACCGAGTTAGAGGTAGAAGAGGGTATTAGAAAGGCTGATCTCAATGTTGAGATCAAGAGAAATCCGGGCGGATATGGGTGAATGTAAGGTAATCAAATATGCGAGTAGGGGCACTCCACAAGGAGGAGTTATATCACTTTTACTGTGGCTATTTGTAATTAACAAAATTCTGTTGAGACTTTACAGGGGCAAAGTCAAGACCGTCGCGTATGCAGATGATCTTGTTATACTAATTTCAGGATTGTTTCCTTCTGCGATCAGCAAGATCGTGGAAAGGAACTTGGGTAAGGTAAGCGCTTGGGCAGAAAGTTGCGGCCTGAGCGTTAATCCAGGCAAAACAAAACTGATGCTTTTTACTACCAAAACCAAGGTACCTACATTCAACTTACCAAAGTTAAATGGAGTAACCTTGTCCTTAACTTTCAGCGCAAGATATTTGGGCGTAGTTCTCGACCCTAAACTTAGCTGGAAGCAAAACAAAAAAGAGCGTGTAAGGAAGGCATGCATTGCCTTCTACGCATGCAATAAAACTTTTGGAAAAAGGTAGGGCCTAAAACCACATATGTTACTGTGGACCAACTTATGGGGCACTCGTGTGGTGGCCGACCCTAAGCAAAAAGTATAACCTCTCTAAACTCAGTAGGGTGCAGAGAGCGGCGGCAGGAGGTGTCACGGGAGCGTTGAGGTTGTGTCCGACGGATGCACTGAATGTGATCCTGCATCTTCTGCCTCCAGATCTCTATATCAGATACGTCGCCTCGTACAGCGTGGTTAGATGTTATAAAAGAGCACCCTGTACACATTATATAAAATATTAAATCCTAATATTACCTTCCTTTAAATTACTTATTTTATTAAAACTTATAAATGCTGTCTCAACAGAAAAGTTGTGAAACCAAAATTCCCACAGAAACGAAAATTAGAATTTTTCTCATAAATAATATTTTATATATTAGAATTTTTCTCATAAATAATATTTTGCATATTAGAATTTTTTCTCATAAATAATATTTTGCGTAATTAACAAAAAATTCATGTGCATAGAACACATGCCCATTGCACTTGAAATAAGTTCCGGTGCAAGAGACATGGAGTCAGCAGAATTTTATTTAATTAGAATTTAGAAAATACTAGAAATCAAAAATTGTTATAAAAAACAGGAAAAAATAGAAAAGTTAGTCTGAAGTGATCCGTCGAAGTAAAAACAATTAATTAAAATCTTTAAGTTTGCCAAATTGTAAAAAGAAGTTTTTTATACAAAGTGGTAAAAGTTTATTATAAGAATAATATTTGTAAAAAAGGTTATTGTTGAACAAGTTCGAATAAAATTTTTAGAAATAAAACAAAATCGATTTGTGTTTTAATAAAAATTGAATTGGTGAATAAAAGTTATTTAGTGAATAAAAATTTTTTTTTCTTTGATCAATTATTAAAATATCAATAATTTTTATTTTTTTCGAGTTCTGAAACCTCGAACCTTTAATTGGCGCAGTCGGTAGAATGTGCCAAGTGTAAATTAATGTTGCTAGACGCGGCTCTACCTTAAGGGCAGATAGGGCAGTGCCCCACAAATAATTTCACCTTAAATTGCATAAAATTGCAGAATTTCATCAAAATAAATTTGAAATTAGCTATTTCTACAAATAAGTAGAAAAATAATTTGTCGTAAATTGTTTTTCAAAGTACATGTGTAC
This sequence comes from Bombylius discolor, assembly GCA_939192795.1. NCBI lineage: Eukaryota > Metazoa > Arthropoda > Insecta > Diptera > Bombyliidae > Bombylius > Bombylius discolor. The sequence goes on along the minus strand of OW584240.1, from coordinate 18,555,761 downwards.
TGATGCAAGTACTATATATGCAAAGAGAATTGAAATACAATATATGTATATGTATACATACAATACATGGTTCAACATATTTCAATTCTCTTTGAATAATTTTATTCTTTTTGTATGATCAATAAGATCATATCATCATAGTGATCATATTCATACTCTATGACTTAGATTAGATTAGATTAGATTATAAGGGACTATTATTGCACTTCGACCAATAGAGATCTTTTGTACCGCCCGTGCTTCTTATAGATCTAGGCTTTTGATAAATCCTAGGATTCTATTAGAAGGTGCGCACCAGATTTCCTCGGGTTTGAGAAAAGGCTGATGCATGTAGCACATTCTTTTGGAGGCCAATGCTTCGCATTCACACAGAATGTGTTTTGAGGTTTCCTTGTCCTCCTTGCAGAATCTGCATTTGTCATCCTCTTGTAGACCTATCCTGCTTAGATGGTAATTTAGTGGACAATGTCCGGTAAGGAGACCTGTGATGGTCCTTAGCTCCTTTCTATTGAGGTTGAGTAGTTTCCTGGAAATATTAGCTGAAGGCGAAATGAATTCTTTTGCTTGTATATTTCCAGGAGTTTCTTTCCATCGGGAGATGCATTTTGCCATTTCCCATTTTTTTACTCTATGACTTATGAGGCAGTTTAACAATAGCCCTAAAAATGAGTATTAATTCATATATTCGTGTATGAATCATTCTCTCTCTTTATTCATTTTTGTTCAGAAGAAATTTGTGTTGATGGGGCAATTTCAGTTCTGCCCTTAAATTGAGAAAATGTTGCGTCTTACCAAGTAACAATACAACACAAATTTGTCTCATTTTCTTTCTCATAGGACTTACATGGTAAAAAATTTAGATCTCATTATAAATTTTTCATCTTAAAATTATATTTGTGAAAATTGTTATGAATTTTAAAAACAATAGATATTCATATTATTTTTATTCATTCATGATATTTATTTTATTATAATTATATTATTTTTTATAATTAATACTTTTCTTTTTCTATTATAAATTATCAATTTTACACCATTTATGAAATTCATTTCATATTTTACAATGAGAAAATATTAATTTGGAACAATTTGTTAAATTTTATAAACTTTTTGAATCAATTTTCAATAAATTTTGTTACAATTTTCTGATGAATTAATATTTATATGAAATTTTTTACTATGTACATAAATGTGTTAATGATACATGTTCGTTTTTCTTCCTTTCCATCTATACAAACTGTATGATTCGTTTATACCACGGGGCTGTTGGTTGATTGCCCAATGTTGTAAACATACAAATAAACTACATTTCTTCTTTTCTATCAATACAAAATAATGTTCGTTCTCATTATCTCATTTTTTTCTAATCCAACCCAACAGATTGTTTAAATTTTGTTGTTTTTTTTTTTGTATAAATTTTATTCATTGCACTTAAAATTCACTCATTCTTTTTGTTTAAAATTTGTATATGGAAGGATTATGACTTACCAACTTTAAGATGTAATATCTTGGGCTATGTTGTATTAATTTGAGTTAAATAAGAAGCACTATTTAAGGAAACATTTTACCTATGTAAATAAATGGGTTGTCAGTAGGAGGAATAGGGATACATTTTTTAATTTAGTAGAATAAAATTTACCAACAAAATTGTATAAACGGATTCAAATTTTTTAAGCTCTGTACATACATATGTACATAGGTTGTACATACATATGTATAAATTTTTTTTTACACTATATACCAGAAGAAGTGGTTTAGTGAAAATTATATATCAAAAGAAGTGACATAATATCAAAATTTTTTTTTGACATACATAACTATATAATAATAATACATATATACAGATATATATATAGTATATAGTCATAACATACATATAAGTAAAAAGGTTTCCATGTACATGCCAAGAATAAACATATAGAATAAACAAAAGTGCGCATAGTTTTTGTGTGTGTGTGTGAAGTAACTAACAAAACAAAAACAAAAAAAAAAAAAAAAAAAAAAAAAAAAAAAGGAAAATTTCTAATTATTTGAAGATACACTTTCAATCTCTCATCCTCAGCGAAGACATCAATATCAGTGTGTTATTAACAACATCAGCTGTGTAATAACAGTGGATCTCTTAAAAATCAACATTGCATCAACCACATCAGTTCATCAGTTACACCAGCTATTTCGGCTACAACAGGAAGAAAAGAAGTAGGTTATGAATAGTAGCATTAAAAATTATAGTAGCAGCTTAGACGATCTCACAGACCTGATAGGTAGCTCTGGCTTAGGAAAAGTAGAAAATTCAAAAAGCTCTAATTGTATTGTAGAAAAAATCTAACAATAGAAGAAAATACAACCTCTGTGAACAACCCACAAAATTCAATAATAAACACTAATAATTCTAATATCGCAGAACAAAAAATGTCACTAACATTGACTATTGACCCTTTAAAGTACCTAAGCAAAGTACCGGAATTTCATGGAGATTATAGGGACCTACAAAATTTCACCGACCTTATAGACAAAGTACATCCACTTTTATTACGTTACGATACTGTGTCTCAAAGTATTTTTTCTGATGTAATCAAATCAAGATTGAGAGGCAAAGCAAGAGAGTGTATAGAAATCAATAACCACGTTACTTGCTGGTTAGATATAAATAGCAATTCTTATACATATTTTGGTGATCGAATGACTTTAGAAGAAATATTCGATCAATTAAGAGGTGTAGCATTCAAAACCAATTCTGTCGAATTTTTTAACGAAATAAAATCCACTTTACGGCGACTTAATGTAAAAACAAGATTGACTGCCGGAGACGATCTAGCAAATGTCGAACAAACTATTTCAAACAATAAATCATCTGCATTAATGATATTTAAAAATAAAATCCCCGAACCAATGAGGTCCTTACTGTTTGCAGAAACCCTGACAGTCTAGAAGCCGCTATGGATATACTATACGAGCTAATAATAATAGATATAACAACGATAACAACCATAGAAATCTTAACCAAAATCTGAAAAATAACAATTACAGCAGTAATGGAAGTCCCAACCAAAATTCTAGAAACAATAATTTTAATAATAGAATTTTAATAATAATAGATACCCAAATAACAATAATAATAATAATAATCAAAGTAACGCAAACCTAAGTAACCAAAATGATAGATCCCCAAATAACCGTTCAAAACGTCCCTACAATACTACCATTCAAAATCCTTCCCTTCGTAATAATAGTTTTAAACCACAAAGTACATCTCAAAATATTTAGAATAACCCTACAAATAACAATCAATTTGCAAACCGCAGTGTGCCGCAGAATAACTATTTGCCACCCGCAGAGCCAATGGATATCAACCTCAATGAAGCAACACAACCCAAAGAACCACAAAATTTTCTTTCACAAGCTTTAATAATCAGATACCCTATATAATCGTTGATAGCAAAACAACATTCGATCATAAATCCAAATATATGCAACCCAACATTATTAGAACCTCTCAAAAACAAAATTTCTCTCGAAACATTACATCAAAAAGTAGAAATTACACACAAAGCAGTCAGGGCCAGATCTAATGATTTTGGCGCCCGGTGCACCTATAATTTTTGCCGCCCTTTGTTATGAAATTTTTTTAAATATGTACATACGTACATGTATAAATGCATGTTCATTTCCGCGCCACCCAGTAGGTAGAACATTAAAGACGCGTTTTTTTAAAGAGGTATCCTCTATAGGCCTTATCCTCGTTCAACATATTTTTTCAAATGAAATCATATTTCAAAGTTATTTGACATTAATCGATTATTTAAAAATAATTTTTGATTTTGACTTTTTAATTATTTAAAAACTAAAAAAATTATTTACTTTGTTCCATTTGAAAAAATATGTGATTGTATACGTATCTTGAAAAGAAATAAAAAATATAAAATAAAATAATAATAATAATGTTTTGTGAGTATGCGAAGAAATTCGTTATAATTTTTTCATAATCAAGAACTAGAGATGCGATGGAGCAAATTTTTTACTTGCACCATTTCAACGCAAATTTCATTGTAAAAGAGAAGAAAAGTGAGAATGCGATGAAATTTGTTATAATTTTTTCATAATCAAGAACTAGAGATGCGGTGGTGCAAACTTTTAACCTGCACCATTTCAACTCAAGTTTCATCATAAAATTTAAAGAAAATGTGTGTGCGATAAGGAACGACACAAATTTTACCATATAAAATTTTGATAGCGTTGGAGCAAAAAGCTTTTCTGCTCCATGAGTTGAAATTGAAGCTGATGCCTATATACTTTCGCATTCTGTTTTGACGTTATTTCTTCTTAACACACAAAATAGTAACAATAAATGCAAGTATGTACATACATATATTTAACTTGTCGGACAAAAATGTTTCAAAAAAAAAGAAAAATAAAATGTTCAAAAAAAAAATAAAATGTTCATAAACACAAGTTTTAGTTTTTTATTAACTTTATTGAACAAAACTATAACACTTTTATTTCTTAATTTCTACCTTTTAGTTTTCCACTAACTAAATTTTCTTTTTTGTACTTTTCACGACGAGACACCACTAAGAACTAACTAAATTGATTTCTTTGCTTTCTTTACAATTTCGTTACTTAAATTAAACATTGCATCTTGAATGATGGGAAAGTGATTTTTTGTCTATTTTACAAATTAAGCATTCTGTATTGTGAGAAAATGATTATTAATTCCTTTTTTGCACGTTTTGCAATTTCGTGGGTATGAGAAAGTGAATTTAATAATTAATAAGCTCTTTGATTAATTGGAATCAAAAGAAGGTGAATTTTGTTGAGCTTGGGTTTTTACTTTAGGTTTCAGCTACTATGCTTGAGATTCTTTCTTATGAGAACGGCATTCGTTCCTTTGGGGATGTAACCCCTCCCTCCTTAGGCATCGACTCCGTGCGATAATCTGTTAATTGGACGTTAACTTGTGTATTTATCCTTTTGTGGCTCAGGCATGCATAAAAATGAATGCTAATTATTATTAGTATAATTAGAAAAATTACGAAATCTGTTAGGTATCAGATTCGTATACCACCTCTGAGTTGTTATGATTTCTATTTCTTTGATGTGCTTTGTATTGTTTATATTTGTGTAATGGAGGTGTTGTAGATGGATTTCATTTACAACTTGCCTGACTGTGATATTTCGTTCGACGTATGGTAATATCTTGGTATGATATTCTCCTATTGTGTTCTCAAGGTGAAAGTCTCCAACTGAAATGCTACAGTTTGTAAATTTGATTATGTTGTTGCCTTTTATTCTGATTTCTATTTGTGTTTCGCAGTTATTAATTAATAAAGTTTCTTTCAGGTTTTTAGTAATTATTACGCTATCTGATAAGGGTTCTATGCTTTCTGTTACGTTTTTACGATAGTTACAAGTTGCTATCTCGTTTTTTAGTAGTTTTGAGATACATTGATCTTTATATGGGATTAGTTCTTTTTTCAGAATGCTTTGTTTTTCTATGTTAACAAAGATATCTTGATTACAAACAATAATCGTTTCTATTTCAGTATCTAGCTCTAGTGAGTTATTTTTATTAGGAATTTTTTTTATTATTGTTCTAAAATAATTGCCTTTTACAAAATTGGGTATTGAAATTACAAAAACTATTACATTTTCCTTAAAGAATACATTATTTTTTACATAGGGCAGTGTCTCGATCGTGATATTATTGTTTATAATTTCTGTTTGTGTTAAAATATCTCTAGGTAATATTCCTAGCTTGCTTGTTAAAATTACTTCTCTAATGTTTAATATTTGTTTTAAAAGGATGTTTATGTTTTCATTTATTTCTGTTATAATCATAAAAAATCTTAATTCCTGATCTATCTTACTAATGCATTTATACTAGTTAATGCATTTATGCATTTATACTACTACTGATTAGTTAATGCATTTATACTACTACTTAATTTATCTTGAACTTGATTAACATAGTTTGTGACATTTTTTATCTGGTCTGAAATTTTTTTGTTTATTAAGACTTGATCGTTTACGTTTCCGATAATTTGTTTATTGTTTTGTTCAATCATACTGAATTTGTTGTTAATCTCTTCGCGCTCATCGTCATCCATTACACCGGTGAGGAGTCGTAGGCCTTTACCTACAATGTTGAGCAAACCTCTTTTATTCACGTGATGGGGAATGATATTATTGAAATTTTCTTTTAAATATTTAAGATTGTGTAATATGGTTGTTGGAATTTGGGTTTTGTTATGAAGTTGGACGACGTTTAGCTCTAGTTTATTGATACTATCTTTCTTATTGAGAAAGGTCTATAATATGCATAATCCTTTTGTAGTTGTGAATTATTTTGAGTTTTAATTCCTGAAAGAGAATGTAACCATTTCCAGACTGTATTTTGTTTATTTCGATCTATGGGTTTCCCAAGATATAGGTGGGTATTAGTAGGAATAGAAAAATAGTAACACCTGTGAAAAGAGAAGAAAAAAAAGTTTTCGTTTATTTTTGGTATTTTTGTTTTCTTTTGAACTGATTTATGTATCGTGGTAATTTTTCTTTGTTAATTATGAAATGCTCGTCTCCTGATTTTTCGATGGTAACTTTTTTGTGATAAGGTTGGAGTTTAGTAATTCGGTTAAGTTTTAAGTAATCTGAAGGTTGTTCGGTTACCCTATTTTTATTAAGGGTTGTAATTCTTTTTCTTTTCTTTTCTGCGACCATTTCATGAATTGATGGGTATTCTCTAGGATCAATTTTTCCGTTGAGAAAATCTATCGGCCTTTTTCCTGTAACTGAGTGAATTGTTTCGTTGTAAACTTTTACGCTTCTGATAACTGCGTCTTCATCTAGTGGAGATTTTTGTTCATTTTCGATTACTTTAAGTATTCTAAGGTGCTCATTCAGTGTATTATGAAATCGTTCGATATCAGCGTTACTTGTATGATTATTTGGGGTAGTAAAATGGATGCCTTCATTTTTCACATAATTGACAAAATTTAAGCTGTTTTTCAACAGAAGGGTTTCCCTTCTCTTGGTCTGTAATGATTTTTTCAGGTTTCCCAAAGGATGCTATGTATGACATTAACCCATTTTTAAGGTCTAGCCAGTTTCTAGATTTTAGGGGAATAACTTGTGCATGCTTGGTGAATTTATCGATGACTGTAAGGTAAGGGTTGCCTTTACTTTTAAACCAAATATCCATGTGGATCACTTCCAGAGGTTTACTAGGGGTTTGGGTTAATTTATATGGCAATCTGAGGGGGTGTCGTTCGTATTTAGCAGTATTGCAAATGTGACAATTGTTTATTATCTTTTGAATTTCTGCTTTAAGCTTTGGAAAATAAATTTTATTTTTTAATTCTAAATACACTTCATTGATACCTCTATGGTTCATTTCGTTATGTTGCTTTAATATCTGTTCCTGGAGTTCATCACGATTTCTTATATCTCTCAACAAATAAGAGCACTTATTAAGTTTTAACAGCTTATTCTTTGAAAAATGTTTTATGTAGGTTTTCTGAAACAAATTGTAGAGGTTGACGTCTTCTATCATAATGCCTACTATTCCTTTGTGAGAAAAATGCGTTTTTAGCAAATTTATGAAGAAATTTTCGTCAGGGTTTGGGTGCCTAAATGTTCTCCTATTTCTACCAAAAACTTTTTCAAAATTTTCTTTTGAAGGTGAACCTTTCTCAACTATAATTTGCGTTTTATAAAAATTTAAGGGCGATTTAGATATTGGTATATATACTCGGTGTTATCTTCGTTGGCTGAGTGTATTGTCGCGTCAGTCGACCTGATGTCGTCCAATTCTAATTCATTGGCATTAATTTCTATTCTCGATAGAGCATCAGCGACCTTATTTTCTCGACTTTTCAGATATTCGATGTCGAAATTAAATTCCCCTAGTTTTTCTTTCCAACGTTGTAGTTTTGTATTCGGTTCTTTCAGATTATGAAGCCATTGTAGAGGTTTGTGGTCTGTTTTGATCGTAAACTTTCTACCGTAAAGATAGGGGCGAAAATATTTCGTTGCCCATACTATTGCAAGCAATTCTTTCTCAATGGTCGAGTACTTGCATTCGTGTTCGTTAAGTGTTCGTGAAGCATAGCAAACTGGGTGATTGTTTAGAGACAAAACAGCGCCAATGGCAAAATTACTGGCGTCAGTGGTTAATATAAAATGTTTTGAGAAGTCTGGGTACACTAAAATGGGGTCCGTAGTGATTAATAATTTCAATTTATCAAACGCCTCTTTGTATTCCAAATTATTAACATCTATGCGTTTGTCCTTTTTTAGGTATGTTGTCATTGGTTTTGCAACTTTGGCGAAATCTTTGATAAATTTTCGATAGTATCCTACAAGGCCCAAAAAGGATTTTATTTGCTTAGGTGTTCTAGGTATGGGAAATTTATTTATCGCTTCTACATATTTTGTTGGGATTCGGTTTTATGCCTTTTGTTGTTATAATGTGTCCAAGAAACTCTGTTTCCTGTTTCATGAATTCACTTTTATCTAATTGAATTTTTAAGTTGGCGTAATGTAGTCTTTTCAGAATTTTTTTCAGGGAATCAAAATGTTCCTCTTTACTGGTACTGAAAATGACTATGTCGTCAAGGTATACATAACAAATTTTGCCTATAAATTCCTTCAGAATGGAATTCATGAGCCGTTGAAAAGTGGCAGGGGCGTTTTTTAATCCGAATGGCATCCTAACAAACTCATAATGACCACTATCTGTGCTAAAAGCTGTTTTTTTTATGTCTTCTTTTGCTATTTCAATCTGGTGAAAACCCTTTGCCAAATCTAACGTTGTAAAGTACATTGCTCTGCCTAGTTTATCCAAAATATTGTCAATATTTGGGATGGGGTATTTGTCATCTATCGTTACATTATTCAATTTCCTGTAATCGATAACAATGCGCCATTTTTTTCCTCCTGACGCATCAAGTTTTTTAGGTACAACCCAAATAGGGGCCGAATATGGGGAATCACTAGGCCTAATTATGCACTGTTTTAGCATCTCGTCAATCTGTGTATGAACTTCCTGACGGTGAACTTCGGGGTAACGATAAAGTTTTGTATAAATTGGGATCTCATTTATTGTATTTATTTTATGTGTTATTTCGTGGGTGAATGATAAAAAGCTTTATCGAATTCTTTTATTATTTTTAAAAGCTCGCTCTTTACGGACTGGTTCAGGTGATCGCACCTAATTTCATTTTCATTTGTAAAGACCTCATTTTGAAATGTCTCAAGTTCTTTAATAGGGACAGGAATTTTGTATTCCACTTCTTCCACTGCATTGAAGTAAAGCGGGATTTCATTACCTGTTTTCACCTTCATAACTTTATTTTTGTAATTTATTTCAGCTTCTAGAGGAAACATTATGTTATTACCTATTAGCCCGTCAAACTTGTCATGAAGTTTTAATTCAAGAAATTCTAATTTGTCTTCAGAGTCAAATTCTAAAAAGGAGTCAATTGTTATTTTCGTATCGCAGGGAATGATATTTGTTAGGGTTTTGATATTCATAGGTATAATCTTTGTTGCGTATTTTGGGTTACAGATGCCAGTATTAATTATACTTGTTGTAGCTTCTGTATCAATGATAAATTTTAGTGGCCTTCCTTTAGATTGGATCTTTATATAAGGTAAGTTTGGTCCTCCGAGGCTGCAAAGTGAAAATTTTCGACACTATTTTTGGTTTCCAGTGAATTAATTCTAGAATTAGTAGATACATCGACGTCCATAGATTCTGGCTTATTGTTTCCATAATTATTACTCGTATTGTTGTTACTATTTCTGTTAAAATTGTTATTGTTAAAATTATTATTAAAATTAGGTTGCTGATTTTTCCGAAAGAATTGAGATCTATTATGACTTATTTGCTCTGAATTCTGCATATTACCGTTGTATTGGGGAGGTCTTACGTTTACTGGGTATCGATTATAATTATTTTGGCTGTAGTATTGTGAATTTCTATTATTAGGGTATGGTGAGCGAGGTTTTTGGGTATTAGGCTTATGAGGTTCATGAGAATTTTTTATTTTAATATTATTGTTCTTGAAAGGATTATAGTGAGCGTAATTTCCCTCCACTAAAATGTCTAATGCTCCTTCTAAAGTTTTAGGATCTCTACTAAATAAAATTGAACGCATTGGTTCTGGCAGTTTATCCTTAAAGATTCTTAAACCAGTTTGAATGTTTGCTTGCACTATTTCATTCAAATTCGGTTCACTTTTTATTTTATTATTTAGTCTTCTTAAAATACTTGTAATTTGGTTGTAAAAGTCAATACAATTGGAGGTAAAGGTTACACTCCTCAGCTCGTCAAAAATTTGCAAGGATGACTTTTTATCGCCAAAATTTTCGATTAAAACATTTTTTATTTCAGACCAGGCTTTAAGGTGGCTGTTTATTTCTACAACTTCCCTAGCCCTACCATTTAGTTTACTTTTTATTCTGTTTAACAAAATTGATTGGCTATTGACACTATACTTAGACACTATAGGAATTATTTGATCCACTAATTCTAAAAATGTAAACAATTCGTTACCTTTTCCACTAAATTCTGGTAAGCTGCTGATGTATTTTAATGGGTCGATGTTCAAGTCCATGTTGTTTTCCTGTCGATTCACCGATGTTGTGTTGCTCTGTGTTGCCGGTGTTGCGTTGTTTTGAGTTTTTGATGTCGTATCGTCGTTTCCTTCCATAAAAAAATAAGGTAAGTAGCGTGTGCTTTGTCGTTTTATTTTTCGAATTGAATTATCCAGTTTGGTTGTTAGTGTTCCTTTTTCTCAAGTTGTATGTTTTCTCTATTGTTCTATTTTTTGAAGGTTGTTTCCTTGTTTTTGTTAAAGCTTTTAATTGTCGTTTAAATTCAAGATAATCTTCGAAGTCCCAAGTGTCATCTGACGATGCTGGTGATTTAGGCTCCAGATACTCTTTGTATTTTTCAACAAATTCTACAGATAGACTCATGTAATACACTTTTATTTGTTCACTTAATTTGATATTGTTCACTTACTTTGATATTATTCACTTGTATTTATTTACTTATTTATTTAAAAATTATTATAATAAATTTTTTTTTTTGTCCTTTATCCTGAATTCCTTTCTATTGGAATCCTACCGACTGTGCCATTTAACTTGTCGGACAAAAATGTTTCAAAAAAAAAAATAATAAAATGTTCAAAAAAAAAATAAAATGTTCATAAACACAAGTTTTAGTTTTTTATTAACTTTATTGAACAAAACTATAACACTTTTATTTCTTAATTTCTACCTTTTAGTTTTCCACTAACTAAATTTTCTTTTTTGTACTTTTCACGACGAGACACCACTAAGAACTAACTAAATTGATTTCTTTGCTTTCTTTACAATTTCGTTACTTAAATTAAACATTGCATCTTGAATGATGGGAAAGTGATTTTTTGTCTATTTTACAAATTAAGCATTCTGTATTGTGAGAAAATGGTTATTAATTCCTTTTTTGCACGTTTTGCAATTTCGTGGGTATGAAAAAGTGAATTTAATAATTAATAAGTTCTTTGATTAATTGGAATCAAAAGAAGGTGAATTTTGTTGAGCTTGGGTTTTTACTTTAGGTTTCAGCTACTATGCTTGAGATTCTTTCTTATGAGAACGGCATTCGTTCCTTTGGGGATGTAACCATATGTAGTAATATTTTTAAACGAATGTACATCGAATATTCGTCCGTCGAATAAAAGGTACTTTTTAGAAATGTTATGCATATAAAAATCTAATATGAATATAAATATTACATAATACATACATATGTATATGTATGTACATACATATACATATGTATTTAAATTAGTGAACTGTGAAAATTCTTCACTTTTATGTTATTTTTTATTACACCAAATTTAAATAAGTGAACAGTTATTTTCAGCGCCTGTTACGATATCGACATTTTAACAAAAAAAAAAGGTTGTTGATGCTGATTAAAACTAAGAAGCTGTTTCATACTTACGTAACAAAAAAAGAAAGCAAAAAACTCAAAGCTCCTGGCCTCCTGATGAGCCCCTAACCGTCATTTTTTTTTTCTTTCTTTTCTTCCTCTCTTTTACAAAAAAAAGGACTTAAGGCTAAATACAATAAAGGTATTCTTCTACCGTAGTGGATCCTGAAGTTTTACAGTTGAATTTGGATGTTTCGGTGGATGTCTGCGAATCTCCAATTCGATGATCTAGATGACTCCCACAAGAATCAGGCATGAAGAAATTCACTTTCCACAAACACATGTTTTTTTTTTTTTTTTTTTTTTTTTTTTTTTTTTTTTTTTAATAGAAAAAAAAACTACTTTTTTAATAACGTCATACCAATGAAATCTAAAATCTAACCACACCTTTTTTTTTTTTTTTTTTTCTATTATTCATTCATTTTTATTTAACCCGTTCAACAACTGTTTAACCTTTGTATTATTTCTTAAGTAACCCCTTCTTTTTCCATTTATTTTTATCATGTTTTACTTCAAATGTGCTTATTATTACAGTATCTTAATTGAATTATTATTATTTGTTATTTCTTTATAAATAATTATTCCGTATTTTACTGAAAATATATTAGTTCACTACAGATATATAATTTTATTATTTTTCTCTTTTTTTTCTGTTTGTTTATTTATCTGTCTTCACTATTACGATCAAATTTTATTCTTTTCTTTAAAATTAATGATAGTCGCACAATACAATTGATAATATAATATAATGCTAGAAATACAACGATTTTTATATTTTTAACATTTTAAATCGCAACTTACTTAAGGGTTAAAAATTTGTTTCATACCCCTTTTTTTTCTGTATTCCATTCACTTAAAAAAAAATTACAAACACTGGATTTTTAAATAAATCTAATAAAAACATTTTTTTGTTTATTTTTTTTTATATATATAACATATTAAGGTAAACTCATTGCAATAATTAATTAATGATTTGAATCATTTCACAAATAAATTCAATAATATAAATATGTGATCCACTATTCGTGAATATTAAAAAAAAAAACAAAGCAAATTTATTCAATTTTATGTGTATATAAAAAAAATTACTACGTTTATAATAATTAATTAGATCAATTTATTTCGTATTCATGTTGTAATTGCTTTCTTTTTTTTTCTACTTTTTTTTTTTTTTATTTCTTGTTTTTTTTTTCGTTTTAATTTCTTGTTATTCTCCTTTTATTTGTTTTAATCACTTGTACACCAATTTTATTTAGGATCATCATTACATTATTTAATTAGTATATACTACAAAAAAAAAACACAAAAAAAAAATTCTTGATACCTATCTTTAAAAAAAATTTTCTCTAATTTTTTTTTTTTTCTTTTTCTGGAGAAAGAAAAAAGGAAACTGCATTGCCGTACATCTTGTCTGGTTTGTAAACCGAATAAATATACACAATATTTTTTTTTCTTTTGGATTTTCTTTTAAAGATACAAATTATAGGAACATCGCGTCACCAATGAATTAATACCAGCTTCAAACTGATTTCAATGGATTTTATATTAAATTTTTCTTTCTTTACACACGATATTAATATTTTCAAAATATAATAGGCGTTAATTTAATTATTATTGATTTCATTTATTTTTTCAAATATTTTCTCTATCTGAATAAAAACTTAATATGATCAGAAAACGATATTTTTCTTTAGTAAACGAATTTAAGAGGAACTCGTATGTTATAGTACATAAGGTACATTCCTAATATTTCTTAAGTTTTCTTTCTTTTTTTTTTTTTTTCTTCTAAATTTTTAACAATAATTAAATAAAAATCATTTACTTTTTTTTTTTTTTTTAAAAATCTATTTTTCTGTTAAATAAAAAAAATTCACTCACAAACTGGGAATTATGCTATCACTGCCGAACGAAAACCAAATTGAATGTATAGGCCGTAAACTTAGACTGACCAAAAGAAATAAGAAACTCGAAAAAAAGGACTGTAATAATTTTTACCTCGCTTATATAGTATTAGGTATGCGTTAATCTCATTATTAATCCGCTGTGTAAATGTGATGGGATAATGAAGAGAAAAAAAATTTAAGAGGTCAATATATTTTTAATAGGTAAGCAGGTACATGAATTATCATCGAATTTTCTAGTATATTCCATATATTACTTGATGAGTAATATCAAAAAATATATAGACAGAAAGAATTCTTAGTTCCAACATAGGAACCCCATTTGTGAAATAGCTTTGAATGTACATCAGTATGTTTCAGTTTTGTTTAAAAAGCTTTTACTTCTACATAGAAATACATATGTACATGCGAATACGACAATTACCTTGTTTATGCACAAAAATTAAAACGTATTAACGATAAAACGTTTTGAACATAGTTTTGAGATAATACATTTTAATTGGTGTTTATGCGTAGTAGAACATTTCATTCTCACTTAAAACGTTTTGAGTAATAAACTAATACTACTCTAAAAGTTCATATTGATGTTTAGTATGTTACCAACACCATTTTGAAAGGTCAAATATCACAATTCACTTAAAACGAAGAAAGTGTATATGCACATTTTAAAAACGCATTGAAATTTTAAATTCGGATTTTATAGTGTATTCACTCAAAACGAAATAAAGTTTCAATGTGTTTTAAAATTTGGTTTATGTATCCGTATTTAGTCAAAACGGCATGAGTTAATGCGAATTAAAGCTTCGCATAAACAAGGTAATTGATGGTGTCGGTGTGACTCATTCTATTCACATATGTTTCACCATTTGAAATTTTTTTTATATTCTATTTAACACACAAGAGTAAATTTTTTTTTATTTTTCACTCATCTTGATCATGTTAAAAACAAAACTTAAATTTCAATGCGCTTTAAAGCATAGTTAAAAAAGCTTTCACTTCCTTCCTTCTCCTACCGTACTGTTCTATAGTCTAATTTAATAATTACAATTTTTAGTTGATACTACATAAGACTTCTTTCTGTCTATATATTTTTTGGTAATATATAGTGAGTAGGGTAATGTATTCCTATTGGGAACGTGATGGTGTGCATACTCATTTTCCAATATGAACTGAATTAATAAGTTTTAATGTACAGCCAACTGAATTTGTACAGTGGCGTACAAAAATTTTGACCCTACTGAAAGATATAATTTAGCTGTCGCAACACGCCCCTACGTTTAAATAACAAAACATACTTTTATGTTTTATTTTAAGTTAAGTTTATTTAAGTTTTGCCCATAATAAATCGTTTGCATTTTAATACAGGTACATTTTTGATCCTTTCAGCACACCTGTGATCCTTAATTACGTGATAACGGATGACGTTATTGAACTCGGATTTTTTTTGTTTTACTTTACACATAATTGGCTTTCAAAATAAATATAAAAATTTTTTTCGGTAGTAAATTTTTTTTTTCAGGAACCCAATTAACTGACAAAATTTTTGAAAAAAAAAATCATAAATTTCAAATTTATGGTCCTTTTTCTTGAAAATGGATTCTTACATACAATAAGTAATGCATAAAATGAAAGGTAATTTCAATACCCATCGATAGTAGAAAAAAAAATTTCGATGCATAGCGGCGAAAATAGACACGATAGAAATTTTTACTAGTACAATTTTTTTCATAAAATAGTCCAGAGAATATCGTGGTACCAATTAATGTACGTAGAAAAAATACACCCTGTATATATTGTTTTCATAATTGAATACTATTTTATTAGCGTCTTCGGATTTTTTTAAAGTAAAATAATTTATAAAAAGAAAAAAAACTAAGGTATTAGTTACTGTATTTTTTTTTTTTTATGCTTAAATAGCATTTTTCTTTTGGGAAGACATTTTACACTATAACTATATTAAAAACCACAACAAATAAAACGAACTGAAGCTGAATTGAAGTCGGATTGCAGTTAATTACTCGGTACATATATACTCGAAACGACGACGATGAATGTTGCTCTACAAATGAAATGTCTTTCCATGATAAGCCCAGGTTTAAAAATTTATGGCAAGACAAAAATTATGTCTTGCCATAATTCATAGCAGGCTTAAGCTATGTCTACGAGACATGAGCGGTCTATATGAGACATATTCTTTGGCGAAACATAAGTCTTGACATAAAAAAGTCTCGTGTAGATCATGTATTACACTCAGATCAGTATTAGTCATACTCTACAAAAAATTTGCGACCTTTTCCTGTTCCATTCGGTCAAAAGGAGGTTTTTCAATGACTGTGTCAGTGAAGCGTCCTGAACAAAACATGATGTTGCTACCTGCAGATCTGATGTGGCACAGGTGCAGCCGCCGCCGAAGCGACAAGAGGATTTGGTGTTACATCCTTACGTCCTGCAGATTTCAATCCCTTCGTTTTCATCATGTTTGCTTGGTAACCTGTCGGCTGTCGCTCAGATCCCATGCATCCTCTTGAAAGAGTTGAGAAGGTTCGTTGAATTTCGTACATTGGTTTTGTTATTGGCCCCCTTCCAACCTGCCAATAACATGCCGATTTTACCACACTACTCCTTTTTTCCCATGTCAAACCAAAATTTGTTAATCAATTTCTTAGTTTGTGACAATAGTAGCCCTATCATGCTATTTCAGTCACACTTCTATTAATATCAACCATTAGTTGAACGAAAATGCCTCTTCTTTTCTTGTACATAATTTAATTTTTCGTAAAAAAAGCTTTTCTTATAGCTTTGTACAGGCTGCAGCGTACTTATTATAGAATTACATTAGCTATGTTTTTTACGAACTGATAGTGATAATTTGGAGATTTCTCACATCCTCACTTAATAAGCGCTTTATTTTGCACTCATTTTCCCTATTTAACAATAGAGAACTCTACGAAAAATATCAGTTCTTCAGTGAAGAAGAGATGAAAAATTTTATATCATCAGTTTATCAGCTATTTTAGTGTCAAAGTATCATATGAGTTGAAGTTTGGGCTATGACGTGAATTTGTAATTTGTATTTTGAATTTATTTGTGATTTGTTTCGTAGTGTTGGATTTTTTTCAGTGAAATTTTTTCAAGTATGTAATCTAATTTTTAATGTGTTTTTTTGGGCATTTAAAGTGAGGCTATTTTCAAGAACTGGTTAAGTAAGCTGAGCAAAACTGTTTTGAGCACATCTCACTTCCTAAATTCCAATAAAACAAAAACACAGCTAATGGGGTAATTTCTACGATACAGCAATTGCTGGACGAGTTTTTGGCGTTTTGCTTTGAACTTGCTGCGTGATGTACTCTTGCATTTACACAGTCCAGCAATCATCCATGCAGCAAAATGACAGACAATGCTTCTTCTTTAAAATTTTCTTTTGTTCGAATATTCTTATATTTACATTTAAATAAACGTTAAGTAATTTGAAAAAAAAAATTACTTAAAATATTGTTTTTTCATTTGAAAAATAAAAAATATAAAAAAATTATTTAATTTTAAAATTAAAAAAAGAATTTTATTCACCTATTTCAATGTTTCATCACTTTCGAAAAAAATAAATTTTTTTCACTTTTTGAATTTACTTTTTCTCTTTATAAAGTAACGATTTTTAATACTGCTTTCATAAAATCGAAGAAGAAATAAAGCAGAGTTGAAAAAATTACGAAAAAGGAATAGAGCAAATGTCAAATTGCTCGATGAAATTTTTGGTACACAAGTGATGTGCTACCCCTCAATTTGCCTCACCCCGACCGCCAAGAAATCGTTGCTTGATGGTTGATGGATAGAGCAATTGACGTATCGTGGAAATTGCGTGAATCACGCAATGGCATAATTTATACGATACAGCAATTGCTGGACGAGTTTTTGGTGTTTTGCTTTGAACTTGCTGCGTGATGTACTCTTGCATTTACACAGTCCAGCAATCATCCATGCAGCAAAATGACAGACAATGCTTCTTCTTTAAAATTTTCTTTTGTTCGAATATTCTTATATTTACATTTAAATAAACGTTAAGTAATTTGAAAAAAAAAATTACTTAAAATATTGTTTTTTTATTTGAAAAATAAAAAATATAAAAAAATTATTTAATTTTAAAATTAAAAAAAGAATTTTATTCACCTATTTCAATGTTTCATCACTTTCGAAAAAAATAAATTTTTTTCACTTTTTGAATTTACTTTTTCTCTTTATAAAGTAACGATTTTTAATACTGCTTTCATAAAATCGAAGAAGAAATAAAGCAGAGTTGAAAAAATTACGAAAAAGGAATAGAGGAAATGTCAAATTGCTCGATGAAATTTTTGGTACACAAGTGATGTGCTACCCCTCAATTTGCCTCACCCCGATCGCCCAGAAATCGTTGCTTGATGTTGATGGATAGAGCAATTGATGTATCGTGGAAATTGCGTGAATAAAATTCTTTTTTTAATTTTAAAATTAAATAATTTTTTTATATTTTTTATTTTTCAAATGAAAAAAAAAATAAATTAAGTTACCTTTTTTTTCAAATTACTTAACGTTTATTTAAATGTAAATATAAGAATATTCGAACAAAAGAAAATTTTAAAGAAGAAGCATTGTCTGTCATTTTGCTGCATGGATGATTGCTCGACTGTGTAAATGCAAGAGTACATCACGCAACAAGTTCAAAGCAAAACGCCAAAAACTCGTCCAGCAATTGCTGTATCGTATAAATTACCCCAATGACAGCTACTTTGACTACGATAAGTGATTCGACTATTGTCATAGGAGTTTGGTTAACGTTCTGATTCATCTAGGGCCGAACTTCTAGCTCCTTAGTGGGTTAATTTTACGCAGTCAAAAATTTACATTTTTCAAAGTATGTACCTACAATCATGTTGTCTTGTCATTAAATCATTTGACTATCTTATAGTTGAATTTGGTGTTTGTTTGAAAATTTTCTTCGGTAACTAAATCTCAAAGTTATAAATCAATTGTTTATATTTGTATTACAATTTTATTGTGTAAGAAATTTTAAAAAAATGTCTGGATTTGAAGATAATCCTTTTGGAGAACCAAATATTGACAATCCTTTCGCAGTGAGTTAGAGATGTACAATTAAGTTTTTGATGTGCATATTTTCAGAAAATACATAAATATATAATAAAAATACATTGTGCATAGTGATAATAATTCGATAAATATTTTTTCAGGATCCTGCTGTACAACAGGTTGCTAGAAATTCGGCTAATATACGAAACACTCTTGAAGATTATAATCCGTTCGAAACGGAAAGAAGAAACAGTCCATTACCTCAGAGGGATTCTTTAGTTCCAAAACAATCATCAATACAACAAGGAGTTTCTTCTGGTGTTAACAACAGTAGTAGTGATATAAATCAAAATGCTTCAGGATATTCAACAACTGTGCCACAAATTACAACAGAAGAATTAAGGGTATGTGTGTTGTTTTTTATTTATAATAAAATCTTCAATAGTTGAATTATCTAATATTTAGAGTTATAGTAACAGTAATATTGCATCATACATATTTTTTTTTTTTTTGTTATGCGTAAAGACATAACATATTCTCTATTTCGAATTCTTTAAAAGTACAGCGCTGCTAACGCATATGGAAGAAAAGAAAGATAACATTGGCGAATAGCCGAATAGAATTTGTGTGATTTACAAAAGTTTCTTATATTACGTAGAATATGTAGGTATTTGGTAGACATGTGATGATATATGATATTTCTTTACAGCATATTCTTATTGTATAAGATTTATTCTAAAGAAAGTATGTACTTAAATGTAAAATTCTATTATTAATTGCTTTTACACTCTGCAGTGAAAAACAGTTATTCTTGTATTGAAATGAATTTGGTTGGGTACGAAATACCAAAAGCCATAATCCGAAAAGACAAAATCCAGAAGTTTACCGCAAACTTATTTCATCTGGATTTCTATACAGATAATGTACATAATTCAACAAAAAAAATTCTGTACAAATGAAGAATTTTCTTTACAAATCCGAAAACTAAAAGCTCTGGCCTTCCTACCTGCGGAAGAAATTTCAAAATATTACGAATCAATAAAGACATTTTGACAAAGACTTCTTGAAAACTGGAACTTTTTTGGAAAACAACAACTACCTGCTTATCCATCATCATTTTGGTCAGTATATGATAGTGTCATGACATAGAAGATTGACTTATTTAGTTGGGACAAATCATAGAAATATCTACCATTTAATTTCAAGTTTTTAAAAAGAGCAGATAATGGTAGAAAGAATCATTCAAAAAATAAATGCACGTAAATAAGAGGTTGTCAAAAAATCTACCCAAAAGATAGAAAATAAAATAAAAATTATTCTTAATGCATACGCCAACTTCTCAAACAATTTCTTATTAGTTTGGCAACTAATTTTTCTTTAATGTAAATTAATTATATTGTCTTTTTTCACATTATTGTATTTGAATTCCTTTTTATATATTTGTTTTTTGCAATTGTACATATATTCACAGTATTATTTTTTTATTGTAATATGCTTTGAAAAATCGAATTTTTATTTTTTTCTTGAATACTTTTTAATTTCATTTGAAAAATCGGTATACTATTTTCTCTGGATTTTGTCTTGTCTGAATTTTTAAAAAAAGTCTTGATTTTGGGCCGATCCCATTGAATCCTTAATAGTTATCTGGCTGAACATAACGAAGGTGTTAGGAATAAAATAGACAAACAATTTTCCTTCAAGTATAAAGAATGCCTTAAAGATATGTATCACACACTGTTTTCAAATGTATTTTGTTAAGTGCGGTTGTAAATAAAATGTCCGACTATTGGGATGGTGTTGTTATTTGCATTTAAAAATATTTTCATTTGACCACTCCATGTCTACTGTTTTAGAAATTGACATCACACTGTAAAACTATTGTCTAGACTGCAAACAGCTTCCTTGTTTTTTAAATTAAATGGAAAGCAGGCATACTGCACGCACGCTGAAAGTCAGCTGCGTGTTTCTGAAAAACAACGGTATCCATCAAACTTGCTCGTTAGTCAGCTGCACGCTGCATGTCTACATGCTTTTTAGTTTAGTGGATACATTTATCTAAATAGACAACAATAAACGAAGCAGCGCAAACAGCAACATCATCTCAATAGCCGGACATTTTATTAACAACCGCACTTAACAAAGTACATTTGAAAACTGAACTAATCTCATCAGAATACCATAGATAATACATAACATTCGACAAGCAAGTACAACAAGCAAACGAACAGTTCACGTGCAGATTGTGGGCAGCACGTAGTACTGTACACACCAACATACATGTTTGCAACCTATGATTGTTTTATTCCTTTAAAGCACGTTCGGTGGATACAGTAAACGTACTTACACACACACAGTTGACGTTCCTTCATTCATTCGTATCCACCAAGTTCAAAAACAGTGTGTGAGCAGCTTACGAGCTTTGGTGGAAACATACCTTTACGACAAGATCACGAGCAGCTTGTATGTAGATCGTGAGGTGATCGTGACATGCTGTTTTGATGTAAACACAAGAACGAACGCAGCTCGTGAACTAAAATTTTGGTGGATACATATCTTAACGATAAGATTTAAAAAAAAAACATTGTGACATTGATAATTCATCGACAAAACTGTAATGTAAAATTCTGTTCTGTTAAAGTAAAACTGTTATACTATTGATAGACATAGGTTTGTTAACCAACTCTTTCATTTGAACAACTTTGTAACCAAAATGACAGACAATGTGAGCTGGTTTATTTTGAAATTTGTTTGTTTAGATTTTTTGCACTTTATTAATTTATTTAATTTTTTGCACTTTTTTAATTTAAGTAACCTATGATCGAAAATGACAAGTAACTGGAAAGTTTGTCGTTTCTTTATTGGAAAGTACTTGGTTAACTCATAAATCAAGTAAATTTTTCTTGGTTAACTGTGGTTATTAACCATTTTATTTATATGGTGAACCAAATCAAAACTACTTGATGCGAGCAGGTTACGTACGGAACCAAACAGCTGCTTGGTTAACCATAATGTCTATCAATAGTATTAATGGCGCAATTTACACTATGAAGTAAATGCTGGGGGAAACTTCGTTTAGCGAGCGTGAGCTGTACGTTTTTTGGACATTTTGCTTTGAATTTGCTGCGTGATTCACTCTTGCATTTACACTGTCAAGTAAATGATTCATGCATGAAATTGACTAAAACTGCTTTTTCTTTAAATTTTGACCTATTTTCTTTTGTTCAAATTATTTATATTTAAATACACATTAAATATTTTCAAAAAAGACAGCTTAAAAATATTTTTTTTTATTTGAAAAATAAAAATATAAAAAAATTATATAATTACAAAATTGAAAAAATTTTACTCACTTTTTGAATTCAATTTTTTTCTCTATAAAGTACCGTTTTTTAATACTTTACTACACAAAATCGGAAAAGAAATAAAGGAAAGGTCAAATTTCTTGATGAAATTTTTGGTACACAAGTGATGAGCTACCCCTCGATTCGCCTCACCCGTATTATCCATAAATCGTTGCTTGATGTGTGATGCATGCAGCAATTGCTTTATCGTGTAAATTGCGACAATAACTGTTCTGCGTACAGAGTGTGCACAAGTTTACAAAAAAAATTCAGGAGGTCAATTTTAATTCCGTGCAGTGAAAATATTGAGGGAAAAAAGTTTCCACTTGACGTTTCACACACTTTTTCCACTGCACTGTACCTTAAAAATTGATTGTAGTTGCATTCGTGCAAAGATATACTACTCTACCATTGGTGTAAAATAATAAGGAAATGATAGTTTGGATTGGTTAGTTTCCACACTAGATCAGTGTTTAGCTTGTACACAACTTGCAAAATACATGTAACTGACTTGACTCCCTAGTCCCTACCCCTTGTATAGGTAAATAAAACTAAACTACATATATTTATTTAATCAATGGGAATATCGCAGTGACGTGTATTAAACCTGATACCTAGGTAAACCCCAGGTAGTTTTTTCTATTCTTCTTTGTTTCTTTTCTTTCTTTCTTTCTGATGTTGTAGTTTTATGTCGAGAAAATCTGCAGTGTTTGCTCTAATTTTATTCAGCGGATACAGTTGCAAAACGTTTTGGAATTAATGACTTTGTCACGAATTTGATTTTGATGTTTTAGAATTCGTAACATTGTAGTCAATACGTAGTTACGGCGTTTTGGAAGAGGGCCTTTATTTTAGAGGTCTGAGATTTATGCCCAATTATAGTGGTCTTAGATTTTGCATAGAAAAGATGTTACTTTTCAAAAATCGAATTTATTCTCATTGTTTTTTTGCGAAATCATTAATAACGTCCTTCATGGAAAGAATTTGAGAATAAGGCGAGAAAAGACAATATCCTGTATTACCAGTAAAGACGTATTTCGATGGCATAGTAGTTTGAAGTTCATTAGAAAACTTACCATGGTAATATCTGTAAAACTAAGCTAGACATACAACATTTCTACATACATCATTAATCAGATTCATATTTCTGGGGTGGAAGCACGTAAGTTGTTTCAATTGATTCAGCAATGACTGAATAATAAATTCAGCATTAACAAGTCGATTGAAACAACTTACATGCCTCCACCCCTGTTTTGAACCCTATCTGAATTAGCAAATGGTATCTTATATAGCGTCCGCTTAGATGGGATAATTATATTCCTAAGAAATCCCAGCCATCTAGCGGAATTCTTAGCTGGGCCGAAAACTTGAAGGTTACTGGTAATCGTACATGATACCTTTGTATATGAACAAAAAGCATCAATTACAATTGAATGAATGTATGTTATTTTTACTATTGATATTTTTTTATTGTCGATTGGTTGGATATCTACATATATATGTACATAATTATATACACCAGAAAGGGTATAATACATACACATTGATGTGAACTTTATGTGAAATTTATGAAAAAATTATTTTTAATTTTCAATAATTTCCTATGCATGTAAGTAGGTATACATTTTTTTTAAATTTATAAAATTTGAGCCTTAATTAAAGTATGATCCCTTTGATATAGGACCTTGAAACTTCACCAATTCCTCCATTGGAAGGTCCTACGTATACACCCCAATTTTCAAAGTCCTAGCTCAAAATCGGTAGAACAAAATATCCTTTTTCTTTTTGTAAAAACACAAATTGGGCGTGCGTATACAAATGTATACCGTACATTTTAATTTAAATGGAAATTAAAAAAATTTTTTTTTCAAAAAGGTGTATCTCATCATCCGAAAAATCGTAATTTCTTAGCTGGGCCGAAAACTTGAAGGTTGCTAATGAAGAGGTGTTGGGAATAATCTTGACACCGTTTTCGATCTTCATTTTGTATTCCAAATCTACATAGGTTCACTGTCCCTTCAGAGCCTTATGGGGTTCCCTTCCTCCATCCAGTCAATGCCGATCCACTACAATCTGCTTTGAGTCTGATAACTTTATATCATCATACATCTGATACACTCATTATTATACCTTACCTTACTGGACATAAATTCGTCTGAGGACCTTTTTTTTCTCAAATGCGTCGATAATGTCTTCGACCTTATTTATTTTTTATTAAAAACTTTTTTTTACATAATAGCGTCAAAAAGAAGAACTTGATCGTAAAGCTGCCGAATTAGATAGACGTGAGCAACAATTACAAGGAAATTTACCAAGACTTAATAATTGGCCTCCATTACCAGATAAATGTTGTTTTCAACCGTGTTTTTATCAGGATATAAATGTTGATATACCATCAGAATTTCAACGAATTGTTCGAAATTTATATTATGTTTGGATGTGTAAGAGAAATTAAATTTATTAATAAAAAATTTTTGCATAAATAAAATAAATTTTTTGTATGTTCTTTCAGTTTATACCCTAACTATGTGTCTTAATATATTTGGGGGAATTTTAGTTATTTTTCATACAGGAGATTTTACAACATTTGGTATGGCTCTTTTATATGCTTTTTTATTTACTCCAGCTTCATATTTATGCTGGTGAGTATCATTAAAATTTTTTTTTATTCTTATATTTCAGCAAATTTATAATTTTACGTCTGCTAAATCTGCGTAACTTATTACTTAGACAGACTTTTGTGGTAATTTTGTAAAATACGGAGTTTGACAAATCGTTTATCTTCTACAAAAAGGTCTGAGATAGATCTTTATACCTATCTTGTTTCATTCAGAAAACGTATCATGTCTTTGGCTTTGACTTTTGCTATTTCATCAGTCATTGAAGAGGAAGGTCCCCATTGTCTAGAACCTTGCTCTGGGAAGTTCCGGACACTTCGCAGAGATAGTGAGTGAGGGTTTCTTTTTCATTGAACCGTGGAAGGGTCCTCTACATTTTTTGCAAACAACCAACAATTCCAGCGTGTATAGTTTAGGAGGTACAGAGTGATTTACGAATAAAGTGTCTGTAATCCTTCTTGTCCTAATCCTCGTCAAATATT
Source organism: Bombylius discolor (assembly GCA_939192795.1). Classification (NCBI taxonomy): domain Eukaryota; kingdom Metazoa; phylum Arthropoda; class Insecta; order Diptera; family Bombyliidae; genus Bombylius; species Bombylius discolor. The sequence goes on along the minus strand of OW584240.1, from coordinate 18,530,378 downwards.
AACGATCAGGTATTGAGATATCAGAGATGAAGAATCAGACAGCGAAAGTGAAATTGAAATTGATTGAATATACATATGTATGTTGGCGACAAGTGCAAAGCTTTTTGTGAAAAGTGGGTCAAAGTGTTGAGTATTCTAAAAAATAGTATTCTACCCTACTTCTTTAAGAAATAAACTCCACTTTAGATAAAGGGAAATTGTGGGCGTAAAATAAGAACTTCTGTAGATTAAAAGAGGCAGAAAATACACATATCAATTATTAAATTAATTTTTTTAAATAACTTTATTTAAAATATTTTATCATTTTATTTACAGGTTTCGTCCTGCATACAAAGCATTCAGAAGTGATTCAAGTTTCAATTTCATGGTTTTTTTCTTTGTTTTCTTTTTTCAATTAATTATTGCTATATTTCAAACTATTGGCATTCCAAAATCTGGATATTGTGGTTTTATTTTAGCATTAAGTCAATTCGATAAAACCGCTTCAGGAATTATTGTAGGTATTTTACTGTTATTAATATCACTTTGCTTTGGAACATGTGCTGCAGCTGATCTTATGTTATTAACAAAAGTATAATTATTCTCTTTTTTTTTTTTAAATAAAATGTTACTCCAGTTTATAAATTTTTGTTATAGATTCATGCAATTTACCGTAGCAGCGGAGCTAGTATAGCTAAAGCACAGGCTGAATTTACAAATGAATTTATGAGAAATCAGCATGTACAACAAGCAACTGCATCAGCAATGTCATCTGCTGTCAATTCTCAACTTAATAATAGATATTAAAATTTATAAATAATATTAAATTAATTAATGATAAAGTTCATATGTCATAATCATTTTAATCATTTAATAATGGAGTTATTGACATTAAAGTGAATAAAAGGCATAAAAAAAGTAGAAGTCGCTGCTCAAATAAGCTAGCGGGATATATATTTTGCATGAACAAAACAATTTATTATAATTTATTATATTATCACAGATAAAAAATATTAGAGATAATTAGGTTTTTTTTATCAAAACTCAAACTATTAATTTTTTGTTTCGTTATATCTATAATTTTTAAAATAGAATGTTTCACATATTTGGCGCGTGACTATTCAACATGCTGAACAACGGCCATTTTCAAAAATTCAAGCTTGCTTGCACCATATTGCATGTGTGCATATAAAATTAGAAAGCATGTAAGTCAAATTTTCAAACAATATTATACTTGCATCATTCTACTATATGTAAATTAGGTACTAATAACTAAGATCTGATGAAAAGTTAAAATAAAAAGTAGTGATGAATAAGAAAAATAAATTTTATTTAAGAATTACTTGTTCAATATCAAAAATTGTAAACGCATAACAATCACATGGTAAAACACTTTTTCTTTTACTTCAAAATTTAAAGTTCAAGTAGTTCAAAATGCTTATTAGGCTGGTGCAAAATTTCCTTGCAAGCTTGATTTTATAAAGTCTTTGACAAATCCTTTGGACCTTTAAGAATGTCTCAACAGTTGTTCATATTTGTATAAAGATATTATGATTGGTGGTGATCCAATATCAATTTACCATTACTATATAACGCCTGCGAGGATATCATTAGGGACTCTGTATAATGGTATGACCTCAGTAGACGATGAAAAAGAAAAATACTTTCAAAAAACCTTATCCTTGGTTTTCTAATAACGTTAGAAAAAAATACAAGTAGGTAAATAATAATAAGTTATAAAATACACAAAACTCCAGAATTTCGACGTGAATTTGTTTCAGTTAGAAATAAAGTTTCTTTTTTGGTGAGTAATATAAAACGTGGTTATCGTTCATCTACTCCCAATCTACATTTGCCACCAAAAACGCGTTGGTTCAATTTGAAACGTTTAGGCGTGAATAGCAAAAAAAATGTTCCCTGTGAACTTGATCCTAATGAATTGAATAAGTTTTTCCTATCCACTTCTTTTGATATTCAGTATCCTATCCGCTGTGTTAAATGACAGTGGTTTTATTTTTAGATACGTAGATTGCTGGGAGGTTGTTAATGCATTATTTTCTGCAATTGGTGTAGATGAAATATCTCCACGTTTCCTTAAAATCATCCTACCACTTATCATATCTCCTTTAAAGCACATTTTTAATACTTGCCTTATTACTTCTAATTACCCCTCCATTTGGAAACTAGCTTCGATAACTCCCATTTCTAAAAAACCCATCACTCATCAGTATCCTCTGGGTACTAGTTGCACAAGTCGGTTGATCAAATTGTGGTCGAACGATTTTCAGAAAGTGAAAGTAGTGAAAAGGAAAATTTGGTAATTTTTAATTTTTAAAATTTTCCATTCTGATAAAATTTTTGTTGGTGGTCCTTTTGCATTAAGGGAGTCTTTCAGTTTTTCTCACAATTCATTTTTTTTTCTTCCTTTTATTTACATTGTTGTACATTTTGTTGAACGTAAAGTTCCATTTTCCTCCCTATGGAGGAAATAATTTACTAAAATTTGCATTTGCGACGCATTTGTTTGTTTGAGTTTACTAACCTTAAAAAGTTGTATTGTATAATTTTGAAAGAAATAATGTATATCAATATTCTTGAACAACAGTAAATGTATTCCTAATCTAACTATAACATGAACATTTTGTTGCTTTAATTTACTTATTTTATGAAAAACTTGAATATACACAATAATGAAAACACTCGATCACAATTTTACTATCGTTTAACAAATCTTTATCGATCGACTTGTTCAATTAGTACACTGCTTTTTTTCTAAAGTTCTGCAAAAAATTTGGTATTCACAAATTTCTCAGCATCTTGGTACTCATAAACTCCTTTCCAGTTATCAGCAGAGTTGCCAATTAAAATGCTAAATTTGGCATTATGACGAATGAAAAAGAATTCAAAATATTGAAAAAGTATTTAGCATTATTCTTAGCATTATTCTTGGTCCACAGGATGCTGAGATATCGTTTTTTGAAAAGAAAATTTCAAAATCTCCATATAAAATGTATGGTATACATTTGTATACGCACGACCAAATTTGTGTTTTTGCATAAAAAGAAATATTTTGTTCTACCAATTTTGAGCTAGGACTATGAAAATTGGGTTGTATAGTGAGGATCCTCCAATGGAGGAATTGGTGAAGTTTCAAGGTCCTAGCTCAAAGGGATCATATTAAAATTAAGGCTCAAAGTCCGAATGTATACATTTGTATACGATCAGGCAATCCCAGGGTTACATGACAAATTTTCTATACAAATTATTTTACGTACATAAAATTTGTAAAATATTTTTAAAAAAAATTTTAAGTGAAATAAAAAAGATTTTATTTTTACCAAATAACTAAAAATCTTGAAATATGACAAAAAAGAAAAAAAAATCATCATGCGAATGAATGAATTATCATTATTTAATAAGAACTATAAAATGCAATATGAAAATGAACAAGAAGCAGTATATTTTAAAAAACATGAAAATTAAAAATATTTTTTCATTTCTCACATATCACAAAAAAACGTGATAATTAATATCATCAACAATAATTTTACACAATTGTATTATTATATTTTTGTTTTTCGAAACAAAATATAAATATCCAAAAATGTATACAATAAGAATCAAAACAAAATTTAAAAATATCATATGGTATACAAAAACAAATAAAGCATTTATAATGAATATTATAATTATGGGCGTGTTTTTCATTATTCTTTATTTCTTCAATTTACTTTACATGCTTCTTCTTTTCACATTTCTCCTCTTGAAATCTTATACAGCCAATCATATCATGAGCTTATTCGAAGCAAAATTATTCCCCTTTTTACATTATTTTTGCAAACATACAGACATGAAAATTCAAAAATTTTTATTTAACGGCTACAATAAACCTCTATTTTACTTGATGCTTTTTGATTGTAGTTGATGCTTTTTGGAGTCATATCCGATGTAAGAACCAAAAGGGGTGCCAACATAGACTCTGACCATTTCATCGTAACGGTGAAAGTCCGAGTTAAAATTCTTCATAGAGCAAGACTGTAAGTCACAGGTAGCCACTTGCAACAACAAAAAGTTAAAAGATGACCATATCAAAACCAAATTCCAAGAAGCTGTAAATAGGTATATAGAAAGCCTTAACTGGGAAATGAGGAAAATGTAAATGCTCTCTGGCAAGGCCTAAAATGCGGAATACAAAAGGCAGCGGAGGAAGTGCTAGGTGAGAAGAGAAGGCAAATGCGAAATCACTGGTTTGATGATGAATGCAAAAAAATAATAAAGCTTAAAAATGATGCAAAACTCGAAACCTTGAATAACTGCACGAGAAGTAGATTGGAGGAATATAAAAGACTACGGAAAGAGTCCAAGAAGATGTTCAGGAAGAAGAAGAAACAACATCTTAAAAAGAAATTAGAAGACATTGAGAACGAAAGATTAGCTCGTAACCCAAGAAAGTTCTACAGAGAAATTAAGCATACCAGATCAGAATACACGCCACAATGCAAGTTTATAAGGACATTAGATGGCCAACTTATAACTAACGATGAAAAAATATTAGCAAAATGGGTCTCTTTAAATAAAACTAGAGAACAACTTCCATCTAACACAATATTGGACTCAGATAGGATCTTCAACAACAACTCCCTCATAGTTCACACCCAACTTGGAAGAAGTGAAAGAAGCTATAAAAGCAATGAAAGCTATAAACCACCGGGAATAGATTCTAGTGAAATGATGAAAAGTACAGGAGAAACAACAGCCGTAATCCTCCATAAAATTGTCAGCAGAGTATGGACAGGAAAAGACATGATACCAAAAGATTGGGCAACAGGACTAATTAATCCTATTCCTAAGGGTGACCTAACCAATTGTAAAAATTACAGAGCGATAACGTTACTAAGCATAGCATATAAAATCACCTCACATATAGTAAAGGAAAAACTTGAAGGCATTTACGAAACAAGCTTAGGCCAATATCAATGTGTTTTCCGATGAAATACTCGTATATTAACAGTAAACCAACTATTTGCCGTGATACATCTGTTAGAAAAATTTTGGGAGTATAATATTACATCCTATCATCTCTTTGTTGACTTCAGAACAGCATATGATAGCATTGATCGAGAAGAGCTTTGGCGGGCATTAAGTGAATTAGATGTACCAAATGAATTGGTACAAGTGTGTAAAAATTTGACAACGAATTCCAAAGCTAGAATTGAAATCAACGGAAGACTATCAGACGTAATCAGAGTAGACAAAGGAATAAAACAAGGAGACAGTTTAGCACCATTATTGTTTAACCTAGCACTAGAAACGGCTATCAGAAGAGCTAACGTCAATAGATAAACAATTTTTACGACTCAAAGCTATCAAATCTTAGCTTATGCAGATGATTTAGATATAGTTGGTCGGAGCATGAAATCTGTAAGAGAAGTCTTCGAGGCTATCGAGAAAGAAGCTAAAAGATTGGGATTGTATGTAAATGAGGAAAAAACAAAATTCATGGTAGTCTCCAGAGAGAAAAGGGTTCAAAAAATTGGGCCAGTGGTAGAAATAGATACTTATAAGTTTGAAGTTATTAAAGAATTCGCCTACCTTGGTTCGATCATAACAACAGATAATAATGAATCCGTAGAAATTAATAACAGAATAGTCAAAGCCAATAAAGCATACTTCAGCCTCGTACCAATATTGAAATTCAAAATAGCAATAACGCTGTATAAAACGCTCATACGATCGATAATAACCTATGGCGAAGAATGTTGGACTTTGAAAGAAGCAGATGCCTCAAAGGTGGCTTGTTTTGAGAGGAGAATCTTTGGTGCAAGGAAAATTGGTGATAATGAATATAGAAGAAAATATAATGCTGAGATTTATGATTTATATAACGACATAGATATCATCAAGTTTATCAAAATTAGCAGGCTAAGGTGGCTGGGAAATGTTGTGAGAGTGGAAGACCAGAACCCCTGCAAAAAAATACTTCATAAGGATAAGAGTAACATATATGTATGTAGATGGCAAAAGACCAAGAGGAAGACCAGTAAACCGCTGGTGGAACTCCGTGGAGGGTGATATAAAAGAGCTAAAGATCGTGAATTGGAAATCTAAGGCGATGGATAGAGCCAGTTGGAGGAGGATTATCGCTGAGGCCAAGGTACTCTTCAGGACTGTGGAGCTGTAGAAGAAGAAGAAGAAGAAGAAGAAAATCGGTAAGTGAGATACTCTGAAGTGATTATCTAATAAATTTATATAGAGAATTCCACGCAAATTAACCACTTTTTTCCTTAAAATTAATATTAATGAAGCTGGTAAAAATAGTTTTATATCAATTTTTGGTGTATCTAGTGTTAAATTATTAAAAACAGTATTAAAAACAAAATTTTTGCTACTTATCAGTAGAAATTCGTTTCGCTGTCACACCCGTTACAAAATATGTCACGCCCGTTACATTTCTTTTTTTTAATTATGAAAAAAGTAGGTATTGCATTGTTCCTCGTCAAATTTTTCCAAAAGACTCTTTCAAGTATCTAGAGTATAATTAAAAATAATTTTTGGAATTGTTTATATGAAAATTTTATGATATTCAATGAAATATACGAAAATCCGTGAAATTCAAAATCTTCAGTGTCACATCCATTACGCTACTAAAATGACGATTCTGATTAAGAATATTTGAAGTTGTGTTTTATCGTAACCGTCGTTTGCTTTCACTAGAACATAGGAACATAAAAGTTTAATCAGAATGCAATTGCTGTACGAGTTTTCAATATTTAAGAGTCAGCATGCCACACCCGTTACAAAATGGATTTCCCCATATGTATTAGTGTGAAACAACATTAATTTGTTTGTTTTCAATAAAAACATATCAAAATAAAAAGCTACATACACCAGTCTTTACTACATATATGTATAGTATGTTAGATAGAATAAACTTTTTTTATTTAATTTTGATGAGAGCATTTATTTTATTTGTTAATATTTGCGCTTTTGAATGTATTAAAATATAGGTACTACATTTTTTTATCTTGTTTTGCAATTTATCCTAAAAACTAAGGCCAATAAAAAAAAGTCGTAGAGATCCCTCCGACAAAAAAAAAACAAAACAACAGCTTTTGGACTATAGAAGCGAGATATAGTTCTTTTAAACAAAATTTAAAAACTTCCATACAAAATAATCTTCCAGGGTGTTCTATCACTTGCAAAACGCAACGTTTTTTGCTCTTTTTTTGTTGTTTTATGTTTCATTTATCTACGATAATATTTAAGTCAACACAACACATTAACACGCACATCCGTTCCGTTTATTATTGCAATCAAATAAAAGTATTTTTTTTTTACATGATTAACAATTACTAAATCAAGTTACTAAAATCAGCATTTCCTTTGATTGTTTTCCCATTAAATTCAATCAAATTCTAATTTTTTTAAAAAGCAAAGTGCAAAATAAAATATTTTGTAAGTTATTTCTAATTCTAAGTTTGAGTTTAAATAAAGAAAATTTTCAAAGAATTAATGTAGGTAAATTCAAAAATCCATCCAGCCAATTTGCCAGATCGTGTAAGAGTACCTTAATAAGTTTTTCATTTTACAACTTTCTGAACAAAAACAATTCAAAAATAAATTAAATGCATTAGCATGTTATACATACATATAATATCATCGCAGCAAATTAGTGATGCCGCATCGCTACAAAAAAATTTAATATTTTTGAATTTACCCACATTTTCATTTATGTTTTTAAAAAAAAAAAAAAAAAGGATTTGGATCATCCTTTAATTTTTTGATCATTTTCAGATTTTTTTCACACAAATCATCTTTCTATAATTTCTTGTTTTAATAATTAGCAATAAAAAATAACTGGCATATATTTCAATTTCAAAAATATGACATAGTTATATACACTATAAAGGTTCTTTTGTAATTATTAGTCCTCTTCCCCATAAATACTGAGCAATGAAAACTTTATCCTCATCATGTTTCAATGACAAATCTTTTACTTTAATAAATTTCGGATATGATTTAATCAATTTTTTTATCGCAGATGCATTTTCTTCTTCAATTTCGATGAAATTCGGTTCATATTCATGATATTCTTTTGAATTATCAATATGAAAATAAATTCGTAATGTATTTTCTTCTGTGACAAGTCTTAAAATGTTAGCACGTAATAATCTTATTTTTGTTTCTGGAATTAGTTTACATGTTAGTACAGCTTTCCCAGTATGACTAATTGCAGTTTTATGTCCAAAAACTGTTCGAATAAATTCATTTTGTGATAGTGTAGGTGGCAATACATCATGTTGATATTTTTTAGCTAATTCATCAACAGCTTTATCCAAAGGAATGTTATCAATAATTTGTTTTAAAAGTGTTTTACAATGACTTATAATTATTTTGCGTTCTTCAGTATTATCTTCACAATATGCTGAGCCTAAATATTGCCAAATATTTAATGGCAATCCCTGTCTTAAATTAACATTACTTTTTATAGCATTTGATAAAGTCATTGGAAATAGACATTCAAAAAGATCAGCATATGATTGTTTCTGATAAACACTTAACGTTATATGTAATGAATGACATTCAGGTACTGTTTGCGCATAATGTATAAAACCTCTAGGAAAATAAAGAACATCACCAGCTTCAACTTCAACATCAAGAATTGGACTTCCAATCTCTTTAGGATTTAAATTTCCAGAAGAATATCGAGGTAATTCTTCGTCTTGATTCCTTAGAACAAAATTGAAAAGATGATGTTTTTATGTTTTAAATAAATTTAGATTAAAAAATTACCGTGGCGCATATATTTTCCACTTTTTTCTTCCTTCAATCTGAAGAACAAAAGCTTCTATATCATCATAATGTGGAGCAAAACCTTGACTATTAGGAGGTGTTAAATAAACATTTGCTCCTACCATACAATGAAAATATTCTTGAAGTGTTGCATTTAATTTATACATAGGTGTTATAAAAGATTGCGGATTTAATATACGAATACTACAACCATCATTATAGAAATTCCATACATCTGAAGGTAGAGCTCTACCTTCAGGGTTTAAACTTTGACGTTTTCCTAGAATTTACAATTACAATCATAATCTCTTCTCTTTGGAACAAAATCTAAAAAGTTAAAACTTACCATTTTTATACAAAGCAATATCGACATTTTTTGTAAATTCAATATGATAATCTCGCAGCATGTGATCAATAACTTCAAATGATATTAAATTTTTGAAAAACTTTGTATTGCTTTTTTGAATAAAACATGGTTTTTTCTCCCAGAATTTTTCAAAAAACAATTTTACTTCAATTGGACTTATAATTTTTTTAAAGATCTCTAAACCATCTTTGATGCTATTATTTTGAATTCCTGGTATGTCAAAAAGTTCTCCACTTTCTACTTCCATTTGTCTTCCTATAATAAATTTTCCGGCATCCATTCTTTTGATATTATGATTATTTGATTTCTTTTTTTTAATTTTATTTATACTCTTCATATGAATGCTTTTGCCACATCTAGAATTTAAGATCATTCTATGTTTATCTTTAATTCTATCACTGCTATCCTGTGTCAGTGCATGATTTACCGTCTTAAAACCCGTCTTGTGACTTTTACCGGGCAAATTTTTTTTAATTTTCTTCTTCAGAATGGTGTAATCCGAACTACTTTTTTTAACAAAATTATCCATGATCCTTTGTATGCCTAATGCCTATACCATCGACATCTAATGATTTTATATCAAAATCAAATATTTCACAAATCACAACTATGTAATAATTATTATTTAAATTTTTAAATTTATTTAGGTTATAAAAGTTAAGTATGAAATAAAAAATTATTATTGAAAGCCAAATCGAAGTAAAGGATGCACGGTGCACGCCTCATAACGTCAAAACTCAAAATCGAATTGTAACTTTGTGATATTAATTTATATAAACAGAGTGAGTGCGAATAATACCTAAATTGTATCCAAACTAAATTTATTGGAATATCGATAGATTTTTTCTTTCTTGACATAGCGCAGCTATTATATGAAAAAATAATTCTTGAAAATAATAGTTGTTAGTAATGTCCATAATAATTGTTTTTAAAAATAATTAACTTTAATTTTCTTCAAAAAATAAAGAAAAATTTTTAAGCAATATTTCACCGCTGTTAAGTATCAAATATTTAGGGACGTCACGATACCAATGATACTATCGAGGTATCGATACTTTTGATCCGATACCACGATGCCAAGTACTCAATACTCTCTCTCCGATACTTTTATCGATATCGATACTTTTGGGTCTATACCGATACCCGATACCAACAGGTTATTTGCTTATGTTATAGCTTTGGAAAAAGTGAGAGAGAATATAATTTTACCTCTTTTTTCAAGTAGTGTAGCATCCAGTGATGTCCCCCTACTACAATTGTAGTAAAAATACTACTATTTTGCTATTAATTATATTCACTTCGCACCAAATAAAACCTACTACTATTCTTAAAAAACAAATCTAATTTAAGAAATTAAAAATGGAAATGCTGTTATTTTATTGTTGGTGATTTAGCCTCTGAGGTAATAATTTCAAAACGCACCCTAAATTCTAATATTATGCTTTTTGTAGCACTTGTACTTTTTTTTTTGTTAAGTTGGCTAGGCATGCCTAATGTATGTAAATGTATATTGTAGTATATGGTATTGACTGGTAATTGGTATTTGTTACAAGTTTCTGTCCATACTCTATATACGAGTATAATAATATAATATTATATTGTGAGTATGAAAATTTATTTACTATTATTTCTTCAAATCAGAAAGTCTATTCTACTGACTATTACCATACATTTAAAAAGAATGTTTCAGATCTATATCCTATCCTATGGTTCTGCCTTTGGAATTCAGGGAATATTGAAGTTTAACGTTTCATTAAAATCTACTACCTTTAATACCCATTTACTACTATTTTCGGTTGAATCTACTTCAGTCAAAAATTCAATTGGGGACATCGCTGGTAGCATCATCTTAGTGGTGTGCAAAACGTTACCGATTCCGTTCGGATCTTTTAAGTAAAATACTCGGTATTTGGTACTCGTTACTCGGTATATTTTGAATAGAATTGTTTTTATTACTTTTATAACAAAAACAAGTTTTTTTTATGAGTAATTTCATTTTACTTAAAAGAACGTTTAATGATTCTCTTTCCTTGAGTTCTCATAATGAATTTAAATTTTTTTTAATTTCTTAAATTATAACTAAATCTTTAGAAATAGTATTGCATTTTTGTGCTGATAGTTCCTTAGGTTCCTTAGTAAGGTTTTCAAAAATAACAAGAATTCTACATATTTCTTTCAAATTTTTCCAATCGTTTTCCGATAAGCCTGAAACTGGATAATGAAGATTGAAGAAATGCTAGAGTTGCTTCTAAAGGTTCTTGAATTTTTATAAAACTGTTGAACATGAGATATATATGTTGAATTCCATCTGGGGCAAACATCATTGATGAAAATTTGAAAATAAAAGCCATGAACCAATATGTCATGTATTAATATTTGAAATTTGACAGTTGACAGTTTTTATCGTTACGTGTTATACTCAAGTGATGACAGTAAGTTGATTTGTCTGTGTTCATGGTTGTACTTAGATACATTTACCAATGTTTACTAGGAACAATCATAAACAGATCGAAAAACACGGACAAATATATATTGAAAAATATTGTTATTTTCGTAAAAAAACCTTTACATCATAGATAATTCTTTTCTTTTTTATTTTTCCCTTTAAATAAAATAGTAATTTCAAAACGATTTATTAAACTATAAATATACCGAGTAACGACATTTTTCATGCTTTAGATTCGGTACCCAATCGGATCCAGCAAGTAACGAGGCAGTACCGGATCGGATAGTACTATCCGCACACCACTACATCATCTTCATTTTTATCTTTTTTTATATTAATAATATTCTTCAAACATTAAAATTAATTACTTTTATAAACAGAAAAAAATAACATTTTCAATTTTTCATTTCTCTTTTTTTTTCTTTTTTAATATGGAATTTTAATTTTTATAGTATCGGCCGACAGCCGATACTATCGGGTATCGATGCTTTTGTTATGATACAATCGAGATATCGATACCATAGATCCGATATTGATACCCAGTATCAATACTTTTTCAAATTTTAACGTCCCTACAAATATTTAGGACGGATTACAATTGGCACAGCACAAACATACTAAATTTTGAAATTGGAAGTTTTCTGGAAGCAATTTAAGATTTTGGAAATTTAGGTTCAATTTAGGTAATATTCGCACACATTCGTAGCTGTGTTTTATTGGAACTCAGGAAGTGATAATTCAGATATTTCTCACTTCCTCACTGAAGAAGCATGTTTTTTTGGCAGCCAGCTTCTCTATTCGACAATAGAGGTAGGTATGAAAAATATCACTTCCTGAATTTCAGTTTACCAGTTGTTTTGGTGTCAAAGTATTATATGAATTAATGTTTGAAATTATTACGTGAATTTGTAATTTGTATTTTATATTTTTTCTTAATTTGCTTCGTAATCTTGGTTTTTTTTTAGTAAAATTTGTTCAAGTATGTATTTTAATTTTTTATCATGTTTTTTTGGGCTTTTAAGAAGAAGATAAGTTATCTGAGCAAAACTGAAGTAATCACGTATTACTTCCTCAGATCCAATAAAACACAGCTATTCTAATGTGGACAAAAAAGACCAGTGACGGGCGCGTGAACAGTAAACATTGTTTACAAGCGACATGTCATCACTTCAGTTTCGCTCAACTCACATATCTTCTTCTTGGAAATAGCTTCACTCTTAGTACCCAGTGAAACATGTTCATGTAATCATATGACATTTGTGATTGTGTTGACTGTTCATTTAAATGTTGTTTTGAAATTTGTATATGGTAGAGTGAATTTGATAAAAATTTATAGCTACAAATTAGAATTGTAAATGCTGAAGAACTGAACTAAAACTGATGAACACAACTGAAGAAAGAAAATTGCTCTTCAGCTATTCACTGAAGAACAGAAATTTTTCGTAGCGACATCTATTGTGGAATAAAAAACTGTGTACCAAAAAAACGTACTTACTCAGTGAGGAAGTAAAAAATATCAGAACTATCAGTTCTTCAGTTCCAGTAAAACACGACTACAAAGAGAATTGAAATAATATAGAGATGCAAAACAGAAAATGAACAAAATTGATACGGATCCAGTGCGGGTAGAGAAGGAGGTATCATATTTTGATTTTTTATGAAAAAGAAAAAGCTTTCAATCTCTGATTTTTTCTTCTATAACATAAATTTTGTTTTACAATATGTTCTGAAGCTTGAATGCACACATGCAAGCGAAAACAGATTTTGCATTGTTTATTTCTAATCATATACACAAAAAGTATTAAAATTAAAATGTTTTAATATTTCTTTTTTATTTTTCTTCTATTAACAACCTATGTTAATGCGATTTATTGTAGGTACGTAATTAAGATGAGAAATTATGTCATTTTAGATATATTTATATGTATATACAGGGTGATTCAGTTTAGGTGTCCGACCCGGAAACTACGGATAGGTCTCTGCGAGACGAACAAAAAATTGTATGGGAGGAGGGGGGAGTCAATCTCAACCGTTACGGAGATAGAAGGGGGTAAAGATTTTTGGTACTTTTACCTTGTTTTGCCCGATAGCTTTTTACAGGGGCAGGCTAGGGTCATTATTTTTTTTGTACAATTATAGAGGACCCCTTTTCCTTACCAACAACATCTTATTACATGCCTCTGAAGCTCTTACCATTCAAAAGTTATAAGGCCTGAAATCTAAAATATTGTCATTTTTTTACCCATTTTTTGACCTTAAACCCCAGTTTTCTAGAAAAGTGATCGATATTAATCCCCATTTTTTATTGCAGAAAATGAAAGTTCAATTAATTTTGCATCGATTTGTTTTCATCATTTTTTTTCTCGAAAAATGCAGTTTTCGAGATATTTGCATTTGAAAAAACCGAAAATTAGCATTTCTAGCACCTATTTTAAATTTACACTGTAATAAAAGCACATTGAAACCATGAATTTCTAAGATTTGTCTATAGACTCCTTTTCAACTCTGATGCTGTTGTGAAATGTGAATCTATTTATGGACTGAGTTTCAGGAAGCTGTTTTTCTTTTCTTTTATTACGAACCCAGAGACAAATAATGCTAAGAATTCTTAGAAAACATCAAGTGCGGAATTTTTTTAGCGTTAGTGTACATACATACATTATATTAAATAACTATATATACTTCTATAATGGGCCCTATTGTGGTCATCGATCAAAATTCAATCGAATCAAATTTCATTAAAAAAACATTAAAAATCATAGATCACTAGATATTTTAAATAAAATTTATATGGCATATATTAGCATTTGTTTGATAATGACACACAATATTGTGAATATTCATTCGATTCGATTGAATTTCGATCGATGACCACAATAGGGCCCAATATTTATTTTCAACAGTATCAACTTAGTATTTGTAATAGTTACGAGTGGAAATAGGCAATCGTAAGTCGTATCTTTTCAAATGGTTTTCATTCGAATATTTACGCATACGAATCTCGAGAATAAACCATACATCAAAACCACTCTTAAATGGTGAGTTTAAGTACACGTAAAGTTACGAGTGGTTTCAAAAATAGGATCACAGGCCCATCCCATTGCTGCTAATCAACGTGGTAATAAGACGAAACTCGTGGAAGCCAAAGTTCCCCGAAATTATGAATAAAATTAAAATTGGAAATGTAAATTGTTGTTAAATAAAAATTCTTCAAAAACTGAAACATTGTTTTTTTATTAATATCATTCGTACAATACAAAGTGAAAACATTTCTTTGCTAGAAAAAAATAAATTTTTGTTTTAAATTTATAATATTTTTCAAGTGATTATAATATCTTGGCCTTATTCATATTGTTGATTGACACTTGAAGTGAATAAAAATACAAATAGACTATAAATACAATGTAATAACATAATTTTTATTAATTAAATTAGACAGTGATGAAACTCCATTTAGGATTGTTCTTTATTAAAACTTTTTTTCAACTCTATTGCAAAAATTTTTTTCAATTACTTTTGTATATATGTATGTACATACATATATATAAATATACATATACATATATAGATATATAAATAAAAAAAAACTTGGTACAACATTCTTGTGGAAAACCGGTTGATTCTCTTTTTTTTTTTTTCTTGGAATGACAAAATTATTTTATTTCACTTTTTCATTAACAATATTTTTTTTTTCGATATTTAAAAAGTTCCACATACATAAATATTGTCAGTTTTCAGATGATTTCACAACATCGACATTTTTATTCAATATTTTCGATGATTTCAATGTTTGATCGGTTTTTTCTTCTTTTTTGTGAAGTGATAAACTTTTTTTTGGTGTACCATTCGACATTTGTTTTAAATTTTCCGAGCTATCAGAAATATCGCTTGAACTTGAACGAATATCGCCTTCCATCTACAGATTTGAACAAAAAACAATTGATAAATATATTTTTATTTGATATAAAAAAGGTAGTTTGATATAAGGTGTCCAACTTGAAAACCATAAATAGCTCTAATCGCGGCAAACTAAAAATTAAAGTTTAAGGGGGGGGGGGGGGGGGGGGGGGGTAGGATGCAAATCTCAAAGAATTCCTAAGTGCGCGAGAAGAAGGATTTCAGACATTTATTCGTATATCAACTTGTATCTTCTAAACTATTCATGTTTTCGCTTGTGCTTCGATATCGAGTAAAATTTAACTTCGACTTTCAAATTGGGATTATGAAACTTGATTATTCGTGTATTCTATATTAAATGATCGATAATATTAGCTCGACAGCACTTTCATATCGAATTACTGCCGACTAGGTGATAATTTGTTTAAAAAAGTGTACGTTAGTAATTTTTTAAAATAAATTACATAGTTTTAATTTTACTAAAATATTATTTAAATGTTTAATTTAACAAGGCAAAAACTATTTAAAATTTTTATTGAATAGACAGGAAAAAATATGAAATACGCTTTGTTTTTTGTTATTTGTATTAGGTTATATCAATCAAATATGAATATACTACAAAGAGTTTTATATTTGTGCCTTAATTTTTTCAGCATATCGTCGTATATTATTCATACGATTATCTTGTAATTTAACATCTATATTATCAGCGAGGATCATTTCATAAGGTGCTCCAAGAATATTAAAGTGCTTAATAGTATTGTGAAAGCAGCACAACCATTTACAAATTTATGAAATCAAATCAATCCAATTTATAAATTAAATAGATTACAACTTAATTCAATTAAAGTGTGAATGAAACTTCAAGCTTATAATTTTATTTATTTGTAAGCAAACATTTAAATTTGTAATTTTGACAGTTCGTACTTCGAAAACAAAATGAAATTCGATGTATCGTAATCCATAATACCAAAAATTACTTCCGAAGAAACGATATCGTTTTCAATTTTCAAACAAATGATCATCGCGTATCGAAGTATATAATTCTGCCCTGGATTTCACAACAGTAATAGCATAGAAAAAAAAGATAGAAAAACAGCCACTGTATTGTAACATAATGCCATTTTTTGTTATTAACCGACAGCTATTAACCGACACTTTTGAACAAGAACCATTTAGATTATCATGGAAACAAACCAAAAATATTATAATTGACATTATTGACGACGAAATAATAAATTTCTTAATCTAGTAGGCTAGATTTATACATATAATACATGCGCAATGAAAAGGAAGAAATTTTCTAAGCTTTTTTTTTTACATATCAGACTTATTTTTAGAAATTAATTTTATGGTTTGAAGTTTTGGTCAAAACAGAAAATTTGATTTCATACATCACACTTGCTCATAAGAACTGTTTATCTGGTTCTGTTTATTTGTGGTAATAGTCTTTCGAAAGTTGGAAAGATAATGTGATTCGCACGAAATCAACTTCCGTCGGAATTCACAATCGTGAAAGTAAAATAAGTTCGAAATATGTAGGTGTTCCCAAATTCACTTGGATTAAAAAATTACTTTTTTGTTCCAATTAATTTGACTTCACATTCGGAAACATAATATGTTAAATGTCAAAGTGTTAATATAATTTATGTTCTCAAATTCTCAAAAGCTTCTGAACGAACATTGAAATATGGTCAATATCTTTTATTAATAGTCTAATAGAACCATTATCCCATCTAATGTTTCCCCTTTTCTCTTTTTCCCCTTAACTACAATCTCCTATTTTTCTTCTACTTTTATGCATCAACGGTGCTAACCTGAATGCATCACAACATATTTTTAGGCTTTTTAAAGCTCACTAATAATTCTATTGTATGAATTTTCTTTACATTTTGGAATTGGATTATCAATATTAATTTTGAAAATTTAGTCTCCAATTCCATAGACAATAATATCTGTTTAAATGAGATTCAAAGTACATTATTTTGGAAAGATATTGGAAGTTGGTGAATTTTTTTTTTTTTTTTTTTTTTTTGACGTTTTCAGTATTAATTGTCAATTCATAACTGTATTTCTTTGAAGTTGCGTTTTCCATAGAGCATACCTACTTATTATCTCTTTAAAAAAATTTTAAACTAAGCATTATAAACGAAATTTAGAATTGCGCATTACGATTGATTGACCTTATTATGTTTTGATTGTCGTAACGTTGTCAACCGAGAATTGATTTTCGAATGTATTATTAATATTATGTAGATATAACGACATGTATGAGAGTACAAACAGACGTTGTCGATGGTTTGGTGTTACACAATACCGCGACAAATCTTCATCGACGACGTCATCGATTTTTTGACGACGATGTAACGACAATCACAATAAGGTCCTAAATTATTTTATTTTGTACTTTGTAATCTCATTTTGCAACTCTATTTTAAAAATATGTACTTTATTAAATATATATATGTATATATTACCTGCCCAGCTTTTATTGCATTATATGCAATTTGCAAGATCAAATATGTCCACACACAATGTAACAACAACAACAGTATTAGTAGACTGTTAAAAATATAATATGCTGGAAACATTGGCAATATTTGAGGTGCTTCAATTGAAGAACTGTAAAGTATTGTGTATTATTTTTATTTTTCTATTTTTTTAAAAAAAAGGAAAAAATTACCTGTAAATTATTCTGGGATAAAAACCAAGTCTCGTAATTATCCATACAACTGTAAATATTGCAAAAATGGTGTCGCATAATTTTTGATAATTGGCATATTTTGTAATTTTAGCTGCCTAAGAGAATAAAAAAAATGTTAAACGTTACAAATTTTATTTTATGCAAAACAATAAAAATATAAATTAAAAGCATTTGCCTTTTGAAAAAAAAAATTGTAATCGCAATGCAATAAATTACCTCTAAGAATATATCTGCGCAATCATGCACGACTAATACTAGTGATCCAACTCTATGTAAATTACAAACCCAACTTAATGCCATTAACAATAATGTTACCATGTGATGGATGAACATTTGCCAGAAATCTTTTCTTTTTACATCAAAAAATTGTGAAGCTGTTAACGCCCAATAAAATGACATTGAAATCATATAATACCACCAAATATCAGCATCTACGGACTTTTTTTTTTAAAAAAAAAAATTGGTATTTCTCGTTAGTCAAAAAAAAAAAAGCTAACAATACTGCATGTACATATATAAATTTTGTTTAAATACAGAAAGAAAATAAAGTTTTTATTCACTTTCATTTATTAAATAAGTCGCCCAGAAGCCAATGCGGTTGCCCATTTTTTGAAAAAAATCAGAAAATATCAATTGACTCAACCGCATTAGCTTCTGAGCGACTCAAATTACGAAAATGAAGCATGTACATTTCAATTTATTTGCCTTGCATAAAATTCTCTTCATTAATTTCTTAAAAACGATGTACCATTTAGATAATACTGTTCCAATAGGACAATGCGAGGCCACAAACAGCTCATAAAATAAAACAATAGGTTAATATGACAATAAGTTTACCGTTTTACCAGAGTCAGCTACAAGCTTCGACGTTATTTTTCAAATTTCTGCAAAATTTCAGAGAGAAAACTCAACATATGAAAACCAGCAAATTGAAGACAACTTAAGGAGTATCTAGTAGAAAAATGGGATTACTTTTCCAAAACAATGACATCTGTCATTCTCTATTCTTTATGAATAAAGTCAAAAGATTGCTTTTTTAAGCATAAAAATTAACCAAATTTATCAAAATTTGTTAATACAATATGATGTCTTAAACTTTTGCGCAAAATTGTATAAAAAGTCAGAAATACAAATATAGCACGAATAGAAAATGCCATGCCTTTGAAAAAAGGTTCATACCCCATACTACTTCTCTTCTAATTTTAACCGGTTTTTAGCAAATCTCACATTCCACATAAGGCAAATAAATTGAAATATAAACATGCTATTAGAGAAAAATAAAAAAAGTGAAAAGATGAATGTTAAATAAAATGGACATGCAATATACCTGATGAGGATATCCATACCAGCATTGTTTTATGTCCCAAAACCATGGTTTATCCCACAAAATAATTACACCGTATATAAAACTATATGTATAATAAATACATCTCCATGAATTTTCACAAAATTTAACTAATGTTGATGGTTTATCTTGTGCACGTCTTAGACGCCACCATCTTTCAATTTGACGATTCGTAAGATCACACTGTTTTGTCAATGAGACTATCTGTGACAATAAATAATTTAAATAGATTTAACCAAGTTACATTTCAGTCATATTATCATCTTGTTATAAGTGAATTTACTTTTTTATGTGTCAGCCTTGTACTTTCAGAATATGCCTTTTCCAAAATTTGATTTGGAACTGTCTTCTTTGGTCTAGAACTTTTAATTCCTAATGATTTTCCTACTGGTGATAACCAATATCTACAAAATATTGGGGGATTTTAAAAACTTTGTAAAATTTAGAAAAAAAATAAGAAAATAAAGAAAATACAAAACATGGGCACTTTCAAAAATTCACCACAGTAGTTACCATAATAACCAAAAATACATCTGCCATATTCATAATTCACCAGTTACCATATTCGAATATTTACCTTTTCGGTAAATGCTATGTTACCAAAGTGATCAAATATTTTTAGTAGTTGATTTGGTTACTTACGTTACTTACCATATGGTAGCAGCACTAAAATGGTGAATTTTCGAAAATACCTTATACGTTAATAGCTACTTCCTTTTAAAAAGTGCATGTGCTCTGGCTCCTGGCGTAATTTCAACTACTCTTATTCATATGCTAAACTAGTAAACTACGCCGGAGTAGATACACTTGCCTAAAAGGAATGCAGCAATATTTTTTTAAAGCAATATTTGTGTTTGATAAAATTTAACTTGAATTATGTTCAAATTAAGCAGCATTTCTTATGTAGTATGTGTATAAATTAGTTAAATTTAGTGATAGTTATATTATGTAAAGAAAAATAGAGCAAAATGAATAAATTGTACTGTTTTTAAGCACGAATAAAGAGAATTTTTTTTTCTTTTTACTTAAATTACAGGCTTTTTAAACAAACGTCCAATATAGAGGCTAAGTTAGAAGACAGAGTTTAGTAAAGCAAAAAGAATTTTATAATATGATTGATGTAAGCCCATTGTCAAAGCTTTCATTATCTTTATTGTGCAAAACTTAAGATATGAGTTTACTCTTACTGAATGTTTTTTTTATTTAAATATATTAACGCTCATATGAGTTAGTATTTTACCTTTCAATGGTATATCTTAAAATCAGCATGATTAAAGCCAATGGTAAAGGCCATATTAAATCTCTATAATTTGCATGATTTACATCAGTTCTTGATCCTGGAGCAATATCTTCCCACGTTGTATTTGGCGGTAACCAAATTTTTGTTGACCAAAAATTATTAACAACAGCACTTAATAAACCCATTTTGTATATCTGTGCTCTTTATAAACATAAACAAAATTATTTAACCACACAATTAATAATAATCATCAATGTATAATACGAACCAAGCTTCAAACTTTCCTCTCATACCTCACAATTCAAACACCACATAGAATGATAGAAAAATCATATCTTCTTTTTTTTAACCTGTACACTCTAACAGTAGAAACAGAATTAGTGCTACTATCCACTGAATAGACACTACCGACTTCCAACCGACCACAAAGTTTTCTTGTCAAATATTTAAAAAAAACTATGTTTTCTTGTAAAACTACCACAATCTTGACTATCAACGTCTACTACTTTTCGTACGTATTCGAATTACAGCTAATTTTTAATTTTGTACCTGTAGATTGTGGTTGTGATGTGCTCGAAAACTGTAATTATTGCTTGAAAATTTAATTTTATTATATGTTTCTGGGGTTCCTGTGGAATAGGTAGATTTAATAGAGAATTTATTTTGTATAAATAGCAAACAACGAGAGAAAAAAAAAACTCGAATTTTAAAACACTTGGTTTTCCCAGAAAGGCCAACGATTTTGTTTTCGTGACTCAATTCTGTTTCTACTGTAATTAAAAGAAAATAGAGATTGTCCTTTAACCATAGATTCATTACGTTTATTAATACAGAATAAGAACCTGAAAACACAGATGTAAAATATTCCAGATAAATGACATTTTTTAAGGAATAAATGGTTGAAATCATGCCAAAAACATAAATGTAAGAATGCGTCCAAGTTCTCTTTGAGTAATTATTGGCCTAGCAAAAGTGCTAAAATCTGAATCTGAACTAATGCCGTTCAAACAACTTTTCCACACATAAAATTTAAATGCAAAACGTATTAATAATGAAAAACTTAGCAGGATTTCGTATTGTGTAACATCTATTAAAAAGAAAACATGCAGAAATGTAATGCAGGTCAATACGAAATTAAAAATTAAAACCTATGTTTTCGATGACATTTACTTTACCCTTTGAGCACAATGAACATTTACACGACGTAGTCACTGTAGCCAAATGTCACTTTTTTACACTGTGTAGAACGTAAAAAAACCGGTTATACTATACTTGTCCAAATGTCATCAAATTTAGTTTAAATTAAATATTGATGTCCTGATGACGAATCTATAGTCCTTTTAGTCCTATCTTCAATGGTTTTTGAGAAAGGAATAGAACTCTCAAATTACGAACTTTGAACGCGATTGTACCTATTTCTAATGCTTTTTATGTACAAAATTAAAATAAAATTATTAACTTATTCAATTTAAAGATGTTTTTTATTGATTTTATTAAACAATACGAAAAACTTGGAAAATACGCTTGACATTTTAAAAATCAGATGAAATTTTCACCTTAATACACAACAGTTCCGTCTATTTTATAATATAAAAATATTTTTAAATAGAAACATAAAGGAAATACATAGATTTATACATATATATATAAAATATATATCTATATATATATAACATATGTATGTAGATAACAAGAGTTAAAAAAATTTCTACTGAAGACGTTAGAAAAATTCACAAATAGGAATAAAAGTAATTAAAGTTTATTAATGAGTGTTGAGGCACATCCATAAATTAGTAAATTAAAACATTTATAATTTAAAAAATTTAGATAATTTAGATTTTTTGAAAATTGTATTAATATTTAATCATATAATTAAATTAGCACATATTATAATAATTATTTTTAATATAACGAAAATAGCTAGCATAAATTCATTACACAGGAAACATAACTGCAGCATAAGCAGTATGCAATAAGTAAATTGTAATTAAGTCTAGACAGGTAAAATACTTATTAGAACATATAATGACTTTAGGTTCAAGGCTATATATGAATAAAAAGAATTAACATATAGTCAATAAGTTCAATATATTCAATTATTGTAATAATCAAAATAATCAAATGTAAAGGTAATTACTGATAAATCAGCATGTTTTCTAGTATAAATACGGGTAAATTATTAATAAAGATTATTGTTTGTTGAAAAGCAAGCAAGTGTTTTTATTCTTTACCAGTATAAGAATTAGGAAACCTGATTCTTTCATTACCTTAGTAAATCAGTGAAGTCCTGATTTATTAAATCCTATAAATCCTTAACTCAATAGCTCTTGGATTTAGGTAACCTATTGCTGAAGCTATTGAGCACAGACAATGAGCTTTACTTTGTTGCAATTACCATTTGATTTTGCTTAAGACTTTGTTTTGAAACTTACAAAGTTTTATTTTTAAATCAAGCTATTGACATTTTCAGGTGGAGAAACAGGAGAAATATTTCGTAATAAAAAAAGTTTCTTTTCTTTGAATGTGCAAGCAATGTTTGACTCTAATTCAAAAATTATGGATGTCGTTTCATGGTAGCCGGGTAGCACGGTGCACAATTCGAATCAGGTGAGTTTGGAGACAAAGTTATTGTTGCTGATGGTGGTTATCCGAGCAAATCATATGTATATTATGACTCCTTTACGCACTTGCTTGATGAAAATAAATTTTATGTTGGAAAAAGTCTATTTATTTCGGAACGAAATAAAAAATCTACAAAATGGAGAAGAAATCTACATAGATGAAAAAAAACTTTAAAATATATATTTTTATCTTAATTTTACTATAACTATATCAAAACAACTCAACTTCACAAATGTCAAACAATCAATTTATTTTCATTTTCCGTACGAAATAAATGGAACTTCATTTATTTCGGTTGGATATGGAAATAAATGGTCTCCAACACAGACAGCCAACACCATATGTGAAAGAGTTTTTCAACTCATTTTTATTTTCAGCTGAGTACCACTTACGAAATCGTAACAGAAAATTTTTTCGGTTCCATTTATTTTGGTTTTTTTTACATAGGTTTTGTATAGGCAAAATATCTTATTTTCATCTGAGTAGTACGCTTTATGCGGCAGCACACCATATTTTGTTAAAGAACAACAACACCGGCAATTAGACTGTTGTCTCGTGTTAGTGGTGTCAAACAGTCAAGGTGTCAAAATCTGAATTCATACGTTCTTTTTGGTCTTGTGTCGGGTACGATCAAGCATATGAAAAATGAAGGTAGTACATTTTTATTATTATTTTATTAGTATTTTAATAGTTTTATCGAAAATTTTTGTCTTAATGTGTAAATAAACTTAATTAGAAAAGAATTTACCAGATTTGTAATCAAATATGCAAAGATGATCTTGATTTTTGTTGAATTTTTCTAAAAACGAATTTTCAATTTTAGCTTAATGTGTCTTATCCAGCCACTGGCTGTCAAAAACTGTTTGAAGTAAATGATGAACATAAACTTCGTATATTCTACGAAAAGCGTATGGGAGCCCAAGTTGAAGCTGATCTTCTTGGAGATGAATGG
The DNA here is from genome assembly GCA_939192795.1 of Bombylius discolor. Classification (NCBI taxonomy): domain Eukaryota; kingdom Metazoa; phylum Arthropoda; class Insecta; order Diptera; family Bombyliidae; genus Bombylius; species Bombylius discolor. Next base: position 18,506,033 of record OW584240.1, on the reverse strand, counting down.
AAAGGATATATCTTGAGAATTACTGGTGGAAATGATAAACAAGGTTTTCCAATGAAACAGGGTGTTTTAACTCATGGTAATCATTTGATTTTTTAAATATTTTTTTTTGTTATTTAAAGTGTATTTTACTTTTTTTTTAGGAAGAGTTCGATTGCTCTTAAAAAAGGGTCATTCATGTTATCGTCCACGTAGAACAGGTGAAAGAAAACGTAAATCTGTTAGAGGATGTATTGTTGATGCAAACATGTCAGTTTTGGCTTTAGTCGTTGCAAAAAAAGGAGAAAAAGATATTGCTGGACTAACAGATACTACAGTTCCAAGACGTTTAGGTCCAAAACGAGCAAGTAAAATTCGTAAACTGTACAATTTATCGAAAGAAGATGATGTTCGTCGATTTGTTGTTCGTCGTCCTCTACCAGCTAAAGATGGTAAGAAAGCAATATCTAAAGCACCGAAAATTCAACGACTTGTAACACCAGTTGTACTACAAAGAAAACGCAGACGTCTTGCACTTAAAAAAAGACGTCAAGTAGCTTCAAAAGAAGCTGCAGCTGAATACGCAAAATTGTTAGCTCAACGTAAGAAGGAATCGAAAGTTAAGCGTGAAGAGGCTAAAAGAAGACGATCAGCCTCCGTAAGAGAATCAAAAAGTTCTGTGTCAAGTGAAAAAAAGTAGTTTTTTTTTGAATAAAAACATGTAAAGCATATTTTTGTTGTTGTGTTTGATGTTGAAATAATAATAGTCTACGCACTGATCAATATTAACAGCGTGTAATATGTGATGGTATTATGTTCCCCTTAAACAAGTTTGAATTTATAATTATGATTTTTATGCTATTGTTATTCAGAATAATGTGGTAATTACACAAAACAATGATCAAGTTGATGTTTGAGAGAAATTTGGAAAAAAAAAGAAAAAGTTTGTCTACTTACACGGTTCGATATTGATAAAAGTTACGTGTATATCTCATAATGAGTAATGACTACCCTTTGCATATTTGCAGTTATAAAATATGCAGTAATTGCTTGATTATCAATGTACTTCCTTTTCGAGTAACGGGATAACTTTAAAGAATATTTTTGATACAAAATTATCGACTTTTGGTCTATGGAATGCTAGAATACGGCTTTTCAAAATTCTAATACAAAATATTTTTCAAAATTTTTTAAAGAAAGTATTAGTTATAAATTTTAATATTGTTGAAAACTACACCATACATGAATACGTCTTGGTTGCAGTTTGTGTTTCTTTCTACATATTTTCTGGTGATTATTAAAACATCGAAATGAGATTTTCGTGGAAAGTTGTGCAATCTGTTGAATTGTGAAATGAGCACAGAATGCTTTTTGATTCTTGAATTCAGTTGAATTAAAAACTGATTGATGTGATCCTTTCATATGCAAAAATCGTAAAAATAATTTATTCATTACCTTTCCATCACTCAAAATTTGTACAGTCGCAAATTCATCAAAGAATATCCATCCTTTCCAAATTTCAATTTCCTCGGGGACATACTTTTTAAACGGAACAAAAACCTTAAAATATGTAATTGCTTGTAAGATTTTCTTTGGCACCCTATGACTCGCTCCTTGTTTAAGGGTCTTGACCATGTCAAATGGAGTTTTGTAGAAAATGACTTGGAGAATATTGTACACAGAATTCAAGTGAATCAGAACACAGCATTCGTAGATGTTCAAATTTGAAAATGATTTCTCACGAAAACGTAAAATAGAATTGAGAATTTTTCACTATTTAAATTTTCATCAGAATATTTTGAATTACAAAAATTGAATTACTTTTTTGTCATTTATTTTACTCAAAAACTCACAAAGCCACTCACATCAGTCAACATCTAACCCAACCATCTATAAAAGGGAAATGAAGTCAAGTTTCAATTAATGAGTAAAACGCAAAATATTTTTTATTTTTGTATTTTTTATTTATACAAAATAACAAAACATCAAATATATTGGAAATAAACATAGAATGTATAAAATCTTTTTGATTCTATATGTGTATATGTGTATCTGTACCTCGGTAGGCACTTCATCATAACTGCATTGATGATTACTTCGATGAAAATCATAAGTTCTACTACATTTATAAACTTAATATATATAATAATTACTGCAATTAGCATTCCTTTTGGCGTAATCATGAGAATTATGGTAATTAGCATCGGTAAATTCGATCTACTTTTTACACTTTACAATTTTTAATCAATTTATGTGCACTACCTTGTTTATGAAAACTAGTTTGTATTGTGTCATTCGAAAATCCTTCTAAAGGATTTCTATACAGGAGAAACTGAAAAACGTATACAAAATTGCATAACAGTAATTTTTTCATTTCTCTAAAGTTACATTACTTTAATTATTTTTTGTATGTGTTTTCCAATTATTTAAAATCATAAGTTGTGATATTTCGAAAAATGAGATTTTAAATTAACTTTTTGCACATATGTTTTCTTGCAAATATGACAAATAAATTGTGGCTGAAGAGAATGAATTCTTTTATGTTTACCTAAATCTGAAGAATTTGTAAATGTTTTATTACAATCATCACATTTATAATTACGTTCATTTGTATGTGATCTAATATGAATTTTCAATACACTTGATTGATTATATGATTTTAAACAAATATTACATTGATATGGTTTTTCATTAGTATGAATACGTAAATGTGTTTTATAATTACCAGATTGAACAAATGCTTTATTACAATATTCGCATTGAAATTGTTTTATATTTGCATGCAAACGTAAATGATCAATTAAATTTGATTTACGTAAAAATTTCTTTGAACAAACTTGACATACATGCCTCTTTTTTCCATTTTCTGCACACTTTTTCACATTTTTTTTTATATTCTTAATATTAACAGCATTAATATCTATGTTTTCAATTATAAATTCGACAGCATCACAGCATGATTTATATTTTTCATATGTTGCAATTCTTCGAGAAGTATAAACTGGGCTTTCTTTATTCGAATTTTCACTATCTTGATTCATTTAATAATTTATGAGAAAATCCAACAAACGACCAACTCTATAATCACTCATGCGAAAACTAGAAGTTAGAACCTCGCAGCAATCACGCAATTTCCACGATACGTCAATTGCTCTATCCATCAACCATCAAGCAACGATTTCATGGCGATCGGGGTGAGGCAAATTGAGGGGTAGCACATCACTTGTGTACCAAAAATTTCATCGAGCAATTTGACATTTGCTCTATTCCTTTTTCGTAATTTTTTCAGTTCTGCTTTATTTCTTCTTCGATTTTATGAAAGCAGTATTAAAAATCGTTACTTTATAAAGAGAAAAAGTAAATTCAAAAAGTGAAAAAAATTTATTTTTTTCGAAAGTGATGAAACATTGAAATAGGTGAATACAATTCTTTTTTTAATTTTAAAATTAAATAATTTTTTTATATTTTTTATTTTTCAAATAAAAAAACAATATTTTAAGTAATTTTTTTTTTCAAATTACTTAACGTTTATTTAAATGTAAATATAAGAATATTCGAACAAAAGAAAATTTTAAAGAACAAGCATTGTCTGTCATTTTGCTGCATAGATGATTGCTCGACTGTGTAAATGCAAGAGTACATCACGCAGCAAGTTCAAAGCAAAACGCCAAAAACTCGTCCAGCAATTGCTGTATCGTATAAATTACCCCATTGCAAAAGCTGTTCGAACAAATTAAACCAACAGCATTTTTTGAATACATACTTCAATAATTTTTAAAACTACCGTCACTTTCACGTGTCATTTAATAATTGCTGGGTTATGTTAAAGTTCAATAGTGATTGATTTTATTACTTTTTAAAATGATTGTGAAATATAATTTATTCAAAATTTTTCTTGATTCAATTATGGTCTATCTGGCCTTCATCGATTTTATACATACCATACATGGGTACTAATTAGTAATTGCACATCGAATCGGATGAAATATTCACAATATTTGGTATCATTCTCAAACAAATGCTAAAATGTCTAAAATAGACTTTTTCCAACATAAAATTTATTTTCATCTGAGTACTACGCTTTATTCTTTTTACACGGAAAAATTTTGTGTAGAATATGTAGAAATTTAAATCAAAAAGCTGTTATTTTTAAATTTTTTAATTTATTGTTATGGCAGCAACTGTCATATTTACCACACGGAATAAATGTTTCTACATTTAAGATAGTACTCAGATCGACCTGAATTCAGTTTCCTATTTAAAATACATGTTAAAAAAGGTGACTGAATTCAGTCAAGATATTTTTTCGTTCACTTTTTGTTTTGTAGTACTGACATTGTGTTTAAACTTAAACGTAAACTTTAAACTTTATACGCAAAGGTACTGAGTTCGACACAGAAAATAAATTTAAATTGTCTTTGCTAACATTTTTAAAAATGTTCGAGAGATGGCACTGACGATTTGGTATCCACGAATTTTTCGTTACTATGAAACAACGTACGTAGGTCGTTTTCGTAATTTATCAAAGCGTAATGGATGATAAGGTCGTGCAAAAAACCGTACGTATAAACCCGGTCTTTAGTTAATATGTATTTAGTATGTCATAAATGTCAGTACAATCAGTAAAACGATAACGATGAAATCGATTTATAAAATGCAAGTTCGAAAATGGAATTTTCATGATCGTTTATTTAAAATTCGATTGATGGTTTTTTGTAATTAGTACCCTGTTTCGGTTTCAAAGTATCATATGAATTGAAGTTTGGGGTTATTAGGTGAATTTGTAATTCGTATTTTATATTTCTTCTTGATTTGTTTCGTTATGTTGGATTTTTTACTGAAATTTGTTCAAGTATGTAATTTAATTATTCAACATATTTTTTTTGGACAGTGAGTCTATTTTCAAGAAGAAGATAAGTGAGCTGAGCTAATCTGATGTGATCACATATTACTTCCTCAGTTCTAATTAAACACAACTACTGTATTGGGGAATATAAAAACAAAATTAATTTCAAGATATTGCTATCTTGACAGACGTGACAAGCGACAGCATTTCCAATTTTCATATGATTCAAAAAATGCTGAATTACTGATGCTGTTGACTGCAGACACGGTATACTTATACCGCATTAACATTGACCAGTTGATCTAGATTAAGTCCAAGTAGATTACGTAATCTCTTTAACTGTTTACATTAGTTTTTAAAAGATTATCTTTGACAGGAAGGAAATTTGTGTTGATATTGACTGTCAATTGTTTTTGTGGTTTTTAGTGAGAAAAGTGATTTTTAGTTAAAAAATTAATATTTGGAAGTGAAAATGGAGAGAAATCCTTAATTATTTGACTTTTATCACAACAACAAGAAGAAATGAACAGACTAAAAATACTAAGCCGGGAATACTCTGGAAAAAATATGTTGTTGGAGATGTACAAACGAAAACGCCAGGAACATATTCGTAAAATTATTTTTATGTACCAAAAGAAAAGGATGTTAACTGCACTTCTAAATTGCAAAGTATCAAGAAAAGTTTGGTGCATTGTAAATATTTTTTATAAAGGAAAGATATATTTTATATGAAGTGTGATTTAAAAATTTATTTTAGGATAGGTATAGTAAATTTTGGGAATTTGTTGTCGCAAAAAATGATGAAAATTTCTTTAAGGAATGCTTCAGAATGAATCGAACATGCTTTAATATTTTATTATATTAATATTTTTTTATATTTTATTATTATTGAAATTACACAAGTTATTTTTAAAACAAAAGAAAGCGAAAAAGCACAACGTGATGATGACTCGATGTGTCAATCACTTGTCATTTGCTGTCAAATTTATTAAGCGAAGTAAAACAGCTGATCCTGAATTGTGCTGACAAGGTTTGTGTATTGGGTTTATTATCGGTAGCATTGTGTTTAAAGTTAAATAGTGATGACAAAACTTCGATCATCTTTGTTCAATAGGTGTCTCCACCATTCACTTTTGTACTTTTTCATATAAATTTTAAATTTAGTTTTTTAACTTTGAATTTCTGTTCTTTTTTTTTCTGAGAAATAAATGAGAACATTTGAGAGTAAGAAAAAAATTATTATTCATCATATCCATATGTTCATGATTCATGAATGACTTTTTTTTACGTTGTTTTTGTTTCTCATTCATATATTTTACTAGGAATGATTTTTCAGCATAAATATTTAATACATATGTATGTACATAGGTCGGTAGGTATATGACAACAAAGGAATAGAATTATAATTGCCGTAGTACCTATACATATACATGTGTATGCTAACGAAGTGAAATGAATGTATGTTATTTTTAGTATTTTGATATTTTTTTAATGTCGTTTTCATTGGTTGGATATCTATATGTACATAATTATATATACCAGAAAGGGTATAATACATACACTGACACGCAAAAAAAATGCCGCACCTTGAAAATTTCATATTTTCTCAATAAAAAGTCCTTTTTTGTCGGATTTAGTAATTTAAATTGTGGTAATTGAACGTGATTATTAAAAATGGATCATTTTCAACCGATAACCATTTTTTATTGAATGCAGTACGCTAAAAGTGAAGTTTGCTAATACCAAATTCATTTAATGTCAAAATCTTAGAAAAATTTTATCCAAAAAATGTTCCATTTATAAATACAACAAAATGTCTTGTTAAGATATTTTTAGATTTTTTTTAATTTAAAACGTTATAAAACGGACAAAAACTTAACTCTTCATAAAATTAGACTTAATTCTACCCAAAAAAATAATAATTTTTAATTTTTCAATATTTCGTATGTCCTCATTTTGCAACTGTAACGCATTTCAAACGATTGGGCATGGAATCATAAAATTTTCTTATATAATTGTTATTAATTTTTTGGAAAAATACTTTTTCGACAATATTCTTTAAATCTGAGATACTAGTCGGATTCTCTTTTTGTATTTCCTTGCACATTTTGTGCCAAACGTGTTCAATGGGTTCCAATTTAGGGCCGTTTCCAGGCCATGGTAAAGAAACAATGCCCAATTCTTCCTTATAATTTGTATCTGTTAATGAAAAAACATTTTATTTTTACTAAAAAGGTTGGAAACAAAATAAAAAACTAAAAGAAACATTTAATTTTAAAATTAAAAAAAGAATTTTATTCACCTATTTCAATGTTTCATCACTTTCGAAAAAAATAAATTTTTTTCACTTTTTGAATTTACTTTTTCTCTTTATAAAGTAACGATTTTTAATACTGCTTTCATAAAATCGAAGAAGAAATAAAGCAGAACTGAAAAAATTACGAAAAAGGAATAGAGCAAATGTCAAATTGCTCGATGAAATTTTTGGTACACAAGTGATGTGCTACCCCTCAATTTGCCTCACCCCGATCGCCATGAAATCGTTGCTTGATGGTTGATGGATAGAGCAATTGACGTATCGTGGAAATTGCGTGATTTTATTACATTCAAATTAATTTCCGTGGTTTTATGTTTGATACAATGTAATTTGAGTTCTATTGCAGGGATCTTTTTGGTGTCAAAAGAAGTTCTGTAGAAAATACTGTGCAAAAATTTTAAATCAATCAAATCACAGGGTTCAGATATTTAAATTTTAGAAACGAGTGTTAAAGAAGTATGTTATCGTGGGAAAAGAAAATTAAAACTTGACCAGGATATTCTATGGAGGTTTCAAAACAAAACACATTTCAAATGATAACAATATGTTTCTCATGATCAAAGAATAAAATGGACAGAAAAATCAGTATTTTAAAAATGCATGAAAACTGACTTTTATTCTTCACCTTTTGCTTTTTTGCTTGGTCAATAATCTGAAGTAGATGTTCTTCTATCTACTTTGCTTTTTTATATATGTATGTAGGTACATAAATTGATGGATTATTATGAATAAAATGTGTTTATTTTTTCAGATATTTTCTTTAATGACTTTTTCTTTATTATACATGAAATAAAAAATATCAATTTTTCAAATACAAATTAATTTTATGATTTTGTATATGAATATTTATGTATGTACATATATTCAGTATTCTACTGAATAGAACAATTTACATACATACTTAAATAATTTTTAAACAACGGTTAACATTTTTTTTTACACATTGATAATAAGTAATTAAAATTTTTAAGTTGTCATAATGACTCATAGTTTTTTTAATATACTTTTTTGACCAAATAATAATAAGAAGTACCTACATACATTAGAGTCTGTATATGAAATATGAAGATCCTTTTTCAAAATTTCAATAAAGGTTTATTACTTTAAGTATGTAATTGTTAAGTGAAAGATTTTCCATTTTAAATTTATGATTTAAGAATCCTATTGTTTTAAAATCGATTTAACGACCAACTGTCCTCAACCTTTTTGTTTTATCCTATTTTAATATTTTGAATTATATGTACTATAATACCTAATAACCAAAACAGTATAATATATAAATCGGTTAAATTTTATATACCGTACACCTATTTTTCAAGCATATACCTTTCCTAAACGAATATATTTTTTTTTATGAATGTATTGAATGAATTTTTATGAATGTATTATACTATATATACATACAAAAGGTGCTTGTTACTTTATTTTAATTTTTTTCAATAAAGTAGAGAAGTAATTTGTAATATAAAATTGTAGACATAAAAATAAATTTAAAATAAAAAAAAATTCTATATGACCCTGTACATTTTTATGACAAATATGAATAACCTGCACCAAATTTCATGAATTTGCTATAAATATGCACTTATTACTTTATCTTAACATATTTGAAATTGTTACTTGAAACTATCAATTTCAAAAAATTCAAACTTATTTTTTGTAAAAAAAAGAAAATATGAAAAAAAAATAGAAAGTGCTAGGCAGTGATAATTTTTAAATTTTGAATAATTCTTTTCAAAATCTATTTTTTTATATCAATTTTAAAAAGTGGTAGAAAGTGAGGACTTTTGTATTTCCAAAAACATTTCTTATAAAAAATTTTAAAAAAAGTGCTTAGTACTGAAAATAAAGTTTTCAGAATATGCATATAAACACATATATTTTCTAGATCGAATTGGAAATATAGTAATCCCAAGCAACATTTTTTGCATTTTTTACGTAAAATATACTTTTCTTGGTAACTTTGATTAAAGTCATAGTTACTTAAATGTCACAGTTACGAAACTTTGTACGTAACTGTGAGAAAACGCCTTGTATTTTTAGTCATTGTTACAAGTAGGTGATATGGGAGTGTTACATTATATTAACGTTATTGTGATGTTGTATGTTTCCTTTTTGCAACAAAATTAGCATAAAGGTTACAGGGTCTACGTAGAAATATCATTAGTTTTTCGTTACATTTACGTAAATGTGAAGACTAAAGGTAAGCAGTAAACATGTGTGAGTATACTTTTCCCAAAGGAAAGAATGAGAAAACAAATATTATTTTTGTATTTTGCATTACATGTATAAATCATAATATACATTTATGTTAGGAAAAAATGTTCTATATGTATTACATACGATAAAGAAGTCTTTAATTTGACAAATAATATATGTATACATTCTTAAAAACATATTCTTTTTCAAATTAACAATTTAATTATGCACATTTATCAACTATTAGAAAGCATAAAATTAAAACGGATTCCACTTTACTGGCGAATATAGTGGAAATAATTCTTAAAAATGTATGCCCCTTTCCCAAAATTAAATTTAATTTAAAAATATTCAAAATATCTATTTTGAAAAAAAAAATTAAATTTTTGAAAAATTTTATTTTTATAAAATTTTTTCCCCAAAACTGTTGCTTTATGGATCTTATAGTATTTTCTATTCAGTTTTTATGCCAAAATCAAGAAATTCATGCAATATTAATAAGAAAAATAAAGTAATATGTTGCTTTCATTTTGGACGCCATTATGCATCGTTTTAGTTTTTTCTTGTGATTTTAAATTTAAATTTACATATAACTTACGTAAAAACTACCTTTTACTTAACTTTTACAATATAGTAAATTTAGTGTAAATGTGATAACAAAATTGAACTTACGTTAAAACTACGTAACCTAAACAACAAAAACATCAAAGTAACAAAGCTGACAATAACGTTACTGCAGCATAAGTTACTAAGAAATGATTTTCGTTACAAGCGTGACATTATTGTCAATGTTACGTAGAATCAATATTTTTGTAACTTGGTTTACTTTTTAGTAAAAAGTACGTAACTTTATCATAAATGTTACCATACTTATCACAATAACAAGAAAGTTAGTAAAAATGTTAGAAATACGTAAATTTAACAAAAAATAATTCTTGTTACCAAATCGATAGTAACTACTACCAAAAATGTTGCTTGGGAAGTATTATATGTAATAAAAATTTTGATAATACTACATACATATATACATATTTACATAGTATATAGTTGTGAGTAACTTTTTTTTAAATTTTTAGTGATTTAAATTTTTTCCACTTTTTTCTAAGATTTCGAAAAAATCGTCGACTATTTTCCAAAGTTTGAGTTTTACCATTTTATTTCAATTTGTTTTGTTTTAGACTGCTAATATGGCATATATTAGACATTGTGTTTATCCAAATTGTTCTTCTTCCTATAAATCAGGATCATTTTTAAGTTTTTTCAAGTTTGCTTCTGATAACAGAAAAGATTTGTGGGTATTATACTGTGGGGGAGAAAAATTTAGAAAATGTTTTCATATGTCAAAATCATTTTAGAACAGAGGATATTATTGAACGTGGAACTTCTAGAGTTTTAAAAGCAAGTTCAATCCCTTTGCCTTTTGAAAAACATTTTTGTAGTAAAAATAATTAAAAATTATTCCCTACAGTACTTTTTTTTTTGTTAATATTTGTTAATTTTTTTATAAATATCTAAATTACAATACTTTTTTCGGGTATAAAGTGACAGCCTCTACGAACGCATAGTTTAAAAAATATGCTGGAATACCCTGGAAACCTTTATCAACAGTGTACAATACATGTGGTATAGGGCTAATGTCACTAACAATTTATCAATACAATTTGAATTAAGATTCATAAAATATACCTATTAAATATTTTTTATTAGAAGCGTTTAGTTTTTTCATATTACGTATTCCAATAATTATGAATGAATTTTTTGCAGGAAAAATAAATACGTAGGTATATATTTGTGTACATATTTCCGTTTAAAATACATTGGCTTATAAAATAAAATTCGCACCTTTTTTTACAACTGCTCATCACAATGAGTAGGAATAACATTTTAGAAAAAAGAAAAATCTGTAATATCAGTATGCAATAAAAGCTGTCAGGAAAATTAATTGTCGTACTTATTTAAACAAACGTTTAGAAAATATTCTAATAAACAGGTATTTTAGATTATTCTGAAAAGCCCCTTTTTAAGCAATCCTCAACACTCGAGTCAGTTTTGGCACATTTTCGACAAAAATCAGTTTTCAAATTTGAATATATCTGGACCCTGTGATTCGAATAACTTAAAGTTTCAGTAGCATATACGTATATAAATTTTTTTTTAAACAAAAAAAATCCCTGCAATACAGAACGAGCTCCAAAGAATAAAGTAACGAAATTTTTGCAGACCTTTTCGTCCCTTTAAAAAAATATATTCCCGGTAGAGTAGAAAGTTGAGATTTAACCAAGATGTTTCTTGAAGTGTTTATTTTCAATCAAAATTTTTTTTTCCTTTTACTGCTACCCCTCTTATTTTTGAACTTATCCTGGATAAGTTCTTATTGCAATTAAATTGAAGTGTTTTCCAATCAATTACTTCTTATTTGAATCAAATCGGTGCAACAGAGCCCAAGATATAATAGCCCAAAGTTGACAAGTGCCACTTTTACCATACAAAAATTTTGAAAAAATTATATGAAAAATTGAAAATAATTTTTTTTTTACTGACAAAAATTTACATATCACTTTTTTTAAAAAAATATTTTATAACTTTTTACTCCACATACTTTTTCAAAGGATCGAAAAGGTCTACAAAAATTTTCTTTAACATTATAAAATTTAAGATAAGTACCTAGATCGGAATATTGAATAGCCTTTCAAAGTCAAATTTTCCATATTAATTGCATTAAGTATATAGGTATACATAAAATAAAACTGATAAAATTATATTTTTAAAATATAAAAACTGAAAGTGATATAAAAAATAAACAATAAGCATAATTCATAGTTGCCAGAAAAATTTGTTATCCCATATTAATTTAAAACGTAACATAAGACAACATTACAACAACGCTGTATAATATTCATAATATGAAAGAAGTAGAAATATCTCTAAAATGTTAAAAATACACAAACAATGTATACAAAATACTAAATGTATATGTATTATACATATTTATATATCATATTGATCATATTAGAAATACCTAAATAATTATTACATACATATGTATGTACATATATTAATGCGTTTAGAAGAAAAAAATCAATAATATTCCTGTTTTTTTTCCTCTTCACTTTACGCTTATAATGCATATTATGAATATAAATGAATATGAAAATATATGCGTATATGTACATATGGTGTGTGAATCATACATACAATATCAAGTGTGTACTGTCAAAAAATATATAGACAGTCTGTCTATATATTTTTTGGTACTGTGTACTGTACACATAAAAGCTTAAAAAAAAAATTAATCTCTCTCTCTTCTTTTCTTTTTTTTTATAACGATATGGAGTGACGCCAGCGCCTCTTTTGAACAAAGATGATAATACAAAAATTCTTGCGGTGTCATCACTATATAGTATATACTTTATACGCAAAGATCGGTAGATTAAAAATTAAAAATTTGTGCTGAGTCGGTTCGTGCTTACGGAAATGAAGCTAAATTTAATTTACAAAGTGCTAATACATACATATGTTCTGTTCTGATTACTTCAAATCTGAGGACTACAGAGTTCAGACTTTAAAACCAGTTATTAAACATTCCAAATTTTAAAAAGCGTTTGAAAGTTGACCTACTATAAATATTATTAATTTTAACATTCCTTCGGCTAGAGACGTTCATCACAGAATGAAACTCAAATGAAAGACATAAAACGTGGGGTCCTTGCCGCATTGGATTCTTTCAATATATGTATACGAGCGATTCTCTGGTAACGAAGTGGAATTTTTCTAATGGTTTTTGATAAAAATTTTAAAGTATTTCAAAATGTACATAATTGATACTTTGATATTTTGTACATAATGAGTAATTCTTAAAAATTATAACATATGTATGTTTCTAATTTTTTCAGTTGATTTTTAAAATTTGTGTAAAAAGGAGGTGGTAACGAAGAAGAATCGTACGATACACTATTACAACACAACAATTTTTCTTAAAAATTCTGCAAAGTGTTAATTTATATGAAAAATAAGAGTTGTTAGAGAATTGCCTAGAAAAAAAATCTTCTAGAAAAGACTAGAATACCTAATGAAATATTTTCCAAGCGGTTTTTCTTTCATACAATTATTTTTCTGGTAGTTTTTGTTTAATAACATCTATTACAGATTTTTCCTTTTATATTTCAGCCATTTTCTTCAAAAATGACATTTCAATTTTTTTTTAAAATACTCTAATGCACATTAGCTGACTTTTGTTTATTTTCGAAGTAGATGACGAAAGTAAGATTTAAAAAAATATGCAGAAAGAATAATACAAATTATAAATGTACATCGTTTATTTGAAAATAGACAAATACAAAAAAAATATTTGTTCAATATGAAATATGAATTTTATGAATGTTTGCTGGTAACAATGAATTCTTTCTATTGTTTTTGTTTTACTTTTAACCCTTTCAGTGGATATTTAAAGCCTGTGGTGGAAACATTTTTTTTTTTTTTTGCAATTTACTATATTGTGCCTGTAGATTAAGAAAATCGAAAATTTATGACAAAAAAATCACAAGGACACCATGAAAAGGACCGTTGCCTAGAGGCAACGATTGCCCTCAACAGGGTAAAAAAAAAATACAAATTTAATTTTTCATATATGTAAATGTATATTTTATTTTTAATAAAAGAAAAAAATTCATTGCAAGTTAAAGTGAAAACAAATATAAAAAATAAAATTCATTTAAACAATACAAATAAAAAACAAAAATAACGAAATAAATATTGAAATAGTCTTATTTTCTATGGTATTCTTGAAAACAATTACGTTGAACACAAAGGTGTACTTGACACTTTGTACAAATGAAACGAGGCCATCCTGAACATCCTTTATTCTTGCATCTAGTTTTTTTTTGTTGTGAATTGTGGCCAGTGTTCTAAACCATCATACTTCGAAGACTGATACGGATGACACTTATATGAACTTTTTGAAGATGATGGAGAAGGTATAATATTTTCAGTACTAGACAATTTTGGTCGACCAAGTTTTTTTGCGCAGTTGCCTTCAAAATCTGATTTCGTTAAAAGTCCTGCAGCGATATCGTTTCGAAATTCAAGCAAATTTATACGATCTTTTTTTGCGATTTTCAATTGATCACAAATTTTTTGATATTCAAGCCATGAGTTACAAACGGCGAGGTCAATGAAATGATCAAAGACGCGAAGTGTTCACTTTCGAGTTCTAATAAAAATCCGATAGAGGGATAAAAGGAAATCCATTTTATCTACGCCTCCCATATTTTTATTATATAATAATAATAATCCTTTTTTTCTTATAGTTGACATTTTCTAAAAATATTATTGATTAAAATTTAAATTTCGTTCACTCAATCGTATAAATACCGGTAATTCAATTTGTTTCAAAATCAGTAACCGTTTGATTTATTTGTAGCCTCTGGGCAATATCTTTTTAACCTTAATGCACTTTTGTTGCCTGTAGGTAACACAGCTTTAAGAAAAGTTTACTGAGAAAGTATAAATGTTGCTGATAAAATTATTGTACAATAAGAATTTTTGATACTTTTTTCAATAAAAAAAAAAATATTTATAAATATGTGATAAAATTACCATAAAGTTAATTAACTCTATACGGCAGGTCCGTCACTATGCACTCACACTACACTCTCACCATTTAATTGCATATAACTTATATTCTGTACAACAGATTGACATGACAGTATACTTCTAGTAAAAGAAAAGAATAGACTATCAAGAAAACAAATCAAAAATAAGAGAAAACGAGAAAATACACTTTTTATTAAAATTTAAAGAGATGTTGCCTACAGGTCACAAATCACTGAAAGGGTTAACAAATTTGAAGAAAAAAACAAATATTAAATGAAATGTGCATTGTGCACAGCCACAAACGATGCTCATAACTGCCTGAAAAAATGTGTATACATAATTACTATACACAAAGTTATACTGGAATGGAAACTGGTTTGGTTATACACAAATCACTTATTGCATGCGTGAATGGATGATACAAGAAAATTCATTCGAGATCAATTAAAGTTTTAAGTTTGAATTTCAAAACGTTAGTTCTATTTTTGCTCGATAGATAGAACAGACAAGGTTTCGTTTAGGAGCTTCAACTGAAAATAGAGTGAACTACCAAATGTACTTCGTGGAATATCTATTGCTTTCTATTATTTTTGCTATTGTATAGTTTATAACTATAAATAGTTGATAGCTGCCGGCATTTGTATAGAATCGGAACCCGTATTCGAACAAAACTGATTTTTAAACATTTCCTAACAGTTTGATTTTTGGTTTTATATTTTTTATCAAATAAAGAGCTGGCACATACAAAACAACCTTGTTTTTAATTGAAAAAATATTAATAATTGTATAATAAAAATAATTTATATACATAATTGTAGTTTTTATTCTGATTATTTTCTGATTTTACGCTTGATATGTACTGGCTGAAACATTTCCTCCAGTTCCAGTCCAATTAGTATGAATGAATTTTCCTTCCTGTCCTAAAAGTTCATATGTGTGTGCTCCGAAATAATCTCTTTGTGCTTGTAAAAGATTTGCTGGTAACCTTCCAGAACGATAGCCATCAAAGAATGATAAAGCTGTTGAAAATGCTGGTACTGGTATACCCCATAAAACAGCTTTACTTACAACTTGACGCCAAGAATCTTGTCCTTTTTCAATAGCTTTTAAAAAGAACTCATCTAATAATAAATTTGAAAGAGAAGGATTTCTATTATATGCTTCCTTAATATTTCCCAAGAAGACACTGAAATTTAAAATAAAATATGTAAATAATAAAAACGCTACATTAACAAAGTAAAATTTAATATAACAAATTGAAAGAAATAATGGTAGATTCAAGACTGGCTTGGAGCTTTACTATCATGCTAAAGCAATTTGCTAATAACAACAGGAGATTTACTTTGGGCTGAGTGCTAGGGTATGATGGCATAGCAAAGAATGAAGAAGCGAATAGAAAAGGTGATAAACAAATGGGAGGAGTACTCTCATACTGGAAAGTTGTACAATGCGCTAAACAAACTAAAAAGTTCTTTAAGCATAACAAGGATAAATCGCTTATGTTTCTCAAGCTCACAAAAAGTCAACTAAGGACATTAGTGCCGTAATGATAACAATTAACAACTGACGAATATTTAAACGAAAAGACAGCAAAAGCAACAGTTCTGACAAGATTTTAAAGACTTCGTACAGTTAATACCAATCAAAAAAATTAAGATCATTTGAGAAGACATGAATGTTGATGTGGTATATCTAACGATCAGGGAAAGGATATCCTGAACTTTGTTGCCCCGTACAACATTACCATAACAAACACCAGTGAATCGTGATTGATGAGTACATTCGTCATGACTAAAGCACTCCTAATTGACTAATTCAACTGCTTCTCAAAGACTAAAAATCCCAGAAAGATGAAAGGGCCTGTACACATTGGGATTGATTAGGCTAGCTTGAAACAGGTTTTTTAGATGAGCGGGATGAAGAAGTAGTCAGTTTACTTCGTCATGCTCGTCAATTTCGTTAAACCAAAAAGTACCTGGACTTTTCTTACAAAATGATTTGCAGTGCACACATACAATGAAATTTTAGTGTATTACATAAAAATCAGTCTGGCTCATTACTGCTGAGTGTGGATTCGAAGTAACTAGAATAAAACAGGTTTCAAGCTGGCCTAATCAATCCCAATGTGTACAGGCCCAAAGAAATGCAAAGAAAAAGAAGATTTACTTGAATTTTCATATTTACCTTCGGATAATACAACCTCCACGCCACATTAAAGCAATACCACCGTAATTTAAATTCCAATTGTTCTCTTTTGCAGCTTCGCGTAAAAGCATAAATCCTTGGGCATATGATACAATTTTTGAGCAATAAAGAGCATATTTAATATGATTTAAAAATTCTTTTAAATTTTCAACTTGTGGCTTAAGTGATGATCCTCGTAACTTTTTACTCGCTATTAAACGTTCATCTTTTAATGCAGAAAGACATCTTGAAAAAACAGCTTCACCAATTAATGTTACTGGTACACCATACTGTAGAGCAGCTATTGCTGTCCATTTACCAGTTCCTTTTTGACCAGCTGCATCTCTTATTCTCTCTAGTAAATATCCATGTTCATCCTTATATCTTAAAATATCACTTGTAATCTCAATCAAAAATGAATCTAATTCTTCCTTATTCCATTGCTCAAAAACATCAGCCATTGCACTTTGTGACAAGCCTAGATTTTTCATCAAATCATATGCTTCACATATTAATTGCATATCTCCATATTCTATCCCATTATGAACCATTTTAACAAAATGACCTGCACCACCTTCACCAACCCACTCACAGCATGGTTCATTTCCTGATTTTGCACAAATCGATTGAAAAATTTCTTTAATTAACGGCCATGCTTCAGGATGTCCACCTGGCATTAATGATGGACCATACCTTGCACCTTCTTCACCACCGCTTACACCAGAACCAACATAAAGTATACCGTTGGATTTTAATTCATTACAACGTCTAGCTGAATCTTGGTATTCTGAATTACCACCATCAATAATAACGTCGCCAGGTGATAGTAAGGGAACTAATTGTTTAATAAAATCATCAACTGCGCTACCAGCTTTAAAAAAAATAGAAAAGTATTAATAATTGAAATTTTAACATTTATGTTTATGAAACATATCACTATTAAGACGTTCAACGTCATTATTACGAAAAACCAAAAATAGATCAGATTGAAATTTATTGTTAAAATTGAGTTTTTTTTACTTACACTCTAACTATCGTCAACGGTTTTTGTTACCAATCATATTCAGCTATTTTACACTGGTTGATTGGAATGGAATATCAGTTGTACAACTACAAGAGCGTTTGAATAAAAGTCTACAAGTACAAATTTAACTGATTCTGAAGAAAATGCTCTTAAATTATGGTTCATAATTTTTGAATGGATTAAAATAATAAAACGAAAGGCTAACTTAAAGTAGACAAAATAAGGTTTTATTTAAGTAAACAGTAAAAAATTATAGGGCAAATTTTCGAGTTATTCAAACTTGAACATAAATATACCTACTTATGTATATACGACATTTTTTTTCAAAATTTTCTGACTTTGAGTTGCAATAACTTCTTTTTGAACTAATTGATGCACAACTTAATAAAAGATACATTTTTAAATTGCGTGAGTTATGGAATATGTTGCAAAAAGTGAGAATGTCTTGGAAATCATTGAGAATGCAAAACCAACCCCTCCTCCCTTATTCGTTCTATATAATATTTTTCCATTACTCGTCGAAATCTACAACCCTCTGCTCATGTTGGGAACACGCTCCGTGAAACACCTTGATTTTAGACGATTATTCAAGGAATATTGTTTAAAATTCAAATTTCCTGCTCCTTTGAGAAATGTACTTTACTAAAGGAAAACTATGGATATTTTAAAAGCATACTTTCAATGAATAAGAAAAAAAATATTGTAAATTAAGCGACAGTAAAACATCATGCTATATTTTGTAAAATTAAGTAGTAAAAAAAGGTGTGCTAGTCTAATAAATAAATAAATAAATGCTCAATATTTATAAATAATTTTAGAAAATACTTAAAATTTCCTAAGCAAATGATTGAAAAAGATCTCTAAATACAAGAAATACGCATAATAACACATTTTAGGAAAATTAAGACTTTAAAAAAACAATTTCTTCAAGCAATCACCTGTGTTTCAATACTTTGTGAGAAACTGTTTATGAGCTGTTTACAATCCAAATCTAAATTCCACAAAAAAAGAAAATTAATAAAGTAGTTCCAATAATAAAATGATGATTCAATGACCAGAAAAAAACAGTTTTTAATTTAGCAGTTCAATTTATTTTTAAATATGGAAAACTGATCTAAGCAAGTAGCAAATAAAATTTTGGCTCATTTGCTCACGAGCGAGATTTTTCGTTCCGATCTCCATTGTTGACTCAAGAAAATCAGTGCGAAAAAAACGCTCTTATCACAATTTCCTCAGTTGCAATAAATACAGCTATTCTCTACAAAACTTTCTTTGACACCAAAAAAATCCCTGCAAAAAGGCGTGAGCTACAGGGTTTCAAACAAAAACGATATACGCATCAATTTTGCTGTAGCCAAATTTTATCTATAATATTTTGGTTCTTTAGAAAAGTATGTTCCCGTGAGACTAAGAAGTTAAATTCAGGCCAGGATATTTTTTAAAGGATTTTCTACTGAATAAACTTTGAGTGGTACAAATCCGTTTACTGAGGCAAAAGTTATAGAGTAAAATAAACAAATATTCATCTTTTGACAAACAATTTTTTTTCGCTCTATATTCATACCTTATTCTCTCAAAAAGTGTGTAATTCAATTTTTGAATTCTTTTCTGATCTACTGTTTTTTATTTGATTCAAATCAATGCAATACAGCCCGAGTTAAATGGCGAAATTTGGAAAGTCGTAAACAAACGAAATCAGTTGAAATTTGTGAATGACAGTGACACTTAATTATAAACAACAAAGGAGTCTGGATAGCGTATTATAGGGCCCATTCACGGTCAACTTAGTTGACAACCAGGTTGTCAACCTAAAACCTACAGACACTCCAACCACATCGTCAACTTGAATACCAACTTAATTTTTTCAAAAGATTTGGTAGGTAAATAACTATCGGAAGATTTTTACTAGTGGAATTAGAAATTTTAAGTTTAAGTTGACAACATTGCTATAGACACAACAACCTGGTTGACAATCGTTCATAAAAATCAAATATTTTTGATTTTAGTCCAACCAGTTGGTCCAACTTGATTGAGGTTGAAATTTAGGTTGTCAACCTGCCCACACACAGTCAATATTTTAATAGCTTATAGCGTAAAAAATAATTCGAATTAAATTAGGAGTACGTTATAAACGGGTAAAATTTGGAATTGAAATTAAAATAATATGTACATGCAAACGTTGATTGCAATGTTGCCAACCTGGCTTTAAACTAAGTTGACCGTGGATAGATATATTAGATATATTTAGTTGCGCACTGTGATATGTACCTACGTTTTTTTAAGAAATCAAAAGTTTTTAAAAAAACTCTGAAAATTACTGCACACCTATATGTATAGGTAAAATAATAGAAGTTGAGGCATCGTATAGATACTTACACACATGTGTTTTTGTCTAAACAGGTTTCTTCTTTCGTATATATGCACACAAGAAGATCACTACGCCATGTAAACCATGCGCAAAAAAACCTCAACATTTATTATTTTACCTATATAGTAATCACTTAAAAGTGTTAAAACTTCTGAAAATTTGTATTAAAGTATGTAAACAGATTGTCTCGTCTACTTTTATCCTTGACTGCACTGGATGTCATTGGAATGTTTTTTTTTTAAACCTTTCTATTTTTAATAATTTTAACTTCAATTTTCTAATGAAAATTATACCTATAATTTACAGGTGTATGTATGTACATACATATGTATATATTTGTATCTATAAAATTATAACTTTACAAACAAGTCTATTCACAAAATGAAAGTGAAGCCTGACTAAGCACTTTGTGACCTACAGCATATATTTCAAGTTCAAAATTACATATATGTACATATGTATATACATACATTACTTTTCTTGAAAACTTTGAGTGGGAGCGAAGGTATCAACCTATCAATATTTTCTTTCTACGTGATGTATTGAGTATATTATAAACTATGTATGTAGGTATATATGTACATATATATTAAAAAGAGATCACGCGTTCGCAATTCGCATATAAAAACAAAATATATGTATATCTATGTAAATCATAATTTTGCAAAATTACCTTTAACAAGTAATAAAATTTTACGTGGAGACTTCAATTTGTTCACCATATCTTGTAATGAAGTTGCACCTATTACTTTAGTATTTCTCGCTTCATTATTTAAAAATTGCTGAACCTTTAAAATAATAAAGGTAGACAAAAATAATTCAATTTTTTTTCCTGTTTTTTTCAACATAAACCTTATCAACTTACTTTTTCAACAGTTCGATTATATGCACAAACTACAAAACCTTTTGAATCCATATTTAGTATAAGATTTTGGCCCATAACGGCTAAGCCAATTAATGCAATATCAGCTTTTCTATAAAAAAAAAAAATCAATTAATTTGTTTTTAATATGATTTTAGTTATATTTAATTTAAATTTAGAATAAATATTCTAGGTAGTCGGGTACTTACCTAGACATATTGACTTTTATTTAACACTTTTAACACCCGTTTCGATTGATTGAGAAATGAAGACTAAATGTAAATGATGACTGGTGAGTGGTGGTAAGTGATTATTGAATATGTTATATGTATATGAATAATGTTAACTAAAGTTGAATAGCCTAGTAGAAGTAAAAACTAGATAGTAAAGTATGGCATCATCATCATGTTCTTAGTTCGTATCATTCATCGTTTTATTCTCCATACCGTGCCGTGACGTGACTGTCGAATGTCGATGGTGATGAATAATGATGATAACACAACACAGTAAAAACTTCGTATTTCGTAATAATGAACTTTTACCAGTATTTCAAGTGTTCACACAGGATGATTTGTTATTAGTATATAACACAAGTTACAATATTGAAACATTTCACTCGTGCCTCGTGCTTATCATATAATTTTAGTACTTTTACACTATTCTTCCCCACAACAGGCACAACTGTATACTTCACATTCGTTGGCCAGGGGAATAGTGCGGTTTCCTCATCTTTCATAACTTTTTCAGCCAAATTGATTTCTATTTAACGAGGTGAAGATACTAACACATATACAAAAGTCTGTCAAAAAAATTATTTTTGCGGCATTTAAAATTCAAATACATTGGAAAATTTGTGTATAAACAATGAATCGAGCCGAAAGAAGGAAGAATAGTGTAAAAGTAAAAATGTCATAAATACGGTCGCGAGAAAGACGTGAGTAAAAGTACTCATTGGATATCAAAAGCGGATATTAGCTGTGTTTTATTAGAACTGATGAAGTGATATGTGATCACTTCAATTTTGACCAGATCACTTATCTTCTTCTTGATAATAGGATTAAGTGTTCAAAAAAACACGTTAAAAAATTAAATTACATACTTGAAAACTTTTCACTGAAAAACTCCAACATTGGAAACAATTTAAGAAGAAATATAAAATACGAATTACAAAATCACGTAAAAACTCCAAACTTCAATTCCATATGTTACTTTTCCATCAAAAACATCTAGTAAATTGAAACTAAGGAAGTGAACAAAGAAAATCGTTGATCACACCTTGTTTATGCGAAGCTTTAATTCGCATTAACTCATGCCGTTTTGACTAAATACGGATGCATAAAACAAATTTTAAAACGCATTGAAACTTTATTTCGTTTTGAGTGAATACACTATAAAATCCGAATTTAAAATTTCAATGCGTTTTTAAAATGTGCATGTACACTTTCTTCGTTTTAAGTGAATTGTCATATTTGACCTTTCAAAATGGTGTTGGTAACATACTAAACATTAATATGAATGAACTTTTAGAGTAGTATTAGTTTATTACTCAAAACGTTTTAAGTGAGAATGAAATGTTGTACTACGCATAAACACCAATTAAAATGTATTATCTCAAAACGATGTTCAAAACTTTTATCGTTAATACGTTTTAATTTTTGTGCATAAACAAGGGAACTTCCTCACTGAGGAAATGATATTTTTCATAGTGACATCTGTTGTCAAATAGAAAAAATGAGTACCAAAAAAACGTCCTTCCTTAGTGAGAAAGTAAAAAATATAAGAAATATCACTTCATCAATTCTAATAAAACACAGCTACTATGAAAGTGAACTAGTGATTTTCGAAAAAAAATTGTCGTTGCTAAATTTAACGATGATGACTGATAATGAGTGGCTAGAATAAGGCTGACTGAACAAAAATTGATTGGAATCTTTGAAAATTAGCTGTGTTTTATTAGAACTGAGGAAGTGATACGTAATCACTTCAGTTTTGATCAGATCACTTATTTTCTTATTGGAAATCGCCTCACAAAAATACATAGTTTTCCAGGTATTTGCATTTGAAAAAACTGAAAATTAGCATTTCTAGCACCTATTTTCAATTTAAACTGTAATAAAAGCACATTGAAACCAAGAATTTCAAAGATTTTTATTTTTAAGTTTTTTTAAGTACAAATATCTCGAAAACTATGCATTTTTCGAAAAAAAAGATGAAAACAAATCGATGCAAAATCAATTGAACTTTTATTTTCTGCAATAAAAAATGAGGATTAATATCGAGTACTTTTCGAGAAAAATAGGGTTTAAAGTCAAGAAATGGGTAAAAAAATGACAATATTTTAGGTATGAGGCTTTATAACTTTTGAATGGTAAGAGGTTCAGAAGCATGCAAGATGTTGTTGGAAAGGAAAAGCGGTCCTCTACAATTTTTCAAAGAAAAGGGTGACTGTAGCGTGCCCCTGTAAAAAGCTATAGGGCAAAACAAGGTAAAAGTACCAAAAATATTTCCTTCCCTCTAACTCCGTAACAATTTTTTGTTTGTTTTGCCGGGACCTATCCGTAGTTTCCGGGTCGGACACCTAAACTGAATCACCCTGTATATATGGTAGAGTGAATTTGATAAAAATTTATAGCAACAAATCATAATTGAAATTTACAATTTTTATAATGGAGGATGTAAAGGCTTTGGTAAGATGGTATGTTGTATTTTACTTAATTATAATTGAATTTAGGTAATAATGAGGTGATTTCTATAGACGATGAGACAAATCTCACTTGAACTAACCAGTCTAGCAGTAGTGATTGTGAAGATAATTGTGGTCATCGGAAGAACTGCATGTCTGCATACCGGACTTCATAAACAAATATAGCGAGGAAGTATTCAGAAGACATTTTCGATGGAAGAAGTACAAGTACATTTCAGTACTGAGAATAGTAAATTTATATTAAAAAAATAGAAAAAAAATTTAATTTAAAATTAATTTCTTCTACAGCTAAACTAAAATTTGTTGCTTGCTTGAAATCCACTATTCATATACGATTCCAAAATATTTGAATAATTTATGCCATTATTCCATTCATAGCCATGAATAATATATATACAAAGTATATATATTATATACAAAAAGTTATCAGTTTATTGCAATATTTATTAATGTACCATAAAGTGGTACTATATTTTTAGAGGTGACTGTAAAAAATATCATAAACTGAGAATTGAGAGAGATAATTATTATATTAATTAAAAATTATTTTTCCTTAATAACTAAATTTCTATTAATTTTATGATATAATAATGTTTAGGAAAAATGTATATTTGATAAAAATCTACAAATTTTTAGAACATTTTAATTTGATATATTTAGTACTCTGGGAGATATCAGGGAAAATTTATTCTCAGTTTTATGTTACTTAATATTTATCACGTTTTTTCTTTGATTTACGTTGCTCATAGACATTTAATATATTCGGTGAAAATAAAGTTTAGATTCTTCTCTACATTTCATAAGAACAAATTTTCATATTAAACCAAAAAGTTGTCATATTAATTTGGTACGCCCAACACATACATATAAACAGTAAAATAAAATTGAGCAATCAATCTTTGTACTTAAGTAGTCGTTGTTTATACCCTGCATACCATTTTACGAACGTTCGTAAAATGTAAGTGAAATACGAATGTAGAATTAAAAGAAAGAAATAAAAAAAACATACTCGCAAAAATAACTCGTAAGTAATTCGTAAAAAAATATTTCAGCACACATTTTACGAACGTTCGTAAAATGTAAGTGAAATACGAATACAAAGTTACTCGTAACCATAGGCTTACAAATGATTCGTAAAAACGTTCGTAAATTAATTACTTTTAATTTATTTTAATCGAAACATTCGTATTTTACGAATCATTAATGATTCTATTGCGAATTAAAAAAGTAATTCGTAAAAAAAGTGCAAAATGGTATGCTCCATAAATTACTTACGAGTCTTTTGCAACTATCGTTAGCGAACAATATGCTCGCTAAAATGATTCTTTTACGAATTACTTATGAATCATTTTGTTTACTGGGTATGCATTATCTCATAATAAAGTACATAAAAATTCATTTTCCGCCATATTTGATTTTCATTCATACTGATTTTTTTCCAGACTTTTATGTCCAGATTTGAATCAGACATTTATTTTTGCTGATTTTTCCTTCGAGTCAACTTCATATAAAAAAAATAAATCACGATTTAGGTTACGACATAGCATAGACATAAAATTAAGTCTAATGTAGAGGCAGCATAAAATGAGTTTTAGTGCTAGAAAATTAAGGATTTTTAATCGAATTTATCGATAAAATTATTTTCTAAAAGTATCATTTTGATATCAACATTATATTTTGACCTGATAAACGATCAAATTTGATATCCAAATTAATAAATTTTATATGTAAATTATCATTAGAATTTATAAATGTGATCATATGCAAATTAACAACTTGTATACTTCTTCTTTTTGAAATATACCCTCAAATACTATGTCTTCAATTACTCATACAAATTGGTTAAATTTTTTTAATGAACCAAATGGTATGTATACTACCATATATCTGAATATATGTAGTAAAGGGAAAGCTGTTTCCATATGATTCTGTATCTTGTAATGAGAACCATGTCATTAACGTCAAAACGATTTTTAATAGTTATAGTTATAAATAATTTGTTTTATAAAATATTAAATTTATTAATTAAAATGATATTTTTAGAGGACGCCAGTGATTCTTTATTACTTTTTTTATATATGTATGTATTTTTAACTTTCTTTTTTTTTAATTTGTAAATTTTCTCATCTACTTCATATTGTCGTTTAAATATTTTTCAATATTCTCCACTCTTGTAGTTAGTGCTTTCAGTTTCACGTTATTATACATCAACTGCTCTATTTTATTGACTGAACATACTGTTGCGTATGAGGTTTTGTTGTTTTGTTTGTTGGTTTTTCCTCTTTCTACATATTATTAAAAGCTACTGGTGTAGGTGCAGTATTCATTTGAACACTAATCTCATTTTCTTTTGCACCCAACTAACATTTTTTAACACATTCGGGGCCTGGTTACGTTATTGTGCCCAATAGTGTGACAATAAAGGAACCTATGTTTCGAAACAGCAACGTCGACATTACGTGGTCGTTTCGAGAGTGGTGCAAAACTTTTCCTTGTTTGCGACCACACAATGCCTAATATGCGACTATTATTTGATCTAAGAGAAACGTAAACAAATGAAATACATCTTTCTCTTTTCATCATACAGTATTTATATCTTTTTTTAAAAAATGTAATTATCTTTCCTTTTTTACTAGAGTATACCTATCTTCTTTGAAAATATATATTGAACATGATAAACACACAAATGAATTTGTACATATTTTTTTATATATTTTTAGCCATTTTATATTAGAAAATATGTCGTTTAAAAATATGAAATACGGCTTTTTCTTAAGGTAAATTTTGTAAACGGTGACAAATTTACTGTATAATGTATGTTTTTACATGGAAAAAAATTAATTCGCCGTGAATTTATTCAGAAATTTGAATAATTTACAAAAATATTGCAAAAACATATTCAAAATGTTTTCAATAAAACATTTAAAAAATTATTGCATTATATTTGTTTGTAATATTTTTGTACATTTAAATGGAAAATAAGTCTAAAATAAGAGCATTTCCAGTTTATTACAATAAATATTTTTCAAAAAATTGTATCCGCCATGTTTGGTAAAAATTCATCCATGAAAGTTGTTTATAGGCACTGTTACTAATTTGTTTCCATAAATAAGTCAATAAAGGAATTGTTTCTACTTTGTGACTTTGAAGTTTCTATATAGGCATTGTTTCTAATTTGTTCCCACAAATGTGCCCATGAAGGAATTGTTTCTACTTTGTGACTTCAATGTTTCTATATAGGCATTGTTTCTAATTTGTGCCTTAATCAACATGTGTTGTTTTAGATAAATTTAAATCACTAAAATTCATATTTTTAAAACTTTAAACACGATAAACTATCAACTACTAAAGCGCCATATTCCAATACGTCAACAAGAATAACGTAGAAACATTTTAGTAACAATGTCTATATGGTCGCGGAAATATGTGACTATGTAGGTATTATTCCCTTATTGAAACATTTTCTATGAAGAAACATTCCTGGTAACACTTACGTTTTTGTGACTTGAACAGTTCCTTCAAAGGCATCGACACATTTAAGGCATTACATGAGGAAACATTGACGTAACAATGCCTATATAGAAACATAATGAAGTAACATGAAAGAAACAATTCCTTCGTGGAAACAATTCCTTCATGGAAACGAAATAACACACAATTACGTAGTTGTGACCAGTTTTGTGTCCATCAAGGAATTTAACTATGAAGAAACAGTGACCACACAATTACGAAACAGCTACGTAGTCATAACGTCGTAGTGTCAAAGATAAGTGTCTAGAAACATTTAGGCACATTTTGTTAGTTGGGCATTTTCCTTATTAATTTCAAACTCATCAATAAATTCATCTTTTTTACTCATTAAAACCTTCATGCATTTCATATGTTCCTAATTGATGCTTTAGCCTAGTTTTTACTCTTCCCTTAAAAAAAATTTAATTCAAAACTTCTTATTCTACTTCAGGTTGTACAAATTTGTATTTTTTAATAGTGACTTCTTTTAAATGTACTTGATACTAATTTTCATCGTTTGACATGATTAGTATGTCATCAATGTAACAATACACATAGTTGTTTTCCATTTAAATCAATTAAAAGGCCATAATAAGCAAGAAAATCTGCTTCAATTATGGATGATTGAACATCTGCGATGATGAAATTGCTTTTAAATGCACGTCTGTGTTTTCCGTTGTCCGATGACGTCATACATTGAAAAGCACAATGCTTCTTTCATTTGTATGCATTTTGACCAAACATTTTGCATTAAAAACATGTATTATTTGCAGTGTGTGGTGTCTGTGATCTTTATTTTGATCTACTATTACGTAGATTTCCATGTTCTGGATAACTTTTGCCATTTTGTTTTTTTACCAAAATCAGCAACTCATTTGTTTGTTTTTCTAGACGACTCAATAGTTCATTGACATCGTCATTATCTACATAGTTTAATTCTGTTTTCTTTTGCTTTAATTCGACCTAAAGATGAACTGTGTTGTATGATCTTATCAGGAATTTCTGCTCATTTGTTGAGATCAGATTTCTGAAAACAGCCTGTTCAATTTTTTCTTTTGAATCTGAAAAACGTAGAACAAGTTTTAATTTAATAGAATTATACTTATTTGATGTTGGTGGAGCCCTGATGATGTCTGTTACTTGTTGTAGAACGTCTGAATCATGTAATGATGCTCATACAGTAAAATACTTCTTCTCATTTGAACTGATATGATTAGTGAAAAAAATTACCTCAATATGAGCAAATCAAAACTCGAGTTCATTCTTTCAAAATGGAGGTAGTTTTAAGTTGATTACTTTCGGCATCTCTTCATATTTTTCTTATTGGCTCAGATGTTGTAGTATTAACAAAAGGTTTTTGCAGGGATATACCCGGTTCACATTTAACATTAATTTTTTGTGGTTCTGAATAATTTGTGTCGGTTTTAGTCTAAAAGACTAAAACGCGGAGTCACCAATTTATAGTTGTGTTTGTAATTATTTAAAGGGTTAACTATAAAAACATTTTGATTATGAAAAAAAAAAATTTAATTATTACAATTCAATATCATTTACATTTGTTATTAATTTGCTTTTATGAAATATTTTTAATGGCGTCTATTCAGTACAGACTAAAAGTGAGTAATTAGATCCTAACTTCCATGTCGTCACTAGATAATAGAAGGCGAAGAAGTATTACGAAAAGTAATATGTACGTAGGTCGCACTGAAAGTTTTTACAATCTTATAGAAAAACACATAATTCATTGTTTTTCAAAATATTCACCATCTACATTAATACATTTTTCCATTCTCTGAAACCATTGCTCAAAACAGTGTTGCCATTCATTCGCGGCCACCTCAGATACAAGTTGATCGTATGCTGTTACCGCTGTTTCAGGCGTTGACAACTTCAAACCAGCCATTTTATTCTTTATGTGGGGGAAAAGAAAGAGATCGCACGGTGCGAGGTCTGGACTGTATGGAGAATGACCCAGTAAGTTGACGTTATTTTGTTCTAAAAAGGATTTTGTTTCTCCAGCTGTGTGAGGAGGTGCATTAACATGATGCAGTGTTATGGATCCTCTTGGCCGTCTTTCTCTTATTTTTTGCAAAACTGTTGGTAAACAAACTCTTGTTCACCATTCTGCAGTCACCATTTTTTTATTTTCCACAGCTATTGTGGATATGTGACCAGTTTTAGCAAAAAATGTTGCAATCATTTTTTTCCCAACACTGCGGGCTTGCTTCACTTTTGTTGGTTTTGGATCACCTGGAAACACCCACTGAGCAGATTGACGCTTTCTTTCTGGTTCAAATGAATAAAGCCAGGTTTCGTCACCTGTCACAATATTGTACATCAAGTTTGACCGTCCGTTTTTGTAAACTTTCAAAGTTTTCTTGCACCACTCCACACGTGCTTGTTTTTGCTCAGGTGTCAAAGCATGCAGTATCCATCTGCAGCAAAGTTTCTTCACCCCCAAATACTCATGCAAGATTGTTTTTATTTGACTCATGCCAATACCAAGTGAAGCACGAATTGTATTGCATGTAATACGATTGTCTTCTTGTACCATTGAACGAACAGCATCGATGTTTTCTTGAACCACAGCAGTTTTTGGTCGACCTTCACGAGCCGAGTCCATCAAGTAATTCCTATCACGTTGGAACTCATTGAACCAATTGTAAACAGTCTTAGCCGATGGAGCATCATTACCGAATGCTCTACGAAGCCGTTCAATACATTATTTTTTAGTTAAGCCTACGCGAAAATTATAAAAAATCATTGCTCGAAGGTGCTCTCGTTTTAATTCCATTTTCTAACAAATTTACAAAATTTAACTCAATGCTACTAAATTTTCCAACTAAATGAATGATAATTCAATAAGACGTCATTGATAAGACTGGTTTAGTGATTCATTTTGCACGAGGAGTGGAGCGTATATCTAACTGCATATACTTGATTGTAAAAACTTTCAGTGTGACCTACGTACATAGTTTATTTTCTTTTATTACGATGAGTTGTTGCTCTGGTGGTGAGATCCGGAACAAATTCTGTTGACAGTGCTGTCACAGTGATATTTTTCGTAGCGATATCCATTGTCGAATACAGAAACTGAGTGCCAAAAAAACATGCTTCCTCAGTGAGGAAGTGGAAAATTTAGAATTATCACTTCCTCAGTTCCAATTAAACATAGCTATTGTGTCTAATTTTTTCAATACTCTTAGAGCCGATGTACATTTGCGGCATTTCGACGCACAATAACTAGCGGCAGTTTATTTTTAGAATTAATGTTTTTTGAATTTTCCATAATTATCAGAAAATAATTTTAAAATACCAGAAAATAATAAAATTTCAACCAAATACAACAAAAATTCAACGAAATGACGTACATATATATATAATAAGCTGAAAAGAGAAAAATTTAATCTCATATACGCTTGATCATACCTTGTACTTGCAGTTGTTCATATATGTCCATATATGTACCTTGTAATTTAAATACCATGGATGAAGGAAAGTCAAATAAGTGCTCCAGAAAAGAAAAATGGTAGAAATAATCAAAAAATATATAGACAGAAAGAATTCTTATGTAGTATAAAAATGTCTCATACATAAATTTTTGTTCTGGGGTTCCAACATTGGAACCCCATTAGTGAAATAGCTTTGAATGTACATCAGCATATTTCAGTTTTGTTAAAAAAGCTTTTACTTCTGCATAGAAATACATATGTACATGCGAATACGACAATTACCTTGTTTATGCACAAAAATTAAAACGTATTAACGATAAAACGTTTTGAACATCGTTTTGAGATAATACATTTTAATTGGTGTTTATGCGTAGTACAACATTTCATTCTTACTTAAAACGTTTTGAGTAATAAACTAATACTACTCTAAAAGTTCATATTGATGTTTAGTATGTTACCAACACCATTTTGGAAGGTCGAATATGACAATTCACTTAAAACGAAGAAACATTTTAAAAACGCATTGAAGTTTTAAATTCGGATTTTATAGTGTATTCACTCAAAACGAAATAAAGTTTCAATGTGTTTTAAAATTTGGTTTATGCATCCGTATTTAGTCAAAACGGCATGAGTTAATGCGAATTAAAGCTTCGCATAAACAAGGTAATTGATGGTGTCGGTGTGACTCATTTTATTCACATATGTTTCACCATTTGGAATTTTTTTTATATTCTATTTAACACACAAGAGTAAATTTTTTTTTGTTATTTTTCATTCATCTTGATCATGTTAAAAACAAAACTTAAATTTCAAAGCGCTTTAAAGCATAGTTAAAAAAGCTTTCACTTCCTTCCTTCTCTTACGTACTGTTCTATAGTCTAATTTAATAATTACAATTTTTAGTCGATACTACATAAGACTTCTTTCTTTCTATATATTTTTTGAAATAATCCAACAAAACGATCTAATGGCTGTATGACACGGTACGGTATTAAAATCCATATGACGACATGGTATTAACACTATTAACAGTATTGGCAAATTTTAAGTATTTAAAGAAAGAGACTGTTCTGAGAAACAGATAAACTATAAAATTCAGATGATAGTTTCTTACAGTTAAGTGTTCCCGAAAACTGAGTAAATGTTATTAGTGTATATCTAATTCAAATAATAAATATTTTTGATTATAATTTTTTTTCTATTACTTTTATTTTCACTTTAAAAGAAAAAATTAGAAATATATAATAAAGAACTCGCCATACACTTTTTGTTATCAAACTCAAAATTATTTGAGCACGATGGAAACACAAAAATAATATTTTAAAGAAGTTCCAAAAAGGAAAATAATTAATGGAGAAATATTAGAATTTGGTAATTTTCTTTTCGATGTTTTCAGTATTAATTGTTTATTCATATCTCTCTTTCTTTCATGTTGCTTTTTCCGTAAAGCGCACTTGTTATCTCTCTTTAAAAATTAATAGCGAAATTAATCACGAAACTAATATCGTGTAATATATACATGTTTTTGGTTTTACACTACAGGGCCAAATCCACTTTTCAAACAACTTTTTTTTTCAGATGAACATCTAAAAAATTTAATTTCTTTTGTTTTGCCTGTATATTTTTTGCAAGATATCACCACACATTTAACCATTTTTATTATTAAGTAATTCATGTTTTCAATGATAAAATAGTCAATTATAATTCAATAATTTATAAATTTCACTTTATTTATAAATTAAAACCACTTTACAACTACCTACTTTGAAAACAACATGTAAAGAAAATTTAAAACAAACATTTTCTTGGCAGCTATTCTTTCTATTCTATTTTCTATTCAATTTTCTTCCATCATTCATCAGTTTCAGTTTACCACCTGTTTCTAGTGTCAAAGTCATAAAACACAACCATAGTAACTTGAATAATTTTTTTTTTTAATGGATAGAATTGATCAGCCATATTTGCTTGGCGCAATTTGCTTAATTACTAGACGATTGAAAATCTGGCCCTTAATATATGTTGTAGAGAGCATTGAGGGTTACTGTCTTTCTGTTATACATATATCTGTGGTTAGTTTCATATCTGTGGGGACAGCTGATTCGAAATATCAATTAGCTATTTAGTATTTGTCTTTAGCGACGTCAAAATTTTAAAAAGTATCGATACTGGGTATCGGTATCGGTATCGGATCTATGGTATCGATACCTCAATAGTATCGAAACAAAAGCATCGATATCCGATAGTATCGGCCGATACTATAAACATTAAAATCCCACACTAAAAAATTAAAAAAAACCATACATGTCAAAAAAGGAAAAATTAAAAATTGAAAATGTTATTTTTTTTTGTTTATTAAAGTAATTTATTCTAATGTTTGAAGAATATTATTATAATAAACAAAGATTAAAATGAAGGTGACGCCACGGTACTTGAAAAAAGAGGTAAAATTATATTTTTTTTCATTTTTCCTAGGGTTATAATATAAGCAAATAACCTGTTGGTATCGAAACCGGTAAAAGTATCGGAGAGAGAGTATCGAGTACTTGGTATCGTGGTATCGGATCAAAAGTATCGATATCTCGATAGTATCGTTGGTATCGTGACGTCCCTATTTGTCTTATCTTTTGTTCTAAAAGGAGCTTGGGGATTAAGTGTTTTGTAAAAATAAAAAATAAAAAAAACAGTGCTAGCTGATGATTTATCCAACAAGATAAGTGAAAATAATTTATGATTTTATTTCAAAATGAAGATTCACGTTCTATATAAGACTCTTATACGTGAAGCAGAGAAATTGCCTTCCTACAATTTCAGGTATGTAAGTTTAAAACTACACTCTGTAAGACGTAGTGTTTGGTTTTCTAGTTAACCAGTATCACTAGATATTTAAAATGAAATTCATATGGCATATATTAGCATTTGTTTGCGAATGACAAAATATTGTGAATATTCATTCGATTCGAATTCAACAATGAGGCCCCTTTTTTTAGCATTTATTTACAAAAACATGTTTTAGTTCAGTTTCTGTTTTTTTAAGACAGCAAACATTCACGATTTATGTTAATTTATTTTATGAAAATATGTACTAAATTTATTTTGTATTGAATTAACACAACCCAAGCACACAAACTTCACCAACCCTTCTGGCTGTTAATGCTGGTCTCAGGCTCATTTAAGTTATGTAAAGGATTCTTTTAGATCTCGAAGTCAATAAATCGACTGGACTTGATGGTATTCGTTCTCTAGTTTTAACCCGCTGCGTCTTCTCTCATGTTGGACCCTTGAGCTAGCTCTTCTATATGTCCTGTTCTTTTAGTCAGTTCCCTTCCTACTAGAAATGTACTAATGTTCGGCCCATCTGCCATCCCTATGAAAGGAAACGCCAACCACATCTTTATAGTATAGTATAACATAACTGCATAGTCTTGACCCAATTTGTTTCTGATAACTTCCTAAACAATTTTTATATTTATCAAAAAAAAATGGAATTTTACACATCACGTGGTGAAGTAGTTTATAATATGGACTGTTTCTAGCAATTTTTAATTTTCAATTTTCAAAAATTCTTATCAGTCATTTAATAGAAAAAGATCATTTAGATTTTTTTGTTATGGTATCAACGGGTTATTCTGTCCGCAGCTGTTTTAAAATGAGCTTAATCGGGAGGTCATTTAATGTTAACTGTTCAGCCATAACCTTTTTCATGAAGAACTGTTTTCGATTTTTAGATTGCTTGGTTTGTTTTTCAATTAAGAAAATTAATTTTGAACTGAATTTTGTGTAATTTTTTAAATATTGTCTATTATAATTTTTTTAAAGAATCTTGTTTTAATGTTGCAGGTCATATGCTATACGAAGAATTAAAAGTGCTTTTAATGAAAATAAATGCTTAACTAAACCCGAAAAAATTCAAGAGCAAATTGAATTTGCGTTGGAAAGTTTGAAGATCATAAAACGACAGGTTTGTAGATTTTATTAATTAAAGCAATTATAAATGTTTTCCTTTTAAAAAGTGCATGCTCTGAATTGTTTGGAGTAGTTTCAACTACTCTCACCTCATAGACCCATATCCTTAATAGTCTAGCGAGCAAGCAAGCAAGACTTGCTAGCTGAAATGGTAGAAATGGTATCTTCGATTGTTTTAGCTATCGCAAGTAAGCAAATTAACCAAAAGTCAAAAGTTGCGATCGCATTTCTTATAAAAAACTTTAAAACTAAAACTTAAATACTTATGTTATCATTAGCTATATTTTATTGGAACTAAAGAAGTGAGAATTCTGAGATTTCTCACTTCCTCAG
Source organism: Bombylius discolor (assembly GCA_939192795.1). Classification (NCBI taxonomy): domain Eukaryota; kingdom Metazoa; phylum Arthropoda; class Insecta; order Diptera; family Bombyliidae; genus Bombylius; species Bombylius discolor. The sequence continues at coordinate 18,470,703 of OW584240.1, read as the reverse complement.
TTGATAAGCGTGTTTTTTTCCCAATGATTTTCTCTAGTGTGGTAAGTATAATCAAAAATATATAGAAAGAAAGAAGTCTTATGTAGTATCGACTAAAAATTGTAATTATTAAATTAGACTATAGAACAGTACGGTAAGAGAAGGAAGGAAGTGAAAGCTTTTTTAACTATGCTTTAAAGCGTTTTGAAATTTAAGTTATGTTTTTAACATGATCAAGATGAATGAAAAATAAAAAAAAATTTTACTCTTGTGTGTTAAATAGAATATAAAAAAAATTTCAAATGGTGAAACATATGTGAATAAAATGAGTCACACCGACACCATCAATTACCTTGTTTATGCAAAGCTTTAATTCGCATTAACTCATGCCGTTTTGACTAAATACGGATGCATAAACCAAATTTTAAAACGCATTGAAACTTTATTTCGTTTTGAGTGAATACACTATAAAATCCGAATTTAAAATTTCAATGCGTTTTGTATTATCTCAAAACGATGTTCAAAACGTTTTATCGTTAATACGTTTTAATTTTTGTGCATAAACAAGGTAATTGTCGTATTCGCATGTACATATGTATTTCTTTGCAGAAGTAAAAGCTTTTTTAACAAAACTGAAACATGCTGATGTACATTCAAAGCTATTTCACTAATGGGGTTCCAATGTTGGAACCCCAGAATAAAAATTTTTGTATGAGACATTTTTATACTACATAAGAATTCTTTCTGTCTATATATTTTTTGGTATAATGTATATGTCTTCCATTTAGAAACTACGCCAAGGTAGACGCACTTGTATAGAAGAAACACAGCAATTATTATTTGGTTAATTAAGTAAAAATATATTCTCATATATTATTTTTGTTTTTCTTTAATTTGGCATTAAATGTCATCGTGGGAAAGGTATCAAATTATAATTTAGGTACATTTAGTCATCCTTGAAGGTGTATATACATACATACTTCAAAATCATGTGGTCAAAGTTTAAAAAATTTTTCAATAAATATACAATTTTGAGATCAGTTTCATAGCAAAAGTTTGTTCAGTTGTCTGAAAGAATTGACTATGCTTTTAAAAATAGCAAATTAAGCAATAATGTATTGGTAATCGTAAGTTTCAACTACAGGAGAATTTGGTTTTTAGATTCCAATAAACGGTATCTTGAATTAAGGAGATCTTGTGTAAATATCAAGACTTCAGGAGATCTGAATATGTAGACCAGAGATTTCCATGTTCCATAGAGTGATGAGTTTGAATATTGAAGAATATCAAAGTCGAATATCTTCTTAAGTCAGTATACCCTATCGTTGAAAACGAAAACGGAACAAAAATCAAACGATGAAACGGAACAAAAATCAAACGATGAAACGGAACAAAAATCAAACGATGAAACGGAACAAAAATCAAACGATGAAACGAAACGTCTCCAATTCGCTTTTACTTATCCCTGTCGCAAAAAGTGTTAAGTATTAAGAGATTCCTTCATGAGGAACGGAAAAATTCACATTTTTTACTTGTTTATAAAAATTTATCTGAGAAAGCTCAAAAAAACACTTGAGAAAGCTCAAAAACACACGAGAAAGCTCTATTCTGAAGCTCTTTCGAATTCAATAGAATGAATTGGGATATGAAAAACATATGTTGATGATGAAATAAGTGAATATATAACGATGGCAATAATATAATTGTATTTGTAAATTGCTTGTAAGAATCAATATGGATATACATATTATGTTGTGTACTTATAATGCTTAGAACTGGAATAAATGATTTTAGTTGCTTTTTTCTTTTTCTTTTTTTTCTTTAGTTTTATGTGTCATTTTTTTACAACTAGAATTTTATGGTATGTGTTTTTAGTTTTAACAAAAATGTGTTTTTAGTTTTCACAAAAACTTTGTTTTTAGTTTTAACAAAAAATGTTTCACTTGCTCTGAAATCACTGCACAAGTGAAGAGTATAGAAAAAAAACTATTAGGAAAAATTTTGGCGCCTTTTTATGAAGCACATAGAACCAATCATCAAAGACAAAATCAATATAATATGTATATATATAAATATATCTACAATGATACAATTTCTCGTCTTAATTACGTACCTACAACAAATTGCATTGACATAGGTCAAGGACGTTAAGGTTGTCATTGAAATAAAAACAAAAAAGAAATATAAAAACATTTTAATTAATAGAGAATTTTCAAATTTTATGAAAATTTACTTAAAAATAATATTTTTAAATTTATAATACCTATATAATAGGAATCTTGAATAATGTTTTATCATATTTATTTAAAAACTGAATATTATTACATACACTGACTTGCAAAAAAACTGCCGCACATTTTGTGCCAAACCTGTTCAATGGGTTTCAATTTAGGGCCGTTTCCAGGCCATGGTAAAGAAACAATGCCCAATTCTTCCTTATAATTTGTATCTGTTAATGAAAAAACATTTTATTTTTACTAAAAAAGTTGAAAACAAAATAAAAAACTAAAAGAAACATTTCGCACATTTCGTGGCAAACCCACAGTTCGACGCAAAAAACAAGAGAGATTAAACGATGAATGTATCATCTCTCGGCCTAAGTGATCCGAAGGGGTTATGGTTTGGGGAAGCATCATAGGAAGAGGAGTAGGTCACTTAGTCATCGTAGAAGGCATGGTTAATGCTTTTAAGTATGCAGATATTATTACGGATGGAGTTCTGCCAACAAGTGACAAATTAAGTGAGCACAAATCCAACATTGTGTTTGAAGACGATAATGCACGTTTCATAGAGCGAAATCTGCAAGTATTACGAAATGTGCGAAATGTTTCTTTTAGTTTTTTATTTTGTTTTCAACTTTTTTAGTAAAAATAAAATGTTTTTTCATTAACAGATATAAATTATAAGGAAGAATTGGGCATTGTTTCTTTACCATGGCCTGGAAACGGCCCTAAATTGAAACCCATTGAACACGTTTGACACAAAATGTGCAAGGAAATACAAAAAGAGAATCCGACTAGTATTTCAGATTTAAAGAATATTGTCGAAAAAGTATTTTTCCAAAAAATTAATAATAATTATATAAGAAAATTTTATGATTCCATGCCCAATCGTTTTAAATGCGTTATAGCTGCAAAATGAGGACATACGAAATATTGAAAAATTAAAAATTATTATTTTTTTTGGGTAGAATTAAGTCTAATTTTATGAAGAGTTAAGTTTTTGTCCGTTTAATAACGTTTTAAATAAAAAAAAATCTAAAAATATCTTAACAAGACATTTTGTTATATTAATAAATGGAACATTTTTTGGATAAAATTTTTCTAAGATTTTGACATTAAATGAATTTGGTATTAGCAAACTTCACTTTTAGCGTACTGCATTCAAGAAAAAATGGTTATCGGTTGAAAATGATCCATTTTTAATAATCACGTTCAATTACCACAATTTAAATTACTAAATCCGACAAAAAAGGACTTTTTATTGAGAAAATATGAAATTTTCAAGGTGCGGCAGTTTTTTTGCATGTCAGTGTATGTACATAAGGTCAAATTAATGCAATATAGGTACTTCAAAAATTTTCAAAAGGGAAAAAAGAAATATTTAAATACTTTTTGTGTATGTGCATGATTAGAAATAAATACAATGTAAAACCTGTTTTCGCTTGCATGTGTGCATTCAGGCTTCAGAACATAATATACTATAATTTAAAACAAAATTAATGTTATAGAAGAAAAAATCAAAGATTGAAAGCTTTTTATTTTTCATAAAAAAGAAAAATATGATACCTCCTTCTATGCCCGCACAGGGTCTGTGTCAATTTCGTTTCATTTTCCTTTTTTGCATCTCTATATTATTTCAATTCTCTTTGCTGTCGTTTCGAACAGATAGCAATACCACATGAAGGTAGTACTAAACGCATGTTTACCAATATAATGTAATTAAAAAAATTAGTGGTTATATTTCCAAGTTGAGATTTGTATTTTTTAAAACTTTAACAAAATGTTTTAAAACAGAAAATTCTTTTAAAAAAACTGATGGCTATATCCGAATTTGTATTTGTAAACTTGTTCAATGTAAAGATAATAATTAATCCATAGATTACATGGAAAAACTTATTAATTGAACTTTTTTCAAGCATAATTTATAAAAACAAAAAATAAATTTTTTTACGTACTAAAACCTAATAATAAAGTCGAATTATTATCAGTGCATTCACGTAGTCACATTTATTTTAAATACAACAGATGTTTTTCATAAAAAATTTCACTTGTTTAACTCTGCCAACAAAATGTTTACAAATAAAAAAAAAGTGACATCAAAACAATGAATTAAATGTCATTGAATAAAAAGAACGAAACGAATTGCTTTATTTTCGAAACGTTTCGAATATAACAATACCACTTTCTCTAGTTTCGATTACTCGTTTTCGGTTCTTCAATTTTTCTTACAAAAATTATTCCAAGTCAAAAATTATCCTAACTCAACACGTTTTTTCGACTTTTTGCCAATCTGAAGCCTTATCGTTGAAAACGAAACGAGAACCAATCGATATGAAGAAACGAAACGTTCCCAATTCGGTATTGTCTATCTCCATCGTTTCGATTGGATAGCATTACTACATGAAAGTAGTACTAAACGCATGTGTACCAATATAATGCGAATGAAAAAACGTTACGGATATGTCAAATTTAAATACTTAATTAAAAATAGTGGTTATATTTGCAAGTAGAGATTTATGTTTTTTTAAAACTGTGACAAAATGTTATCTGCAAAATTATATTTTAGTAGTTCTGACGAAAAAGAAAATTGTTTCAAATGATTTTGTATTTGTTATTCCAAATACAGCTCCTCTTAAATTATAAATACCAATAACTTTCTTTTGCAATGGAGAGAAGCTGTACATTTTTGCGAAACAACCACCTGTCGCCTGTTGCTCTTGTACATTTTGCCTCAACTTCTTCTTTAAAAAAGATTTATAATCTGACCATACCTGAAATAATTAAAAATAATAGTATAATGAAGTAATACAATCTTAAATATAATATAATATAACTAACTTTTTTCCATCCATCGACAGTTTTTACTGGTGGTCCTTCTGCATTACAAGGTTTAATTATATTTTTCCACACATTTTTTGCCCTTATTTTACCATTTGCAGAGTTTGTACTCCCTCTGGCTACATCTAAATTTTTTTCCATGAAACATCATAATTTCTTATTGTTTTATTTTCGTTTGTTTTTGCCCTTTAAGTAAATATTTATTTTCAGAACAGAATATGTAAAAACAAAATCAATATTGAAAATAAAATTTAATTCAAATAAATACTTACATTTTAATTTAAAAAGATTTCTTCGACCACAAACAATTGAACATAAACTCAATAAACGATTTCAATGACAGCAAAAACGATGAGTAAAATGTCATCGAATGAAAAAACGAAACGAAATGTTTTATTTTCGAAGCATTTCGTTTATAACAATACCGCTTCCTCTCGTTTCGATCAATCATTTTCGTTTTCAACGATAAGGCTACTGCAATTTTCCAAAATCGAATTTACGCACAAAACAAAGTTCTTCTGCTAAATATTTACTACATAGTATCTGTTTTTGCATCATTTAGTTGAAAAATGTGAAGAGTTTAGAATTTAGTTTTCATTGTCTGAAAGAATGTGTGTGATTATAAAACAATTAATTTTGAATTTTTGCAATTATTTCAGATGAATTATTTTCAAATATGCGAAATTATTGGCAAAAGCTTCACTCGAAGTTATTCGCATGAGCTGCTTACTACATAGTTCCACAGTACACGAAGCTTTCATTTGAAGACTACTTACTCCTATAGACTGTAGCCTATACAAAATCTACAAAATTTTCCTCTTTTATATTTATATAACAAAAACCTCACCCCCAGTGATGGTAACTATTATTTTTTTAAAACACTAAAGTTGTCTAAAGCATGCGTTTTTAAGACAAAAAAGCACTATACACAAGAAAGGAAAATAAAAATAAAATTGTACTTTTATTTTTGATGATTATTTCAGAAATGAGCACAAAAAAAACATTGTACAAAACATACAGTCATGGCCAAAAAAATGTTGAAACATGATTTTTAGATTTTTTTCGAACTACATGTGTGAATATTGTAAAACCAATAATAGTTGCTATCAAAGCTTATTGAAAATATGCAATAAGGATATGTCTTCTTGGAAAGACTATCATTTTTCATATGTTAAAAATTAAAAAGCACCATAAAAACAACTACTACGCGTTTCGAGATTTTTTTCGCATTTTCATTTTAAAAAAGCACTACTTTTAGTTCTTTTAGCCTTAATGTTACCCTCAAAAACTCAGTATTTAAGTGAGAACTTTAACTTTAACTTCAACCTCAACTTTTTCATTTGTAATTTCTCCGTTATATATTGAGCGATCTGGATGAAATTAGGAACATATGTATGTTTTATGGACAAAGCCACAACGCGTTCATTATAAAAAGCTTTTGTCAATGTTGTATATGTATATTGTATAATAATTTCTCAGTTCAGAAAATCGAATCTTGCCGTTGAATTTTCTCAATTTTGTTGTTATTTTTCGACAAACTTGAATAAAGTTTAGGACATGCAAATTTCCCATCATAAATAAAGTTAAAATGGCCTATTTTACACGATACGACAATTGTCGAATGCGACTCTCTCGAACATGAACTTGTAGGAGTCTTAAGACTCTTCACTCTTCTCTCCTACAAGTTCGTGTTCGAGAGAGTCGCATTCGACAATTGTCGTATCGTGTAAAATAGGCCAATCTCATAAAGTTTGACTTTTTAATAGCAGATAGAGCTCGACAGAATAAACTTAAAATAAAATTGAGCGAAAACTTTTGCATTATTATTTTTACTGATTGTTTCCATTTTTGTTTTAAATACTAATTAAATAAAATTTTCCAGGTTGTTATAGGAAATTTATATACTGCAGAGAAATTAGTAATTGAACGGATGGCTCCATAATAAAACTATACTTCATTCAACATTGTTTTAACTGATAATATTCATTGATAAGTTATCACTATTTATGCTTATTAGACAAAAAAATGTGTTGTAAGAAATAAAAAAACACGAATAAATAAAAATTAAGTAATGTTAGATTGTTGTATTTTTATTTTTACTTCATGTTTATTTTTTCTTTTTCAGTTAACATATTTTAAGGAAGAACTTTGTATGGATTTAAAATATTATTTGGATCTAAGCTTTGTTTCATTTTCCTCATAAGTTGAATTGCTTCTTCAGATTTCGAAAGTCCTAAATACTTTTTTTTTAAAAATCCAATTCCATGTTCTGCACTAATACTTCCATGTAATTTCGAAGTGTATTCATATACAAATGGTTCTATACGTCTATAAATTTCCTTATTAAAAGCCTCACACGAAACGTTCAGATGTAGATTTGAATCACCTTCAAATATTAAAAAAAAACGTTAATATACATACATATGTTATATCCTTTCTAGAAAAAGTATAAGTGCCGGTGCAGACGAACGATAATTACACACTAAACTAGTGTAGTAGATGAAAAACATGAAAACGACATTCGACTCGGCCGGGAATCGAACCACGGACCTTTACCTTTCCGGAGTAATGCTCTTACCATTGAGCTACCGAATGCCATGTCGCTTACTGTTCTCAGCCACTACCTAATCATTGATGAAAAATACTCAAACCTCCTACAGTAGTGTATTTCTAAACTGGACGACAATCATCGTTACGATAATTAGTTCAAGCTTATCGCAGGTTGACTTGTTAAATACTTCATAAAATCAAGCTTGCGAGGAAATCTTGCACCAGCCTTACAAGCCTTTTGAACTACTTAAACTGTAAATTTTGAAATGAGATAAGATCTTAGGTAAATATTCATGAGATCTGAATATTATGTAGACTAGAGATTTCCATGTTCCATAGAGTGATGGGTTTGAATGTTAAAGAATATCAAAGTCGAATATCCTCCTAAGTCAGTATGCCCTATCGTTGAAAACGAAAACATCTCCAGTTCGCTATTATTTATCTTTTTTTTCATACAATAATAAATAACGTAAAAAATTCAATTGGAAACAAAAGTAAAAACATCAATTCTTCAACATCAAGTTGTTAAACAAAACAAACTTCTTCTTTGTCAAATGGTGTAAACATTGATCAAATAGTTTTCAAATATTTTGTTTGTCAAAGTAATGAGTTTGTAAACATCTGTGGTAAAATATTTGGGACTTCCCAGTCAAATATTTGACACATTGTTAATAAGTGGAAATTTACGGAGACAAACAAGGTAAAAAATAAACTTGTATACACTCGTAAAAAATCCATTAAATTGACTAGTATATGTAGCAGGGTTTTAGAGGAAATTTAAGAAAATAAACATATGTATATCTATTAAGATGTAACTAATATACATACATATGTATATTGACCTCACCTATGAATTTTTCATATTTCTTCGAAAGATTTGTAATAAAAGGATAACGACTGCTTTAGTTTCATGATATAGGAACTTCCAGATTACTACACATAGAAGCAGTAGAGTATCCTAGTTTCCTAATTTTAGGAATCTTTACCTGAAAAGTGCTATAAAAAAGCGCGACATTTGATTGACCTCACTATTTAAAAACAATTTAGAAAGTGTAAAAATTAGAGAATTTTGACAAATTCGGTTGTTTTTAGTATTTTTGAAGCGTTTTCAATAAATTTAAAAAAGAAATGGTAGTGGCAAATGAATAACAAGTGAAAAAATTGAAAAAATAAAAGTTCTCAAAAAACGATTCTCCAATAAACAAATTGGAAAAAGATTTAAAAAAGTGTTAGAGTGATCAAGACCTTTTTAAGGACCAGGAGAACTACTGGAAAAAACAAAAAGAACGTACAAAAATGGCAGCTACAGAGCGGGAACCCGAAAAAATCTTGAAAATATTTTATTCACATAAGCCAATTTCAGAAATTCCATCACATAAGCCAATTTCAGAAATTCCATCACATAAGCCAATTTGAGAAATTCCAGTTTGTTTTAGGGCCCTAAACAGGATTTACAGCTTAGTCATGTTGGAAAATTAACTGTACTTTTCCTATTACGTCATTAATTTGTTGTTCGACAGCTGCTTTTTGATTTCTATGATTTACTGTAGTTTTTCTTCTAATAATAAATCTGAGCTCAACGGATCGATCCGATACAAAAGATACCACCTAAAACGATGTACATGCATAAGAATTCCATATTCACAGTGTTCACTGACTCCATGTAAACGTCTTTCTAGGCCTCTTATATTTTGGAAAAAATAGTAATTCCAAAATTTCCTTTAGCGGGCAAACGACTGTGAATGACATCTCTCCCCCTTATACGTCTTTTCCCTTGTTTGGGCTATTCCTATGTGTGGTTTCATTATTATTTGTTTAGTTCCAAACATCTTGTAATAAATTCATACAGATCTACCAGCCCCATGTACTTTTTTGTTGGTTTTGACGAGAGCTATTTGTGGTTTTTGGGTTGAGTACCTCATATATAAGTGTGTATGTAACTATCGCGAACAGAATTAACAAATCCAAAAAATACAAAGAAATAGGAGTCCAAGAATTATTACAGACAAAATCAATCATTCTATAGTGAAAAAATAGACCTAGAATTCAGGGAGAATTCTTCTAATTTTCACGGAAAGCTGTTTATTTTATTTGATAAAACTTTCTATTCTGTCGTTTCTAATTAGTTCAGCGTAGCTGTATGTAAATATTTACCTAAATGTCCATATCCACACACACATGTGGCTAGATTTTCCACTCGTTTTTCAGTAGCAGGAACAATGTCATATAAATTCCTCAAAGGCAATGAAATATCATATTTAAAACAGTAGCCACTTTTTATCAATGAAGTTGGAACCAATTCGCGTATTTTCCATATCTCCTACAAATGATAAAAATTATATTAATTTATACTTATTCGTTAAAGTTGATTTTTTTTTTAGTAACGACTAGTGTAATTTAAAACTGATTTTAATTTTTGTACTAATAGTCAACATAAAAGCTTAAATAAAAGCCTATTTTGTCTACTCTGATATACTTTTTGTTTTATTTTATTATCTTTATCAATTCTACTTCAGACTTCAAACAGTGCGGACGTGTTTTGCATTTTCTTTTGTCTTTTAGCCGCTAATTTAATAAAATATTAAAATACTAAATTTCAAATTATTTTGTGATATCTGTAAACTAATCATTTTTTAATTTTTAACATAATAGTGTCGTTAACACCATAAAGTAAAGTTCATTGTACCAGTCTACATATTATATTAAATTGCTAGCATAATCAATTTATAATAAATCGGTGAAGTACAGTGCTCTTTAAAATCTGTTTACATATGGTATTTTCAATATTTTAACAATTCAGTTACTTAAAATAACTTAAAATAAAAATAAAATTAAAATAAAATTCGGTAAAAGTATAAATAAATTACCAATAAATAATTAAAAAGTCATCAAAGTTCAAAACTAAGTGCAATGTCTAAACAATTTAAATGTGATATTAGTACATGCCATATTCAAGATGGGAATACAGATATCATGCTTATTTGCAAAGGTTTTTGTAAAAGAAAAATTCATGGTGTATGCTTAAATGCCCCCCGTAACTGGTATACGTTCTTCTTATCACAATATTTTGTCTGTGAACAATGCCAAGATTACTATAGCTTACTTCGCATAATGCAAGATAATTTGGTGCAAGAATTTAATAAATCTAATGATATCAGCCTCGAATTCCAATCCACAGCTACTAATGTAATAAGCCAAAACTCCTCAAATTTTAACATAATGGCAAAAAATTACGACACCCTAAACACATCCGTGACTACACTTTTCGGTCAATATAATAACATAAATTTCGAAAGAATTTTGAAGCAGAAGTTTGAGTATCTGAAAGAAGAATTACTTGCATCCATTAAGTGTACTTTTGTCGATATTGTAAATCATAGACCTTTACATAAAAATAACAATTGCACTGACACTGTAACAGCTTCGGAGCTTACTAATTTGACGAAGGTTTCTATCGAAAATTTCAATAACATTTCTGTTAAACTGGATGATTTAATATCTACTTCCATCGAGATTCTAGATAATGCATAGCTTTCGAAAACTCAACTTCAAGACCTTCAATGTGATATCAAATACAATAACAACAGGACCCTAAATGAAAGCATTTGCGAAGCCTTCAGCAAACTGAACGAACTTTCAACAAGAGATTCATCTGAAAAGTCGCTTGATGCCGTACGTGCAACGAATGAACAGTCTAATATCCTGAACAATCACATCTTTGAGACATTGGATAAACCTAGCGAGCAGACTACAGAAAACTTACCAGAAAAACCACATGACGACGCACCTTTGGTGGACATTGTAACAACTATGCAATCAGTTCCTACTTCACCAACTCCCTCCAAGAAAAAAATAAACCAAATAAACCTACATCCCCAATATCCCAACAATCAACGTTGAACAGCTCTCAAAATAGGATCAATTCAAAACCTTCCTACAAAATTTATATCTCTAACCTTTCCCACAATACACCTACTTTGAGTTTAGAAAAATACATTAAGCGTAAATTTAGATGCAATGAAGTTAGCTGCAAGTTAATAACACCATCGTATTTAAAATATAAACCTAAATACTTAACTTTCAAAGTTAGCTTACCTAATTCTTTGATAAGCGAGGTTAAAAATACGAAAAAGTGGAAAAAAGGTACAATAATAAAAGACTTTTCGGACAAAATTGAATCTGCAACTTAATAACAACAATAACAGTAAGGTAAAAAAGGTGAGCAAGGTAAGTCAAAGCAATAAAAATAATAAATACCCCAATTTTGTTTACAGGGAAACCATTAATTCCTCTCCTAGACAAGAAGCTACGATACCTCCTTCTCATCCTTACCTTCATCCGAATCCGTTATCACCACAGTCTAACCACAACTAATCGTCGCCCCCTAGCCTCCTATCCCTTAATCTTTTCCGCCCCCCTCTCTCACCAACATCACCTTTACCTCAACAACCCCCTACACACCAACAACTTCGTCACTTGACCCTCTCGCCTCAGCATTTGACCCCTTGCTCCCACCAGTCGTAGCTTTGACCAAAAAATTCGCGAGTGTGGAGGAAGGTCGGTATGTTTTAGCACGATTAAGAGATCCTAAAGTCTTAGAGAACGTAAGACTTTACCTTGCATATCTACATAAACAAAGAAATTCTGTCTGCATCGATGGGAAAACTAGAGCGAACCTTAAGGTGTTAATTCGTCAAGAGGGTCTCCCTACTGACCCAATTGCACTCCGTGATATTTATGCGCGATACTATCAATGTTACGATGTGACCCCCCAAGAAGCCTTCTCAGATCTAGAAGCTTGTGCTTCTCACATCGCTTCTAAGAGAATTAACTATCTTCAGCGTACTAGAGATGTCCACAATAAGTTTTTTCGTTAACAAGGATAACCTTATTCTAATCAACAGCTCATGCATTTCTAAAGCTCAGTCATATCAGCCACACAAACTTTCAATTTACTATCAAAACGTCAGAGGTATTCGTACTAAAACAAAAAATGTTAGATTGTTGTATTTTTATTTTTACTTCATGTTTATTTTTTCTTTTTCAGTTAACATATTTTAAGGAAGAACTTTGTATGGATTTAAAATATTATTTGGATCTAAGCTTTGTTTCATTTTCCTCATAAGTTGAATTGCTTCTTCAGATTTCGAAAGTCCTAAATACTTTTTTTTTAAAAATCCAATTCCATGTTCTGCACTAATACTTCCATGTAATTTCGAAGTGTATTCATATACAAATGGTTCTATACGTCTATAAATTTCCTTATTAAAAGCCTCACACGAAACGTTCAGATGTAGATTTGAATCACCTTCAAATATTAAAAAAAAACGTTAATATACATACATATGTTATATCCTTTCTAGAAAAAGTATAAGTGCCGGTGCAGACGAACGATAATTACACACTAAACTAGTGTAGTAGATGAAAAACATGAAAACGACATTCGACTCGGCCGGGAATCGAACCACGGACCTTTACCTTTCCGGAGTAATGCTCTTACCATTGAGCTACCGAATGCCATGTCGCTTACTGTTCTCAGCCACTACCTAATCATTGATGAAAAATACTCAAACCTCCTACAGTAGTGTATTTCTAAACTGGACGACAATCATCGTTACGATAATTAGTTCAAGCTTATCGCAGGTTGACTTGTTAAATACTTCATAAAATCAAGCTTGCGAGGAAATCTTGCACCAGCCTTACAAGCCTTTTGAACTACTTAAACTGTAAATTTTGAAATGAGATAAGATCTTAGGTAAATATTCATGAGATCTGAATATTATGTAGACTAGAGATTTCCATGTTCCATAGAGTGATGGGTTTGAATGTTAAAGAATATCAAAGTCGAATATCCTCCTAAGTCAGTATGCCCTATCGTTGAAAACGAAAACATCTCCAGTTCGCTATTATTTATCTTTTTTTTCATACAATAATAAATAACGTAAAAAATTCAATTGGAAACAAAAGTAAAAACATCAATTCTTCAACATCAAGTTGTTAAACAAAACAAACTTCTTCTTTGTCAAATGGTGTAAACATTGATCAAATAGTTTTCAAATATTTTGTTTGTCAAAGTAATGAGTTTGTAAACATCTGTGGTAAAATATTTGGGACTTCCCAGTCAAATATTTGACACATTGTTAATAAGTGGAAATTTACGGAGACAAACAAGGTAAAAAATAAACTTGTATACACTCGTAAAAAATCCATTAAATTGACTAGTATATGTAGCAGGGTTTTAGAGGAAATTTAAGAAAATAAACATATGTATATCTATTAAGATGTAACTAATATACATACATATGTATATTGACCTCACCTATGAATTTTTCATATTTCTTCGAAAGATTTGTAATAAAAGGATAACGACTGCTTTAGTTTCATGATATAGGAACTTCCAGATTACTACACATAGAAGCAGTAGAGTATCCTAGTTTCCTAATTTTAGGAATCTTTACCTGAAAAGTGCTATAAAAAAGCGCGACATTTGATTGACCTCACTATTTAAAAACAATTTAGAAAGTGTAAAAATTAGAGAATTTTGACAAATTCGGTTGTTTTTAGTATTTTTGAAGCGTTTTCAATAAATTTAAAAAAGAAATGGTAGTGGCAAATGAATAACAAGTGAAAAAATTGAAAAAATAAAAGTTCTCAAAAAACGATTCTCCAATAAACAAATTGGAAAAAGATTTAAAAAAGTGTTAGAGTGATCAAGACCTTTTTAAGGACCAGGAGAACTACTGGAAAAAACAAAAAGAACGTACAAAAATGGCAGAACAGTCTAATATCCTGAACAATCACATCTTTGAGACATTGGATAAACCTAGCGAGCAGACTACAGAAAACTTACCAGAAAAACCACATGACGACGCACCTTTGGTGGACATTGTAACAACTATGCAATCAGTTCCTACTTCACCAACTCCCTCCAAGAAAAAAATAAACCAAATAAACCTACATCCCCAATATCCCAACAATCAACGTTGAACAGCTCTCAAAATAGGATCAATTCAAAACCTTCCTACAAAATTTATATCTCTAACCTTTCCCACAATACACCTACTTTGAGTTTAGAAAAATACATTAAGCGTAAATTTAGATGCAATGAAGTTAGCTGCAAGTTAATAACACCATCGTATTTAAAATATAAACCTAAATACTTAACTTTCAAAGTTAGCTTACCTAATTCTTTGATAAGCGAGGTTAAAAATACGAAAAAGTGGAAAAAAGGTACAATAATAAAAGACTTTTCGGACAAAATTGAATCTGCAACTTAATAACAACAATAACAGTAAGGTAAAAAAGGTGAGCAAGGTAAGTCAAAGCAATAAAAATAATAAATACCCCAATTTTGTTTACAGGGAAACCATTAATTCCTCTCCTAGACAAGAAGCTACGATACCTCCTTCTCATCCTTACCTTCATCCGAATCCGTTATCACCACAGTCTAACCACAACTAATCGTCGCCCCCTAGCCTCCTATCCCTTAATCTTTTCCGCCCCCCTCTCTCACCAACATCACCTTTACCTCAACAACCCCCTACACACCAACAACTTCGTCACTTGACCCTCTCGCCTCAGCATTTGACCCCTTGCTCCCACCAGTCGTAGCTTTGACCAAAAAATTCGCGAGTGTGGAGGAAGGTCGGTATGTTTTAGCACGATTAAGAGATCCTAAAGTCTTAGAGAACGTAAGACTTTACCTTGCATATCTACATAAACAAAGAAATTCTGTCTGCATCGATGGGAAAACTAGAGCGAACCTTAAGGTGTTAATTCGTCAAGAGGGTCTCCCTACTGACCCAATTGCACTCCGTGATATTTATGCGCGATACTATCAATGTTACGATGTGACCCCCCAAGAAGCCTTCTCAGATCTAGAAGCTTGTGCTTCTCACATCGCTTCTAAGAGAATTAACTATCTTCAGCGTACTAGAGATGTCCACAATAAGTTTTTTCGTTAACAAGGATAACCTTATTCTAATCAACAGCTCATGCATTTCTAAAGCTCAGTCATATCAGCCACACAAACTTTCAATTTACTATCAAAACGTCAGAGGTATTCGTACTAAAACAAAAAATGTCTTTATAAACTCCATGGTTTTAGACTTTTATGTTTACCTCCTTACTGAAACATGGCTGGCTCGCAACATTAACAACCTTGAACTGTTCGATAAATCTTATTCAATATTTAGAAAAGACAGACATTCTTCAAGTACCTCAGCTGCTACTCCAAAAGGAGGTGGAGTATTAATTGCGGTTAAGAATTGCTTTAATGTATCTGAGCATCTCATTCCTGAATCAAACTTCCTAGAAATAACATGCATCAAAATTGATGTTAAAGTGAAGTTATTACTTTGTTTGCTGCTACATTCCGCCTAATTCAAACATCGATATATACATCAATATTGTCAAAGTAATTAACTTTGTTTCCTCACAACTGTCTTCAAATGATGAACTTTTCCTTTGCGGTGACTTCAATCTACCTCATTTAAAGTGGTCACAGCACATTGATGAACTGTACCTCTTAGCTTGACTAATGTTGCAGACAGCACTTTTATTGACGGTCTGAACAATAATTTTTTACAACAAATGTCAACTATAACAAATTATCAAAACAATCAACTTGACCTAATCTTTACTTGTGATTGGAACAACCTCACTTTTATTGACTGTGAAGTTTCTCTTGTAAACATTGACAAATTTCATCCTCCGATAGGCTTCACTATTTGTACCAACCCTCCATCAAATCCTGACGCTGCTAATATAAAAACTTTCAATTTTAGCAAATCAGATTTTGAAGGACTTAATCAATTTCTTTCATCTATTAACTTCTCTACATTGCTACAAAATGTAGAACTCGACGTTGCTATAACTAGATTCTACGACGTTATTTTCCAAGGCTTTCATTTATCTGTGCCTCTCACTTCCAAGAAACCGGCTAATAGTAGTCCTCCCTGGTTCTGCCCAGTAGGTAAGAATTTAAGAAATAGAAAAAATAAGGCTTGGAAGAAATACTTGAAATCAACAACCGAAGTGAATTATACAAACTTTCTAGAGTTGCTAAATGAATTCAAAACCTGTGTTGAGCAAAGTTATTAAAACTACGTCTTCGACATGTCATCCAAGATAAGAGACAATCCAAGACTTTTTTGGAAATTTGTCAACTGTAAAAGGAAAGTGGATGAGTTCCCCTCATACATGAAGTATGAAGGGAAAATTAGTAACGACCCAATAACAATCTCCAATTACTTTCGTCAATTCTTCTCCAACTCCTACAACAACTCAATTTTCACAATTAATGAAGATCTATTTGACCATTTGGATGATTTTCCTAAAACAACCTTTAAGAGTTACTCATTTGAAAGTGCAACTGTCACTCAATACGTAGAAAGTTTTGGAACAGACGTTAACCCGGGCCCTGATGGCGTGCCTGAAGCAGTACTTAAGAATTGTGCTAAATGCCTGGCCTTTCCACTGTCTGTTCTTTTCGATTTGTCATTGTCCTCCGGTCATATTCCAGAAATTTGGAAAGAAGCTTACATACGTCCCATCCATAAAAAAGGCACTAAATGTGAAGTCTCAAACTATCGCCCAATCGCTAAACTATCATGTATACCTAAATTGTTTGAGCAAATTATCTTTGACAATGTGTACTGTCATTGTACACAATTCCTGGTTCATAACCAACATGGGTTTATGAAAAAAAAATCTACCATCACAAACCTTGTGGAATCATCATCAATTTTCATAAACGCAATGGAAACAGGGCAACAAACTGACGTAATTTACACCGACTTCAGTAAAGCTTTTGACCTCCTTCCTTTCAGTGTAATTCTTTTCAAATTAAAAAAAATTGGATTTCCTCTATTCTTTGTCAAATGGACTTCTGCATACTTATCGAACAGAAAATATACTGTTAAGTTTAAATCATCAATTTCTCAAAGCTTTGTAGCTACATCTGGCGTGCCTCAAGGCAGCCATCTTGGCCCCATCTTTTTCATAATATCCGTTATTGATGTTGTGTCTGTTATAAAAAATAGTGAATTACTTCCTTGCAGGATGGCCTAGAACTTCAAAATGATTTAGTTAATTTTTTTGACTGGTGCCGTAACAACAATCTTCTGCTTAATGTAGATAAGTGCGCGCTAATGAACTTTACCCGCCGTACCAATCCTATTACTTTCAATTACACACTAAACAACCAAGCG
This sequence comes from Bombylius discolor, assembly GCA_939192795.1. Taxonomy (NCBI): domain Eukaryota; kingdom Metazoa; phylum Arthropoda; class Insecta; order Diptera; family Bombyliidae; genus Bombylius; species Bombylius discolor. The sequence continues at coordinate 18,452,903 of OW584240.1, read as the reverse complement.
TTGAATAATGTCAACTCTATAAGAGATCTAGGAGTACACTTTGATGAAAAATTGACCTTTAAAATCCATTTCAACAACATCATTAATAAAGCCAATGCTATGCTGGGACTTATTAAGAGATGGTCAAAAGAGTTTGACAACCCATACATTACAAAATCACTATACACTAGCCTTGTTCGCCCGCATCTGGAGTACGCTAGCCAAGTGTGGTCGCCTTTTTATGAAACACACTCAAATAGGATTGAAGCAATTCAAAAAAACTTCTTAAGGTTTGCTCTTCGTAACCTTCCCTGGTCTAACCCATTAAGTCTCCCACCGTATCAAAGTAGGCTTAATCTAATCAACCTGGTCTCCTTGGAAAATAGACGTGAACTTGCAGACTCAATTTTCATCATTCAAATTGTAAATGGCGGCATCATTTCAAAATTCATTCGTGACAAAGTTACTTTAAACTTTTCTACACGACTCCGCAAGACTAACCTTTTTAATGTCGCTTATCATAGAACAACTTATGGCAAATTCGAACCAATCAATAGAATGATCATATCTGCAAACAAACATCAAAATATAATAAACTTTAACTTTAACGATTCCAAAAGCTCCTTAAGAAATAAAATTTTATTTAAAATGACTACTTTACCTTAAATTTTAAATTTTAAGCTTAAATGTTGTAATTCAATAATGTTGTAATTTTTTAAAATTTTTTTTTTTATTTTATTTTATTATTAATTTGTAAGGTAATATTGTAATTTTTTTTAATTAAGTTTATTGAATTTGTAACTAATTGTAAAACTGTTTGAGTTAAACAAAATAAAATAAATTATCCGTTTATAAGCTATGAACCATAATTTAAGAACAGTTTCTTCAAAATTCGTTAATTTTGTACTTGTGCACATGCCAAACAAGTACAAAACGAATTTTGAAGAAACTGCTCTTAAATTATGGTTCATAACTTTTAAACGGATAAAGATAATAAAATAAAACAAAAAGTATACCAGAGTAAAAACAAAAATAAGGCAAATTTTCGAGATATTCGACCTTGAACAAAAAAATGACGAATTTTTAAAAAATGTAGACTTTGATTTACAATTGCTTCTGAACCATTTGATATACAGCTTTATTAAAGACATTTTTTCAAAGGTCTGAAGGTTCTCTTTAGAAATAATTTTCATTTAGCTCAAGCTCAGTGCAAGCGCTGAAATATGTTACAAAAAGTGGAACTGGTTAATTGTCTGGAAAAAATTGTCTTTGACCTTGAACATCTCGGTAACCATTGAGAATAGACACTACGAACCAAAACTGTAATTGTCATTAAGTTTTAAATTGTTTTCGCACTTTCGAAATTATTTTTAAACTTTCGAATTCTATTCTTCGATAGAAGCTTCATGCCGTAACCACAATTAACGCGATTTTCACTGTCGATGGCGTTGGAATGTCAATAGAGTATTTGCATATTGAACACAATTAACGCGACAAGAAAATCGCGATAAATTTCATTTTATTTAATTTAATGTAATTGTATAGATGTAGTTTGTTTGTTTTGTTTATATTCTGTGAAAAAATTTAATAACGAATTGTAAAACAGTTGATAAATAGAGTTCACTTTAAATATAAAGAAACGCTAACTGTAAAAATATGGCAATGACGTTAAAATTAAAATTTAAGTCTAGTTTAGATAGATTAAATTACCCGTTGGCGATAAATTTTGACAGTCGCCATCGCCATCTACAGCGAAAATCCCGTTAATTGTGGTTGCGGCATCATTCGAAGTTTTTCACAAGAGCTTAGCATAAAAGTCCATACGTAGGCTCAGAGATTCTACGAGAAGACTACTTACTCCTACAATTAACATAACCCGAAGCCAACTCACTAAAAACAAAATTTCATCTTTTGTTTTATATAGCAAAAATCTCACCCCACCGTCCCCGACCCGTGAAAAAAGTAAGTATTAAAAACAAATTTTCGAATGTTAAGTTTGTGAACCATTTACCTGGATTTTACTTGATTCGTTCGTAACAGTTCCATCACATATGTCTCCTGCTTCTATTCCTTTTTCAAGAAAACGATTCATTTTTTCATTGTCGTGATCTGAATTGCTTCCGCTTGATTCAATTAACATATAAAAGGGAAACCCACTGATTGGAGCACTTTGAACAAAAAAATAAAATTTATTATTAATTCTGTTCAAAACTAAAAGCATCTAAATGAATGTACGTTGAGAATCATTCACGTCTTAAAAATAAAGCAACCACTTGTGAAGTCCGTAAAGTGAAGGAATTTCACGTACATAAATACAAATAGGTATGTATATACATAGAAGTTTAGCATTTGCTCTCGAGTAATAAATGAGCCATTTATTTTGAAAGTGGGGTAAGTCCACTCGGTTTTGTTTCAAGATATTCAAGGTTTTTTTTTATCTCAGTTCCTGTACAACTTTTATATAACAGATTAATTTCTGATAAAAAATTCTATGGCATAGTAATACATAATAACTTTAATACTATAAACAGTTGAAAGAGCATATTAATCTTCACCTGAAAATTACTTTATCTCATTTTTTACCAAAAGTGAACTTACCCTACTTTCAAAATAAACGGTTCAAATATTAAAGTAACACATTTGTACTTAATGTTATTTATATGGTTTTAATTAATTTATATACTTGTGATAGTACGAATATTTTAATTTACTTCAGTTTGTAGTTTTCAATGCTACTACAAAAAGCTTTCTCATCCATCATTTCACAAGACGATAAAATTTCACTCAATTCTCTTTTCGCACGCAAATATGTATGAAGAACGGCATCAAAAGATGAAAGACCTTAAATATTATTTATAATAATAGTTTTGTTATTTTTTAATAAATAAATTTTGGTGACTATAATTTAAATTATTAAACTTAATTTAATTAAATTATACATCTTAATTTTTGTATAAAATCGAATTTTAAAATGTGTTTCTTTGAAATTACACAATTAAAAAAGTTTAAAAACAATCCTACCTATTAGAGCAACATGAACTGATTGGGAGATTGACGGACAGTGAAGTGCTACTTTCGTAAGCACTCCTAATGTTCCTTCAGATCCTATAAATAAGTGCTTTAAGTGATATCCGGTGTTATCTTTTTTGAAATTCGACATCAAATTCATTATTTCTCCATCAGCCAAAACCTAGATAATAAAAATACTAGTTTTGTTTTTTCTTATACTTTACTTGATATTTGTTTAGTATTGTACTAACTGCTTGTACTCCCAAAACAGAACCATGAAGATTACCATACCTAAGTAACCTCAAACCTCCTGCATTCGTGGAAATATTGCCACCAATATGGCAAGAAGATTTAGCACCAAGGTCAATCGGAATGGTAAGCCCATTTGCTTGAGCTTCAACTTCCAAGTTTGCTAAAATACAGCCCGATTCACATACTATAATCCCTGTCATTTCATCTACACTTTCAATAGAATTTAAACGTTGCAAAGAAAGCACAATTTCATCAAAAACTGGAACGGATCCTCCTACAAGACCCGTATTGCCACCTTGCGGACAAACTGCTAGCTTTCTGTCATTACAGTGACGTAATATTGATGAAATTTCCTTAGCAGTTTTAGGCTTAAGAACAATTTTACTGTTACCTGTAAAAAATACGTACATACATACTATCTATACCAGAACAAAATTTCTATAAATATAAGTAATTTAATATTGTTTTTGCGAATTCAAAACTTTGAAAAAAAAATTACTTTTAAAACTTACCTTTAACACTTTTTAAGAAATCGATGTTATAACCTTGAACTTCATCTGGATCGGTGACAACATATTTAGATCCTATTAATTTTTCAAAAAAATCTATGTCCTTATCATTTACTGTTGAATATTGTCCTCTTTTTACACTGTAACGGGACTAAATTAAATTATATTTTAATTTTATTGTCAAAAAATAAATTTTATATTTCTACTATAATTTAACTCAAAAATTGTTGGAGTTTATTTATCTTTATTCATTATTTTGTAATTAACTTATGTGTATGTAGTTGTGCAGTTAGTTACACTGCCATCCATGATAAATACATTTGTTGAAATAGCGATTTTTTCCAATTAAAAAAAAATCATGTCGATTGTAAGAAAGTGTTAAAAAGTGAACCACAGGCCCGGCCCACCATATGAGCGGGGGCGTTCCGGGCGCTGAAAATAACTGCTCACTTATTTAAATTTTGTGTAATAAAAAATCACATAAAAGTGAATAATTTTCAAAGTTCACTAATTTAAATATACTAATTTACATATGTATGTTACATATGTCTTGGGACTCTTCACTCTTCTCTCTTACAAGTTAGAGTCGCATTCGACAATCGTCGTGTAAAATAGGCCATTGATAGATTTCAACGAGACAAACAGAAATAGTATTGGTGGGGGGGGGGGGTTTTTTAAATCTCAACGGTTTGGCCGCTAGAGGGTGTTGAAGTTCTTTTGCACTTTTTTCACAAAACACCCCATAACTTTCTACAGCGGCACTCCAGGCTCACTTTGTATTCAGAAAAAATATGAAGTACCCTTTGCCCTTTCAAACAAAACCCTACTTGTCCCTCTACCCTGAACCCTACAAAAGTTAGACGCGTTCAAATTCAAAATTTTGCGAATTTTTCCCAAATTTTTGTGTTTAGCCCTGTTTTGCTCAAAAAAAGCTTAAATTCAAGTGCAAATAAAAACAAATCGATGCAAAATCAGTTGAAATTTCATTTTCTGCAATAAAAAGTGAGGGTTAATTTAAGCTTTTTTTGAGCAAAACAGGGTTAATACAAACACAAATTACGCACTTTACAGGTATTTCAATATTTTTTTACATAATAAAATAATAAAAAAAATATATTAATAATAAAATAACATAAACAAATTTGTCATACCAATAGCGTGTCGGTCCTCCTTTAGTTTTTATAACTTTCGACAGTCGCGCATATATTGACTCATAAAGTTTATGATGGAAGTCGTTGTTAATGTAATCGTATCATATGTTTTGAATAATTTTTAGCAGGTTTACATGCTTTGAGGCCTAGTTCGTCTAGTCTTCTCTATATACATAGTTTTGACGTTACATTTTTGCCATTGCCAAAAACTACACTAGTACACTAACGCTCACAAAAAAAAACTGCACTCGTATTTTTCCACAAGTTAGCAACATTTCTTATCTTAAAATAAGTACACTCCGATTCAAAATATAACCTCACTCTTACCATGTGTGTACATATATGTATGTACATATCTCATATAACGAGTGGAATTTTTACAAACCTTTGTTCTAAGATTTTAAAGAGCCTGTTGTGGTAAAAAAATTTTGAGGTTTAATTTTGGGAAAATCCTACCACATTGTAGAAAATAAAAGAGAAGGTAAAAAGTGCCTTTGAAAACCGTTGCAAAATATAACCTCACTATAATTTTTTTTTAAATTTTGGTATTGAAAACACAAATAACTTTTGTTTTTCAGATTTTATTAATAACGAGTTGCTTTACCATTTTCAATTAAAATCTAACAAAGACGGTTATTTATACTTTTATACAATTTTCCAATATAGGTATTCTCTTGGAACTCCGTTTCACTCCTTCTATATTACCATAGAAAAAAAAGATATAGAAAAACAGCCACTGTAACATGATGCCATTTTTTGCTATTAACCGACACTTTTGAACAAGAACCATTTAGATTATCATGGAAACAAACCAAAAAAAAATTATAATTGACATTATTGAAGACGAAATAATAAATTTTTTAATCTAGTAGGCTAGATTTATACATATAATACCTGCGCAATGAAAAGGAAGAAATTTCCTAAGCTTTTTTTTTACATATCAGACCTATTTTTAAAAATTAATTTTATGGTTTGAAGTTTTGGTCAAAACAGAAAATTTGATTTCATACATCACACTTGCTCATAAGAACTGTTTATCTGGTTCTGTTTGTTTGTGATATTACTTTTCTCAGATCCTGTACAGTTTGCCGTTTGAAAAAACTTTTCCTAATAAATATTTCTAAACGTTTTCTACTATATTTAAGTCCGGCCATTGTAATACAATACTTGTGCATTTTTTTTTTTCAGAAAATCAGCGTTTAACTATACCTGCAGTATGGACCACTGCATTATTTTTTGAAAAATGAAGTCGTTCTGCTCCAAATTCTCTGAAATTTTTATTTTTTGTTTCTGTAAAGTTACGTTTAACCAAAATTATGTGCGCGAACAGTAACCGCACAAAAATGAAATAATCGTCTACACCTAAATCAGTGTTGCGGGCACTGTGCGGTCAGTGTGCGCGCAGACCAGAGAAACATCATTGAGTCAGTGGAAACGAAGAAAAAAATTAAGAAACAACAGGGAAACATGTTACTGCACTGTGCGGTCAGTCTGATTTTAGTGGAAACGGGGTTTTTGAAGTTTTCATTGTGTTCGCTCACACTTTTTGTGTTTCCCGTTTAATCTGGAAAACACTGTAGAAACATTATTGATTTTAGTTAATTTGTTTGCAGGAATTTACATTTTTAGTGCAGTTCTAACTATGGAGTGGACGAATGAAAATTATTTTGCTGATTTGTGGATTTGAAAATAGACCGATAATATAGAATCCAAGTGATCCAGAGTTTAAAAATAAAATTAAAAAAAGGAATAAACTCAAAGAAGTTGCAAAAATTTGTGAATGTGAAATAGCTTTTATGAAAAATTCGAAATCTGTTGAGGATATCCATGTGAAATTCCTAAATCCACTAAGGGAATCTATGTACTTTCAGATTATCCATTAATCGTCTAGTCTGAGTTTCTCTTTCTTTTGAATAAGTTCGTACCATTAAAAGAAAAGCAGCATTACCTACTAAATTTTCTTCGGACATTTTTAAATTCACCGTTTATTTTAACACTGATAATATTTTCTGGAATTTATTCTTCCGTTCATAAATTTAATGTGAATTACTCTTATTGAAAAAACCCCATAAATTTGTAAAAGCAAATTTCAGTTTTTTTTAGGTAGATATAACTTACCATTATATCCTACACAGTGGCGGCTCGTGGGGAAATCAAATGGTGGGGCTGCTTAAGGTTTCAAGGATGTTAGCACTCGAATCAATATTAACACGTTTTTCTGAAAAATCCGTTTTTCAATTTGAAAATATACGGACTCTCTTATCCGATTGCTTTGAAATTTTTGCAAGGTATTTTTCTTGTTACTCTCTACGAAACTACCTCTGACTCTGACACGCAAAAGATCCTTTCAATAAGACGGGAGTTATAGAGCACCGAAAAAACTACATCAATGCTTAGGCTCCGAAAGTTGTAGAAAAAATTGCTCAGAAACATCTTTTTTTGTGAAGACAGTTTATTTGGATTTCTGTTCGGTTTTCAACACTTTTAAATATTCCGGTATGTCGTTTTCTTTAGAATCCTTGTATTTTTAGAAAAATATAAAAATTAAACAGTTTCTTAGACAAAAATCGCTTTTTTTAATTTTGTTTTTCAACTTTACGGTTGAAAATTTTTGATTTTGTTATGTATTTTTGAAAGCCTAATAAATATTTTTGACTAAAAATATATTCTTTTTTGCATAATTTAAACAAACAAATCTAAATACATACTATGTATTCAAAAAAACATACATACATATGTACATATGTATAGAGCTTAAAAAATTTGAATACTTTTATACAATTTTGTTTGGTAAATTTTATTCTACTAAATTAAAAAATGTATCCCCATTCCTCCTACTATTATTTACATAGGTGAAATGTTTCCTTAAATAGTGCTTCTTATTTGACTCAAATTAATACAACATAGCCCAAGATATAACATCTTAAAGCTGGCAAGTCATAATCCTTCCATATAAAAATTTAAAACAAAAAGAATGAGTGAATTTTGAGTGCAATGAATAAAATTTATACAAAAAAAAAAAACAACAAAATTTAAACATTATGTTGGGTTGGGTTGGATTAGAAAAAAATGAGATAATAAGAACGAACATTATTTTGTATTGATAGAAAAGAAGAAATGTACTTTATTTGTATGTTTACAACATTGGGCAATCAACCAACAGCCCCGTGGTATAAACGAATCATACAGTTTGTATAGATGGAAAGGAAGAAAAACGAACATGTATCATTAACACATTTATGTACATGGTAAAAAATTTCATATAAATATTAATTCATCAGAAAATTGTAACAAAATTTATTGAAAATTGATTCAAAAAGTTTATAAAATTTAACAAATTTTTCCAAATTAATATTTTCTGATTGTAAAATATGAAATGAATTTCATAAATGGTGTAAAATTGATAATTTATAATAGAAAAAGAAAAGTATTAATTATAAAAAATAATATAATTATAATAAAATAAATATCATGAATGAATAAAAATAATATGAATATCTTTTTTCACAAATATAATTTTAAGATGAAAAATTTATAATGAGATCTAAATTTTTTACCATGTAAATCATATGAAAAAGAAAATTATGAGACAAATTTGTGTTGCATTGTTACTTGGTAAGACGCAAAATTTTCTCAATTTAAGGGCAGAACTGAAATTGCACCATGAACACAAATTTCTTCTGAACAAAAATGAATAAAGAGAGAGAATGATTCATACACGAATATATGAAATAATATTCATTTTTAGGGCTATTGTTAAACTGCCTTATTGATCATACAAAAAGAATAAAATTATTCAAAGAGAATTGAAATATGTTGAACCATGTATTGTATTTCAATTCTCTTTGCATATACTTGCATCAGTACACATGTACTTTGAAAAACAATTTACAACAAATTATTTTTGATTTTTCTCTACTTGTTTTTAGAAATAATTTCTTTTGATGAAATTCTGCAATTTTATGCAATTTAAGGTGAAATTCTTTGTGGGGCACTGCCCTATCAGCCCTTAAGGTAGAGCCGCGTCTGATCCTACAACACCCCATACCATACCATAGCCCCCACCCACTTGTCTGCGTGCTAAGTAACTTTCTTCCTTCCTCAAATCATGGAAATAAAACTTATAATCATCTGGTTCATCTAAATTAAACTTCTTTTCATCGGTTAGAACCACTTTGTGCCATTTTTCCTTACATATTACGATGATAAGGTGAAAAGTTCTCGGCCTAGCTGTGAAAGACTGTTTTTTTCCAACAATCCGTACTTCAAATCCTTTAGTTTTCCCATTGCAAAAACACCTTTATGAGCAGGCGCATTATCAAAAAATTCAAAAAATGGGGCACGCAACTTGCACAAGGCTTTCTCATATTTAATTCTTGATGTAAAATGTACCGTACTCGTTTCTCTGATACGCCTATGGCCTCAGCTATCTCATGCACTTTTGATCGCCTAACGTCCAACATCATATTGTGCACTTCTGGATGTTTTCATCTGTAGTTGCAGATTTTGGTCGTCTCTTACGTGGATCATCTTAAAGAGATGTACGACCACTTTTAAATTCAGCTGCCCATTTCTTCACTGTTGAAAATGAAGGAGCAGACTCCTTATAAACTCTTACCAACTTTGAATGAATTTCCGTTGGCGATAAACCATCCAAAACGAAGAATTTTATTACTGCACGACATTCAAGTTTATCCATTTCAACAAAACACACAAACACGTCTACTTTAAACAACCGTATAAAAAATACTATTTGACAGATCAAGTTGAAATTTGACATATGTTGTTTTGTCAAGTGTACCAACATAACCACAAAAAATTTTATTGATACCACTGTCAGATCTGTGTTAGGCCGAGAACTTTTCACCTTACCCTCGTATGTGGTTCTTTGCAAAGTTTAAGCGATCTTCTTCGTGTTTTTTTATGTGGCCAGGATAGTTTTTTATTTTTCTATGCGAAATGTGGATTTGTAAACATCCACTCATGATTTCTCTTCAATTTAAATCAAACAAGAAGAAGCATTCGGAATGGCACTTTTTTTTTCGAAGTGTTATTTTTGATTATTGATGGCTCTTGGACTTTGGCCTAGTATTTTTGTAATTTTTCGATTCGACTTGTTTTCGTCTTTTAGTTTTCTAATATTTTCAATCACGGTTTTATTTGAAAACTTGCATTGCGCCATATTTGTTTTAAAAATTTTTAAAACTTGTCACAAAATATAGAAAATCAAAAAGAGTACTAAAAAACCTTTAAACACTTTGAAAAACCCATTTTGAATGATAGTGAGGTTATATTTTGCAACGGTTTTCAAAGGCACTTTTTACCTTCTCTTTTATTTTCTACAATACGGTAGGATTTTCCCAAAATTAAATCTCAAAATTTTTTTACCACAACAGGCTCTGTTGTTCGTTGCACCCTATTATTCTAGAGAATTCCCTGTTAAATTTTTGACGTTATCAACTACATCTGCAAACAAAAATTCAATGCAAGGTTATTTCATAATTATAACGCCTTCGCCACTAGTCAAATATAAAAAATCTTGAAACTGTTTAAATACATGCTGCAGACAATAGCAAAAAAATTAGTATAAAATTTGCATTTGTATGAAAATCAATTGATTCTCTATGAGAAAAATAGACATGATATTCTTTGAAAAATTCTTCCACCTGAACCCAGCTTCATCCCAATTTGAGATTTTAACACGATGTTGCTAATAATATTATACAAAACATTAAAAAAAATGAGCAAAATTGAGAGTTAGCATTTTTAGATATTCAAGGATAAAGGATCCTTTTATCGCCTTTGTAGTCCTTTTTGAAAAAATTTTTTTTTGAAGTATTTTTATATGATAGAATAAACTCTCCCCTTCAAAATGAGCTATATATTATCGGTTGGAAATGCTGCTCAAAAGTTAAATACCTTTCTAAAACGCTCCTTATAGACTGAGATTAAGACGTGCGTTCGAATACTGGACATACTATACAAATATAGTTATACATCGGCATCACTGGTGATTTCAGCTGAGCACCTGGTGCTGCTCAAGACGCTATACTCAATCCCGTCACACGGAGAGACTCCATCCCAAAGGTGGTCTATCCTATTTATCTGCAGCAGCACATAGCGCTTTGTGCAAAAACCAGAAGAGAACGTGGCTAGACTTTTTCTAATTATCAAGGGCTATTGTTGCACTTCGACCTGGGAAGATCTTTTGTATCCCTCATGCTTCTATGGATTTAACTTTTGATGAATCTTAAAATGCTACTAGAAGGTGCGCTCCATACAAATGATGGATGTACAAGACAAAGAATAGATATTGGTACTACGAAAAATCTGAATGTATGGTATATAGACGATATCGGTACTACGTAAGTTTTCGAAGTATTATTCCCAACTAACATTTTTTAACACATTCGGGGCCTGGTTACGTTATTGTGCCCAATAGTGTGACAATAAAGGAACCTATGTTTCGAAACAGCAACGTCGACATTACGTGGTCGTTTCGAGAGTGGTGCAAAACTTTTCCTTGTTTGCGACCACACAATGCCTAATATGCGACTATTATTTGATCTAAGAGAAACGTAAACAAATGAAATACATCTTTCTCTTTTCATCATACATTATTTATATCTTTTTTTAAAAAATGTAATTATCTTTCCTTTTTTACTAGAGTATACCTATCTTCTTTGAAAATATATATTGAACATGATAAACACACAAATGAATTTGTACATATTTTTTTATATATTTTTAGCCATTTTATATTAGAAAATATGTCGTTTAAAAATATGAAATACGGCTTTTTCTTAAGGTAAATTTTGTAAACGGTGACAAATTTACTGTATAATGTATGTTTTTACATGGAAAAAAATTAATTCGCCGTGAATTTATTCAGAAATTTGAATAATTTACAAAAATATTGCAAAAACATATTCAAAATGTTTTCAATAAAACATTTAAAAAATTATTGCATTATATTTGTTTGTAATATTTTTGTACATTTAAATGGAAAATAAGTCTAAAATAAGAGCATTTCCAGTTTATTACAATAAATATTTTTCAAAAAATTGTATCCGCCATGTTTGGTAAAAATTCATCCATGAAAGTTGTTTATAGGCACTGTTACTAATTTGTTTCCATAAATAAGTCAATAAAGGAATTGTTTCTACTTTGTGACTTTGAAGTTTCTATATAGGCATTGTTTCTAATTTGTTCCCACAAATGTGCCCATGAAGGAATTGTTTCTACTTTGTGACTTCAATGTTTCTATATAGGCATTGTTTCTAATTTGTGCCTTAATCAACATGTGTTGTTTTAGATAAATTTAAATCACTAAAATTCATATTTTTAAAACTTTAAACACGATAAACTATCAACTACTAAAGCGCCATATTCCAATACGTCAACAAGAATAACGTAGAAACATTTTAGTAACAATGTCTATATGGTCGCGGAAATATGTGACTATGTAGGTATTATTCCCTTATTGAAACATTTTCTATGAAGAAACATTCCTGGTAACACTTACGTTTTTGTGACTTGCACAGTTCCTTCAAAGGCATCGACACATTTAAGGCATTACATGAGGAAACATTGACGTAACAATGCCTATATAGAAACATAATGAAGTAACATGAAAGAAACAATTCCTTCGTGGAAACAATTCCTTCATGGAAACGAAATAACACACAATTACGTAGTTGTGACCAGTTTTGTGTCCATCAAGGAATTTAACTATGAAGAAACAGTGACCACACAATTACGAAACAGCTACGTAGTCATAACGTCGTAGTGTCAAAGATAAGTGTCTAGAAACATTTAGGCACATTTTGTTAGTTGGGTTATTTATTGTGCTATTATAGGAATTTAGTAAATTCACCGCCATCTACAATACAAGTTCAAAAAAAAAGTGAATTTTTCAGTTATTTTAATTTATAACAATCAAATCCTATAACGTATTTTTCAAAACCATTTCTAATTGTTTCTAGATAAATTTCAAATTTAAAGATAAACAATTTTAAATATATGAGAGGTTTTGAGTATTCTTCATCAATGATTAGGTTGTAACTGAGAACTGGCATTCGGTAGCTCAATGGTTTGACCATTACCCTGGAAAGGTAAAGGTGCGTGGTTCGACTCCCGGCTGAGTCGAATGTCATGTTTTTCAGTTACTATAAATAGAAATTCTATTATTACTTTTACCTTAAAAGTTGAGTGATGTTGATACTTTTTAGAACATGCAAAATATAAAAAAAAACTCAAAGCTAAAATGTCTCTTTCAAAATACTCGTTTATGCTTTCTGTTTTAATATTGGGGTTTATTATGCACGCCGTCTGTTATGAAATTCTGTTATTTTTCTGCAATTTTTTCGAACAAATTTTGATAATTCGTAACAGACTCTGTAAACCCTTAACCTTTTATTATAACTTCTAGTTCTATAGATAAACTACTCTGTGGTCAGAGGTTGGTATTTTCTTGGTACTGTTAAACCTAATATATCGATACTACTGTATTGATACTACATGTCTGTCTCAAATATTACATACGTTATTCTTAATAATTATAATATATAAAAAAATAAAAAAAATTAGACTCTGCTACACTTTACCGCGAACGCAGGATACTCAAATGTCACCAAATTTAGTTTACCAGTAAATATTGATGTCCTGATGACGAATCTGCAGGCCTTTTAGTCCTATCTTCAGTGGTTTCTGAGATAAAGGACTCTAAAGTTGCGAACTTCAAATACGTATTTGGTGACAAATAGACAAGTATTCTGCGTTCGCGATAAAGAGTAGCAGAACCTACAAATCATCTTTAAATTGAAAAAGTTAATCATTTTATTCTAATTTTGTACATAAAAAAAAATAAGATTCGTCATCAGGACATCAATATTTACTGGTAAAGTAAATTTGGTGACATTTGGACAAGTATCCTGCGTTCGCGGTAAAGTGTAGCAGTTCAGAAAAAAATATTCTTAACCTTGTAAAGTATATGCATTTTCAAGGTAAAACTTACCGGCGTTAAATCAGGAACAACATATCCTTGGTGATACTTTTTTTGAAAAATCCAGCTTTTGTAAAACTTTGGCTTAACAAAAATACGGAGAAAATTGATGTGCATTTTAATATATAGCTCAACTGCGAAAAAATTCTGAAAAAAAATTTACAAATTGTAGTTTTCTAACATTTTTTTAAATTTATACATATGTATAACGTAGCGCCAGCACATAAGCATACTTGAACAAATTTCACTAGAAAAATCTAAAATTACGAAACAAGTCAAGAAGAAATAAAAATACAAATTAAAAATTCACGTCACAGCCCAAAACTTTGATTACATATGTATATTACTTTGCCACCAAAACAGCTGGTAAACTGGGGCGGAATTAGCATTTATTTGTAATGACACAAAATATTGTGAATATTTCATTCGATTCGATTGAATTTCCATCGAAGTACATAATTCCGTCCCTGAAGTTGATGAACTGATGAAATAAAATTTTTCATCACTTCTTCACTGAAGAACTGATATTTTTCGTAGCGACCTCTATTGTTGGATAGAGAAACTGAGTGCCAAAAAACGTACTTCTTCAGTGAGGAAGTGACAAATTTCAGAATTATCACTTCATCAGTTCGTATATAAAACAAAGCTAATATAAGCGATTTGGCTCTATATCGCATAACAAGCAGACAAATAATTTCAAAATATCGTAAACCTAACCATTCTTCTGCATTATCACCGAACTTGTGCATATTTTTTGTTCTCGCAAATTATTAGAAGGTCATTTATTGTAAAAAAAATACAAAACTGAGAAAACAGAAAATTGGTAGGTTTAACAGACACATATGTACATATTTGATTTTATTATAGATAAATTAAATAGAAAATTATCAGAAAAAAAAAATTGAAAAAGACAACATGTATACAGTTTATGAAAATACTGTATATCTACTATACTCTGTTCACAAAGTTTTTTCAGTACAGGTCTTATAGACATATTTTGTCTTGTTTCTTCTTTGAGTAATTACATAAATGTGTTTCTTATTTTCGTCACCGACAGTGTTACCCTTTAGTTTATATTTTGTATCTAAAATCAGATGAACTTTTTGATAAGTGTTGCCGATTATACATTTGTTTTCAAATTTTATAAAATTTTATATTTTGTAAAAATTGTTTCCCAATAAAGAAAAATTATAATACATATTTTTTTTTAAATTTAATTATTATTAAAAATTAATAATTTTAATTATTTTAAAATTTGAAAATAGAAGGGTTTTGTACATTTTTACGCTGTTTTTACAGATGTTTCAGGAAACGTGTGCCAAACTAAACAGGGTGGTAGGACTTGATGAAAAATTTTAAAAATTCTGCTGTTTATGTTCAAGGTCGAATATCTAAAAAACAAAAAAACTTTTTTCTATAGAGTGAGTATTACAAAATGTATTTCTATTGCAAAGGAATATGTGTATATAATTGTATAAATTTATAATAATATGTAAAAAAATACGTAAAAAACATTTTTTCAAATAAAACATAATTTATTGTTTTTATATGTTACATCATATCATATGCATACTTGTAAATGTATAAATAAATGCAGTAAATTATAATAATAAAATTTAATTTTTTATTTTTAAGACGGCACTACTATTAAGTAATACATATAATTATTACACAGCAACATTAATTTGCGATTATTAATTTTTTATTCTACTTTTTATACACACATCTCGATTATCAATCAACCAACTTTTAGCTCATCAGCGTGTGTGCGCATGAATTTTTTCATCATCTTTATCTTTCTTCATAATTCATTTTGTTAATTTTTGTTCATCCAGAGAATTGAAATACAAGAAAAATAATTAGTCGCAGTTAGGGACGTCAAAATTTTAAAAAGTATCGATACTTGGTATCGGTATCGGTATCGAATCTATGGTAGTATCGGAGAGAGAGTATCGAGTACTTGGTATCGTGGTATCGGATCAAAAGTATCGATACCTCGAAAGTATCGTTAGTATCGTGACGTCCCTAGTCGCAGTACAGTACGACTGTGTTACTGGCGACAACAAAGGGATGGCTGTTATTGTTTTTTTTTATTTTCCAGCGTCTCGTTGCACATACATATAATAGATTGGGGTATGAGTAGTTTAGTATACTCTTATTAAACTGGATAAAAATGAACTCTTCCATAAGACCTGTACTGAAAAAACTTTGTGAACAGAGTATAGGTCATTCAGAAAGTTCGTAACCTAACAATGAGAAAACATGAATTAATAAGTCAAAAACATTCAGTATATATTGTGCTTTAACATCAATACATTTTTTCCATAGATTTTCTAATTTATTAACCTAATCTCTGAAGTGATTTTCTTCAAGCCCTCTAAAGTAATCATCTACGGCTGCTATAACTTCTTTATTTGTATAGAAAAACGCTTGCCGTAGGAATCTTTTGAGTTTTGGAAACAGATAAGTTAGAGGGGATCAGGTCTGTTGAATATGGTGGATGTTCCATAAACTTTTATTTCCTTCAATTTGGACATTGCAGGGACACCTTTGTAAGCCGGTGCATTGTCTTGATGAAAAATGATTTTTTTCTTCTCTAAACCAGGTCTGTTCCCTATAATTTTTGTATCCAATTGATCCAAAAGGTTTGAGTAATACTTTCCTGTTATTGTTTTATCTGTTTGAATGTAATCAATTACAAAATTCCTTTTGCATCCCAAAAAATGACGCCAACGTCGCCAACAAAAAAATTATATGAAGCAGTGCCTTTAAGTTCGCGCTGTGTGATCTCATCATAGCATATACAAGGTGTCCGGTTTGAGGTGTTACAAGACAAGACAAGCAAAAAATCAAACACCCTGTATTTTCGTTTTCGCTTATTTTTTTAGCAATGATAGTTGATACGCATATCTAACAAAAGGGAACCCGTTGCGTCTTCGACTATTATAACTTAAGCACCATCTTTTCAGCCTCTTTACTACAGAAGTTATTAGCGATCAGATCAGAAATTTGTCAGCACCATCAAATGTATAGGAAATGTATTATAGAATAAAACTTGACGGTTATATGGGTTTATTGCTTTTTTCTATACAGTAGCAAGGCCAGGTCCGGATCTAATGATTTTGCACTTATAATTTTTGCCGCCCTTTGTTATGAAATTTTTTTAAATATGTACGTACATGTATAAATACATGTTTATTTCCGCGCCACCCAGTAGGTAGAACAATAAAGACGCGTTTTTTTTTAAAGAGGTATCCCCTATTGGCCTTATCCTCGTTCAACATATTTTTTCAAATGAAAACATATTTCAAAGCTATTTGAAATACGTATTTTCATAATATTAATCGATTATTTAAAAATTATCTTTTGATTTTGACTTTTTAATTATTTAAAAAGAAATAAAAAATATAAAATAAAATAATAATAACAATGTTTTGTGAGTATGCGAAGAATTTCGTTATAATTTTTTCATAATCAAAAACTAGAGATGCGATGGCGCAAATTTTTTACTTGCACCATTTCAACGCAAGTTTCATTGTAAAAGAGAAGAAAAGTGAGAATGCGTGAAACTCGTTAAATTTTTTTCATAATCAAGAACTATAGATGCGATGGTGCAAATTTTTAACTTGCACCATTTCAACGCAAGTTTCATCATAAAATTTAAAAAAAAATGTGTGTGCGATAAGGAACGATACAAATTTTACCATATAAAATTTTGATAGCGTTGGAGCAAAAAACTTTTCTACTCCATGTGTTGAGATTGAAGCTAATGCCTATATTCGCATTCTGTTTTGACGTTATCTCTTCTTAACACACAAAATAGTAACAATAAATGCAAGTATGTACATATATTTGAGTAATATTTTTAAATGAATGTACATCGAATATTCGTGCGTCGAATAAAAGGTACTTTTTAGAAATGTCAAGCATATAAGAATCTAATATGAATATACATATTACATAAAACATCCGTATGTATATGTATGTACATATATTTAAATAAGTGAACTTTGAAAATTCTTCACTTTTATGTGATTTTTTATTACACAAAATTTAAATAAGTGAGCAGTTATTTTTAGCGCCCGGAGCAAGTGCTCCAGCCGCTCCTATGGTAGGGCCGGGCTTGAGCAAGGCGCAGAAATGTTCTTATGGCGATTTTTTTATCTTTATTTTTCTTAATTGTGATATACAAAAAAATTAATTGAATTCAGATTTGTATGGAAATTCTACGTTTTTCATCTTGTTTTTCGTTTTATCTTAAAAATCTAAATATTACCAGATTGCTGTAACGGACAATTTTGAAGAAAATTCTTTAAAAATTGTTTGGGGCAAAAAATCTCGATTTTTGATCCACGAGGTGTTTAAATACAGCTTTTTGAAAAAAAGGGTAAATGGAGGAAGGTAGCTAAAAAGGATCACATATCTGCGCAACTAGGTATCAGGCTCACTTCACGTCACTGACAGTGTAGTATGTAAATGTGAAAACAATATTATGTTACATTTTAATTTGTGTAATAATTTGAAAATTTCATACTGGAATACTTGCATATAGAAATCTATACAATATGTAAATACATAATGTATTACATATCATATAAAAGAAATTCCCTATATAATTTTATTATATTGTTTAATATACAGTACTTGGCCGTTGATCAAAATTATAAAATCGGAAATGTTAACAAAAACCACAAAATACCTTATCTATAAGACTGTGATACTGCCTGTAGTAACATATGGAGCAGAGACATGGACTCTTTCAAAAGCAGATGTAAACACACCAAAAATATTTGAAAGAAGAATTTTTAGACAAATTAATGAGGGCGTGCAAGAAAATAGAGTATAGAGGATAACGTACAACAATGAATTGTATGACCTCTATAATGACATTAATATAGTCCATCGTATTAAAGTAAGCAGAATTCAATGGATAGGGAGAACGATATACATAATGAAACGATCGTTGTTTAGGAAGGCCTAAAATACGCTGGTTAGACAACGTTGAAGATGACTTAAAGAAAATGAATGTAAGCAATGGAAGGCAGCAGCATAGACAGAAGGAGATTGCAGCAGATCTTGTCGAGAATTAGGACCACTAATACATTTTTATTGTTTTAGAAATATTTTTGGATTTTTCGTAACATTCGTCTTGTGTAATGTTTTGTAATATTTTGGATAATTTAAAGGTAATTTAGTAACATAAGGTAGTCTGGGATCTGGATTTTTCCTTATTTCAAATGTAAATTTTTTTGAACCCTTCTTTTCATTGCATACCATATGACCAGTGGCATCTCGTGCAGGTGTTCAAGGTGTTCACGAAACACCCACATTATTTAAAGAAATTTTTGAAAATAAGTAGTTGAAAACGTCAATGTAATTACCATAATTTTACAAAGTGTTCTATTAGAGGTATAACACAACTTTATTCAGTATACATATAATATAAATTCGCATATGCATTGAAACTATTGAAGGTCGGTTCTCCCTTGAACAACACAATATATAATCCAGGGCGTGCAGTTTTAATGTAGAACCTATCCACATTCAATATACATTCTATCAAAAAGTATTGAGTTGAGGTTCATATCAAGTTAGACTGAATGTTATTTTCAACAGCTTTCAAACTTAAAAAAATGTTCGTGTTTATGTAAAATGTTCGAAAAAACTTCAAACTTCTGAAAGTCGAAGCTTAAAAAAACACAATAATATAAAACAAAGAGAATTAAGAAGAGAAATAAATAAGGTAGAATTACAACCTAATTTGGTATTTTTATTTATATAATATATAATTATTTTATTTGTTTTTTTTAAATTTTTGTTACCCTTGTTTATTTATATTTTACATAATTTGTATTTTAAATCATTTTTTTCCTTAATAAATATAATATAATAGATCTATAATAAGAAGTTTATTTGTTTATTTTTTTCATCAAATTTATTTTGAATTTTCTGTTTTCCTTTTATTCATAAAAATAAATGTCTTTTTGGAGAAACCGATTACATAAAAATCGGTTAACACTCTGAATGCGGTACCTATTATATTTATTTTCTTAAATTTTCTCTTCAGTCCTATTTAACAGTTTAACACTCTAATGATTAGGTCACAACACGCCACTGTATATAACACGTTTTATATATGCAACAAGGCTTAACCTGCTAATATGCGATGTACATTTTTCGTTTTATTTTAAAAGTGAGGAATTTAAGACTCAATTTGACTGAATTTGCAAAATTATTAGTGAAAGTTTTTAATGGATTCTGGAGCCAAAAAAGCCGTTATAACAGCTTTAATTAACACAAAAAAAGTTTTCTTTAACAAGAAAAAAACTCAAATGGAAAAATTCTTTCTCCAACCAGTCATTAGAATAAACAATATACTGAAACATAGGGCGATTAAATTTATTTTTAAATATTTCGGAAGAAAACAATATTGGTACAATTTCTGGCTAAAGTTCCGATTAGCGAGCGTGAGCTATTGAAACGGGACTTTGTGTTCTTATTGGCGCAAATTCCATTTTATAGCCGAAAAGTACCGTTTAAAATTTTGTCATAAAATTAAAATGTTTTACAAAAACCGTTATTTTTCCATTTCAGGATATTCTAGAATAACACTTTACTTTATATTGATGATTTGTCACCTTTAGGATATAAGTACCTCATAAGACAAAGACATCTTGTCATCAAAAAGCATGCATATTAAAATTGTTACATCATTCAATAATATGAGTTTTACCATGGTCAGGAAAATTTCCAGCTATGAATCCCATAGAAAACGTGTGTGGAGTATGTATGTTGAAAAATAAAGTCTCATATAATATATTAAAAGAAATGGCCTGAAAGAATAAATAGACTCTGTAAAAGTACTAAATATTATTAAAAATTGTTATAATGTAATATTCTATAACTGTTTATTATAATGAATAAACTGAAAAAAATAAAACTATTTATGTATTTTATTTTGTTTTCATTTACTTTAACTATACTCGGTTTATAAATCGAAGTCAGTATTGTGTTTACGGAGGCAGTACCCGATTAGTTTCTGATAACTTAAAATATAAATGTTTTTGATAAATTATAAACTGAAATTCAGATGTGATCACCCCACACAAGAGACAGATTTATACAAACGCAATGTAAAAGAATATAGAACAGTATGCCTATGTTGCCTGTACTGACTTCGATTTATATATAATTTCTGAGTGAAGAAAAATAAACATAAAAAAATTTATTATAGTGGTACGAATTCAATGACATCTGTCTGAATAAAAAAATTTAAAAAATAACTTCGTCTCTTTTCAGCTTTAACGCTTTATACAGGGTGTTTTGCAGTTCGTGTGCCAAACTGAACATGGTGGTAGATTTCACAATTCCACTTTTCGCAACATATTCAGCGTTGGCGCAATGACGAGAACTTTTAGACCTTTCAAAGAATGTCTTTTATGAAGTTGTATATTAAATGGTTTACAAGTTATTGTAACTCAAAATCAAAAAATTTTGAAAAAAATTCGTTATTTTATATTCAAGGTCGAATATATCGAAAATTTTCCCTATTATTTTTAATTTTTTTGGCTTAAATAAAAGCTTATTTTGTCTACTCTTATATGGTTTTTGTTTTATTACATTATTATCTTTATCCGTTCATCATAATTCAAGGGCAGTTCCTTTGAAATCAGTTAAATTTGTTCTTGTAAAGAATTATCCAATTGTCTTTTAGCATGTTTTAATTTACTCTCTGTGTTGATACTTTGTAGTCCTGTAAAGGACTCATTGCGTTCTATAAAAAGACTTATTGTAGTCCTGAAAAAGACTGAATGTAGTAATGAAAAGGACCTTTTGTAGTCCTGATTGTTTCCCAAAATATACAAAAATGAGCCAACAAAATCTTAAATATCTCATTAAAAATCGAAAATGTTAGTGATATTTCCAAATTAAATTATTTTTTTTATCAAAATATGTATAGTTTTACAGACATTTTAAAATTATTTCTGAAAAAAAGTTAAAATGGTTTCTGAATATTTTGATACATCTTATCAACTTATGTTAAAAAGTACGTTTAGTAGGCTATTTTTAAAATTTCCTACAGAAATATTATATAGGAAGCCTATTTGTAACAAACCGAAACAGCACTATACAGCGTCTATAAGCACAATATTGACTTTGATTGTTAAAAATGTCTTAATTGCTTTCAATATGTAATTAATTTCACGTCATTTGATATGAAAATTTTAAATTAATTCATTATAAAAGTAAAAGTAACAGTATATTGAAAAAGGTTGTGTTCTACAGTTATAAATCATAATTGAAATGGATATTTCTATTGAAGTTGTGATAGTTGGTTTGGCGTTTTTATCTTTATTTAAAATTTGCTTTAAATTATGTGGGTGTGCTGTGAACACCTTAAATACCTAAACAAGACGCCACTGGAATTATTACGTTTGTATGTGATTTTCAAGTAGATATCTACCTATTCACACACATCCGGCTCGGTTCCGAACACAAATCGAAATCATCACATACAAACATTGTCGAAGGGAATCAGACTGTGAAATGTGAATTGACCCCAGTGTTGTGTAATTACGCGTAAACTATTAAAGTCTACGTTTTGATGTAAAGTATACAAATAAAGTGGCGTAGATAATGTAGACAAAGGGTAAACAAAGTAGAAAATGTAGACAAAAAGCTGTCATAATGACAGTGTCATTAGACTCATTTTATTAGTCATAGTTATTCATTGGATTTTCGCTTCGGCATTCGGTTCATGGTTGGATTTTTTTTTTATTTCAGTGACGTAAAATTTATCTTTAATAATTGGTATTTTGGAGTATGGCAGGACTAAAATGTCAAACTCTACCAAAACTCGCCATAAAATTGTTAAATATTCCAGCATCAACGGTTCAAATAGAACGTTTATTTTCTAACTGGGACTACGTTCACAGTTCTATTCGTAACAGATTGGCTTTTGAGCGCTCAAAAAAATTATTACACATCTATTATTCTTTGCGTATGCAGAATAAATCAAATAATGATGATGTTGATGATGATGATGATGAATATTGAATAATGATGAGATGATTTGATAATGATGTATATGGAAATTAGAGATTTTAATAAATATAAAAATTGTTGTATGCTATAAAATTAATAAAGCACATACTTTTTTAATTAATTGAATTGAATTTAATTGTTTTTATGTTATTGGTGTCCCATTTCTTCAGTTTTTACTCTACTTACTTTGTTTACATTATTTACGTCAAAAAATCTGTATATTACATCGACGTAGTTTACGTGCACAACGCTGATTGACCCTTACAGAAAGAAAAAAACAGCTTTGCCGAGAATGTAATTATTATTAACAATGTAGTATATGTGATATTCAAAAACAAAACCTGATATATGTATTCACTTTCTGGAAAAAATGAGATAGGTATAGCATTTTGTTGAGAATTTAGGACATATAAGAGCTACCTTCATTCAACGACAGTTAAATCATACTCAACAAAATGAAATTTAAAATCTGCAATTAATTTCAAAACTTTTATATTCAAATTTTAGTAGGCATATCCACCTGTTATATTTTATGTCAAATTCCACTAAATCCATATGTAAAATTCTGGACAATTTGTTAAAAAAAATGACCTATCAAAAATTTCCCTAAATGTTATTAAACAGGGAGTTCAGTAAAAGGATGAAAAATAATAAAACGTAGACAATCTTTTGAAAACACCTTGGTAATACTTGGGAACTTTCAGAAAATGGCTAAATTTTCGATTAGGGGGCGTCAGATTTCGAGAATGAATGACTTTTTTATATAAAAACTTTGGAATGTCCTTTATTCTGCTGGACCGTTGTCATCTGTGCAAAATCGGGTAATTGTGCCTACAAAATTTAAAACTCAAGATTTATAAGCATTTTCCGTTTTATTCGAAACTAATTTGAGTGTCATTCCAGTTTTGAATTTTGAAAAAAACATTGTTTGTTTTATTTGAAAGTATAAACATTCAAAAATATGCAGTCAAAATTTCCTAAAAACGTGTATGCGGTTTTGTACGCGCAACGGCACAATTACCTACATTTTTTTAAGAACCCAATTAATTGACAACATTTTTGAAAAAAAAAAAATCATAAATTTCAAATTTATGGCTCTTTTTCTTTAAAATGAAATTATTACATACAATGATAATACACAAAATGAAAGTTAATTTTAATACCTATCAATAACAAAAAGAAAATTTTCGATAAATAGGGTGTAGAAAAAGTTTCATGCGATTTTGTGTTGGAAGATCCTGTACAAAACTCCTAATTTTAAACGCCCTCTAGCGGCGAAAACAGACACGATGGAAATTTTTACTATAGTACAATTTTTTTATGTAATAGTCCAGAGAATATCGTGGTACTAATTATTGTACGTAGAAAAAAAAATACCCTGTATGTACATACATATGTATATATATACATACAGTACATAAGTGGTAATGCCAAAATCCTATATGCAATTAGACAATTTTCTCAAAACTTTTTTTTTTGAACTGCCGTAGGTGATAAAAACAAACCGTCTTAAAAATTTAATAAATACCTATGTATGTATTTTGAAAAATTGAAAATTTCAAAAAAATGACAAAATAATTTGTTGATGGCCTTCATTTTTTTTATATAGCGAATTCTCACTGAATAATAATTTTTTTGTGTTTGGTTTGACGGGTTTAGGTACATCGATTTACAACTTCGCCACTCAGACGAAACTTTCCAAAGGCTTCCACTTCACTCACACCATCCTGTAATTTTTGAGGAAAAAAAATTTTTTTTTTCCTAATCGTTTATAAATGTTTCAAGTCAATATTGAAAAAAATATTTTATGATTATTTGGTTCTTCTTTTTAATAAAATGAAATTCCCAAGCAATAGCAGTTTTAAGGTACGTTTCCATACTTATACACTTTTTAAATGTAAATGTAACATTCCATTAAGTGTAGATAAGTTTACAAATGAAAACAGCAAAATGTAGAGTTACATTCAATGGAATTCTACACTTTGCTTCTACACTTCCATTTAAAAGTATACATGTAAACAATGCATTCAACTTAGTGGAGACAAATGTATCGAAATTTATCTACACTTAAAAGTGAACAGAATAGTTTGTTCATTTTGAAGTTTAACTTTACACTTTTTTGACAGTTCAGTTTGTTGTTTATACATAATATTTGTATATCATTTCCTCTTGTTGAAAGAAAAATTAATGGTATGTATTTATATAATTTTTTTTTTTATAAATTAATTTTTCAATCAATTTTTTAATAGAACATGCCTTCTAAAACTTTTTGGAGTAGAGAATTGACGAAAAATTCAATTGAGTTGTTGGAGCAGTCAACTGTCGTCTGGGACGTCACGTCTGCAGATTATAAAGACAAAATAAAGAGAGAAAATGCTTTAAAATTTATAGCAAACAGAATGAATTTGGCATCATCAGATATAAAATCAAAAATACTCAAATTGAGAAAATTCAACAATTGATGCCATTTTTTCCTATTTTAATATTCAATAAACTTCAAAAATGCATCTACCTAGCTTGATATAACTCATGAAAATGTATGTTTACATTTTTTTCTTTTGAATGTATAAACGGGTTATCCACTTTTGTGTATACACTCGAAAAAGTGAAGAGAAAAAGATGTACGGTTACATTTTTTTTCGAGTGTAACGCTACACATTTACAAATGTAAACGTACTCTAAACTTTTGTGGATCTCCACTTTTATTTTTCTTCACTTAGTGTATAAATGAAAACGTACCTTTAGACGCATCAAGTCAGAATTACCCCTTAAGGTATAGATACGTACATTAAAGTATTTGACTTCGAACGGCACATATTACACAGGTTTATTTTAAGTTTGTTGATTGTTTTTACTTTGTTTTTTATTTCATCAACAACGTTATTCGTTTAATTACGTTTTAAGAAAAAAGAGGTCAATTAAGGCGGTTATACCAAGCTTTTCACGCAAATGCTACCTATACCTATCCAGATGATAAGATATATGTATTACATACATAATATAGGTATGTATTTAATTATTTCGTAAAATCTGCTATTTCCATTTGCATACATATATACATACATATACATAGGTACGTACCTTATATATAATGGGTTTAGAATAAATATACCTGCATAGGTAATACATCTCAAAACTACAACTCCCTGATTAACATGCACATGAATGTTAAATAAGTAGGTATGTACATATATGTATGTATGTTGTAATATGTATGTATATAAGCGAAAGCTAACAGAAAGTTATTTCGTTAGAATCCTGGGCAGAACCATTTTCGAAACATGAATTTTCCTATACTACACTTTGATATTTCGAAGCAGGAGATCGATGAAATACGTAATTAATGCATATAAAGGAGTTTTATCCGACATGTATGTAGGTATAATTCATAGAGAAAAACTGTTCTATAATATCTTATCTTTGAAGTTTAACACTATACTTGGTTTATAAATCGAAGTCAGTATTGTGTTTACGGAGACAGTACCCGATTAGTTTCTGATAACTTAAAATATAAATGTTTTTGATAAATTATAAACTGAAATTCAGATGTGATCACCCCACACAAGAGACAGATTTATACAAACGCAATGTAAAAGAATATAGAAAAGTATGCCTATGTTGCCTGTACTGACTTCGATTTATAAATCGAGTATACATACATATGTATATGTATATTTTACCAGAAAAAAAGTGACACAAAAAACTATCTAGCTTTTAACCAGAAGCGTATAATTATACATATAGGTTTACATATACATACATGTAATAAACTACTGCATAATATGCAGCAGAACACAAAAAACAAAAACAGAAAAAAAAATTGACTAGTGTGTAGCTTCAAAAATTTTGCTTGAGGAGTACCTACCTAATTTTTTCTTTTTTTAAATATAGATTACCTATAAATTTTTCTCTTATGCTTTCTTTTTTAAAAATAAATGCATGTATGTATGCGTATATGATAAAGATAAAAACTTGAACAAAAGTATAAGCAGTAGCAGAAATCTTGAAGAAAGGCATGTTGGTACGCAGAGGTTAAATTCTACATGTGTCAAATATACATATATTTATGTTTTATGTAGCACTATATTAATACGTCTATAAACACATTTACAATTTTATTGCATATAAAATCCGACATATTTATGTATTAGTTTACGACACTACTATTTCTGGGTGTGTTTTCAATTTTGTTTTCTAAATTAGAATCAATGTGTCTCCCTTTTTTTATTTCATTTGAAATGTCGATTTCAAAGTAAGCCAGTGATATGTAAAAAAAAAATTAAATTAACCATCATAAAAAAGGGGGAACCATAGTAGCGATGGTAAGAAGGTAATAGATATATATGTATACACATCTATGATATATATATATATGCACATCTATGATATTATATATATATATATATATAATACATATATAACTAGCCCAAAAAAGAGGGAAGAAAAATTATTTAGAAAAAAAAAAAAAAAAAAAAGATGCAGCTGCGTTGTAAAGTTGTTTGAAAAATGTTCCTTTTTATTCTCTTAATGTATATCATCGAAAAATATGTTTTGTCTCACAATTTTTTTTTTCTTACTATGAAATTTGAGTTTGCTTTGCGTTCCAAGGTTGCCGATGATTGAATTCTTGAAAAGTGGAATAAAAACGAATTCTGTCAAAAATGAGTAACATTAAAATATGTAATGTTATTTTTCAAAATCCATAATTTATTTGTATTATTTTTTAATCAAGTGGAGAAATGACAAGAAAAAACGAACTTCACTTCAAGAAAGAAATTATTTTCATTTATAAAATGCATTTTATTACAGAGGTATTTATTTGTTTTGAATTTTTTTTTTAATCAAATGGCCATGAAAATGGTATCACTATTTTTAAATTATGGTTCTCTTTAAACTATATGTTTTTGAAAGTTCTCTGATCTAAGAAAATAAAAAACTTTACATGTTCGGTGATACAGTTTAATATAAAAATTATTATTTTTTTTAATTTGAAATTTTGGGTGATGCGATTTTCATGATCACTACTGTATGTTTAATGTTTAACAAGAAGTTCGAGAGTTTGATCTATAGGTTCGAAGAATGTTTGATGGTTTGACGTTTGTTATCTCGTTAACCACTCGATTTTTCTGTGGTTACCGAATAAAGTAAATGTGTGCGAAACAACTCTATTAACCACTCAGTTAACCACTAAAGTTGGTGACTTTTGTGTGTGTACAGACGTATTATGGTTAAACACTATGTTCACATTAGGTGGTTAAACCAGTTATTTTTGTTGATTTTTTTCCAACTTGGTATAATAAGAATTATCCAAAATAATTTTAGATTCACGGTTGTAATACACTCACCCTCTCGTTACAACTGGTCGTGCTACATTCAGATGTAATTTGAGCAGTTGTAAAAATAGATTTTCGTCCGTTGTTACAACCACCTAATGTGTACAGGCTCAATGATGTAACTTTATACAATCAAACATATTTTAATGAAAATTATACTCCTATTTACGAAATGGAAAATAGATAGAACCGAGATATAAATTTAGTGTTTGAAATTGAAAGATTGGAAAATATCAGTTTAAAAAAAGAAAAATAATTGTCTTTGTTTTTTTTTTTTTAAGATTAGAAAAATGGTTTTATGGTAACACTTTTCAAATCACATTGATTTTACATCCCACCAAGAGTTCCTTGGGTGCTTCATTTAAAAAATTATTCAACAAAATTTGAGACATGTACCTATTAAATATATTTTAAAATGAATAAAATGTTCTAGGTACCTGAATGAATATAATTTAATTTTCTACCTAATTTTCATTCCTAATTTCGTGAAAGAACGATATTTTTTCAAAAATTGGAACTAATATAGGTATCTCTATCAACCTTATAGAAAAGGTATTTTCAACATTGAAGTGTAAAAAGGGTGTATCAAATTATTCAAAAATAATAAAAATTTTGTTTTCATATACCTAGTAATTCTAAAATAGGAGATTCTGTAAAAGTTTTACTTCACTGTCAAAATATTTTCCAGAAAAAAATCAATTTAATTTTAGAACATCTATGTATGTAGGTAATAAACAGTTTTATATTTCTCATAATGAACCACCTTCTAATAATTTGCAAAAAAAAAAATACATTCCCACCTTTTTTTATTTAATTCGACTGCCGCCATTTGTATACATACCAAAATAAAAAAATTCGGAGTTTTTTAAAATATTAGGTCGATGTACTGCCGAATGCAGCCCACTGGTGTAGTAGTAAATGATTTGTTTGTGTAAGCGGGACGATATATAAATATAAAAAGGAAACAATGATAACTTAGGGTTACGATACGACATAATACTACTTTAGTATTGCCACACTTGAAAATTTAAAAAAAATGTGAGTTTTTAATATTAATGACATATTTAAGATTTTATTTCATGTTTAAAATATTTTCGTTTTTAATATTTTATTCCTACTATTATTTTTTAATTTTGAAGAAATATTTTCTCAAACTAAAATAAAAAACTATTTGGGAGCAGAATTTTCAATTTTCAAATAATCTGATGATTTTTTGACGTACAAACCTAATTCAATTAACAAAAAATAGTAATTACACATAACATTATAATGTTAAGATTCCCAAAAAAACTCCAATTTTTGTTCGATCAAAAAAATTACTTTTAATCTAAACATTTATATAAATCTGGCAACCCTTATTAATGAAACAAACTTCTTCCCTCAATTTGTAACTAAGATCTTTCTAGCCCCACGTTTGCGGTAGATAAATAATTTATCGACTCACCGTGTAAGGTATGAAAGAATATATGTATGTAAAAAATTTATGGCTGAATTTTCATTTTTGCAAATAGTATAAAAAAAAAACAATTTTCTATCTTTAGTGTTACAAACATACAGACAACAATTCATTTCTAGGTAATAAGAAAATAACCTAGTTAACACCTAAACGATATGGTAATTAGTAATGGACAATTTTTTTACTACTTTCATTACGCCATTTTCTACATTTAACAAATATTTTTTTCAATTTGTTTTTTAGTTCTAGCAATTCAAAATTGGTCATTTTTTAAACTTTAGAAAAATATACATTGTAAAAAATTTGGGTACCTCATTGTAATGTGAAAAATGGTCGGCTTTTAATTATTTTATTCTATTCTTTCTTGCTTATTCATTTAGAGTAGGAGGATTTTTACGAAAAATAGAAATGGGTGTATAAAAAATATGAATTCATTAATTGACAGACTAAATACATTTTCTTTCTCTGTAGTATCAGTTACTTTTTCTTTTACTCATATTCTAATATGTTTTATCTCATGTTGGGGTTGAAAGGAATATACGATTTTTCCTTCTCTAAAATTTATGTTGATTTCCAATTGGTATATTATTAAACGAATAAACAACAATTTTAAATTGTGAAGAAAATTCGACACAGCCTTCGGCCATAATGTATTATTTTGGAATGTGTGTGCCATTTTCGCTTTGCATGTCGCAATCGCAACAGCAGTTTCGAAGTTTTGTGTTTTGTAGTTTTTTCGAGTTGAGTGAAAATTATTTTTGTAATAGGTAAAAAAAATTGTATGAAAGTGGTTTTGAGTGTCAATATAATAATAATTTTTTTAATAATATTTCGTATCGATTTTATAAAATTCGTAATTACTAATGTAAGTGAAATTCTAAAACGTTTAGTTAATTGTTTTTCCTTGTTTTCTTGAAGACGCTTTAAATATAGAGTTCGAATACGTTAAAAAAGTTACAAATATAGCATGAAGAAATATATATACACACATACACAAATTATTTATATACACATTAAATATAGGTATACGCGATTGTTAATGAATTGATATAAAATATAACTACATATAAAGAGATTAAAAATTTCCTGTTTTAAAAAATTATATAGCTTGTTCTCTTGTTCATACTATTTCACTATACGCATGATTGCAGTGCAGAGTGCAGACAGTGATATATTAATTCAGCCATTATACGACCCACGGCCGCCATTATTCGTAATTATGTTGGCGATTGTGTTATCATTTACATAGTGTTTTCTACTCACTGATAAATCAGGGTAGCCATTGCCGCAATAAATTTGGTAAATACACATACATATGTACATATATATATACATATAATCAAGTATATGTACTTATGTTAATACAAATCTATAGATACATATATAATAATGTGGATTTTTTCCCACTTTTGTGTTGATTTACACATGCATACGTCAATACGTAAAATTTTTCTATTTGCATATACATAAATCATTAAAACTTTCTGTAGTGTACGAAAAATTAGTTCATCATAATTTCACTTCAAATTAGAAAGTTAGTTACGTTTTTAAACTTTGTTTCAATTAAAATGCATCAGTACTACATGTATATGTATATATCTATGTATGTATGTAAAAATGTACACATAATGGATGTATTTATTTTTTAAATAAAATAAAAGACTGCTTCATCAACTTCAATTTACACAATACTGAATTTTGAATTAAATCTGGCAACATAGACTTGACATGACGTGTAATATTATAATACTTTCTCTTTTATGTACATCCATATTTACATATGTAGAAATTAATTCGCATTAGTAGGCATGTGCATACCCAACGACACTTAAGTGCAAAGACATAATGCTCATTTTGTGTATGTGTTGGGCGTACCAAATTAATATGGCAACTTATTGTTTTTAATCACTTATAACTAATTTGTGACTAAAGTTACATAAAAATTATGTTTTAATGAAATGTAGAGAAAAATCTAAGCTTTATTTTCACTACATATATAAAATATCTATGAGTAACGTAAATCAAAGAAAAAACGTGATTAATATTAAGTAACATAAAACTGAGAATGAATTTTTCCTGAAATCTCCCAAAGTACTATAAATATCAAATTATAATGTTCTACAAATTTGTAGATTTTTATCAAATAAACATTTTTCCTAAACATTATTATATCATAAAATTAAGAGCAATTTAGTTCTTAAGGAAAAATGATAATTTTCAAATCATATCACAATTATCTCTCTCATGTCTCAGTTTATATAGTTTTTACAGTCACCTCTAAAAATGTAGTACCACTTTATGGTACATTAAAAAAATATTGCAAAAAGCTTATCATTTTTAGTATTGTTATTTATTATAATTACATATATTAAAAATAATCAAAAACTATTAAAATTTTTTAAAACTTCATAAAAAAATGAAAATAAAAAAATCCTAGAAACATAATGTTATAAAATATTTGAAATAATAATAATAATTACTATAATATGTACTCGTATACAGACTTCAATTCTTTTTAACAAAAAATTCCACTTCTTTTTATTTACAAATAATATACTAAAATAAAAAAAAAACTTTATTATATGTAGAATTCAAATTCTAATTCATACAATACTCAATAAAAAATTCTAAGTATTATTTGTTCAAAAACAAATAATAATAATAATAATAATAACAAAAAAAGGATAATAACGAAAATAATTTATGTAGAAGTTCTTTTGTTTTAATTTTTTTTTATATACCTATGTATTAATAATAAATAACAAAACAAAAAATTATCAGTTTATTGCAATATTTTTTTAATGTACCATAAAGTGGTACTATATTTTTAGAGGTAACTGTAAAAACTATATAAACTGAGACATGACTACATGAGAGAGATAATTGTGGTATTAATTGAAAAATTATCATTTTTCCTTAATAACTAAATTTCTATTAATTTTATGATATAATAATGTTTAGGAAAAATGTTTATTTGATAAAAATCTACAAATTTGTAGAACATTATAATTTGATATTTATAGTACCTACTTTGGGAGATTTCAGGGAAAATTCATACTCAGTTTTATGTTACTTAATATTAATCACGTTTTTTCTTTGATTTACGTTACTCATAGATATTTTATATATTCGGTGAAAATAAAGCTTAGATTCTTCTCTACATTTCATTAGAACATAATTTTTATGTAACTTTAGTTACAAATTAGTTATAAGTGATTAAAAACAATAAGTTGCCACATTAATTTGGTACGCCCAACACACACAAAATGAGCATTATGTCTTTGCACTTAAGTAATCGTTGGTATACCAAATAGGTATGTATGTATATTCAATTTAAGATTAAATCGAATTCTGATTATTAAAAATTAGATTAAATAGCAACTTTCACACATCGAAATTAAATTTATTAAAAGTGTAATTTAGGAAAGGACGAATAATCTGAAATGCACTCTATTAAATAGTCTCCAAATTCCTTAAAATATTCAATTATAACCACTGTTTAGATGACGTATCTCAAGTTCATTGTATTTATGTACATACATATATATTGTACGCGGAAAATGTGCTGTTTTCAGGTATTTCGAAATTATTGAAATTTTGCACACATGCACATTGTGAACAGAATAAATTTATTAAATTTTTTTAATTCAATAAACTTTCATTCAGTAGGTACAAAAAGTTCAACCGCAAAACAAATCGCGTTTTGTCTGTAGCCATTTTTTGAATGTTGCATGTACATATGATATACATATCTAGGTAGATACTCGCCTGCGCACATGCTAATTGATATTGTTATATATGTAGGCATATTATTTATCTACTTTTAATACCTATAGCTATTGTTATTCAAAATAATTTTTAGGATTAAATATAAATTCCGAACTTTATGGCAATTTGTGGAACGCTGTACATGACATATGTATTATTCGTTAAGACATCTTTTGTGGACAATTTATTTTGTTTTTCTTCGAATTTAACCCTTTCGCGCAGCGTCAGATTAGTCTACATTTAAGACATGATACGTTGATGTTGAATAATTCTGGATTCGTTTCAATATTTATGATGTAGCACACTCATCACACCATAACGGTGTAGTGAAGTGAATCAAAACAAAACCTCCGAGAGAGAGAGAGAGAGAGAGAGAGAGAGAGAATATCTATTCAAAGCTTTGAAGTAGACATTGCAAATGAAAATGTGTGATTGATTTAGTAAATTTTTGAACTTTTTTAATTTTGTATTTATTTAAGTAAAAAGTCAGTAAGTAAGAAACTCTAAATTGTTTATTTAATAAATACATCTAATTTATTTGTTTTAAATAGAAAAATCGAAGTGAAAAACTAAATACACCATTCATTCTTTACATTTTGTCTAATATGTATGTGAATTTGATAACAAATTACGTTTTGTTAATATAAAATACAGGAAAACAGGAAAAAGACCAATTTAATCATATTTTTCTCCAAAATAAATTTTTTAAAGTAAAATTAGCATTTTTCGTACCTAATCAGATGAAAGTACTACGATTACTTTGGCTTTACATGTGTCAGTAAAGACTTACTTTACGGCTTGAATAGTATTCTCTCGGAGGTTTTGAGTGAATCCATCTTATGTTGACAGGTGATGTTTTTGTATTTTCGATTAATAAAAAGATAAATTAGTTTAGTGGTGGTTGTGGTGCCGTAGTGTTTTTGGTGAATAAAACAAAATAATGTCAAAAAAAAAGTGACATTTTCGGTAAATTTACGGTGAAATGGTTAATTATTGAAACATCAAAATGGGACTTTAGCTACTGGTGCTTTATTTTGTGTTGATATCTTATTCTTTTGTTTTGTATTAAAAATGTCTTTTTATTCAATACATAATACTATCATTTTGTCTTTATATTCACCGAAATATCAAAACTTAATATCAATAAATACAACACGTACCACTATATCACGAAAATTTTATAAATTGACTTTATTAATCCACCACAACTCAATCTTATGTGCCATCTAAGTGAGTTGAATTTGTTTTATTTATTTATTTTTTATCTGCAAAACAATGTCGAAGAAAAATTTCAAAGGCCGATTAAATATGGAATGGATTATCCTTTATATCGATAAGTATTTACATACATATGTATGTGTAACCAAAGAATTAACACAATTACATATTTTTATGTCTCATTATTTAAGAAACTTGCCTTTTTTTGTGAACAGTACATATTATGTAGGTACCATGAAATGAAAATTTTACCGTGAACACAATTTTACCGAATATAGGAAGAAGATAAATTCTTTAAAACGGACAAAACCAAATTTTATCGCAACTCTGACTTTTTTTTATAGGTATGTACATATTTTACTACGCGCATTAATTTTGAGGTTATTTTCTTTTCTTCGAAAGCTTAGTGACCAGATTCTTGTTATTCAACATTTTTTTCTTTAGTAGGTACCTAAATCCTTTAAAGAATATTCTGTAAAAATTTGAATTTTCTTGTCTCTCGCTCAACTTTTTATTCTCATGTCCTGTCTCCTGAGGTCTAATTCTATTTTAAAATGAAAAAAAAAAAAAATTTTGACAAATAAAAAGCTGCATAATATTCAAACAGAATTGGGCCTCTAGTAAAGTAGTGAGAATTTTTTCATTTAAAAATCAAAAATTGTAAAAAATGAGAAGAACCCTAAGGTATAAATTTCAAGTAAATCGGATCACAGCATCCAAAGATGTTCGACTTCAATGTCGATTTTGTTTAGGTACCTATTATGATATATACATATGTACACTAATTTACCGACGGCTTTTTCTGAAAAATTTTGAATTTTATTTCTGCTATTATAATTGTAATAATTTACTACAATTATATATAATATATTATAATCATCGTAACAAAATTAATTATCTAATTATTTTTCACAAGTATTTAATACACAAAATCTTGCAACAAAACCAAAATTTTATATTAACTGTTTTTTAACTAACCAAATTATAAATGAAAATACAAATGTTAGTATTCAGGTACATACCAAATTTTAAACACATTTGAAAACAAAACAAAAGCTTAAAAGAAATAATTGCCGTTTTTAAATTTAATTGAATTTTATTAACTCTCTAAAGCTAGCTTCAAGAATTATACGACAAATAATTAAATAATTAAATTTTCAAAAATTATTATACTTAGACTGCTGATATAAAATTAGATTATTTCGTATTTTTGATAAGACGTTTTTTTTGTGAGGGAGAAGAATATGTTGGAAATTTTTTTCTTTATTTGTGTAAATATGTATAAAAAATATGGCTAGAGTAAGTGTGTATATAGGGATAACATGGTGATTTTGTTTTGTATATATGTAGGTAAGTATACAATAAAACACATCCAAAGTCAAAAATATATCTACTTGTATGATTTTTTATCTACCGGCATGTAAGAAATCTGTTATACACTTATACGAAATGGAATTGGAGTTGCCATTTTAATGTCAGATATAATGTGGTTTTAAATTATGTATATAATGTAATTATAAAAGAAAAAATACTTAACTTTTCTGCAGATTTCTCAGAATAAGTTAAGAATTAAGTAAATAAAAATATTAGTTACGTATTGTATTGTAGTATAGAATTTACAAAACGATTTTTTTTGCGCATGTTCTGCTGGTCCCGATACACTACACTTTATTTGCCTTCTTATACTATTACTTATAAATTACAATGGCATAACTATATTTTGACTATCTACCCTTGCATTAGCACATTACACATTACACATTTACACATTAGTGTAAAAAACATTATAATACTATACTATAAAACAATGGTAACACTATTGCGATATTATTTTTTTACGATTCAGTCCAAATAACAGTTGGTAAATGGTAATTACAATATAACCGACTGAAGCAGATTCAACTCACCTTTTTTTTCAGATTGCTTAAAATAAACGTAACCGAGAGTAAAAATCATATTCGTACATGGAAATATAATTACGAAAGTATTATTGCAAAACCTCAGAAATTCAAGATATTTCTCGAATAAATAAACTGTGAAATCGAAATAATTTTCGTTGTAGGTATAAGTAATTTATAGAAAATGACCACAAAACTTCGGCGTCCTCTAGCGGCTAAACGGCTGAGATTATCTTCCCCTCACTCGTTTGATTTTCGCTTGTCATGGCAGGGTCTACTTGTGATTTGGTTAGAAGAGAATATTATGTTATTACTTTTTGTTTGCTTTTTTTTTTCTTCATATAATCAATGGACGATTCACCACTTTTCGACAGCAATAAGAAAGACAAATAAAGTGACTAGATAGAAGTGTCGCCCGGATACTCTCCTAATTATTCTGAATAGATATGAAATAACTGCACTTCCTCTTTTTTGCTAGGTACCTATATTTCTTTTAATTTGAAAAAATTCTTTGAAATTATTTCTTTTATTAAAAGATTCATTATTGTTTAAATTTTAGGTATGCACCTATACATATTTAATAAATTAAATTTTAAAAGCCGTCTCAAAACATAATTTGCATGGCAAACTCAAACTATATTAACTAGGTATATATATGTTATATGTATGTACATACATATCTAATATAGCAGCAAAGAGCTTATATATGGTCTAATGGATAGTACATAGTTGTTTTGCTGGTGTTTTTTAATGTTTTTTTTTTTCAAACACCAACACAATCTAAAAATTAAAAATTATTCCCATTATTTCTGTGATGTGGCAATTCTGTTTGGAAAAAAATGTGAAAAATAAAAATTGAAATTGAATAAAGTAAAAGTGAGATACATATATATGTATGTATATACCCATTTAACTCTTCACTGCCATACTAAAGTAAATAAGGTATAGTGTATGTAGATATACTATATATGTAAGTATATATATATAAAAATTTATAAAAAAAATGGCGTTTGTGTGTGTTTGTTGTGTTTGATTTTTTAAAATATTTGCCTTTCTCTAAATATTGATCTTATAAGAATATAAAAACCATTTTGTTTGTTTGAAACTTTGGGACGACAAATATAGATTTTGTATATGTAGATACTTTACATGAGAATGTACTTCAGTCGTGAAAAATAAAATTCCCCTTTTAATTTCAAAAATCATTGTTGATAGAGAAAATTTTTTTATAGGTACTTTATCAGTTTTAGATATTCCTAAAAAACGAATGCATACTTATACAATTGTACAATATATATTG
Organism: Bombylius discolor; assembly: GCA_939192795.1. NCBI lineage: Eukaryota > Metazoa > Arthropoda > Insecta > Diptera > Bombyliidae > Bombylius > Bombylius discolor. The sequence continues at coordinate 18,414,981 of OW584240.1, read as the reverse complement.
TGTATGTGTACGTACATACATATTATACGTTAATATGTATATATATTTAGGCATGCACCTATCCATGATTTCAGGTTTTTATTGGAATTATTTGTTGTTTTTTAATATACATACATATAGTAGAGATATATAGTATATATAGTTATATATAATTCGTACGTACGTACGTATGTATTTAATATTCATGCGTGTGACGTGTCTATATATATATAAATTTTTGTATGTATTCAGGTATATATTTATATACAATATACTCCACAAAATAAAAATGAAAATTAAAAAACTGGCTGCCTGCTCAGTGATGAAATCTGTTGACTGTTTTATCTTCCATTCAAGAAATTATGTTCAGTCACGGAAAGTCTATTGTTTTTCCTAAGCAATTCTATACCATAAATTGTCAATTTGTTAAGAAATTGTAGTGTGAATTGTGATTGTGAATTAAATATACTTGCATGCATGTGTGTTTGTGTTGTTTTATATTTTTTTGACATTTATATATATAGTTTGAATCTATGATAGTGTGTGCGTGTACATACATGTTAAGTAGAATAGGGTGGTATGATGAAAAGCAATGCATAACCTAAAAGACGAATTTGACAGCTAAAATGACGTTCCCGTCGACAATTTAACTTTGAAATTTAAAAATATTTTGACTGTTACAATGATAACCGTTACAAAATTATGTCAAAAATGTGTTGTCGAATTTGTCAAATAATAATTATATTGCCATAATTATTATTTATTTGTACATAAAATGAATAATTAAATAAATCAGTTATCAGTTAATCACCAAACAAAAATATAATTAGAACACATGAGTCAACTCTTATCGAGAACATCGATGACTGTTGAAGTTAAATGTAGGATTTTCTACAAGAAACGATTTGCAGTGTACATTCATGAAATGTGCTACGACAACTAGTCCCACTTTTTCGACGGTGACGTTAAAATTCCACATTTCCACTAAATAAAAACAATGAAAAACGAAAAAAAATTCTGCCATAAAGCCTTTCAGCATTCCTTACCTTCCTATTCTATCATATTTGCCATGTGCGTGTATTTTGTATGGCTCTTTCATTCCACTATTTTTTAATTTTTCTCACATTGGAAATCTCGATTTCGAATAGTATTGTAAAATGTATTGTAAGACTGTTTATAAGTGCAATGTTAAGTTGTATCATTGGATTTTGTGATGTAGTAAATAGTAATTATAGGCCCATGATGGGATTTTCTTCGCTATCGCTACTTTTTTTTTTTTTTTTTTTTTTTTTGATTACGTTTATTTAAAATAATTGATTATTAATGAGATCGAAATAAAGTTTATTTGCTTAAAACGATATTTTTTGCGGACAAAGGACAAAGTAGTCTGTATGTATTGAATAATTGAACATTTATACTAAATACTAATTGTTTTTATTTGACTCGAATACTTAAAAAAAAAGTGAATTGAAAAATGTCAGTTTAGTAGTAGGTAACTACTACCTACATAATTTTTATATTTTTTTCTCTTACGAATTTTTTATCCAAGAAATTTTCTGTAAATATAAAAAGTTACCTAGGTACTATGTATTTTCTTTGTTTATGTTTATCGCTGTTTTTTATTATGTAGTACTGTTTTTTTTTTTTTGGCATTATAAAGTATGAGTCGGCGTTGTAGAATGCACTCATATTTTAGAAGTGTATAGTTTTATTTTATTTTATTAGTATTTATTATTTAGTTTCGTTTACATGTTCACTAATTTTTTAATATACTTTTTGTTGTATTTTCTGTTTTAAAAGAAATATAAAAAAAAATAAACCGGTATTTTTAAATCAAAACATTTAAAAAAGAAGCTATTGGTTAGTTTGTTTTCTTTATAAAACAAAAAAATGTTAAGATAAATGACATACAGTGCTGTTCAAAATTTTATGTGCATAGTAAAATTTATGTGGTATCATATCCTTGAAGGTAGATTAGAGTTTTCCACAGTTTAATAACAAAAAAAACGTCAAAAAATGCCTCAAGGCAATAAAAAAAACGATCATTCAATGCATAAAATTGTTTGTTCAACAGTTGTTCTTTTTTACACAAAATTCAAATTCAGTTTCATTAATTCATGTTTTTTAATCTTTACTACTGTTTATATAGTATGGACGGTCGATTTCAAAAATTCAAACTTGCCACAAGATTGACTTCTTAAAGAATTCATTAGTTCAATCTTGCAAATGAAAGACTTCATAAGATAAAGTTTTCAGTGAAATCTTGCGCCAGTCCTAGAAGCATTTTGAACTACCTACTTGTACCGGAAATTTTGAAAAAGACGAAAAAGTGTATCACCATGTGATTGTTGTTCGTTTACAATTTTTGATATTTAGCAAGTAATTCTTTAATAGAATTTATTTTTCTTATCCATCATCACTTTTCCTGTCAAAATTTGAAAAATAGCGAAAAGACTTGAAAAATGCAAGTTCCACTCAGAATAAATACTTTATTTCTTAATTAAATTTATAATTTGGGTTACTAAGAACATAAAACTGTACATTTTGTAAACTATTCTATATGAACTTTTCTTTGTTAGTAAGAGCACTTCACGTGAAATTTTTTTAAAATGTTCAAATCAATCTCGCCAAGTTGAACAAGCACAGTCGTACTTGAGGTATCATCTTTTGTGGAAGCAACTTAGAATACTTCTCATCTGACACCTTCATATTGTTGTCATATGGAGTTTCACAGAAACGTATGAAACTTCTTTTTATTTAGAGAACTGTACAAACCGAACTAAACTTTCAAATTTAACGTTTCTATTTTTTTCAATTCATATGCCACTTTGACATTTATGCTAGTACCATCGCGATAGTGTATCATCTGCTATACTAGGTTTATAAATCGAAGTCAGTACAGGCAACATAGGCATACTGTTCTATATTCTTTTACATTGCGTTTGTATAAATCTGTCTCTTGTGTGGGGTGATCACATCTGAATTTCAGTTTATAATTTATCAAAAACATTTATATTTTAAGTTATCAGAAACTAATCGGGTACTGCCTCCGTAAACACAATACTGACTTCGATTTATAAACCAAGTATAGTATTAGCATAATGTCAACTGCTATTGAAAATTCTGATTTTACTATTTGCTACTACATACTAACAAATTCATAATGGCGTGACTAACATTCATAATGTTTGAAGAATATTATTATAATAAACAAAGACAAAAATGAAGGTGACGCCACGCTACTTGAAAAAAGAGGTAAAATTATATTCTTTCTCACTTTTCCCCGGGGTATAATATAAGCAAATAACCTATTGGTATCGGGTATCGGTATCGACCCAAAAGTATCGATACCGGTAAAAGTATCGGAGAGAGAGTATCGAGTACTTGGTATCGTGGTATCGGATGAAAAGTATCGATACCTCGATAGTATCGTTGGTATCGTGACGTCCCTAATGGCGTCAAATGATAAAAAGACTAAAGTTGAAGAAAACGTGAGCCCGTGTTGACGATAGAGATTTTTAGTTAATACATTTTAAAATGTATTATGTTTAAACGAAAAGCAATTATTTTTTTATTGACTAATAGAAGTTAAGAAGCTAGGAAATTTGAATTATCTGATAGTAAAAAGCAATAATGTCACTAGCAGATAATGTACTAGCAAGTAGCGCGATAGTACTAGCATAAATGTCAACAAGGCAATGATATTTCAAGTCTTAATTTTGTTATTTTAACACTGATTGACATTAACAGCATTTGTTTGATAATGACAGAAAATATTGTGAATATCCATTCGATTGCAATTGAATTACGTAATAAATAGAGCCCATAGTATCAAGGCATCTGACAGATGACATATAATACATACTTAGACCACCAATATTGAAGTCAGTCAACCAACGATCTAAGAAACAAAAGATTCTTAAGTCGTTGAAGTCAGCATAAGATACTCTATAGATTTTCTTTGAAAACTAAAAAAAATGTTCATACATATATAGCCAAACTCAACTAAATAGAAAGTCCTGGGGCCTTACCATGAGAATCGATTTCGTTCGTAACACAGGCATTTCTACGTCATATCTACCATCACTTACGAAGTCGTTAAAATTAACGAACGAACACCTCACCATAAGGAACGATAACGAAAAATAAATGCTATTTTCGTAATTTTTACGTCTACTCATTTGACAGCGTTTTGTTTATATGGCAGTTTGGTATTTGGTAGTTTGGCTTGGTATATTATTCAAGTGATTTTTTCATAGTTATAATAAAAAATTAAAAAACAATGTAAGTAAAATTTTATTTAAATGTTTGCATATACATACATACATATGTATCTATGTGTTTATAATAACTTAAAGGAACAAATTGAAAACAAACAAAACATAATTGAAATTTGGAACAAAAATGGATCTTGGAAATTGAAACCGTTATCATTTCTCATAGTAGCATTTTCGTTTTCGCTCGTAACTTCACTATCGTGAATTAACTAACGAAATCGATTCTCATGGTAAGGCCATGTAAAATAGTAAAATTTTATCTTGGTTTTTCAAACCTTTAGAGTATTTCGATCATTTTAAAATTTTGTATAAGAAATTGTTGTTATTGTCTTCAAATATCAGTCATAAAATAATATTTACCTCCTGCCCCTCATATCCGTTACCCAGCAGTAAAGACTTTTTCTTCGTGCACCTAATTATAAATAACTTATTGAAATACCATTTTTTTCCCAACATTTTAACAATTTTTGGCAGAATTGGTTCAAATTAGGTACATTAATAAGGCACTCGTAATGTATTTGAAATTTTTTTAAAATTTCACAGAGTATAAGGTTCGATAATTATAGTGAAGAAGTAAAACTGAAAAAATTATTCAAAGACAAATGGTATTGGAAAATATCGTGAACAGTATTAGCAAATCAAAAAAATACAAAGAAATAGGAGTCCAAGAATTATTACGGACAAAATCAATCATTCTATAATAAAAAAGAGGTATAGAATTACCTAGATTTAAATACGTTCAATATATAAATCCCAATAAATATCAGGGGTAAGCAAAAATTTTGTAGAAAAGAAGTCAGACTGGTGGACACCTATACTTATTTATACTTATTTAAAACGGTCGACTTCTATCTAGCGGATTTAACTACTATCGTGATATTTGTGCAAATTTTTTATACGTGATGTATTTCTCTGAAAATAACATCATAATGCTTGCATATAAGATGCAGTACTAGATTCTAACAATCTATCTACATGTTTCTATCATAAAAACAATACATACAATGGATTCCTCTAATTTAAAATTATAGTTATTTGTTTTAATTGTCATTCAAACGTAAATAATTAAGCTGTATAAGAATTTACTGATAGAATATTTTCCGTATCTAAAAGTCTTGAATAAAAAAACTATTTAAATATTTTTGAAAATTTTTCATACATACACACATAAATAATTTTAATATTTTCGTTTATTTTTCTTTCAGATCAAATAAGGTTGTATTATAGAAAAAAAAAAAAAAAAAAAATCCAAGAATTAGTCAAAAATTTGATTTATTAATTTCACATAATTTGAAAATTAACACAAATAATACTCAGAATTGTAAAGTGAATGAAATACAAGTACAGCGGATATAGAGTTATTTAGAAATTATTGAAAAGATTCAAAATTTCTAACAGAATGTCAAAATATTGATTTAATTCTTGCAAGAAAAATGTAATAATAGTATTAATAGTATTAAGTACATTAAATGAAATTAAAGTCATTTATTTCAATTCAAGACGACCGCTAAATTGTTTGAAAACAACATTAAAAAGCGGATGTAACGTTTGATAAAACATACGAAGAACGAAGTCCATTTTTAGCACTGGAGAAATCACAGAGTCCAGCGCAGGTGGCAGCGCCTTCGGCGGTGCCTCTGCAAATTTCACAAGAGCAATTACAACAGCTCCAGCAAATTCAGCAATTACAACAAGCACAATTTGCTGCTATTCAAGTTAAGCAAGAATTTCCTAATCAAAATCAATTGAGTAATGCAGGTTCAATGACTGCAGAACTTAAAACTCAAATGGTTGAGCATAATCAGGGACAAGTGCAACAAATGCAAATTATAGAAGGATCACCATCAAGCCCACATCATGCTCCCAACAGTACAGCTATGGCAAATCAGCAAGCGCCGCATTCAACCACTACCATTAGCACTATGTCTCCTCTTCAACTTCCCACTGGTCAAGTTCCTGCAGATTGGAGCCATGGTCGATTGCAGGTTTTACAGCCTTCTCTTTCTAATCAAGGCTATTTGCAACATCTGTATTCTCCAGTTTTAATGTCAGGAAATTTATTGCATTCAGGTTTAGGACAGCAGCCTATTCAAGTTATTGCGTCTGGAAAAGCATTTCAAGGAGGCCAATTGACTCCACAGATGCTAACAGCTACTGCTCAAAGTAAACCAATGTTAAGCGGCACAACTGGTAGTTTTAGCGGCGCATATACTTTGCCTACTATACCATCCAGCCAATCGCAAACACTTCTTTTTAGTCCCGTGAGTGTTATAAGTTCTCAACCTCAACAGCAACAACAGAATTTACTACCAGCTATGGCTGCTCCGTCAAATAAAAATCCTCAGTCAGAAGTTCAGAAAAGTTTGCAAGGGCAAAAAGTACTTCAAAAAGTTTCTTCAACAACTTCTGTGCAAAATTCACAAAATATGAACGGCGCATCAACAGCAAATTCACAATCCGCACAGCAGTGCGTACAAGTGTCTCAAGCAATGCCAACAGCACAAATTATAAGCCCATTACAGCAAGCAGGATCACAACCAATGCAAATAACAGCTCCTTGGCTTCAAAGTGTTCCACAATTTTGGACAAATGGAATTCAACCACAAACTCTTTTAGCTCCCAATCCAATTATAATCAGGGGCACCCAGCCTGATGGAACTCAAGGAATGTTTATTCCTCAAGCAACATCACATCAGCAAGTTCAATCTCAGCAGCAAAATCGTAATAAATTATATAACAAATATGAAACTATTATTTAATTAAATAAGTTGTGAAAGTATTGTAAAAGTATTTAAGCTTATATTTATGTTTTAGAAACCCTAACATTGCCAACAACTGCTTTACCTCAAGTATCTACTGCAACTGCTATTGCTTCTAAATCTCGATCTCAAGTAGAAACTCTTGCACCGAAACAGCAGATTAGAGGACCGCCAATACTTCCACAGAATGGACCACCAATTCGTCCAGCGAGTTCGGTGTCAACACAAACTGCACAAAATCAGAATCTGATTAATCAAAAGCAAAACAAATTGAGAAATAAACAGCAAGCAGTTCGTCCAGCATTACCAACAATAAAAACGGATGCATCGAATCAAACAAAATCTGGAATGTCTCAAATTCAACAGCAGCAGCAACAGGCGATGCAGCAGGTTGTAACGTCTGCGGGAAATAAGTAAATGTGCTTCATTGAATTATTAGTTTGACAGAATTATTCTAATTTATTTTATTTTGTTTAGAATGGTTGTTATGAGTACTGGAACTCCAGTTAATATACAAGCAGGACAAATAGCTCAACAAAATCAAAGCCAAAATGATAAGCAATTTCATATCCAACAGATAAAACAACAACAACAAACGCTTATCCACCAGGTATGTGACTAAAGAAATTAAATTTTTACAGTTTCATAAATAATTGTATTTTTACAATTTTTACAGCAACAGTTACTGATGCAACAAACGCCAAATCAACAATTAATACCCCATCATCAAATAACTCAGCAATTTCAATTACAACAACATCAACCACAAGCTCAACAGCAGCTTAATCATCAAGCAACACAACAAGGAACTCAACAAACACAATTTATAACCCAGCAACAGCAGCAGCAGCAAATACAAAATCAATTAATGCAACAGCAGCAACATCAGCAACCACAACAACACCAATTGCAACAACAACAACAACAGCAACAACAGTTGCAACAATCACACCATCAACAGCAACACCAACACCACCACCACCACCACCAACAACAACAACAACAACAACAACAACAACAACAACAGCAACAACAACAACAACAACAGCAACAACAACAACAGCAACAGCAACAACAACGAGATATTCAAGGGCAGCAACAGCAGGGTAATTTTATACACCAAATAGTTGTTCAGCAACAACCTACTTCTCAAGTTCAAACAATACCAATTTCTGTGGCTTCTAATACACCTAATTTGCAAAGCATTGCCCTCCAATCTAAACATCAAGTGAATTTAAGCCAGTCTCTCGATAGACAAGCTGTAGTTTCAATCGCATCACCTCATAATCAACAAACTGTTAATCAAGTTAATTCACCTCTTTCACAATCTTCAAGCAATTTAAATAATTCTGATGGTGGTACCCATTTAACATTAACAAATTCAATTTCGTCAACAACGTCAATTGGCTTACAATCTCCACCAAATCCAATATTAGCTATGACTGCATTAACAACATCAACATTATCACAGTCTTCAAGTACTGTTTCAACGTCTTCTAATGCAAAACCTGCAGAAATAAAGCAATCAATTTCAGTTGAAAATATATTAAATGGAACAGACAAAAAACATCTAAATACGATGGAGGTTAAAAGTTCCAGCGTAAATTCAGCTCAAATATCACAGACTATAATAAATAGTAATGCAAATAATAGAGGAAATGGTCCTACATCGAAAGGTAGTGAAAATAATGTTCCAGATTCAAATAAAACATCAAATCATATTACGGACAATGTAGCAGGTATTTCACATTTTTATAAAAATTTGGTTCATTTTATTTATTGCCTTATTTTATAAAATTACAGAGAATAAAACTTTGCATACAAATGCAAATGAAGATAAAAAGACTGAACAAGATCATTTGAAATCACAAATGGATGAAAGTTGTATTAAGGCGTTAGTTACGTCGTCTAATTTACAAAAATCGTCGAATAGTAACGCTAAAACTGAAAAAGATTTACCTAAAGCTATGATAAAACCAAATGTATTAACACATGTAATTGAAGGCTTTGTCATTCAGGAAGCGAATGAACCATTTGCAGTAACTCGACAACGTTATTCGGAAAAGGAGGCGCTTGGAGAGCCACCAAGTAAGATTGCTATTGATTTATTTACAATATTTTGTGTCATTTGGCAAACAGGTTCTATTAAGATTTTAAAATATTGATGAAGTACTACTTTTTTTATTCAGTGTGTCAGAAAAGTCGTATTGCAAATACAGTGTGTTCTGCATAAGATGTCCAATCAAGGCCTTAACCACTCTTCTGTCCCCCTCTCGATAGAAGTTACAATTCGCCAAATTCCATTTTTTTGTCATTTTTAATCTCATTTTTTGGAAAGAACGCATTTTTCTCAAAAACTGTTCGATATTAAACACCCTTTCTAATTTCGCAAAATAAAAGCTCATTCGATTCAACGTCGATCACTTATGATCAATTTTTGAGAGAAACATGCATATTTACAGGATTGAACATTTATTAACTTCTAAAATAGACAAGATAGAGACTTAACGTAAAAGCGAATTTCTATCAAACTAATTTCTTTTTCTAAATATAATTTAAAAAAATGGCATGTAAACGTATTTTTTTGAAAAATTTGGATTTTTTTAAAGAAAATAAGGTAGAAATTGACAAAATTTCAAATTTAAGTCTTATAACTTCTGAACGGGAAGAGGTGTAGGTATAAATAAGCACTGATTGAAAAGGCCAGAAGATTTTCGTTATGTTTTTTTTATGATCATGGGATGACTATAGAGTTGGCCGTGTAGAAGTTACAGGGTGATTTATAAAAAAAAAAGTGGTCAGAGGTTGAGATTTACCCTCTCCCACCGCCATTTAATTATTTGTTCGTCTCCAAGAGAGCTGTCTGTTGGTTTCCGGTTGGACATCTTATGCATAATGGAAAATCCATTTTTAAAATTTTTCAATAATATTTTATTCTTTATTTTTTTTTTCATAATGTACAGTGTTTCAGCATGAAAAGATAGTACACATTTTCGATTTTTATTTTTTTGTAATTTGGAAAAAAAATGTTGCTGAGACATCTAATTTTAAAAAACAATTGTGACACTATCAGAAAATCGAGCAAATATGTCAAAACACTAACTATAAAAATGAATTTTAAATTTTCTTTCTTCATTTTCGGATCATTAATTTAATTTTATATGACATTTTCGTCAAGAACTAGTTTTAAAATTTGAATATCTCCAGACTCTGACCCCATTGATTTAAATTTCTGTAAGGTATTCTTAACATCATTTCTTGATATTCTGCATCGCTTGTATCTGGAGCATACGGCCTATTTTTTGCAAAACGCCTTTTGACATGAATGATGAAACTGGTCCTTACAACAGAGCACAATTTATGGGACGCAAAAAACAAAAAAGGCCTTTTACAGTGCTTACACCAATTTTAAGATTACAAATGTGGACGTATTTATATAATAAGCTTAACCCGAAAAATACAACCTCACAGCAGCAGCAACAGCGAAAGTGGTTAGCAAACACGCTAATCAGCACATTGCGTTTAGTAGCAACAGCAACAGTATTTTTTGAATGAAGTTTCAAAAATACTGCCGCTGCCGTCTCTTGCTACATTATAAAAATAGTTTTTGGTTTTTTATTCCTCAATTTGGTAACATTGTCTATAAACTTAAATATTGTTTTAACGTTAAACTGAAAAAATTCAAGTGAAACATTTTACAATAAAAAATAAAATAAAATCGAAGGGAAAATAATAAATGAGATTCAAAATTACCCATTTTTGTATAATAAAACATTTTCTGCATATAAAAATGGTATGAAAAAAGAGAAAGCATAGATTAAATTTGTTCAGGATCATTGCTAATTATTTTTTTAAATAAACCTAAAAATAAATCATGATTTTTTATTTCCTCAACTGTGTATATTTCTTTCGTCCAAAAACGTCTTTTCCTTGTTCTCGTTGCTAATCTAAAAAGTCGATGCAGGCTAGATAGACCATAATTAAATCAATCAAAATTTTGAAAAAACTTTATTTCACAATTATTTTAATAAAATCAATTAATGAAAACAAACAAAACTTTAAAATAACCAACACTTGTTAAATGACAACTAGAAGTGACAGCTGTTAAAAAAAATTTTCAAATATTCGAAAAAATTCAAAAAATGCTGTTGCTGCGAGGTTTTATTTGCTAAAGCAGCATTTGCAAAGCTGTTGCGTTGCATAGCATGCTAAAGTATAGTACTGTGCTCACACGGAATACAGTTTCCTATTTTTACTATTTATTTCTACACGGAAAAATGTTGTGTAGAATATGTAGAAATTAAATCAAAAAGCATCCACAAATAATGAAGCTGTTGTCACCTTTTTTTCACTTGTATTTTAGAGATGGCACTGACGATCAGGTCTCCACTAATTTTCCGTTACTATGAAACAAAATAAATGTACGGACATTTATTCCGTGTGGTAAATTTGACAGTTGTTGTCAACAACAAATTTAAAAAGTTCAAAATAACAGCTTTTTGATTTAAAATTTTTCATATTCTACACAAAATTTTTCCATGTAGAAATAAATAGTAAAAATAGGAAACTGAATTCAGGTCGATCTGAGTACTATGCTTTAAATGGGAAATATAATTCCGTGTGAGCACAGTACTGTACTTAAGTTTGGAAAGAAAATTCCTTTTGAAATTTAATGTTGGCGTTACATTTTTAACGGTTCATTTTTTAATTTTTTCTGTTTATTGCTCCTGGTATTCTTTATCAAACCATTCATTTATTTTATTCTTTCTTTTTTCCCTATTGCTCTCTCAGTTACCTCAATTACTTGGTTCTTACATAAGGTCCAGGATTTGTCAATATCGTTGTTCCTATCTTGTAAGAAAGGTTCATTTTATTCTTTATGACGTCCTGGTATTTTTTGTATATTTATTCGTCCTTAATTGTTGCTACATCGCATTTTCTTGAACGATCGTCTTTTGCAGTTTTAACAACAGATGAGTTTTCTTAAACTCATTACACAAATTCTAATTATTAACATTTATACATATATATAACATAGTATATAAGTATGTATATATTTTTTTTCTTTTTAAAGAAAAACGTATTGCTTTGGAAGAGACAACAAATAAAGATGTTTCTAGTGATACAATGGCTTGTGAACAATGTGGAAAACAAGAAGCAAAATCGAAATTGAAGAAAAAACGATATTGTTCTTTGGCATGTGCTAGAGCACCAAAAATATCTTCTAATGATCAGATCTCAGATACTGGATTGAGTAATGCAGTAGAAGATCATTCAATGAATAAAACCAATGAGCTATCCAATAATTTACAAACAAATGATGAAAGCTCTCACCAGTCTCAAGAAATGACATTAAAAGCAGCTCATACCAGTACTCAAGAAGATATACCACTTATGGTTGAATGGACAGTTTCTGATGTTTGTGAATTTATTAAAAATTTACCAGGATGTAGTGATTATGCTGATGATTTTGCAATGCAAGAAATTGATGGACAAGCACTTTTATTACTAAAAGAAAATCATCTAGTGAATGCTATGGGTATGAAACTTGGTCCAGCATTAAAAATTGTAGCTAAAGTTGAATCTATGAAAGAAAATAGTGGTTTGGATAAAGAACAACAATAATTTATTATTTTACACCAATCTTAATTTAATTTTATTACTATTATTGCTACTTTTGTTACTGATAATTGTGTAATTGAGATAAAAAGCGAAGTTTTTGTTTTTCTATGTATAATATTTTGAAATTAAACATTTTTTAAGGTAATACTAGTTATTAAAATAAATTAGGAAAATTTGCTTCTAAAATACTGCCATGTAAATATCTTAGTATAGTTTATTTTATATTCTTATAGAGCACAATTCTCGAAATATTTCTATGGAATTAAATGCTATTTATAATACTAATGTAAGTTTTAAAATAAGTCGAAGAAAATATAGAATATAACCTTGAAATTTTAAGGTTATTTGCTTTATATACATTTGTTTGATTTTTCTTGGTTTTATTTAGGAGGAATTTTTCCTAAAAGATTTTTGAAAATATTTTTTCGAACTAGTGTACTTAATTTAGTAGTCAACGTTCTTTCACTTGATAAAAGTAATACAAAATAATACACTACTTCAAAATACAACTGCACACTTTATCGACAAATTATTGAGAGTAATTGAAATATTCATGCCTATACTGATAGTCGAATCTCTTGTTGTTGCTTCATCTTTTGTTTGGTACCATGGCAGAGGAGGTGTATCTTCCCTTTGATTGTGTGAAGGGAGTTTTCTCTCAGCACTTCTTAGCCATAGCTAGCACTCGCTGTATAGGACTGGCAAGCTGTGCAATCTTAAGGATGAAATGTCCAACTTACCACAAGCAACGCACCGACATCCTAATCAACACTACGCGAAAAGGCATTGCCAGAGTCACGGCATTTAATAACAGGGCACTGACCAATAAAGGATCATGCAGAGAAACTTGTATCCCCTTTACCGTCATTCACTATTTCTCCAACTGACCAGGACAAGATACCAGACAATAGGATTGTGAAAGCTTAGTAAGGAGCGATTTTTCGAAATTCGGGAGTTAAAAGGGTGTTCAAAATTTATGTGGAGAAAGATTATGAAATAGTCCTATTGATTTAAAATTCTCTAAACTATAAATAACTAAAAACGTATTTGGTATATTTTTGAAAATTAACCCATAGCAAGGTTAAATGTGTATGAAATAAACTATTGGAGGATCCCATTGATTTGTAAGAGGATCCAATTTCAAGGCGACAACTCAACTGGGCGTTTTGCTGAGCTGTTGCTTAAAATAGGGGATAGAAGTTACCCTACACTGGAAGGTGAGTTCACCTTCAGATTTGGGTAGAGTAGTTACATCCCTATAAGAGCAAACTCCTAGGAAATATCCTAATGCCAAATTTCTTTATGGTCAGGGCCGGATCTAATGATTTTGGCGCCCGGTGCACTTATAATTTTTGCCGCCCTTTGTTATGAAATTTCTTTTAAATATGTACATACATTCAAAGTTATTTGACATTAATCGATTATTTAAAAATAATTTTTTGATTTTGACTTTTTAATTATTTCAAAACTAAAAAAATTATTTACTTTGTTCCATTTGAAAAAAAAAAAGAAATAAAAAATATAAAATAAAATAATAATAATAATGTTTTGTGAGTATGCGAAGAAATTCGTTATAATTTTTTCATAATCAAGAACTAGAGATGCGATGGAGCAAATTTTTTACTTGCACCATTTCAACGCAAATTTCATTGTAAAAGAGAAGAAAAGTGAGAATGCGATGAAATTTGTTATAATTTTTTCATAATCAAGAACTAGAGATGCGGTGGTGCAAACTTTTAACCTGCACCATTTCAACTCAAGTTTCATCATAAAATTTAAAGAAAATGTGTGTGCGATAAGGAACGACACAAATTTTACCATATAAAATTTTGATAGCGTTGGAGCAAAAAGCTTTTCTGCTCCATGAGTTGAAATTGAAGCTGATGCCTATATACAGTCGCATTCTGTTTTGACGTTATTTCCTCTTAACACACAAAATAGTAACAATAAATGCAAGTATGTACATACATATGTAATATTTTTAAATGAATATTCGTGCATCGAATAAAAGGTACTTTTTAGAAATGTTATGCATATAAGAATCTAATATGAATATACATATTACATAATACATACATATGTATGTACATATGTACATATATTTAAATTAGTGAACTTTAAATAAGTGAGGAGTTATTTTCAGCGCCCCTAATTTTTAGCGCCCTGTTTATGGTTCTTAATATCTTGATATAGCGGACGTGCCACACCTTTCTGCGAGAATACGGATCTGAGCGAGGTATTTACAAACGGGTGGTCAGATATTAAAACAGGATTCTTTAAAAAACGAACGTATAGATATAATAATTTCATTATGGATATTTTGGAGATACATATACGGATATGAATAGTCGAATCTTTTACGATCGGATAGATGAGTACATTTATAGAAAGGATCTTACTACACGATGACGGCGGAGTACGATATGTAAATCAATGATAATATCGTCTAGGAAATAAGCAAATTGTGAGTAGCAAATATAGCGTATTTGCGATTGCTAATCAAGGTATATAGACAAATACAACGTATGTTCTTCTGGGCCTTGCTCTTTTCTCCAAGCATATGATGTCACTTGGTTGAAATATTCGAAAGCGATATATGTATTGGGTCGTCTCATAAGTAATGCGGGTTTTTTTACAAGGAGTTTGAAAGTCAAAAAAATATCTTTTTTTTTAAATTTTTAATCGAGAATGTATTTTCCTTCATTTTCTACAATATTTTTTCACCTTTCCTCCAATTTTTCTATTCCACTTGCATAAAAACTTCTTGGCTTTGTCTGGAAAAAGCTATCAAGCTCGTCTCTGAGCTTTTATAATTTAAAACTAATTTATTAACGTTTACATTCCAAAATATAACCTGGGTACTAATTGCACAAGTCGATCGATCAAGAAAAATCGGGTTTGGAATCGTTTTTTGTTTGCGCAACTCGATTTTTCTTTTTTTATCATCAGTTTTAAACGATTTGTCAAACGATAGTAAAATTGTGATCGAGAGTGTTTACATTATTGTGTATATTCAAGTTTTTCATAATGTAAGTATAAATGCTGTAAGCTATTTTTTAAATATTATATTCATATTATAATTTTACTAGCTGGCCCGGCAGACGTTGTTCTGCCCTTTCCTTTATGTGGCGCGATATAAACATTAATTATTTTGATTAATGATACATTATTTATTTTGTGTTTATCTTAACGCTAATTCATGTACAATATTTTTTGTTAGTCCATCAGGTGCATAAAGAAAAAGGTTTGGTAGTTTTCCAACACTTGAACACGCAACATATAATTGTCCGTGAGAAAAAAATGAATTTTCTAGATCCAATCCGCATATGGTGATTGTTTGTCCTTGCGACTTATTTATGGTTGTCGCAAATGCCAAATGTATTAGAAATTGTGAACGTTTGAACTAAATTGGTGCGTCAAATGGGTATCATTGGAATTAGTGGTAGTAAAACATTGTCTCCTCTGAACTTTCCGTTTAATATGGTTGCTTTAATGACATTTTCCATAATTTTTTTAATAACTAATCTCGTTCATTGCAAAGTCTAGGTGTACGCTTACGCTTTCATTTTTATCTACCACTGTGTCAATTGTATTTTAAAGTTGATTTCGTCAACATCGACATTTTTAGCAGCCAAAATTGCTCGTTCACTAAGCCATTGATGGTTACGATGATAAATACACTTTCTATTAATGCATTTTTTGAATCAACAATATTGCAGAAATTTTCTGGTAATTTAATAAAATTTGTATTTTTGTTGTAAGGTTATACATCTAATATAAAAATTTACTTCATTTCTATTTAATAATAAATTCCAT
Organism: Bombylius discolor; assembly: GCA_939192795.1. Classification (NCBI taxonomy): domain Eukaryota; kingdom Metazoa; phylum Arthropoda; class Insecta; order Diptera; family Bombyliidae; genus Bombylius; species Bombylius discolor. The sequence goes on along the minus strand of OW584240.1, from coordinate 18,398,528 downwards.
TTCGTCTTATTTGCTGAAAACGCATTTTTATTACTTAAAATTCTTGAAAACTTTAAATTTGGTTTCATTAAGTTATTCCATAATTTCATAAAATTCCATTTCCTCTTATTTGCTGATAATGCATTTTTATTATTTTAAATTTCTTACTTTTAGATTTCTCACGATTTTAACTGTTGCAATTTTTGCATATTTACGTCACGTTGCAAGACAACGTGAATATCAAATTTCGTTGCATTTTTAACTATTCTAAATTTTGAAAAAGCTAAGTACATTCATTCTAATTTTGATCTTGCAGTCGCGAAGTCTAATTTTTGGTTTTCTTTTCTCTTACAAATTTTGTTTGTTAAATTTAGTGAATTGAATAAATAAATGTAAAGTGAAAATAAAATTGTGTTTTATTGTTACCACTCACAACAAAATTAATGGTGTCAGGTGTGCGGGTCTAGTGAGTGGTTGTTTTAATAAAATCGAAAACAAACTATTTGTTTTATTTTATTTTCCATCGGTAAATATTTGGTGATCACTAAGAAAACAATCGCTGAGAAATTTGGAGAAAATTCAACCAACAAGCAGGCTGCAACAAGTATAATTTTTCTACTACTGCAGAGCTTTCATCTCTACATTTGATTTTATAGTTTCAACGTGGGACAACAAACCGTAAATAAATCAAAACATATATACTTATATAATTACACAACATATATATATATATAAACTTTACTAATTCTTTCAAAATTCCTAGCAAAACCTTTTTAAAAAAAAAAAATAATAATAAAGAAAAAAATAAAGAAAAAAAAAATTTTTTTATTGTATATTCTTTAAATTTTTACTACATATATATAGGTACATAATGTTTATAAATTGAATTTTTCACAGCTTTAAATTTCTGTAAATTCGAATTTATTATTTTAAATTTTAATTTCAACTTTACCATTATTGTGATAAAAAAAAATTGATCAAATAATAATATTTTCAATGAAATACTACACCTACTTAAAATACAAATTGTAACTTGACCAGTTATTTGTGCGGGTTGTAAGAAGGTTTACTAAATTTATTCGGTATTATTGTGGAAGTTTCCCTTGATAATATATGCTTAAACGTGTTTTTCTTTCCTGAATTGTGAACTAAATAAAATTAAATTTTTAAAACAAATTTTTATTCTTTCTTCTTCATAATCGAAATTTTACATTTTATGTCTAGTAGCGACAGTGAAGCTAGTGATATTACGTTAAATAATTCAATAATTACAACAGAAAATATGCCTCCAAAGTTTGATAAAGAATTTGCCTTAAAATTTATTCCCGAATTTAATGGAAATCGGAGTGATTTGCATCGTTTTATTAAATGTTGTGATACTATTGTTAGCGATATTAGCTCTGCCGACTCCTCAATGATAATCAATATAATCAAATGCAAACTATCAGGTGTCGCTTATAATATCGTAAAATACAAAACCATTGATACTTGGCCTGAGCTAAAGAAAATTTTACAGGAACAATTCCTTGAAAGAAGAACTCTAACTCAAATCAAAAAGCATCAAGTATATAGAGGTTTATTGTAGCCGTTAAATTCAAATTTTTGAATTTTCATGTCTGTATGTTTGCAAAAATAATATAAAAAGGGGAATAATTTTGCTTCGAATAAGCTCATGATATGATTGGCTGTATAAGATTTCAAGAGGAGAAATGTGAAAAGAAGAAGCATGTAAAGTAAATTTAAGAAATAAAAAATAATGAAAAACACGCCCATAATTATAATATTCATTATAAATGCTTTATTTGTTTTTGTATACCATATGATATTTTTAAATTTTGTTTTGATTCTTATTGTATACATTTTTGGATATTTATATTTTGTTTCGAAAAACAAAAATATAATAATACAACTGTGTACAATTATTGTTGATGATATTAATTATCACGTTTTTTTGTGATATGTGAGAAATGAAAAAATATTTTTAATTTTCATGTTTTTTAAAATATACTACTTCTTGTTCATTTTCATATTGCATTTTATAGTTCTTATTAAATAATGATAATTCATTCATTCGCATGATGATTTTTTTTTCTTTTTTGTCAAATTTCAAGATTTTTAGTTATTTGGTAACAATAAAATCTTTTTTATTTCACTTAAAATTTTTTTTTTAAATATTTTACAAATTTTATTTACATACGTAAAATAATTTGTATGGAAAATTTGTCATGTAACCCTGGGATTGGCTGATCTTATACAAATGTATACATTCGGACTTTGAGTCTTAATTTAAATATGATCCCTTCGAGCTAGGAAAACATGAAACTTTACCAATTCCTTCATTGGAAGGTCCTCACTATACATCCCAATTTTCAACGTCCTAGCTCAAAATTGGTAGAACAAAATATTTCTTTTTACCTATGCAAAAACACGAATTTGGTCGTGCGTATACAAATGTATACCATACATTTTATATGGAGATTTTGAAATTTTTTCTTCAAAAAACGATATCTCAGCATCCCGTGGACCAAAAACCGTAATTTTTTTACCCTAATATTTGTTGAAAAGTCCTTTTTAATCAACCCATGCGATTTTGTACTATTTTTACTTATCGAAATTTTCATACATATACAAATTCAAACATAATTAAGACTTCAATTTGACTTTGAAGGTCTGTATCTCAGCATCCTCTGAATCAAAAACTATTATTTTTGGATTAAAATATTCAATATGAAAATATTAGTTTTTTGTCCACGGGATGCTGAGATATCGTTTTTTGAAAAAAAAATTTCAAAATCTCCATATAAAATGTACATATGGTATACATTTGTATACGCACGACCAAATTCGTGTTTCTGCATTTAAGACTCAAAGTCCGAATGTATACATTTGTATACGATCAGCCAATCCCAGGGTTACATGACAAATTTTCCATACAAATTATTTTACATACATAAAATTTGTAAAATATTTTAAAAAAATTTAAAGTGAAACAAAAAAGATTTTATTGTTACCAAATAACATTTTTATGTCATGTATTTTGAAGCACAACCACAATAACATTTCATAAAACTTGCAACAATGATTTTCAATATTCATTCAATAGAAAATAAGTAGAAATTATACCTAACAGTGTAAACTCGATAATTTGAACTAATTTAAACTGACCTTGTTAAAATTTTAGAACAGTTGAAAAAATTGCACACAAAAACAAATTTACACTTTCAACACTACATATTTTAAACAAAAATACCAAATAGTGTTGTAATAAATTCATTTGTATTTTTGAAAAAATAATTACAAAATTGAATATGACGATTATAAAGTGAATTTTAAATCAGGTAATATGTACATATTTAACTTGTTTTTATTTCATTCTATTTCGAAAAGTATAAATCAGAAAAACCCCTTTACAAAATTACATAACATTATTAGCTAATTTTAGAAATTTAGGCGTTGAAAATAAAGAGGTTCAAATTACTGAGCTTATACTGTATCTATATTTAAGTAAAATTAAAGTAAAAAAAAAAAATTAAAAAAAAAAGAAAAAACATTATTTCAAAAAACATTTATACAATTATAATTCATATTGATCTTCTGTCTTTGTCTATCTTCAAATGATCGATATGCGTTTATAATTTGTATTATTCTTTTTGCGTATTTTCTTAATCCTTCCTACTTTTGTTATCTACTTCGAAAGTAAACCAAAGTCAGCTGATGTGCATTAGTGTATTCAAAAAAAAAAAAACAATAGAAATGAAATTTTTAAGAAAAATACAATTTAAAAAGAACTAGGGTAGAATACCCAGTAACGAGCACTCCGGCAGTAACGAGCCCTTGGCTTTATTTTATTTTATAACTAAGATATTTTTATAAAAATACAGGTGAATATTTGCTATATATGTACTTAGAAAAATATATTATCCTTGCAATGCGTGGATGGTTTATCATTACAAACTCTTATTTTAAATATAATTCTAATAAATATAAAGTGCTACTCAAAATGGCATTTTACTTAACATTTTCGTTAAGGAGATGAATATTACGTTTTCGTTAAGGAGATGAATATTTATTTCCTTTATATTTTACTAAAAAAAAGCGATAAATAGCTAATTTTTTTAAAATTACATTTTAAATTAGTTAAAACTTAATTTCTAGCACTTTATAACACTTTTATTATTAAAATATTTTATTTTTGGCACTGCTCGTTACTAGCTCTTTTCATGGGCTCGTTACTGGCGAAAAGGGGGCTCGTTACTGGTCTTCACGAATTTTGATTTTTTTCATAATTTTAATAATTTTACTGAAATAAAAACATATTTTTTGCGTTAAATTGCAAATCTAGACCCTTCAGAAAATTTATTTTACTCTTGGTTGGAATTATTTATCAAATACTTTAACCGTGGTATAAGGAAAAAGTCCAAAATTTTTTTTAAGGGTGCTCGTTACTGGGTATTTTCCCCTATTCATAATTAGTAAACAAAAACTATGGGGAAAATTAATTGTTGTATGAAAAAAACGCTTATAATATTAAATATTTTAGTTTTCTAAAAAAAATTTTCTAGGCGATCCTCAAATAATTTTTATTTTTCATATATGTAATTATTTTAAATAAATTGATAAAATATTTGAAAAAAAAAAAAAAACTAAACAAAAATAATTCATCATTACAAAAAAAAAAAACATTCATACAATTATAATTCATATTGATCTTCCGTCTTTGTCTTTCTTCAAATAATCGCTATGCATTTATAATTTTTATTATTCTTTTTCAACATTTATTCTTATAGTCTACTTCGAAAATAAACAAAACAGCTGATTTATAGTAGAAAATTCAAATAAAAACGGAAAATATTTAAATTGAGTTCGAATGTTTCAAAAGCTATATTTAAAAATTTTTCGAAGCAAAATATTTATGTATGTTTGCATGTTCTTGATTTTTGAAAGAGCTTGAGATTAATCCTCTATTGTATAAATTGATGCTTTTTGCTCAAATACAGACAGATCTCGTTAATTGTAAACAAGGTTTCAATGAAGACGTCAGGACCTTCGCAAACAGAATCGAAAGATTATTGGCTGATTTAAATGATGCTTGTGTTATATCTGAAGGTGAAGCGGCTGCTTCTATTGTGCAAAGCCTTAATAGTAAAACAGCTTTGAAAGCATTCGTAGATGGGCTACAAAACCCTATAAGACTAGTTATCAAAGCTAGCCGTTTTAGCAAATTATCTGAAGCTGTTGAGGCTGCGGTAGAAGAAGAAAAGTCTGTGCATAGGCCCAAAAATTCCACAAACTTCAATCGTCTTCAAAGTGCTCATTTTGTCACAAATCCGGTCACTCTGTTGCAAATTGTTTCTTAAAAACAAATTCTCCCCTTCCTAAATATGCCAACGCTGACATAAAAAAGGAGCCCTCCTCACCATCATACAATGTAAATGTAGTTATTTGTAGTTATTGCAAAAACAAAGGACATCATATTAAAGAATGCCGAAAAAGGTCATATAATGAAAACAAGAAAAAGGAACTTCTAAGCGCACAAAATTCGGGAAACGTGAACAGCTCGGATGCGACGGGGGGCGAAACCAGAGCTCAAAATTTAAAATAAATCATATACGATTTTCCCCCACCTCAAGTTCTAAATCAAGCAGAAATCATAATCTAGAAAGCTCTTTCACAAAATCTTCAAGTTTTGATTCAAATCCTATTACACCAAATTCTAAATTATCAAAACTATACGACACAATACAATTTTCTGACCCTGAAATACTAAATTCTAATTCTGAATACTTTCAAAACATTCCCGAAGAAATGAGCCTTATAACAAATTCTAATTCCTTACCACATTCTACAAATTCTTGCTCAAGCCATTACTTCGAGGATAATCCATTGCAAAATTCCACATATTCTCATTCAGTTCTAGATAATTTTATTGACTTTACTTCAATTCGGGCAGAATCCAAAAAAATATACAAAATTTTATTAGAAAACCAGCATAAACATGATTCAATTATATTATCTTCACCCTCAGTAACTGAAAAGCAAACGAACTTATTAGTAGACAGTGGTAGCGAAGTATGTGTAATTAAAATAAACGTGCTCGATGACGACCAAATTGTTTTTACCGGTTCAAAAGCAACCTTAAAAGGTATAGGTGAGGAAATTATCGAAACCTTGGGTACTACCTTTATAAAATTTGAATTTGGCCATAAAATATCTACATATAAATTTCATGTTGTTGCAAAAGATTTTCCAATTTCAAATGACGGTATTATAGGTTCTGATTTCTTACAAAAGTTTAAGGCTAAACTGGATTATGGATCGAAAATACCACGCATATACTTAAACAATGACGAATGTGAATTAAAACTAGTTCCTTCAATTAGTAAAATAACTATCCCTGCAAGAAGCGAAGTAATTACTTCTATAAAAACAGACTTTCAAAACGATACTATTTGTTTATCGAAAGAACTAGAAAATGGCCTCCTAATTTCTAACAGTATTTCATCACCTCAAAATAACTCTTGCTTCATTTCAATCATAAATCCTAATGAGCACGACTCAGAACTTGACATCGACAAAATTGAATTCCAAGATTTGTCAGAGTACCAAATTTGTCATATATTTTCTGACGATAATAGTGCTTTAAATTATGAGCGTATAAAAAGGGTCAAGGAACAAATAAAAACTGAACATATGACAGAACAACAACGCGAAGAGATTCTAAAATTATGTATAGACTACAGTGATCTTTTTTACTTGAAGGGAGACAAACTCACCTGTACTCAAGCTATAAAACACAATATTTCAACTCCCGGTGCTCAACCTATTTATAATAGACCATATCGCCTACCCGAATCTCAATAGAACGAAGTAAGCTCACAAGTGAAACAAATGCTCGAAGATAACATCATACAAGAATCAAAGAGTCCGTGGAACTTCCCTTTAATTGTCGTGCCAAAAAAGCCCGATAGTAATGGCAATAAGAGGTGGCGCATAGTCGTCGATTTTAGAAAACTTAACGACCTCACTACAGGAGATGCCTATCCACTTCCAAACATCACCGAAATCCTTGACCAACTAAACAGCTCCAAATTTTTCTCCACCCTTGATTTAGCAAACGGGTTCCACCAAATCGAGGTCAATCCATCAGATAGAGAAAAAACAGCCTTTTCCACCCCTTTAGGCCATTTCGAATATATTCGAATGCCTTTTGGACTAAAGGGTGCCCCTGCATCATTCCAAAGGTTAATGAACAACGTCTTGGCGGGGCTGCAGGGTGTGAAAATATTCGTTTATATGGATGATATTGTAATCTACGGTAAAACTTTAGAAGAACACAACAAAAAATTAAGAGAAGTTTTTGAGAGATTACGCGCTAATAACCTCAAACTACAACCAGAAAAATGTGAGTTTTTAAGGAAAGAGCTTCTTTATTTAGGGCACATAATAAGCGAAAAGGGAGTTAGTCCAGACCCTCAAAAGGTAGAGAGTGTAAAAAATTTTAGTATCCCACAAAATGCCAAAGAAATAAAAAGGTTTTTAGGCTTGGCTGGCTATTACCGACGGTTCATAAGAGACTTTGCCAAAATCTCTAAACCACTTACCAATTTATTAAAGAAAAACGTAAAATTTGATTGGACACCGCAATGTACTGATGCCTTTAATAGACTGAAAGAAGCTCTAATTTCTCCTCCACTTTTACAATATCCTGACTTCAGTAAAGAGTTCATATTAACAACTGATGCCAGCGGAATCGCCATAGGTTCCGTTTTATCACAAGGCGAAGTTGGGTCCGATTTGCCAATCGCTTACGCATCAAGAACGCTTAACAAAAGCGAACTCAATTATTCGACCACCGACAAGGAACTTCTAGCTATATTTTGGAGCATTAAACATTTCCGCCCCTATTTATTCGGAAAAAAATTCAAAATCATATGTGATCACAAACCGTTAGTATACCTACACAATTGTAAGGACCCTAATTCCCGTATGATGAGATGGAAACTTAAACTGGAGGAGTTCGACTTCGAAATCATCTATAAAAAAGGGTCCCAGAACACAAATGCTGACTGTCTTAGTCGAATTCGTAGGATGACCCTAAGATCCGATACAAAACTACAAGAGCAAACTGCCCAACCGAACTGCAATAGGCCAGAAACTACAATTACAACTTCCGAAGAAATCTCTTATGAAAATTTTGTCAGTCTACTCAATAATAACCCTATCATTAATAACAAAGTTAGCGACAGCGAAAACGAACTTCTTAATGATGGGAAAAATAATATTGGAATCTACATAAATAAAGAAATTATTTTGGACGACAGCACTATATCGTTGATAAAAGAAGCTAATCACTACGAAGTACTAAAACGTCAAGAGCCTAAACCATATGACATAATTTCTTTAAATAATAAAAACAACTTTAGTTTTTACCTGGTTATCAATAATAAAGAAAAACAGGCAGAATATAAAGACTTTTTTCATACCTTTGTGTCTCTAAAATCATATTTACTTGCTCACCATATTACCGAGATTATCCTACCAAACACCTCAAAATATCCTTCTTACAAGCATCTTAGGTTTGACTACATTAAAGCAATGTTGAAGTACATTTTTCAAAATACTAATATTAAAATAACAATCTACCACGGCAACAGTTATTCTAAATTAACGAAAGATGAAATAGACAACATTTTATATGAGCACCATCATACTCCTACTGGAGGTCATAATGGCGTTAATCGCACGTATAAACGCATAAGAAAGTATTACAAATGGAAAGACATGTACAAAAATATAAAAGACTTTATAAAAAAATGTGAAATATGTAAGAAAAATAAAATTACCCGTTATACTAAAGAACCTATGATCATTACCTCAACAGCGAAGGAACCTTTCCAAAAAATTTCTCTTGATATAGTAGGCCCTTTCCCTAATACCGCAGAAGGTAATAAATATTTGTTAACCTTTATCGACGATTTAACTAAATACACTGGTGCTATCGCAATACCTAATCAAGAAGCCAACACAATAGCAGAAAAATTTGTTACCGAAATTATTTTCCTTTTTGGCACTCCTAAAGAAGTCTTAACCGATCAGGGACAGAACTTCGTAGGAGATGTATTCAAAGAAATATGTAAATTATTAAGAATAAAGAAGTTGCAGACCACAGCCTACCGTCCACAATCTAATGGGTCTTGCGAACGCAGTCATAGGACTTTTGTAGAATATTTAAGATGTTTCATAGATAGGTCTCAGACGGATTGGGATACGTGGATCAAATACGCCGTGTTCGTTAATAACACCACTCCTAACGTTTCGACCGGCTACTCTCCTTTCGAACTTTTGTTTGGAAGAAAAGCCGAATTACCGTCCTCCTTGTCTCGTCCACCCGAAATCCTCTATAACTACGATATTTATATTAACGAGTTGAAATCTAGGCTTCAGCATGTCAATCAAATAGCTAGGGAAAACATTATAAAACAAAAACAATCCTCAAAATCACAGTATGACAAATATTTAAATCCAGCACACTTCAAGGAAAATGATTTAGTTCTACTAAAAAACGACGGTACTCGAAAAGGCACATGCAAAAAGTTATCTCCCGTTTGGCAGGGCCCTTACAAGGTTCTTTCTTCCGAAGGTGTAAATTCAAAAATCCGTGTAAAAAATAAAATAATATCAGTTCACAACAATCGCCTTATTCCCTTTAACTCTCAATAAAAATTTGCTCTAACAGTTAACATAAATATTCCTTTTTTCAGGTGACCAACATGATTACTAAATGTTTACTGTTTATCCTATCATGTTTAATCTTATGCACTTCAATAGAAAGTCATGAAGAAATATATAAAATAACAGCTCTGAACAACAACACTGGATTTTTCTACGAAAAAATTGGTACAATAAAACTATTTGACGATAAATGGAAATTTTTGATTCATACTGACCTACACGAATTTAAGGTTCAATACAAGCAATTAGACTCCTTGGCGACTAAAATAACAATTACATGTGAAACCCTTTCTGTAAAAAACATATCAATACAGGAATGTAAACTATATTCGCCACAGCTGAAACAAACAATGGCAGGAATATCAGCTCAAAACAGGCTAATAAGCGACATTTTAGGCTCTCAATCTAATTTAATCCAAAAACGAGGATTATTAAATGTTGTCGGTAATATAGCAAAACAACTTTTCGGAACGCTGGATGACACCGATGCGAAATATTACGACGAACAGATCGAATTATTGAATCAAAATGAAAATCATTTAAACAGTCTGTTAAAAGAACAAACTAGTATTCACGAGTCGACAGTAGATCACATAAACAAAACTATCTTTTATATAAATGAACTCGAAAACAAAATATCGAAAACCATTTTTAAACTAAATCGTGTAGAAAATATAACAAATACCAGCATGTATATTCAAAATCAAATTTCCACAATTAATGAAATGTTTGTTTTATTTATCGCGGCATCTAACCAATATATTCAAGCTCAATCCCATATTATAGATATCCTTTCTTCCGCTTCCCAGGGAATCTTACACCCTTACGTAATAAGTGGTCAAGAATTGTTAAAAGAAATAGTTAAAATACAAAGTATGCTTCCAAATGGTGTTTATTTACCTGTTCAACCAATTTTTCAAAATATAGAGCAATTGTATAAAATTTAAGAAATATATGTTTATTATAGTAATAATAATTTAAAATTTTTGTTAATAATTCCATTAATAAATTCTATTGAGTACAACGTTTTCAAAATAACCAGTATCCCAAAACTACTCCATCAAGGAACATGTGCATTAATCATACCTGAAAAGCTATTCATAGCTATCGACAACATCAAGCAACACTATTTTCTCCTTAACCTAGATGATCTAAACGTCTGCAAAAGGCTTAACAAACAACTATACATATGCGAACAAAACATGCCCATTTCAATATCTTACTTACATAGCGCATGTGAGCGACAATTACTTGAACCAATAGACACCATCCCCAAGTCCTGCAACTTAAGAGTCCTATACCCGGGTACTCATAAAACTTATTTTTTTCAACTGGCTAGAGCAAATTCCTGGATATTCGTTTCAACAACGACTGAACAAATACTTATAGGATGCCGAAATAAAACCTTACAAACTCAATTAGAAGGAGTCGGTACTTCACAGATTAAAGAGGGATGCATGGCACACACAAAGGAACTAATGATAAATTCCAAAACAAACTTTAACAGCGATGTAACTAAAGAATATCTTTCCAGTGCAATAGTTTTTACCGACATAGACTTTGATTTTAAAAATGTTAATAACTATAAAGAAACAATTGAAGATCATAAAATAAATTTATTTAATATTCAAAGCCAAATTGAAAATTTACATAAAATAAGTCATAGTATAGGGTCACTAAGAGACAAAACATATCCATTAAAATCCATAAATAAGCATACTTACCATTTGTATTTTTTGTATGTAATTATGATTGTATTACTTTTACTAATAAGTTTTAAGTTGTATCCTGTAATGAATTATTGTAAAGGAGAAAACAAAACCAAGGATGAAGGCGGAATCGAATTGTCAGAAACTCCCAAAACTAACGACGTTGAAACACCTGAAAATGAAAATCACACCAACCCTAGGTATAATTTTCATGACTAAGGGGGGAGGTGTTGTAAGGTTATACATCTAATATAAAAATTTACTTCATTTCTATTTAATAATAAATTCCATTTCGTCTTATTTGCTGAAAACGCATTTTTATTACTTAAAATTCTTGAAAACTTTAAATTTGGTTTCATTAAGTTATTCCACAATAATCATAAAATTCCATTTCCTCTTATTTGCTGATAATGCATTTTTATTATTTTAAATTTCTTACTTTTAGATTTCTCACGATTTTAACTGTTGCAATTTTTGCATATTTACGTCACGTTGCAAGACAACGTGAATATCAAATTTCGTTGCATTTTTAACTATTCTAAATTTTGAAAAAGCTAAGTACATTCATTCTAATTTTGATCTTGCAGTCGCGAAGTCTAATTTTTGGTTTTCTTTTCTCTTACAAATTTTGTTTGTTAAATTTAGTGAATTGAATAAATAAATGTAAAGTGAAAATAAAATTGTGTTTTATTGTTACCACTCACAACATTTTGTTGAAAACCGATTTTTCCATTACCAATATCTAGCAATTGTTAAGAAAATACTACAGCGGATAAATCGTTTTGTAGAGTAAGACGCGGGTTTATTGTGAGTTGCAATGTATGGACACTTTCCACAAAATAGATGATTTTAAACATACGTTGATTTCATCCGTATAAGTTTAACGTGGAATAATCGGTAATGTTTGTCTAAAATAACCTGACAATAAAATTAAAGCGCCACCAAAAAATCTTTCGTTACCATTTAAATCTTTTAGGGTTCGGTTTAATGCTTCCATTGAATGTTTATGGGCCATTGTACATTCATCCCAGATAATTTGACATTTTTGAAGTACTTTAGCTATGCCTGAGTGTTTCTTGATGTTACATACTGCATTTTCATTTGTCTGTATGTTTAATGGCAGTTTTAGAGTCGAATATGCTGCTTTTCCACCATCCAACAAAGTTGCAGCGATGCCAGATGAAGCAATTGCTAATGCGATGTTACTTTGAGATCTAACTTTGGCAAGGATGAGTGAAATTAAAAACGTTTTGCCAGTTCCACCTGGCGTGTCCAAAAAGAAAAAAAACCACATTTTTTTGCTGCAATCGCAAACATATGTAATTCTATCATAAATGGCCTTTTGTTCGTTTGATAACAATTGTTTATTCGTCGGAACAAATGAAGCCAAATCGTTAGTAATAATTTTTTTCACGTTGCATGTCAATATTAACTAAGTCTCTTGCTGGTCGATTAGGTGAAGGCATTTCCAAATTTATGAGTGGTTCATTCGAGATGAGTATGCACATGTCTTCGATCATAACCAATGCTTCGTTATACGTATATGTATTTGTTGAGTGAATTGAAGATTCACGTTTTGATTTGTTGTTCGATTTCTGTGTAGTATATCTTTACTCATTGAATCTTTATATTTTTCCCATAATTCAGTTGTGTTTGTTAGAAAACATGTTGTCAACAATACCGCGAATAATTGACGAATTTGATGTGGAGAAGAACTGCTGCATTGGCAAGTGTTGTATCCCAATGATTGTCACCTTCAAGCAATTGCAGTTCTCGGCAAGCGTCATGATTTGTAGCGTATAATTGATCATTAACTATTCTCAAATATTCGTATGACGTTGGTCCACGTACATTTATTAATAGCAGTCGTAAATAAAAGCATTCACATTGTTTTGGATGAACAGTGTATGTATAATTTTTTTCATTGAAGTAAACAAACCAAATTAATATGTGCGCATGTGGCAAACCTCGTTTTTTCTATTCAACAGAATACGTCCAGCAACGTTTTTCACCGAATACATGGTGTTTTACTGTTAAATCAATCAAAGATTTTAATTTTTGCTGTTTGTCCAGGCAGTAACAATTTTTTTATTTCATACCATGGTCGTCCATAAGCACGTACGAAAGTCATTACATCTTGTATGTATTCTTGCATATGACGTGGGCTGCCAGTATATGAAGATGGAAGTATAAACACATTTCCGATATCATTTATATTGAAGTTTCCGTCTATATTATTATTAACAGCATCGCGTAAATGTATATATTCTTCTGCACGCAGTTTCACTATCCACAACGTATTAATGAAATAATCGACGGCACTTTAACATACAATTGTCTTCATTTCGTCGGATCATTAGTCGATATTAGTAATAATTCATTGCGCTTACATTTTTGTTTGTTTCTTCACCTTTAATTCATTTTATTAAGTTTTTGTTATTAAAATTGGAGTGTATATATGTATTAAAATTTAAAAACGTATACCTGTTGATGGGTTTCGTTGTTTAATATTAATATGATATCCATCTTCATGAGTATCTGAAATCGTTTGCAATGTGTTATCTCTACGTATTATTTTGATGTTTCGTTTATCGAATTGATCGCCAACCATTACAATAGCGACTTCATTTATTGTTGGGGCGTTAAATTGTCGGGCTTATTCTCCAATTCGTATACATTGTTTGCTTTGATGACGACCATGTAATTGTTGTTCCAAAGATGCCACTATTGCTTTTTGTTCATTTTCTTCTATGTGATTATAGTTGCATCTTATATTTATTTGTTCTTCTTCATCGTCCGTAAAATAAATTTGTAGGAATTTTGGCTCTTCATCAAGCATTGGTAGTAAAGAGCCGATTTAATGATAAATTTGACCTTGAATTTTAAACATTGTTCAACATTGCGACCATCATGACATCAAATGTCATTTGAAAGCAAGAATTAAATTTTCTAATTTTTTTCAAAAACAATTTTGATTTTCTAGTAAACGTTTTCAATGGTTCAGGTGGTGGATTCAATGTAGGCAATACAACTTTTCCTTATGCGCAACACATTACAGCCGCTTCATTTTAAAATTTAAATGCATGGCAATATTCACATTCTTTATCCATTTCGCCAATAATAATTTTAGAATGTGATGAATATTCTATCAACGATGATCGCGTTAATGCACGTTGCACTTGCATGCGCTGTCGATTTATTTTTCTGTTTCCATCAGTGATTTGTTGACGCGATTGTCTATGTCTTAATATATCTGCTTGTAGATATATTCTGCCATTCTGTTTTCTCTTCCGAACCGTACATTTCGATTAATACGTGTGCGTCGACCAATATTTGATATTTTTCTTTCTCTTGGCATCTTCCTATAAATGATTCAATTAATATAAAAAAGAATTATTTTATTTTTATGTCTTTAATTAATATATTGAACAAACTTACACTTTTTTTAATATTCGAAAAACCGTTTTAAAATTCACAAATTTTACAAAATGTTTAAATTTCACAAATTTAATTATCTTTAATTATCTTAAAATTATACGTTTTTATTTTATTAAATGGTTTTTGATTGAGGTTACTTAGATTGAAATGCCGGCATATATTGAATCATTTAATGCATTGTAATAGGAACATCGCAGTGTGATTTTAAATTATTCAATATATTTATTTAAATCATTTATCTTTCATTTCATTTCATATTTTGACTTAAATAAAAGCCTACTTTGTCTACTCTGATATGTTTTTTGTTTTATTGTATTATCTTTATCCGTTCTAAAGTTATGAACCATAATTCAAAAACAGTTTCTTCAAAATTCGTTAATTTGACAAAATAATAAGGCAAATTTTCGATCTATAGTATTCGACCTTGAACAAATTTTTTAATTAATTAAATTATTTTTTCATAATTTTTCACCACATCCTCGATTCCAAATGCAAGTTAGCCATTTTTACTTTGTGAGCACTTTTGCTGAATAAGTTTTTATATACATAACGTATTTTTTTTTCAAATTTTTGAAATTTTCAAATTTTAAATCATAACCGAAATTATTTTGTCTATTATGAAATTTGTTTTTTTTTAATTTAAATTTTTTCTGGGGCCTCAGTAACCAATTCTATCCATTATAAGAAAAAAATATTCAAGTTACAATGGTTGGTTGGTTGGTTGGTTGACGTGGCGGTTTTCGAAATCTTTCGAAGACCCAATTAGCACTGATAGTGCCGTTTTGATACCACACCTCGCGTAACCTTAGGTAATGACATTTGACCGGTAGACCATTATAGCCACCCTGTTTCGTTCAGGAATCGTATAATGTTTCTAACCGTGATTTTTGCTATTTCACCAAGGTCCCTGAAGAAGAAGCTCCCCATTGTCTAGAACCTTGCTCTTGCAAGTGCCGGACATTTGCAGAGATAGTGGGTGAGAGTTTCTCTCTCATTGGCTTCCCTGAAACTGCGGCAGTTGATATTGAAGGGGATACCCAGTTTCTATACAAGATCTCCTAATGGCCAGTGCCCTGTGATACATGCTGTGACTCTAGCAATGTCTCTTCGGGATCTGTTGATAAGCTTTCCTGTTCATTTTTTATTCTAGGATGGCCATGTCATTCTCGAAATTCCACAACCCGCCAGTCTTCTCCAGCGAGTATTTGCCATGGTTACAACCAAAAGGAAGATGCACCTCCTTTGCCATAGCTTCCGACCCCTGTTTCGCCAAAAGGTCGGCTATCTCATTCCCCTCAATGTTCCTATGACCTGGAACCCAGAGGAGTGTAACACTGGTCTTCTCCGAAATTAAAGTTACCTGTTCTCTGCACTGTGCTACCAGTTTAGAGAAGATGTTCGTCGAGTTCAAGGCCTTGATCGCGGCTTGGCTGTTGGTGAAAATGCCTATGTTTCGACCTGCTGTAGCAGTTTCTCTACATGGTCTGCAGGTCCCTAGGATAGCAAGTGTTTCTGTCTGGAAAACGTTTACATAGTTTAGTAATCGGATAGATAAACAGAGGCTATCTGAGAATACTCCCGCTCTACACCCTCATTCGTCTTAGATCCATCCGTAAAGATTTTGGTATCGTATTCCCCCATCTCCTCACCTAGTGAGGAATTTAACCTTTTACTTTAACCGCGCTGCACGAGAAGACGTATTTGATATGAAGATCTGGAGGCAGATGGTGAAGGATTACATTCAGTACATCCGTCGGACACGAACTCAACGCTCCCGTGACACCTCCCACTGCCGTTCTCTGCATCTTACTGATTTTGAAGGGGTTGTACTTTTTACTTAGGGCCGGCTATCACACGAGTGCCCCATAGTGAGTATTATTGAAAGTGTGAAGATTATTGAAAGCACCTTTGATGCCTAAGAAGGCTGCTAAAGTATATTGTTTGTATTGTAATGATTTTTCAACCGTACGCTTTACCATGCAGTGCCGTCTCAGTTGATCTACCTTTGATATATGCATGCTGACACTGAGAAAGCCATCTTTCCTCTATCTTCTGCATGAGACGGATGTCAAGAAGTCTCTCCAAGATCTTTGGCACGAAGGAGGTGAGACTGATAGGTCTGAAATCCTTGATGATTCATTGCCTCTTACTCCACCCCTTGGTATAAAAACTACTCGTACACGTCTCCATTTCGAGACACATACATGATCTAAAAGTTACCAGTAGCCATAGAACCACTGCATCCTGCAGTTTCTTTAGCATAATTGGGTGTATGCCGTCTGGTCCTGGTGATTTATAGGGCTCGAAAGTGCTAATCGCCCAGGAGATCCATTCCTTGGTAGTTAGCCTTTCTATGCTTCCCCATATCATACATTGGTTTTTTGGAGCACTCATCTCCGTTTGAATGCTCTCACATCCCGGAAATTGAGTGTTCATTCGGGTTTCTAGGGATTCTTCCGCAGATTCTGTCTACGACCCATCCTCCTTTCTGATGAAAGTAGGACATGACCTTGCATAATTTGGCTGAATCCCCTAAATTTTCAATAGATTGGCAGTACTCCGTCCAACCTTTTTCTTTAGCTTTCTTAAGGGATTTCTTCTAGATCTTCAAGGAATCCTTATACGGTTGCCAGTTATTATTTTTATAACTGGTGTTGAAGAGTCTTCTGGTTCTTTCTCTTAGGGCCGTAAGCTCTTTGACACGAGACTTTGAATGCCACACTCATGGCTCTTTTAAAATACTCTGCTCTTGTGTCCAGTTCATCCGCTGTTTCCAATCTGTCCCTACTCTCGGTCAGATTGAGTTTGCTTTTGAAGACTCGCCTGAAAACCTTCCAGTCGATTCTTCTTGGATTTCTGAAGGGTTTAGGGATTTCTATTTTTAAATTCACACTGAAGAGTATGTACCTATGGTCGAAAAACGAGGCTTTCTCCGATACTCTCCAGTTTTCTATTTTTAAATTGTCCTATCTGTGCGTAATGTAACATCCAACATCTCTTTCCACCTTGCATGGGTCTCCGTGCTGGGGAAAATAAATGTTGGTATGTTACCTCTGTTGTACACAAGAAGGCACTCATTGCTTAAGATGAGAAGGTATGATTGGCTGTTCGTCTGAGGCTCCTCTGCTTTGATGACTGCCAAGCCATCCTTCGGACCTCTGGATTTTGTCTTTAAAGCCCTTGGATGAGCTTCCCCGCGTCAATCTTCATCTTCGGTAACCAAATGCTGCGGGCACCTGGTTTCTTGGGAATCTCCTTTGCGGGGATTAGCTTGAGCTTCAAGCTCTGCCAAGCGTTACTAACCTTAGCAACACACTCGCAAAGGAAATCCTTCTACAAAATATGCTATGTTATAAGATTATTTCTTCATTTTGTAAGGAGTTTCAAAGCACACTCTGATTTTCAAGTCGAAACTATTTTAGTTTCAAAACTAAAAAATGTCTATAAGTAAGGCCTATAATATTTTGTGTCCTTATCAAATAAATGGTATGTACGTTTTATTTAAAATATCTAGTAATCTATGCTTTTTAACTTTTTATTCGATTGCAACCGAAAATTATTTCGGTATCTTTTTTCTGATTGAATGAAATTGTTAAATAAAAATTAAAATCATAGATCACTACATATTTTAAATAAAATTCATATAGCGTATGTTAGCATTTGTTTGATAATGACACAAAATATTGTGAATATTTCATTCGATTCGATTGAATTTTGAACAAATTACACAACAGGGCCTAAAATTTAATTTTTTTTAGTAGTATTTTTAGTGTTTCAACAAGATATATAAAATTGACATATAATGAAATTTATAAACTATACAAATAAAATTTATAAGCTATACAAACTGACATTTTGACTACTTAGAAGTAGTTTTTCCAAAAAAAAATGAAATTGTTTCATTTTTCGTTTCACGAATTGGAAATTTCTCACTTAATGTACAAGAAGCACGTTTTTAGATAGAGTGAGAAAAATATTGATGAGTTTTCGGAATTTCATGAGAACTCCTCTGGGTTCCAGATCATATGAACTTTGAGGGGAATGAGATAGCCCATCTTTTGGTGAAACATGGGTCGGAATTCCTTCCGGTTGTGTGGTTTATAAGGCTTATAAATTGTTTGTACAAAAATATAAAAATGAGCTCGTTACTTTCATATATTATTTTAGACATTCAAAGAAGGAGAAGACAAAGGTATATTTTTGTAGTTTTAAATAGAGAGTGGGTCAAAAAATAAGAACAATATTTTTCTAGGAATAAAGTTAGAACCATTTTAAAAAATTTGCGTTATACTCAAAATCCTTTTGATGTCACAACGGATGCTATGTTTAAAGAATTGTACCGATTTCTCAAGCATCTTTGTTTAGATTTAATTAAGGATTTACAACCTTTCATGAAAAGATCAACCAGAAGTTATGCTATACCGAACAATTTAAAAGTTTTATGTGCTTTAAGATTTTATGCAAGTGGAAGTTTTCAACTTTCGGTTGGAAAAGATGCATTGTCTTCAATGTCAAAATCTTCAGTGAGCAGATATATAACAGAAGTTACTGAAGCTATAAATAAAATCGCGCAAAATCATGTGAAAATTCCAAACAGTGATGAATATGCAAATATTAAAAGAGATTTTTTTAATATAGCTTCTTTCCCAGGAATAATTGGGGTAATTGATGGTACACATATAAAAATTGTTACACCAAATGAAAACGAACATGTGTTTTATTGTCACAAAGGAGGTCATTCGTTAAGTGTCCAAATTGCTTGCGATTCAAATTATATAATTATGAATTTGAGTGCTCGTTTTGGTGGAACAGCTCATGATGCATATCTTTGGCATCAATCAAATTTTCATAAAATTCTTGAATACAGATACAGAAATGGAGATCGAAATAGTTGGTTACTAGGAGATAGTGGATATCCTTTGCAGCCATGGCTTATGACACCTATTTCAACAACATCTGCAACTGCAGAAGAACGTTTTAACACTGCTCATAAAATTACAAGAAGTATAATAGAAAGATATATTGGTATTTTGAAAAGTAGATTCAGATGCTTGTCAAAAGAAAGAGTTTTATATTATGATCCTGTTAAATCTGGTAACATAATAAATGCATGTGCGGTGCTTCACAACATTTTAGTGAAATCAAATATTTCATTACCAGAAAATTTGGAATTTGATGACGATTTAGGTCAAGATATAAATGAAGTTGCCAGAGAAAATAATGACGAAGTGAATTTAAATGGTGAAGGAAGGAGAATACAACAATTTATAATAAGAACACATTTTTCATAATTTTTAAATACTTTTAATTGTAAAATAATACTTATAATTAATTAAATTTTTCTTTTAACTCTTTCAAATGTTCTTCAATATTTTTTAATACTACGTTTTGTTCTTTAAGAAGCTCTACTTTTTGTTTTTTAGTGTCTAAAATTTCTTTTAATAATTTGTTTGTTTGGTCATCTTGTTCGTTTGAAGTTTGTCGCCTTCTTACAGGACGATTTCTTCTTGATGTTTGTGGTTGTTCTTGTTGATGTTGTCCTTGTTGGTATTGTCCTTGTTGGTGTTCTTCTTGTTGATGTTGTCCTTGTTGGTGTTGTCCTTGTTGGTGTTCTTCTTGTTGATGTTGTCCTTGTTGGTGTTGTCCTTGTTGGTGTTCTTCTTGTTGATGTTATCCTTGTTGGTGTTCTTCTTGTTGATGTTGTCTTTGTTGGTGTTCTTCTTGTTGATGTTGCTCTTGTTGATGTTTTTCTTGTTGTTCTTGTTGATGTTGTCCTTGTTGATGTTCTTCTTGTTGTTATTGTTGATGTTCTTCTTGTTGTCCTTGTTAGTGTTCTTCTTGTTTATGTTGTCCTTTTTGATGTTCTTCTTGTTGATGTTCTTCTCCATGAATCTGTCTGAGTTCGTTTTGCTGTAATTAAAAAACATTAAGTGACACAGGTATCATATATTTGAAAATGTAATGTATAATAACTTACCAAAGATCCAAGTTCATTAAGTCCTGTGCCAGATATGCTAACTGGATTGATGAGATGTATGATTCTTTCTTCAATCGCACTTAGAACTTTTAATCGTTTTGGCCCGTTGACACCGCTTTGTTGTTGAGCTCTTTTTATTACCGCATATTTATTTTTAGTGTAGCTTCTGCAAGTATAAACATTTTTCTTATTATTATATATTTAATTTAAAAAAAATAAATATGTAAACCTTAAATCTAACCAAAATTTCCTCCATCGTGTGCCATCTTTTTGCACTCCCCCCAATGAATTTAAATCGCTAGATAAATCCCTCCACATTTCTTCTTTTCTTCTTCCAGCATCAATGCACTGTAATCTGAAGGAAAATATTTTATTATACATACATATTTTATATGAATACCAAAATAATATATTTCTAAATATAAATTACCTATCATTAGCAAAGTCGATGTTTGTTTCCAAATAATTTATTAAGAACTCTTTTTGTTCCTCCGTCGGTTTTGAAGAAATTTTTCTCGGAGTACTCATTTTACTAAGAAGGTTTCAAAAATGAATTAAAATCATATTTTATTGTTTAAAACATTAAATTAAATAAACAAATTAAATGTTATACTTACATTCTACTATTATTATATTTTTTTAATTATTTATATTAATTATTGTCCTTTTTCTGAATTTATTAATATTTAACTATTATGTGTTTTTAATTATTTTTATTAATTATTGTCTTTTTTTAAATTTATTAATAATATAATTTATCACTATTATGTGTTTTTAGTAATTTTTATTAATAATGGTCTTTTTTTAAATTTATTAATAATATAATTTATCACTATTATGTGTTTTTAATTATTTATTTTAACTATTGTTTTTGATTATTTTTTATTTTATCACTATAAAAATTTTAAATTTAAAAAAAAATCACTTAACTCACCGGAAAAAACTCAGTGAATAAAATTTTGCTCACTGAGAAATTTCTGACAGTTAAAACGAGGCTTTCTCCGATACTCTCCAGTTTTCTATTCTTAAATTGTCCTATCTGTGCGTAATATAACATCCAACAGCTCTTAATAAATAAAGAAAAAAAAAGTTATTTTCCACCATGATAATGCTTCAGCACATTCATCAGGAGTTGTAAAGTGAAGCTACATGAATTAAGATATGAAATACTTCCACACGATCCGTATTCACCAGATTTAGCGCCATCTGACGTTTTCCTATTTCCAAATATGAGAAAATGGTTGGCTGGTAAAAAATTTTCATCGGATTTTGAAACAAACGCTTATTTTGAAGAGCTTGAACAAGTTTATTTTTCAAATATGTTAAAAAAGTTAGAATATCGTTGAAATAAGTGTATCGAGGTTTAAGGGGACTACGTTGAAAAATAAAATATATATTCAGAAAAAAACTTGTGCTTTCCTTATTAGGTAGCTTACTTATTTATCAGTCCACCCTCAGTATGTATGTATAATATTCTACTTCTTTAACAATCGAATGAATATTGTAATAAATCATTGTTGCAAGTTTTATCTCATATTATGCTATGGTTATGCTTCGAAGTACATGGTATAAAAATGAATGTTTCTTGGCAACAATGAAATATTCATATTGAGTTATTTTTTTTACATAATGTAGGAATTTTACTTTCAATTTTTTAAAGAATATTTTACCAATTTTATGTATGTAAAATAATTTACTTACATACATATGTATGTAAGTATATGGAAAATTTATCCTTGAAGAACTGTTGGATAATCGCGTAGAAAGTTTAAAATATTTAATTAAATATGTACCTTTCTTTATGCTGTATATCTGCGCGTGTGATGTGCTTGTACACTTGAAATTGAATAAATTGACAAATGAATTGATTTAAAAATAAATTTTTAAATAAAATAATAAAGCGAAAAAATGAATTATAATGAAATTTTTAATCAAATGAAACCTATATATTTTAAAATTGTTTTATTGTTGAATAATTTCTATTTTTTCCTGCTTTTGAATGATTCTTTAGAGTGGAGTTTTTGTGACTTCTACTTCTAATAAAGTATTCAAGAATTTTTTCATAGAACCAAAACCTGAAATTATCATATTTAAATGATTTTTTAACACATTCATTTACAAATTTTTGTTGTTTTGCTGTTTTATTAGTTTTGTTTCTCGAGAGGATCCCATTATTTTCTCAAAAATATTCATATGCATTTGATACAGTTCAAAAAAGAAATCTGTTGGTGGATTAAATTTGCCGTAGTCCGAAGATTTTAAATATTTGTTGAAAAATATAAAACTTTCGGATTTTTTTTTGCAGCGATACATTTTCTCCAGATTTTTTTTATACGATAAATGTAAACTTCACAATTAGTGTTTGCATTGAAGAATATTCTAATTACAAATCCTACAAAATAGCATAAAAGAATTCTCAACACAAGAATCATGAGTAGAATAACATTTCACATAATAAGCTATTTCTTCCTCGATTTCATCATAATCTCTTTTTCCATAATTATACCGTGTCTGTCTCTATCGATATTTTCAACAACAGGAAGTACGTCATGTTCTAATGAATTTTTACTATTTTTGGCCATAAAAGCTGGAGTTATTAAATCTTCAACATCTTCGTCACAATTTCTTTCATCAGATTTTAGAAATATTATTTTGTTGGACTGAATCCATAAGTAAAAAATTCTTTGTCCGGAAAAGATATTAAAAGATCTTTAGACAGCTTTAAAGTGGCATTAATACTCTGACGCAGACCTTTTACACAGTAAACTTTATTGCCACACTTAATAGATTTTATGTAGTTTTTCATTATAATAAGATGTTCTCGGACAAGGCCTTATCTTTTTAAACTTTTTTCTGTAAGGGTTTTTTATTTAGCATGAGGATTTTTCGAGTTTTGTTTAATTTCTCAAAAAATGTTGTCGCTGAAATTGCTTTTGTTCTAACATTAGTACTGAATTGTTTAAACTCATGAACGATTCTTATGGCCGAACTACAATTATGGCTCATTACTTGAACCGCGGAACTTATCTTCATTTTCTGCCATGTGAAGTTGCGACAGTTTGACGACGCGCTAAACCGACTACCCCATATTCATAAATTATATCTTTCTTCATAATTACGTTTCTGACAGATTTGGATAATGCTGTGTTCATTTACTTATCACACTATGAGTGAAAGTAGTTAAAACAACGCCGAGCTACGCCAGGGCACATGCACTTTTTAAAAGAAAAAAGGATTAAATGAGGTATGTCGTAAACTACATATATTTTTTTATCGTTGAGAATGAAGAAAGATTTAAATATTGATACTTCTAAATCACAATACTATGGCTCTTATTTGAAGATCAATGTCTGTAGCTCACTCAATATTTTCCACAATTTTTTGTGGGACGTCTAAAACAAAAGTTATAATAATTTATTAGAATTAGCGCACATGACATACATATGTCAGGTATCTCTCAAGACATACTATAAGAATCCTGATGGCCATTAATTTTTTAAAATCTGAAAAAAATGTTATCTATACTGATAATAACAAATTATTCCTGCAATAAATAAAAAATAAACTTTTTTTTATGTAAAACACTATGTATGGGTGTCGGTCAGTGACGAAAAAAAAGTCATTCAGTAACGATGACATTTTTTGTAAAAAAATGTTCTGTTAGGAGTTAGGCAGATTTTTTATTGGCCTTATATACTTGAACCTTTTTCTTCATTGTACTTGGTTTTTATAATATTTGGCATAATTTCAGAAAATGCCTGTGATTTACCAAAGTAACACGAGTTTGCATTTTTATCGGTCTATAACACCAGTTTCTTAGATATAGTCTGGTGAGAAATTCATAATTGAGGTCAAAATAAACTTTAGAATAAAAATATGTATTTGAAAGTTGGAAAAAAAATTAAATTTATATTAAAAATCATGTGACACATTTTGTAAAATAAGAAAATAACACAACACAACCTTCCAAAATGTCAGTAAATGACTCGCTTTACTATGAAAAATATCTTTTTTGGAAATTCATACGGATGGAAATTTCTTATTATTTATGGGTTACTATTAATCCGAAACTGTACCAGAAAATGCAATTACATGTAGTAACTGAAAACATGAAAAACGACGCTTGCTGTTTTCAATTAACACTTAATCATTGATGAAGAATACTCAAAACCTCCTACAGCTCGGCCAACCTGATAACAACATCTGCCCTAGATGTGTATCACAACAACAAAACTTCACACCGTGCGTATGTGAGAGCTCTCAAACCCTGAACAAGCTTTACAGTTTTACACATAGCTTTTCACGTAAACATGCACTGTGTAGAAGTTGAGTGACCTTCACCAAATTTAAACCTAAACTTCTGGATTCTTTATCCCACTTCTGAGCTGTAGTAACTGAAAACATGAAAACGACAATTGACTCGGCCGGGAATCAAACCACGGACCTTTACCTTTCCGGGGTAATGTTCAACCATTGAGCTACCGAATGCCATTGCGCTTGCTGTTCTCATTTACCACTTAATCATTGATAAAGAATATTCAAATCTCCTACATACAAATGTAGGGAGAAGTATTGACTAATTTTCACCACCGAGATTAAGAGTATGCACAGATTTGTTTAGCTTCTTTTCTATAAAAATTAAAATAGTTAAATTTATCGCCTTCATCCATTCATTAAATAATTAATTATTTTTTTAAGGAAAATTGTGAAATGTAAGATAAGGTGAATCTGCTTAACTGGAGCTACAAAGAGTAACTTCACACTTAACCCCCACACCTTTCTTCCAAAGTTACCAGTTATTACTCATTTTCTTCTAAAAAAATTTCAGTGAAATCTAATCGTTGATTTTGAATTTGTATCCTCAAAATTGTTAAATTTAATAAAATTAAAATTCTCAAAAATTAATTTTAATATAGAAAATGCCAAATATAGAAATCAATGACTACGGAATAGTCATAATGTTTAATGGTTTAAAAGGCATAGTGAGGTGGTAAACCAGAACAAAAACTATTTCCTACATAAATTTGATGCAAAATAATATGGCATACGATTTTAGTACTGTTTGAAACTTCTTTAGATTTTCAAATTTTCTAAGGTACTTGGTAGGTATGTATATCTGTCGTAGATCAGTCACGTAGTAAGTGTAAAAAAAGAAGGATGAGTAGAGATTAGAATGTTTTTCTAAGTGTTTTACTACTTACCCTTGATTGTCTCGAATGTCCACTGACAGAACTAACTAAATTAACTGACTGACATAAGATTTTGCTTCTGTTTCTATGCTCTTATACTCTATCGGAGTATTTGTATTAAAATTTTACTAAGCGTACTCCCATACGTACTACTCCTTGTAGTTTTGTACTCCTTTTTTATTAAATAACTTTTATTAACTTACTAACCCTCGACTAAATAACTTTGTGGCTAAGGGCGACGTTAAAGACTACTAGATATTTTATTAAAACAATAAAAAGTGTAGACTACTAGATATTTTCAATGAAATAGCATTTATTACTAATTTTTTGACAGAAATATAAAATATTATAATAAAATATTAAAATTAAATTAAATCAATATTTTACAATTATATTATCTCCTTGGACTGTTCGTGAAGTAAGTAACAAATTTATACAGATTAATAATTAGAATATTGTTAATTGTTATATATAGATTAAAATTAAAAATATTTCCCGAAAGATAAAGAATTGTAAAAATCATGGGAAAAAGATTTTGCAGATGATTGAGCAATGAATGATACTGAATTTCAAAATGCATTACAAGCAATGAATATTGAGCAAAGACGGCTTTATAATCATATTTCTCAAAGCATTCAAGACCAGCATTCTTGATAGACTGAAAATTTTTATCACAGGAGGTGCTGGAACAGGAAAGTCTTTTACATTGAATGTTTGTAAAAATCAAATCATTCGATGTTACGGAAATAATTCAAATGTTGTCAAAATTGTAGAAAAATTGTAAAAAGTAGAAAATAAAATATATTAAAAAAACGTTTAAAATAAATAACTTTTATAAATAAAATGCATTAAAAATTAAAAAATAATTTTTCTTTCTCAGTGATATACACAAGAAAAGTTTCATTGCAAAATAAAAAACGATAGAACTCAGATTAAATCCTTAAATTAAATGTATTAACAATATTTTAAAATTATATTATCTCGTTTGAATTTAAATGTTTGAACTATCATCCATGAATTGTGTAAATTTACAGCTTTTCAAGTGCATTAATAAAAGTTTGGGCATCTATAATTATAATCACAATTGTCTAACTGCAACTCATGCCCATTTTAAATGAAATTCATATAGCGTATATTATCATTTGTTTGAGAATGACACAAACTATTGTGAATATTTCATTCGATTCGATCGACTTGTGCAATTAGTACCCAGGTTTCTCAGACTGTGTAACACAGGAATTGAGTAATGATGGCTGTTTATTTATTTATTATTTGCATAATTTTTAGAAATATTTTAATTCAAACACTGTTTCACTAATTTATTCTAGATGTAGAATTTTATAATTATAGCAAGACCCATCAAGATGGTAATGCGCTACACAAGGTGCTGAATCCAGATTGCATCTCTCAGCCTTCCCTATTCAATTCATTGTCTCATCTCTTTGTGGTGGATTCTGGTAACCTAGGCAACACTGTGAAAGATCGGCTAATCAACCTCGCTGGTATGCAGGGTCAGGTCAGGGCTAAGATAAGCTAAGATAAGAGAAAAATGGTTCTCAGATCACGAAGTGAAAAATCGCTATTAAGGGACTCGATATGACGATACAAGCAAAAGTATAAAAATTATAACTTACAAATTAGAATGTGAAATGTACTTAGTCTTCAATGACTGCATATTTAGGATTGATATATTAATGATACAAGAAACTTTTTGGATAGGAGAAAGTGTCGTACATACAGTACCTATGTAAAAAAAGAGTATTATAAAATTAATTTGATATACATCATTATAGAATTTGAATACAATTATTAATTTTTGTTGTTTGTAGCAGTTTTAAGTATTCTTCATCAATGATGAATTATTTAATGAATGGATGAAGGCGATAAATTTAACTAATTTATCAAAAAAAAAAAAACCATATGTTTGTTTAAACGATTTTCCTGCTTCTTCTTTTATAGAAAAGAAGCTAAACAAATCTGTGCATACTCTTAATCTTGGTGGTGAAAATCAGTCAATACTTCTCCCTACATTTGTATATAGGAGATTTGAATATTCTTTATGAATGATGAAGTGGTAAATGAGAATAGCAAGCGCAATGGCATTCGGTAGCTTAATGGTTGAACATTACCCCGGAAAGGTAAAGGTCCGTGGTTTGATTCCCGGCCGAGTCAATTGTCGTTTTCATGTTTTCAGTTACTACAGTTCAGAAGTGGGATAAAGAATCCAGAAGTTTAGGTTTAAATTTGGTGAAGGTCACTCAACTTCTACACAGTGCATGTTTACGTGTGGTTTTTATACAATTCTCTCCAATTTTAATACACGAAATTAGGGTGTAAAAAAAGATTTTAACAAGAACCAAATCAATATACATAATAAAAATTTTGTAGACAACATTATATGTAAATTGATAATATATTGTATTAATATATAGATGTTTAAAATTATTTCAAATATTTTACTCAACATTATACTTGTTAAAGGATTATTAAGAATGCATGATTGACATATAATATTTAGTAGTTTGACAGTATGACTGAAAAAATGTTATATCCACAAGCTATGTATACAAACATTATTCATATGTAAATAAATAGATGCATATAATGCGCAAACTCAGTTTAAAATAATATTTTGGTATTTTCACTTTTTCTCCAAGAAAAATTGAAGTAAAACGAAAGACAGATATGGGATATTGATTCTACGAAATTTCACTACTACGCAAATATCACATGTGTTCTCAAATTTTCTGCATAAATAACCACAGAAATTACGTGGTATTTAGTATACGTATATTAATACATATGTACATATGTATGTATATGATTTTTTATTTCCGCCTCATTAGGTAGAATATTAACGACGCGTTTGTTTTTTTAAATGAGATATCCTCAGTAGACCTGATTTTCGTTCAAAATATTTCCTTATCCTTTTTATAACAATTCAAAATAATAATATGAAGCAATAAATAATAGGAGTAATTTAATTATAAAAATTCAACACCATGGCAAACAAATAATAATAATATTAATTGAGCCTCCTGGTGTAAGGATTAAACTATTCTTGGAAAAAAGAACGTTTCATAGATATTAGCAAAAGAAAACTATATTGAACTTTTCTAAGTTTTTATTATGCAATAAATAATTTTTATTGTTTATTTTTTTTCAATACGAGTTTTAATTTTCGCGATATCGTTAATAAATTCTTCATAATTTAAGGTTTCACTCAGCTTTTTTCCCACTGATAGTGTTTGATAATGCTATTAAATGTTCTGGGGACATTGTTGTTCATAATTAATTTCATTTTAAAAAAACTTTGTTCTTTTGAAGATACTGTAACTTTTAGAGCTAAAACAATTTTTTAGAGCTGTAACAATATTTTGAAAGATGGTTTCAAGAATTTTTTTATAAATATACTCTAACATTGATTTCGGCGGAGATTAATGCTTATTTAATAGTGTTTCCAGTTCTTTTATATATAATTCATTAAAATGAAGAATATGAGTGATATTATTTTCATGTTCCCCAAAAAGTCTACATAAATTGGGCCAATTCTTATATTTTGTACTTGTGAGACTTCGTTTATTTTTGAAAAATAGAGTGGAACAAAAACAAAATATTGCATTTTTTGTTTATGAGTATATAAGACAGGGTCTAAAAATTTTTCTACATTTTTAAAGGACTTGAAGTTGGAAAGTGGATCTAAGCGCAAATTTGGCCCCTTCACAGCTCAGTGTCTATTAATGCTAAATTGATATCCACTTTTTTATCTACATGATAATATATGTCCTCGCGAAACATGCTAAATTTCATATACATATGAAGTTTTTATAGGTCTTGAGATATCGACCTTAGAACATAGATAATTCTGACACTCACGCACTGACAGGTAACCTAAACCTTTAGTGTACTTTAAAAACCCTAGAACCATAAAATTTTGGACGTAGGTAGTGTTTTACACGTAGATTAAGGATAAATTAAGAAATCAAGTGTGAGTTGTACAAGTTGCTAGACCTTAGCAAACTTATTGATGTAGACACTTTCATATAATTTGTTGTACTTTCGTTGTGAACAGTTTGCTTTAGATACTTTTTCAAACGTTAAGCTGAACTGTATTTCAAGCTTCTATACGTACTTTTTGATCAGAAAATGTTTTTTGCGCCAACATATTATTTTTATCGAAAAAAGGCAAGTTTTAATATTTCAATTCGAAAATTACTTAAAAGCCTTTTGCCGTGATACATAAACAGGTCGTGGTAGAAAGCACCAAACATTTTCTATTATATTTTAATCTGGTTACAGCGATGGCCATTCCATAAAATTAATTTCTTGCTCTCTAAACCATTGTTGGACGAGCGTTGCTGAGTGAAATGGATCGTTATCTTGTGTGGAACGTTGTGCTATTTTAACTTTCTGGTTGCTGACAACATCTGAACACTTTTTCGCATCCACACGACCATGACAAATTTTAATCTCGACTGGTCCACGTGAAGAAATGGCACCCCATATCATTACCGAAGCACCTCCTTGTTGTCTTCGTACTAATATCAACTCTTCTATGTGTCTGTGAGTCAACGCTGGCTTTCTTTCGATTTTTAACCTTTTAATTTTAAATTAACTTTTTCAGGATTCTCTGAATAGTGCGTACTGATGCGTTGGTACCAACTGTATCCCTAATTTGCCTCGCCGTCATGGTAGAATTAGAAGCAACGCTTAAAATTCTTCTTTTTTCCACTTCCGTTGCAGCCTTTTTTGTCCTGCCTTTTCTATTGTTTCAGTAGTTTTCTTTGTTTTTCAAATAATTTTTAATAACACAAATGCTACGTCCTATTTCCGCTATAATTTCTCTATAATTTTTATTTACGGAACGCAAAGCCTCAATTTTTATTTGCCTGGAACTCTATTCCATAAAATTTAATAACCACCCTGTACCAGTCACTACAGAGCAGAATTTTTGGATTGATTAGTAACAATGGTAAACATACACACTATTATAAAAAAAATATTTTAAAAATACGATTTTTTAAGTGTTTTATTTATTTTTCTTTACCTGTTCTTAAACCGGTGTCGTGCCATTTATACACGTTTTTGAGAAAAGTATCTTAACATTTTTGTTAATTGAGGGAATTTCCGTAGTTACCTTATTTTCTTATTAAATACTCTAAACAAAATTATTTCTTATCAATAATCTTTAGGATCACCCCATACAGGTAGAAATACAGGCAAAAAAAGGTTGTTCTCAATCAGGTGTCGCGGAGTGTATGTATATAATGGTATTGATACTACATGTCTGTCTAGGCTGTAACCAAAAAAATTGTTACAGTCGTTGGATGTTGGTCGTTTTTATTGTACGCATGATAAAAACTGAGATTCAGTGGTACATTGTGTACAAATTATACTATGAAACTTTTAGGATTTAAATGTGTTTAAAGTTAATTCCTTTATAATAAACTGATAGTGAGATATAAATAATGGAATTCATCTCTTTCAATGTTATGTAGTTATATTAGATAAATTTTTATTCTGTAAGTGCTAAAAAGTAATAATATGTGAATTTTGAGAATTTTTACGAATTGATTGAATAAGAGTATTAAAAAAAATTAATTAGGTATATGTTTTGAAGATATAGATGAAAAAATATATATACGTGTTTTTTTATATTCAGATTTAAATTCTAAAGTTAGTTTGTGATAGTTATTTTCTATGTATTCTATTAAAATTTTTATATTTTAATAAGCAAATAATTTGCTTGAAAATAATAGTGAAAAACAAAAAAATAATACTATTTTCGATGAGTTAGTTAATAAAATTTTATTTTCGTACATTTGTTAAACTACTTCCAAAATCACTATACGATTAATAAATTAGACTTTCAGGTACATAAGTATTTATAACCAAAATTTAAAAAATTTAAGAATTCTTACAGGTTATAAAAATAATAAGAAAAAATATATACACATGTATACATACATATATGTATGTAGTTATATAGCATAATTATATGTACATACGTATATATCTACGCTTCATAAAATAAAATTGAAATTCAAACTTGAAAATAAAACTAATTACCATTTTACATTTACTTTTTATTGTATATGTTACTTAATCAAGCTAGTTTTAATTTTGCAGATCTTTTGAGAAAAATATTCAGCTTCCAGGAGTCATTTGAACGAGGAAGAAATTATAATTGTTATTGAAATTAAATTTCAAAACAATGAGTTTATCACACAAAGAATGAAGGTAGAGTTTCGCTATATTATTCCTAATTATTTCCTTGGAGCTGTGATGTTATTGCAAACAACATTTGCAAGTCTACGTAAGTATATTTATATTACATTTACAATTTCATTCTTTTGTATGGTGAATACAAACTTCTTTCAATTACTTAATATAATAATTTGAAATTTTTAATTCGAAAATATCGGAGTTTATCATACATATTATATGCATATACATATGTATGCACATATATGTATACATATATATATATACATACATATATGATAAAATGGGGTCACGAAGGTTACTTATAAATATTTTTTACATTTAGTTCATTGTGAAAAAAAAAGAAGATTGTTTTATGAATTGCAACACAGTGTTTGAGCTCTTTTCCAAAAATTCTATTCTGTGTTGTCTTTTTCCAAGCAAAATATTTTTTATCTCATTGCCATAAAGTTCCTTATGCACTAAAATCCACTGTAGGGTAATCCTGTATTTATTTATTTTAGATCAGCAAATCATTAACACTCTTGAAAAATCTAACAGTATCAATAGAGTAACACAATTTTCATCAAGTATACATATGTATGAATCTCATCAGACATCAACCATGATATCTCCTAAAACTAGGCTCAAAGATTGAAAGCGAATTACTGTTGTACAAATACGAATTAATTTGGGAATTTATAATTTTTTAATTTCTATATAAAAAAATAAATAAAAGAGAGATACAATCAATGTAACTTGAAAAGTATAATTACAACTCAAAATTTATAAGATTCCACCAAATTTCATAACACATACCTAGTACAAAAGTCAAGACACTGTGGTAGTTTGGAAACACTTTGTAGAAATTTTATAATTAAAAAAAAAAAACAAAAATAACTAAAATAAGCGGCGATTTAAGTACTGTTTAGCTTTCAGTCATCTTTTGAAGAAAATAAAAGTTCTGCTTTTCTAAACAACTTATCCTATAAAATTTATTCTCATTATTTCAAAATAAAACCTAATCTTCACAATAATATTCCCTGAAATACTTAATTCTATTATTCAAAAATACTTTTTAACCTTAAAACTTAAATTCCTTTGAACTTTAATTTTAAACAATTCCAAAATATTTTTATCTTAAAAACTCAGGAAACTTAGTTCCTTTAAACTTTGATTAGAATTAATTCCAAAATACTTTTAACTTTAAAACTCAGGTTCCTTTAAACTTTTGATTTAAAACAATGAAGCCCAGTAGAATACTTTTGGGATTTTCTCAACTTATCTAGACTACTTCTTGAGACAAGAGGATTAACCTCAACTTCAAAAAGTGATTCCAGATAGACGAGAATCTCTATAGTTATATCAGTCTTTGACTTTTTACTTTGTCCAAAATAACTATGTATTATATTGAAGATTTAGCAGAATGTTTGAGATTTTCAACTTATCTAAACTACTTTCGGAGACGAGAGGACTAACCACAACTTCAAAAAGTGATTTCAGATAGACTAGAATATCTTTATTCCTTGCTAACTTTCAATTAACACTTTTGTTATTTTTTTACAAGCTTACCAGATTTTCACTTTAAACACTTACTCGTATTTATTAAAAATTACTTTGAATTAAGACAAACGACTGATGTTTAATATGAAAATTGTATCTCTATTTATACATTTTTGGAATTGCGTATTTACAATTTTTAAGCTTTTAATTTTTAAATTCTTCTAGAATTTTCTCTCAACGGTTTTTTCTCAAATTCAAAATTTATGTTTGTTTTATTAACCAATAGATGGTAGTAATGTCTTTAAAAATAGTCAAACATTGCATGCGTATTATTATTATTTTGAAGCCTTGCTTTACTTAAATTTTATTTTCTTTCTTCCTTTTTCTAAAAAATATTTATTTAATAAAAAATAAGTAACAGCTGATTGAGACAAGAATGTAACTTCGTTACAACAATACACGGTGAATATAGGACAGCACAAATATTTAAATATATGTATACATACACTATATAAAGTACATCAGAACGCAGAAAAAGATCAGCGCTCATGCCTTGATATAAAATAGAAGATAATAAGAAAAAGCGCAGAAATTTTTCAGAAATATTAAATGTATAGGAAATGTATTATAGAATAAAACTTGACGGTTATTGTTTTATGGATTTTCTTTATACAGTAGCTAGATGCAGAAATGTTTTTGCACTTGCACCACTTATTTATTGATAGATTTTGTTTCCTTCTATACAAGAATATAATAAATTTTAAAAATTGATTTATGGATTTCAGAAATTTATTCTGACAATCTTTCAGCGTGTCCTCTGCACATCCTGCACTTTAAACTTCATGTCGCTGGTTATACAAGTGCTCAGTATTTTCTGCATTTTATTTACAGATGAAACAAAAACAATTTCTACAACTACTGCTACGACTTCAACAGCAAATATGTTGCAGATGTCTGAACAAACATTCATGGTTACAAATATTACAAACGTTATAACACCAAATTCAACAGAACTTACAAAAATAAATACTAAATCTTATGCAACTAGTGATGTTATTTTTTCAAGAAAAATTTGGACCAAGAATGGAGGTATGTATGTACATATGTATATATTATACATTACTAGTTTTTTTTTTTTTAAAAAAAAAAAAGCCTTTTTAGTTATTTATAAAATATAACGAGGAAAATTTGCATTCAGACTTAATACTTTATTTATTTATTTATAGCCAACATGTTTTATCACAATCTGACTCCTTACAAATAATACATATAAAAATTAATAGTCATAATAATATAAAAAAAAAATATAATATAATATTACAAAAAATACTTACATACATACATATATTCACTTAAAATACATAATAAGTATAAAAGAAAAAAATAAAAAAATAAAGTAAATAGGTATACATATGTTTAAATAAAATGAATAAAAAATAAAAACAAAAACTTAATTTAATAAAATAATAAATTTAAAATTAATAACCAAAGATGACATACAATATAAAACAATATAAAAATAAATTTATTTAAAGTCCATATGTGCGTAATTAGAATTGAAGGATCTGGAAGCAGCTATTAGTGGTTCATTGTTACAATAATTGGTCCGATGATAACCAACACTTACAAATTCAATGTTTGAATTTATTCTCAATGCTCGTGAAAATCCATTATTACCAATTGAGTTGAGAAGATCCAGAGCATCTTTCTATCCCGTTAATAATTTATAGATAAAAGTGGATTGAAAGGTCCTTTTCATTTAAAGAAGAAAATTTTAAAAGCCGTAGCTGATTTTCATAAGGTGGTAGGTTTAATGGGTCAGACCACGGTAACTTTCTCAGTGCAATTTTTATAAATTTTCATTGTATTGTTATCAAGCGATTTTTATAATTATTATAGCAAAGACTCCACGAAACGAGACAATACTCTAAAACAGGGCGAACCAGAGGTACATATAATAGATAGAGCTTTAAATTCATACGAATCATTAAAATCATTAGTCCGTCTTATAATAAAACCTAAGATACAATTACCTTTAGAAACCATTGGGCGATTCTGAAAAATGAAGCCAAAACCGAAAAATTAAAAGTAGTATTTATTCAAAAAAATTTCATATATTTTCTTGGACATAATATTCAATTTTAATTACCCAACAAAATTGATAAAAATGTTTTTTTGAATAAATAATAATACGATTTGAATTTTAATGAATTAACCATAAGAAATTAATCCTAAAATTTGCTCCTGAAAGGCCAATTTTTTTTTTCATAAATGTGAAGTATTCATCAATTACTTGAGGTCTGAAAAAGCATTTTAAAAAATGATGACATTCTGAGCCCATTTGCCTTCTTTGTTACCTTCAAAAGTAGAAAAAGTTGAATATAATTAAAAAAAAAAACAAAATATTAAAAAAACAGACTTTCAATTTTTCAAATACTTTTAATTTTTTCGTCCTCATATTTATTTCAAAGATAAATTTTCAAAACTCTTCACTAAATATTTTATAAAACATTTTCAATATTGGGCCATATTTTGTAATTTTATCAAAATTCTATCTAATCGAATGAAATATTCAAAATATTTTGTGTCATTCTCCAACAAATGCTAATACATATACGCTATAAGAATTTCATTTACATAAAGTATCTAGTGATCTATGATTTTAAATTTTTATTTAACAATTTCAAAATCCGCGTCAAAACAGGTGGAAAACAGTAGTTTAGTTTTTGTTCTTAATCTTCTTACATTTTGGTACAGAATTCTGATAATTAGTTCTGATGACTTAAAGGCTTCTAAAAGTATTATGATACCTAACTCTCAAAAAATGAAAATATCAGAATTCATTTGAACGATCATTATATAGTATGTATGTATTTCTTTTTTTCCATACTCTATTGTCTATATTTTTAGCTTCTTCTTCATATTTTACTAACAAGGATAACTTTTTCTAAATGTCCGTGTAATTATAGCATATTTGGCATATATTATGTATATACATAACCAATATCCAGGTAATTTACTTAATATGTCGTCCAGTAAAGTGATAAAAACTAACGAATCGTTTTGTTTAATAACTAGCTCAGCATTTTTGTAGAATTTTTTAATCATTTTAATTAGTTTTGGTGATACTTTTGTTTATTTTCTAGCACTGCCTATATTTTGCTACAGTGTAATTAATCAAACGCTCTCTGAAAAGCAACAAACACTATGTACATACAATAATAACACGCTGTATTCGAAAGATTTTTTAACAATAATTCAATTTAATTACGTAGGAGATTTGAGTATTCTTCATCAATGATTAAGTGGTAACTGAGAACAGCAAGCGACATGGCATTCGGTAACTCAATGGTTTAAGAGCATTACTTCGGAAAAGTAAAGGTTCCGTGGTTCGATTTCCGGCCGAGTCGATGTCGTTTTTCATGTTTTTCAGTTGCTACAATTCAATTCAACTCAAGGTATTAATTTGGTTCTCACTACTCTCAAGTTATCTCCCAGTTTTAGTTCAAAAGATCTATTCTACCTAATGTTTCACATATGCAAAAAATTTAATCGTGATCGCTATGAAAGCAACAGTAACATCAAGTAATTTTTAACTTTTCACTCCAATTAAAGATATGTCCTTCAATTGATATGTAGCTTATTTGTAGTCATTTCAAACAAAGTCAGTGACACCTCAAACCTGAAATTTTACGAAATTTCACCTTAATTGTAGTTTGTATTCAAGAATTCTAATTTTTTTGAGCCGAATTGTCAATGCTTTTTATTTTTCTAGCTTTTCTACTTCAACATTTTTAATTATTGTTTCTCTGATAATTTGTAACTTTAATATAAACTGGTAGTAGTGATATCATATGTATACATACATACATATTATGTATATCAGGCTAAAAAAATGATTAGCACTACACTCTCTGAGTAAGTAGCCAAAATTTAGGAATAAAATGAAACTCACAAAAGTAGGTAAATTACTAACTTCGAAAACGTGAATAATATATACCTTACAAGTTTCAACTTAAGTATGCTTTTATGGTTTATTTTCTCAAGAGATTTTTAGAACTTTCTAATTTTCAACTTGGCATATCGATCTAGTCATTTATGCTTAAGGATTTACACATAAGATGAATATATGTACATGAATTATGTATACTTATGGAAAAATCATTTATATAATATAAAAATGAGTGATCAAAATTCTTTTATTCTGATATACAAAAATTGAAAATTTGAATGGAGCGTAAGGCACATAAACCTTAACTGATGCGATGAATATCATAAACGGCACTTGTTATAATCAAAAAAATTGAAGAAACAGTGCTCTAAGCAGACTCACTTATAGGAAAAAAAATGAAAGTCTTGAATCACTGTTTGATAATAATTAATTTATTTCCAAATCTTTTCCTTATATATGTTTTAATTCTAATAATATTTAAATTTGAAGTAGAGGGGAAAGTGCATAATTCTATGAGAATATTTTTGATAAGTATGAATACATAAATGCTTACATTGCTAAAATAACATTCCATATTTCTTATTCCTAACATAAATTCTTAACATTTCATATTTTTATTTCTACATAAATTTTTTAATGTAACAAACAAGATATCATGTTACGTCTGACAAGTAATCTATCTTAAGCAAAGGAATGTGCATACTCAGCATAATGTGTGAGTTAAAAATGCAATTTAGAACTAAAAATCTATTCTATGAACTACATACACTTATGAATCTGAAGTAAAATTCAAAATTATAAATCTATTTTAATAATTTAAACATTCTCCCGTGCGTTGAATGTCTTGCTTTCAAATTTTATCATTTGAATATCTTGACGATTTTTGGTGTCTCGGAATCCTGATTTCTATTGCTTGTTTTTTCGGAACTTGTCGAGTGATCAGAGACTGATTCTTTATTATAGTTTTTCCCTTTGGCTAAACAAATGAGGTATATTAAAATACCAATCACTATCAGGAAGATCACGTATCCCACTGTGTAATGACGAATTTGATGCGAAGACATGTTGTTGGGAATTTGTCTTTTTACAGATGATAGTTCATGCCGAATTGCTTGTAGTTCATGCAGATGAGGAAAATAGGAGTTTGTGTATTTTAGTGGTGATGTTATTTTTTGGTTTACGATGATACTTGAAATATTTATATTTAGATGGAATGTATGGCTTTCTATTAATTGTTGAGTATATACCATATAATACCCTTGTATAGTTACTGCTGATTGTTTTATGGTGGAATCACCATTTGTTTTTAAAATGCCTTCGTCATGAAGATTGATTTGAGAAATATTATCTCCGCATACTATATTTATTGTGACAGATTCGCCGACTGAAAAAAGCCATTGATTTGAATTATGTAGTTGTGTCCAATACGGTTCTTTATCTTGTTGTTACATTGTTTAGTAGGTTGATTTCGCACGCACTAACTGCTGATCCTCTTCTGTATAGAGGACGTCGTTGTGGGCATATATGTTTGTCAATATTGATGCTTATACACACTGCTTCAAATCTTGTCATAGGTTGATACTGATCACGATGTAAATTAACAATGAGGTATGGAAATAACGGTTTAATGGCAGCAAATGTTTGGTTTATTTTCATTGGAACAGGAATAAGTCTGAACAATTCAAAATGTGGTGGCTCTACCTTCATTGGATATTATATTGTAAAACTTCAGATAATTTCAAAGACGTAGGTAAGTTCTCCTTAATATTCAATAATTCCTTTTGAAGTTGTTTAGGCGAAATCAGCATCGCATTAATTTTGCCTTGATGAGAATCAATGAGAATATCTAAAATGGTTCGTGTATGTGTTGATAATTTGACATGGCAAGCATTGTTTGAATTGTGACAAAGGTGAATGCTTGTGCTGCTCGGTCTTCATATAATTCAGCTTCAATAGTTTTGAGTTGAAGCGATGTTTTATTAAAGACTTCTTCTATATGATGAAATTCATTTCCCACAGTTTGATGTTCTTTTTGAATGAGATTTATGGTTGCATCAAGAAAAGAAGTTTGATTATGTACCAGAGTCGAAATGTGCTCTTCATTTCGCTGAATTTTCGTGATGGTTGAGGACATTTTTTTCGCGTATTCAGAGTCTAGTACGCCAAACAGAGCATTAGCTATGTTGCCCACAATGTTTAAAGCTCCTCACCTGGATCTGTGTTTGACCTTAATAATTCATTATTTTGTTATATCATGAGTTTAATTTGGTCGCATATTCTAGAACAAGCTTGTTGAAGTATATGAATACACTTCTGAAGTTTTTTCAGGTCCTTCCAGTATACATTTAAATCCTGATATACGATCAAATTCCATTCGATAGTGATAATATTTGTGCTTCCTAAGTTTTCAAAATATATGCCAGGATTTGACTTAAATGGTGATATGTCTATCTGATTTGCATGTGTGATAGGTAGTAATAAACATGTTAACAGCAAAGTGTCCATAGCCGACCCCATGGATAAGCGTGATCTTTTCCTTGGCGTTGTCATTGCATTGTCAGATGTGATAGGACCTTTTTGACTTGGGCCTTGTTCAGAGTTGTTGGAATGAATTTAAATTCTATGCCCTTTAAGGAATATTCAGCTACAATCTTGTCTCGTGTTGCCTTGTCTTGTATCATTTGTTGTACTTCTTGGAGTTGATTCTTAGCGCCCACGAAGTTTGTCGCATTGTCACAGTAAATAGTCTTGCAGTGACCGCGTCTTGCGACAAAACGTTTTAATGCGCCGAAGAATGCGTTAGAGGATAAATCACTGACCAGCTCCAAGTGGACTGCCTTACTCCCAAAGCAACAAAATACTGCTATGTAGGCCTTTTGAGGACATTTTCCTCTGACCTTAAAATGAATACACACTGGACCACAAAAATCCATTTCCAAATTGACAAAAGGTCGAGCTGGCTGTACTCGATCAGCACGCAAATTTCCCATTAACTGTGACAGTAATTTAGGTTTAGCTCGGGAGCATTTAATGCAATAATTTACCACAGCGTACAAGGACCTTTTTCTTCAAAGGCCAAAATTTTTGACGAGTGATGGCTAACAATGTTTGAGGGCCGAGGTAAAGATTTTCATGATGGAGATCCTTGATAAGTACCTTGGTATATGGATGTGCATAAGGCAATAAAATCGGATGTTTTGCATCGTAACTTAAGCTTGAAGCCTCCAAACGACCTCCGAATTGAATAATACCATTTTCATCAATAAAAGGGGTTAAAGTGCTTATGGAACTAGTCTTCGAGACTTCTCCAAATTTCTGTAAATGCCGAAATCGTCCTTAAATTCTAACTGTTGCATTACCTTGATGATGTAATATAACGTAATTTGTTTAACAGAAGCGACTCTTGATTTGGCACATAACAAACGAACTGCTGTAATGTTATCTGGCTTAATGGTTCTGATATATGCAGCTCGTTCAGATGCATCAGAAAAAATGTGAATTTGTCTTGCCTTTGGAATTTGATTAGCGAAGACATGTCTAGGAATTTTGATATTGTGAAGTATTGTTAAACCTTCTTGAAAGTTCATCAATTTTACATGGAGATTCTGGGGAAGTGCGGTGTCCAGTCCAACTTTAATCTCCATAATGTTTGTAGAAATAGTTTGGCGAGTACCACTACAGGTGCTACAAGCCCTTAAGGACAGAATATCTGTGCAATATCTGATGCTGTTGTTCTTTTAGTAATTTTGTTGTTCTTTTTCGTTGGACATTTGATGGCAAAGGAATCTGTTTTTGGTAGCCACGTAAGGCCCATAGTCTTGATTTTTTCTTCATCTTGACTGTTGAAGTCTAATTGAACTTCCTGATCGGCTGATGGAATAGACTTTAAAAGTCGAGAATGGTTAGCACACCATTTACGAAGATTGAAGCCAGCGGACTGTAGGATGGTTTTTAGTTGAGACTGCATTTCTAAGGCGGTTTTTAGACTATCGGCTCCAGTCAGTACATCATCGACGTAAAAGTTTCGTTTGAGAATTTCGGCGCTTAGAAGGAAATTACTCATCTGTTCATCAGCTAAACGCTTCAAACACTAAATGGCCAAATAAGGTGCGCTGGTTATTCCATATATAACCGTTGACAGTTGGTAACACCAAAAAATATATAGACAGAAAGAAGTCTTATGTAGTATCGACTAAAAATTGTAATTATTAAATTAGACTATAGAACAGTACGGTAAGAGAAGAAAGGAAGTGAAAGCTTTTTTAACTATGCTTTAAAGCGCTTTGAAATTTAAGTTTTGTTTTTAACATGATCAAGATGAATGAAAAATAAAAAAAAATTTTACTCTTGTGTATTAAAAAGAATATAAAAAAAATTTCAAATGGTGAAACATATGTGAATAAAATGAGTCACACCGACACCATCAATTACATCGTATTCGCATGTACATATGCATTTCTATGTAGAAGTAAAAGCTTTTTTAACAAAACTGAAATATGCTGATGTACATTCAAAGCTATTTCACTAATGAGGTTCCAATGTTGGAACCCCAGAACAAAAATTTTTGTATGAGACATAAGAATTCTTTCTGTCTATATATTTTTTGGTAACACTTAAGAGGCTCACTGAGTCATTTCTCCACCAAATTAATTGGAATTTGCGATCATTGGGATGTATCGTGTCCAAATGGTGTTGCGGCTGTGGTGAAACAATCTTTGGTAGAACATGTGCCTCTATTCTGGTGGAAAAGCCACTTGTTCGATATGAAATTTCTATGTTGACTCTCAATTGTGCTTCTTGCCTATGTTGTCCTATGCCTTCAATTTGTAAAGTATCAGAGTTCCCCCTTAAACCTAACCTTCGGAACATTTTTGTGGTTATGAAGTTTAATTGTGAGCCAGAGTCCAGTACGGCCCTACATGCTATCTTTGCACCCCATTTATCTATTACATCCACTACAACAGTTCCAAGAAAAACGGTATATTTGTTTTGAGAGTGATGGGAATGTGAAGCTAGTAATATGTCTTGATTATTCGCATCATTAATTTTAGGTTGATTGGTTGACGTTGTAGCTGATGATTGTGATAAATTTGAAGGTTCATTTTTAACCATGGCTTCTAAATGAAGTAACGTATTGTGTTTACCCTTGCATTTTGTGCAGCTCCTAGACGGGCAATTGGCTGTGCGATGACCAGGCTTAAGGCAGTTTACACAATGTTTGAATTTTTGTACTAAATTTAGGCGATGCATTTTTAGAAAACTTTGGCACAAGAACAATGGATGACTTTCATTACAGGATATGCATTTTAATGCTGGTGCAGCCGTTGAAGCTAACGCCTTCGAATTACCTTTGCCTCTGTTATGAAGGTCTTCTGAATTGAACTTAGTGAATTTACTTCCTAAAGCTTCTAAAGAGTGAAACTTTATTCTCGGGTTTTTAAGTGATTGTTCCCAAAGCTCGTGAGTTGATCGATCTAATCTTTTAATCAACATGTGTAATAATAAAGGATCCCATGTTTCGGTGTTAATGCCTAAATTCTGCAGACTCAGAAGACATTCCTGTGTTGTATCGTGAAGACCTTTAATCATCATTGCACTTTCATTATGTAATACTGGTTGAGACATTAGTTTATTTATTAATGCAGTGGTTAATAAACGACTATTTTCATAACGTTCATGAATAACAGACCAGGCTGCAACATAGTTTGCATCTGCGATTGTGAAGTGCCGAATTAATTTCTCTGCTTCACCAGTAATACTTGTTTTCAAATACCACATTTTTTGACACTGTGGAATTTGTTGATTATGTACCAGTTCTGAAAACAAGTCACGAAATTGTCTCCATTTTAGATAGTCACCGTCGAATTTCGGTACATCTATTTTGGGTAACTTAATCATTTGTTTCGTTGTAATTGATGTTGTTGGTGGACGAGACACGGAAGAGGAAGATTTTTCATATAGCTTGATAAGACCAATTTGTATTTTCTTTTCATTGCGATAAAACTCTTCCATGTCATAAACTGTAGGATCTAATTCTTCGAGTATATTCCATATTTTTTGATGAACTTTCTGCGCTATTTCCTAATGTTGTTCAATTGATTTAATCTTAATTGAATAAAATTGTTCTGAATGAGGTACATTGCCACTTAATAAAGTTTGTAGTGTAACTAATATGTTGCTGATAATAGTATTTTGTTTGTGTATCATGCGTGATAGTTGGTCCTGCCCCTTGATAGCGATAAACTGATTTGGTGCTGTTTTCTGCTGTTTTGGAAGAGTTCCTGTTGAACTGGTGTCATTGTTAGTTGGAATCTGTAAAGTTAAAGGAAAATTTTGAAAAGCTGATGCTCCTGTAGAAGACAGAGGCATAGGTGATTTGAAATTTAATAAACTATCGTCTTCATGCTGTTCTTTTTGTAGATCTTTAATTTTAGTTTCTACATCAGTTCTCATTTCTTCGTATTTTTCACGAATGAGCTCGTAATAGTTCTTAGTGAAATAAGGATGATCTACTTGGCTTTCAAATTCAGTACGAATTTTCATGTCGATGTTCTCAAAATTGTCTCACATATCGTCAATGGTTGATAATTTTTTCTGTAAATAGTCCAATATTTTCCTGGAAGCAGAATCCTTTTTGTAATTTGTGTACAGTCGCTGAATTCCGCTGCTAGTCTCCTCCTGTTGCGCAGCTAATTGATTGAGTGTCATTTTTCTGAACTGTCAGGCCAGAATTATGATAAAATGAATTTTTCTTTTTTTTATTTAGTAAAATTGACTTAATAAAATCACGTCGGGGTCACCAAAATTATGATGAGAATTCTTTTATTCTGATATACAAAAATTGAAAATTTGAATGGAGCTTAAGGCACATAAACCTTAACTGATGCGATGAATATTATAAACGGCACTTGTTATAATCAAAAAAATTGAAGAAACAGT
This sequence comes from Bombylius discolor, assembly GCA_939192795.1. NCBI lineage: Eukaryota > Metazoa > Arthropoda > Insecta > Diptera > Bombyliidae > Bombylius > Bombylius discolor. The sequence continues at coordinate 18,353,906 of OW584240.1, read as the reverse complement.
GCTCTAAGCAGACTCACTTATAGGAAAAAAATGAAAGTCTTGAATCACTGTTTGATAATAATTAATTTATTTCCAAATCTTTTCCTTATATATGTTTTAATTCTAATAATATTTAAATTTGAAGTAGAGGGGAAAGTGCATAATTCTATGAGAATATTTTTGATAAGTATGAATACATAAATGCTTACATTGCTAAAATAACATTCCATATTTCTTATTCCTAACATAAATTCTTAACATTTCATATTTTTATTTCTACATAAATTTTTTAATGTAACAAACAAGATATCATGTTACATCTGACAAGTAATCTATCTTAAGCAAAGGAATGTGCATACTCAGCATAATGTGTGAGTTAAAAATGCAATTTAGAACTAAAAATCTATTCTATGAACTACATACACTTATGAATCTGAAGTAAAGTTCAAAATTAAAAATCTATTATATAAATTCAAACAATGAGGTTAATCTGTGTGTGCGTTTGTGAGTATTCTGATCATTATTTTGTTCATTCTTCTTCTAGGTGAACGGAAAGAAATAAAGCATACTCAAAATCACGGTTATAAGAATCATTACCATGAACACCATTGGGGACCGTTTTTTGAAGAACCGCTTTGGAATGCAACTCAAGGCGCCTTACATTTGCCCACACATCTTTCAACTGAAACTATACTTAATTGCAGAGTGGGAATGCTTCAAGATAAAACAGTAAGTAACTTAGCATATTCTTCTTCACAAACTAATTTTGAGTTCTCCTGAACCATTTTGCTGTTGTACATGCACCAACATTTTAGATGAAATGCAAACCACCAAATTCGTCGGTAGAGAACGAATTTATTGGCGTGAAAGAATATTATGTATTTGGTTGTGTATATTTTTGTGTAATTTGTGCATGGTTATGGTCTGTAAGCAGAACCATCTAATTACTTCAGTGCCAAGCAGCTCTACTCAGTTCAACTTAATTGGTACTCATTCAAAGCTGAGCAAATTTAGGGCAGATTCAAAGCCTATACCTCTGACTTCAGAAGTCAGTACTTTAGTATATTACGGATTAGAAATTCTTAAATATGTACTATCTTTAAAAGTAATATATGTACATATAATAATAGAAAAACTTTTAAATAATGTAATTCTTCAAAGATTGCATGTTGACTTGCTTATTGAAAAAAGTCACGCGCCCCAACTCTGTTTGATCTGCAGTATTTTAAAAAAATGTTTAAATTTATGTAGAACTTTTCACAAATAATTAGAAGCAATTTTTTTCAAATACATATTTTATATAAATGAACAAGTCTGTTACACATGGAATTCTGAACCATATTTCTTTTGTAAAACAAATTGGTAAAACAGACAGATTTTCTTAATAACACAATGATTTTTTTACGTTCAAACAATTCAAAGGTACAATATAATCCACTTATTATTACCGTATAATTTGTTTCTTTTTAATAAGAGTAAAAAAAAAACTATTTTTAATAGGTCATGTGGGTCCGTCGAACAACAGAAAAGGTGTCTTTACTTACCGTTGGAAATGTAACATATAGTGCTGATCCTCGTATAAATGTGAAGTTTCAATACCCAAATAATTGGAAACTATCGATAAATCCTGTTAAAAATGAAGATGCTGGTTTATATATGTGTCAAGTTTCCACTCATCCACCAAAAGTGTTTGTGACAAACTTAACAGTGCTTGGTAAGTATGAAACTTTTGCGTTATATTCAAAAAGCTGATTACTTTAGTTTAACTATAACATTTGTAATTAATGCATCATCCTTTGAAAATTTTTTAAAAATAAAATATTCTTTATTTTCCAACTAATTGTAAGATTATTATTTTAGAATCATCACAAAACTTGAATATTATAATAAAAACTATATTTATGGCTCATTTAATTATAGAAATAGAAAGACACGGCTAAATTTAATTTTTAATTTCCTTATATACATATGTATATACATATTACATACATATATGTGTATATTGATAATTTTGTTCGAATAGCTGATGACATTCGTAATTCTTTCGTTCGATTTAAGATTGCTGTTGTAGATTTTGTTAGACCCATAGAAGCCTACATGTTAACTATTTTTCGAAATTATCCAAGCGAACACATATTTTCAAACAGATTTCAGAATACGACATTTCGCAAGAAATGATTCGAACGAAGTGAACTTTAGATTGGAATCTTTAATAGGAATGTATAATAGAATACAAAAGAATGCATCGTAAAATTCGAAGTGAAATTGAAATAGTGTAAAAAAACTCCAGGGAATAGAAAACTTGTAAAAATCAAATGACTTATTTTTGTTGTGTGAAGACTTCTTGCTTAGTTAAATTTGCAGCAAATTCTTAAAGTTGTTATTTGAAAGTGGCTTTAAAATGCCAATTAGGCTTTTTAATATAATATACATTAAGGAAATTCAAAATTGTTGAGAAAAAGAAGGTACAGATACTATAACATGAATGTTTATCCTTGTGTCATCGATTTTGAAAAGACATTCGACACTTAGAGCAATACAGTGGATTTTCGTATTTTGGATAATCTCTACTGAAACGGAAAAGCTACAGCGAGAGTTGACAAAGTTTTCATAGATGAAATTGTAATTAGAAGAGAAGTTCTTCAAGGATGTATGTATCGTATACATAATGAATATTCCGAGAAGATTTTCAAAAATGTATTGCGAATTTTAAGTCCAAAAAGTTGTGAAAGTAAAACGCATTATTTAAACAATTTTTTTAGGGCAATGAAAGTGATTAGTTTTGAATTTCCAATTAGTAATAAAAGCCAACACGATAGAAAAGAATTAGTTTAACATTTTTATAGAATAACATTTAAATGAATTACTTCAATTATTCGGGCAAAATGTAAAATAATAGTATGATAGTAATATTTTTAATAGAATTACATTGCTAGGTCTATTTAAAAAAACTATAAATAATAATTTAATTCTAAAAATACTTATTATTTTTTTTAGATCTGCCAATACAAGTTATTGATGAGAAAGGAAGAAAAGTGCACGATAGATATTATAAACCGGGAAGTACAATTGATCTTACGTGTCAAGTAAATAAACGCTTTATTGAATCGCAAAAAAATAATTTAAAACAACATATAGTTAAAATAGGGAGCAAAATAAAGGAAAACGAGTTAACAGGAATAGAAATACTTAAGCATATATTGTGGAGAAAGGACAACGATATAATTAGAAGTGAAGCCATAAGTAATAAAAGGTAATTATCACTGCAAAATAATGTAATGGCAAGTTTATACAAAAGGAGACTTTTTACACCAACAAATTTTATTTGGAGACCAGGAGATCTTGGGTAAACACTTAAGAAACCTAAAAATGTGAGAGACCAGAGGTCTCAATGTTCTCCTATGGTCTCCAGTAATGTAAACAGCTTATGTAGTGCTCCCACTCCACAGCTTCAAAAATCAAAGCATTTTGATATCTAATCTTTAAGTCTCCAGAATCAAGTTTTTTATTTATGGTTATGTTTTTGTTAAAAGTAAACATTGAAGCATTACAAAGTCTCTTGTCGTGTAAACTACCATCTGGATGTCATATTTTGGAGTACTTTTATAGCATCTTCTTAGTAGATCGTAGGAATATTTCTTTTTTAATATCCCCCTTATTCTCTGTTGGAGCAAAAGCAGATATCATTGTTATGTTTTTAAACCTTGCTTTTAGAACAGGAGTATCAACTTCAATTCTGTTATTGTCTGACACTCGCTAGCAATATGAATACTATCGAAAATGATTTTCCAAAAGTCTTCCATAAAAAACACTGAATTATTAATTTCATTTAAACATAAAACAAGTACATAATTCTAAGTCATGAAAATAAGAATATGTATTTTTTTTTCCAGTTACGGTGAAGAATGGTACAGTGTTAAATTGAAAATTCCAAATGCAAGATTTTCAGATGATGGACTTTATATTTGTTCAGTGGAAAAGTTGCAGGAAACCATCGTCCAAGTTCAAATTTTAACAGGTTAATATATTTATTATACTGTTTGTTTTTAAGAAAACAATATTTAAAACAATTTCTTATTTTACAGGAGAACTTCCAGCAGCTGTTCAACATAACTTTTCTTCTAGGTTTTCTACAACTTTTGTTTTACTTCCAATAGCTTTGTTTTACGTAGCTGTTACGTACCAAATTCATATAATGTACCAATCATGTGTTGAATATCTACTTTTTATTCACTTGAAATAGATGGAAGCACAGTTATAAAATTTAAAAAAAGCAATCTTTAAAGCTGCTATTGTAATGAAGTGTTATATACGTTTGGAAGGGTTAGAGAATTCTGAAAAATACAAAAGGTTCCTAGCAACCTTTCGAAAATATTTTAATATACATACTTATGATAATTATTTTATTCGGTTTGTTCATTTTTAATAAATATTTGAAACTGTTATATGTATTACAGTGTTCGATAATTTTTTGTTCCGTCTAAATATGTGGTCTACTTTTACGAAGTTGCTTTAAACATTTATCCACGATAAACACCGAATGCTGTTTGTCGAATTTTACTGAGTTGCTAACAGTACAACATCCTAATACAAAAAAAAAACGTAGTTCCCTAATTTTTGGTAGTTTGAACTGATATCGTACACTAAAACTGAACTTTAGAGTAGCGATGCATAAATTTTGAACACGTATAAATATTATTTGTCAACTAACTAACTTTTTTTTTTTTAAATAACATGAAATCAGATTTTGGCACTTTATTGTATGTACTTACTTTTAATTAATATAATATTCAAACAATAATAGTCTTTATTTTTTCTTGAACATTTAAATGACGACTATTACACTAAAATTACGAAATTACTTATCGTGAAAAATTTTGTGACCCAAGCAACTAATATACTTATTTGGTATTAGTTAAGAAATAAAAAAAATTAAAAATAAAAATCATTTTGAGTATGTACAAAAGATATCCTGGTTTCCATACACAATTTTTTGGTATCTGGAAATCAAAGTCTATTGTGGTGTAAACTTACCATTATAGTGAATTTCTTACTACTTACTAACTTGTTAACACTTTGTAGGCGAACGCGGTTTTCTATTTTTGAACATGTAGCGAGCTACTCCCAGTGAGTAAATTGTTTTCTGAGTTTTGTATTTTCAACAATGAATCAACTTTCAATAATTTGTAAGTACAATAAAGCAACTGATTTACTTGGCTATCGTCGCCATTATTTTGTATTTATGATAAATTAAAAAAAAAACATAGTTTAAAATATTAGGTTGATACCACAGCCGATGTTCATTTGCAAAGTTAAATGTTGATTGATTCATGTAACCAGGACTCCTATCACAAACATTTAATTTAAAACATTTAGTTAAATCTTGTAACTTGTGAGATCTTACTTACGTGAGATAAAAATATTATTTCGTTATATAGAAGATCCTGCTGTGCGGAATGATCAGTGAATTTATAAGTTGAAAGCCTCACGCCGGTTTACTCAATTGAATTGAGTATAAGTGTTCGCTAATTACGTAGCTGGTGACTTTTTCCACCGATCGTAAGCAAGTATCCACAACCAATTAAATACATTTCACTGCCAGCCCCACAAAATACAAATAAATTCCGAACTGCCGAACTGCGTATCACTGATAATGATGAATGCATCACAATATGCAGTCACCCAATAAAGATGTATCCAATTTTCATAGTATTCAGATCCGATCCTTTTGAAATTTGGTATATATGTACATACATATATATGTATACATATGTATGATGTATGTGAAAATGAATTGTACAGTAATATTATACATCCCAAGGCAATATCACAGAGTAGGTTTAACGAGATCACATCACAGGCAGAAAACCTATATTATTATTACAGTTCTTTTTAATACATACATATATCAATTAAGGAATATTTTGTGTTCACTTGAGCCATCCATATTTTAAATAAAGTTTTTGTTTTTCTTTATTAAATTTACGACGCGTTTCGATTTTTACGTTGTCTTCAGGTTTAATAAATATTTTAACAAATTTTTCCTTTGTTTTTATACTTATTCTAAAACTATTGAGATAGTGGTGAAATGGAAGAGCAGGGTATTTTATTTAATAAATTATCATTTTTCCTTATGGTCGCCTAATTCTAAATAATAATCTAATTTTTTTCCTTTGTTTATTTTATGTAAGATTTTAAAACTATTTATACTGAAACTACGGTATGTATTTAAAATATATTGGGCTATTGCAAAATTTGGGTTTTCCTCTTTTATTGCTTTCAAATGTTCATTGAACCTCGTTCTAAAGGATCTATGCACCTGGGGTGCTATTCCTGAAACCACTCGTAACTTTACGCATACGTAAATTCACCATTTACGAGTGGTTTTGATAAAAAGTGTATTCTCGAGATTCGCATACGTAAATATTCGAATGAAAACCATTCGAAAAGATACGAGTGGTTATTTCCACTCGTAACTATTACGAGTACTAAGTTGATACTGTTTAAAATAAATATTATAGAGATATAATATATGTATATAGTTATTTAATATAATGTACGTATGAATTTACTCATACTACATATATATATACATATATACATGTTATGTGTATATATGTATTATAACAAAAAACTATTAAATTAAAATTATTAATTTAAAATATTAATATGTAATAAAAATAACAATTGTTTTTGGAAGAAGCCTAACTAAATATAATTTTCAAATAAATAATTAAAGCTGGTTGTACCAATATGTATGTAGCTCAATCAATCATACATTTTACAATATATGGAAAATTATTAGAATATTTTAATATATTTTTTTAAACTTCTTTTGCATAATTTTTCAATAATTTCATCCACCATACATTTTTTAATCTGAATAATTTTACAAACTTCTCTTCGGAAATCTCAAAATAATTCTTAAATCTTGAATCACCCTACAATATATGACATATTTCTCTGATAATTCATTAATTCTTATCTTACTCATATAAATTATCTAATAATTAAACCAGTTTGAACTTTAAAATTTTCACCACACTCGTAATTCTATTCGAATGTTGAAAAAATATTCGAATGATTTCAAGAATACATCAAACATAAACCATTCGAAACAAACCACTCGTAAAGATACGTATGCGTAAAGTTACGAGTGGTTTCAGGAATAGCACCCCTGTTTGGCCTATGTAAATTGCATTGCAATTATCACAAAACGCATGATATAAGTTAACAAATATTGATAGAAATAGTTTAAAAAAAAGAAATTTTTATTACTTTACAACTTTACTGAACTCTTTAATTACCAAATTTAAACTGAATTACAATAAATTTTATTAACTATTACAATACTTCTTATTACCTAAAAATTAAAATTAAAATATTCTATAGCAGACGTTTCGTCAGCAATTTTTACGATTCTCATCAGCAAAATGTTGTTCAGGCATATGAAGATTTTTGTGTGTGAAATATTTTATTTTTCAGAAAATTCCAGTAAGAAAATGAGTAAGAAAATTTTTGCTTTTATTATTGAATAGTAATTTTTTAAAATTGATTCTGGAAGAATATATGAAATTTAAGTCGGAATGGTGTTTTAAATATTTTGTAAACCTATTGTTTATGTGACCAACATAATTTAATTTCTTCCATGATATTTTATTATGTTTTTGTATAAGATATATTTACTTATGTTATGGTTTGTAGTCTTTGTTTTTTTTTTTTAAAAGGTTAGAACTGATTTTGTTGGGGTATATTTGATTTTCTGCTATAATTTTTATAACAAATAATTCTTTTTCAAAATTATTTTTAGAAAGTGAAACATTTAATGCACGATTAATCATGTACCACGTTTATGAACACCTTTTGCATCGGTACATTATGAACCGTTTCATTATGAAACTATGCATAAACACTCGCTGTATCAACGCAACGTGAATTGGTATTTATGAAATTGTTTCAGAATGTAACGATACATAAATACCGATTCACGTTGCATTGATACAGCGAGTATTTATGCATCGTTTTATCAACAGATCAAGTTATTAATCATTTAGATCTCACCATTAGGCATCAACCAGAAAGTTAGAATTCAATATTTATAGAAAAACACTTACTTAGATATATTAATCCCTTACAACTCATTCCACCATTAAATATTAAATAATTTAGAAATATGTGTATAAATTATAATATTAATAAAAACCAGGTTTCTCTGATTCTTGTACTTATTTGAACTCAGGTTACTCTAAGTCCAAAGTAATTTTTCTAGAGATTAGGTTACTCTAATTCTAGAATATAAGCGATTGTCAACAATCTATAATCAAAACACTATGAATTTTGGATAGCTAATAATCTTTATTTTATTCATGAGCTCTTTATATATCATTTAATAATGTATTTAAAACTACGTATAACAATTACACATAAATCATAAAACAATAAAATTTAATAATGTAATCAATACATTATTATTAAATTTAGGTAATAAAGTTCTAACAATGTAATATCTATTAAGCAATATAAATAAATTGTTGATAACACGATTTCAACATTCACATAATTTTAAATGTATCAAATTGTTAATTAAGCAGTTTAACATTCATATACATATTAATAGTTACATTGACTGTACCTCGTTCAATGCACTGTAAGAAATGCAAGCTGATATTAGATATGACTTTATGATATTAGTAATTTTACTTGTTACCTTATAACCTACTTATTATGCAAATTGATATTCCAGTGTCGGTGCTGTTGCCGGGTTTCTTGGCCTTGGTTGAGAAGTGCTTCTTGGAATTTTTACAACTGTGGTCTGACCTTGCCAACATTTGATTGCCAGGTAGAGTACTATTATTATCAATATTGCTAATGCCGTATAGCTAATCGAAAATTGATGTACATCATGTGGTTGTAATGTACGTAGTTGATTCCGGCTCTCTTTTATGTGTATTAATTCCTTATTTATCCTTTCAAATTCCCTTTTATGATTTGTTTTTGATAGTCGCATGTTAAAATTTTCTTCATTATTTTCTATGTGTGCCCATGTTAAATTGATTGTTGGTTTAAAGGAACTTGTTGATATTCTGGTTACTACATATATTATTATTAGCTGTGATTGTTATTTGCTCATCCTTTATTGTACATCCTCCGTTTAGCCTAATTAGTCCAGTTCCATTCAATGTCTTTTGAATAAGGTTGTTATTACATACAATTGTAAATTGATATTTGGTGTTATTAATTGAATCCATGTCTTGCCTGGTAGGTACTGATATACGTACTGCACAGTTTTCCGGAAGGTGTTTTTGTATAAATAAATCTATTTCACAGGCGTTGTCTTTTTTTGTTTTAGTTTGAATTGGTCTATGTTGGTTGCATATAAAATGATCGTGATCTGTAGCTGCACATTGTAGGAATTCCACTTGTTTCATTCGATAAAATTTAGTCCTATAAATATCAACCATGACAAACTCCATCTCTGTGCCTATTGCCACAAATGTATTATTTAGATATACTGGATGGGATAAGTCGATATAAATTGAATTCCGTTGCTGTAATTAATGGTATATTTACATCGAATACAATTCTTTCTTCATTTAGATGACACTGTATTATCATAAGTTTATAAAGCAATAATATATCTAATTGTCCTTTTACATTTGGTATAATCGTATATGGTAACAAATGTTCCTTTATTATGTAGGCTTGCCTTCGTAGCTGAGATGGTGAGATGATTAAGGTATTTATTCTGCCATGTTGTGCGTCAGTTACGATGTCTAGAATTGAATTTTGCATGAGCCTGCAGTCACTAATAAGTGCTGTAACGAAGATTGATAACGTATTGAAATTTTGTACTAGTTTTTGTTGTTTCGATTCTGTGTTTATGTTTTTCATTTTTTCGTACGCAGTTTCTATACTTCTTTCAATTTCCTTAACTTGATTGGGTTTTTCTTGTTCATTTTTCCTGACTACATTAGTTGTTGCTTCCATTAGCGATGTTTGATTTTTTATTAATTTATGTAGGTACATTTCATTATTATTTACCTTTTCAATAGTTTTGCTTATTTAATTGGCATATTCTTCATCTAAAACCCCAAAAAACTCGTTTGCTACTGTCCCTATTGCATTAAATAGTGCACGTTTTTGACGGTGAGTCTTGTGACTATCAATTAATTTGTTATTGTTCTGAATTTCTTCTAGTTGATGTATGTATTCTTTCGTGATTTCCACAAAATTCTCATTATGATTTATGGAATTACATAGTTTTTTCAAATGTGCTTCAGATTGTTGTATGGATGTTATTGCAGCTTTATAGCCTTTTAGATCATAATAAACTATCAGCTTCCAATAGTTAGATATAAGATTAGCTTCACCTAAATTTTCAATATATTATATATTCCAGCGTTGTTGTTTAATTCTTGCACTTGTATTTGGTCTACTATGATGGGTGCAGCATATGTTACTAATGGAAGCATTAGAATAGTTAATAATGGGGGAATAGTTTAGTGATGGGTTATTACTAGGTGATCTTTTCCGTTTTCTTGTTTTATTTTCATCTTCTTTATCATTATTACGTTGTTTTTCATCATTTCCTTCTGTCATCCTTATATCCTGTGGCAATTCTTCTTCTGGTAGCTCTACTGGTAACGGTGCAAGTGTATGTATTGCACGTCGGAATATACCAGTTGATATTTTTACGTCTACTACTCTTATATTTCCATATTTACCGGGAATAGTTTCCACTATTCGCCCCATTGTCTATTTCAATGGAGGTAAATTTTCATTTTTTAGTATGACCATCGTACCTGGTTGAATATTGTGAACTGGACTGTGCCACTTAGCTCTTTTTTGAAGTTCGTTAAGGTATTCTTCTGACCATCTCCGCCAAAATTCATTTCGTAGATAACTAACAAGTTGCCACCTTGTTAATAGTGTCATTTTTGGTTGGTCTTGATGTGTGTCTACAGTTGATGTTAGCGGTTCTCCTATTAAGAAATGTGAAGGTGTTAATGCCATTAAGTCGTTCGGGTCACTTGATACCGGTGTAAGGGGTATTGAATTTAGCACTGCTTCAATTTCTGCTGTCACTGTTGACAATTCTTCGTAGGTGAGTGCCTCTGTACCTGTAGTACGTGCTAGTAGCGTCTAAGTCGATTTTACTGCCACTTCCCACAGGCCGCCAAAGTGAGGTGACCGTAGTGGTATAAAGTTGCACCCACGAAGTTTGTCGCATTATCGCAATAAATGTTTTCACAGCGTCCTCGCCTTGCAATGAAACGTTTAAGTGCACCAAGGAAGCTTTCTGTTGTTTTATCCTACACGACTTCTAAATGGATGGCTTTTGTGGCGAAACAACAGAATACTGCAATGTAGAACATGGCATTTTTCCACGGATCTTAAAATGTGTATAGATGGGCCCACAAAAGTCTATGCCACAGTTGATAAATGGTCTTGATCCTATCTGCTGGTAAATTGCCCATTTGTTGTGTGTATAACTTTGGTCGTAATTTCGTATAGCGCACGCAAATAACTACTACGGACCTAGCGATATTTCGCCCATTTAGTATCCAATATTTTTGAGGTCCTGCATGTAGGTTAGTATTGTGTAAATATATCATCAGTAGCTTTGCCACAACGTTGTCGGCTGGGACGAGTATTGGATGTTTAGCATTGTATCCAATATCTGCTGCTTCTAGTCTGCCTCCTACTCGAAGTATGCCTTCATTATCCATGAACGGAGCTAATGTTATTAATTTGCTATTTCTTTCCTGAATTTTGATCAAACTGTATGAAATTCTACCGGTAGTTCTTCATCTCAATCAATTTTCTGTTTCCATAATGTCCACTAATGCAGTTCCTAAAAATACATAACTATCATTAATTTTAGTTTCATTTGGTGGCGAAGCTAAGTTACATGTGGTTATGGTTGCATTATTTAAAGTTGGTGATTGTTTAGTTATCGGTTTGTCTGATTTCTGATCTCCTTTCGATATAGGTGACATGTGTAGTAAGGTATTATGCTTCTTACCACATTTCAAGTATGATCTTGATGAGCACTGAGTTGTATGATGTCCAAATCTTAAGCAATTGAGACATAAATTAAGTTCCTTTGTTTCGAGATTTCTTTCATGTGCAGATAAATTTTTTAATTTTTCTCAACAATAAATTGCGTGGCCTTGTTTACAAACTGGACACCCAATTGGCTTGTTGGTAATTAAAACAGTTGGCTTATTGGAATTTTGAGATATCTTTTGACCACTCAGTTTTGAACCGAGAGCTTCTAATGCCTGAAATCGATTTTCTAAAAACTTCAATAACTGCTCAAGTGATTGGAGGTCCTTTGGCGAATTTAAAGATTGTTCAAATAATGCGTACGTATTTCTATCTAATTTTTTCATTAGAATGTGCATTATCATAGGATCCCAGCAATTTTCTACATATAATTCTAAATTCTGTAATCCATACTAGCCATCCAACCGAAAGTTGTATTTTGCAATATAGGTAAATTATCGTTCAGTTTCATTTGTCCATTTCTCACAATTTCACCATATAATTCTGCACCTAATAAAATGTCCACCCTTTGCGGTTTGTTGAAAGAGGGATCAGCTAATTGAATATTTGTAGGAATACTCCAGATGCCAGCAAAATATGTTTTTATTTGGGATAATTGAACTTAAAATGATTTTTTCAAGGACATTCATAATTCATATACATATGTACATATATACGTACATATCTGCTAACACAGTAGAAGGTGGTAACCCATGGGTAAGCCGTCTTTAAAGGGGAAAAAATCGTTGTTAAATCGGAAATAATTTAATTCCAAACAAATTTTATAAAGAGATAGGAGTTCGTCTGCTTTACCTTTATTTTTAAAGTTATCCACAATATGGTATTCTACAACCTGATTTATGTAGTTCTTTTTATAGGTATTGAAGAGAATAAGTTTACTGCGTCGAATGAAATTAATTTGGGTTTTTTTGGGTATTTTTAAATTTCGAATTTTTTGAATTCATTCCACAGAATATTTCACTGCATACTACGACGTAAATCCTGTTTCTTCTACAAAAATTTTGTTAAAAAGTTAGCACACTGAAGGATTCATTGTAATATGTATATCTAAAACTAAAATTCGGATCTAGAATAAATTTAAAGCTTTTCACGAAATTCCTAATCTTAATTTGAAATTTATTAGTGGGATCATTTTTTAAACTAATGGGTTTATTTCATATAAAAAGTCTCTAATTTTACTAACATAGTTATCCTTATCTATTAATACTATTAAATTACCTTTATCTGCTTTACAAACAATAATATCTTCATTCTTGGTTTTCTTTTTCAACTTATTAATGATTTTAAAATTACCTTTGTCATTCTTCATTCTAATTCTTTTATGGTTCATTTTTATAATATTCGCATACACTGCTTTTGCTTTTACTGGTTCTTTAAATATTGCAGTTTCTACATCTATGGCAAGTAATTCAAGATCTTTCTTTCTTTCTTTGGTTCTGGCGCAAATTTGAATCTTTTTTCTAATAACAATTTTTCAGGTGAATCAAGAATCTTTGATGATAAGTTCAGAATCTTGGATAAAATAGTTTTTGTGTTGTAGTTGCCGGTAATACATTTGATTTTTTGTTATTTTTTATTAAAGTTCTTAATTTTAGATTTTTTTTGCATGTAGCACTCATGTGCGTGTTCCTCGCTGATTCTTCTTAATTCGTAACACTGCGGATGTAATATGAATGTCAATTCTGTGTGAAGCACTTTCAATTTCTCAACTATTGTATCTCTTAATGCGTACCAAAGATGTAGTTTATTCTTTAACCAAATTATTTTAGCATTTTTCACTGCTTTTCGTGCACTTTCTCAAAACTTTTCACTTCTTCTAGATAATTGAATATAATTTAGAATTAATCTAAGTTTTAAGTATCTGCTGTTAAGCCAAATATGGTTATTCACTGTTTTGAGTTTTATAAGGAAACGTTTGTGCATTATACATTTCATTGCCAAACTGGCACTTTTTAATATAGTTCAACTAACTAAGTTGTTTAAAATAAAAGTACGTAGTCCTAATATTGTGCTATTATACATAAGTATTATTATATCTATTATATCTATACATACTGATTAGAAATTGAAATTTAATAATTCAGCTTGTAGGTAATTTTTGTTTTATTGTTTTTTTTTTAAGGAAATTGTGGTTTATATTTATTTTTGTATTTATTTTATTTATTGATTAATTTAATTAATATATTTTTTTTTTATTCATACATACATATTTGGTGAAAATCTTAATAGCCTTAAGAAAATTTATTATTTTATCATAGTATTTTTTTGACTCTTTTTTAAGTATGTAGGTATGTTTATGTTTTTGGATATTTTTTGCAGTTATTAAAGATGTGATTTATATCAATTGTACAGTTACATAATATCTACATATGTATATCACACATGGGTTTATTCTTTTTTTCAAGTAGGAATTTATGGATATATAAGGTGTGACCTAATCTTAATTTGGTCATTACTACTGATTCCTTTCTTGATATAGCTTCGAGGGCGAGCCATGGTTTTGTGTTTTCTTTGATCATTCTTAGTTTATTTTGTTCTTTAAAATTTTGCCATTCTAGGTTCCACTTTTCATAGATATTTTTATTGACTATGTTTTTAAAGTCTTTGTAAAAGGGTTTGAAATTGTCATCGTAATTGGATTATATTTCAGCTTTCGCAAAGTTATTTACGATTTCATTCTCTTCCATACCACAATGACTAGGAAGCCAGATTAATACAAATCTCTTAGTATTATTACAGGATGCAAGAGATTCTTCTATTGCTATAGCTACATATGTACATATATGGGTAGAGGATATATTTTTATTATTTCTTTATGGCACTTAGTGAATCACTACAGATAACGATGTTTTTATTCGGTGTTTTATGTGAATATTCGATAACTTTGTAGATAGCATATACATAGTTCTGCACTGTAAATGTTTGAATGATAATAAAGTCGACATTTTTTAAAGATGTTTTCTACATATAAATGCGCACCTGGTTTTGTCTCCCTGTAAGAAGTCGTCAGTAAAGATATTTGATTATTCTTCATAGATTTCTAAATTTAAAATTCATAAATTTTATTGTTAGCTGATTCTTTTTCAAATTTAGTTAATTCTTGATCAATTTTAATCAGTCGGTTTAACCATGAGGCAGAGTTTTGATATTAAGTTTTATCATAGTCTATTTCGGTCGGGATATTATATTTCTCGGCAGTGCTATTTACAGGAAAATATTTTAAGTAGATAATTTATTATGTAGTTGTTTTTCTTTTCTATATTTTAATGGAAGCTAATTTGCTTCGATGTATATGCTTTTAAGTAGACTTGTACGCAGAGCTCCTATAATTCCAGTATTCTGAATTGTTTCGAGTGATTTGAGTAAACTTTTGTTCGCGGATTGGTATATGCGAAAGGCGTAATCGATTACTGGTAGGATGACTAGGTTTAGCAGTTTAAGTAACACTTCTCGCCGGAGCCGTATTTAGTGCTAAATAACATTTTTAAAAGATTCAAGTTTCGTATATTTTTTTTTTATTTCAGAGATATGAGATTTCAGTTTTTTTTATAAAAAATTACACCTAAGTATTTGTGGTTATCAGTATGTTGTATTAATTCATTATTTAGGAAGTTTTTTGGTTTATGTCTTATTTTATATTTTCTAGTGAAGAGAATTATTTTTGACTTTTGAGTGGAAAATTTCATACCCAATTTATCTGAAAGATTTTGAATGTTATTGACAGATTGTTGTAAGTATATTTTTGTTATATTTTTATTACTTGTATACGTATATATAACGAGATATTTTATATTTCATTGAAGTTACGATTTAATACCAATATTGAAAAGGCTTAGATAATATAAAAATTAACAAAAAACATTTAAAATTTTTTTTAATTTCTTTTTTCAATATCTGAAATTCAGTACTGTATAGATAATAAAATCTGATACCCATATTATACTGACTATAGGCATTAAACATCAGAACAAATCCATAAAATAACAGACGACGAATATTGAATTTCTCTATTCTTTGGATACTTAGAAACAATACCTAAATGATATTTCAAATCGCTTTTCTAGAGTTTCTAAAGAATCTAGAGTGCGATACTAAACGAGTGTCGAAAATATTCCGATAGAGTTTAGCATGTTTCAATATTGGGAGGGGAAATGAATTTCGATAGAGTTTCCATACAATCACTTTTTGTTATGCGGGGATATACCATGATAATTTTTCATAGGTGTTTTGGAAGATTGTGTGTTACCTATTTGTATGATATATGAAATTCCCGGTTGTTTAGAAAGTTTTGAATGAATAGTACCAGATTTCCCATTAAACCTATATGTAGAAGTTCTTGAATAACGTCTCTTCTCCAAATCCTATCGTACACCTTTTCTAAATCAAAGAAAATGGCGGTTAGGGCTTGTTTCCTTATAAAGGATTCCATAATGTCTGACTTAAGGGTTGCTAAAGCGTCAATTGTACTTCTCTGTTTTCTATAACCAAACTGCAAATTACTAAGTTTACAGTTTCGTTTCAGAAACCAAATAAGCCTTTTATTTATCATTCGTTCAAGCACCTTGCAGAGGCAGCTTGTAAGGGAAATTGGTCTGTAGTGTTCAGTTTTTTAGGATCATTTTTTAGTTTTGCTGTAGGAAAGATGTTTTTAGTCCAAATAATGTTATAGAAATCAAGAAGGTTCTCTTTCCTTTTAAAAAGGGAAAAGGGACTATCTTGTGGAATAAAGATTTCTTGATTTTCGATTTTATTTTTCATGGTGTAGGAGATTAGATTAGTTATGTAAGGGCTTTAGTCGAACTTCGACCTTTACAGATCTTTTGTACAGACTGTGCTTCTTATGATTTAGGCTTTTAAAAAATACTAAAATTCTATTAGAAGGTGCGCACCATATTTCCTCTGGTTTGAGGAATAATTGATGCATATGACGCACTCTTTTAGAAGCCAATGCCTCACATTCACATAGGATGTGTTTCGAGGTTTCTTTGGCTTCTTTGCAAAATCTGCATTTTTCATCCTCTTTGAGCCCCATCTTATTCAAATGGTAGTTGAGCGGACAGTGCCCAATGATAAGTTCTGTAATTGTCCTTAACTCATTCCTGTTGAGGTTGACTAGTTTCTTAGAGATATTAGTCAAAGGTTTGATGAATTTCTGCGCCTATAGGTATCCGGGAGTTTTTCTCCAATAGGAGGTGCATCTCTTCATCTCCCATTCTTTTATATAATTTTTTGTGTGGCTTTTGGGCAGGCCATAAAAGGGTTCTGGTCCAATCAGTTTAGAGTTGGAGCCTTTTTTTACAAGGGAATCCGCCAGGTCGTTGCCCTTGAATCTTTCGTGTCCCGGAACTCACATAAGGTAAACTTTGTTGGTTCTAGCTAAAGTTTTATCACAGTCTAGTGTGGGAGATATAATCGTTAGATATATACAACTGTATGTTTTGTGTCTCAGATTGAAATGTGTTGATCTACCATTGCATTGTCTAAGATTACAGGTGATCATTGATTATATCTTTAATTTAATTCACCCTTATTGTTAAATTTTTTTGAGCCCCATAAAGGGTTATGGGAGTTGAAATCTCCAACTAGCATGAAAGGTTTGTCAAAATTTGTAATTATTTGTGATATATCTGAGTAAGAAATATTTTGGTCGAGAGAAAAATAAATGATGCAGATGCAGAGAATAAATTCGATAGAGTAGAAGAGTTTTACTGCAACAAAGTTTTGATGGACAAAAGTGGTAACACCACCATGTGCAACTGTGCTAGACTGTACATTGTGGCAAAAAGAATTATAGTTTTTCACTTCTGGTATAATGTTCTTTGCAAATCTTGTTTCTTGGAAGCAGTATATGAAATAATTATATTTGTTTAAAATTAGTTTAAATTCTTCGAAATGAGTAATAAAACCTGAACAATTCCATTGTACTATATTTAGGTTATTCATTATGTAGATTCGAATTCCATATTTAAGTCTCTTTCACAGTAATCTTTTCTTAAATTATTATTTGATCTATTTTAATTTTTCTTATCGTTCGTTTATTTGTGCTTCGAGGTAAAATAGTAACATTTTTGTTTGTTTTGCTACTACCTGCAATACTTACAATTTCGAAAATATCATTTAGTAAGTTTAGTAATAGTAAATTTATTATTATCAGTAGGTTGTTTTTCAGCTTCATTCTTATGTTGTTGTTTTGTTTCGTTTTTATTCTGGTTTTCTGATGATGTAGTCTTCAAATTAGTTGTTTCATTTATGACTGTTGTTTTGTTAGAAGTTTTTGCTATCATTGTTGTTTTTGCCAATGTTTCTGAATAGGTTTTTAAATTAGTTGTAGGGTGTCCCATTTTATACCAATGAAATGCTTCTTTTGCGTTAACATTTTTCAAATATTTAATGTGTAGTATTTCGTATGATTTCATGAAGACAGGGCATATTCTTGAGAAAGCATTATGATTATTATCATTGCAGTTTATTTTTCTTCTCTAGATACTAAGTGATATTCTTTAGCACAGTGTGGACAAGTTTTTTTATTTTGGAATTTTTCTGTCAGATTCGGAACATATGGTTAGACGGTAAATTTTCCAAACCCACACTAGATTTCTGTGATATTTAGGAAGGTTAATAGAAGAAGTCCATTGTCTATTATTTCTCCTTCTGTTGTTTTCTTTTTAAATTTTTTGATTACGACAACTTTTTGGTGTTTAAGTTCTTTCTTTAGTTCCTCATAGCTAAGATGTATTAAATCACTTGAGTATATGATACTTGTGGAGTTGTTCAAAGATGCTTTTCAGTTATATATATTTTTTAATGATTTTAAATTGTTTATTCTTATATTGTCAAGTAGAGGTTTATTTATGTTACGAAGGTTCATTACCCCCATGTTTAGTTTCCTATGTTATTTAAAGATTGGTTGGTATTAGTCAAATTGTTACTAAAAAAATATTGGTATTGTTATTGTTGATGTTATTACCACTATGTTCTCCTTCAAATGCAGAAACACTTCCTACACCTTCTGTATGAAGAAAAGTACTATACCATTAACTGTCTACTATTATATCTATAATACATACATTCTATATAAATTTTATGGAGTTTCCAACCTGCAATTTTTTTTTAAGAGATTCGCAAGTGATTTCCTGAAGACGATATCTCTTTCTCGTCCGGAAAGAATGTACCTCTTGTGCGGAACTCTTTTATAATTTTCTAAAATTTCTCGTGCAACTTTTTTCAATTTTTATTATAATTAATTGATAAAATTTGATCAAACAATTTCGCCTTAATCGAGAATTCTCAGTAAAGCGGAACCCGTAAATCCATCAAGTGAATAAAGTAAAATTAATGAAATTCAACTCTTGTGTCAAAAAAAGTAATTCGAACATAAACATTTCATAAATTATTTTAGTAAACTTAATTCATATAATATAATAGGTATGTATATACATATGTAAATGTTTTATTAGTTAGTATTCAATTAAACATAATTAAGTAAAGTTTAAGCTATGATTAAGATGAAACTCTTGTTGATGAAATTATTGTTGCTTATCTTCTTAATCTACCCCTGCTTGAAGGAAAAATGTTTGCATGACGAAATCAATTTGCTGCTCAGAAATTTTGTTGAATACTGTTCAACATGTTTCTACATTAGAGAAAGACATTTTTTTATGTAAATTTTTCTAATAATTTAAAAAAATTTTTAAAAACAGTATGTCAGATATACTCAATTTTCAATTAATTAGGATAACGAATTTTTCCCATCTTTGTTAATATCTGGAATAATTTATCTCATTTTATAGATATGTATGTATATATGTATGTATGTATATTGCTCTTACCAAATAATTTTTAATATTGTTTTCATTATTAGGAACATCTTTATCAAAATTATCGAATAACATTTTTACCTCTCTTCTTAAGCATATAATCTCTTCCGTCAGTCGAGTTATTGTTGTTTTATTATTTTCTTCCATTGGTATTGTATCCAATGATTTCCTTAATGCTTGTATTTCTTTTAAAACGGCTGTTATATCAGTCTGAGGTTGAGTAATATAAATTACAACCGGTAGCGGTTGAGTATTTAATTCGTTTCCTTGCAAGGAAACGCTTGCATCAGATCTTGAATTGATTTGAGTAGAAGTGACAGGTGGACGTTCTGAAAAACAAAACTAATTGATAACAACTTTGAAATTTAAAAAAGTAAGTATGCCTTTTACCAGGTTTAATATGTAGAAACTGCCTATAATCAAGTTCTTCGGTAATAGTTTTGTTACCTTCGTCCAGGACTTCTTCAGTGATGATTTGTTGGCTATTTTCTTCGGAAAAAATATTGCTTTCATTGAAAATTTCGTTTTCCATTTTTAGTTCTCTGTTTCGTGTCTTAAAGACAAAAAACATGTTCTATTATTATTTTCTAAACATAAGATTTTGTGAGAAATTTCTTGGTATGAAAATGTCTCAAGGTTTTCACTTCGCAAATTATCTATGACATATATTCTGAAGAATGAGGATTCAACTGCATGCGTGAAAAGTGGACGAAGATTATTAATAACGATAACTTCGCAAATACGGGATATTCTTTTTTCTAAATATTTTTGTTATTTTTACAACATTTCCTTTTGTAAGGCAAATATTATTTGGTTTTGTTAACGAGAAATATGATTCGTTGATACAAAAGTGCAAGTGAAATTCATTTTTGATTTCGCCAAAAATAAAAGAGATCGACCTCTTTTCTACGTGCGTCTATACACTTGCATCGCAGCATAATTACTTTTTCTGACCATTTTTTTAACCTGTTGTAGATAATTTTCAAATTTGAAAGCACTTATTTTTTCCAAATTACCTAAATATTTTAAACTGTAAAGAAGATGAAGAAGGCTGTGAAAATTACAAGTTAAAAATGACAAATTGTTTAAAAGGGGTACATCTTTAACCAATTTGTTCAAATAATCTTTTGCTTTTTGATTGCACTATAAGTGTAAGCAGTTATCTTTATCAACAAAAAGTCTTAGAGCCAGCGATAAAAGTAGAAAGTGATTGTAGCGGCAACACTTAATATTTATTTTGTATACCTACTTTGTAATAAATAGTTTTAATATATAATTACCGTTTGTCATCTCATAATTCTCACCAACACACAAAGAATTGTGCATCATAATTGTTTCATCATCTTCATCATTAACTGATAAAGAGATGAAGAGAGAAAATCAATAAAGTAATTATCGGTACCTGCATTGTATCATTATATTCATTCTTTCTGTTTTGTTGCAACCTCCACCCAGTTAACACTTACTTTAATTTTAGTGAATTTTATTAAAATAAAATAAATGTTTTAGTAAAAGTTTAAAAGGTTTTTTTTATTTAATTACACCACGGCACAAATGGTGACCCCGACATTCAAATGTAAATTTTTTTTTTTTTTTAAATATTCCAAATTAAAGTGAAATTAACAAAATTAACTTTGAAATTAAAACATTGAAATAAAAATTAATAGGTGAAAAATTTAACATATCACATGTGCCTCATTTACATGGTGTTTCAAATAATTTGAAACCAAATTTAGAGAAAAACATTAAAAATAAATTTATTACAATTTTTGTTTTTTAAAAACAAATATACAAAATTTTAAAACAAAATAAATTAAATAGTACATAAAATTTTAAACAAATGTGTAAAATTTTCAACTTAACAATTGTAAACAGTGCACGCAAGGCAACGAAATCAGCAAAACTACAAAACATTAAAAAGCATATATTTATCAAATGATAACATTAAAATAACAGGTGGAGTAAAAAGATCAACAAGGATACTGAAAATATTGATCACGAAAAAGAATGGATTCATCCTGCAGACAAGGATATGTACTGACGTATTTTTTTTTTCAAGGCCACGTGGAGCCAGTATTACAGAGATTAGTTAAACATCTAGTTTCCATATTTAGAACGTTATATGTACATATATTCTCATCTCCTTTTTAGGTTTTAATTAAATAATCAGGAATAAAATATTTAAGAAATTTTTGTAAAATTATAAGACAAAATTTTTGAATTTGGAAATACGAATTGGCACAAAAACAACAAAACAACAAATAATATCATATTACAAGTAAGGAAAATATAAAAACATAAATTGGCACAAATTCCTTTACAAACACAGTGAGTACATTTAATTTTTTAATAAGTAAATAAATATATACAAACATAGTTAAAGCATATACAGTACACATAAAAATCAAAAAATACAAATTTTAAAAATTTCCGTTTAAAGCCTTGTTGCTTACGATTTTTACCTTTAAACCAACATACATTGTTTACTTTCATTCATTTATATTGACAATTTTGCAACTCAAAATGAATGACGACGACAAAATCTTCAACCTGGAGCAAAAACCACTCCAGGAGTCTCAGCCTAACAAACTGAAAACGACAAATTTGAAGGTGCATCTGCATATGTATCAACACTGAAGATACCTCCTTTTTGGCACAATAGACCAGAGTTATGGTTTTCACAAGTCGAAAGCCAATTTCATATTAAAGGTATTACTACTTCTAATACGAAATACGATTATTTAGTAGCTTCTCTAACAACAGAAATAATGGAATTAGTAGCGGACGCTCTAATCAAACCCCCAAAAACTGAGAAATATGAATATCTCAAGAAGTTATTGCTTAATAGATGTAGGGACTCTGAAGGGAAAAGATTAGACACATTACTGCACAAAGTCGAAATAGACGACTATAAACCATCCTAGTTATACCGTAACATGGAAGCACTAGCTAACAGTAACAGTCTGGTGAACCCGCCTTTACTAAAGAAATTGTGGATTAACAAACTACCACCCTCTGTACAAGCTTGTGTTATCGCGAAAGCACACATGCAATTGAGCAAATTTTCGAAATCGCGGACAAAATTTACGATTCTGTGTCAACATCACAAGTTTCTGCAGTTGAAAAAGTCTGCACTAAGTCCCTCGACGAAAATCTTAGTGAAATAGCAAAGACGGTAGAAACGTTGAGTAGCCGCATCAAATCTCTAGAGCTCAGACAAAGTAGGCCAAGACAATAAAATTTCAATAGAAACAGTAAGCCTTTCAGATCTTCATCCAAACATCGATCAAACCGAAAACCTAAATTATGTTGGATCCTTGTGATAAATCCAATAAAACCAAGCAATCAAAAATCTAGAAGTCGCTAGAGGGTAGGCAAACTTTCTCGCCGCCTATTTATTTCAGACAAAATAAATAATCTGAATTTTCTAATTAACACAGGCGCAGAAATCACAATTCTGTCCAGACACAAATTTCAAAAATATAATTCTAAATCAGACATAAATCTGATTTCAGCTAATGGTACCCAAATACCTACCTACGGCGTTAAAAATCTATCTTAAAATTTTGTATTTCTCGTATGACTAATTCTACAGCGCCTAAGCTGTTTACACTCCAAAATGAATTTGGAGCAATACTAAATAAATACACTTTAGTCAAAGCACCCCCTAACTTCAATCTGAAGGCCAATCATAACTTAGTGCACCACATAAATACTTCAGGATCTCTTTCATCGGCTAAACCTCGCCGTCTTAATCCTGAAAAATATAAAATAGCAAAAAATGAATTCGAGACAATAATCAAACTAGGCATATGCCGACCATCCTCTTCACCTATGGCATCTCCTTTACACTTAATCCCTAAAAAAGAGCCCTCCAGTTGGAGACCGTGTGAAGATTATAGACAGCTCAATTCAGTGACAATTTTTGATAAATACTCACTGCCAAACATCAGTGACTTCATCCTCAATCTTAATGGTTGTAAAATTTTCTCAAAAATTGATTTAATCAGGGCATATACCGGTTGCACCTGAAGATGTACATAAAACGGAAGTTACTACACTTTTCGGACTTTACGAGTTCCTTCGTATGCCTTTTGGCGTAAAAAATGGCGCACAAACCTTCCAACGCTTTATTAATGGAGTCCTGGAGGGCCTTAATTTTATTTTTCCATACATTGACGACATATTAGTTGGTAGCAAGTCGTCTCAAGAGCATAAAGAGCACCTTAACATCCTTTTCTCTAGACTACAGAAATATGGTGTTAATGTCAACCCTCTTAAATGTATATTTGGCGTCAAGGAACTAGAATTTTTAGGACATCACGTTTCAGAAAAAGGTATTAGACCATCTGAATCCAGAGTTAAAGCTATCATAAACTCCCAAGTCTTACAAAAGCCTACAACGTTTCTTAGGTATGATTAACTTCTACCATCGTTTCCATCCGAATATTTCTGAAGTAGCTGCTCCTCTTTACGACGCTCTTAAAGGTGTCAACAAAAAACATAAGTCTGACTTTTCATGGTCCGAGTCACTTAAAGATACTTTCAAAAAAATGAAAGCATGCCTTCAAAAACACACACTACTCGTTAACCCTAATCTTTCCGCTAAAGTTAGCGTTTGGGTAGATGCATCAACTGACGCTGTCGGAGCTGTCTTACAAACGCTCAATGAAAATCAGTGGGAGCCGATCAGTTTCTATTCTAAAAGGTTAAAACCCGCCGAAAATAAATACTCCACTTTTGACAGAGAACTTCTCGCCGCATACTTAAGTGTCAAAAGATTTAGATATTTTGTAGAAGGTAAGGATTTTGTCATTTACACAGACCACAAACCTTTAACTAAAGCTCTCTTCTCCCGCTCAGAAAAATCTCCACGCCAAACAAATCACTTGGAATACATTTCACAGTTTACTAACAACATTCGTTATATTAAAGGCTCTCTCAACGTCGTATCCGACACGCTATCTAGGTCACACATCGATGTAATTGACAACGCAAAAAAGGTCGATTTCCAAACTCTATCCAACGAGCAAGAAAAAGGCAATGAACTTAAATTAATTCTTAAAAATACAACAAAGTCGAGTTTCACAATGGAAGAAATAGTTATACCTTTAGAAAATGTTGAAATATGGTGCGAAACTTCTACTAAAACGTACAGACCGTACCTACCTGAAAAATTAAGACGAACAATTTTCAACACACATCATAATCTTTCACACCCTGACATAAGAGCCCCAAGAAAGCTCATTTGTTCAAAATATTTTTGGCCAAGAATGAATACAGATGTTAACAATTGGTGTAAAACATGTATACTTTGCCAAAAGTCGAAAATCGTTAGACAAACTATTTCTACACATGGTACATTCGAGCCAAGGCTTCGAGGATTTGACCACATCCATATGGACATTTTTGGTCCACTTCCACCCTCTAACAAACATTTGTACATACTTACCATTAAAGACCTATTTTCACATTGGCCTGAAGCGATTGCATTGAGGAATATCAATGCAGATACTATTGCTAACGCATTCATCCGAAATTGAATTCCTCGACACGGAGTACCCAGAATTATAACGACAGACCAAGGTACTCAGTTCGAATTGACCACATTCGAAGGAATCATAAACATCTTAGGAAGCCACAGAGTTAGGACAACCCCCTACCACCCACAATCCAATGGTTCAATCGAAAGGTTCCACCGCCAGTTGAAAGCGGCAATTCGAACCACAAATGAACCAAAAAGGTGGTACTATCACTTACCTTGGATCTTGCTCGGTTTCAGATCAACTCCTTTAGATGATTTTGAAGTTGCACCCTCCCATTTAGTATACGGACAATCCCTTCGCCTGCCAGGAGAATTAGTCGTTCCAGATACTTCACCAAACATAAAAGTTACTGCCCCTATTGCTCAAGAGTTACAAAACTGTCAAATAGAAAGCGTAAGCAACAAAGCGTATTCGTACCTCAAGCCTTACAAACATTCTCACATGTTTTTATAAAGAAAGCCGTGCTCAAGAGTAGCCTAAATCCGCCATACATGGGCCCGTATAAAGTAATTTCAAGAAATGAAAAAGTTTTTAAAATATTGCAAAGTGGAAAATCAGTATCTATATCAATTGACATACTCAAGCCAGCATATGTTCCAAATTCAGAAATTTTCAAAAAATGAACGAATAACACGAATGAATTTAAAACAAAAAGTAACTTTTGCACTGTAATACATATTATACGAGTAGGTAATATTTTGTAATGATAATAATAATTTACATAAGCATTGAATTAAAAAATAATATAACAGAATAAAATTAAAATTTTAAAATAAAATAAAATTGTTCCAAATACATTGTTATAAAACTATATCTATATGTAGTTAGTTAACTATAAGATTTTTTTTTTCAATAAGGGGGAGTGATGTAGCGGCAACACTTAATATTTATTTTGTATACCTACTTTGTAATAAATAGTTTTAATATATAATTACCGTTTGTCATCTCATAATTCTCACCAACACACAAAGAATTGTGCATCATAATTGTTTCATCATCTTTATCATTAACTGATAAAGAGATGAAGAGAGAAAATCAATAAAGTAATTATCGGTACCTGCATTGTATCATTATATTCATTCTTTCTGTTTTGTTGCAACCTCCACCCAGTTAACACTTACTTTAATTTT
Source organism: Bombylius discolor (assembly GCA_939192795.1). NCBI lineage: Eukaryota > Metazoa > Arthropoda > Insecta > Diptera > Bombyliidae > Bombylius > Bombylius discolor. The sequence continues at coordinate 18,327,365 of OW584240.1, read as the reverse complement.
AGTGAATTTTATTAAAATAAAATAAATGTTTTAGTAAAAGTTTAAAAGGTTTTTTTTATTTAATTACACCACGGCACAGTGATCATATCTAATATTACTTAAAAAGTCTTTAAGTACAAGTGGACCTGTATAAAGAAGCAATTGTCGCAATTCTGTAGCTTTCCATTCATCAAATTCGGCTATGTCTCTCGGTTTTCGAACAAATTATTTAGTTATGCAGGTTTTTACACGTAGTAGTTTTTGTTTATTATACAAGTCGTTAAAGAATAATCTTCTCCTTTTACTCTGGTCCATACATTCAATAATGTTTTCATTGCCCACAGACAGACGATATGCATATAATAAAGAGAAATTAACTCAACTATGTCAATTTTCAGTTTTTCTAAAGCGATTGGCAACAAGTTATTATGTTGCTTTGAGTGACTTCTTTGACGAAATGATTCATTTGTTCTTAACTCGTCTTCCACAGGTTGAAAAACTACTTTATTTTTGAAAAATTCTCCCTTTTGAATATATTTGACACAGGAATAATAGCCTGAATGACCTTTTACATTTAACTACTTCTACTATATTTTGGTCATTTAATTGAAATTTATTTTCACTTTTCATTTAAAAATTCGTGAGGCAATCTTTAAGACCATAATGTACATATATATAATACACCATCAATTTGAATAGAATCAGCATCTGTCGGAGTTCTTTTTAATGTCCTTGAATCTTTTGGAACATTTATATTAGCATTTCTCAAAATTTTTAGCAGTTCATTTCCGGCTTCATATCCTATATTATGTTTAATAACCCAAGCAGATAATTTCGAACTTAAATCTGAGTTATCTGATAGAAAAATGTTTTCAGTATTAGCAGGCATACTATCTTCATCATCAGATGAAGAAGAATTAGCAGCTTTACAGTTAAAATTATACTTTTCATTATTATAACATAAATCAAATTCAGTAGATTCTGAATTTCTGTTGCCAGTTATATCTTGGTCAGCATTTGACTCAAAAGAAACAGAGTTTTGGTCGTAGAATCCTTCAAAAACTTCCTCATTTTTATCGCATGTTAAAGATATAAGTTTTCGAGCTTCCCTAATTGCCTTTCTTCTTAAGAGATTGTTGATAGACATTATGCTAATTACAATAAAAAATAATTGAAGTTTATAGAATAAACTTGGATTATTGTGAAAATATTGGACTTTTTATCAGATAATTTTCATATTTTATTTACATTCTACTCACTTTGTATAAATTAACACTAAAAAACGCTTTGCTTCTATTTTGACAATAATGAAAATAATTATTTTAATGGAAATAACAATATTTCAAATGAAAAAAAAAACCTCAGAATTAAACGAAACTCTGGAGCCGTTGTGAAAGGTAGATACAATTTCACAATTCTGCCAATTTTGTCAGTCGATATTTTTCGTTTGAAAATCAAATTTATTTCATCAGTAGTATTGGTTGATTGGTTGGTTGACGTGATGGTTTTCGAAATCTTTCAAAAGACCCAATTAGCACTAAGAGATCACGAATAATGTCTCTAACAGTGACTTTTGCTATTTCACTAAGGTTTCTGAAGAAGAAGCTCCCCATTGTCTAAAACTTTGCTCTTGTAAGTGCCGGACAGTTTCAGAGATAGTGGGTGAGAGTTTCTTGGCTTCCCTGCAACTGTGGCAGTTGGTATTGAAGGGGATACTCAGTTTCTCTGCATGACCTCCTATTGGCCGCTGCTCTGTGATACATGCCGTGACAATGGCAATGTCTATTCAGCTTCTCTTGATAAGGCTATCAGTTCGCTGTTTGTTATAAGGTGGCCAGATCCTTCTTGAGATTGCACACCCCGAAAGAACTTTCCAGCGGGTGTTAGCTATAGCTAGAAAGTGCTGGAAGAGAACTGTCTTCACACAACCGAAAGGAATTCCGACCCCTGTTTCGCCAAAAGATGGGCTATCTTATTCCCCTCAAAGTTCCTATGACCTGGAACCCAGAGTAGTGTGACACTGGCCTTTTCCGAAATTAAATTAACTCTTCTCTGCAATGTGCTACCAGTTTAGAGAAGATGTTCGTCGAGTTCAAGGCTTTGATCTCGGCTTGGCTGTCAGTGAAAATGCCTATGTTTTGACGTGCTGTAGCAGTTTATCTACATGATCTGCAGGTCTCTAGGATAGCAAGTGAGAATACTCCCGATCCTACACCCTCATTCGTCTTAGATCCATCCGTAAAGATGCTGGTATCGTATTTTCCCATCTCCTCAGCTAGTGAGGAATTTAACCTTTAACTTTTTTTCTTGCAGTCCACCGCCCAGATTTTTTGAGTTTAACCGCGCTGCACGAGAAGACGTATCTGATATGAAGATCTGGAGGCAGAAGGTGCAGGATCACATTCAGTGCATCCGTCGGACACGAACTCAACGCTCCCGTGACACCTCCTACTGCCGTTCTCTGCATCTTACTGATTTTGAAGGGGTTGTACTTTTTACTTAGGGCCGGCTATCACACGAGTGCCCCATAGTGAGTATTATTGAAAGTGTGAAGATTATTGAAAGCACCTTTGATGCCTAAGAAGGCTGCTAAAGTATATTGTTTGTATTGTAATGATTTTTCAACCGTACGCTTTACCATGCAGTGCCGTCTCAGTTGATCTACCTTTGATATATGCATGCTGACACTGAGAAAGCCATCTTTCCTCTATCTTCTGCATGAGACGGATGTCAAGAAGTCTCTCCAAGGTATTTAGCACGAAGGAGGTGAGACTGATAGGTCTGAAATCCTTGATGATTCATGGCGTCTTACTCCACCCCTTGGTATAAAAACTACTCGTACACGTCTCCGTTTCGAGACACATACATGACCTAAAAGTTACCAGTAGCCATAGAACCACTGCATCCTGCAGTTTCTTTAGCATAATTGGGTGTATGCCGTCTGGTCCTGATGATTTATAGGGCTCGAAAGTGCTAATCGCCCAGGAAATCCATTCCTTGGTAGTTAGCCTTTCTATGCTTCCCCATATCATACATTGGTTTTTTGGAGCACTCATCTCCGTTTGAATGCTCTCACATCCCGGAAATTGAGTGTTCATTCGGGTTTCTAGGGATTCTTCCGCAGATTCTGTCTACGACCCATCCTCCTTTCTGATGAAAGTAGGACATGACCTTGCATAACTTGGCTGAATCCCCTAAATTTTCAATAGATTGGCAGTACTCCGTCCAACTTTTTTCTTTAGCTTTCTTAAGGGATTTCTTCTAGATCTTCAAGGAATCCTTATACGGTTGCCAGTTATTATTTTTATAACTGGTGTTGAAGAGTCTTCTGGTTCTTTCTCTTAGGGCCGTAAGCTCTTTATTCCACCGTGGTGGTAGAGTTTTTTTTACTGAGTTTGACTGGACACGAGACTTTGAATGCCACACTCATGGCTCTTTTAAAATACTCTGCTCTTGTGTCCAGTTCATCCGCTGTTTCCAATCTGTCCCTACTCTCGGTCAGATTGAGTTTGCTTTTGAAGACTCGCCTGAAAACCTTCCAGTCGATTCTTCTTGGATTTCTGAAGGGTTTAGGGATTTCTATTTTTAAATTCACACTGAAGAGTATGTATCTATGGTCGAAAAACGAGGCTTTCTCCGATACTCTCCAGTTTTCTATTCTTAAATTGTCCTATCTGTGCGTAATGTAACATCCAACATCTCTTTCCACCTTGCATGGGTCTCCGTGCTGGGGAAAATAAATGTTGGTATGTTACCTCTGTTGTACACAAGAAGGCACTCATTGCTTAAGATGAGAAGGTATGATTGGCTGTTCGTCTGAGGCTCCTCTGCTTTGATGACTGCCAAGCCATCCTTCGGACCTCTGGATTTTGTCTTTAAAGCCCTTGAATGAGCTTCCCCGCGTCAATCTTCATCTTCGGTAACCAAATGCTGCGGGCACCTGGTTTCTTGGGAATCTCCTTTGCGGGGATTAGCTTGAGCTTCAAGCTCTGCCAAGCGTTACTAACCTTAGCAACACACTCGCAAAGGAAATCCTTCTACAAAAGATTATTATAAGATTATTTCTTCATTTTGTAAGAAGTTTCAAAGCACACTCTGATTTTCAAGTCGAAACTATTTTAGTTTCAAAACTAAAAAATGTCTATAAGTAAGGCCTATAATATTTTGTGTCCTTATCAAATAAATGGTATGTACGTTTTATTTAAAATATCTAGTAATCTATGCTTTTTAACTTTTTATTCGATTGCAACCGAAAATTATTTCGGTATCTTTTTTCTGATTGAATGAAATTGTTAAATAAAAATTAAAATCATAGATCACTACATATTTTAAATAAAATTCATATAGCGTATGTTAGCATTTGTTTGAGAATGACACAAAATATTGTGAATATTTCATTCGATTCGATTGAATTTTGATCAAATTACACAAATGGGCCTAAAACTTAATTTTTTTCAGAAGTATTTTTAGTGTTTCAACAAGACATATAAAATTGAATTGATTTTTCGAATTATTCGAGCACATAATTCTAATTTACAAGTAATGGTAATATTATAATTGCAGAGGATTAGAAATAAGAACACCAAAATATCATACAATAGCCTGGTGAATCCGATTTGGTATATATTGGTATAAGCCAAAGAATTGACCCGAAATCGTTAAAAAAACTGTATAGTAAATAATTTACAATAAAAAAACAAAAAATTAAAAATTCACACAACTAATAGAGATGTATATGTATTTGCCTTTTCATTTCGATGATATGAGCAATGGATAGTTACAAAAAGCTTTTATTAAAAATAATTTGAAAACTTTAAACTTGTAATGCTTTTAAACGTTCATCAGCTTAATAATAGCAAAATATCAATTTGTTTTTAAAGGCCAATTTTACATTCAACACTTAAGTTTTCCTTAACAACTTGACATTTCTATCGTTTCCATATGGCGGCAGTTACCTTTCGATTTCTGATATTTTTTCGATACTCCAAATTTTTCAAAATAGAATGGCAGTTGTTTTTTGGAAAAATAAATTATGGAAGTTTAGATATAAAAATAAAATACAAAATTGAATATATCGTGTTTAGCACAAATTTTTTGCAAAATTGTACGGCTTTATATATGTGGTTTATATAATTTTAGGATATGAAAAGCCGACATTTTCTTTATATTAAATCTTGTAAAAAATCCTGATCATCGAAAACCTGAAAAAAACCAGAGCGTGTTTCAATTTGTTTTGTTCTTCTCGTAATTATTATATTTACAATTTTACTGATTTTTTCATCACTAAAATCTTTCAAAATCCAGGAATTTAATTTAATAAACTTATCAGTTAACAATAACATACTAATTCCTGAACTCAAAATATTTTTATACTTTTCAAGTTTTAATGTTAAGTTTCACAGCTGTCAACTGATATCTTAAGGGAAACTTATGTCACAAACGACATAGACGTAAGTGTTTCTGAAGTATAGCTTAAGTGAAGACTCTTAAACTGAAATCGTTACTTAAGGTTAAGATTACACTTAAGTGTTGACTATAAGACCGGCCCAAAATCATTTTTTTAATTACCATCAATTAACAAATTTTTACTATTTTCATGTTAGTAATATGTATTTCTCTTTTTAAAAATATAATCAGATATTTTTGTTAAATATTTGTAATTAAATTTTATTTCACAATGATGCAAATTATATATTTCTGTCTGTTTCATCAAACATATTAATTGTTTTACTAATTATATAATTAAGTTAAGAAATAGATAAAAGTATACATGTATATTATGCATGTATATATTCATATGTTACAAACTTTAGAAATAAATTTTATTATTATGATAAAGTTAAATATTTCTTTGTCATATAAATTTTTTTTATACATAAATTTTTCTTTTAATTGTTTTTAAACTACTATTATAGTATTGTATCATATCTCACTCAAATTAGTTGTATTTGTATCTGTGTTTGTTTTGATAAAAATAATTTTGTAAAAATTATTTGGACTTAAAAAAGTTTCTTATGAAAAATTTGTAGAAAAAATATATTAATAGATACCTAAGATAAAATCACAAATAAAGAAGATAAAGATTCACAACGCCTGTATTGTAAAATCATGACAGTTTTTAGTGTAAACTGACAGCTATTAACTTCTTTAAATTGAGTTTTTTTTTTATACATATACATATACATATGTATGTATAATAGTTTTTTATATAGTATATGATAGTGATAAGTATATTTTATTATTTCTATTCAATAGGTGTCTTCAGCATCACATTTGCTCATAAGGCTTGTTCATCTATGTATATCTTATTTATTTGTGATAAAATTATACAATATAAACTTTTTTTTTTAATTTCATATTTTACTTCATAAGTGGGCCAATAAGTAAAATATGTAATTTAAAAAAAAATATGTAACATACACAAAAAAATAAATTGTTAACAATAATAATTCAACAATAAAATTTAAAATAATAAATTTAATATTTATGGACTCAATAAGTATGGAATAAAAGTTGTCACCGCCATCGTACAATAAATCTCAATATGTAAAAAAGTGTGATGTATTTTGATGACACGATAAATTTAATTTGACTGCCACCTGCATGTTGCATTGCTGCTGGTTGTTCACCTGGAATAATTGAAGTTCAGAATTAAATACAATAAAATAAAATTGATAAAATTTATAGTAGAAAAAAAAATGAAGCAAATAATGATAATGAATATGTAAAACAATGGTTATGGTTTAAAATTATATTTATTTTTCCCAACAACTCTATAAAAACATTTATATATACATACTTGTATGTAAGAGCAATTTTTGTTGGCAACAATTAGGTTTTCATCGTCATAGCTACATATGTATCTTACGTACTTTAAATTCTTACTAATACTAATTTACAACAAAAAAGAATATCCATAATGAACACGTATCCTTCTACCTTACCCTATATATTTTAATTTATGTTGTATTTTAGCTATTTAGAAATAGTAGAAACTATGAAAACTATATTCAACAATTTTTCGTTTGTTGTAAATTTTTGTGTTTTGTGTGCAAAATTCACGCAATTTCCACGATACGTCAATTGCTCTATCCATCAACCATCAAGCAACGATTTCTTGGCGATCGGGGTGAGGCAAATTGAGGGGTAGCACATCACTTGTGTACCAAAAATTTCATCGAGCAATTTGACTTTTCCTCTATTCCTTTTTCGTAATTTTTTCAACTCTGCTTTATTTCTTCTTCGATTTTGTGAAAGCAGTATTAAAAATCGTTACTTTATAAAGAGAAAAAGTAAATTCAAAAAGTGAAAAAAATTTATTTTTTTCGAAAGTGATGAAACATTGAAATAGGTGAATAAAATTCTTTTTTTAATTATAAAATTAAATAATTTTTTTATATTTTTTATTTTTCAAATGAAAAAACAATATTTTAAGTAATTTTTTTTTTCAAATTACTTAACGTTTATTTAAATGTAAATATAAGAATATTCGAACAAAAGAAAATTTTAAAGAAGAAGCATTGTCTGTCATTTTGCTGCATGGATGATTGCTGGACTGTGTAAATGCAAGAGTACATCACGCAGCAAGTTCAAAGCAAAACGCCAAAAACTCGTCCAGCAATTGCTGTATCGTATAAATTACCCCATTGAAGAAAATCAAACAATCAAAATCCGTTCATTATATTTTACTGGTTCACAGAGATATGAGAGTTGACAGAGTATATGGGACATGGTTTTTTGACTCTAGGGTGTAGAAAGACAGCTGTTATTTCGTGACCAAATACATAAACTTTTGTGAGAATGATGTAAATATCCGAGAATGCCACTGAACAAAGGTTATACATACACTTGTTCTTGGAGACAACAGGTGCTTGTACTTTGTGCAAGGACAATTTCTTACATTTTTCAAGCTTTCTTTTTACAAATGCAACAGACTAGATTTTTGTTGGCACATAAGCATCTTTTTAAACTCACGAGAATTTTTTTTTTTAAATCAGGAGTTTTTCAAATTTAAGCAAAACACTCGAAATAAGATTAAGATCTAGTTTTACAGTTTTGTGCTAAATTTCCGATTAGCGAGCGTGAGATATCGAAATAAAGCCTTTTGAAATAAAAACTTTTGAGTGTCCATTTTAACGTGACATATGTGTGACAAAAGGTTTTATTTCGATATTTTACGTTCGCTAAAAAGAAGTTTCTCCCAGTTTTACAGTTGATTAAAAAATGAGCAGACAACATTTTGTCAATAACTTTAGATATATGTATCTAGGAATGCACCTTCACTTTCATCAGAAAACTGTTCCATTGCTCATCGTCATAGTAATCAAGGATTTTAAAATGAGGCGATCAAAAAAATTCCTGTTTATATTGATTTCCATTACATAAGGCCTGTAGTTAGATAGATTATTGGAAATGGACTGGACATAACAATGTTTTTGTAAGATAATTTTCACAGGTTACTTTATTAAAGAAGGAACAAATTTTACGAAAATCAAAGAAAGCTAAATAGAGGTAGTGCCAAAGAGGTTTTGAGTCTTGAGAAAAATGGTATGAAATGTTATGACAATAAAGATATCTGTTTTGCTTTCAATTTCGTAAGAATTGATAAAATCAAAGATGTTGTAATTTGCAAAACTATGAATTGGGTTTGTTGAGACTCAATGTTTAAATTTGATACAATCTTTAATAATCTTTTACAATTCCAATAGTGCAATTGCCAAGGTTGCACCAAATGTGAGAATGAAAGCAAATACTATCGGGACAGAGGCTTTTTTTGCGTTTCTGCTTTCTGCTCCATAAGTATTTTTTTCAGAGTTACCTATTGTGTAATTCAATCGAAATTCAATGGAATCGAATGAATATTCACAATATTTTGTGTCTTTATCAAATAAATGGTAATAGATGGTCTGTAAATTTCCTTTAAAATATCTAGTAATCTATGCTTTTTAACGTTTTATTATTAAAATTATTTCGATATCTTTTTTATGATTGAATGAAATTGTTAAATGAAAATTAAAATCATAGATCACTACATATTTTAAATATAATTCATATAGCGTATGTTAGCATTTGTTTGATAATGACACAAAATATTGTGAATATTTCATTCGATTCGAGTAAATTTCGATCGAATTACATAATAGCGTACTCATAATGCATGGCTACGAATTACTCTAAGATTTTTAAATTATCGCCAAACAAATTAAAGTGTATTTTTCAGAACAATGTAAGTAACATATAATTATTGATAGATTGTAATTTCAACTAATAAAATAATAAAAATACTAGAACGTGAATAAAAAAAATTTTGTGTTGAATTTTAAAAGTCAAACTTACCGTTCAAAACATGAACAAGAGCAGTTCGTTTAATTTCATTACTAATCATACATGTATAATTTCCAGAATCATAACGATTAGCATTAGCAATGAATAATCTGCTCAGAGCTCGTCCTGGTGATAAATCTGTCCTGACACTGAAAAAAAAAACTCATTAAATAGTCTCAAGGAAATTTATTAGTATGAGAAAATTGAAAGTTTTTGAATATACATATTATATTCTCGTATGTAAAATAGGTTTAAATTCAGAATATACTAAATAAATGCAAAGAGTTACAAATCAGATTGTCAGATAAAAGATTTCAAGACCTAAGCCTTATTAAAAAAAAAACAGGATAAAACAGCTCTCAATTCTATTTACCTCCGTCTCAGATTGTGTATAGGCTACCTTCTGATCCCAACGTCAATAAATCGATAGGACACCTGATAGCATACACCAAAAAGATTATATATACGAAGAGATAGCATATAGTATAAAAATGTGTATCCGAAAATTTTTGTACTGGGGTACTAATATCAGTACCCCAAGTTATAAATGAAGTCAACTTCAGAACCCCAAAGTCAACATAAAGCAATTATTAGTACCCCGTCTTCATGATTGAGGTTCAACTTCAAAACCATTACCGGTGTGCAATGTATAGTGTATACTGTATAGGTGTATAGTATACATCCAAACTTCATATTGAAACTGAATTTCATGCTTTATTTCATTTTTTTTGTCTATTGCTTGATTGCCGCTTATTGCGTGAAGGTGGAATTTATACTTATACGCATTGATTTTTCAATAAATTCAGTACTTTTCAGTGCTAATTTTAAATATTGTTGATTAAATTGAATATTTAAATTTTTGGTATTTTGTGGTTTTTTTTGTTGTTATTATTCTGGTTTTTTCCACTTTCTCAGTATCAGTACTTTTCGGTACTATTTTTTTTAAAGCTTTTGCATTTGCATACCCTTGTACATATAATATACAATAACTATATACATATACATAATATATCTTATGTAATATGGATAAAAGGTTATCTGGAATACAATGTGTTGTACCACATTGTCGAAAAAGCAGAAGACAAGGTGTTAAATTATTTCGCTTCCCTGCTTTGGATACCATTTTGGGTCAAATATGGAGAGAAAGGTGCAGTTTTTTAACCTATAAAGAGCAAAATAAACAGTTAAGGATTTGTGAACAACATTTTCCATCTGAGCTTATTGGTACGAGGAAATTAAAGCATGATGCAATACCTTCTTTAAATCTAACACCTTTTAGTCATGAATTTTCCTTTCACGAAGATGATTTAAATATTAATATGGAGGAATTTTCTACAGAGAAGCAATTCGGAGGAAATTGCTTGAACTGCACAGCTGAAATTGAGAAAAAAAATTATTTTGAAAAAAAATACAACTCTCAAATAAAAAAATATAACAATCTTTTAAAAAAATACAAATTTTTACAGAAAAAGTGTAAATCACAACAATGCCAACGAAATAGAATTAAGAAGGTTTTAGTTCAGAAAAAAATTGTTGGAGAAATAAGTCTCGCTGAAAAAATAAATTCATGTAAAAATGTTAGTGATGAAAGCAAAACTTTTTGTAAAATGATTTTAAAAGGTACAAAGAGGTCTTACACAGAAGATGAAAAAAAAATAATGCAAAATATATTTTACATGGCGTCCTTAAAATCCTACAAGTTCATGAGAATGAGTTTGAATATTCATCTTCCACATGAAACAAGTTTGTTCAGATGGGCTCCTGTAAAACAGTTGCAGCCTGGTTTTGAAAATAATGCGTCTAATTCTTTGAGAGAAAAGTGTGCAGATTTGTGTGAAATCGACAAGAATGTCGTACTTTTAATAGACGAAATATATATAAAAAAAGAATGGAGATACAATTCGAGTTTCGATGTTATTGATGGCGTGGAAGATTTAGGATTTAAAAGAAATAACAGTTTTGGTAATCAAGTCTGTGTTTTCATGCTAAAAGGCTTGACAAAGAATTGGAAATCTGTTTTCAATTATTTTGTTACACAAAATGGAATAAGTGGAAATGATTTGCGTTTAATTTTAGAAACAAATTTAAAAATAAAGGATAAGCCCTATATAGAAATTGGAAATACAAAAATTATTTGTATATTTGACTTTCCGCATTTACTTAAGTCTTTAAGAAATTCAATAATGAATAATGATATGGTCATGCCTGATGGAACTGTCTCCTGGGATGTAATAAAAGAGTTATTCGAATTAGATAAAAAAGGCTCAACACGAATGTGTCCTAAATTAACAACGCAACATGTTTATGTTGGTAAATTTGAAAAAATGAGAGCTAATTTAGCAGCACAAGTATTTAGTGGGACAGTAGCTGCAGCAATTAAATCTTTGGCAGAAAATAACAAATTTGAAAAAGTTACAAAAACAACAGCTCTATCTACGGCAAAGTTTATTGAAAAAGTGAACAAATTAATTGATTGTATGAATGGATGTTCGCTCTGCCACAAAAATCCTTCAAGACGAGGAAAATTTCCAATTTATTGTGTACTTCAAAGAAGACATTTCAAATGTAAAATTTTTAAGTAGAAATAGAACGGTATACTTTTTAGATGGCATACAACAAACCCTAAGTGGAATCATCACTTTAGCAAATGACTTGTTAGTTCCTGAAACTGGAATATCTTATTTGTTGACAACTAGATTTCACCAAGACTCATTAGAAAATTTATTTTCTATGATTCGTCAAAAATTAGGAAATAATTCTAATCCGTCAGTTGGAGAAATAAATACTATTTTAGCAAAAATTATGTCATTTAATTTAGTGAAGTTTAGCACTAAAAGTAATTGTAAAAATGATGATGATGTAGTTTTACAAACAGAACAAGTCGACGATATTGAAATCAATGAAAATTTCGATATTTCAATTATTGAAGAAGATTTTTTATCTGAAAATGAAAATAATCACGATTATGGAGATGATTTGATTGTGCATGAATCGTTGATAAATGTAAATGAAATTGAATTGTTTTCAATGAGATACTTTGTAGGCTATATTGCGTATAAAATGTTATTAAAAGTAAGTTGTGAAAATTGCAGTAAAGTTTTACTTAAGCCTGACGAGATCCTTTCATGTCCATCAGAGATGTTTATATTTTTCAAAAATTATAGTTCGGGTTCAGATTTTGGGAAACTTACAGCGCCTTCTAATGAGTTTTTTGATATCTGTAAAATTCATATCAAAATTTTTCAAAATATATTTGAAAAACAGCCGGAAATGAAAAATATTAAGCGTTTTATTTTAGAAAAATGTAAACTATCCACTCCAAATTGGTTTAACGTGGTTGATCCTTGCCAAAATCATAGAGAGCAAAATCTTGACTTTATGATATTAGTTCTGCTCAGGAAACATTGTGCATGGGCAATTCAAAAAAATAATAAGGTAGCCAGTAAAAAATTAAAAATTTTCAAAGGTTAATTTTTTTAACCATATTTAGAAAGCAATATCTCAGCATCTCGTGCAGGCCGGTCAAAACTTTCACTGGAAAACAAATCGTATTTTACAATAAATAATAAAAATTGACTCGAAAACATATTTTAAAATTAATACTTCAATATTTTTTACTTGTCTCACCGACACTTATCCATACGTGAAAGATTTCAACAATAAAAGCAAACACCCTGACGCTGTTTTTGAAGTAAACATTTTAACAAATATTTTGATCCATATTTTAAGAATTTTGGTCCACAAAATTTTAAGATACGGCTTTTCAAAACCGAAATTTTGAAATTCTATATAAAATATAATACATGAATTTGTATGTATCATTTGCATGAAATTAGCGACTTCATAAAGGAAAACTATTATTAATTACAAACGCATCATTTCATTAAAAAGTAAACTGGAAAAATCTTTTCAATAAAACACTGTTGCTGTAAAAGCAATTGTTTATATTCGTATTTCGTAGTTCGTACACATAATATGTATGCTCACAACTTCAACATAAAAGTCAAAGCCCTTAGCGTCGTAGCATTAACAGCATGCATTATACATTGTTCTATCCACACGTTTTCCCTCCCCATCTAAGTAGATTCGAATTTGTGGTATACACATTTTTATACTACATGCTATCTCTTCCTATATATAATCTTTTTGCATACACCCATTGATTTTGAAACGCTGCACGCTGAACTCTGAGTAGATTCCCATTCTCAAAAAAGGAGAACCAAATAACGTATCCAATTGCAGACCCATTACCGTAAAGCCTATCTTGATGAAAGTCATGGGAATAATAATAAATAAGCAACTGGTGAATCGTTTCAAAGATTTTCTACATCAATTTTTAGTTTATTCAGAAATAAATTATGATTTAAAAAATAAGAAATTTTCTATATAGGATCAAAAAATATTATCCATGACTTTTTAAAACAACTGAGAGATTAGCATTTGGTGTGAACTTTAAAACTATGAGTCTTGCAGCAGAATTCTTTTGAGATTTGGAATCCGAATCATGTTCCATTACTAAATCAAGCTAAATTGAAAAAAAAATCTCAATCAATTTTTGAGAAAAATGCAAAGGAACATCCTCTCCGTAGGGCCTATTAATAAACGACCAAAAAATACTGTTACTTGTTACAGTTATGATATAATGACGGTAATATAATGATTATGGTGCGTAACAGAGACAGTTTTATTTATAAATATTAAATGATAATTAATTTTAAGAATTTGTAGAATTCGCTTACAGTACGGGAAACAAAAGATAAAAATATTAAATTGGTTTTCTATTTATAGTTTTCACTTGTTCCTTATATTTAAGAAAAATAATGCAATACAATATGTTTTTTTCAAAAATACCCATTGTTAACAACAACAATAATTAAATATTTAAATTATTATTGTTATAAAAATAATGTCATATTACACCATCACAGTAAAATATTTTTCATTTATTAATGTTCTAATAAAATATTTTGTCAGCATTTTTGTCAACTCAGCAAACAAGTAAATTACGTTGACCCACAGTAACACAAAATGCAATATAAGTAAAATATTCTTTAAAGGTATAAAGATACTAACATAAAAATATGAATCATGGTGTAATATGAAATTATTGCAATTGAATTATAGGCAATAAGGTAAACGACCTGTAAATATTGCATATTTGATGGAATGTATAATATATGAAATTAATATTAATATAATTAAGTTATTGGCAAAATTTAAAATGTATTATTGATTACTAAGCAATATTTATCTATATAAACGAATCAAATTTACAATAAAGTATCAGTATATTTTTCAGTGAATCAAGCCTTCTTTTATTCTTCTGGTGAGGCTGCCAGAAGCACTGAAAATCCTTTTTTCCAGAGTTAAGTGTTCAAATCCACCAAATTTCATAACCAATCAGTCGTTATAATCTTAATCAGGTATAATCATAACCAGCATACTCATAACCGAATTATTAGTTAACTTATATTCATAACCAGAATAGTAGTTAACATACATTCATAACCGTACACAAGTTTTGTACTTGGGTACATTTTCATTTTAATTTAGAATTCTTACTACACCAGTTTTGTACTGGAGTTATATTATAGGATAAATACACAAGTTTTGTACTTGGGTATATTTCTCTCAGTATATAAGTTTTGCACTTAGATACACAAGTATTTCTAGCATAAGTTTGGTACTTAGGCTACGAAATATGTTGAAATTAGTGGTGTGCGGATAGTACTATCCGATTCGGTACTGCCTCGTTACTTGCTGGATCCGATTGGGTACCGAATCTAAAGCCTGAAAAATGTCGTTACTCGGTATATTTTTAGTTTAATAAATCGTTTTGAAATTACTATTTAATTTAAAGCGTAGTACTCAGTTGAAAATAAATTTTATGTTGGAAAAAGCGAAAAATAAAAAAGAAAAGAATTATCTATGATGTAAAGGTTTTTTCACGAAAATAACAATATTTTTCAATATATTTTTGTCCGTGTTTTTCGATCTGTTCATGATTTTGCTAGTAAACATGGTAAATGTATCTAAGTAAAATCTATATGTACAACCATGTACACAGACAAATCAACTTACTGTCATCACTTGAGTATAACACGTAACGATAACTACTGTCAACTGTCAAATTTCAAATATTAATACATGTTAATTTTTGAACTTTTTGTATATTTTTTCAAATGTAAAATGAAAATGAATTGTTTTTTAATTTTAAGTATATATTTTAAAAGAAATAAAAGACTAAATTACCTATAAAAAAACTTGATTTTTTTTTTTATAAAAGTATCTAATATAAACAATTCTATTCAAAATGTACCGAGTAACGAGTACCAAATACCGAGTATTTTACTTAAAAGATCCGAACGGAACCGGTAACCTAAAATGTACCGTTTTGCACACCACTAGTTGAAATTATCAAAAAGTAAACATGTCACTTTTTGACAACTTCAACATGTCACTAATTTAGTTCCACTATCCACTATAGATCCCACTTCCATTACTCACAATTTAACTCCACAATGTACCATTAACCCAATCTTCACAAAATTAAAGATAATAAAAAAAGGAAAATATTAACAATAAAATTATTAATACTAACATATATCTAAATTAACAATACAAATTTTAAAATAAAAAATTCATTGCAAAACAGTATAAAATCAAAAAAAACTTTAAAAAAATAAGCAAAATGTACCAAGTACCAACAAATTAACAAAATTCAAAATGGCTGACCAGTCTTGAAACAATAGACCTCGAATAGTATAAAAACGAGATGCTGCATAACCATCGTTACTTCTGCTTTGGAAATTGACCTGGCAAGAAGTCTCCTTGTATCTTAAAGGGTATTGACCTTAAGAAGAAGGAATCACAGCTACTTACAAGAGTATTGATCTGTAAGTATTTTTTTTTCTTTACTTGGTATTTTCTGCTTATTGGGTATTGACCATAAGACAGAAAATTGTTAGGGAATTATCGTGACATTTTCTATCTTACTGGGTAGTGACCATAAGATAGAAAATTTTAGTGAATCTTCTTGCAATTTCTGTTTTAATGGGTATTGACCATAAAACTGAAATTTTAATACATCTTCTTGTTGTTTTCTATCTTACTGGATATTGACCATAAGATAGGAAATTTTTTGGCAATTTCTGTTTCAATGGACACTGACCATAAAACAGAACTTTATTCTGCCAATTTTTTTCTGTCTTAACCACAAAACTTGGAAATTTTAGTAACTTCAAATTCTGGAGTCCCTTTTTTTCTTTTAACCACATTCATTTTTCTTTAAAGAGTTCTTTGTTTCAAATAGAAATTATTTTCAAATTTAAAGTCAATTTAGTTCAACTTAATCATCTAAGTTTAACCTCAATTTATTAAGTCAATTCCCATTAAAATATTCAACGTGATTGCAACATTGTTCAACACATATAGTCTTTACTGGTGGTTATAACGGCAGCATCTTGTTGAAATTCAAACTAATTTGATTTCACTTCACTTATATCGATTAACCTCAGTTGTTTTACTTCACTCCATTTGTTTAATTTCAGTTGAATCACTTCACTTTAATTGAATAAATTCACTTGTTTCACTTCACTTCAAGTGATTACGCTCACTTGGTTAGCTTCACTTTAATAGATCAAGATCACTTGAATTCTTCACTTCAATTGATCGAGCTCACTTGTTTCACTTTATTAATTCAAACATCCTTTGATAAAGGTCAGCCATTACTAAGGTACAATTTGCTACAAAGTTTACCTAACCTCTGAAATTTTAACTATTAATTACATGTAAACTTGGGATGATATAGTATCAGCACTACTGTTATATAATTAATTAAATTTCAATCTTTACAGGAATATTTCTCATCTTAAATTATCATCAACACATCGCTTCATTTAATTTTGATTTCATTTTTTTTTGAATTAAAATAGCTGCTTTACTTTATTAATTTAAAAGTTTATTATTTTTTTTATTTTAATTAAAGTTAATTAAATTAATTGCTTTATTTCAAAGTTTATTATTTTTTTACTTTATTTCGATTATGCATTATTTTGATTTTTGTTTGTTCATGATTTAATTAAATTGTTTTTTAATTTGATCTTTAGTTTGCTTTATTTATTGATTTATTTGAATTATTTAATTTTGATTTGCTTTACTTTTTGACTTATTTAAATTGTTTGATTATTTTTTATTATTATTTTTTTTGAATTAATAAATAAATATTTTCATTAATAAACTTTGCGTTTTCTTTCAAAAACCCAATCGTTTTATTCCTTTGGTATTTAGTAAAATATTGTTGATTAACTAAGAGATTCTGCTGAACATTATTTGATTGGCAATATTTTCATTGGTCCTTCGAGCCGGATATAAAACGATGGGTAAAATTGAATGCGCAAAGCTTATTAAGAGCCAAACGGCTCTACAACAACAATTAACTAAATCTATGAGTAGTTATGAAAAGTTAAAACATACCGATGTCACTAAACATCATATCCAAGGCTACATAGATATCGCAAATCAAACATGGTCTAAATTTCAAGACAACCATCTTTGCATATACGAAAACGAAGATAAAAATGCTGAAGACTATATCAAAGGTTCATTATATGACACCACCCAAGAATTATATTTAGAATTTATTTCCGTTTTAAAAGATCACTTAGAACAAAAATTTCCAGCAACGTCGATCTTTTCATCACCACAAAGACCTTCAGAAGGAAATTTAACTTTACCTTCTTTTTCAAAAACTGATACTAGACTACCAAAAATTACAATCCCAACGTTTAATGGTAACTATCAAAACTGGAGATCTTTTCACGATCTTTTTACCTCTTTAATACATAAGGACCCTGCATTATCGCGAGTCCAAAAATTACATTATCTCAAAACTTGTGTAACTGGCGATGCAGAACGTCTTTTACGACAGATTGACGTGACGGATGATAATTACGAAAAGGCTTGGGGTTTGTTACAAGAAAGATATAACAATAAAAAGGTTCTAGTACAAATGTATCTTAAAAAACTATTGAATCAACCTGATATAAAGGTTGAATCAGCCAACTCAATTAGAAACTTCATTGATACAACTGAGGAAGTTTTACATGAATTCAAAACTTTAAATGTAGATGTTAGTAATTGGGATCCAATTCTATTATACTCGTTAACACAAAAACTTCCTCATGAAACCTTATACTTGTGGGAACGTGAACAGAGCGGCTCTACAAACCTTCCAACATATAAACAATTTATAGAATTCTTAACTAAACGATTTAGAACATTAGAATCAATGCATTCTAATTTAGGAATAAAAACTATTCCAAGTAGCACTTCACAAAAGTCATTTCTAAATCAATCACAAAAATGCTTAAAATGCAATTCAAATCATCAGTTGAATAAATGCAATCAATTTAGACAACTGAGTTACCAATCAAAAAATGAGTTTGTTCAGCAAAAACAATTATGCAAAAATTGTCTTTCACCTACTCATACCTTATATAATTGTAAAAGCAAATTTTCTTGTTTAAAATGCAAGAAACGACATCATACATTACTACATGTTGATACTAATAAACAAACTTCAAATACACAATCAATAAAAAATGTACAAAGTACAACTCAAGCCAATCAAGTTCAAATCTCACAAGAACAAATTCAAAAACCAACATCTAGCACAACTTTATTCAATGCGAATAATATACAATGTTTATTAGCAACAGCATTAGTAACTGCCAAAGGTCCACACGGACATACATGCATTTTTAGAGCATTAATCGATTCTGGTTCTCAATTATCTTTCATCACGCAATCTGTCGCGAAAAAACTAAAGCTAAAACGTAACAAAACTGATATTCAAGTCACTGGACTTGAAAAAACACCAACTGCACAAGTGCATCAATACACCACACTCGAAATTCAATCTCTTGTAACTTCATTTAAAACAAACTTAAACGCCTTAATCATAGATGAAATAACTGATAATTCTCCAATACAACCTGTTGATAAAAATCAATTTAAACAATTTAACAAAATAGAACTAGCCGATCCTCAATTTTCAGAACCAGGTCCTATAGATCTACTTCTGGGTGTTGACATATACAGTGCTATCCTGGAAACAGGATTAATTAAAGGCAAGGACGACACGCCAACAGCACAAAATACACAGCTAGGATGGATCATTATGGGACCAGTTTCTAAACCTATTTTGCAACCCAAAACCTTATCATTTTTCAACGTTATTACACTTGAAAACCTAAACAATACTTTGAAAAAATTTTGGGAAATCGAAGAAATTGAACAAAAATCTCCTCTGACTGCTGAACAACAGCTTTGTGAAGACTTATATAAAGCTACTACCAAACGATTATCTAATGGTAGTTATGAGGTAGCACTACCATTTAAAAATAATCGAAACCCTGAGTTAGGACAGTCTAGGTATAAAGCAGTCCAACAGTTTTATCAACTAGAGAAAAGGTTTCAACAAAATCCAGAGTTTTACAATTTATATAAAAATTGCATTGATGAATATCTTGAGCTAGATCATATGAAAGAAGTTCATTACACTGATAATGCTGATCAAACGAATTACTATTTACCTCACCATGCGGTGTTTAAAGAAAGTACAACAACAAAGCTTAGAGTGGTATTTAATGCCTCCAGCAAAAGTTCAAATGGCAAATCATTAAATGAACAAATGCTCACTGGTCCAACCATTCAAGCGACCTTGTGGAGTATATTGCTTAAATGGAGGCAATTTAAATACGCGTTTACTGCTGATGTTGAAAAAATGTACAGAATGATAAAAGTAAGGAAAGATCAGCAAAATTATCAGCGTATCGTCTGGAGGTCGAATCCAAATGACAAACTGAAAGATTATGTTCTTACAACAGTAACGTTTGGAACCACTCCAGCTCCATTTCTAGCCATAAGAACGCTGTTTCAACTAGCTGAAGATGAAGGGCGAAACTTTCCTCTAGCAGCTAACTGCATAACCAATTATTCATATGTAGATGATATATTATGTGGGGGTAACAACATTCAAGAAACTTTAAAACTTCAAGCAGAACTATTAGACATGTTAGAAAAGGGGGGTTTCAATCTTCGTAAATGGACTGCTAATCATTCAGAATTACTTCAAAACATCCCATTGGAAAATAGAGAACTCAAAGATGAACTAAATATTTCAGAGTCAGATTCTATTAAGACTTTAGGAATAAAATGGTTTCCAAAATCAGATGAATTCGGATTCACAGTAAACCTTCCATCAACAAAACAATCTTACACCAAACGATTAATTCTTTCAGAAGTAGCGTCATTATTTGATCCTTTAGGATGGTTAGCACCAATAATTATTCTAGCGAAAATTTTTATACAACGTTTGTGGATAATGGGATGCAATTGGGATGAAAAACTTCCAAAATCCATTCAAGCGGAATGGATCAACTTTAGATCACAGTTAAACTTGGTTGAAAAAATTAAAATTCCAAGATGGATTCACATGTCAAGTACTGGGCATTTAGAATTGCATGGTTTTTCAGATGCATCTCAAAGTGCTTACGCGGCTGTTGTATATTTAAAGTTAAAAATAAATGAAACGACTTTTATTTCATTAATTACCTCAAAAACAAGAGTAGCTCCTACCAAATCTGTTACATTACCTCGATTAGAACTAGCCGGTGGACTACTATTATCACGATTAATTAAACAGGTTTCTCTAGATCTCAATCTAAGGGGTATTAAAAGTTACGCATGGACTGATTCACTCATAACTTTGAGTTGGATAAAAGGACAACCTTCAAGATGGAAACCATACGTAGCTAACAGAGTTTCTGAAATTCAAAATAATCTTGCTCCATCTAATTGGTTCTATGTTCCTGGAGATCAAAATCCTGCCGATTGCGCATCTCGAGGAACACTTCCCGAACATCTGATCAATCATACGTTGTGGTGGCATGGTCCATCATGGTTAACTCAAAATCAGTGGCCAAATCAACCCAATTACACCACCACAGATCTAGAAAGCAAAAAAGTAAAAACATTCGCAACTTTTCAAGAACCTGAATTATTTACAAGGTTCTCATCATTTCAAAAGCTTCGCAGAATTGTAGCATACTGTATCAGATTCATTTATAATTCAAAAAGTAGAAACAACAAACTTTCTATTAAATATTTAACCTATCCAGAGTTAAACACCGCTGAATTAAAAATTATTCACCTAATTCAACAAAGCAACTTTCACGACGAGATAAAAAATCTAAAGGAACAAAAACCAATTTCAACCAAAAGTACAATTTACAATTTAAACCCTTTTCTTGATAAAAATCGCATTTTAAGAGTAGGAGGAAGAATAGAACACGCTCAAGTACCATACGATTCTAAACATCCGATTATACTACCAAAAAACCATCATATTTCCAAAATAATTATTGATGATATACACAAAAATACTCTTCATGGAGGTTGTCAGCTAGTTTTAAATACTCTAAACACCAAATACTGGTTACCTAATGCTAAAAATACGATTAAGGCTAGAATTCACAGTTGCATTCCATGTTTCAAAACCAGTCCTAAACCATCCCATCAACTCATGGGCGCATTACCGTCCTATCGAACGACGATATCATACCCATTCTCAAACAGTGGTGTAGACTTTGCTGGACCATTTCTGTACAAATCTTCCAAATTACGGTCAGCAAAAATGCTAAAATGTTACATTTGTTTGTTTATTTGCATGACGACAAAGGCTATACACTTAGAATTAGCCACTGATTTATCAGCTTCTGGTTTTATAGCCGCTTTCAAACGATTTATAAGTCGCAGAGGTATCTGCTCAAACCTTTACTCCGATTGTGGATCTAATTTCATTGGAGCAAAACATATTCTAGAGAAAGAATTAAGAACAGCGCTTCAAGAAAATATATCAAAGATCCTTCCTACATTAGTTGAACAAAACGTTCAATGGCATTTTAATCCTCCATCAGCACCTCATTTCGGCGGTATATGGGAGGCCGGAGTAAAGGCAGTAAAAACTCATTTGAAACGAGTGTTACAAAATACTAAATTAACCTTAGAGGAATTTCTAACACTTTTGTGCCAAATAGAAGCTTGTGTAAATTCTAGACCATTAACTCCAATCTCTAATGACACTAATGATTGTGTAAGTCTAACACCTGGACATTTCCTAACAGGTAGGCATTTACTAGCAGTGCCAGAAGCTGAAGTTAAGGAAAAAACACCATTACTAAATCGATGGCTAACTGTTCAAAATTTAACCCAACACTTTTGGAAAAGGTGGTCTAGAGAATATTTGCATACATTACAACAACGATACAAATGGCAAGAAAACAAACAAAACGTGCAAATAAACGATCTCGTTCTAATAAAAGACGAAAAATGTCCTCCAACAAGATGGCCACTTGGTCGTGTAATAAACATTCATCCTGGTAGTGATGGAAGGGTACGCGTTGTAACCATTAAAACTAATTCCACCGAATATTTACGGCCAATAACTAAAATTTGTAAATTGCCAATCGA
The DNA here is from genome assembly GCA_939192795.1 of Bombylius discolor. Classification (NCBI taxonomy): domain Eukaryota; kingdom Metazoa; phylum Arthropoda; class Insecta; order Diptera; family Bombyliidae; genus Bombylius; species Bombylius discolor. The sequence goes on along the minus strand of OW584240.1, from coordinate 18,304,529 downwards.
AACTCAATAATAAAATTACTTTAAATGTGTTGAACCATGTTGCATTCATGTCACATCCCTATCAAAACACTACTACGATTACTACCTTTCTATTACAATAATCAATTCTCTACTACAATTTTTTTCAATTGTTTAATACGTCATTGCAAACTATATTATACGCAAGGTTACTGGTAAGTTAATTTAATTCAATTTTTTAGCAAAAAAAAAAAAGGGGGAAAATGAGACGAAGGATTACTTTCATCGAGTACAAGCTGCGACTCGAAAGAAAAATAAAGGAAAGCAGAGTCCCACCTCGAAACTTCGTGGTCGAAAAGGCCACATGGTTAAGGCTACGACACCTACCCATCCCATGGTTACGGGTGTTAGGTACCTTAAAAAGTTTTAGAAAAAGGTTCGAGGATATTGAACTAAAGATAATAAGGACAAGACAGGGAATGTATGTCCTAAAAATCACCAAGGTATGGTATGCAGGTTGTATTATCATTGGGTCGTTGTTTTTTTGCTTTTTTTTTGGAGACGGGAAAATGTTGAAATTATCAAAAAGTAAACATGTCACTTTTTGACAACTTCAACATGTCACTAATTTAGTTCCACTATCCACTATAGATCCCACTTCCATTACTCACAATTTAACTCCACAATGTACCATTAACCCAATCTTCACAAAATTAAAGATAATAAAAAAAGGAAAATATTAACAATAAAATTATTAATACTAACATATATCTAAATTAACAATACAAATTTTAAAATAAAAAATTCATTGCAAAACAGTATAAAATCAAAAAAAACTTTAAAAAAATAAGCAAAATGTACCAAGTACCAACAAATTAACAAAATTCAAAATGGCTGACCAGTCTTGAAACAATAGACCTCGAATAGTATAAAAACGAGATGCTGCATAACCATCGTTACTTCTGCTTTGGAAATTGACCTGGCAAGAAGTCTCCTTGTATCTTAAAGGGTATTGACCTTAAGAAGAAGGAATCACAGCTACTTACAAGAGTATTGATCTGTAAGTATTTTTTTTTCTTTACTTGGTATTTTCTGCTTATTGGGTATTGACCATAAGACAGAAAATTGTTAGGGAATTATCGTGACATTTTCTATCTTACTGGGTAGTGACCATAAGATAGAAAATTTTAGTGAATCTTCTTGCAATTTCTGTTTTAATGGGTATTGACCATAAAACTGAAATTTTAATACATCTTCTTGTTGTTTTCTATCTTACTGGATATTGACCATAAGATAGGAAATTTTTTGGCAATTTCTGTTTCAATGGACACTGACCATAAAACAGAACTTTATTCTGCCAATTTTTTTCTGTCTTAACCACAAAACTTGGAAATTTTAGTAACTTCAAATTCTGGAGTCCCTTTTTTTCTTTTAACCACATTCATTTTTCTTTAAAGAGTTCTTTGTTTCAAATAGAAATTATTTTCAAATTTAAAGTCAATTTAGTTCAACTTAATCATCTAAGTTTAACCTCAATTTATTAAGTCAATTCCCATTAAAATATTCAACGTGATTGCAACATTGTTCAACACATATAGTCTTTACTGGTGGTTATAACGGCAGCATCTTGTTGAAATTCAAACTAATTTGATTTCACTTCACTTATATCGATTAACCTCAGTTGTTTTACTTCACTCCATTTGTTTAATTTCAGTTGAATCACTTCACTTTAATTGAATAAATTCACTTGCTTCACTTCACTTCAAGTGATCACACTCACTTGTTTCACTTCACTTCAAGTGATTACGCTCACTTGGTTAGCTTCACTTTAATAGATCAAGATCACTTGAATTCTTCACTTCAATTGATCGAGCTCACTTGTTTCACTTTATTAATTCAAACATCCTTTGATAAAGGTCAGCCATTACTAAGGTACAATTTGCTACAAAGTTTACCTAACCTCTGAAATTTTAACTATTAATTACATGTAAACTTGGGATGATATAGTATCAGCACTACTGTTATATAATTAATTAAATTTCAATCTTTACAGGAATATTCCTCATCTTAAATTATCATCAACACATCGCTTCATTTAATTTTGATTTCATTTTTTTTTGAATTAAAATAGCTGTTTTACTTTATTAATTTAAAAGTTTATTATTTTTTTTATTTTAATTAAAGTTAATTAAATTAATTGCTTTATTTCAAAGTTTATTATTTTTTTACTTTATTTCGATTATGCATTATTTTGATTTTTGTTTGTTCATGATTTAATTAAATTGTTTTTTAATTTGATCTTTAGTTTGCTTTATTTATTGATTTATTTGAATTATTTAATTTTGATTTGCTTTACTTTTTGACTTATTTAAATTGTTTGATTTTTTTTATTATTATTTTTTTTGAATTAATAAATAAATATTTTCATTAATAAACTTTGCGTTTTCTTTCAAAAACCCAATCGTTTTATTCCTTTGGTATTTAGTAAAATATTGTTGATTAACTAAGAGATTCTGCTGAACATTATTTGATTGGCAATATTTTCAAAATACACTGTGGAAGATAAAAGCATCTCTCACAATAAACATTTGGTGACCCCGACGTGATTTTAGGCTACATGATGGAGGCATTATTAGCAAAACAAAGTGATATAGGATTTGAAATCAACCGCTTGTTGATAAATTTCAAGAAGGATTCATTACATAGAAAGACCCAAACTTATCTAACAACAAGGTTAAATAATCTTGAACAACATTGGATTGTTTTTGAAGAAAACCACGAAAAACTTTCAACCTCCACCGAAGTCGATAAAACATCAGAATACTTCACTAAAGACTTCTTTAATGAAGTTAAGGCTAGAAGAGACAAGTTGAAAGAACTTATTCAGGCCTTACAACAATTTGATGACACAGATTCTCATCAACAAAAAAATGAAAAGAATGATGCCACAACAAGCACAAAGTCAGCAGTATCATTTACGTTTGAAAACGAAGATGAAAACAATGATCCAGTTCTGGCTATGGTCCAAAAACAAAAGGCACTTATGCGAAATATTACTCATTTTCTTGAAGACATTGAGGCAAAGGAGTTATCCCAGCAGGCAGCCGCGTATTTAGAATATAAAATCAGTTTGCTACATCAGTACGCAAATGAAATGCGGCATTTAGACCAAAAAATATGGGAATTAGCACGAGAAAATGAGCCAAATGGCTACAGTGCTACATATTATCTCGAACTGGAAGATTGGTTACAAGACACTTTGATTTCATTAACATCGAATTTGCAAGGCATGAAAGGAATAGCTAAAAGGGAAAATTCCACTAGTCAACTTAAGTTACCAAAAATAACCATTCCTACGTTTACAGGAGATTATTCAAAATGGACTCAGTTTCGAGATCTATACACTCAACTTATACACAACCAAAATATGAGTGGTGGAGAGAAAATGTTCTATCTGATTAGTAATCTAGCAGGAGAACCACAACAATTAATTAAGCATCTACCTGTATGTGACAGCAACTATGATGATGCGTGGAATCTCATATGTGAAAGATATGAGAACAAAAGATTATTGGTAACAACGTTTTTAAATAAATTGTTCAGCCAACCCATTTGTCATAAAGAATCTGCTAATGGATTGAAATCGTTACATGACGTGACGAGAGAATGTTTACTAGGACTGAAAAATCTGGGAATAGCAGTAGATTCATGGGACCCTATACTAGTTCATATTTTGCTCAAAAGGGTCGATGCTAATACAATGACACTATACGAACAATCATTGAAAAAACCTAAAGAAGTACATGACCTGAAAAGTGTGTTAGACTTCCTGCAATCTAGATTCCAGTCTTTAGAAGCAGCAGGCTCACGAACTTTTACCAAGGACAAATCAATTACCAGGATCGCATCAATTGCTTCAGCGATAAAGGGAAATGGTTGTGCCATATGTTCTCAAGACCATGCATTGTATGCATGTAAGGTATTCCTAACCAAATCACCAGGTGAAAGGTATCAATTTTTACGTGAAGCTAAGCTATGCGTTAACTGCATGAGAAGTGGTCATAGGGCAGACACATGCACATTAAGACCATGTACAAAGTGTTCCAAAAAACACAATACATTGGTCCACATTGAAGACAATCAAAACACTAAATTAAGGTCCACCAAGGGTCAACAAGATAAAAGGAAAACTAACCAACCAAAACCAAGCTCACAACCACAAGGTGTGGCTACCACATTAGCCGCTGAAGTTATTGATCAACATGAAGATTATGTGTTACTGAGTACAGTGAAGCTTGGCGTAATATCTCACACCGGTCAGAAGATAGAATGCCGCGCAATACTGGACACAGGATCACAACTCAACTTTATAACTCAAAAATTAGCCAAGCAATTAAAATTAAAACCACAAGAAGATCCAATGCATGTACAAGGTATTGGCCGAAACAATCAAACAATAAGTGATAAGGTCAATTTAACAATACAATCAAACCATAGTGGATTCACAGCTAATATAGAAGCATATATTTTGAAACAAATCACCACAGACCAGCCCTCAGTGCACCTGAATACAAATAGTTGGAAAGTACCAAAGAACCTGCCCCTTGCAGATCCAGAATTTTATAAACCAGGAAGTATTGACATGCTTATTGGAGCAGAACTGTACTTTGATTTATTAGCAATTGGTCAAGTCAAATTGGGAGACCACGTTCCTACATTACAAAATACCACACTGGGTTGGATATTTGCTGGAAGGGTCAACCACCAAACCACTTCTAAAGCTAAGATATGCGGAATCTGTGTACATGATGAAACCAAGTTGACAGAGCAAATTGAAAAATTTTGGAATATAGAAGAACCAATTACCACACAACAACCTATGAGTGCAGCAGAAATCCGTTGTGAAGAATATTACAACCAAACGACACAGAGAGATAAGGACGGACGATTCATAGTTAGGTTACCATTCAGAGAAAGTTCCAAAACGCTTGGAAACTCGAAGCAAATGGCAATGGCACGCCTTAAATCAATGGAAAAGAAGTTCCAGAAGAACCAAGAATTAAAGGAGCAATATATACAATTCATGAAGGAATACGAAGACTTAGGACATATGACCGAAATACAACCTCATCAGGTAAACAAGCTACATTATTATTTGCCTCACCATTGTGTATTCAAAGCAGATAGCACCACTACCAAACTAAGGGTAGTCTTTGATGCATCGGCAAGGACAGATTCTAACAAATCACTAAATGAAACATTACATAAAGGTCCAAAAATTCAAGACGAGTTCATGTCCATATTATTACGATTTAGAATGAAGAAGTACACCTTTACGGCTGACATAGAAAAAATGTACCGTCAGGTTCTCGTTGATCCTGCAGACAGACACTACCAGCTGATATTATGGAGAAATGATGAAAATAAACACATTAAAATCTATCAGTTAAATACAGTCACATACGGTGTCACATCAGCCCCATATTTAGCAATAAAATGTTTAAAACGCTTAGCAGTACAAGGCAGACAACAATATCCAGCTGGGTCCAAAAGTTTAGAAGAAGATCTTTATGTCGATGACGCAATGGTGGGAGCAAACACAATACAAGAAGCTTTGGAAAAGCAAGAACAACTGAATGCACTACTTAAGTCTGCAGGTTTCAAACTAAGAAAGTGGTGCGCAAATAACCCAAAATTACTGGATAACGTTCCTCCACAAGATCGAGCTCTGCAGCTGAACCTCCATGAAGCCGACGAGTGTCATATAAAAACATTAGGAATAATCTGGCTGCCAAAAACAGATGAATTCCAGATTACATCAGCACAAAACATTAACCAATTCACCACGACCAAAAGAAAAATCTTATCAGAAATAGCCCATTTGTTTGACCCTCTCGGAATTTTGAGTCCGGTTATCATCAAGGCAAAAATTTTCATGCAGAAGTTATGGACATTAAAACTAGATTGGGACGCTGCATTACCTATGGCACTTTACACCGAGTGGAATCAATTTCGCAAGGGGATTGAAACTTTACATAGCCTCAAAATACCACGGCATATCGTGGCTGGAAAATCAGCAAAAGATATGCAACTACATGCTTTCAGCGATGCATCAGAAAAGGCGTATGGTTGTGCGATTTATGTGCGCTCAGTTCTTCACGACGGTACAATCATAGTACGGCTACTATGCGCCAAATCTAGAGTGGCACCGACAAAACCATTAACGATTCCACGATTAGAACTTTGTGCTGCGAAACTCACTGCCCAACTACTGCATCGAGTCAAAATCGATTTAAAATGGACAGAACCAGCTTACTGTTGGACAGACTCGGAGATAGTACTGGCCTGGATAAACTCTTCTTCCGCTTCGTTCAACACATTTGTTGCTAATCGAATTGCAGCCATCCACGAAATCACCTCTTCAGAACAATGGAATTATGTACCAACTAAAGAAAATCCAGCCGACCTGGTATCCAGAGGAGTCGAACTAATGAAGTTACACGAGTGCAATTTGTGGTTCCATGGTCCACTATTCCTACACGCTCCAGAAAAAGCATGGCCACAAAAACCTCAACACTTGAATGCCGAATTAGAACTCAAGAAAAAAAAGACTGCATTGGGGATTACAAGATCTGCCGAATACATAACAGAACACATTAATCACCGTAACTCATTCAAGGTCTTACAACGAGTAACAGCATATATCTTGAGATTCGTTAAAAACTGCCAGCCCCAGAAATATCAGCATCGGAAAACTGGTCAGCTAGATGCACAAGAATTAGATGATGCACTCGTGGTTATCACAAAGGAAGTACAGCACCAAGGATTCCCAGAAGAATTAATACAGCTAAGAAAGCACAAGGAGGTCGATACCAGAAGCCCCATCATAAGCCTATGGCCATTTGTAGACAACCACGGAGTAATTCGAGTAGGAGGAAGGCTAAAAGAAGCTGACTTACCGTACGATGCAAAACACCAAATACTGCTACCATACCCACATGATATAACAAAAATGATACTCAATTACTATCATATCACAAACTCACATGTTGGAGCACAGACCTTACTAGCCATCACTCGTCAGAAATTCTGGCCCATAAAGGGTAAGACGGTAGCACGGTCGGTAGTCCAAAATTGTGTTAGGTGCGTCAGAGCCAGGCCAAAATTACTCACACAACTAATGGGGAACCTACCGGCATCAAGAATACAACCATCGCGACCATTCGTTAATTCAGGAGTTGACTTTGCAGGACCATTCCTCACTCATTTCAAGATAAGAGGAAAGAAACCAGTCAAAACATACATAGCGATATTTTGCTGCTTCGCTACCAAAGCCGTTCATATTGAGGTAGTGAGTGACCTAACAACAGAATCGTTTATAGCAGCATTAAAACGATTTGTTGGGCGCCGAGGGAACTGTAAAGCAATATTCTGCGACAATGCAACGAATTTCGTGGGCGCTAAAAATCAGTTCAAGGAGCTAGAAAACTGTATTTTTGGAGAAGAGGCGCAAACCAAAATTAGCAGAATGTGCAATGACAAAGGAATAGATTTTAACTTTATTCCACCTCGGTCACCACACTTTGGCGGCTTATGGGAAGCAGCGGTCAAGGCAGCGAAGAACTTGTTCTCCAAAAGCATTGCAATTGCTGCCCTAACTTATGAAGAACTGGCGACAGTTATGGTTGAAATTGAGGCGATACTCAATTCAAGACCTCTTACGCCAATGTCAGAAGATCCCAACGATTTAGGAGCTCTAACCCCAGGACATTTCCTCATCGGGGAGCCACTTACCACTCAAATAGATCCTCATGCTAATCCTGTTAAAGGAAATTTACTGTATAGGTGGAAACTTACATCCCAAATTAAATCTGAATTTTGGACCCGTTGGAGCCGAGAATACTTGAACCAACTGCAACAAAGGCACAAGTGGAAGAAACAATTAGACAACATTGAACCCGGAACTATGGTCGTCATAAAAGAAGACAATAATCCAGTGCTTTCATGGCCTTTGGGGCGAATAGTTCAAACAATAAAAGGCAAAAATGGAGTTGTAAGAGTCGCCGACGTTAAAACTGCGAGAGGAATCGTCCGAAGAGCTATAGCGAACTTGGCACCACTACCAGTGGAAAAAGAAGGAGATTCCAAGCAAGAAGACGTCCGACCACTCAAAAGACCATCCGATGAATCAAGTAATACCAAGGCGGTAGAAATACAACCAGCAACTAAAACGCGACGCACTGTTAAGACAAATCTAGCAACCTCACTTTTTATGACATTATTAGTACTACCACTATTAGTTAAAGGTGAAGTTAACATACAACCATTGGACACCAACCCCGGATTGTACTTCGAGAATTTAGGAATGACGTATCTCATAACAGATGAATGGAACATTGTAGTGTACTTTGACACCAAAAACTATTGGAGGGAATTGGAAATAATAAAATGTGGCACTCAACAATTATCGGATATATGTGAAAAGATAATAGAAAATCAAATATGTGATGCAACAATGAACCAAATTTACACAGTTCTAGAGGAGATTCAGAGCTCTAACGAAATCATAAAACCTCAAATGTATCAAAGAGTTAAACGATCCCCGTTGGACATCATTGGAAATGTGGCCAGCTCGTTGTTTGGAGTTCTTGATTCAGAATATGCGGAAAAAATGTCAAAAACAATAGAAAACATCCATGATAATCAAGAACACCTTCTGGATTTAATAAAACAACAAACAAGTATAGTTGATTCTACCACAAACATAATCCGAGGGTTTCAGTTAACAGCAGAACGACAAATTAATGAATTTAATATCTATATAAACCATACAAGCGAAACAATTCAGAACATGCAGGAGGACTTGCGTGAACAAAAACTAATGGAAACCTTTAATGCCATTTCATTTAGATTGATTTTGATAATTACAGATTACCAAAAGATACAAGCAGCCCTGTTAGATGTAGTGATCAATACACATCACGGAAGCATCAATCCACTATTACTATCTCCAAAACAACTTCAGACGCAGATCATAAATATCCGACAACATCTACCTGCAGCATTGCGACTACCAGAGACCACAAATAATGTATTAAAGATATACAAGATGATGACAATTTCAGGACGGCCCACGAAGAATTCTCTAATCTTCCGTATAAAAGAACTTCGCGAATGCTCAACAAATGACGAGTCAATTCATTTGTGCAAACAACATCATCCATTGTTCAGAGTTGGTTCGAAAGTTAGTGAATGTGAAATCAACATATTACGGCAGAAAGCTATTCCACCATCTTGTAAAATGAAGACCTCGACAGAAGAATCACATTGGATACAACTCAACAGTGTAAACCAATGGATATATCAGATGAAACATGAAACTACTCTAAACATCCAATGCAACAACGAAATATCACAGGAAACCATCAAAGGATTAGGACTAATCACCATCACTAAAGGATGTACAGTCAGAGACGAACATACTACCATACAAGGTTTTGAGCTCCACTCAAGTTCAATATATAATACTATCACACACTCAAAAAACTTTAGTGAATTGATTCCTCCAACATTAAGGTCCAGAATGTCATATACGATCGACAATTACACCAATAACACACCAAAGAATTACACTAACGATATCCTAGAACTCAAGCAACATATTCGCCACCTCAAGGAAAATGAAGCATGGCATCCTAAACATCACTCTAAGGAAATTCTTCATTTCTCCATTCCATATATCAGTCTAGTATTAATTATCGGCATTATCATATTTTTGGGATGGAAAGGATACCACAGACGATCCAAATCAACAGAATCATCAACTGATCCTCAAAACCCAAAAATCAATTTTCAACTTCCAGCAGAAGAAGTTGACTTGCAAACAAGTCAACGGGCGGGAGAATGTTAACAACAACAATAATTAAATATTTAAATTATTATTGTTATAAAAATAATGTCATATTACACCATCACAGTAAAATATTTTTCATTTATTAATGTTCTAATAAAATATTTTGTCAGCATTTTTGTCAACTCAGCAAACAAGTAAATTACGTTGACCCACAGTAACACAAAATGCAATATAAGTAAAATATTCTTTAAAGGTATAAAGATACTAACATAAAAATATGAATCATGGTGTAATATGAAATTATTGCAATTGAATTATAGGCAATAAGGTAAACGACCTGTAAATATTGCATATTTGATGGAATGTATAATATATGAAATTAATATTAATATAATTAAGTTATTGGCAAAATTTAAAATGTATTATTGATTACTAAGCAATATTTATCTATATAAACGAATCAAATTTACAATAAAGTATCAGTATATTTTTCAGTGAATCAAGCCTTCTTTTATTCTTCTGGTGAGGCTGCCAGAAGCACTGAAAATCCTTTTTTCCAGAGTTAAGTGTTCAAATCCACCAAATTTCATAACCAATCAGTCGTTATAATCTTAATCAGGTATAATCATAACCAGCATACTCATAACCGAATTATTAGTTAACTTATATTCATAACCAGAATAGTAGTTAACATACATTCATAACCGTACACAAGTTTTGTACTTGGGTACATTTTCATTTTAATTTAGAATTCTTACTACACCAGTTTTGTACTGGAGTTATATTATAGGATAAATACACAAGTTTTGTACTTGGGTATATTTCTCTCAGTATATAAGTTTTGCACTTAGATACACAAGTATTTCTAGCATAAGTTTGGTACTTAGGCTACGAAATACACTGTGGAAGATAAAAGCATCTCTCACAATAAACACCCATAAAGCGTTTTCGATGAACCATAACAGTATGTAAAGCCTACGAAATCCTGTGTTCTTCTACTTCTATTTCTTCTACTTCATAGATAGATAGTAGATAGTATCTGGGCTATTCGGTGCACCTAGACCTAACAAGATCTTTTGTGCCGCCCTTACTTCTCAAAGATTTAGGCTTTTAATGAATCCTAAGACTTTATGAGAAGGTGCACACCAAATTTCTTCCGGTTTAAGGAAAACCTGCTCCATGTGTCGCACCCTTTTAGAGGCCAGCGCCTCACATTCACATAGAATGTGTTTTGAGGTCTCCTTGGCCTCCTTGCAGAATCTGCATTTGTCATCCTCTTGTAGCCCAATCCTACTTAAATGGTAATTAAGTGGACAGTGCCCGGTGAGAAGACCTGTAATGGTCTACTTCATAACAAATGAAACTATGTACGGCTTTTAAGAGTTATCATTTCATAAGTAAAACACTTAAAGGGAATTGTTGATAAAATGGATTTGGGCAAGAAACTAAGATGTTAATTTGTTACAACGAAAATAACATTTTAAAAATTTACTGTTATTGAAACTGATAGTTTAGATCCGGCGTTAAATACAATTTATGTCAATCTGAGTAGAAATATAAATTTTATTGAGTACGATTACTATAAAGTAAAAATAACTACATATTAATTCTCTCTCACAGTATAAATTATTATTGATTTACCTAATGCCTCCTCGACTTGTATCATAATTTAACATTTTAGCACCATGTTTCCATATAACGTATGTTGTTGGCTGAGGAATATTTGATATAACACACTGCAATTCAATTGTGCTTCCAATTCTGTAATATTTTTCAGAAATCGTAGTTCCTTTTTCATCAACGATACTTACTTGAGGAACTGTATAGGAATGATAGAATTAACAGGTATCTTTATTCTTTCTTTATAAAGTAAAGTATTCACAAAAAAATTGAGGTTTCATGTGTAATATGAGAAAACATGCAGCTAGAAAGATGCAGGATGGGCATTCAAGAGAAGATAAATACAAAATCAATAATTCGAGGGTTTTGTTTCGAAATTATCAAATCTACTCTGGTTAAGCAGTTTTCAAACCGTAAATCAAAAATGAAAAGTTGATAACGGTTTCATATATTATTCATCTGAATTCTATTTTTTTTTTTAAACAAGTAGTGTAGTTTTTCTATGAGTGAGAATATGATTTTTCATATTTAAATTTTGAGATACAATATGAAAAAAAGTTTTAAAATTGTGTTTATTTTCTGTTTTTTCTTCGTTAAAATCAAAGTATGATTTTTGGAATGTATATCAGAAAAATAAGAGGTTAAAAAAAGTAATTATTCCACCTTTATGTACACATAAACCTCAAATATTTTTGTAAATGCTATATACATATGTATGTTTATCTGTTATACCTATAACATTCAAGTTAACAACTAATATAAGAGGTGGATGTGAAGACACCTGACATTCATACGGACCTTCGTCACGTTCATTTGCAAATTGAATAAGAAGCTTCCAGTCATTTGGCTTTTCAAATTCTAAAGAATACCTTGAATCACTACTATACGTGTAGTGCCCAAAAGAAATGAGAGTTAGTTGATCACCTTTTCGTCTCATCCAAGAAACCTTAAAAAAATATATTTAATTTGTATATTTAATCAGATATAAATCAAACATATGAAAGAAAAAAATATGTATGTAGCTGTATGCCTTACGGAAACTTTCTAATTTATGTTTTTTAAAATCATTTTTGTAGATTAAAAATTTTTTCATGCATTATTCTTATGACATATTTCTCTTTTAAAACCTTGTTTTTACCGTTTTGCCTTGTAAGTCATTAACTCGACAATGAAGGTAAACATTTGATCCAAGCTGAACGCTCATATTTAATGTAGTGTAAGGTTCCGCAAAGAATGGAAACGGTTCATGTGTTGTTGTTTCCATTTCTTCTGCTTCTTCTTCATCAGGTGTATCAGTAAAAGGTGATGAAAATTCTTGCCAAAAGTTTTTGGGAAATGTATCAAACGGATCACCGTCACGTGGCCGTTTTACTGTGAAAAAATCAAACCATAAAAAAGCTAATAATTAATTCGAGTATATTATTGGTTTTTTTCTCTATAAAAATCAAATTGGATTTTATTCGAACTTACAAGGCGTAGTTGAACTGGTAGCATAATGAATAATGAAATAGAAGACTATGATTTGAGTTAGTTTTAATCCAATAGTTCCGATCATGTTGCACATTATTTATATAGCTTATGAATGTTCGAAGCCTGATACCTGAATATTCAAAATATAAAGAAAGACATTTAGTCAAAGCAATATAAGATAAAGAAAATTAGCTAATTTTTTAAAAACAACTTTTTATACAAGCAACCATGGTTCTAAAGTACATCTCTTTTTTGGATCTCACATTTCAAACACTAGTATTATACTAGCACTAGTTTAGGATTATCAAACGAAGCGAATATTTACCCATATTTTTACATCCATTTATATATCACAACACATTCTACACACATTTTTCAAAAACTAGTAAATCGTCATTCAGCTTACTTCGTGAGAGAGAATCAATTAAATCCAAAGTATTTTCGAAATGCTTTCATATTAAACCAAAAGTAACTATTTTTCGATTTAGTCCTATTGAAATGATACAAGTAATAATCCTGTGTTTATCACAAATCTTTTTGCTAAACTTTCTCAGAGCACCTCTATCCATCAAAAACAATATTAATATTAAGACTGATACTTCCGAATATTACCGAAAATCTTAGTTAGCAACAAAAGTGCTTTTTTTTTACATTACATAGCATCATGAATTGTACGATATCCACAAACCCTTACATTTGTAGGAAACTTAAGATTGTCCGGTACCTTGTTCTGGCCAGTGCTGGACAGTTGCAGACATAATGGATGCAGTTTCTCTTTCATCTTTCATGAAAAGGGATGCCCAGTTTCTCTGCATGATCCCATGGCGAGAGCCCCGTGGTATATCACATGTCCCTGGCAATGTCCCCACGACCTCTGTTGATAAGGCTGTTAGACCTGTCCAGTGAGTGTTACATATGGCTAGAAAGTGCTGGAAGAAAAATTTATTCTCAATTTCAGAAGATCCTTCTAGTCGAATTAAGATTCAAAAACTCCAAGGATTGCAATACTTTAAAATACAATTCCACCGATTGCGCCAATAACGTAGGATTATCCTCGGGGATAGTAAAACAGTCATATAATGGACTAAAATAAACAGGTTTATGGCTACCTTATATTCTCAATGATGCAAAGATATTGCACAGGTATTGCAATTTTCTCTTGAAAGTGGCGATAAAACAATAGATTTCAGCTGGAGAATCACTAACAACCACCCCATAGCCTAATATGCTCAGCAGACAGATACTCTTGTGTGATTCATAAGATATGCAAGGCATGGTTAATTTTGAGCTGCTGGGTGTTGAGAAAACCGTTAATGTAGATCTCTATTGTAACCAATATGTGAGGATGAAAGTAATTATTGCAGAAAAATACCTTGTTTTGCTAAACAACAAAAAGCGTGCTATTAAATCATGACAACGCAAGACTCAACAAAAAATCTGGCAACTTGGGGGGGAACCTATCTCTCACCCCTAATATTTTCCTGACCTCTCCTCATATTAAGTATCATCTGTTCATATCCTTACTATACCTAACTGCAAAAAACTTCAATTCCTATAAATAAGTGAATAGAGCAATGGCTCAACATTTTAAAATAAAACCACCAAAATTTTTCAAAGAGGGGGTCAATAAGTTGGTTTCCAGATGGGAGATGGTATTTAAAAACAAGGGTGATTTTGTTATTGATTGAGTGTCATTTTTTGCAAACGAAAAAATTCAAATTTATTATATACTATTAAAAACGATATTATTTTCGAGTATCCCTAGTACATAAAAATAATATGATAGGTTGCAGTGCAACAATTTATAATTATAAATGTATTATATTATTAGATGTAGGTTACAAGATACTGTTGAATATTTTAAATAGAAAATTAGAAGAAGTGGTCAAGACTTACAAAATATATAACGATATTTATGTGGTCTCATTCATAAAAATCAACAGACTCAGGCGGAATGGGTCCGTGAATACGATGGACATCTCCAACCCAGGAGGTTGCAAGATAAAGATTAAAAACTGGACAATTACTTATATCAAAAGACCGGGTTCGCTGGAGGTAGATTCTCTCAGAGGCAAAACCATTTCAGGACTGTTAAGCCATAAAAGAAGAAAAGAAGAGGAGAAGAAGTGTTCAAAATAAAAAATAGGAGAATACAATAACAATGTGAATTCAGAAAAAATAGATCGATAATTGTTCAAATGTTTATATTAAAGCAATCTCTCGGGAAATTATACGAATATAACATTGATTCGCATACTACTTTTTACAGATTTTATAGAATTAAATAAAAAGACAAAAGCCTTTGAGTCACTATGTAGTGCAAAACAAATCATCAAACTAGTAAATATGTATGACCTTAATCTTGAAGAAAACAAATGCGAGATTGATGTTATTCAATCACAGCAATATACAATAAATTAAAAAATACATACATATTTATATTGCATGTTTGAAAGTGTATATATTATAATATCAATTATCAAACTAAAAAATTAGGTAAATAACTTAAGAACAGAAAACCAATAAATTCAAATATTTAGTATAACACCGGTTGGGTAGAATCCATCTAATGAAGATGTTTTGAAATAAAATGCATAAGTATCTACTCTTTTCGACATTGAATTGTTTTTGAAAAAAGCAATAACAATAGATGATTTTTGTGCAAAAGAAAAATTATATAGCAAAAGTTTAAAACGAACCGCAATTGTTAATTTTATCTGAAATTTATGAAATATACAAGTATGATATACATAAATGATAAATTGATTAAGTAATATGTGTAAGAGAGTCTGTGCAAAATAGGATAAATACTCTAAAATATCCATCATATGTACATATATCTGAGATCATAATAATAATAATTTATGAGTAGATCAACGTTATCTAACGATAATACAAGATTATTGTGAAACACAAATAAATATATACTTTTAAATATATTTTAAATTAAAAATTAAGATTTCTGGTTCATGAAATGCTATGTACAATAAAATTCTAGAAAGTATATACACTGAGAAACAAAATGAACAAAAAATTGATTATATGTGTAAGTTAAAAATGTTTTAAGTTTCATTCCATGCCACTCATAAAATCACGATATTTGTGAAATAATATAATCTTGTACTATTATACTTACCAGCATGGAAAATTATAAAAATTTCGTATACTGCTGTATTATAACACAATTTATATCTTTAAATTTTTAAATATATGGGATTTTTCTTTCATTTTTATTTAAATGTTTTCATTTTGTATATTATATATTTTTTCATGCACACATTTTTTCACTATAATATAGAATTTATAGATGTAACATTATAAATAATTCGAAAATTATTTCAATTTTAAATTCTATTGTTCCATGAAGTAAGAACTAAGTAAATATTTAGGAAATATACATACGTGTACATACATAGATATGTAAATGTTTACAAATGCATTTTATTGATTTATATAGTACATTCTCCTTAAAAAAAAGTATAGATTTATTTTTAAAACACTTTGTAGATATAAGATGTAGGTATAAATTCAAAAATCTTAATAAAGAAACGAAATAAAAATATGTAATCCGAAAAATTTGTATGGATATGTAGAGTAATAATTTTAAATATACGTAATCTATTTAAAATATATGTATTGTATATACATATATGTATGTACATATGTGGAGAAAAGTATATACATACATATACTTATAATAGTTTTATGTTTTCTATATACATATACATATGTATGTGATATATGTACATATGTAATACCTAATGTGTTGTAAAATATATGTATATAATAGATACATACATACATATGCATATACATATGTATTATTCTTCAATGTACCATTTTGTTATTTATTCATGTAGGTATGCTATTTAATGAAGTTCTTGCACATTTCAATTTATTGGATGAAAACAAAAATATGTTGCCGAATTCAAAAATTTAAGCTTGTCGCAAGATTGACTTATCAAAGACTTTATAAAATCAAGCTTTCAAAAAAATCTTGCCCCAGTCGTGCAAGCATTATAAATTATGTAGGTACTTGCACTGTTAATTTTGAAAAAGAAGAAAAAGTGTGCTACCATGTACTTAAGTGTTATGAGCTAACAATTTTTGACATTTAGTAACTAATTCTTGAATTTATTTTTGTTATCCTTAACCATTTTTAATTTCAACACTACTTAAATAGTTTAAATAGAATAAAATTATCAAATTAATGAAATGTAAACAATGTTTACAGCGGCAGCACTGGTTGTCTGTCAAAATTTAGAAAATACTTCATAAATGCAAGATATATGGCTTGCGTTGGCTTTCTAGTCTTACATGTACATATATGCATATGCAAGGCGCAAGCAAGCTTGAATTTTTGAAATCGGGTCATGTTTGTTGTTTTTTAAATATTTTTCGAATAAATTTTTTGAAATTTAAAAAAAATCCAATTCTGGTAACATTGTTTTATCTAATAATAATTTTTATTACATTATGCCTCAATTTTTAACAAATAATATTTCTGTAAGTCGAATCACAATTATTTTGAAAATAATTTTTTTTTGGTGTTTATAGGTAAACAAAGATACAACATACATATGTATATGTAAGAAAATTCTTGGTAATAATGAAGATAATATCAAGTCTGAATATGCTGGAAAATAACACACTAATTTTTGTTTGTTTTTCAAATAAATATTACAAATACAAATCACTTTCACCTTTCACCTTTGAATTTTATTTTCTCTAAATTTATTCTATTGAAATGTATATTTTAATAACAAAAATGATAGATAACTATGAAAAATTCAAATGACTATATACAATAAATAATAATTCTTTTGATTTCGAATCAAGAATTTAAATACAATAGTATATTATAATTGTACATATCTTCACATATTTGTATTATAATTTTACATACATATATGTTATGTATGTAGGTTGGATATACATATGTATATTAGTTATAGAAAAGTAACACTATGTGTAAACAACGGGTATATTGGAAAAGGATATTTAAATGCTCGATAATGTTTCTTAATATGAACTGATTTTTAAGGTCTTCGTCATCAGCCCATCAACTCATTGTTAAAATGGTCCATGGCCTATTTATCATTTTTCAACACAAAGGGGAAAATAATACAGCGCATGGTAGCATATCCTACTTCATGTGGTCAAAAAAAAAGTACATAATATCATAGTAGAAGATATGCTGTTTTGTCTGCCTCATTAATATTGATTAGGAACTTTTTAATTTCCTATGTAACAAAATTTATTGGCCTTATACGAGTATGATCATTTATTGGACAAAATATGATATTTTAAACATATAATGCAGTTTACAATCTGAATTTCCTTCACTGTGAAAATTCGAATTATGCTGTTGCTACTGCTTTTATATATGTACATGTACTACTACACAAACATGGAAACAAGAAAATAGAGAATGGAAAAATTCATGAATGTTTTGGAAAAGAACTTTATGCTTCACTATTTTTCCATTTTTAAGCGAATATAATTTAATAAAATACAAGAACAAGAATAATTTTCTAACTTTCAATTCATTCCGGAGAATGGAAAATAAGATTCTTGATTTTTATTTCTTAATTCTATTCCTGAAGAGCGGAACCAATTAAATTTAAATTTTACTCTTAAACTGAGAATGGAAAAAAATGGAAAATGGAGAAAATTCTCTAGTACCAAACCAACCATTGACAACTACTTAATGTAGTACTAAGTACTAAGGCCCAGTTTTACAGTCAACACTTAAGTATAAGATAAATTAAGTGAGTTTTCACACTTAAATATAACTTTTTTTTAAAAATAATTAAAGGTAATTCTGTTGCGATTTCTAACATTTTTTCGATCCTCGAAAATTTTTCAAAATAGGATGACAGCATCATTAAACGACTACTAAGGCAGTAGACGAGCTTTGAAAATAAGTTTTTTCTATTCATTTGTTGATTTTATTTTAAAATTGAATAAGTTGAATGAAATTAAATCTAAATAAATAAATAAACTACAATAAACCATTTTTAATTATATATTTGTAATTTATTCTATAAAAACAAACTCAATCGCTTTGAGTCAGCACCAATTAAGTATTGAATTACTTTTTGACATCACGTCATTCACGTTAAAGCTTTATGAAAGGGTAAAGAGCTTTTTCTAATGCACTAACCTTAGTAGTCGTTTAACGATGGGATGACAGTTACTTTTTTAATTTTTATTTTATTTTTCTCGTAATTATTATATTTACAATTTCACTGATTTCTTTATGATTAATATCTTCTTTGAAATACATGCTTGCAAAACACCGGAATTTAATTGAAACTTATCAATTAACAATAAAATTAATAATGCTTCAACTCAAAATAGTTTTATACTCTCACAGCTGTTAGATATTTCAAGTTTTATTTTAGATTGAAAAGCTTCCTCAAAAGCTTTAATCTTAACCACATAGGCTTAAGTGTTCCTTAAATCACACTTAATTAGTGTTGACTGTCAAACTGGGTCTAAGTGGACTTAACAGAATTTTAAAATTTGATTTATTGTAAATGAAAATATCTAGAAATGAACTTCAAATTGAGTTCTCATATTTTGACTTCGCTCGGTGATGTATTGAATTTTGAATTTTTTTAAAATGTGGATTTGGGGAAAGATATACAATTACAAGCAAAGGGCAAGTAAGAATTGAAAGTACTCTTTCATTGTTTGAAAACTGTCATTCCTTGAATTTGTGTTTTCTACTGTTCAGTAGTTTTTCAACATCATCATTCCACCAAGACGGATCTTTTTTATTTTTAAGGGAGCCTTTATATTTGCCTAATGATACATTTTATTTTATTTTCTAGGCAAAATTTCTCAAACAAGCTTCATATAATTGATACACTATATTAAGAGAGAAGTCTGCGCTGTTTATGTGAATGTGTAACATTTTTAAGAGACTCATTCCGTTGTCTTCCTTAAGACGATGCCATTTATCATTTAACTACGAAATTTTTATTTTTTGTAACAATAAAATTTTTGAATATTTTGATGCATCCTTCAGACATATTTTCTAAAATACTATCAAATCACGAAATGTCTTTTAACTAATAGATGTGGGGATTTGGTCTGGAGTGATTTGTAAATTAAAGTTTCAGAGTCAATAAGAGCGCCAGACTTAACTCTGAAAGACCTCACATTTTACAGGTAAAGAGTTACAAAACTACGTCTACAGGGTTACATTTTCTAAATGAAATTTTCATGGTATAGGATTTCACTTTTTCTTGTAAGTAGTCCTTTATTATTACTGTACAACCGTATAAAGTCAAACACCGACATGTACGAAGCATGACGTGCAAATTTACATCGTCGGAAAAACTGTTGTCCATCAACCGCAAATAAAATTTCGTTTATTAATTATTAGTGGAATGAAAATTTTCAAATTTTTTAAATTTTTCCTTTGCTTGATCAATTTAATTTTTTCAATTAAGATTTAACTGTGAGTAAATACAATGGTAGTGGGAAATTTCAGTTGTTACCACTTTCTTTCACAATTTTATGATTTCTTTTGGGGAACTTGCAGTTGCAGGGAACTGTACTTGTTTGTGGAAAATGAATACAATAATAACAGTATTTCTAGCACAAAAGTCTTGTAACACACACCTGGTCTCATGTTTGCATGGTATTGAAATTACGTAGTACCAGTATCCTACATCTGTCTCCCATATTAAATTAAATAAATTATTTCACGAGAGTTAGGTCAAACATAATATGTATGTTTATTTTGTTTGTACCTTTAAAGTCATTTTTTACAAAAACTATTAAAAATAGCACTAAAAGGATTTCGGATTCGTAGTCAAGTCATCAAGTTTGTGAAAGTCTACGAGCTTTCGCTAAAATGTAAAGCAGTGCCTTCTAATTTTTGCTTCTACATATTGTATGTGGGACGGAATAAAAAATGACATGGAAAACATTAACCCTTCAGTCTCAGGCAATGAAGAATTTGTGTTTCAATTATTTTTTTTTTAAAAATACATTAGTTTTTAATTAAAATATGATGTATGATACTTGTATTACAACTTTTTTTCTTTTGATTAAAGTTTTTCGATATACCAACTTTTTAATTTTTACTTTTTTTATTCAAAGCTACGAACTTTTATTTGAACAGTACTAATTTTTCAATTTTTTTTTCTTCTTTTTGAATGTTTGAAGTGTATGGTTTGAAATCTGACCATTAGCTTGATACATATTAGTTAACTCGCTCTTCACAGTTTGCAATTGAAATAACACTGTATATAGGAAACAACTTATTGGATTATTGTAGTTATCTCACTTAATAAGTTGACTATTACTTATTTGCATGTGCTAACAAATAAAACTAGTTCGTCATTTCATACCGAAAAAATTCACAAATCACCGTTTTTACAGGGTTAACAAATGCACAGGATATTTATGCAGCGTCGGCGCATAAGATATTCATTTACATTAGAATATTTTCATTTTTCCTGCAAAGCGTATCTTTAGGTCATAGATAGCTAGTTATATAGCTGAACAAATAACGTACAATGTGCGTTAAGTTCAATAAAATTACTTTTAAAATTTACTTACGAAGCAGACCTTGGTTTCATTTAATTTTAGACATTTGTACCGATTGTAGCTAAAACAAAATATTTTATTTACGAAAAAAAACTTTAGTGTTTAACACTATTAAAATTGAAAGAAAAAATATTAATACTGATTAATAATATCAGCTGTACATTGTTATTGTACGAGAAAATTGGGTAAGTGATGATAATTATGCAAGAAAATAAATAATTTTATATCTGTTGTTTTATTTTCAAAAGGTTAAAAAATGAAAAACTTGTCGCTTTTTTGCATTGAAAAAGTTAAAAATCGTAAGTGAACTTTAATTTTAATTTATATTTAAAGTTATAATTATACTAAAATACATTTGATTTCTCATACTTTATGTATACCAACTTTTTTTTCTAAAAAATGTCGTGTTCTCAAACTTTTGAAAGTCATATTAATTTTAGTTTGTGTTGCCATAATAAATTATTACGTACGTACGTACACAACACTAACTACTTACATACCCAGTCGGAATTTTCGGTAAGTTGTAAAAATTCCATCTATGAGAAGAATAAAGATGTTCTTTTATTACAAAGTAGTTAGTACATACATGTGTAGGGTGATTAATAAATCACCAATTTTATTAATTAATGTACATTTATAGTTTTACTGTAGAAAAAGAAATGGGAATACGATTGGTGGGCGAACAGCAACGACTATTTTTTTCGTGATTGAATTAGAGCTAATTTCTAATTTTGTAGTTGAAGTCGATGTCGAGTGTTTCGAAATGAGTGAAGTCGAAATTTCATGTATCGATTTGTATCTATATCGCTCTAATTTTATGCTTAATATTTTTTAAATGAGTCACGATGTAAGGATATCTCTTTACTTCACATTAAATCTGCACAACGCCGGAAGAAAAAACAATACAAAATTTAACGGTATTAACGGTATTAACGGTTTCAAGATACGATTACATAATTATTTTATTCTGAATATCTAATGTATCATAATATCATAAATCTAGATGTATTAAATCTAGTTCCCAATCTCTTGGCATCGAACATTTCACCCATTTTTTACTAATTAGTAGATTTTTTCAGACAGTTGTTCTAGGAAAAAATAAGAGGTTAGCATCACATTAATTTTCTTATAAAACAGTTTGGACTAATTTAGGGTATTTAATACCCACATTTCTACAATTTCCATAGCTACAATTATCCATAGCTTTCGTCAAGGTTAATAAAATACTAGAGGTTAGCTATTCCGAAGGTGTTAAGCTAAAAATTGGTTTTTATGTCGCATTGAAGCTTGTCATAATTCTCAATAAGCTTTGTGTATAATAGTTGAAACTTTATTTATTTAAGTACCTATTTTAAATTTTTTTAAATAAATATAAAATAACACAAGCTCGAAATGATTACGACCTTTTTCGGAAATGCATAATGATCGTCACAAGCTCAACAATTTTTTTCCATAGCATACGATTATCAAAATACGTGCATCTAAGAATGTGATATACACTACATGAGAGTTGTTTCCAACTTCTTTTTGATATCCTCATTATTCTGTAAAAAATCTTACAGATGAAGTCAGTTTATAGACCGGCAAACTAAATCTGCAAAAATAATCAGATACTATTTAGGAATTTAGGATAGATGCTTTCATACAAAGGAGTAAAGTGAAGTTGCTACCTATGAAAAATCTGTTTGCAGTGAATTTCTATTCAATGCGAGGGAAAATTCAAATTTTATTGTTTTATTTATTTATTTAATGTTAAGCCTGTTCTATTCGCGAACAATATAAAGATTTTTAGAATATACATATTGCTAAAATTTTTTTTGAAAACCTGCTATAAAATAACTTCAAACAAAGATTTTATAAGCTGATACGAGTAAATAATGATACCTGGAGATTTCAAAGTCAATAAGAACTATATGTAGATAGATAGATAGAATAGAACTATAAATAGTTATTTTTTTAACAAATTTAATATAATTTCTTTTTTTCCAGTTAAAAAATAAGGTGGAGTTTACAAGCATTTATATTACTAATTAAATACCAAGAATGTGTATAATGTTGGGGACTTAAAATATGGCCTTACATGGTTGGCGAGTTTTTGGTGTGGCAGGAACCATATTTGCCTATGTACTTGTTATACTATTTCTGTCTATTATGAACATGCAAATATCACCATTAAAGAGGCAGCAAATAGGACGTTTTGGAGAGGTAAATATACACAGAATTAAAGCGAATTCTGTTTATAAATATAGTTTTCATGGAAGGATTTATTTACAAATCATTCAGAAAATTTTAACTATAAAGTCGATGCCATCAATTTTTGTTTTTTTTTTGAATAAGTACTAACAAATTTAATTTCGAAGTTCTTGAATGATATATTATATAACGAGTTTTTCATCATTTTTAGAGACACTTCTTCATCGAAACTTAGCTTTTAAATGTAAATATCTCAGACCATGTGATTCAATTGACTTGAAATTTTTGCACGATATTTTTTCTTATCATTTTTTTTACGGTTCAATTTTAGGGTTACAAATGTAGACATGATGGTTGATTGGTTGACGTGGCGGTTTTTGGAAAGCTTTCGAAGACCCAATTAGCTGTTTTGATACCACACCTTGAGTAACCCTTTGAAAATGACGTTTGACATACCGGTCATTTATAACCATTCTATTTCATTTAGAAAATCTACCATATCTCTGACCGTGACCTTCGCTATTTAATTAAAAAGAGAAGGCTCCCCATTATCTGGAACCTTGCTCTGGCAAGTGCCGGACAGTTGTAGAGATAATGAGACAAATGTAGACATGAAGGTCTCGAGATCGAATCCGCCTAAGTTCACTCAGCTTTGAATGAGTACCAATTCATTTGAATTAGGTACTGAAGTAGTTTGTTGGCTCTGTTTACATAAGCAAGTCCACAAAACCAACTACAAAAATATTAGTACCAGCCCTGTCCAACAAATTTAGTGGTTTGCATTCTACTTTAAACTGTAAAAGTGCATGTATGACTGAAATACAGAAATACCATCACGAAACCTCAATTAGAGGAGGTCAAAGCTCGAATTGGGCTGTGGTGCCATTGCAACTGAACAAATTTTGAGTAGTAAAACTTAATGCAAAATTATATTACAGTTACACTAATTCAAGTCAAATAAAATACATGTAGATCAGAAAATACTTAAAGGATTGCAGTTGTTTTTTTTTCACGACGTTTGTAAGAATAAAGGGAATCGCAGTGTAAAGCCTCTCAAAGATTATTCTGCCGAAATTTAAACTTTCTATAATACTTCCATAGGAACATACTTTTTATGTTATAAAATAAAAAACTCAAGTTATTCAATTTTTTATTCTGAAAACTTTTAATGGCATTTTTCTTGAAAGTATCAATTTCGCAATTGTAAAGTTTTGACACTTGTACTCTAGATTCCTCTATGGTATTATATAAATTTTGCAAAAAATAACTAATTTTTTCAAAAAAATTTTATTTTCAATGATTCAATTCTTATAAGATATTGCGAAAGACAGAATTCCGAATATTATAATTTTTGTTGTGTAATAGTTTTTCTACTTTGGTAGAAATTTATTGACGAATTTTTATAATAACGATTGAGAAATTCTTTAATAGACTTGAGTCTAGACGATGTTCTAAGACAGTCACATATTTTTGCAGCTAAATGATCTTCGTGGTTATGAAATCAGAGGAAATAGTGGACATCAATCGATAAATTGGTGTTCTAGATTGACATTTTTAAGTGGAACTCCGTTCTTTCCTCCACTGGGGTCAATAAAAAGAGTATATGCATCAAATGTTCTTAATTCTAAATATAAAGAATTTTTAAAGAATAACATAAATCAAAACAGAAAAAGATATATTGTTACCCAAAATAGTGATACAGAAAATAGTCAAGAGAACAATTTCAATATAAATGGCCTAACAGCTCTTGCATCATTTCCGGGAAGTGGAAATACATGGTTGCGTTATTTATTACAACAATCAACAGGTAATAATTCATATGTATATGTTACATGTAAAGAATAAATAATTTAGTTTAATGTTTGTCTTAGGTATTTTGACAGGCAGTATTTATAAAGATTATGGACTTTTAAGAAGTGGTTTTCCAGCTGAAAATATTTACAATAAATCAGTAATAATAATAAATTTGTTCTTTGCTAACAATTAAAATTAATTATTGCACAGGTTTTAGTAGTTAAGACTCATGAATGGGGTCCTAAAGCTTGGAAAATGTTCAACAAAGCCATTCTTTTAGTAAGAGATCCGGACAAAGCTATATTAGCAGAATTTAACAGGCAAAGCGGAGGTCACGTAGGATTTGCATCACCAGACAGATACAAGCGGACAAAAGGAAGATGTAAGATAATTCATTATATAAAATAAAAAATTGCATTAGTAGTTTTAAATCACATATTCAATAGTCAATACAATTATCGAAGCACTGTTGGCTGTCAGTGACCGAAGTATTGGCTTCTAAAGTTCTAGGTTTAGAGTTAAAATTAGCTCAAGTTTACTGCCCGATACTGAAGTGCCTAGTGACTCAGTTTACTGGCCATAAGCACAAAACCCACTACACAAATATCAGTGTCAGTTGTGTCATACTAACAAATTTTATTCTCTACGAACGAATTTAGTGGTTTCCATTCCACTTAAAAACTGTAGTGTCGTGTATGTATGTGTGATAGAAAAATAATCGCTTGAGACGGCATTGATTTATTCTAAGCTGGTGCGCCACTAATGATGATGATGATGATCCAAGGATCGCCACCTAGCGACAAGTGCTAACTTGGTAGAGATCATTGAGTTGAAATCCATTTTTTGGAAGATAACTTTGTTTAATATAATACTATGTAATTTGTATTTTTTTGCTTGGAATACCCTCCACATTATATATGTAGAAGCTCAACGCATTTAAAACGAAAAAAAGTGGCGAAAGTCATGGGAGTAGAAAAAGATGGTGTTGGTGAATATTCTGATTAAATCTCATTAATCATAAAAGCGTTGATCTTTTTGAATAAAAACTGGAAGAAAAAAGAGACAATAAACTAAAACGTTGCTATTTCACTAATTTTGAATATTTCAAACAAAATACATACGTACAAAGTGAAAAGCCCAATAGACATTCCCATTATTTTGTTGCAGAATATTTCATAAATCTTACTATTCAGTCTTGTTTATATATTTTTTTAAGTTTAATGTAAAAATGTCTCAGTTTCAACACCACGCAATGTCAAAATATTAAGGCTCTGACCTTTTTAGACTGTTTTAATGTGTCTTGTCCAAGTTAATACATACATTTTAACTGAAAAACCAACCAGCAAATCTATTCTATCAAATTTCTATCCTACAGATTGGCAAAAATTTGTACGAGCAAAACTTCAAGCATGGGAATATATGAACCTTGCTTGGGCAAGAAATTTTACAGGTAGCTTAAAAATAGTTTATTATAACGATTTGGTTAATGATGTTGAAGGAACTCTTAGAGATGTTTTAAGATTTTTGAACTTTCTTATAGATGAGGTAGTATCGAAAACCTTTGCATAAAAATATAAAAAGAAATTCATTCAAAACTTGTCGATATGTATAGTTTATATGTAATGTTGATTAAAAGACTTTAAAAACTAAATCATGCGATTTCGATTCTATAATTTTGCTTCAGTATAAAAATCAGATTTTATCAGAATGACTGTTCAAAGTTAAAACCATACCAAAGCTTTTAATTAGCATTACTTAAATTATAAATATCGCTTTTGAATATTTGAATTTTTATGCGAAGCACTATATAATTTTCATTTTTAAAAAAAAGTTCTTCTCTTTTATGAACACTTTTTTTGTGTTTCGAAATGTTTCAGGAAATATTTGCATGTGCAATGTCAAGAAAAGAAGGAATATATCGTCGAAAAAAGCGAATTTTATCATTTGATCCTTATAGTGTAACTATGAAAAATCATATAGAAAAAGTGAAATTGAAAGTATTTACAATATTAGGTAGAAATACATAACATTTATCAAGTACTTAGTATAATAATAAAAATTGAAAAAAAAAAAAAAAACGTGTTGTATTTGTGTTTTATTTCAATATTTTATGAAACATTTATATACATATGTACTACAAGTTTAAAATTACATATCTGCAACACTGTGCGACACATGATTGAACTCACCTATGATTTTTCATATTTCTTCGAAAGAGTTGCAATAAAAAGGATAACGACTTGTTTGATTTTATGACGTAAGTATTTCCAGATGACAATGTAAGGAACCAGTGGAATATCCTGACTCTTTACATGAAAAACGCTATAAAAAAACGCAACACTTGATGGATCTTACTATTTTTAAAACAATCTATACTCTGTTCACAAAGTTTTGTCAGTACAGGTCTTATGGACATATTTTGTCTTGTTTCTTCTTTGAGTAATTACATAAATGTGTTTCTTATTTTCGTCACCGACAGTGTTACCCTTTAGTTTGTATTTTGTATCTAAAATCAGATGAACTTTTTGATAAGCGTTGCCGATTATACATTTGTTTTCAAATTTTATAAAATTTTACATTTTGTAAAAATTGTTTCCCAATAAAGAAAAATTATAATACATATTTATTTTTTATTAAATTTAATTATTATTAAAAATTTATTAAATAAAAAATGTTATGAATGTGTAATATTAGATTTAAATTATTCTTATAAAATAAGAAAATGTAAAAACCCAGAAACATTGCATTCACATATGTATATCCTACAAACAGATAACTGAAAGTGAAAGGGATTACGGGTTTTACTTTTTTGTTTTATATCTGATCGTATGAATGAAAAGATAATTTACATTATCCTTATCAGTACCAATACTAATGTCTATATTCCATTGTTTTTTTAATTCAATTTGTTGATCATAAGAATTTTAAAATTACCCAACACTTTGCAGAATTTTTAAAAAACATTTTTGTGGTGTAATATTAGGGTATTGTGCGATTCTTTTTACACTTTTTAAGAAAAGAATTACCCATTATGTACAAAATATAAAAGTATCAATTATATACATTTTGAAATACTTTAAAATTTTTATCAAAAACCATCAGAAAAATTTCTCTTTTCTATAGAGTGAGTATTTATTACAAAATGCATTTCTATTGCAAAGGAATATGTGTATCCAATTGTATAAATTTATGATAATATGTAAAAAAATATGTAAAAACATTTTTTCAAATATAACATAATTTATTGTTTTTATATGCTACATCATATCATATGCATACTTGTAAATGAATAAATAAATGCAGTAAATTATAATAATAAAATTTATTTATTATTAAGAACGGTACTACTATTAAGTAATATAATTATTACACAGCAACATTAATTTGCGATTATTTATTATTTATTCTATTTTTTATACACACATCTCGATTACACTGGGGAACAAAAAAAAAAATTTGTTTATGCGGCTTAAGTTTTGATATTAAATTTATTGTATACTAGCATAGTAATTAATTTGCCTATAGTTACTTTGTTTGAATTGACTCTAGATAAACTGTATTTTCCAGATTTAAGAAAAAGTAAAAATTCCACTAATCTACCTTCTTTAACTGTTTTTTTCTTGGTATAATGTAACAAATATTTATTGTTATATGTATCTTTGTTTATGAATCTATTTGGTAGTCTGTTATTTTTTATATTTTTCTAGAAATATATATACAAAATATAACCCTTTGACATCAATAAGATACCCAAATAAAGTACAATTCCTATGTTTGATATTATGTACAAAAAAAAATTACCTGCATTGAAAAAAAATGCAATAACACGTAAGACAATAGCGATAAAATGTGAGGACAATAATTACAATTGAATGTTTAATACCTAATTTATGTGTCAGGTATGTACAAAACAATGAAAATGAGAAAAAACTGGCCGTCGAGCTAATATTATTCATGAACCTCTTATAGGTCGGAAAAAAATTATTCTTCTGCCACTCCATATTAAGCTTGGACTTATAAAACAGTTTGTAAAAGCCTTGGATAAGAGTGGTGATTGTTTTAAATATATTTGCCAAACATTTCCTGGCCTCAGTATAGAAAAATTAAAAGCAGGCGTCTTTGATGGACCACAATTTCGAACTCTTATAAACGACAATGATTTTGACAAACCACATGACTCCGGTCGAATTGAAAGCATGGACCAGCTTTGTGTCAGTTGTGAAAAACTTTTTGGGGAACCACAAAGCAGCAGAAATTATTCTGAAATAGTCACCAAAATGCTTGGGACTTTTGAAAAACTGGGGGCTAATATGAGTATAAAAATTCATTTTTTGCATAGTCATTTGGATAGATTCCTGGGAAACTATAGCTATGAACAAAGGCAGCGGTTCCGCCAGGATATCAAGATAATGGAGGAAAGGTATTAATGCCGGTGGGACCACCATATGATGGCGGACTACTGCTGGACCTTACAAAGAGATTATCCTGACCAGAAACACGCCAGACGATCACATAGAAAACGTTTTTCTTGATTTTAATTTTTTTTTTTTTGCTTTTATTTGATTAATTTAATTTAAATTAAGCAATTGCTGTTAAAAAATAAAAGTTTGAAAAATTATATTAAATTTTCTTTTGATTTCATTTAGTTCATTTTATTGTATTCTCATTATAAGTAGATTGTCTTTATCTCAAAAACTAGAGTCAATTTGGCAAATCTGATATTATTTTCATGTTCAAGAGACTACATTTACCTAAGATCGACTCCGAAATCCCGT
Organism: Bombylius discolor; assembly: GCA_939192795.1. NCBI lineage: Eukaryota > Metazoa > Arthropoda > Insecta > Diptera > Bombyliidae > Bombylius > Bombylius discolor. Next base: position 18,274,298 of record OW584240.1, on the reverse strand, counting down.
GCTGCAAAATCACTGTTCCCCAGTGTTATCAATCAACCAACTTTTAGCTCATCAGCGTGTGTGCGCATGAGTTTTTTCATCATTTTTATCATTCTTCATAATTCATTTTGTTAATTTTTGTTCATCCAGAGAATTGAAATACAAGAAAAATAATCAGTCGCAGTTAGGGACGTCAAAATTTTAAAAAGTATCGATACTGGGTATCGGTATCGAATCTATGGTAGTATCGGAGAGAGAGTATCGAGTACTTGGTATCGTGGTATCAGATCAAAAGTATCAAAAGTAAAAGAACACAGTACGACTGTGTTACTGGCGACAACAAAGCGTCTCGTTGCACATATAATAGATTGGGGTATGAGTAGTTTAGTATACTCCTATTAAACTGGATAAAAATGAACTCTTCCATAAGACCTGTACTGACAAAACTTTGTGAACAGAATATAGAGAGCGTAAATATTGGTGTATTTTGGCAAATTTAGTTGTTTTTTAATATTTGTGAAACATTTTTAACGAATTTATAAAAAAAATAAATAGAATCAGACGATTAACAAGTGAAGAAATTAGAATTAAAGTTCTCAAATCAGTAGGATATTCCAATGAACAAATTGGAAGAAGATAAAGCATAAAAGTGCTAGAGTGAACAATAATTTTTTAAGGACCTAGAGAACTATAGAAAAAACAAAAAAGGACGTACCAAAATGGCAATTAGAGAGCGGGAGTGCAAAATATCCCTTAGAATATTTTATTCACAGGGGACCAGATTAGGGCAATTGTAGGCATTTCAGGGGCTTTAAGAACAGTTTCAATGGATTGCAGATTTGTCTTGTTGGAAAATCAACTGTTCTTCTCTTATTACATCGTTAATTTGTGGCCCTTAAATACGGAATTTGGTTTTTTTGTTTTGGAAGAGAAAAATAGCTTAGTTTAAGTTTTTTTGTTTATAAAAAAATAAATTCATTTATTGAATAATTAAGATTTTTTATGCGGTTTGATAGGATTAAATGAAGAGAAATTGGAGTTTTGGCATTTTCATGATTGTACATACATACATACATATGCATATGATTCGAATTTTTTCGAAGAAAAAACATTTAGTTCTATCTTTCTAGTAATTATAAGAGCTACGACTTTGAAAAAAAAAATGTTTGTTTGAAAGCCTTTAGTTGAGAGAAATTTATGAAAGTTCAAGGTCATAACTCAAAAAGATTACGTTTAAAATAAGGCTCGAATTTTAAATTCATACATTTCTATACACTATTTTTATGAATGAATTGAAGCTTTGAAATAAGCATACAGAATTAATTAATTCAGAATTATTAGCAGCATCTAAAATATAAATCTATTGGTATTTTCAATTGGTATAGAACGTTTTAATTCTTTGGCATCACTATTTTAAAGCAGAATAAATCGTTCTTTTGTTACGTGGCCATAGATAAATTACAATAAAATAAAATAAATTTTTAGGAATACTTTAGGAAAATGAGGAATTTTAAGTTTTAAGTGAAAAATAGTTGAATTTGAAATTAGCAACGCTGATGTATGTATGCATGTGAATATTATAATTCAAAGTCTTAAAACAATATTATGAGTAATTGTATGCGCAAATGACGTATTTCCATTGAAAATTGTAAATTTTTGTTAGATTGCAGTTTTTTGAAGACAAAAATGAACATAATTTACCAATTTTTTATGTGGCGGTTTGTTATGTAGAAAAATTAGAGTTGCCATTAAAAATCAATTTCATTTAATATAATTTAATGAGTTAAAATAGCTAAAGCTGAAGCATATCTAAGGATAGCTTACTGTACGAATATTAATAAAGACAGATAAAAGATAAAAGATACCTGCTATGTGCTAAACCTGTCTTGGCTGATAAGAATTGGCGGTCAGAATTTCAGTTGTTACGTACATGTAAAAAAAGCAATATATTTAGCGAGAGATATGGTGATTGAATGTACTTTAAAACAATCTCCTAGTAAATATGTTAAAGTAATGAGAAAAAAAATCAGTCATTTAAAGTTTTTGAAGTATTACCAAAGAAACCGAAGTATGTAAAAAGGAAAATAAAATTGTTCTTATTATTATTTAATAATACATTTCAGAAATTTATACATACATTAGATTGTCCATTATTAATAAACACTTTATAAAACACTTCTTAAAATAAAGGCTTTGTAATTTGTATAAGAATAAAGAATTCAAAAATGTCCAAATGTTCAAATATGTTGGTAGCACTTTCTGATTTTCTTGTTTAAAATCAAAGAAGCAACTTTTTAAAGTGTTTGTACATATGGTACATGTATGTATGTAATCATTTGCACAATTGCACCAAATATATACAGTGCTGCAAATAAATTTTACGACAAATATAATTTTTAAAAATATTTGAGAAAAACAGGAAAACTTCTCGAACAAACTTCTTTTTTTATTAATAATAAATTATTTACATGTTATTCCTTAATAAAAATCAACAAAAAAAACTGAATACATATTTAAACTTAAATTTGTTTCAAAATTCAACAAGTTATCCAGAAGCCATGAAATATCTGTGAAAAAGTTCTGGAACATGTTATCAATTAATAACGAAATATTATATTATTCACGTTACCTGATATTTGGTACTATTTCCCTTTCTTTTATAAACCTCCGCAAGTCGTTCTGGCATTATTTCCACAAGGTTTTTAACAAAATCTTGTGGAATCCTTTTTCATTCGTCTGCTATTGCATCTTGCAACTTTCCCCATTCATCATGATTGGTTAGTAGGTTGACGTGGTGGTTTCGAAATATTTCGAAGACCCAATTAGCACTAAAAGTGCCGTTTTGATACCTCACCTAACGTAACCTTAGGCAACGAACTTTTACCGGTAGATTATTTTAGCCATTCTGTTTCGATCACGAATCGTATAATGTCTCTAGAAGAACTTTCCAGCGGGTGTTAGCTATGGCTAGTAAGTGCTGGAAGAGAACTCTCTTTAAACAACCGAAAGGAAGATATAACTCCTTTGCCATAGCTTCGTGCAATTCCGACCCCTGTTTCTCCAAAAGGTGAGCTATCTTATTCCCCTCAAAGTTCCTATGACCTGGAACCCAGAGGAGTGTGACACTGGTCTTCTCCGAAATTAAATTAAAACTCTTCCCTGCACAGTGCTACCAGTTTACAGAAGATGTTCGCAGAGTTCAAGGCTTTGATCTCGGCTTGACTGTCGGTGAAAATGCCTATACTTTGGGCCCTCTATAGCAGTTTCTCTACATGATCTTCAGACCTCAAGGATAGCAAGTAATTCTGTCTGGAAAACGTTTACATAGTTTGGTAATCGGATAGATGAAGAAAGGCTGTCTGAGAACACTCCCGATCCTACACCCTCGTTCGTTTCAGATCCATCCGTAAAGATTCTGGTATCGTATTTCTCCATCTCCTCACCTAGTCTCTATTCCCTGCTTGTGAGGAATTTAACCTTGAACTTCTTTTCACAATAATTTCTATAAATTGCATGTTTCCCACGCAATTGTACCCCATAAAAATACACTTTTACCACGATGTTTCACAGTTGGATTTATGTTTTTTAAATCTAATTCTCTTTTCTGTTGTCTCCATACTCTAGATTGTTTACCGTCACTTCGAAATACATACTTATATTAAACTTTCTTTCATAAATGAAAATAATCTTTTTCCAAAATTCAATACCTTTATGGTATGTATTTTTATAATTTTAATAAAGGGACAATAAAGGTTTGTTAAGTGCAACACATGATTTGTACCCATTCTTTTTAAATGTTTTTCTTATTGTTGATTAATCTACTGTAGTATTATTAAAATTTTTCAATTTTGATGCCAATTCACTAGATGTTTGGGCTGGATTTTGTTTTTTTTTCTCTTATTAAGAACCGTTCATCAGAACGAGTAATTTGGTCTACCACAACGCTTTTTGTCTTCAATTTTACTGTTTTTTAACATTTTTCATATATTGTGAACAGCGGATTTAGGTAAATTTAAAATACATATTTGCAATAGCACGAATGGTTGAACCTTTTTTACGATGGTATATTACTAATCTAATGATCTGATATTTATATCAGTTTCTTTACGTTGTTTCACCATGATGATAAAATTTAATAAAACACTGCTTTTTTGCATAATAAATTACTTTTAAACTATTAAACTAAATTTTTAAATTTTTATCAATACCAAGACGACTTGCGGAGGTTTATAAAAGAAAGGGAAATAGTACCAAATATCAGGTAACGTGAATAATATAATATTTCGTTATTAATTGATAACATGTTCCAGAACTTTTTCACAGATATTTCATGGCTTCTTGATAACTTGTTGAATTTTGAAACAAATTTAAGTTTAAATATGTATTCAGTTTTTTTTGTTGATTTTTATTAAGGAATAACATGTAAATAATTTATTATTAATAAAAAAAGAAGTTTGTTCGAGAAGTTTTCCTGTTTTTCTCAAATATTTTTAAAAATTATATTTGTCGTAAAATTTATTCACAGCACTGTATTTATATTTTCCCAGAAATAACGTCGAAGAAAGTACATAAGTAATTATTTAATCCATACATATATCTAGATAATAATTGAAAATATACACACATACATTTTTTTTCCACAAGATGGGATTTTATTTAAACAAATCAACAACATACATACGTATGTATGTATAATGTACTGTATGTACCTACATTGAACAATGAAGTTCGACAAAGTTACAAAGAGAATTCAAATAAACTACTACAGGTACATGAGCGATGCTATGCAAACGTCAGCCTGAGCTCTCGTTTCTAACTTCTTTATTTTAATAGATATTTCATTATTTTCTCTTTTTTAAAGTTTTACTAGTAATAATTGAAACAGTTTGTAAAAGATTTTAAAAGCATCGATTTTATCATAAATCTTTTTTATCCAAAACACGATTTATGGCTGTCAGTCAGTGACGCAAAAAAATAAATGTCAGTTAGGACAGGAGTTAAGTCAAGAAATTTTTTACAGGCATTATTTGTTATAGTTTCATATTTTTTGGCTAATTTTCAGAAATTTTTTTCGATTTATCAAAGTAAGCGCAGCACGAGGGTGAAGTTTTGTCAGTAGTGACGCCAATACAAAGATGTAGGTACTCGTGTAGTGAAAAATTCATAATTATGAAGTCAAAATAAATTTTAGAATAAAAGTATGTATAATATGTATGTTACGTATTTAAAAGTTACAAAAAATAATAAATTTTTATAAAAAATTATATGACAAATTTCGTTAAATGATAAAATTACACAGTGATGCATGAAATTGCTCATATATTTCGATTCCCCTAATTGTTATAACAATAACTCGTATGTATGTATATATAGGTATGTACATATATGTATTAGAATAGTTACAAATATTCATGTGAAGATGTACGTATATGTATGTATGTATGTATATTAGTATGCATATATAGGTATACGTATACCTTTTGGAAGTATGTATGTATGTATATACCATAGGGTAAGTATGGGCTCCTAAGTCTACTACAGCATACCTACATACTCGTATGTATGTTTGAACAATACATCGTGTTTTTAAGCGTAGTTTACTATTAGAAGTTCAACAGCAATGAATCTAAAACTTTGTAACCGGCAGTGCTCATTCAAACGTAACGGTTTTTTAAAAAAAAAATTTTTGTTGGTTAGTTAAATTTAGACATGTCGTTGTTTTTTATATTCGTGTTTTTTAATGAAAATTTTGTGTTTTAATAAAAATTAAAAAAAAAACACTTTAAATTATTGAAATTGTGAAAAATTCTGAATCATTTTAAATATTGTGTAGTGTATGTACTAAGCATGTATTAAGAAAGTATAGTGATAAAGCTAAGAAATAAACATACATATTTGTTAAGATTCCAAAAATGTCATTTTATGACGTACATATGTATGTATGTATATACCTATGTATGTTGCCTAATATTTATATTAAGGTACCTATATATTATTTTCCACATTAGATGTTTTATTTAATCAAGAAAATTGGTTAATTTCCGTTAACTTTTATTTATTATAGAAATTATTCTTTAATAACATACCTATTTGTGTTGAATAGGTTAATAGAAAATTACACGTAGATACGAATAAATCATTTTTTTTTTTCAATTATGCTGGTATAATTTTCAAAGATACACAATTTATTTTACTAGTTACATAAAAGTCAAACCAAGTAGGTACCTACTTTTCTCCCACAAAGTTTCAATAAACTTAAAAAACAAAAATCAAACACCAATTTTCATGAAACTTAATCGAGTTAAAAATTTTTTCAAGTTAATACCGACGACTGTAAAGTAAAGGAATCTTTTTTCTTCTTCTTTAATTTTGTTATTATACATATGTAGGTACATATTTAGCTTTAGATAAAAAAATTGAGTAAGTAAAATAATATTGTATTAAAATTTTGATGTAATTATGTGTGTAGTAATAACTTTTATATCACGCATTCAGGAACCAATTCCACTAAGTGATGGCCTATGGAAAATTTCAAATTTCACCTAATTATCTGACAACAAATCAGAATATTAGACACTTTCTAAATTTGAAACTTTATACTAAATATACATATATGTATAAGTAGATATACATACATAAGTGTATTTTTATAAAACAGTACACAATAGTTGAATGCAGTACACAATTCTTACTACATTATGGTAAAAATTTTGCGGATAGACAAAATTTTCTTAATTTTTTTAACAAAAACAAAGTTTTAAAACTTATATTAATTATTAAAAAAATAATTTTATGATTATTATTTTTTTTAAACAAAGGAATTAAGGAGGGACATACATAATTTTCAATTCATTAAGACACAAAAATTGTTTTTTTTAAATGTTCACGAACATTGAGGTTATTTACTGGAGTAATTGTTCTATAACATTTATAATTTCTAAGAATTTTATTTTATTCAAATAATTGTTTTTGTTTTGTCGCATTGTACAAAAATTTTTACTTTATAATATTATAAATACAGTTTATTTCCATTCAATTTTTAAAGTTTATTTACTGTACATATTCGTATAGATAGGTAAATATTTTATACCTATTCAACGAACAAGAACGAAGCCTATTTGTGGAAAACGTACATACTTACATATTATGTCCATTGTCCATATATGTATGTATGTATATTCATTTATTATTACTATATATTATAGTTACTACAAAACATACACGACAACAACAATTTTTCTGAGTGCATATTTTGTATTATGTATGTGTATGCATATATTATGTATATGTACATGTGTACATACCCCAAGTATCATTTTTAGTTTCTGTGAAGTGAGAGGTACCCGCCACGAACTGTGTGACTCAATTGTAGCAGTTACTTGTAATCGCTACATTCCTGTTACTTATTGGGGACGTACAAGGTATCCAAATGGTGAACACTTTTGTAGTAGTTAGGACGTTCTAGAAACGCTGTGCTAATTTCGAAAATCACAAACATATGAATAAAATATAAAATATTAATACAAGAAATTGTTTCAAAAGCGAAGACAAGAAACTTAACTAAAAAAGTTGTTGCGAAACAAATTTTTCTCTAAAGTAATAATGAGATATGTACTTCAAAAACTTAGACGCGCCTCTGAAATAATAAAAATTCATAGTTTAAATGGAAAATATTTTTTTTTCCAACATTTTAAAATTTATGCTACTTTTATAAAAATGATCTAAAAATATTTTTAAAAGTAAATAATGAAATTTTTGATTAAAAATAAAGAGTTTATTACATTATTATTGAGTCCCAAATACTTAAAATGATCTTTAAAGTGGAAATTCTTATTCCGGTTACGTGTCTACTTGGGATCATTTGAAGTTCCAGTAACTTGATTTTAGTCTCAACCACTAATTGTTGCTACTTGAGACATATGTACTATAAATACCCATTATATGAGTCGTACAGAAGCCAATGCGGTTAAGTCCATTTTTTGATATTTTCTGATTTTTGTAAATTTTAATTGAATAAGCATAGTATCGTGCTCATACGGAATCCAGTTTCCTATTTAAAATACATGTAAAAAAAGGTGACGGAATTACATCAAGACATTTTTCTGAGTTCGAGGCGGAAAATAAATTTAAATTGTCATTGCTAACATTTTTAAAACTTTTCAAGAGATGGCGCTGACGATCAGTCTCCTCTAATTTTCCGTCACTATGGAAGCAAAATAAATGTACAGACATTTATTCCGTGTGGTAAATTTGACAGTTGTTGTCAACAACAAATTTAAAAATTTAAAAATAGCATAGTACCATGCTTCACACGGAATTCAGTTTCCTACTTTTACTATTTATTTCTACACGAAACAATTTTGTGTAGAATACGTAGAAATTTAAATTAAAAAGCATTCACAAATAATGAAGCAGCTGCTATAATCAGAAACAAAATATTAAGAAATGCACTTAACCGCATTGGCTTCTGAGCGACTCATATATTTTTCATTGACTTTGGCAATGAATAGGCTATGGAATATGTCTTGTATTGCTCCTGTTGTTTTCTGTATGTTATTTTTTTGAAAATACTCCCCTATTGCACTAAAATAAACTATTAAAACACTTTTCATAAAAAAACACTATAATATTTTCAACTACCGAAGTCAGTAAAGGAAAGATAAATATGCTTTTCTATATTCCTTCACATGGTGTTTGCATAAATCTGTTTTTTTTTTGTAGGGTAACCAGATCTCAATAATACACTGTGGGAAAGTTTTTCATTAAATATTATTGCGGGTTGCCAAATTAAAATTTGTTTTTTTTTTAAATTTCATAAAAAAAGCAGAAAATTTGGAGAAATTTTAGAGAATTTGTTCATGTCATTCTAATATACTAACATGCAAAAAGTACCACACTTTCATTTCTTTTCAAATACTGGGCTTTATAACGAGATTTTTCTAATTATTTGTAATATGTGTAGAGTAACGTATACCAAAAATAAAACGTTTAAAATTTAAACGTTTGTTAATAAAAAGGATAATTTATTTATTGATTAGTTCGATGAGGTGTTAAAACGTTAAGTTGTTGTGTTAGTAAGTTACGTGATTAGTGAGTTTCAGAATTATTCAAAATGCTGGAACAGAAACAAATGAGTGTGGTACAAAAATCAAAATTTTTTTTATTATAAAAGTCAAGGTAAATACAACAGGAAAATAGCTTCTACGTACAATTTCAACGAGTCTGATTGGAATCACTTAATCACTTTCTTTGAGCCTAGATTTAAAATGTGGTTTTAATTATTTTAATTTAAATTTAACTAATAAAATCAAATTTAACCCATAAGAACTTTTTTAGATTAAGTAAATATGTACGTAGATATCTCATATCTCAAGACTCAATTGACGCTGAGTCGTATAAGTTCAGTAACACTGCTTTAATATGATTTTTATTGTTTGTCAAATGTATTTTTCTTCTTGATATAATACATAATATACGTTCATCTTCATAATTATATAACATTACTTTTATATTTTCAGATTTTTCTGTAGTTTGCTACTCAGAGACAGAAAATCCCGTAAATCGTAAAAAAGTTTTATTATGCATGGTATGAATGGTCTTAAAACACAATGTTGCATATAATAGCATACAAGTTTGAAGAGATTGTTCACATTTTTATTAATATTGATAACGGTAGTGATAATTTCAGTCACATAAATACTGATTGTATAAATAACACAACAATTCATATCATATGTAATAACATAAGTGACTTTCATTTGAATTGTAATTGCCAAATAGAAAAATATAAAGTGAGAAAAGAAATGGTTCAGTGCGCATTCGACATTGTTTTTATGTTCCCCATGATGGAACAACAACAACAACTACTACTACAACAACAATTTAATACAGAAATAACATCAGAAATGGAGGCAAGGGTGTCAAGTATCATGATTTTATGTAAAACATGCGCGAAAAAAAGCTTTTTACCATTCGTATGTACTGGACACTACCATCATAATTTACCCATAATTCTAGGAAAGAGCCCAACATCATCGATCCAAGAAAGTGACGACGTTAAAGACATTTCTATTATTTCTTCAAATAATAATCAGGGAAATTCATCATCAGTCATTAATATTACCAACAAATTTTATACAAGAATTTTATTTAAAATTGAATTAAAAAATTTAATAAAAAATAACGACTTTATTAAATTTAAATTACAAAATTATTTTTCTAATGTGCTGAATAATTTTATTAGAACGAATTTCAGAAAATGTGAAACAATTGTTTTAAAAGATTGTGTGAAAAACTTTTGTACTGAAAATTCACAAAAATGTCGAAGAAACAAAAAATATGTTGTAGGTCAGTTTGGTGATTTTAATACAAGTCTATCGATATATTTCAATAAAATAAATAATCATAGTCGTAATAATTCAACTAATTTTAGAAGATACAATAAATATATAAAATATACTAATAATGTGAAAATTAATGATAAGGAATACAAAAATAGTGGAAAAAAATTTACTAATAACATAAATAAAGGATCATCATTAACAAAAACGTATAGAGAAAATTTTAAAACCAATAGAAAAGATTTGTATTTATTACAAACGAAACAATTATCCAACAATAATATTGATAAACAAAATTGTAATAAAAAGATAAAATTTGAAGCTAGTAATCGTTTAAAACGTTTAGAATTATGTTATAAAAATTTAATTAATTGCTCAGCGTTAAATAAACAATGGCAAAAAAATTGTAAAAAGAATCCACAAAATACAGACTATTTTAGAAAAACCAAAGATAATTTCTTAACAAATTTTACAAATCTAAAATTAGATAAATATTTTAATCAGTTACAATGGTATGACCATTTTTTATTGAAAAATCTAAATCATCTACAAAAATTTAATAATTATTTATCTCATGATTTATTGGAAACATTTATTATTAAAAATATAAATCATTTTTGTTCAGACTATTTTCAATATTCCTGCCATAAAAGGGAACTTTTATCCAATTTGCGAAAAACAAATGTCAATAGGAATAATAGTATAAATGATAAAAGCTTTAAAGTTTGCAATTACAATAATTTAAATGAGCTTTTTTTAAAGAAGAAAAAAATTAATAGAATTGGAAAGTTGAATACTGATGACGAAATTGAACTCGAGTTTAAAAATAACGACAACAGGAATTCTAAAGAAAATCTCTGTAAATTGCAAGTAAAATCATCCTCCGATAAAAGTGAGATAAAAACCGATTACAATGGCGGCCTATTTTGTCAAATTTTGTGTTATCATAATAATCATAACCGTCCTCAACAAATAGTTTCGTTAAGAGAAATTACATCAGAATTCAATGCTTCATCATTTCATGATGACACTTTAAAAGGTATTTTGATATTACCCACAGAAATTGAATGCTATGATGAATTAAATTCAAACAGTTCAATAGAAGATATTATTAGAGAAGATCTTTCTGAATCAGAATTCTCCTTATTAAAACACGATAAATCGTACATATATTCATTTGACGAAATTCAAATAAGTGATAACTACAACAGCAACAACGATAATAACGACGAGTTATTTATAGAAAAAATGCGTGAAATTAGCAGTGGACCTTTAAGAGGACTTTTAAAGAAGCCAAATAGGCCTCCAGCAACAAGAAAAAATCGTGTAGTTTTTGATGAAACGCGTAATGAATTCTTTGAAGCAGATTATATTATTTTAATACGTGAAGACTGTGCTTATGATGAAGAAGACGAAGAACCATGTACTTGTGGTGAACATGAGTTAGTTCGATTGTGCTGTGAAGAAGGATGCCAGTGTAATTATACAGATGAAAAACAGAAAGTTTCTCAGGTTATTAACAAATTCTCAATTATATTTAAAAAGTATATTAAATTTTCTAAATTATCCTATTTGCATATAACTAGTTTTTAGTTTAGAACTGATATATTATGTACATATATCCGTCCTTTACCTTTCTTTTTAGAAGCGTTAAATTTTTGTTTCTTTAAGTGGTCAGATAATATACATATACAGATGGTATATATATACATATGTATATATATGCATGTACTTTCTCTTGGCTTTTAATCGCATATAATGGAAATTTCTTAAAAGCCAGAAATGCGATTCTACTTCATTAATGTGAAGATCTTTAAAAAATGGGAGAATTTTCACTTTCTTTCTACTGCAGTCAGTGTCATTCGCATTATTTACTTGCTAAACATTTGCTTTATTTTTCCTTGAAAGAATCTTCTGATAACAACTTATTTTCAATGAAAATAAATTGATTATGTCTGTTTTAATTTCTTCTAGAAGAACATTCGCGTAATATTTTCCAAGAAAGATTCTTCGAAAACTGACTGGACGGGGATGTATATTTAAGTGATGCTTGAAATTACATGTATCATATATTTATACAGATATATGTACCATATATGTGTATTATAGAAGAATTTTTGAATAAAAAGTAAGTCTCACGAAATTCAAAATTCATTATTTTTTTACAGAATTCCAAATTCACACCTCCTATTGAGTTTGTGGATGAAGCAGCTCTTAGTCCTCCTGAAGGATACAAGGATGGCCTTAAGAACACATTAGGTGGCGCTTTTGGTGGTCATGTATTCGGAGCTCAACATATTCAACAACTTCAAGTTATACAAAGATTACAACAACAGAGAGCTGCTATGTTGGCAGCACGCGTTTCTATACAGCACCATCAACAAAGTGATCAAGCGTCTGTTCCGAGAGATGAACACCAAGCAATTTGTACAGAATGTGTTGAATGTGTTGAATGTGCAGCAAAAGAAATGGAAGAAAAAGGTATGTATTTATATTTGTATAATATTAAGTAAATAGTTATGGGTGTAGTTTGTTTCGTCTTTAATAAGTATTCCTGAAAAAAAAATATACATACATATATGTACAATGCAGTGGCGTCTCGTGACTTATTCACCTGGATGTGCTGCAGGATAATTGAGAAAATTTAAGAAATTAAATATATATGTAGCTCAACAAAGTATTCGGGCAGTACAAATATTTTTAATTTATCCTAAATAAAAAAAAATTTTACAATAAAAGTATGAAACAAAATACTAAAAATAATTCTTTATTCTTATAACAAACAGTCAACATTAATATCAAAAAAATTACAAAACAAACAGTTAAAAATTTCAGCTTCAATTTTTATTCCAATCGAATATTCGGGCAGTATGAACATTTTTAAAAAATAAGGTGCTTTTTGTCAAAGTCAGTACTTTGTTGAACCTCCTTTATGTTTTTTAACTTCTTTGAGTCTATTTGCAAGTTTTAACCCTTCGTTATATTTTAAATTATACACCCACGCACCAATTTTTAGTATCAAAATGTTACATTTTTTGATTCCTTAGACATGTATGTTTTCGTAGGACTAGAAAGCTGAAATTTAGCCAGGATATTTCTTGAAGAGTCTAATATTATAAAAACTTTGAACGGTGAAAATCCGTTTACTAGGGAAGAATTATAGGGTAAAACACAATAAAAGTCATGTTTTCGACAAATACCCTTTTTTTCTCCTAATTAATATCCTGATCCTTAAGAAAAGTGTACATTTCAATTCTTGAACTATTTTTTGACCTATTGCATTTTATTTGACTCAAATCGGTGCAATACAGCACGAGTAGCTAAAATTTAAAGTTGGCAAAAAAAAAGAAGAAATAATTCAATATGTGAAAAATATGTGACGTTTCATACAAACAATTTTTAATTCAATATTTCACTTGACTTGGCTTTGTCTATAGGTGTGACTTTGATTTTGAAGTTTGTTAAAGTTGCAAGGTTGTTAAAAATAACATTGAGTCTAATTGTAACTTGGGTTCTGCTTCAGAATTGAACACCTTCATTATATAACAACTGTATTGTTACAGTACGAGAGCAAAGCCTCAAATTTCAATGCATAGGATTGAAAAGTATTAAAGTTCTTCTTGAGTAGAACTTCAATACATTTTGATAGAAATAATACTAAATGAGGTTGGGTTCTACATCAGAGTTTCACACCCTGGTTGTATATTATTTATATTGTTGCAGTTACAGTACGAAACAAGGACGGCTTCAAATGAACATCACTGATTGTGAGGCTGGGTTCTACATTATAATAGAACACTCTAGCTTTATATGGACATTACTATTGAAGTTATGAAAATTACTTTGGCGTTCTCAATTTTTTTTTTAATTTGCTTTATATTATATGGGTGTTCTGTGAACACCTTGAACACCTGGACGAGACGCCACTGGTACAATGTACATAATTTCATTAAAAATGTTTACAAACTTATACATGAGGATGTCAATTAGCTGATTGATTGACGTCTTTAAACTTCTAAAGTAGAATACGAAACCTATTAATTTTCTTTTAATAACAAATAAGAGGTTATAAAAGGCATTTTGCTATAAAGAAGAACAACCATTTTGTTAAATTGAATATTGCAAACAATGTAACATAATTTCTTTCAGAATAAAGACTAAAGATCTTTTATGAACTTTGAATTTGGGTTGTTCACCTCAAAACCTTTTAGTTTATAAGAAATTGTTAAAAATCTCAAGTAATTCTATTGCAAAGTGTGCGAAATACATAATTACAGATTTTGAGCATGCAGTTTCCAATTTTAGTTATATTATAGGCCTAATAAACATTGAAAACCTTTTTTATTAGTCTATCGTAATAATTATTTAAAACTCGAACGAACTATGCCAAAAAAAGTCGGGAATAATTTCAGATTCTTATGACGACATTTATTAATCTCCTTTCTACATTTAGACATAATTCAACGTTTAACACTAATTTTTAACTTTAAAATACGTTTCAGCTGACTGTGACGATGATGTGGCAAAACTTGCTGTACCAACTGTAGCTTTAGTTCCTGTTCACAATAATTCTCCTGAGCGGCGAGTAACTCAAAAAGAAATTATTGCTGGCGAAGAAAGACCAAAATATATATTGGGAAATCAACATAAATCAGCTCAAGGTAAAACTTAACACAAACAAAAATATAATATATAATATCAATATTATTCTAATATTTTCTACTAAAAAATGATAAAAATTAGACAGTAAAAGCACGAAAATATATTTATGTATTTTTTACAATTGTGTTGCATTGAAGAATTTATTATAAAACTCACTTCTAATCAAAGGTATGATTTTTTTCGAGAAATAAAAAGCTTATTTTTTATTGTTTTAAAAAAAAACTCACTCTTATGCTCATAGTCGTAGTCGGTGTCACGTGACTCGAAATTTACAAAATCGGTATTTTTACAGTCGATTTTCGCCGATGAGTATCGAATCGTATTAAAAGTGACAATTTTTTGTTATGCTGATACTCTTCTGACTCGACATTTTGCCGAATTAATGACCGACTACGAGATGGAGAAGTGATTTGACTACCAGCATAGAGGGGACTATGAATTGGTCCTTTATACGAGAAAATGGACAATGAAGTCACAATTTAAGTCATAAATAGTCATTTTTACATTTCGCAAGTAATTAATGAAACCTACATATATTATGCAAACTTTACCGAACTTTCGTCTGCTATACCTAACCTCATTTACTTCCTCTCTAGGATTGTATTTCCCTTGTTATCCAACAAATCCTCTTGAATATCACAAATTATATCTGTAGCTATTTAAGAGCGTACAATGAAATATGATCAGTCTTTTATCAATCGAAGTTTTAAACTGTGGAATACTCTTCCATCTCATACGTATAGTATTTCTTATAATCTTATGCAGTAAAAATATAATTTTTCTTCTTGATACAATTAAAAAATTGCAATTTTTATTGTGTATACACTAATCCCGTTATAAACTGAAACTTGTCTTGAAATTTATTAGTATAGTTAGATGTTTAATGTGCAGTTAAATTTCAAATTCTAAAAGTTGGCTTAAAATAATTGAAAAATTTCGAAAATTGATTTAATTATTGATTGGGATCGAAGTAGTCTTTTTAAATCTCTAAAAAAAGCACATGAAACTTCATATCTGAAGATTTTTCTCATTTGTATTCAATATTCGGAAAAATTTTTCCAGTAACACCGTAAAACCGTAAAAAATTATAAAGTGGAGAATATTTTTATGTTAACTAATGATATATTGTTTAAACATAATAGTGACAACAACAACGGAAAAACGAATTGCACGTGAAGCAATTGCAGAGAATATCACCACAATGACAACTACCTCATCAATGATGGAAAATGAACGTTTACCAAATAAATTACCTGCTTCGTCACAATCCTCAACTTCATCAGAAAAACCTTCAGTAGTTAATCAAAGCAAAGCTGAAAGCATAACAACAAATATTAGTGGTATCCTTAAAGGAGGAAAATTATGGAAAAATGATCAGACGCAGGTAAATGATTTTTTTCAATTCATATTTCAAAAAATAATATTGTATGTAATAAAATTTAGATGAATTTTTTGATTTTTAAGCTGGGCGGTAAGTGGCCGAAGCGGTAGTGCTAGCTTCTGAAATTGAATTTCTCTGGTTCGAATCCCCCCAAGTTCACATAGCTTGAAATCAGTTCCAATTCATTTGAGTGGAAAATAAATGTTTAGTACTGTAGTATTTAGTTTGGTGGTTCTACCCCAGTACAAATAAATTCGTTCTATATTAACAATTTTAGTGCTTCGCATTCCAAGACCAAGTCTAGAGTTGAGAAGAACGACATTTGAGAAACTGTGATTGAAATATTAACTTCTTAATTAATTTAATTTTAGTCCTCTGACTAAAAACGATTTGAGAAAATTTAGGAATAGCAATTTACCTTTTGTAACTTGATGTAACAAGTTTTTATCCTTTCTAGTTTAGAACTTAATGCTTTAAAGTGTAATTATATGAGTAAACCAAATGACAGCAACTTATTTGCGCCTCTACGTGCTTTATAAAAGTAAACCAACTTCAAGTATTTTAAATAGTCTGGAATATGAAAAAACTTTTTATGTTCTATGCATTTTGAGCCGGATTTTGGAGGTAATAAAGTATACTTTTTTTCTTTATACTACATTTGCATACATTTGTATAAATGGATGAATGATAGATTTGGACGAGAAATGAAAAAAAATTGTATTACAGAGGGTACGGCTGCATTCTCAGTGGTTTCCAAAATATTCAAGGTTCAAAAGTTACCTGTTCCACTTTTTACCACATATTTAAGAGTTTGAGCTACGTAGAGGGCCAAATGAAGATGAGCTTTAAAGATAACTTTCAGACTTTTCCAAGATATCCCCCTTTGAGCTGTGTTTACTAGTTCAGAAGTTATTGCAACTCACTGCAAAAAAAATCCTTATTTTTTATTTAAGGTCGAGTAATGTCAGTGTGAAATGCAAACAAACTAAATTGTAAGATATACTCGTACGTGGGAGAGAAGAGAGGAGTAAAAAAGTGAATTAAAATAATATATTTGAAGATAATAGATATTCCAGTAAATATTGGGATTTACAGATGATTCGAGTTCGTATCGTTTACTCATACCACCAACGATACCGTAATCTTCACTTGGAACGTTAGTAAATGTACCCTGTTCTGCAACGTGCCATGGAGAATCCTTTTCCGATCTCGTTTTTGTCTTCCTTCCGATAAAAATGTGGGGAATTTTTCTTCTTCTAATTGTCGCTTTCCGGTTACAAAGGAGATATCGTTTCTATATCCACTAGAAGATTTATGGTCCAGCTAGAAATTTGCATATGTAAAATTAATGTACGAGTATTCTGTATGTACTTGTTTGAGTAAAAATTTTATACATACTTATTTGAAGGTCTTTTTTTTTAACTAGATTTATATATTTAGATTACAATACTTAAACAAATATACAAAAGAGAGTTTTCAGTAGCGTTTAAAAAAATTATAAAGATCAATAACCTTAAAAACAGAACAAAGTCTATTCCAGAATTCATATTCATATCCGTTTTTTTAAATTACTTACAGGTTGATGAAAACAATATTCCTTCCTCAGAAGAGGAAGGTAATTTGAAACGATCTGTTCGCTTCATAACAGAGAACTCAGGTGATGATCAACGTAGCACTCATGAAGATAAAGATATAAGTGAAATCGATGAGACAGAACAACAAATTAATGAATACGTTCCTTTCAAACATAAGCATTCAAGTATTTTTAACAATGCATTACGGCCTAACTCTGCTCTTCGGCAATTATTTCCGAGCATTATCCATCCTCCGTCACCAGCTAGTATTCTCACACATGAAACACTTCGTGCATTTGATGAATCAAAACGATCTGTTACATCATTACCAAATTTATTAGCTGCAACATCAGATTGTGATACTATCAGAAGAACAATCGAAAGGAATGTCTTACGGCGATCTCTTATCAAGTACTATCAACAATCAATAATAATATTTCACTTTTTAGTCGTAATGTATATGTTTTGTGTTTTAGAAAAAAATCTGTTAAGTCAGATTTAACACTTGAAGAACGGATAAAACAATTAACATGCAACATTGATGATGCATCAGACGAAAATCGAAACGGAAGTAAAGCTGAAAATAGTAATGTTACTTATGAGGCCAATGAAGATGACAAACAAAATAATTCTTCAAATAATGAAAATACTCAACATGCTTCTAAATACATACCTGATAAAAATTTTTCTCCGAGTTCATCAGCTTCGAGTTCTTCCAGTAGTTCAACAACTGCACATAGAAGAGCAACAGATGTATTAAATCGGGAAAACCAATCAAAACATGAAAAATTTGCAGAACAAGATGAAGCTCCAATTGTAATTATTCCTCAAGTGAGTTAAGTGAACCAATCAATTACATACAAAATTAATAAAACTTTAATAATATCCAATTAACAATGATTCCTAGGAATGTCGATGTCCTGCCGCTCCTGACTTAGGAATGGGTGTTCAGGTACCTGCAGTGCATACACAAATTCACCAAACGCCTCCTCGTCAGAGCGATACAAGGCGACAGTTCTTGTCAACTCTATCACCTTTGACAGCTTGTGTTGCTGGCCAAAAAGATGACTTATCTTACTACACTTTGGCGCCAGGAGATCGTAATTCAACTGCTAGTTCGCAATGTTCGGAATATAGTTCTGGTGAAGTAGAAGGTGTTCTATTTAATGATGAAAGTCGAAAAGTTGCTCCAGATGTAATTGCTGGAACTCCTGGTCAAGAACAAGATGAGTTAGAAACGTTTGCTCAACAAGAAGCAAATCGTACTGAAAAACTTAAAAAACGATATTCTAGTGACACGCACAATCATACGAATATTAGCTCTGACGATGATGAACAAAATGATTATGGTTTTAATAAAAGACCTACTGTTCGAGGTATAAAACCGAAATTCAGTTCGACAAATGAAATTTTGCAGCAAATGCAGGCGCAACTGAATCAAAATCCTGCACCTCAACAGGTAATACACTTTGTTTTAGAGTAAGTACTAGACTAGCTTATTATTTACCTTTTTTTTCACATTACGTCGATAGCGATTGTCGAAATTATTTCATATTGAACGCGATTGAAGCATAGAATGCGAATATTAAACGTCAAATTGTGTCGATGGCGTCAAAATTAAAAAAGATAGCTATATATTTTGATGAAAGTGTTCAGATTGATTAGACTACTATTACTTATTTACAAAAAATATTAACAATTTCAATCACCTTCACATTTCACGTTAAATGTGCTAACACAACAATTAATTAACAAATTAACAAAAATTAAATGTATATAACTGTTATTATTTATTACTAGTTAATTACCCGGCGTTGTTCGGGTATTTATTCATCCCAATCTTCTATTAGATTGGAAATGGAATGAATTCTATCTATAGTGTAAATTCGCACGTTCACACAATAATTCTATGGGCTTCTCCTTAATATAACTTAAGATAGTTTTAAGCAATTAGCTCTTATAACTACTGCACCCAAATTTGAAGAAAACTTCCATCCTCTATTTTGACCAGCAGCTCAGCAAAATGCTCAGCTAAGTTGCCGCTTCTTTTAAGTCAATGGAGTTCTTTGATAGTTTATCTCAATACAAATTTTGAACTCCCTTCAAAATCGGTTATTTATAGTTTATAGTATTTCTACAAACTTTCAATTAAATGACACCATTTTTTCTTCCAAACAAATTTTTAACACCCTATTAACCCCCTTACGGGTTGAATTTCGGAGAAATCGCTTATTGAAGAGCCTTAACATCATAAAATAAATCTAATAACAAAATTTCATGTTTATTGCTCCAGGCGTTCTAGAGTTATGATGGAACATACCTACACATACATCCATTATTATATGTACTATTGTACATACATAGATTATAATTTTGTTGTTTTTGCATAAAGAGAAGTTATAGTCCTTTCTATAATTACAGCTGAAAACTTCCAATACACTAAAACCGTACAATCATTCTTATCAAGAAGGAAATGCCAATAGAACAGATCAAAACACTATTGCACGACAACACCAGAAAGATAGAACATGGGCTTGTTATCCTGAAGTTGATCAAAGATGTAGAGAGGAACAGCTGTGTGAGCAATCAAGTCATCAAACTCAAAAACTACCTGGAGTATTAAGACATACATTTCATGGACGTGAAGAGTCACTAATGTATCAAAATTGTCAAAATATAACTATGGAACATCATTATGCTGGATATGCAAAAAGTCCGACAAGAAGACCTGAATCTCCTCCACCGTTAAGAAATTACCATCAGACAATGGTATTAATTCCTTATAATGCATCTGAGCCATTAACACACCTCTCTAAAACTGAACATCATCAATTTCATCATCAAAATATTTTGGAATATCAACAGGTAAACAGACTACAAAATTTAAACAAAATACAAAATTGTTTTTTGTTTTTAAAAAATTTTAAACACTTATTTTAATTTTCAACTCTTTATTTTTTAGGTAACACAGCAAACAATACGCGTTCCTATCAGTTATGCTTTACCTGGTATGCAATTACATGTGATAGCTGGTAGAGGGACACATCATCAAGCTAGTGCGCATTATATTCAACATCAACATCCTACAGTAATATCACCTAGAGGATATGTTTTTCGTCAAGATAGTGTAAGCTATACTGATAGAGCAACACAAGATGAAACAACAGCCACAATTTCACAACAACAACACTCAACAGATTGTAAAGGTTTATTGTCACCCACTTTAGTTCAAAATGAAAATCAACAAAATTTCGTTCAAACATCGCAATCATCAACTTCAATTTCAACACCCGATACTGTTTTCTATGCTATGAATGTATGACCAGGGGATTAGATTAACGTGAAAATTAAATGATTGAATACCAATATTTTAAAATAAAGAAAAAATTAGAAAATATGATAAAAAAAAGTTCAAGACAAATATTCGTTTTTAAAAGTAGTCGTCTTCCTTGGTTATTTACTTACACAGAGAGATTCAATTATCCAAATTATGTTGAGAAATAAAACATAAAACTAAGAAATCAGAGATAAAATATGTAAAAAAAATTTAAATTTAAATTTTGAAAATTTGAAATGAAATTTCACAAAAAAAAAAAAAAAAATTTAAAATTATTTTATAGTTAATTAAAAAAAATTAAATTTTTGCTCAATGTAATAAAATGATAAGTTTTTAAAAACAAAAATATATAATAAAATTTACAAAAGTAGTTAAATAGAAAAAAAAAGTAAATTGTATAATATTCAAATATGAGCACACATACAAACTTTTAATTTCAAATTTGTGCCAAAGATAAATATGCTATAAATATGAAAGTAAAATTGATATAGTCTCGTTAATAAATAAACAGTTATTTTCAATTTCTATATTCAATCAATATTATTGTTATTAAAAAACATTAAGCAGAATATAAGAATAAAAAAAAACTTTCTAAAAGATCGATTAAATTTACAACATAGGGCTCTTTCGAAAATTCACCGTGGGAGTTACCAAAATAACCGAAAATAAATCGACCATTCACCATATTCAATAATTAACCAGTTACCATATTCGAATATTTACATTTTCGGTAAAGGTTATGTTACCACAAAGATCAAATACTTTCAATGGCTGATTTGGTGATAAATAACCACATTTACCATATTGGTTAGCTTACTATATGGTAGCAGCACCAAAGTAGTGCATATCTATGATGAATTTTCGAAAGTACGCTTAGTATAAGATCAAAAGAATTATTTGCTGCATAGACTATGTAGTAAAACTACATTGAATGCTAGAAATTAAAAGTAAAAGTATTAAAACAACCAAATAGGTAGTAGAGAATGCAAATTTAAAAACAAAATGATAATATGTCTGAAATAGTAAAGAATAACAAACAGCATAACTTGTGATTTTCCAAAATGTTCACAGCTAAGCAATGATAATAAATAATAATTACATATTAATAACAATAATACATAGTTCATATGCCTAATGGCACTATAAAATGTTGTAATCGTGTAAGAATAAATTTGGATTATATTTGGATTTATTTTGTTTTTGTATTTATTTCTGAATTATATGAGCCTGTAGCCTTATCGTTGAAAACGAAAACGAAAACGATTGATCAAACGAGAGGAAGTGGTATTGTTATAAACGAAACGTTTCGAAAATAAAACATTTCGTTCCGTTTTTTCATTCGATGACATTTTACTCATCGTTTTGCTGTCATTGAAATCGTTTATTGAGTTTATGTTCGATTGTTTGTGGTCGAAGAAATCTTTTTAAATTAAAATGTAAAAAATGTTCTGAACATAAATATTTACTTAAAGGGCAAAAACAAACGAAAATAAAACAATACGAAATTATGATAAGTTTCATGGAAAAAAATTTAGATGTAATCAGAGGAAGTACAAACTCTGCAAATGGTAAAATAAGGGCAGAAAATGTGTGGAAAAATATAATTGAGCAGTTCCACAAAATTTCGACCAAAGAGTGGGAATCGATGTCTTCCGATTTTTTTGAAATTTTATGAGAAGGTGTGCTTCTGGTCCTGTACACATACGTAAAATATTTTTAAGCAAAATCACATTTCTTGGGAATTATGAGCTTATGAAATTTTGGTTTTTGTGCAAAATGCATATCTTTAAAAAATCGTAGAAATCTTAAATATTATCGTAGAGCGATAATATATAGCTCATTTTAAAGGGGAGAATTAATTCTATCATATAAAAATTTTCTCAAAAAGGACTAAAAGGACGATAAAAGAATCCTTTATCCTTGAATATCCAAAAATGCTAACTCTCAATTTTTCTCATTTTTTTTTCATGTTTTGAATAATATTATTAGCAACATCGTATTAAAATCTCAAATTGGGATGAAGCTGGGTTCAGGTGGAAGAATTTTTCAAAGAATATCATGTATATTTTTCTCATAGAAAATTAATTGATTTTCGTACAAAGGCAAATTTTATACTAATTATGGTACATTATGGTACACAAGCGTTTAGTACTACTTTCATGTGGTAATGCTATCCAATCGAAATGATGGAGATAGACAATATCGAATTGGGAAAATTTCGTTTCTTCATATCGAATGGTTCTCGTTTCGTTTTCGTTTTCAACGATAAGGCTTCTGAATTACTAAAAATGTAAATATTTATTGTACAAGGCATTAAACATGTATCATACTGTAGTAACTGAAAAACATGAAAACGACATTCGACTCGACCGGGAATCGAACCACGGAACCTTTTTCCCTTTCCTGGGTAGTGCTCTTAAACCATTGAGCTACCGATTGCCATGTCGCTTGCTGTTCTTAATCATTTACCTTGTTTATGCGAAGCTTTACTTCGCATTAACTCACGCCGTTTTGACTTAATACGGATGCATAAACCAAATTTTAAAACGCATTGAAACTTTATTTCGTTTTGAGTTAATACACTATTAAATCCGCATTTAAAATTTTAATGCGTTTTTAAAATGTGCATATACACTTTCTTCGTTTTAAGTGAATTGTGAATTTAAGTGAATATTTGACGTTGTTGGTAAACATCAATATGAACTTTTAGAGTAGTGTTAGTTTATTACTCAAAACGTTTTAAGTGAAAACGAAATGTTGTACTACGCATAAACACCAATCAAAATGTATTATCTCAAAACGATGTTTAAAACGTTTTATCGTTAATACGTTTTAATCTTTGTGCATATACAAGGTAATTGATAAAGAATACTCAAACCTCCTACACTACATTTGTGGTACTTAACCACTCTCTTTTTTCTGTACCACTCAGGTGATGATCACCGTTATCATGAAGATAAAGCGATAATGTGAAATCGATGAGACAGAACAATAAATTAATAAATACGTTCCTTTCAAAAATAAGCATTCAAGTATTTTAAAGAATGTATTATCCATCCTCCGTCACCAGCTAGTATTCTCACACATGAAACACTTCGTGCATTTGATGAATCAAAACGATCTGTTACATCATTACCAAATTTATTAGCTGCAACATCAGATTGTGATACTATCAGAAGAACAATCGAAAGGAATGTCTTACGGCGATCTCTTATCAAGTACTATCAACAATCAATAATAATATTTCACTTTTTAGTCGTAATGTATATGTTTTGTGTTTTAGAAATTACAAAAATACTTGGCCGAATTCCAAGGGCCATCGATAATTTTTTTAAAAATTAAGAAAATGTGATGCCAAAAAAACGACTGGCTATCAATAATAACACTTCGAAAAAAACGAGCCATTTTTAATGCTGCTTCTATTTCAACACTAATTTTGAATCTAATTAAAAAGAAATCAGGAGTAAATGTTCACAAATTCACAATTTATAGACTATTATGAGCAAGTGAGAACATTTCATATATAGAAGAATGGCACAAAGTGGTTTTCACCGATGAAAAAAAGTTTAATTTAGATGAACTACATGATTAATAAATTTTATTTCCATGATTTAAAAAGGATGAAAGCTGAAGAAGATGAAAACCCCATGTAGATATACCCGTAAGTTATACATATGTATGTACTTAAGAAAAACTCAAATTTGAATTTACAAATACTGCAAAATGTTGGAGAGACAAAAAATAAAAATCTCAGAGAATTTAGAGCAGGATGACCTCATTTTTTAACAAGATAATGTAGTGGTCTATACTGTAGGTAAGGTTAAAGGCTAATTTTCTGAAAATAATGCACAAGTATTACCATGGCCGGTGCCCGGACTTAAGCATAATAGAAACGTTTGAAGTTATTTATTAAGAAAAGTGTTTTTAAACGGAAAACAGTATAAAACTGTACAGGATCTAAGAAAAGTAATACAGGAGGAGTGAAATGGAATACCAAGAAAATATATTAAAACTTGTATAAAAGTATAAATTACCGTCTTTTTTAAATTTTTTTTGAAAATGGTAAAGCAACTCTTTATTAATAAAATCTAAAAAACAAAAGTTATTTGTGTTTTCAATACCAAAATTTAAAAAAATTTGATAGTGAGGCTATATTTTGCAACGGGTTTTATAGGTACTTTTTTGCTTTTCCTTTAACTGTTACAAAATGGTGGGTATTTGCGGTAATTTTATTTCAAAAAATTTTCTACCACTAAAGGTCTCTTAAATTCCAAAGGTTTGGTAAATTTCCACTCTTCATACGAGATACACACATATGGTATAGGTGAAGCTATATTTTGAAACAGAGTGTATGTATGTATGTATGTACATGATAAGAATGAGGTTATGTTTTGAAACGGAGTGTAGTCGTAGTCGGTGTCGTATTGAAAGTGACAATTTTTTATTATGTTGATACTCGTCTGACGCGACGTTTTGTCGAATTAGGTGACAATAACTCTAGTCGTTATGCTAAGTGATAACGAGCGTTGCACAAAAACTAAAAAAGATTTACCTCTATGATAACATACGAAAATGATGATTTTGAAATACAAAACATTAACTTGATAAAATGGATTTATTTGTTATGTACACCCTGTATATTTTATGATTGCACAGTCAGCTAATATCACAAAATTTATTCATCTTTACTTTATATGGTCATACAAGGTCTTTACTCTAAAATTACATTTTTACACTTAAAAAACTTCCTTTTTGCGCTCAAGATCATAGAATTTAAGATCTCCAATATAAAAATACGTTTAGAAATGCTAAAAATAAAAAAATCATTAGTCTTCAGCAAATCAATATTTTTTATTAGATTTCTATAAATTCTGGCCAAAGGCTTAACGAATTTCTTCGCTTGATGGTTTGGGGGAGATTCTTCTCATCATTTCCTATTCTTCATGATTGGTTAGTAGGTTGACGTGGTTGTTTTCGAAATCTTTCGAAGACCCAATTAGCACTAAGAGTACCGTTTTGATACCTTACCTAGCGTAACCTCAAGTAATAACGTTTGACCAACTCATTATAGCCATTCTGTTTCGATCACGAATCGTATAATGTCTCTAACAGTGACTTTTGCTATTTCATCAAGGTTTCTGAAGATGGAGCTCTTGCAAGTGCCAGACAGTTACAGAGATAGTGGGTGAGAGTTTCTTGGCTTCCCTGAAACTACGACAGTTGGTATTGAAGGGGATACCCAGTTTCTCTGCATGATCTCCTATTGGCCACTGCTCTGTGATACATGCCGTGACCCTGGCAATGTTTATTCACCTTTTCTTGATGAGACTATCAGTTCGCTTTTTGTTATAAGGTGGCCAAATCCTTCTTGAGATTGCACACCCCAGAAGAACTTTCCAGAGTGTGTTGGCTATGGCTAGAAAGTGCTGTAAGTGAACTCTCTTTAAAAAACCAAAAGGAAGATATAATTTTTTTGGTATACCATCGTGCAATTCCAACCCCTGTTTCGCCAAAAGATGGGCTATCTTATTCCCCTCAAAGTTCCTATGACCTGGAACCCAGAGTAGTGTGACCTAGCCTTCTCCGAAATTAAAGTAAAACTCTTTCCTGCACAGTGCTACCAGTTTAGAGAAAATGTTTGCCGAGTTCAAGGCTTTGATCTCGGCTTGACTGTCGGTGAAAATGCCTATACTTTGGCCTGCTGTAGCAGTTTATCTACATGATCTGCAGGCCTCAAGGATAGCAAGTGTTTCTGTCTGGAAAACGCTCGCATAGTTTGGTAATCGGATACATAAAGAGAGGCTGTCTGAGAACACTCCCGCTACTACACCCTCGTTCGCTTTAGATCCATCCGCAGTGCTGCCACTCGTCAATTTTTTTCCGTATCCAAACGGAGACCAAAAGAGTATCCAATTCAAGAAAAAAGTATCCACAAAGATAAAAGTGTTATTTTTCCAGTTTTTATTTGCTTTATGACTTGTTATTTTATTTTACATTACAAAATAATACTAAAACAAAGTGATTCTTTCAACAAAAACAAAATTTATAAAGAAATTTCTTCAAGAAAACAATGTAACATTTAAATATTTAAATAAAATGAAAATAGGAACTTAAAGTCGAAATTTAAATAAAATAAAACTAAAAATTGAAATCTCAAATCAGATACCCATGGTTTCTTCTCTTTTTGAAAAACTAGTTGTTTTGTTGCCATTATTTTATTGCGTCTATAGTATCAAAATTGAAATTTAATATTCAAAGTCGAGATTTTATCAAAAAAGTATCCAAATGAAAAAAAAGTATCTTTCGTATCCACTGCTAAAATTTCGAAAAATCGTAGCCATTTAATACGATTGTATCCATTTGGCAGCACTTTCCATCCGTGAAGATTCTGGTTTCGTAAACTTCTATCCCCTCACCTAGTCTCCATTCCCTTCTTGTGAGGAACTTTACCTTAAAGTTCTTATCAAGGTTTAGCTTGGGGATGAGGTAATCCGTAGGTTTTGTAGCCCATTTCCATTGATAGCTTCAGCTCAAATTCTCTGAGTCTAACCGTGCTGCACGAGGCGATGTATCTGGTATGATCCCATTCTTCATGGGCAATATATTTTTTATAGCTGTTCAAATTTTGGCAAGCTTAGGATTTGCAACTTCGATAGGCTTTTATGCGTTCTAACCTCAGCTTGACCAACCTGACAGATGTCGAACTAGATTATGAACGCCTAAGTTAGAGGCCCAAATTATGACAGTATATATGACTAATGGTGAATTAATTCTAGGAACTCTGCAACTACATCTCAGCGTGGAAAGCAGACTTGCTGGTATGATTTGACGCCAATATCGAACATAATCTGTGAGGGAAGCTCCGAAAACAAAAATCGTGATGAGTACCTTTTTGACTCTATTATCAAAATTAATTTTTTAGTGTGTCGTGGTAACACACGTGGTGGGGTAGAACGAGGTGTTGGATATTACACTTATTACTGATAGTAATAATCTTAGAATAAAAAATTGGAGAATTGAATTTGGTTAGAAACTCTAGAAGAATTGATTGCAGTATATTCTGTCGACATTTTAAGAGTAAAACTAACCTAGCCAAGAGTAAAGACAAACTATACATATACATACAGTGGACTAACTTAACACAACAGTGGAGTCTTTTAAATCGTAGTAAGAAAACTTTGTATAACGGAATGAAAAGCTTGAAATAAGGGGAAAAGACTGAACTGATACTTAGCTGGAAACAAAATATAGAAGATCAAGTGGAGAAGGTATGCATTGTCTTCGATGAGTACAAGAAAGCCCAAAAGAAATGGTGGGGCCTGAAACCAAAGATGCTATGTAGATTTGTGGCGGTACAATGGTGGCCGGCCCTAATAAAAGTAAGATTTTGTAAAGTCGGGTGAGTACAGAGGTCAGTAATAGAGACGTATTAAATGTAATCCTCCTGTTCGGATTGAAAAGAAAGATGTTGCAAATAGATTAAATCAATATTTGTTCAAGTTCGTAAATCACTACCATTTTGGTCATGCAAGACCTTCAATTTGAATCGACTATGTTGTTATTTTTCATTAATTATATTTTATTGTCTTTTCCCAAAATTAATTTTATTAAACACAAAAAAGTTCATTTTACAGAGTTGGTGATTATAACTGCGAAACACCCCACATTAAGTTCAGTTTTTCCCTCATATCTTGACTTAAAGGTGGAATTGCATCACGTGGTATTAAGAAAGTAGATAGATTAAAAAGATCCAGGAAAACTTTGTATCTATCACTGAAAAATTATAAATAATAAGTGTAACATAATTTGTAAATTAACTGTTAAAATAAAGAAAGAAGATTAATTCAAAATTTATCAATCCAATTGTATTATAATTTTCTCACAATCTATACCTTAATGTTGAGCGTAAGTATTGGTATCCAGATGATCCTCCTGTACCTAGTTGTTGAGATCCAATCATTCTTTGTACCATCATCACGTGATTATCTAAAAATTTATTATAAAAATTTTTATGATATGAAAATAAATTTTAATTCATGTTTACATCTCCATTTTGTTATAAGAGAATCAATATCCATTAGAAGTGTCAATAATTGATGTGGTTGACTGAAACGTGGTTCATCTCTATAAAATGTTATCATAATTGCACCTTGTAACGCTTTATAACTGAATCGTCGTTCACCTCGATTGACTAGTGCTTCATGAATACTTGGGTCAAAAATAGTACGATAAACATCCTTACGCCTCTCAATGTCCATTAAACGGTAATTTCTAATACCCTCAGATGTTTCTTTCTGGTAGTATGAGAGAAAATGTACAAAAATAATTTTTAAGACAGTTTAAACATATATATACCATAGCTTCTTGTTGTTGCTCCTCTAAAAAATTCCTAACGCTTTCTTGAAACTTTTGCCAAAAATTAAAACCTTCTGTTTCTAAGCCAGGTGTTCTTTCTAACCACTTCTGAATCAGATCAAGTAATGAAGGTTCCGATTCTGATGCGATAAGTGCAGTTAATGCTGCTTCATTCGAACCAAAAACGTTTGTGTAGTTTTGATTATATTTGACTCGATTTTCTGCTTTTACTCCTAGCTTATTTTCAACTAATCGAAATTGTAAACTTTGAAAGCCAGAAGCAGGTGATAAATAATTACGGAAGTCCATAAAATCAAGGGGCGTCATTGTTTCAAGAATTGGAACTTGATCAACTAGAAGCTAAAAATATATTATTCATTCTTTTGAATTTTAAAAATACTACAATATATGTATGTATGTATGTATATTAGTTTATTTTACCTTTAAAATTAAAACGATTCGGTTAAGACGTTTAAGTAACTCAAGTGTTCGAGATTCTTCCATAACTTCAGTATTTAGCAAAGATCTTATAGAATCCAGCTCATGCAAAATTTGTTTGAACCAAAGTTCATATGCTGTGATGGAATATGATTTTTCATATCGATAACATTAAAAAAGATTTAAAAAATACACAAATACTTTATTTTTATAAAATTTTATGTGTGTAACGTCAAAAAATGCCAAAAATCTATAAGATATATGTATGTATAGTGGAATACTTCTTCAATTATAATTTTTTTTATATCGAAAGGATATACATACTTCTAAGATACTCATAAAATTTGTATTCCATATTTTTCGTATGACGTTTATTACAGGAATTCGATATTCGTAAATTGTTAACGAGATATTCAAGGTCAAAAAATTTTTTTTTTCGAAAAGTGACTGGTTCCACTTTCCGCATTATATTTCATAGGCGAGGTGTTGCTCTTTACTTTAAGTTGCAAAAAATATTGAACTAATGGACGAACAACTTGATAAAAGATATTTTTTTAATGTCTGAAGGTTCTCCTTTAAATAAATTCTTAATTGGTCTTCTATTTGCGTAAACTTTAGATTAGGTTGCTTAATGCGCTCATTTTATCGCATTTTAATAATGGTTCAACATTATTATACCTATGTTGTTCCAATGAAATGAGGGATAGCGTACAATTATTACGGAATAAAGATATTAGAATGGCATTGAAAAAGTTTCATGATTTTTTTACACAAAATAAAAAATAACTTAAGGTCAAAATATTTATATAATAAACTGACGATTGAGCTAAAAATTGAAATGAAAATTAATACATATGTATATTTAACAATAAATTAAAAGAATATATTAATTAGTAATAGTAATTAATTTTAAATTTTTTTATTATATTGATTTATTATAAAAAATTGTAAATTTAAACGTAGTTTTAGACTAATAAATAAATAAATAACTTTCTTTTATTAGGCAATGTAGAAGTAATGTTATCTAAAGAAAAGCTTCAATAGAGCCACAGTCTTCAATTTCAGATAGCCGGGAAGCACTTAAAGCTTTCAATTAACACAAAATTGTGTCTGGGCTAGTTTTGGACCGTCTAAAAACTGTCAGAACACACAAATAAGACAAATAAGGAAAACCTAATGTGGGTGATAGGACATGAAGAATTCAAAAACAACGAGCTGGCAGATTTCACAGAAAAATTAATATTAAGAAATGGGAAGTGGAAAAATGCATCTCCCGACAGGAATGAGTTAAGGACCATCACAAGCCTTCTAATCAGACACTGTGTACTCAACTACCACTTAAGCAGGATACGGATACAATTCTGCAAGAAGGCCAAGGAGACCTCAAAATATATTTTATGGAAAATAGTGCGCTACATGCATCAGCCTTTTCTCAAACCTGAACAAATCTGGTGTGCAAAAATCTTCTAATAGAATCTTAGGCTTCATCAATAGCCTTAATCTATAAAAAAACGGCCGGTGTAAAAACAATCCAATAAATACGGAAATATGAATGGAAAAAGGAAAAATAATAAGTTAGGACTAACAGTTATATAAGTGCCTCATAACAGCCACAATCTCAAAAAAAAGATTCACTATGAAGAAAATGGGCATATTTCTATCCTACTAAAAATATAAATGTAAAAATGAGCTTGAAACGGATCTTGTAAATAGTGTACGACGTACGTGCGGCCGGTGTTTCGAGTTTGAAAATTTGGCCTGCACACTCCAAGTACA
This sequence comes from Bombylius discolor, assembly GCA_939192795.1. Classification (NCBI taxonomy): domain Eukaryota; kingdom Metazoa; phylum Arthropoda; class Insecta; order Diptera; family Bombyliidae; genus Bombylius; species Bombylius discolor. Next base: position 18,242,456 of record OW584240.1, on the reverse strand, counting down.
CTTAGACAGTTTGAAATCACAACTGTTATATGTGAATTTTATACATCTGTAATTTGAAGCTTTTTCTTTTCACAAAAATGAAAAACATTATTAATAGCAAGTCTGAACAAATTTTCTTTCAAATTCAAATTGGTTAGGTCTGGAAGCATTTTAAACGGTTTTCACTTGATGCTTTTAACAAAGCTATACTACACTAAATTAATCATATTATTTACCTTGATGAGTAATTATGAATAAATGTTCATCATGAACCGGTCTATTGCTTTCCATAGATAGCATCCTCTGTGCTGATAAAATTTTGTCTAACAATAGATACTCTCCATATATCATACCACATTCTGATCCAAATGGAACAGAGTTTTGTCCATTCCTAAAAACAAAACAAAAATTTACCTGTAGTTATCATTTTCAGTTCTTTAGATTTGTGTATGTAGTTTTAATACTTTTAATTAAATAAATACTTCTAGCTATATTATTTTCAAAAATCGAAGACAGTGCATGAAAGATGGGCATGCATTGTCTAATACATATTCTAATATATAGTCCTTCGACCGACCAAATATCACAAGAGAAATTTTCTAATTATTAAAATTGTTAAAGGCTGCTAGATTGTATTAAAAAAAGTGAATTTGTTTATTTTCTCATCGAAAAATTTGCATATTTTTGAAAAACGACTTTTTATATTGAAATATATCATATGTGGGTTATATAGAGTGTTTGGGACCAAGCAAAAAATAATGAAACCACAAGTAGATTTCGTCGAGACAATAAAAAAAACGTATAAGAGCGAGTTACAATCTTAACAGTTTACCGTTAGAGTGATCCGAAGTTTTAGGTTTTTTTTATAAATTACCCTATAACTTCTACACGGTCAACTTTATAGTCATTTAATGCTCAGAACTTTAAACCTCTATCTTCTCTAGTTTAGGAGTTATTGTTTAATATTGAAACCATGAATTGGTCTTATTTACAAGAAAATGGGTAATCACGTCATAATTTAAGCCACAAATTTTTTCGACAGCACTACAGCTTAATTCGAGTCATGGTCTACTCAAGTTAACATGAGCAGTATCCGTTTCAAACAAATAATACAGTCCGTTTCTCCCACTATACTCAATCGTCAGAACTAAGAAGTAAGAATAGCTTCATACTCAAATCGAAATTTACCATCTTCTTTGAAGTTCCTATCTCCTACTATTCAATAGAATGTACATGCTACTTTGGAGAAAATGGAAATTTGAACCACTTTTGAGTTGTAAAGTAGCAGATAAATTTCGACTACGAAATATATGTAGTATGTTAGTTGCTCCGTTTAGCATGACAGTGAATAGTTAAATGGCTATATCTCTCTTTTACTCACTTATTCAATTTCAAATTTTAATATTTCGAATTTTTCCTGAACAGAATTACCGCATGGAAATAATTTTAAACTTTCAGGTTGAGTTTTGGTGCTTGAAAAAAAAATAGGAAAAAAAACGGCACTGAAACTATTCTTTTCCATAAGCTCTTCACTGCCATACTAAACGGAACAAGGTATAGGTAAGGTTATACATATGTATTGTATAATAAGTATAAGAATCATGCTATAGTTCTTCAAGATTTCAGGATAAATAATTTTTTTTCTTTCTTTTTTCAGGATAAGGTAGTTCGTTATGTTCGTTATTCGTGAGAATTTTGATAATAACTTCAAATTAAATTTTCACTTATGTATACCATTTTGTCTAAAATATCCAAAAATTAAATTTCATATTAAAATCTCATTCAATTTTTGTATGATTATTATTTCCATATTACCATTTTCACAATTTTCAAGTACTGAAATATTTCAGGAGTATTTAACGTGTATTGTAACTGTGATGTAATATTTTTTTCACAAGTTTGAAATTTTTTTTAATCACGTTTTCATTTCAGAAGTATTCTAATTTCATAAAGTATATTATTGATGTATTTAAAATGAACTTTCACTTACTAAAACTATTAAAAAGTATATGAAATATTTACTTACTCGTTATTTTTGAATTGACAGCTCATATTTTATTTTAAACAAGAAAATTTATTGTTTTTGTTTTTAAAAAAACTGTAAGGTCTGTATTCCTTCTCAGGAGAAAATTAAAAAGATAATGTAATAATATTTATAAATTAATGTACATGACATTATCAGACATAGCAATTAACTAATAAAACAATCTAAAAGAAATCGAATTCTGCTTAGAATTGTTATGTAGTATAGAATAAACATTTTTATCAATAAAATAAAGCGATGAAATAGAATTCTGCTTGGCGATAAGCGATTTTTTTTAAACTTTGATAACTGAATAAAGAAAGAAAAACACATACATACATATGTACATTTAGATGATGAATTTCACAAATTTTGTTTCGTTTGTCGAAAGTCTGATACTTCCCATTTCAAGTCATTTAATCATTGTTTCTATAAATATATATACATATGTATGTACATATACAGGGTGTTTCTGAGATCGTGTGCCAAAGTGAACATAGTGGTAGATCTCGATGAGAAATGAAAAAAATCGTATGGGAGGAGGGGGGGGGGGGGGGGTTTCTATTCTCAATGGTTACCAAGATATTCAAGGTCAAAGAAATTTTTTTTCAAAAAGTGACTGGGTTCACTTTTTGCAACATATTTCAGCGCTCGCGCAATGTAGAGCGCTAAATAAAAGTTATTTGTAAAGAGAACCTTCAGACCTTTCAAAAAATGTCTTTTATGAAGTTGTATGTTAAATAGTTCAGAAGTTATTGTAACTCAAAGTCAAAAGATTTTGGAAAAAATTCGTCATTTTTTTGTTCAAGGTCGAATTTCTCGAAAATTTACCTTATTATTTTTTTTATTTTTTTGGCTTAAATAAAAGCTTATGTTGTCTACTTTGAAATAGTTTTTGTTTTATTGTATTATCTTTATTTGTTCAAAAGTTATAAACCATAATGTAAAAGCAGTTTCTTCAAAATTCCTTAATTTTGTACTTCTGGACATGCGCTTTGACGTGAATGAATAAAACATGAAAAACAAGTACAAAATTAACGAACATACTGCATGTAATAAAATGTTTTTCTTCTTGTATTTTAATTTTGTGACTTATAAATAATGAAACAAATTTCCTCCATAATTAATTAAAGAATTCTTTATTATGTTTAACACATATAATTTATATTTATATTACAAACAAATAAAAATTTACATGAACTCAATTTTTCTTTGATCAAAACTAATGGAACTAATATAAAATCTCAATTAAAGTAAAAAAAAAATTGATTTAAAATTAATAATTATTAGAATTAACACTTCGTGGCATATTCGTTATTTTTTATCACTTTGTCGCACCTCTGCGGCATTGACTTTTATTAACTTCCTTAACAATTATTTAAGGATCTTTTTCTACCCTTTTTGTATTGCTTTAAAAAGCATATGTATTTAATATCCTACATATCTTATTTTTTGTATTTTTATGCATTTAAAAACGTTTTTCTTCTCTGTTAGTTCTTCAATTTCATGATTGTACCTTAATTCTGTAACCTTCTATTCTGTAAAATTCTTCTTTCGAACATCAGTAACTTGTTTTCTTCCGTCCTTTACAAGCTCTATGTTTCTGCTGCATACGTCAGGATCAGTCTAACAATTGTTTTTTACAAAGTTGTTTTTGTACCTCTTGCTAGTAAATTCGACCTGAACGTATAAAAGCATTTATTAGCTGCTTGTATTGGCTCACCTTGTATTGCGTTTGAGGAAAATAAAGCTCTAAAATATTTAAAGGAGTTTACAGTTTCAAAGTTGTACAATATTTTCCTATTGTCTTGTTCTGCGTTGTTCTCTGTACGTTTCACTTCGTCATTAAGCTGTTTTATACGGTTTTATTTTCGTTCATTTTTCACCCGATCTTGACTATTTCTTGTTCTATTTGTATGAAGATATGAAGCATATACTAGTACTTGGATAGACTTTGTTAATATGGTTGCTTTAGGAACAATCGCAGCATCTACTGCTAAAATTATTTAATGATACAGTGTTTAGTTTGTTGTCGATCTATTCTCTCATTAACCACACTGATATTCTCTCAATCTTCTTTCTACCATTATGCATAGCTTTCTATGTATAGTATTTGTAATACCTCTGTAGTTTTCGCATTTTATTTTGTCTTGTTTCTTATGTATTGGGTATCGGAAAAACTGGGCATTAACTAGCTGCAAACTTCTGTCATACATAGATATGGAACCCATTTTTATTGCATATATAAAATACATTTCTGTTTTTGTCCTGACTTGCTTTTCATTTTTCCCATAACTTTTCAGTTGTATAGACTAGAAGACTTCTAAAAGAGTGGAACACCACTTTTAATTCTTCTAGCACTTCTATTCTGCCGCTCTTTAAATCTGCTTGGTGTCCAGAATTTACTAAGTGAGAGTCGAGGGAAGAAATAGAGTAGCATAGAGAGACATGAAAAGCTATCTATTACAAATATTATCCCTTGAAACTCACTGAAAATGGAGCAACAATGGAAAAATTTCTTCGTACTATCAAAATTCAGTTTTAAAAGAAGTGCAATGATACTAGTGAGATCGGACTCGTACAAAACAATGTACTATTAGTCCATTGGTAACAGTCAACAAATTTGCCACATTGCACTTTTGATAAGAAGTGTTAATACCGACTACTATGCAAATAATTTATTTACATTTGATGGTGAGTTTTATAGTGTAATTGAAAATCCAACAACTAATAATTATAGAATTTGAAAAAAACTTAAACTGTTCCACATAGGATGGCCTTTTACAAACTGCCTGTATTGCCTTCTTTGATGAAATTGGTTTCCTCCACAATGTTGCGTATTTTCCATATGATTTCCTATTTTGTGCAATAGAATGTAAAATAATTCTCTGTAAAAAATTTTAAAGCATTAATTGCTATAAAAAGTTTAGTTTTTTTGTTTTATAGTGAAAATTATTGGCTTTAAAAATAAATTTAAAAAATTTTTCGTCAATGAATTTTTTTTCCAGTAACCCAATTAATTTACAAAATTTTCGAGAAAATAAAACGATAAATTTGGACTTTATGTCTTTTTTTTTTTAAAAAAAAAATTATTGGAAACAGTCTGAATAATATCGTGGTAACAATATTTGCACGTTGAAAAAAACCAACCTCTAGGTATGTATATCACGTACCTACATTAAACGATGAGTCACAAGACAAAATTAAAATTTTCGAAAAAAGTAAAAACTAATTTCATTAAAAGGACTGTAAAAAAGGGATCGAATATACTTTATTCAGTTTAAACAACTTAACAAAATTGCAATAGAATCGCTTGACAATACTAGAAATAGCTACATCGGCTAAAGTTCAATATAGGAAAAACCTGTAATGTCTCTAAATTTGAAGCTCTGTAGAAAACAAAAAAAATTTACAAAAATTTTATACGTTCAATTTCTACAACATTTTTCACGTCATATGCAAGTATCCATAAATTTTATACAAATCGGATTGTAGCATCGTTTAGAACCTAACGCGGAAAATTTTAATAATAACAATAACCGTCAACAATAACCGTTTTTGAATACTTTGAAATTTTAAATTTAGATTGAGCCAAATTTAGTAAAAAATTTTTTCGAAAACAACAATAACATCGTCTGAAATGTATTTGTGTCTGCACCAACGCAAGCAAATAAATTTCGTCTAAGTGTTGGTGTATATGATTTAAAAAATTTTCATAGTTATAGCTATAGTAATAGCTATAGCTATAGCTATATATGGCGATCATACTGCATGGATGTACGTTTGTAAAATGTGTATGTAGGTACAGGCTACAGCTAGCATGCAGCTGTTATATCTGAAAATATTTCAGTTGAAGGTCACAAATTTTTCATACAACAAATTTTTTATGTAAAAATTCAAAAATACTGAATTATTTTATTTTTTAAATTTTTATATGGAAGGATATGTGGCTTTTCAACTTTGAACTCTTATATCTCGGGCTTTCTTGCACCGATTTGAGTCAAATAAAATGCACTAGGTCAGAAAATAGTTCTAAATTGAAATGCATACTTTTTTCAAGGATCACGGTATGAGCTAAGGAGCCTTATAGAAAGAAAAAAAAAAGTTGTATCTTAAAAAAATGACTTTTTTTGCATTTTACCCTATACCTTTTGCCCTAGTTAACGGATATTCACCGTTAAAATTTCATATAATATTAGACCCTTCAAAAAATATCCTGACCAAATTTCAGCTCCTTAGTCTCACGGCAACATACTTTTATAAGGAGTCAAAAAATGTAAAATTTTGATACTTAAAATTGATTCGTGTGAGTTTTATGTTTAGCGCCCTTTAACTCGCGTCTCAGTTAAGGGATCGTTTTGGTGCTAAAGAGAGTTTTATAGAGAATAACAAAACTAATATTGTGCAAAAATTTCAATTCAATCGGTTTTTAGAGTCCCGAGATATTCAACTTTAAAAACGAAAACGGTCAAAAATTGAATGGAGTGTCAAAATAATAAATAATACGGTATAATATAGGTATAAGGTTTTCAAAATATGAAGAATTTGTAGAAATTTTTAAATATTGTACATTTTATTTTTCAATTCAATTCATTCTTTCGGCGTCACCTTGGAGGTAGAATGATTGACGAGTTTAACCTAGGATTGCCTGATCAAGATTGTCAAAGTTTTAGCCGTACGTATGCAAACGTATACCATACATTTTATATGGAAATATTGAAATTTTATTTTCAAAAAGATGTATCTCAGCATCCGGTGAACCAAAAACTAATATTTTTATATTAAAATCTTTATTGAAGTGTTCTTCTTAGTGTTCTTTCTATTAATGTCCTATATTTTTTCTATTTTTCGAAATAAAATGGAAAATAAGGTTAAAAATGTTTAAAATCTTCATGATTTTTCGCGTATTTTGTCCTTTTGGTTGAAAATAATAGTACTTACAGAATTACTGTATAAGATAGCTCAATAGAAACACTTCAACAAATATTTTAATCCAAAAATATTAGTTTTTGATTCAGAGGATGCTGAAATATGGATCTTTAAAGTCAAAAGTAGATGTTTGCATTTATGAATGTAGAAAAATGTATGAAACATTCATGTTTTTGATGTTGTTTTGTATTTTATCTTGAAAACAAAAAAAAAGTACAACAACACTGTAAAAACAAAACTAAAGAGAACACTTTGATAAATCTTTTAGTATAAACATATTAGTTTTTGGTCTACGGGATGCTGAGATATCGTTTTTTGAAAAAAAATTTTCAAAATTTCCATATAAAATGTATGGTATACATTTGTATACGTACCGTCAAATTTGTGTTTTTGCATAAAAAAGAATATTTTGTTTTACCGATTTTGAGCTAGGACTTTGAAAATTGGGGTGTATAGTGAGGATCCTCCAATGAAGGAATTGGTGAAGTTTCAAGGTCCTAGCTCGAAGGGATCATATTTAAATTAAGACTCAAATTCCGAATGTATACATTTGTATACGTTCAGGCAATCCTAGGGTTAAAAAAAAGTAGTATTCAAAAATACTGAAATTTTAGTAAAATATTAGATTTATCAGCAAATAATCACTGAAATCTAAATTCTATGTAACACTATAAATTTTCTAATACATATTCAGAATATAAAAAATTAGCACTAAAACCCAAAATACACTTGCTTCAATCCAACAACAGTTAGTAAAATATGCTTTTATGCGTAGTATATATGTACATATGAATGTACATATCATGCTAATTCTATTATTTCATATTCATCATCACCGATCACCATTCCCATACAAAATGTGTTGCTAATATATCTTTATACCTAGCTATGTGCAGCTTAACTATACATAACATTTATATGCTGTTTACGTTACTTAATCATCACACATACTACAAAAATTGCAATTTTATTTGCATCGAGTTTATAGAGTTTATACTATCTGTGTGATTCTTATTTAAATCCATAAATATGCAAAAAAATGTATGTGAAATGAAAAATTAGTAATAAAATTTTATGAAAAATTAACAATTTGTTTTATTGATAATAATTAAACTACGTAACCAATTTTCCTGAATTTTTTTTTAAACTTTTTGGAAAAGGTTATATTTCAATCCTATAAGAAGAAATCACAGTATCTAAACGTTTTAATACATGAAAAAAGTGTGAAAAGTTTAGTGAATTTTTTTTTTTCTGTACCTTCGAAAATCGAATATAAAAAAATTTAAGGACCAAAATTTAAAAATGTGTTCCACTTAAGGACCACAATTCCCTTCCACCTATCTATATTTAAAATTTCATGAAAATCGGTTAAAAATTGTAAGCTGTAGGTGGTCACTTTGCAGGCCCAAAATCGCTAAACAGCCACACTTTGAATCCTTGTATTTTTGAAATAAAGGACTTTTTCAAAAATGTGTTCCACTTAAGGACCACATATCCCTTACACCTATCTATATTCGAAATTTCATGAAAATCGGTTGAAAAATGTAGGCTGTAGGCGGTCCTTTTGCAAGCCATTTTACTAAATTGGGCTCTTAAATAAATTTCAAAAAAACAGCTGTTTTCAAATTTTTTAAAAAAACTGACATTAAAGTGGAACGAAAGTATTTTTAACTAGTGGGAACTTATTTTTAGAACATCCAGATTGAAAAGTAGAAATAGACCCTAATCTGATGAGGACTCTGCAATCTCACTCCGAGCTATGAATGCGAAAGCGATATACACTCTGACGAATAGAAGAAAGAAATGCAGCAAAATCTAAGTTTCAATCTATTATGTAAACAAAGCGTAAAGGTTTAGAATTTCGAAATATGCAAAAACGGTTATTGTTGACGATTATTGTTATGACAAAAAAAAGTAATTAAATTTGTATTCCGTGAAAATTTAACAAAAACAAAAAAAGAAATTATTTTTATTCATTGAAAATGTTCACAGTTGAGATTTGTTACGAAATATTTCAAACAAAGAATATAAAGATATGTCAGTTTGAATTCGAATTTTGAAATGTGCTTGATAAGTTTGAAAACATGTGAAATTCGGAATTAATAAACTTCACTCTACTCTGAATTTTAAACAGGTAAAATTTCCCATGTTAGGTCCTAAACGAGGCTTAAAACTGACAGAATTACATTTGACCAAACGACGTTCTCACTAAAGTCTATACTTACTCGTACATATGTATGTTTATTCAAAAACTTAAAAGTTTTAATTTCATAACATTTAATTTATTTTTTATTTTATTGCCAGATGCTTTGTACAAGAATTTGAAAAGTCAATATCTATAGCTCATATTAAATTTAAACATACTTATTATTTAAAAATTAACAATTATAAATTATTTCTTGGTTCTTTATTTTTTAAATTGCGAAATTTTATATCCCCAGTATTTAATTTTTAAGAAAGCTTTTTATTTAACAAGCATTGTAGCTGAAAACTAGGCTATGTGAATAAAATTTTAAATCCAAAAAATGTTAAAGAAAATATTGTTGACGTGTAAGATGATGTAGAAAAAAGTAGAGAGGTACCCGTACTATTTCCAGCTAAAATTTCAGCTCTTTTCTTCATTCTTGCCTGAAAAAAATAGTAAAAAATAATAATGATAAAATAAGTATTAATAATAATTATACATGTGTAATTCTTTTTCTATAAATTACCTGGTATAAAGTATCTTCTCCAGGTGGATCGAGACATTCAAACTCACAACAACGTTCTCCTACTCTGAAGTTTTTACAAAACTAGAAATAAATAGAAATTTGTTGAAAGTACATTATGTACTACATATAATATGTGCATTCAATTATTCATGGCATTGATTCTATAGAATTAAAAAATATTCAACTTTACTCATCAGTAGATTTAAAAATACTTTTAAATGCATCTTTTGGCTTAAACTCCCATAAATCTCTCTCTGATTTAAGAACAATGTGAAAACAGTAAACATATACAGCCATGTTTAATGGAATTAAAAGATATGTATGTATGTATATGCGATGAAGATTACCTGCGCAATTAAATCAGGATGTTATCAAAATATTGTGAAAAGGAGAAAAGTACAGGCTACATAAAAATGCATAGATTTTTGTTTTGAAATGAATTTATCAAAACGGTTTAGGTATTTTACAACACAAACGCATTAAATAGTAGTTGAAATGACAAATTTTGGATTGAGAATTAAGTATACTGTATCACAGTTACTGAAGCACCCTGAAAATCATGAAAACAAAAAAACACGAGGTGACTACGTTTTGTGAATGTTCGTGACGATACGAAATGAATATGAATTCTGGGAAAACTGGGACATTATTTGTTGAAAAATGTAATTTTATCGGGGATTTCGCCATGTATTACAGGATAATGTCTCCTTATATGTTCTTCAATTACATTAAACATGCCTGTATGGGTAATTCCTCATTTCGGAGAAATTAAAAATTTTAATGAATTCCTTGTATTTTTGTCGCGAGGTATATATTCTGAATTTTGAGCAGAACGTCAATACACTCTTCAACCTACATCCTGGCACGAGAAGCGGTTTTTTGTCTGAACGTACATAAATGGTTTTCACATGATTAGGAACGCTTTGACTTTCAATTTTTCAAGGTTTTGATAGTTTTATTATTTTTATAACTAAATTTTGGATAATACTTTTAAAAATGTAATTGAATTGATATAAAAAAGTGTTGAAAAGTAAACTACCGAAATAAAACAAATACCACTCTACACATATAGGATCATGCAATGAGAACTGCCACGAAAACACGCAAAATTTTTTATGTTCATAACATAAACCTACTATGTACTTATTATCTCCGATGGCGCTATAGCTAAAATCGAGCCAGATCCTTGTTACCTTGAGTTTTCTAGACCTTTTTTATGTCATACATTTTTGACTTAAGCGTTTATGCCTTAACAACACAGAATTGTAAAGTTATGTGTTATTTATTAAAATACCATAAGAGGAAAAAAAAAGTAAAAAGCATCTACAATTGTTAACTGTTGAGTTTCTTTGGCATAACTAAATTTTGGTATTCAAATAATTAACAAAGCAAAACAAGTTACTTTTACTCATGAAATGAGTATTCAAAAAAGATAGGCAGCTGTTGCGATTGTAGCTTTATACATATTTATTGAAATATAAGAAGAATCCGAAGACTCCGAAAATTAACGAATTTTGAAGAAACTGCTAATGATTCATACAATAATACAATAAAACAAAAAACATATCAGAGCAAACAAAATAGGTTTTTATTTAAGCCAAAAAAATAAAACAAATAATAAGGCAAATTTTCGAGATATTCGACTTTGAACAAAAGAAATTACCTCTCATTTGAATTTGAGTTGATGAATAGAAAGTGCATATTTCGAAATAGTAGCAGCTTTTGTAATTTTATTGAAAAATAATTTTTTTCTCAAAAATTAGTACTCAATTTTAAGTTTAAAACTCTAACAAGAGTGTGTGTTAAATTTTAGAGTCATAGAAAATGATTTTAAAAAATATTTTTGATTTAGAGTGCTTTAAACTATAAACAAGAGGTCCGATTATTCTGACGAAAAATGAAAATTTATATGCTTGGATGCTCTGCAAAAATAATTTCATACACGTTACAGTAGAAAAAACACCAGAAAAAAAAGATAGGAAAAAAACAACAGATAAATATTATCGCTACATTGTAAACATGGTGGAACCAAACATGCCATCAACAAAAATTGTAAGTGCTTTAGATTTGCCTATTATATCAATAAAAGCAAATTTACCAGCCAGCAGTTTAGCTAAAATTCCATTGCTGAACAGAAGACGTCTTGGCGGAGCATAAAATGTTGTACCACCTTGAATTCTATCCATTTTGCTTTGTCATTTACGAAGTTCCACGGATTTTCAATGTGTTCCGTTCAGCAATTTGGCTGATCTTAGTTAAATAACTTTTCTGTAAGTTAGATTCGTTATCTACATATAGGACTATATCCTCGATCGTCTAGAAGTAAGGAAATTGCGGCTAGAAAATATAACAAATTTGCGATTGCGAATTGCGATTACAAAAAACCACATCCTCGATTGCAATCAATGTACATAGACGATTTATAGGAATGTTCTTCCGAGCCTTGTTCTCTTCTCTCAGCATATGACGTCACTTGGTTGAAATATTAGAAAGCGATATATATGATTATTATACGTAAAAATAAAACTGTTCAATTTTTGTACAAAATTTTTTCATTTATATACTTCATAATTTAAAAGTAATTTATTAACATTTTCATCCAAAATATAACCTGAATTTAAAAAATAATATTTTTATATTCTGTAGTTTAAAAAATTAAGATCAATTTTAAAAATAATTCTCAGAATTAATTCTAAATATTTACACTAAGATATAAATTTCCTTTAATTATCACAAAATAATGCTAAAATATAAGAACATAACAAAATTTCAACCAAACACCGCACAAATTTCAACCAAATGACGCTTATCAGCTTAAAAGAGAGAAATTTATTTTATCAAAATTCCCAAGCCTTTTGGTGACTATTTCAGAATAATCTGCTGCTTTGTGGTTCCCCAGAAAGTTTTTCACAACTGACACAAAGCTCGTCCATGCTTCCAATTCGACCAGAGTCGTGTAGCTTGTAAAATCATTGTCGTTTATAAGAGTTCGAATTTGTGGTCCATCAAATACACCTGCTTTTAATTTTTCCATACTGAGGCCAGGAAATTTTTGACAAATAAGTATACTTGAAACAATCATTAGTCTTATCTTTGACGAGCTGTTTCATAAGCCCAAGCTTAATATGAAGAGGCGGAAGTATGATTTTTTCTCGGATTATCAATGGTTCAATAACGATATTAGATTTTCCAACGGTCATATTTTTTCTCGACGGCCATTCTTTTTTACTCAAATGTTCTTTTTTAGCACGACTATCCCATAGACAGAGAAAACAGTGGTATTTAGTATACCCACATTGTTGGCCTAATAAAAAATTCACCATTTTTAAATCCACGCAATATGATTGAATGTGTAACCAAACGAATGTTTCGTTTTCCAATGAATATTTTTCATTGATTTTACCGACGTTAGAATTTCACTATGAAACGAATTCGGCAAAGAATTATACAATAGCAATAAGTTAAATATTAGGTGACAATAAGAATAACATAAAATTAATATAAATCTTAAAATATTTGTCACAGTACACAGAACAAAATACGTTTAGAAGAGTAGATTATCAAATTTTTATTAATTTGTAAAATAGGATCTATCATGATAACCGGAGTCAATTCAAACAAGACAACTACACACTGTTAATTGTAATAATAAATATATGCTCGAATCACTATGAAACCTGTTCCCCAGTGTAATCTTCATCGTCGTAAGCGGCGCAACAGCTCGATGAGAACAATTGCCTACTCAAGTTAGTTTGAGTTTTCCAGGCGGATCACCAGATATTTTAAATGAAATTCACATAGCATATATTAGCATTTGTTTGATAATGACACAAAATATTGTGAATATTTCATTCGAATCGATTGAGTTTCAATCGAATTACATAATAGAGCCCTAAATAAATAAAGTGCAACAAATACAAAAACACAATGCATAATAATTTTTCAATAAGCCTACAACAAAGGAAAAATAAGATTTAGAAAATTAAACTAAGTAAGTATTACTTACGTATGGAGGATCACAGTAGATAGCTTTGCACCACAATGGTTCTGAGTGATAGCAAACACATAAGCTACAAACTCCTGGTCCAGGTACATATAACATTCCATGATTCACGGAATTGCCTTGAAAATCAATACAATCTTCCTCCAACCCACCTTTGAAATAAAAGTTTCCAATATTTAAATATTGAGTAAATAACACAAACTTTCAAGTTACAACATGAGATGATGAATTTTCGAATTATAAACATTCAATTAAAAGAAACATAAAAAGATAAAGAGAATATGCAAAAATACTAAAACCCTACTATCTATGGCTAAAAATTAAACTAATAAGTACTGATTTCATTCTTGAATGTTTTTACTTTTCTTTATTGAGAAATTTGTGAAACGTTCTAAAATATCATGTAATTGTTTTAGGTCTTACAATTTGTAAAAATATACAGGGTGCTTGGAGCCAAACGAAAATAAATTAAACCATAAGTGCATATTTTTTTGTACATCACTCTATAACTTCTACAAGGTGAACTTCACAGTCACTCCATGTTCAAAGAACATACAGGAAAATTTCTGTTCTTCCAACAAGTCTCTTATTGTCCCTCTACCCATATTATATTAATAGTTAATTTTTTGAGAAATTTTGAATTTTTCCAGGTTAACATTTTGATTTTGAAGTGTTATTACTCTAAGTAGGTAAGGTTCGAGAGATAACTTGGCATTCGTTGGAAAGACTAGAAAGTTCTCTCTATTCGTTTTTAACATTAAGTGGCCGTAAAGTACATCACGTAGAAGTGACAAAGTATTTTGTAAAAAAAAAAAAATCCCAAAACTTAATGGTTGAGATTGTTCTTCTCAACTTCCACGATATTTTCCTTATCTCGGCAAGACGTACTTGTTATTATATTTGTTTTACCTTGGTCCCAAACACCGTGTATACAAGGTGATTCACGGATCGTGTGCCAAACTGAACATGGCGGTAGATCTCGATGAGAATTGAAAAAAATCGTATGGGGGGGGGGGGGGGTGTTTGTTGTTGGTCTATTCTCAATGGTTACCGAGATATTCAAGGTCAAAGACAATTTTTTTCGAAAAGTAACCAGTTCCAGTTTTTGCAACATATTTCAGCGCTAGCGTAATGTACAGAGCTGAATAAAAGTTATTTCTAAAGAGAACCTTCGGACCTCTCAAAAAATGTCTTTTATAAAGTTGTATGTCAAATGGTTCAGAAGTTATTGTAACTCAAAGTCAAAAAATTTTGAAAAAAATTCGTCATTTTTATGTTTAAGGTCGAATATCTCGAAAATTTGCCTTATTATTTTTTAAATTTTTTTAGCTTAAATAAAAGCTTATGTTGTCTACTTTGATATGGTTTTTGTTTTATTTTTTTTCATTTCTCATCGAGATCTACCACCATGTTCAGTTTTCACCGTAGTCAGGTAAAAGATGCTTTTAAAGTTGTTTAAGAATTAAGATTATTAAGAATAACTTTGGCAGCGTTTCAATATTCAATAGATTGCATAGCTTTTCTACCAAAACCTCATTTCTATGTTTCAATAAATATTTACCACTTCACCGTAAACTTATTGAAATTGTTACATATTTGTCACCACAAACTACTTAGTTGCAATGGTGAACTCAACTTATAACAACCACGAATTTTATTTGGTAGCTGGTGCTTTGTTTTGTGTTGATGTTGTTATTTTGTTTTGTATTAACAAATTTCTTTTTATTCACCAAAACACTAATAAACAACCAACCTGTAACTAAGGTAAATTCATCCTGCAACCAATGTTAAATTCTGAAACGCAGCCTTCCTTGATTTGTTTTTATACTCGGTTTATAAATCGAAGTTAGTACAGGCAAAATAGGCATACTTTTCTATATTCTTTTAGATTGCGTTTGTATAAATCTGTCTTGTGTGGGGTGATCAGATCTCAATTTCAATTTATAGTTTATCAAAAACATTTATATTTTAAGTTATCAGAAACTAATCGGGTACTGCCTCCATAAGCACAATACTGACTTCGATTTATAAACCAAGTATAGGTAAATATTATTGTAAAAATTATTATAAAAGGAAAAAATATTCTTCAATGCAGCATTCACTTAATCACATTAAGTAGGCATATTGTATGTAGACAGAAATGCACAACATACCTACATATTTACAAAAATCTGTACATACATATAATTGCAATAAAACGAATAAAATAATAATTTAAAGAAATTGGCAAATTGAATGCGAAGAAGCCACATCTTCAACAATTAAGAATTATTTAGGGTATTCGTTTCACTTTTTAGTTTGTATTCATTTTTCAGTTATAAAATTTTTAGTTTTCAGTAGTTCATTCGACATAAATGATCATTTTTTTAGCTGTCGTTTTATAATTGTCAAATTGAAGGTTTTAAATTATTTTTATTAATTATTATTATTATATTTTCAAATTTTCTAAAAAATACACATAATTATGTTACATAAAAATTCTGTACTTATATTATCAATAGTTTTAATTTCGACTCCAATAGCCATTTTTAATTATTAGGTATTTAAAAAAGTTAATTTAAGGAATTTTTCTAATTTAGTGAAACGTAAACACAAACAGAACAACATAAAAAATTTAGTCCACTTCTATTTATACATAAAGTTTACATGCTCACACATGTGCTGCCTAAATGTCAACTACTGTCAAATATCAACTACGAAACTACGAAAAAAATAAGTTAGAAGCATTTATTTTACCTTCGCCGTTTTTCAATAATTTACGTATTTTGCAAATGTATTGAAATGAACTACGAAAACTGAAAAACTGCGAAAACGAAGTTTACAAACTGAAACGTGAAATGAATCTCTTAATTATTTGATATTCCTTCAGTAACGAAAAAAGCACATCCTTAATACATACGCACATATGTACGTATGTATGTAATCTAGAACATTTTATGTTACATATGTATGCATATAGTCTTCTGAAAATTTGTTTAAATAGATATGTGGTCCTTTGGCATTCAATAAAGGATGCATGTAGAATAAATACTCTACTGCATCACTTGTATATACTTACATATTATGTACATAAATTTGAATAAAAGTAATTGAAATTGATAAATAAAGAATATAAACTATATTTGTATGTATAATATAAAATTTTTACAATACATATATCTACTTATTATTTAATTTATGTTGCTGATGCAAATAAAAACTTACAAACTACACTAGGGAGCACAGGTCAGACAACAACGATAAACACTACATATTTCTAATGCTCGTTGGTCACTCCTTGGTTCACATACATACATACGTACATATATACGTAAAAATGAAAGTTTCGAAACAGGTCATATTTTTATTTAATTTGTTTTAGAAACTTAACATAAATGTACTGAAAGCTACCTGTAATAGATAAGTGTAACTTTTTTTTTCGGCGGCTGACTAAAAATTTCTTAAGTTTTATTTAATCATAACTATGTACACCATAGTCTATTAACACCTACAAAAATAAAACAAATTATTAAACAGTTCGAAGTTTTCTAAGACATTGAAATTTCATGTGTCCATATCCCTTGCGTTGTCATAAAATTTCTTCAAATTTCAGGTATATCTTTTACTCCAGCGAATCATTTTTCTAATCGTTTTATTATTAAATAAATATCAAAAAATATTACGAAAAAAATTTTTGAGAAAAAAGGTTTTTTCCAAAGAGAGCCACAGTTTAAAATTCGCACTGTTTTGTAAGTCACTAAGAGAATCGCAAAAATTTATAAACCTGCTATAAAATTTCTGCCTACATACCATATATTGTTTTTGTTAAGCAATTTTAATGTATGATACATATGTATGTATTTAGATATCTTTAGAAACAAATAGCGTTTTTCGTGTTGTCGACAAAAGTTCAAAATTTGTTCCTTTGTCAAAGCAAGCAAAAAAAAAAAAATAAAATAAAAATACACGTATGTTTAGGCAAATGTTGAAAAACTATACGTTTCCTTAAACATTACTTTAAATATAAATAAGGAAAATATTTTAATGAAATTGATTATAAAATAATAAAGTGTGCTCATTTAATCGATTGTCGATTTATTTTTATGCAATATTTAAAATATGTATATATATATTATAAAACTTTACATTTTATTTTTTAAAAATTAAAATAGCCCAGCACATACCTACATAAGCAACACATAGATAAAATACCAAAAAATATTTGTTAAAACTCATCATCTTCGTTGGTATTTCAATAAATTCATTTATTTACATATAAAACGAACAAAAAAAAAAATGAAGTGGATAGAGCACGTATATTATATATTTAAATCTTTTCTTGTACTTTTTTTTTTATATATGTAATTAAAAATGTATGTGTTAATGTATTCAAAAATATATATATATATTAATCTTATAGATACAATAATTTACATATATGTATTTCTGTAAAAACAATAAACTATAACAACAAATTTATAATATTTTTAAGTAAAAACTCAATTGAAACATAAAATAACAAATTTATTGGTTAACAATTAAAACATACTTTTTAATTAATTAAAATTCATAACACTTTTTTCAATAAGAATTATTTTTTAATGAAAATCATATTCGTCCTTTTACTTTAATTAAATTTCTCGTTATCACACACACAATTTTTTTTAACATATGTACCTAACATATAAAAAATATACATATAATCCATCAAATATCATGACTAAAAACTCACTGCCATATCAATTTTCTATATATGTATGTATGTATAACATATAAAAAAAAAATATAATATACTCGTATAAATTGATCAAATAAAGTGTTCCTTATTGTTTCAATAATTTGAATAATAATAAATAATTATTACACTGATCTCATTCTATATAGCACAACAAAATCATCATCTTTCTTATTATCACTGAAACTATCTATATATCTATCTCTAGTACGAACATATTTAATTTTTTAGATTTAAATGATAATCATGTATAATAACGATTATGAAAAAATAAGCATAATACGTAAGTATATTATAGTTTATCAGTAATAAATTATTATAGTTTGTAAAATAAATTTTTTACTTTTTTATTTGAAATCTTTTTATTATAAAATGTTTTTTCACATGAGACTTTATATAATGTTAATATGTACTTTCATCAATATAAAAGCAAAGTAATATACGAAGAAAAAAATAATAATAAAACGGTACAATGCAAAATACCAGTAATTAGAATCATATTCTATACCACCTTGAAAATTTATCTGCAACTGTGTGACTGTGCACTGGGTGAAATTTAAAAAATACTGCATCACTTTTGTTATACATACCTTGTACACAAAATTCTGAGGCCTTATAGTACTAATATATACAGGGTCTTCCAACAAGTGCTACCGGATGGTTTTTTTTTTTGTTTTTGAGTAAAAAAATGTAAATTTAAAAAATGTTGAGTACCTTTATTTTAACATATAATTTGATTGATTACAATTTTATAAGTAGTATAATATCGGCTAAATGTCTCCATTGACTTTTTGTTCACGCCTACACCCTTTTGTCTAGATTTCTAGAGATTTTCACATATTTGGGGCTCAATGTCACTAATAACGAGTCGAATTTCAACAAACAGCCAATTCTAAAAAAGCCAATGCATCCGCTATTTGATTGAAAAAAAAAACTCATCCGGTAGCTTTTGTTTGAATACCCTGCATTTGTGTAATATACATATATGTATACAGATGTATGTATACTTTTATACACACATATAAGCATATGTACACATAAAAAGGGGATAATTTTCTCTAATACCAATTCTAGTAGAAATGATATTTCCTTATAAAAATATATAAAATAAACTATCTTTTAGGACAATCTTTAAAATAATAATGATTACATTTATTTGTTGCGATAGTTCTATATGTACATTATGTATACGAGGATACTATATATGTATATAAAACATTTATAATTTTTTTTCAAGCATCCATTAAATTAACTAAGTTTTAGTACTTAGTTGATAGTGAAAGCCAAAATATAAAAAGATGCTCTGAGTATAAAATCAATTTATCAGAATAGAGGGTTAATTCAAAAATGCATCGCTGCTTTATTGATGCGATGTCCACGGTTGTCATAAATTCGAAAAAGTATCAGTCTAGCACCACACTAACAAATCGAAAAATTCAAATATGCAGTGTGATAGTATAAGATGCGCAAAGGTTAAGTAATTTGTCATCATCACCATTTTTCGCGATACATGCTTTGTTCTGACATTTGCTAGATTGTAAAACAAGAATTTTCAACTTAATTTTTTACCTTGAAAGTAGAATATGTCATTCAACAGTATTTATTAGAATATTTATAATAAGTTTTTATATTTTATAACTTTCTGAACAAAAAACAATTCAAAAACGAATTACATAGATGCATCAGCAGCTGTCATGTAATGTCATTGCATCGACAACATTAGGTCATCGCAATAAATCAGTAATGTCGCAACGCTACAAAAAACTAAACATTTTTGAATTTACTCAACAATTTTTTTTTTTAGTAAGTACACATATAAACGTCAGTACTAAAAAACTATTATATTGAAAAAACACACGTTTTGAATGTGTACCCATATACAGAATTTACACGTGAACTTACTCAGAATGCGGTAAAATTTCTAAGAGCGCATGTACAAGAATCCATATAATATACATATTTACAGTCAACATATTTATATATGAATAAATGACTGCATTGTCTATCAAAGGTATTAAAGAATTTTTTTACATGTTTATAACAAAATTTAAAAGCGTACGTAACGTAATTGTATAACTGAAAAACATCTAAATCCTAAATTTCAACACATGATACCAAGATTCTTCTTTATAAAATAAATTAGTTTCATATCCTAAATAATCATAAACAAATTCCATAAAACTGAATTTTTTAACTTAAATTTTTAGTAAGTATTTACTGTTATGCCAAAGCGTCTTTTGGTGCTTTTTGAAGTGGCGTAGACAAAAGTTGTGGCATTTAGGGTTTCGATCCCATGCGCTACACATTTCTTCTTCTTGCTGTTGTTGTTGTTATTTTATTATTATATTTAAAAAGCTTTGTTTAAATGGACAGTAAAATAAATGCTAATTTCACCACAGTAGAAGGGGTTAGTAAATTAATGGATTTGGTCGCAAATTGTATAAAAGTATGCAGTTATTAAGAAAAAAAATGAATATACAGGGTCTTTCACGCCTCGTGTGCCAAACCTCGATGAGAAATAAAAAAATTGTATGAAAGTGCGGTGGTGCATTCTCAATGGTTTCCAAGGTATTCAAGGTTAAAAGTCAAGGTCTTTTTTTCGAAAAAAATCTTGCACAATAAACTTATACAGGGTGTCCGGTTTAAGGTGTTAAGAAATTTAACTACAGATAGGATAGGTAGGCCGAAACAAGTAAAAGAACGTATGGGTGGGAAGGATAATCTCAACGGTTTCCGGAGTACAGGAAGTTAAAGATTTTTGCGACTTCTCTTTGTTAAATACACTGTATCTCGGTTGGCGTTTATTGTAGACCATTTATCCGCATTATTAACGAAAGGCAACCCTTTGCTCTTTCAATTAACATAAGCACCATTTCTTCAGCCCCTTACCAAAGAAGTTATCAGCGATCAATGTTAACAATTTGCAATTATTTTTCATAAAAAAATCCTTATTAACACACAAATTACAATAAATGAAAAGTAGAATTCTTCTTCTACAAATTATTTCTTTACTATATGACTATGAGGTTCAGAATGAAGTCATCGTCGTTGAGAATTATACAGCCTTCCCCTTCCCATACGATTTTCTTGCTTGTCTCAGTGAAACAAATCTGTGCTTGAATTTCTTAACACCTTAAACCGGACACCCTGTATAATAATAGACTGCGTCTTAACTTATACAGTTATCCACTTTTTCACTAAGTTATTCAGTTTTCATGGTACTCAGTTTTGTTTTTATCATAAGTACCACCAATATCTCCTGAATGATTTTTTCAATGTTTACTTGTCGTCGTAATTTTATTCATACTTTGTTTTTAATAGTTTATTCTTTTTTCGCATTTACCGTTTTTTTCGTGTACATGGAATAAATATGAAATTTTTCATGAACATACTACAAAAATAATTTGGCTTGAACTCAAAATATATCAACAGAATTTGCTTACATTTTTAAAATACTAACTCTATCTTAAAGAGCTCTGTATAGATATAGACCATATGTAAAATCATAATTTTTTACCACCAAATAAGGATTATTTTACCTAGATAGAAAAAACTTGATAATTTGAAATATTTGTGTAATATGAGAGGTAGACATATCAATTACATGGTATCTACATCGTAATTTCAAAAATACCACTAAAATTCTGACCCCTGACATATGTACATACATGATATAGATGACATATGTATGTATGTATGTATGTCTTTAAAAAAATAGCTTCCGTGATATGTGAAAATTTATTGTGTTTAAAATAATATTAAAACAGAAAGCATAACCAAGTATTTTAAGCCTAGAATATCCTGACTATATATCTTGAAACTTCCCCAATCTCTCTATTAAAGAGTTCTACGAATTCTTTATGGTTATCCTGTAACTATTAAAGTTTTCGAGGAAAAGGACGCAATATGTGAAAAACATAGAAGGACACAAAACTGGCGTTGTGTATGTAAATGTACAACGAAGTTGGAACAGAGGCATCTTGACTTTGTTGAAAACCAACTGTGGAAGCAGCTAGGAGATACTAAAGCTTTTCCTAGATTTGGGCAAATATCCATTCGAAAGGTGCTCTTTGGGTCAAATGCTCGAACGAGCAGTCTCTCAAGTGGCTGACGGATACAGTTGGTTCACTGCCGGTTCGTGGAGGCGTGAAGTTTTTGATCAAAAAAACTAACGACCTTCCCAAACTGATACAAGTGACAGTTCGGATTCCAGGGAAACCAAGGAATCCCAAAGAGATTCTCACCCGGCTCAGTGCGCAGAATCCGGGACTAAACACCGTCTTGGCGTGTCTATGCACTTAACGTCGGTAAAGCTGACGACAAGATCGATGGCTTTAACCTGGTGTTAAACTTTGACCCTGAGTCGAGGACAGTATTGGAAACTGTGTACGGGCTAAGACCTTATCTCCTTTTTGGTAGAGTCAAGTTCAGATTCTGCAAAAAAGCGGTTGGGAGAAAAAGTTCCTGACATGTTAGTTTATGGAGCAATTCTCAAATGGACTTTTAGTTACCCAAATTAACCTGCAGCATTACCCAAGATAACCCTAATCTAAGAACCATGGATTTGTAGGAAACGAATCTGTGGTTTGGGTGGGGTCATCTGGAGTTAGCTCTTTCATTTTGAAAGATCTGAACGACCGCGTGCTTGTATGATTGTCAAAAACAATCGAGGCAACTATGTTAAGGCAGTTCTGCAGCCAAGACATAGTGCCGGTTGCCATCGCATACCAAATGGCGGGTAAGAAATACATTATTATTGTTGTATCCTCTTACCTGCCGCTGCCATACGATTCCATTAAGCCACCTCCTCCAGGCGAGTTGGTGGAAATCGTAAGGTATGCAGAATCCAATAACATGGGGCTGATCATTGGTTGTGATGCCAATGCTCAGAACACCCTTTGGGGAAACAGTAAATGAAACACCAGAGGGGAAAAGTTGTTGGAATTTAACAATGTTGGCAATAAACCAACTTTTGTGAACAGCAGGAAGTGATTGATCTTACCTTCTCAAACCAGATAGCTAGAGATCTAATTGCGGTGGCTATTCATAATATCCCTGCGGGTCGAAATCCGAAAAAAAATGACTGGATAAAGTACCGTCAGATACTTTGTAATGTAACTACGATACCTACGAACTGTTCACAAATTGAGTACCTCTTCAAAACATGCCTTCGAGAGCGCCTATCCTATTAGGAAGAGTAGAAGTGGTAAAAGTGTTCCTTGGTGGAATCCTGAACTACAGAAACTCAGGAAATCGATCAGGAAACTTCTGGACTTGACTGGTAACATCAAAGGTGGTAACTACAGAAAGAATAAAGTTCGCTTTGTCCTCTTTTAAAAGTTACAAGACACCGGGTATGGATGGCATTTATCCAGCAATGCTAAAGTAAGGCAACGACATCTAAGTGTAATATTTAGAGCTTACTTAACATTGAGCTACGTTCCTTCTAAATGGCGAAAGGTCAAGGTTATCTTTATTCCCAAACCAGGGAAAGATGACTTTACTATACCTTGGCCAAAAACTTCAGATCCATCAGTCTGATGTCATTCTTACTAAAAAGTCTCGAGCGACTTGTGGAGTAGCACATTAGGGGCTTCGCACTGTTCAAATTTCTTCTCAACAGTAAACAACACGCTTACCAAAGGGGAATCTAGTCTCCAGAATCGAACAGCCGCATGACAGCGGACAATATCCATTAGGTGTGTTCGTGGACACATGCTACTAACAGACTGTTGTTCACTGACAGTATGATCGATGGGGAGTGTGACATAGTTAGGGCAAGGAAAGAATGTCCTCAAAGGGGTGTCGAAATTGCTTAGGAGCATGCTTATTGACTCGTTACTGGATGAGATGCAAACAATCACTGATACACATACTCAAACTTATGCTGATGATGTATGTGTGTTCACTGATCGCTGGCGAATCCTTGGCGCTCATCCGTCATAAACTACAGATGGCACTTGATAAGATTCAAAGCTGATGTGAAAAACACGGACTGTCTAACAATCCTAGAAAAACAACAATTGTATTGTTTACAAGGAGAAAAAAGACAGATGGTCTAAAACTACCCACTCTGAAGAGTCTGAAAATTGAACCCTCAACGGAAGTTAATATCTGGGAGTAACAGTAGATACTAAACTTACGTGGAAGATTCATGTCAACAACAAGGTCTCTCGAGCACGGTGTGCCTTTTGGCAGTGTCGGAGGATCTTTGGTAAGACATGGGGTCTAAGGCCGTCGATGACGTACTGGTTGTATGTGACAGTCATTAGACCCATTATGACATACGCGTCGGTGGTATTTTGAAGACGGTCTAAGGTTAACACCTGTACTCATACACTGAATGGACTACAGAGAGAAATATGCTTTGCGATCACTGGTGCAATAAGCTCAGCTCCTGGTGCTGCCCTCTACGCAATACTAAATATACTGCCACTGGATCTTAAAATGCAAGAGGTTGCGATGAAGTCAGTCTACCGGCTGAAACGCAGTGGATGCTGGAGAGGAGAGATAAACGTGGGACATGCAGTGATGTCGGACAGACTTGTAAAAAAGTACAACTTCTTCAACATACCCTGAGATGACATGACTCCACGTGTCACGTTCGGTAGAAAATATGATGTTGTGTATCCCACAAGGGTAGAGTGGTCAAATGCTACTGCTGTTTTAAATTGAATCTCTGATGTTTTCCACACGGATGGATCCAAAACCGCAAACGGTGTTGGTTCGGGATGTTATTTGAACTGCGGTATCAAATACTCCTATACGCTAAGTAGTACATATGACTTCTATCTTCCAAACCGAGATTTACTAAAGGGCATTCTGGATAATTGACAACATGTAGCGTGGAAGGACTCTATGCATTTGTAGTGACAGCCGAACTACACTGCAAGCTCTGGAGAGTCCTATGACGACATCCAAAATTGTCCAGGAATGTAAAAAGAGGTTGAAAGCCTTTAGTAAACACAATTGATTTAAGCTTATATGGGTTCCAAGTCACCGTGATATAGAGGGTAATGAATATTCCGACGCTCTTGCGAAGGAAGGTTAATTCAACTCTGTATGGAGACCGGAGCCAACGATTAGTATCAACTACACCTCGATTAGTGGAAAGGTGGTCTGCCATATCTGGCTGCAGTGGTACAAAACACTTCGTGGAAAAGCCTGAGGAAAGGACGGCTAGATTTCTTCTAAACCTTATTAGAAGGAACTGCCGGACTCTCGTTGGGCTTAGCACATTGCATAACACATGTAACCACCACCTGGCGGTCATAAAAGTGGTCAGTGATCCGACGTGTGAAGTCTACCTGGAGGAGGCGGAAACAACAGAGCACCATCTCTGCTGTTGCCCAGCCTTCTCTAGGATAAGGCTTTGGAAATGATACTCTGATTGCAATAGACTCTCCTATCTGAGTACTCGTAGATGCCAGCATCCCCCCCTCACCCACAACAACAGCAACAAAATAGACTTATCTATATCTATAGACAAAGACAGACTTCTCTTAAATTCCGATGGTGATAAATTCATGTGACCGGAAGAATTCATATGTATATCATACATATATTTTGCATGAAAATCTTAAAATTTTTTTTGAAAAGCTGTGTCACAGCATCCCATAAACTAAAAACTGTAGTTTTTTGACCTGAATGTTTGCTGAAGTATTCTTTACAAAATTGTCTTATACGATTTTTTTATATTTCCCTAACTTTTCTAAATAAAATAGCAAACGTAGAACTTTCATACTTTTACAATCTCAAACATGAATTAAATTTATATTTGGTTTAGAAGGTCTGTATCTTAACATCATCTGTACCAAAAGCTGACATGTTTACATTTAAATCTTTATTACAGTTTTCTCTCCAGGATTACTTTTGTCGCAGTCTTGTATTTTTTCTGGTTTTCGAGATAAAATCAAAAACAAGGTTTCTTTCCATCATGCATACTCATATGTATAATAAAGAGTGTTCTACATTTCAGAGAAGTACAAAGATGAATACACTGTAATGCTCCAGTTAGAAATGGAATCCTTTTTTGAAAAATACTTTTCTTTGAAAGAAGCTTTTTTGTCCGTATCCTACCTCAGTTTGAAGTGGAAGGTTTCAACCATACACGCAGAAAAACTTCAAAAAAGCTTTTTTGATATCATAATCAGTTACATACATTATCTCAAAAAAGTACCGGGAATTTGTAATTTAAACAGCCTACGCTGAAGGGATTTCAAAAATTTTAGGTTGGTAGTACTGTTCTTCGTTATGATGCCAAGTTACAGCAAATTCCGTTTGCTAGTTTGTTTACAGCAGCTAAATAAAACAGTCTACCTCGGTAGTGCTCCGCGATTTTTAAAATGAGTGAAATTGTTGAACAAAGAATTTTTGAAATCCCTTCAGCGTAGGCTGTTTAAATTACAAATTCCCGGTACTTTTTTGACATAATGTATAATCGATAATAATACTGTCTAACATGACTTTTGTAGTTTGAATATATATGTATGTAATTGCTTTATTTGCTTTATAACGTTAATGAAAAAATGGGTAATAAAATTTGTGAGTTGGCTCTCATTTACCAGAAAATTAGTCATACTTACTAATTACCAGGTCCAGAAGGAAATTACTGTTTCGTAAAAGGAAATTCAAGAAAAAACATGATCAATGCCTTAATGATAATAAAAAATTGAGAAAAAAGGTGTTAAAAATACAGAAGGCAAGCAGAAAATTCATCCATAAACGAAAAGTACGTTGAAAGTTAAGAAATGTCTATATGGTTGGCTGGTTTGTTTGTTGACGTGGCGGTTCTCAGAAGCTTTCAAAAATGTAATTAGCACAAAGAGTACCGTTTTAATACCACACACCTCGGAGTTAGTTGTCAGTCAGAAGGTTGTAGAGCCCCCTTCTGTCAAACATGCACCTACAGTTTAAAGTGGAATGCGAACCACTAAATTCATTGATAGAGAACGAATTTTATTCGTATGACAGAGCTGGTAATAATATTTTCTTGTAGTTGATTTGTGGACTAACTTATGGTGTGTAGGGTGATCAGATCTCAACTTCAATCGAGGGAAATTTTTTAAATTAAATATTACCAAGGGCTATTAGATTAAAATTTTATTTCTTTTTCGAGAAATTTTATGAAAAAATTTAAATAAATAATTCACTTGAGTATATCATTAGCACTAAATTCACTTAACTTCACTCTTTGATACTCTTAATTTACTTGAAAAACTTGGATTTTCACAATGAAAATAGTTCAATTAAACAAAAATTAATTAAATTAAAAATAACAATAAAAAACCAATAACAAAGTATTTAAATTGGAAATTCATATTGTATTAACGGAGTACCTTTTTTAGGGTTGACAGATATATTTTTTAGAACTTCCTACAAACAATAATTTGTGAAGTTACGTAGGTTGCTATTTATGTATCCGGAACTGGCAACACTAGTGTTTCTAGGTGACATTTTGTCATTCGAACTCTTATTTTGTTTATTATAGGGATTTCAAAGTTTCATCTCAGTCTAAAAATGGTGGTAACGCGTGAAAATTTTCGTGCGATGATTTACTACGACTTTTGACGTGGATTAAGGAAGGACGAATTTAAGGGAAGTCGTCCAAAAACGGCTGTTGTTCCAGAAACATCAAAGCTGTGCACGAACTGATAAAGCAAAATCGTCATGTGACATACCGTGAGATTGAGGTATCCCTGGGCATTAGTATGACAAGCACCCTTAAGATTTTGCCTGAACATTTAGTCGTGAAAAAGATTTGTTCGCGTTGGATCCCTCATAATTTGACAATCGCTCAAAAAAACCAACGTGTCGATTGGTGTAAAGAAAATTTCACAAAATACAATCGTGGTGCGTAGGCCGTGTATAACATGTACAGCCCTGAATTGACACCTGACCTGAAACTACGTGGTCGATTTTTAAGCCAGAATACATGTTTTCGAGATATGTACCTCAATCGAAATGGAAAAAGTGCTATAAAAATTGGTTCAAACGTATGCAACGTGTATCGATCATTACGGAGAATATTTTGAAAAACAATAAAACCATTTTCAATGATAAATATTTGTTTGTTATTCCGGATACATAAATAGCAACCTACGTATCAGAAACACATCGGGTACTGCTTCCATAAGCGCAATACGACTTCGAATAATGAAAATAGTATAGATCTAATTTTTTTCTAACGGTAAAATACATCCTATTATTAAAAACTAAATATTTAATCTAATTTTTTACATCAGTATTTTTTGATGATTTTATTAATAATATTCTATATAATTATTTTTTGCTGTTTTTTTCTCTTTGAAAAAGTTTTCCATACAATTGGATTTTATTAATGAATTTTCTTGAAGTTTTATCAAATCACCTTCAGAAACTTCGCATATATCCGTTTATAACTAGATTTATTATTACTACTCACTATTGTGGTTATATGAACTAATCGATATGATTTTTGAGATTTTTCCACTCTCAAAGCGTACATTTTGTGATTTTTATTTTACTTCAAGGCATTTCTCAAAAAAACTAACTATCATATAAAGCGATACATAATAGAAACCTTCTTCTTTTTCCATAGTACTACAGTTCGGTGTGAACAATGGCTTCCGCTACGACGTGTATTTATCTGATACGACCTTGGGCCACCACTGTATGGTTTGACATATGCGTTTTCTGCAGGTCATTCATAACGTCGTGTATCCATTTTTTTCTCAGTCGACTTTGTCTCTTTGTCCCAATGATGTTCGATAGGAAGATGTTTTTGATTGCTCTTGTGTCAGACATTCAAAGAGTATGCCCGAACCATATAATTCTTTGAGTTTTTTCAAATTTCATTGTGATCCTGCGTCGATCAGTCTTAAGAGCGATCACACATCAGATCCGATACCTAGGAAATTTTACTAACAAATTTGAAAACTTCAAAATATACATGTGAAAAAAATGGCCAGATCCTTTTTGAGATTGCACACCCCGGAAAAACTCTCCAGATGGCTGTCGGTGAAAATGCCTATGTTTTGACCTGCTGTAGCAGTTTATCTACATGATCTGCAGGCCTCAAGGATAGCAAGTGGAAAACGCTTGCATAGTTTGTTTATCGGATAGATAAAGAGAGACTGTCTGAGAACACTCCCGCTCCTACACCCTCGTTTGTTTTAGATCCATCCGTGAAGATTCTGGTGTCGTAAACTTCCATCCCCTCACCTAGTCTCCATTCCCTTCTTGTGAGGTACTTACCATAAAGTTCTTATCAAGGTTTAGCTTGGGGATGAGGTAATCCGTAGGTTTTGTAGCTCATTCTATTGATAGCTTTTCTAGAATGCAGCTGTGGCCGTACGGTTTGCAGTCCACCGCCGAGATTCTCTGAGTCTAACCGCGCTGTACGAGGCATATACATAATATAGTGGAACTGTTTTTAAATTTTGACCCTTAATCTAATACATTACATTTGGAATTTATTACTGATAGAACACTTCACTTCTTTCTTCGCATTCGTTCACAGCATCAGCAGTGCGGACTGTTCGTAGGTGGCCAGATCTGAGCATGTCGCTAATTCTGCTGTCCTTGTTTCACCGTCCTATGGTGCGGTAGACAAACCTTCGTGTAATTTTTAAAGGTTTCAGAGTTTCAAAAATTCTACTTGCACTTTTTCTGCATTTGTGCAGAGCTATAGCAGCGATACGATTTTCTTTAACTCCCCAATCCATCTTCACTTTTCAAGAGCTATACATAAAAGGATAGGATAGACTCACACTTCAAATATCTCTCACAGGTAAAATGATAAGAGCGCTTAAAAATTTGTGAGTGCTTATGGCACAACTACGTACGTATGTATGTAGTACATATCTTTGAAAGTTCAATGAATTCACGTTGACCTTTTTCTGTAGAAAAGTTTAAATAAAGTTGCGTAAAATAATAATTAAGTTATAATTAAAATTCGCAATAAAAAATAGATTGAGCTAGTGAGAAATCATAAGAAGTTGTAGAATTTGAGTGACTCAAAATGTATGGACAAATGAAGGAAATAAGATGTGTGGGAAAATATAGCGGAAGAAATAAAACAACATGATAAGTTGGTTTTTGCTTTCAATTCTCTTTTTAATTAGTAAATTTTTTATTTTCAAATTCAACTATGCTTCATTTCCTTATTCTAAATTAAACCATTCTGGACCTTACTATAATAGAAATTCGTTAAAATTGATTTTATTTTAGTAACGACTAGTGTAATTTAAAACTGACTTTAATTTTCGTACTAATAATATAGTCAATATAAAACCTCTAATTAATTCAATTAGTTTTTAAAAAGCTTTTTGAAAAAATTGGTTGTCAAATTGTGGTTTATGAGGTATACAACCTAAATTTCATTAGCAAAGGAATAAGTTATTATTAACGACTTAGTAAAAGTCTATTAGTAAGGCCCTCTGTATATATTTCCTTTTAAATGCAAATTTTCTAGTCATCCTTCTGCTGTTTTTGGAGAATATTTGGAAAAATAAAAAACAAATTAGCCAATTACCAAACTACCATATAAACAACACAACGCTATCAAACGAGTAGACGTAAAAATTCGAGTTCGTTTCTTGTTATCGTTTCTTAGAGTAAGGTGTTCGTTAGTTAACGACTTCGTAAGTGATGTGATGGTAGATATGACATAGAAACGCCTGTGTTACGAACGAAATCGATTCTCATGGTAAGGCTGCAGGGGTCGTAGTTACACGAAGCTATGGAAAAGGAGGTATATCTTCCTTTCGGTTTTTCAAAGAGAGAGCTAACACCCGCTGGACAGGTCTTCCGGGGTGTGCAATTTCAAGAAGGACTCAGCTATCTTATAATGAACAGTAAACTGATAGCCTCAACAACAAAAGCCGTAGGAATATCACGGAGAGAAAATGGGTATCCTCTTTAACACCAATTACCCTAGCTGCAGGGAGGTCAATGGGATAGAAACCATCACAGACAATGAAGAGCTTTTACTTCAAGGACGTTAGTGGAATAGTAAAAGTCACGATCAGAGACATGATACAATTCCTAGATAAAACAGGATGACAGAATGTCAAACGTCATTTTCTAGAGTTACGAGAGTTGTGGAATCAAAACGGCACTCTCAGTACTAATTAGGTCTTCGGGAGATTTGGGAAACCGCCATGTCAATTGACCAATTATCATATCACATAAGGTCACGTGCTGGCACGCTATCACATCACGTCTCATTACTGGTATCGCGCCTGTTAACACGATTTGATTTTATGTTGATTCACATATTTTTGATATACAAAAATTCACGTTTTTCTTCACTTCGCTGCTGAAAAAAAGGAACTTTTATTTATTGTTGGTTAAAAAGATTTTCGAAGATTTCATACAAAAGTCCTTCTTTGAAGCACAAATATTAATTTGTATTCACGTGAACCTTATTATAAAATAAGTCCTTCGTATTCGTAGGTATTTGACTTTTACGGTTTTAGTCGGAAAAATGAACCCAGAAAAAAGTAAAGTAGGACTACCTCCAAAAAGAAGTGAAATCCCATTTAAACATTAAACGGTTCACTACATTTTCGTGAGTTGGCTATCTTTTTTTGTGTGAAAGATTTTGATGCGAAAAAGTTTTTTTAGATTTCATCTTATTACAGTTATAATACCAATGAAAAAAAAACTGTTTACATACACCTTTATACAACGTAAAATAGATAATAGATGCCATACAATATGTGAATAATTTGAAGAACCTTTTAAATATCATGGTTAAAGTCTTTATATTGGCCAAGTTCATGAAAATGAAAATAATTCATTCATTTAAGAATAATGAAAAACTTTCTGAAAACCCTTGCAGAATGAAATTTAGATTTTTCATTTAGCGGGTTTATGAAATACCTTCATAAGTCTTTAAAGCAAAACTTCAGAGTAGTATTTAGTCAAAAGTTTATTATTGTTAAGAAGAACCAAAACAGTTTGCTAAAAATTGTTTGAAAATTTTCAAAGTCGATCTTTTTGTCTGTCTAAACTTATTGCTTTTGTAACACCATTCGAGTTTTTTAATCTTGAATTGAATTGGTCTAAGCTTGCTGCTCTTGGTCTTGAAACTATATATGTGTTAATTTCATCAATATCTGCATTTTCAATAAATTCATTAGATTCACGATTTTGTTTTTGTTGCCTCTTATTGTCGCACATGTAACGTACATGATGTGCTGCTTTTGTTTCTCTAAGATCGCTAGTAAATGAATCTGAAGCCGCACGAGCTCTTCGACTATTACTTTTCCTGCGATATAGTTCAGCAGCTAACATACGAACTTCCCAATCGTCACAACGTAGTTCACGTTGTTCAATTTCACCTTGATTATTAAAATCATCATTATAATCATCTTCTTCATTGTCATTTCTATTTTCATCTTCATCTGTTGATTCTTGCGAATGCGCCAAATTAGATGCTAAGCTAGACGCAGAACTTTTATCTGTATCTAGAATAACATCTTTGGATATATTTGTTATATTTCCTCTGACATCAGAAATCATAACTTCATGAAAACTTCTAGGTCTTTTTAAACGATTAAAGTTGTAGATTTCTGGAACTGTAAGCTCAGAACATGATTTTATACGGGTTTTTCTCTGATATCTTGAATTATTTGGTTTTCTTTTCACATCTTTTAATTCCATATTACGCTTGGCGTTTGATAATGATGATGTTACTGCGAAAATTGTGTCAACAGAATCTTCGCGCTAATGCAAAATTATAAATTTTTAAAATTAATTTAAAAAATCAATATTCATCTTACCATGAATAAAAGCTCATCAGAAGAATCTCTTGTATTGTTTAAACTAGATTTAATTAGTTTATGGGCACTGCATTCAGAACAAAATTTTGGAGACTCATCTTCTAAACTTTCGATACGTTTCTGTAATCTTTTGATTATTTGATCACGTTTACTTATCTCTAATTCCAACATTGCGATTCGGTGTTGTAGCTTAGTATGAATTTCTGTCATGTGAATATAAATTAGATTTTTGATGGCAAGTGTAATTTCATTTAAATACTCCTGATCAATTGATGGTACTACGAAATAACAATAAAAATACAAATGATATATTTTAAACAATAATCATAAATAATTTCAGTTTTGTGTATTTTGCAATTAATCACTCTATTTTAACAATTTCTAAATTTTGTTAAAACAATATATAACTTATCGCAATGTTCATTATTGCCTTTCACACACAGCTAATACCCATGATAAATATACGCTATATTATAATATGATACAAATTACATGTAGAATATATATATACATGAATACCACGTTCTCTACTATACCTATTTGAACGCAATAAAAAAGTAATACTTTACATAATATTTTACGTTTATATTGCGTTCAAATGTAGTATATAACGTGGTATTCATGGATATAGACATGTAATTTGTATTATATTATAATCTAGATAATATAGAGTGTGTTTATGGGTATAAAGAAACTGAATTCTGAAACTGAAACTCGCTTGAAGAAGAAAATTTTGATTCATTTGATTCGTATAATCGGAACGATGAATACCATAGAGCATGAACACATTTAGTTGTTGTTACAACGTCGCAAACCGGTTATAAAACCTGTTTTTACAACTGCTCAAGCCACATCTAAAGGTGGCACGACCAGTTGTAACGAGAGTATGTGTATTACAACCGTGAAGCTGAAATTACTTTGGATGATTTCTTACTACACCAAGTTGGAAAAAATTATACCATTATGTTACTCCCAGCGCAACAATAACCGGTTTAACCACCAAGTGTGCAAAGGGTGATATATGGTAAAAGAAAATAATAATAAAGAAATAAATATCACACGCTATATAAAGAAGCATGCTTTGTTTTACACAAGTATTTTAGAACATAAATATATTAGGCCTTACTCATAGACATTTTTTAGTTTGAAAACTACGTAAAATAGTTTCGACTTGAAAATCAGAGCGTGCTTTGAAACTCTTTACAATATGAAGAAATAATAATAATAATATTATAACTTAGCATATTTTGTAAAGATTTGATTTTCAAGTCGGAACTATTTTAGTTTTAAAACTAAAATAATTGTTTAAATAAAAAAATTCTTTTAATATACCATGTTTTTAAGACGGACTGAAAAGGAAAAAAAATATATAAATCTATTATTGTAGGCTAGATTATTTAAGTACCTTATAATTCTCAGTTTCTCAGTGAGATGTATGTACGTTCCATTTGCGAGTTTGGATTCTTTTCGTCGACAGATGTCAGGTTTGTTAAACTGAGAATGATTTAAGGTTATGTAGAAAAAGAAAACGAAAATTTTGAAATCAGCTGATATCATATACGCACAGTATAGTAAGAAACTGTCATTATGATATCAGAATATGTAAAACAAGAAGTGTTTTGTCGATTGTGTAACTGTATTCTGTAACCTTTTATTAATTTGAGACGTTCCATTTGTCATATTTTTTCTCACTTAAAGAAGAAGACAAACTGAGACCAAATATGGCTAAACTGAGAATTATCAGATACTTAAGACAAATGGAACACAACTATTTTATACATAAATATTTTTTTCCGTAAAGCTATAAATGCCTACCTTGCGCTTTATCATTCATATTATTTTGCAAACACGAAATATTTGGTTTAAATACCAGGCTGGGTTTCATTTCTTTTCTCGTGCTATTTTTGTTAGTTAGGACATCTGTTGAGGAAAACGGGAAAACGTTTTCACTTTGTTGTTTTTGTAAATTATTAGCACTTAATGGAGGGCTTGGCAATGTGGAGTTCAAAGTTACACTTTTAACTAGTTTTGTGTGTCTAGCAACATAACCTTCAACTGTTGGTGCATGTAATAAATTTTCTATATCAGAAGCAGTTGAATTTTGATTTGCCTCTGAAGCCGTTTTTTCTAATTTATCTTTGTTTAATTTTCTAAGAACAAATTTTAAATGTTTTCTTTCTTTTGTTTCATTCGATTCTGGGCTTAGTGGTGAACACAGATATTGTAGAGTTTGAAGTGGTGATAAGTAAATTCCTGCTTCGGCTTTTGTATTGTAAATTGCAGAAGCATCACTATGACTTCTAATTAGAGGCTGAAATAAATTCTTGTTTGACTTATTTACTGTTTGTGTACAATCTAAACTTCGGCTTCTCGTTTGTATAAGCGTTTCTAATTCTTCAATTTTTTGTCTTTCGTTAAGAATTTTCAATTTTTTCACAAATGGTAATCCGTTGTATTCAGGTGATAAATCATCAACAGAACGGTAGGTTTTCGATTTAATGTGAGTAGAAAAGTTAGTCTTTGCTTCATTTGGGCTCATTGCTTTTTGACTATTTATTTCTATAGGTGGGTAAAACTTTATTTCATTGTGGTCATCAAAAGGAATAATACTAGCATCTGAACGTGGTTTAGTAAGAATATTTGTTTCAAATTTTTTAGTGCTTGAAAATAAGTTCGGATAACTTTTTGATGTGATAATTGTAGCTAATTTTAATTTTTTCCAAAGCTTTGTAGAATCACCAGTTTGTACTTGTTTAAGTTTATTGTTCTTCTCTTGAAATTGATCTTGCTTGGAAACCGACAAACATTTTACGGACGGTTCTAAAGCTTTCGTTGAGATTGTAGGTATTATTGGTTCTTTAACTTCATTGAAAAATTTGCTTCCTATTTTTGTATTAACATTTGTCTTTTGTTCTATTTCACTATTAGATTCGAAAATTCTATCTTTAAAAGAAACTTTCAATGGAATTTTTGGACTATATATCGGTGCACTACTTTTTCTTTTTATTGTTGATATGATATTTGCTGCAGGACACAATGCGGACGTACTGCAACTTTTATTTTCACTTATTAAATTTGGTGATGCTATATTTAACAGTTTCTAAGAAAAATAATTTTTTAATAGGTTTCAATAGTTTCTACACAAGATGTAACATTTAAAACTTACATTTGTTTCATCGATATCATTTGTTTCATATTTTCGAATTTCTTGGCCTGAAATTCGCATTTTTGTATCAGCAGTTTCTATTTCAGTTTCTTCTTTTATTGATTCCTGTGGCGACACAGCAGACATAATGTGAGTGTGAGTAGGTGATTTAATTGTGCTCAGCTTAGCTTCACGTTCTTCACGATCCTATGTGCAAAACATAGACAAATTTTCTACGTTATAGGGTGCAACCGAAATATTTTTGAAGTAATTATAAGCATACATATGCTGAACGTGCAAAATTAGCCTAGAACTGCTTTAAGCACATAAACTAACAAAGCAAAAGCTTAAGCAATTGATAAAAATAAAGGTAAGGCAAATAATTAAATGATAAAATTATTGCACTTAATTTGGAAAACATTACGCAATAATTTAAAAATAAAAGTGCTGAAGAGAATATAACGCACCTAATAAATGACAGAATACATAGAAATAAATAGGAATTATACCTGTTTTTCTTTAAGAAGTCTTAATCTTTGTAAAAGCGGTAAGCCTGCTCCGATGGGCCCTGATGGTATTGAATCATTTCCTTCGTCATTAATACAATTAAAATCCCGTGATTTAACGTGGTTCATCCGTCTTAAAAAATTTTTTTTAGATGACGCTGATGAGTTTGACGATGAGTTGTTTACACTTAAAGTTTGTACTTCATACACATCGTCTGTACACTTTTCAGTTTTGCTAAAATTAATTCAAAGAATAAAATTTTAACTAAAATTATTAAAGAAGTATTCACAATGTAAGTTATATTAAAATTAAACTTTAAACATTCTTAATTCACAAAAAAACAATATTATCTATTTCGATTATAGGTATATAACGGTATTATCACAAACAGATAATTAATGCATTGAAAGTTACACTTTCATTGTGAATACTTCAACATTTTGTTCTTACTTCGATTTTTTCAAAACACTTTTAATGCCTTTCATATCAGTTCTTAATTTTTCGACTATTTTTACAGCAGAAGTATCATTCAAGTTTTTATTGCCACTATTTATGCTTTGGGATTGATTAAGTATATCTTCATTTGACATAGCCCTATTTCGTCTTTTATTCATTCCACGAACTTCCATTAAACGTTTTCTTCCAAGAGTTTGTAAAATATCTTGAGCTTCAGGATAGTCTTTCATGGCAGCTAGGACATCTTCACGTGATAATGAAAACAGTTCAGAATACCCAACAGATCGTACGTCTGCTGTACGTCTATTGAATATAGTATATAATAATAACAACACTATATAATATTATGAATAGAAAAATTTTACTTGTTAAGTCCATCCAAGTTTAATATACCAATTTCCCCAAAAAAGTCTCCAGCTTTCATTGTTGTTAATACTTTGCCTGTCTCACTTAAAACTTCTAAAATTCCGTCTGCAATGATAAACATTTCTCTAGCAACTTCACCTTTACGACATATTGAATCACCGGGTGTGAATATATATGCTTTCATTTTCAACACTAAGTCATGCAGAAATTCTGGCTGGCATTCTTGAAAAATTGTAACTTTTTTTAAAACACTTAAATTAACATGCAATGCTAGTTCAGTCTTGAGTTTATCAGGCAGCAACCCTAAAGCTGTATTTATATCTCCTCCACCTTGTATTCTTCCTCTGGACCAACTGTAATCGTACCATCGTAAAACACGTCTTTTCATACCACCAGGAACCTACAGTTTAATATTTCAACTAGATGTAATAGATTTATTAAAAATAACAATAGCATGTTGTTGTAGTAATGAACTGTATATTAATATTTCATATGAAATATCATGCTTATAAAACTGATAAAGCTTCAACACATGGTACGTGAATCAAAAATATATCTAAATATCGGCTGTCAATAGCAAAGAGTGATTTAGTGTAGAAACCAGTTTTGGTATTTAGTTTTCAGTTCTAAGGCGCTAAATGTACTATTTATGAAATTGCCAACTGAAAAACAACGCATTTATTGAGAAGAATATTGTAAAACATGATTTTTGTATGTAATGAAATATGTATGTACATATCTTTATTCAAAAATATATCGCCATTTTTATCCATTACCTTCGGCCGTTTTTCAGTCATCATAATTATTTCACGTTCATAAAAGCTTTTGTCGGTATAAAACCAAACCAATTGCGATTTGACATCATCATTTTTACCGATAAAAAAACTCCTTAACAGTTTCTTAACAAACGGTATCAGATAAATTTGAAATAGCTTTAGATTAAATTAGATTAAAAGACAAAATCTGAACACAATAATATAAATTGGCTGTTCATAAATTCATGTATTTTTTATTTTTTATACATACATATGTATGGATATAAATTACTGAATGATTCACTTAAAAAAGAATCCAATTCATAGTAGGGCTTTTTGCTCAGCTGCTGCTTAAAATAGGGTGTGGAAGTTACCCTACACTGGAAAGTAAAATCACCTTCAGATTTAGGTACACTAATTACGTTCCTATATGAGATAACTGCTAGGAAATTTTCTAAGTAAAATTAAGATGAAGCCCATAGAATTTATTTTTTTTCCTGTCTAGAGGATTGAGGTAAATATGTAAATATCCGAATAACGCCGGGTAATCAACTATTTTATAATAAAATTAATTATTTCAATAATAAATTTTTAACTTTTTTCGAATAAAATGTAACTCTTGTTCATAATTCTTTTTTTTCGTAACATTTAAGGTCAATTCACACATCCGATCCGGTTTCTCTCCGTTTACGTTTATGTATGATTTGTGATCGGAACTGGACCGGATGTGCGTGATTCGATCTTTATATTGTTTCAAGTTAATTACACACCCACTGAGATGATTCATTAAGATCGAAGTCTCTTTTTGACTTTAATATAATTGAATAATATTTAATAGAACTTTCATCTAATTCAAGTCATAAAGAGATTGATAAATCATAGTCTTGTCTATTCTATCTTTTTACTATTGATCAGTTACTTTTTAAATGATAAATTTACCACTCAACGACTTCTGCTCAAAATCGTAGCAAATTACGTGAGATCGCATCGAATAAGCAAGCTATCATTAGAACACGTTTGGCTTCGAAGATAATGATCATTCGAGGTTGGCATATTTTCGTAGAAAACGTGAGAAAAACCAAAGTGATTCGGAATCCGGATTTAAGTTGCATTATGACTCATCAATCAACCTCATCAATATATTATGTAAGTGTTGAAGATATTAGTATTCTTGGTCGAAACATTTTTGTGAATAAACTCCCCCTCCTGAGAAATTAATACTACATTTTTTGTTATTTGCTCTTCATTTTTTTTTATTTATGTTGTGATAATATTATTTACTAATTTTTTTTTAACATATGTATTATAAATTTTTTTTCGTTTTTTTCTTCTTGGTAATTTCCACCACATTTCCACAATTTAAAGAACTATATAGGTATGTATAGGTACTCACATATATACGTATGTATGTAGGTGATTGTAATGATTAAATTGAAAATCGATATTGTGTAAATTGAATAAATAAGCTCAATAAGAAAAACGAAGAGATAAAATTAAAAATAGAGTCAAAAGCACTAAGATCAAAGTCATAACTCGAATCGGTAAAATAAAATATATGTATGTAAGCAAACAGTGTTAAAATATTGTAAACAATTTTTTATACAAGCTTTACAATTAGTTCGTCCAACAACAACATTAATTATAAAATAAATCAAAAAAAAGATTAGATTAGTAAAAGATTACCTTGTGATGTCGCATATATGTTTTAGCACCATCCAAAAGTCTTTCAAATTCCAGTCTATTTGCATTTCTGTTTGTAATCACATTTCCAACTTGTCCAACAATTGTAGCAAATATAAAAACTCCTATTAAATAACTAACTATCGTAAAAACATATCTGTAAGATTTGCAAAAAAAATACAATCCATTATTTCTTCTTTAAGTTGCATATATCATTACTTATCAAAGTTTTCGAATTAAAAAAAATGATACCGTTGAAGGCCGTCCCCTTTGTATTCGAAAACTTTGATTTATATACTATGTTTTATACTAAAAACTACAATTTTCAAAAAAGAGATTCTTCTTTCTGGGCGGACTGCCTTCAACGTTAATTTAACGTTAATTCGAATACTAAATAAATTATTATGAATTTTTCATACCCATAACTTGTTGAATATCGAAGAAGGCGCGTTTTAATTCCCCGTCGTGGTAGAGCTAATGGACCATCCGCCGAGTCAGAAGCTCTTAAGATAAATAATTTAAATATTAAGTAGCAAATTTATGTTCATTTTTAGAAATTACATGAGATGAACGTTTACTTTAAAGTATGTTTGAATGAAATGAAACTTCTGCACTGTTCATTAAAACATGACAATAAAAAGTTCATACATTTTGTGATATAGTACATATTTAAAATTTATAATATGAGGCTGTTACATAAAGAGTCTTACTTTGTAAAACGGGACTTTAACTTTGAATTTGAAGTTTAATAACTATTGAGCGAGTGTGGGTTGAGGTACAACTAGGCACTCGTTGAATAGGTTGGAAGGTTTTTTGATATTTTCCGACAGAAATGTGTCGCAGTGGTACTGCCGAATCGCAATTTTTTTACGACACCTTCACGGTACACTAGCCTACTGTGAGTAATTATTCAATGGAAACTTGTGCCACAATTGGTACCAAAGTGCCGCAGAGTGCCGCAAACTGCATTGCTTATATTAAATAATATGATAGTTTTGCTGAGTCATGCGGCAAAATGCAGCAGGTATGTATGCATTACATTTTTGCGGTACATCAGCGCCATTGCAAGTTGTCGTTGCGGCAAAATGTCGCAAATGTGCATTGTCACTTAACATTACAAGTATTACACACTTTCACTTTTCGTGTGTGGTGTGATGCATGCATAATAACCGTGACAATACAAATTAAATTTTCTTGTGAATTTGTTTGTAAAAGTAGTTGAAAAACTTTACGAGCAAAAATCTGATAGAAGTCTCTATAAAGAAGACTACAGATCTACATCTATCAAGGTATATAGACAACTAAGTATGACAAAGCGTTTATGAAAATAAATTTCTCTATCTTTTCAGCTGATAAGACGCATCATTTGGTTAAAATTTGTGTGGCGTTTAGTTGAAATTTCATGTTCTGGTATTGTAGCGCTATTTTGTGATAATTAAAGGAAATTTATATTTTATTTTAAATGAAATTAATTCTAAAAATAATTTTTTTGAATGAATCTCAACTTTTTGAACGTATGGAAAATACTGAAATACTATTTTTTAGATTCAGGTTATATTTTGGAATGAAAACATTAATAAATCGCTTTTAAATTATGAAGTAAATAAAAAATTGAATATTGTAGTTGTCTATACACCTTGCCTATCTACATATATGTATACTCTGGGATATTTGGAAACTGGAATATTTTGTCATCATATAGA
Organism: Bombylius discolor; assembly: GCA_939192795.1. Lineage (NCBI taxonomy): Eukaryota > Metazoa > Arthropoda > Insecta > Diptera > Bombyliidae > Bombylius > Bombylius discolor. The sequence continues at coordinate 18,200,717 of OW584240.1, read as the reverse complement.
AGAAATCAATTCAGTTTTTCACTGAATCCAACTTTAATGTTTATGAAAAGTTTGTATCATTTCTAATTTAATGGTTTTAATATAAATATGTATTTAACAAAATCATACCACAAACTTAAGTATTTTTCAAAACTTACTCAACATTGGTCTCCGGTGTTGGTAAATCACCAATCGTAGTTAAAGTCAAAGTTGACCAGTATAAACTTCCTAAGTATTTTCTGGACAATGTGGCGTAATCACCAGGTCGATAAGGGTACACCCAATCTCCCTAAGAAAAAATATTTTAGTTGTAGGGGTTAAGGTTTTTATTTGTTTTTGATATAAAACTTACTTGGAATTCTTCGGCTTCTGATAATAAAAAATAAAAGCAACCAAACCAGTGGGCAAGAATCAACAATATATGAATCAAATTCACAACTCGCCACAAGTTTGGCCATACTGTCCGACTTTCAACTATGTAATAAAACTTTACTGATCTATAAACCTAAAAAAATTTCAGCAGTTAAAACAAAAACAAAAAGGATTACATATGTACATTGACAAAAATATTTATAAAACAAAGTTAGTCCTTTTGAAAATTACAAAATATCATAATAAAAAACACAAATAGAAACTACGCAAATACGTTACAAATAACTTCTACCTGCAAGAAACATGAAATAAAAATAAGTTCCTACTTACTTTTAAAAAACGTGGAAATCGAAGAAGCGGCTGTGATCCCAACCGTATTTGCAACAAATCTAATGGCAATAAAGCCAGTATATCCAATAAAAATTGTCTTGAGCACATATAATGTAATGCCAATTTTTTGTTGTCGTAAACCTACAATATAAAAAGTACGTATCAATCAGAGTAGTCAAAAGTATAATATTTTCACAACAGCTGTTTTAATCATAATATTAAGCATTTTCAACATTCTACTTCTTTGAGTTCTGTTCAACATGGAGTAGTGATAGAGTTCTAATCAATTTTATATTACTTGCAACAAACATGAAACATCCATACCTTTGATGGTCAGATTAACAATTGCATTTCCAGTGTTTTCTTGTCGAACAGCTCAGTTTGAAGATACTGGAATAAGCTAATCATAAAAGGAGAAAACTCTCCACAACCACCTGAGTGCCTGCGGGTCGTAAATGAGCTGGTCCCGAATGACAAGGTCGATTGTATTATATATCTTCCTACTGTGTGACGGCTGTGCAATAGTCGACCTTTTATTTCGGAACATTCGTCGGAACAAATATGAACTTTTCAGAAATCAATTTAAAATCTAATAAATTCTCGATTATAACATATGAAGAAAGTGCTTGTGATGAATCGACAAAGACAATAAAGAGACAAGACGCTACATTCAAATCTCTTGTAGACACATCTCTGTCAATGAACCCATAAATAAGTCTCACTTAACTGGAAAAAGTCTTATTCTCTCAATCCAGAGACGATTCGGAAATGGAAATAGAGATAGAGGAACATCTTTTGGAGAAGAAATGTACTAGGTACTTGTAGTGAACATGGAGACCCTCACCTCAACAAGGCAAAATATTTCATAGAACGTTATTTTAATAAGATAATTATGGCACGGTAAAAAAGTACTAATTGTTCCTATATAACCCTTAATATTCCTTTATATTTTAATAGTGTCCTCACGAGATAGCCGCCAGATAATATTGCAGCATATATTACATTCGTAATTTTTAAAAAATTATATCTAAAGTTGTAGATTTTGATGAAAATCACTCTATTGATGTTTTTTTAATTTAATTTTATTTTTTGTCATTGAAGCTATGCACTTTTTCAGTTATATAAGTTTAACTATACTTACTTACCACTAGTCCTTGTTCCAAATAACCAGTGCGAAGTTGGACTGCAATGTCCACCAGAAAAGCTATATCACTAACACAATCACAAGTAAACCACATCGCCGATAAACTCATCTATGTTCAATAAAAAAGTTTGATTTTTCAGATTTTCTTCTAATTTAGTTCATTATTTCAAATACCTGCAGTTCGGGAAAACTTTGCCTCACAATAAGTGTCCACAAATTATACAAAATACAGAATGTCAAAAACATCAACCAATAAAAGTAAAAATTTTCGTCAGGATTTACAACAGTTCGTCGCTTTTGTAAATAACGCTTCCTACTTTTAAAACCCTTTTCTTGATCCTGATACGCTCCATCTGAGCCTGTGTCTTCCACTGTTTCCTATAAATATTTTCAAATATTTTTGTTATTGAAACTACAAAGTATAACATAAGTTATTAATTATTTAAATAAAATATTTTACATAAATTTATTTTATAAAATCATAAACAAAATAAATGCTGAGATCTATCTGATGTTTTACAAATTTTCATCAGACAGAAATACTTTCCATATTTTTTTTTGCTAGATATTCAATATATACATACTTATAATTTTCCAAATTTACCATTTTACAATAGCGAGAACTTCGACCAAAATCTTTATATAGTAGAAATATTTTAACCCCAATTATTCTAAGCTACTTATGTTTCTATCTGAGAGTCACTTAATCAAATGTATGTAAAATATGGAATTTTTCTCAAAAAATTAGGTTAAATTCACAAAATTGTGATTTTGTAGTCTTATAGCTACTTAGCGAGCAGGGGCTATGGAGAGAAGTAATTACTTATTGGGAAGATGAGAATTTTATTTATTTATCGAAAAATCTTAAATTTACCGTCAGATTTCATGAATAAAATCAAGAACTCATTAAAACTATTTCAATTCCGATTTAGATATGAAATAATTTCCCTTCATTTATTGAAAAAAACAGCAGGGCTGTCGTTTGATTCCGATTGGAGTATTTCTACTCCTATTTTAATAAGCATACTCACGTACTCCTTTTAGTTTGAAACTCTTTTTTCCAAATCAAACTAATATTTATTAAATTTTAAATTTTGTGTTTCTTCTGCCGAAAAAATCAATTTGCTAGTTTTTGGCAAAAGTAGCTCTTTCAATACAAATGCAGTCGCACTTCTATCAATATCAACCATTAGTTGGACGAGAATGTCTCTTATTTTCTTATAATTTATTTATTTATTTATTTTTTTGGATAAGGTACTCTCGTCGAACTTAATATTCTTAATTCTTCAAAAAAATTCTGATATGTGGCATTGTAAGTCCGTGATTTTTTGTCATCAATGGTACTACTTTTTTTCGTAGCATACGCCCTTTTTCTCTACTTTGTACTACTATTCCAAAATCCCAAACAAGTTTTCGAGCTGTGTGACATTTATTTAAAAGAAAACAAAGCATTTGCAGGTCAATATCAAATTAAGTAAAAATTAAAACCTACTAAGTTCATAATTATTAATACATACTATAATAACTAGATTATATGTAAAAAAAAACAAAAAGAATCAGCCAAACACTTCAAATTTTATTTTATTACTTCATAAAGATCTGAAATGATTTGCGAAGAAACTAAGCTATTTGCAATAAAGAACATACCTGTGCTTCTGGTATCTGCCGGGTTGAAAACCGTTTTAAAAACGAATCCTCACGTTTTAAAGGTGGTTTTTTTTGTATCGCTGACGAGAGTTGAACTGTGGTTCTCAATTTCATCCACCGTTGAGTTGGTTTTGCTCTATTAATATGAAAAGATAAGTTTTACAAAATAATAAAGAATGAATTAAAAAAAATAAAAATAAAAAATACAGAAGCATTTTTTTCTAATAGTTTAAACTATGTATGTATTAAGTACCTTTGACTTGGACTTTTGCAATCTGATGATGGTGGATTGCTACTATCGTCTTCATCTTCTTTTGGAATATGATTTTTTGTCGGCATACTACTAGGGCTTAAAATATTCTCACAAGTTTTGATGTTTATACTTTCAAAATCTTTTGGTTTTATTAATAGCTTGTTATCGATTGATTGCATCTAGTTGAATAAAATTACATATATTAAGGTAATTTGATAACATGAAAATTTTTGGTAAAGTAATAAACAAAGCTAGAGAAGTCGAATACAAGCTATACGAACTACAGACCACAGAGTCGTCGGCGAATTACACTGACTAATCTGAGCCAATAATATCTATAATTCCTTCACCGACCAAGTCTTCTTAATTTTAACAGATGAATTTTGCGTCGGTAGTTTACAGTCATTCGTTCTAAGTAATTGTATTTATCAACTAGTAGAAAATTTAAAAAAAAATTTTTTTCGTAGCAATAAAAAACGCAAATATACTCGTACAATAGAAAAAGAAAAATCAAAACCAACGTATAATAGCAATACAATAGTTTATATGAAGGAAAATAAAGCAAGAAATTGTATAGGTGGGAAAATGGAAACTGACATACCTACTTACCTACCTAGTATGCTACAGTATTTATTGAGCGCTACCGTATATGTCGTTGAGTAGTCCATACTGTTCGTTACAACTCTGTAAATCGAATTATCTTGGAAACGGTTACTCTTACGATAATCAATATTTTTTCTGTGAAAGTCATGCCGTGTAACTCGTACACTCTTGAGTGATCTTATTTGAATTAAAGAGAGTTTTGTTGAAAATGACAATAAGAATCCTGTGTATCAATCGAATCAGAGTTTGAATATATTCATATTTAAAAAATTATGATTTTAGACGAAAAGTATTCACATAGACTCAAGAAAACCTCAAACTAGTTTAAACTAGAAACTATGAAAAAAGCTTGCTTAAGGCCTTGTCAGACATCTAATATTCATACTATGGTATTCGAATATACCAGATGTCTGTCCCTCAATAACAGTTTCATACTATCAGAACAATCTAGTATGAACCTGGTATTGAAAAACACAAAATTTTCCTGGTATTAGCGTAGTGTACAAGGAATTTGCTAACCGCAACGCCATTTCGATATAGCGGAAATTTTGGGAACTTGATTTGATATTGGTAATTTGTGGCTATGTTAAAAAAATGGAAAAAAATAAAAAAAGAAGAAAAATAAAATAAAATTCTTAACGCCAACTATTTTACTTATAATTTTTTATTTTATTTCTTCAAACTGTCACTGGATTCTAGACTTATACCACAATTGATATGTGTCACGTCAACTACTGTAGCCTATGCCTTGGTATCTATTTGTACTATGAATACTAAATGTCTGACAAGGTTTTTAGACTATCTACTTTAAGTTAGCTAAAAAGTATTGTTGAACACTCTATCGTAAGCCTTTAAAATGTCTAAAGCTAAAATTTTATTTTTACAAAACAGATGTGGTGTCTTATTCCATTTATCAATTGAATACGCTAAAGAATCAACGGTCAAGTGTATGGTCGAAGATCATATGGGTGTTCAAGGTTTATGGGCCTCGAAATGAATTATGAAGTTTTCTTAAGCTATGTATATTTGAGCCGTTTATTTTGAAAGTGGGATAAGTCCACTTTTGGTAAAAAATGTGATAAAGTAATTTTCAGATGAAGATCAATATATCAGAAATTAATCTGTTATATAAAAGTTGTATGAGAACTGAGATAAAAAAACCTTGAATATCTAGAAACAAAACTGAATGGATTTACCCCATTTTCAAAATAAACAGCTCATTTTTTCTACGAATTGAAAAGAACGGACAATTGAATAAATATTAAGTGAATAGAATAATAATAAGTAATAAAAAATATGGACAAAAAATAACTCGAACGACATTTCTCGGACTTGTGTCTGCAAAGGCGTCACTTAATTGAAATTATTAGAGGAAATGGGATCAATACACGAGTATACTACCAACAACTGGTATATGGAAATTCGATTTCTTCGAGAAAACAAAATTTACCTATACATATTTTGAAAAATTTCTTTTGAAAAGCACTTACCGTAAGTAAAGTAGACGGTGTTGAACTAGAACTTGCAGCAGTACTCCCATAATTAAGTTGCGATTGATAACTACTCGAAAGAATTTTTTTATGTGCTGATGAATGTGCGCGGTAAGCACTTACGCTTAATTTCATTTTGATTTTATTTTTTTGTGAAATAAAATTTTAACAGAAGTGTATACTCTACTTCTATATAAATTTACATATCGTGATTTTAAACTTAACTTTTAAAAACTGTGCAAATGTCACAGGGAATAACCATTATAAAATCTGGTTTGTTGAAAAAAGTCACAGTGCAAACAACGAGTAATTTTTGAATACATTTTTGTTTACATCACATTTTCAAAAATTACATGTCTTTGTGGTTCCAGCAAATTGCTGTGCATTTGTTTAGTGAATCACTATAATTCCACTGTAAGAAGGTTAGAAAAAAAATATACATACAAATTAGTGTAAAGTACATAATAAGGATTTCTATTATGTTGTATTTCAATAAAAAAATAAATAATAAATCGCATGTGAAAACATTTCAAAAATTTTTAAATACATACATATGTACATGTATAGTAACCATCATTAATAAAATTCATTTAAGTAATACAGTTATTATCACAAATAAAATAGATACCTCAAATGGGCAAAATTGATATATGTATGTATAATTTTTAACAAATTTCAGGGACGGTTTAGACACCTATTGAGCAAACATGATAAAATACGTCTTACTACAATTACGATGTGAAAAACTATATAAAAATAACTTGGTTTAAAAAAATCTTTCTATTTCGTTTAAGTCCATCGTTGTCGGTTAATAGAAGAAACTTGCTTCAAATGAATACACAGTAACTTTATATCTGTATCTACATATGTTGTTTGTGGTATTATTGATCGAATTTTGCTGAGAACTTTTGCTTTAAACATATTTTTTTTACCTTCTGGTATAGATATATGCTTTTTAGGCATAAATTCCTAAAAACTAAAAAATAACGGGATATTCCACTGGTTCCTTGTACAGTAATCTGTAAATTCCTACACCATCAAATCAAAAAAAAAAGTTATCCTTTTAATTACAATACTTTTGACTTTATTTATTTAAATGACAACAAAAGCATGAATATTTGTAGCCAACAAAATTGTAATAAATTTTAAACCATGGCTTACCTAAACTACCTAACCCGGAATGTCAAATTTATTTTCAAATTATTGGCGTGGCTAATTATTGAAATGAAATTTCTTCTTGTGGTTGCTATTTGCAAATATTTCTTAAAATTTTCAAATCAAAGTCAAATTCCTACACATTTTCTTATAAAATATTTTCGATTAATAAATATTTTCATCCGGTATACAACAACACAATGAATATCTGAAGATTAGAATGATATTTAAAAGTCTGTTTGATAAAACATTTGAAAGTGTGTATTCAAAACTTTAAATTTGTTTGCAAATAAATTTGACCGTGTATCATCCCGGTTAAACTTCATTTAAATTTCACTGTGAAACACTTTCTTTTTAAGCTGTTGGTTTAAACTTGTTTGTGAGTTTAACTAAACTTAAGCATAAGCTTACACTGAAAAACTAGTCATTATGATATTTGTTTCCTGTGGAAAATCACAGGTAACAGGTCTACAGTAAAAGCGGCAACTTATCGTTTAAAATCAAATCAATATCCAACCTATTATTTTTAAGTATTCTAATGACATTGTTAGGATTAAAGTACTTATTTTTTAATTACTTATTACTTATTACTTAATTTATTTAATCCTACTACATGTGCTCGTATATATTCTGTGGTCTTCTTAGAACCCAGACAAAAAGAAGTTCCAAAGAATGGGAAATAGAAAAATATAAGATTTTGCAAAGAAGTCAAGGAAACATCAAAATATATTCTGTGTATTCTAAAAGAGTGCGCTACTTGCATTAGCTTATCCTTGAATCTGAAGAACTATGAAGCACATCTTCTAGCAGTGTCTTAGGATTCACTAGGAATCTCAGTACAAAAGATCTTCAAATGTCGAGGTGCAGTACTAGCACCTATGTAAATATCTAAAATTGATGATAAACCTACATCTTCTCTCAATCACAACCGGAACCTCAGTGTTATTTTTGATTCATAACTTGCGTTTTAGGTTTATTTTTGTGTCTATTGTACTTGATTCATTGACAAAAAATAGAAACAGTTCAAACAAGCAAAGTTAAGTATAAAATTTCTAAAACTTATTGTGAATACGAAGAAAGATTGTCCTTTTTTGTTGCTTTTATCTCTTGAATTTAGATGATTCCTGCTTGATGAAACATTTCTATATAATAGAAACAGATAAAATAATCGCATAGATTTCTTCTGTATTGTACCTAAAATCAGTATTTATTACTATATCAGTATTACTATAGTGTTCTTATCTTATCTTATAGTGTTCGTCATCATAAGAGTTTCCATTTAACTATGTATGTCTCGTATTACAATCTAAGGACAAAATCATATCTAAAATTTAATTGACATTTTTAATTTTTGTCTTCAGTTCTTGATATCATCTATGCTCACCATTAGTATTTCATGTCGAACTTCAAAAAAAAACAACTTTAGTTTCATAAATGTAGGTACATTTTTAATTTTTACCTCCTTTCCGTTTATATTATTTTATTTATTTTTTATCACTTATTTTGATTAGTGTAAACGTGGATCTTATTATTCACTATTATTATTATTATTATTTTTGTTATGATTGTTATTATTATAATATTATTATTATTAGCTGCATAACACACGATCCAGCATATTATAAAACAAACCTTACCTTTAAATACAATTTTTTTGTTGATTTTCAAAGTCATTTAAAGATTATTATTACTCACCTAAACTGAATTTTCTTTTGAAAGTAAGTACACTTGATTCTTTTTCTTATATTTTATCAGATAAAAAATATTAAGAGGAAAGTATGAGATGACGATGGTATATTATGGTGATGCGATGTGTAATATAAATCTGGTATATTATAATTCATATAATATAACTTCGAAAAACGTGTTACGTAACTAACGATTGATGCTATTTACACAAAGGAAGAAAATATGTTCAACCTGATATTTTATCTTAACAACACACTTTTTAAAGGACACTTAAATGAAAGAAAATATCACTCAAATTCAACCTTTCACATAATTAACAAATTATTAACTAGAAGTTATTTTTTTTTTATTAGCCGCTTTTTTGATAAGTTTCATTTAACATTTTTTAACATCGATTATAGAAATATTTTCCAAAAAAACCGTCACCTGCTTCTCTTAATGTACGCATTTAGTTGAACACTACAATAAATCTTAATCTCCCTTGAAATAAAGAGATGCTTGAATAAAAGAAAGCTTAAATTATATACATGTGAAATTCGCAATTCTGCGCATGTTACATTTCTTCGAAATATCAAGAGTACAAACCATATTCTGGAAGTTTGGTGTCAGTAATGTGTCATGGAAAAAATTCCGTATTCTAACCAAAGCTCTAAGATTATGTAGAATTATACATATAGTAACGTTCGAAAACATAGCAGTGGGTAAAAAAAATATTTATCTCTGTATTTTATGCACTGTATAGAAATTCAAATGACTAGTAAATTTCTTCCCCACTTTAGACTTGCATATTTCACCACCAAGTGTGAAAAAGAATAGTAAAAGCGAATTTATCAAGCAGAAGATCTGCCAAAATACCATTATTGAACACAAGGAATATTCAAAATCGGTTGGACTTCGCAAATGGTCCAAATGGTACAATACAATATTTTGTGATTCGACGAAATAAAAATAAACCTTTTAGAAAATGATAAAAAAAGAATTATTTATATAGAAGAAAAAAATAAAATATACAACTAAAACTGTTAAACATGGAGAAGGAAGCATTATGGTTTTACGTTGTTTTTCATGGAGAAGAAAGACTGTTACAACTCGGACCCATTCTGAAAATTGATAATATCAAATGCATTTAAGATGAATCCTTCGACAAAATAATGATGAAAAGCATACTTCAAAAAAGTTAAAAGATGGTTCAAAGGCAATGATATTAACATCCACAGGTGACCAGCTCAGTCATCTGATCTTCACCTAAATCCCATAGAACACTTATAACGACGTTTTGAGAATAAGCACGGGTTTGCTCGCCGTTCCAGGATTAGGTTTTGTCGTTAAGTTTAAATAAAAGTTGAATGTTTTAAACAACCTTAAATTAATTTTATTATTTCAAAAATCTTACGCTTTACAATAAAATTCCCTGAAATGGTTTTTCTTATGTTAACAACATCTTTAATTTCATTTTTAATTTTATTATAACAATTCAAAAATATATATGTATGTATATATTTAAAACAAAACCTGTTTTCTCTTAACTTTAATTTTATTTAATGAATTCTTTTAATGAGACAATGAAGCCTAGTGGCTAGTAGGATGTTTTTTCATTATCCACACAACTTTCTGAGACAAGAGGATTGACCTGAATTCCAAAAATTGATTCCGAATAGACGAGAATCTCCGTAGCTCTACCAGTCTTCGCCTTTTATCACTTTTGCGATATAACCAATGATTATAATGAAGTTTAGTAGAAATTTTTGGGTTTTTAACTTCGTGATGCCAAGTCAGCGTTTTTGCCGCTGTTTTCAGCGTTTTTCAATTTATCACAGCGCCTAAAATTATTTTCGGTGCTTAAGCACTGATTTAGCGCTTTTATAGAATTAGTTGATCGAATTACATTTTAGACGCTTTATATTTCACGAATTTAGAAAATATAAAAATATACTGCAATCATTTTAAAATGTTCAGTCTATTCTGTTTGACCCTTACATTTATATTGTTTTATTGTTATGTTTTTTCTAGTTGAATTACTAATTTAAAAAAAGAAAGAAAAAAACAAGTAATTTTAGTTATGAATGATACATTTGAACTTTCTTCTATTAGCCTACCATTCTTTCCACTTGTTTCTTTTGAGATTAGATTTAGATTTCTTAGCTTCCAGCGCCTAGTCTTGAGACAACTTTCTGAGACAGGAGGATTAACCTCAACTTCAAAAAGTTAATTCTAGATAGACAAGAATATCCGTACGTCTACCAATTTTCACAATAATATTTTTATATTATTCTTAAATCTTACAATCCTTTCTACATTTTAAGACATTTTTGACATCATAAAAAACTCATTTGAAAATTTAGAAAAATACTAATGTTCATTGAGAAAATTGTGTCTTTATTTATACATTTTTGAAAATAAAAGAGCTTTTTTTACTTTATAAGCACTTTTGCTGAATATGTTTTTATATACATAACGTATTATTTTCTATTATTTGACGTTAAAAATTCGGTTTTTTTTCCAAATTTTTGAAATTTTCAAATTTTAGTTTAAATCATAACCAAAATTATTTTGTCTATCATGAAATTCTTTTTTGGAAATGCTACACTTTACCGCGAACGCAGTATACTTATACAAATTTCACCATAATTAGTAATAGATCTGTTCGATGAAAGTCCCGTGTAAGTCCTGAACTTTCATTGAACAGACCTAATGTCCATACAAATTGGGAAAAACTTATTAAATAAAATAACGAACTAAATCTTTCAAATTCAAAATTATTTTTATATTATAAAATGGATGGAGCTATTGTGTGTTAAGGTGAAAATTTCATTTTATTTTCAGCATGTCAAGAAAAAAATCTGTCAAAAAAAGAATATTTTTTAAAGCAAAATTTTCCGAGTTTTTCGCATTGTTTTGTGAAATTATTAATAAAAATCATCTTTAAATTAAATAAGTTAATAATTTTATTTTAATTTTGTACAAAAAAAGGATTAGAAATTAGTAGAATACGTGTTCGAAGTTTTTAACTTGAGAGTACTATTTCTCAAAAACCATTGAAGATAGGACTAAAAGGACTGCAGATTCGTCATTAGGACATCAATATTTACTGGTAAACTAAATTTGGTGACATTTGGACAAGTATCTTGCGTTCGCGGTAAAGTGTAGAAGAGCCTTTTTTTTCAATTTGAATCTTTTTCTGGAACCTCACTAACTAATTCTATCCATAATAAGAAAAAATTATTAAAGGTACTACGATAACATCAAAAATAATAGAATTCTATCTATGATCTTTGATAACATAAGTATTTAGGTTTAAGTTTTTACTTTTTTATAAGAAATTTGAGGTTATATGCTCTGTTACCTGAGCTTGCGATACCAACTTTGCGATCGCAACTTTTTGCCCAATAACAATTACCTAAGAAAGGCTCCACAAACTCTTCTCTTGAAAAACATTTTATGATTCTTGAGAATGTTTTGAGCTTAAGTTTTTTATGACAGAACTTATCAAATCATGTTTTTTGTTTTTTAAGTTTCAACGTACATATATATATTTTTTGAAATAAATTAAACTTTTTGAGGTTATTTGAAAAAAAATGACCAAATCTACTTCCTTTTTCTGATATTCAAGACAATGGGTACAACATATTACAAAATTTCAGTAATTCAGTAAAATGTTTTTTCCTCTATTAGAAATTATGAAAATATAAATTTTCAGTATTTTAATTATGAATTATAATTTATAGTTTTGCGCAAAATCAATTTTATTTTGTAGCTTTCAAATCCTTTCAAAATAATATCTTATTTAGTTAGCTTCTAACCATTGCAAACAAATCGGTTAATCAGGTTTTCTGTTACGAGTGCAAGATATAATAGAACAATTTAATTTTTAAATAATCTAAAGTTTCTAAATAAGTGACTTTCTAAAAATATTTTGTATTGAAAAATAATTAAAAAAAAAATAAGAGAATTAATACATGTGTGCTATACATACTTAAAATGCATATTATCAAATTATTATTTTTTCTGTGAGTATAAATCAATCGTTAATTATTGTAATAAAAAGGATAAGATTTTTTGAATGACAAATCACAAATGCCAGTTTACAGCCTTTGATTTTCTTCCTACAATGTATTATATTTTGAAGTATACTTCATGATTTAGTCTATCGTATGCTGTATTTTAGGAAATATTAAATTGCATTAGCTAGATAAGAACTAGTGTACTTGACTTACATTCAGTCAACTTATATTTTTAGAATTAGTCTATGTTAGATACGAATAATTAATTATAGTTAGATAAATTGATATTTAAATATGTTCTTATTATCGTGACCTACGTCCTAATTTTCAGTGTGTGCTCTTTTTATCTCAAGCTTAATTTAAATATCCAACTCTCATAATAATGTACCTAATATTCTAGGATTAATATACAATCAAATATTTTTTCAAATGAAAAAAAGTTAATAATTTTTTTAATTTCTAAATAACTAAAAATTCAAAATAATAGGATAACTTTTAAATAATAGGTTAATACATTTTAGGTATAAAGGAAAGTTCTGTCGTTTTTGAACATATACATTTCTATGCGTTGTCGGCTCTTTTTAAGAACTGAGAATTTTGATCTGACTGAAACTAGTTGGAACAGGTAGATTAGCATACCTATAGCAGATGATTTATGGAATTTCTTCTGTATGTTAGTCAGTTTCTTTAAATCTTTAGAACCGTCAACATGTATGAAAAAGGGGCACTTAAATTATTGTATGCTGTATGAATTAAATAAAAAACTTGTGTGAAGTGTTTGGAGAGACGGCAGTAATAGCTTTAACATACCAAAGATGGTTTACGAAATTTCATTTGGGTAAATTTTCTTTGAAAGGTGAACTCAGACCAGGAAGGCCATCAGATGTAAATGACGAAGTGCTACGCATTATGATCAGGACGAATCTCGCATTAACTCCATAGATGTGGCCTTCAAGGTTGGAATTCATCAGACAACGCTTTGCATCACATTAAAAGGCTTGGTTTTGTGTCAAAACTCTATATGATTCGGTGTTACACGAATTAAGTGAGACAAATTTAATCGGTAGAATTTTGATATGTTCTTCAAATCTTGATCGTCACAAGAGAGCCGTTTTTGGACCGCTTGGTGACTGGAGATGAAAAGTGGATAGTGTATAAGAACGTGGTTAGAAAAACAGCCTATGTTTACAGTGGGGAAAATCCACCGTCTACGTCAAAAGCTTGATGTTCATCAGAAGATGCTGCGTTACTAGTGGGACTGCAAGGGTGTAGTGTACTATGAGTTGCTGAAAAAGTTGCGTAAGCGTTCTTCTTTGGCTAACAAAAAGTGCGAAATACCGAAAGCCATAATCCGAAAGACAAAATTCAGAAAGACAAAACCCAGACAGGACAAAATCCAGACGGGACGAAATCCAGACGAGACAGAATACGAAGGGTCTATTCTGTTTCGTCGAAAAAATGAGAATGAGAAAAACTTATAAATTTTAACAAAAGTTATGAATTTTAACAAAAAATTAACCTTCAATCCACCTGTTAAGCAATAGTAGAACTAAAAAGTTCAGCGTAACAGGTTTTTACAAATAAAGTACACACGAATGAGAGTATGGGTAGATGAGATCACTCCCAAGTACTTACAAACAGTTGAATTAGCCCAATGGAACACACTAAATAATACAACAATAAAACAAAAAACAACTTAAAACAGATTCATTGTATTTAATATTAGTCATCATGGAAATGCTATTAAAATATTATATAAAAGATGAAATTTAATAAATTTTTAATTGATGAAGATGATTATGTTGAAAATTGAAAATAATCTTTGTAAAGGCTTTGTTCGTGTAAAATCAAATGGATCATTTAACCTATGTGCAAAATTTCAATTTTGTGTCAATCCGAAGCCCATTCCAAATAAAAAGTGTCTAATTTATTGTGCAAAATTTAAAAAAAGCAATATCGAAACAAATTTGTGTTTAGCATTAAGAGCTATGTATTTTTAATTTAAATTTCTTTTTTCTTTTTACAAAATAATAAAAATTTTACTGTTTTTTTGCAAAATTACTCTATTGCTAGAATTTTTAGAACATCTTCTCCATGTTCTGCATAAAAGATTTCTTATTCTTCTTCATTTTGTGATTCTAACTACAGTGTTGTATCAGAGGATCCACTAAAACTACCTTGATGATAAAGTGTTGTTACATGCGTCTACAAATGATGTGGTTGAGAAAATTTCTTATGATACTGATTACATTTGAAAATAAAAGTATTAATAATCCGATTTTTTTAAACAAAGAATTATTAATAATTAACTACATTTTCTTACTTGAAATAAAATATTTAAATACAAAAAAAAATTTATTTATTATGTGTTTTAGGAAAATGTAGTTAATAAATTACAACAATATGAAATACCACATTACTTACATATCAAAATTAATTTAATAAAAATAAAAAGCACAGCACACATACATATTTCATACGCTTAAATAATGATAAGACTTTTTTTCTCATATGAAAATAATTTGACAGTTTTTTGTCATTTTCTTATTGAATTAGAATCGGAACATTGGAAAAAAATTTGGAAATTTCTCATTCTCATTTTTTCGACGAAACTTATCTCATCTGGATTTTAAGTCTGGATTTCTATACAGATAATGTACGTTAAATTCAAAAAGAAAATCTTGAAAAAAAATACTGTACAAATGAAGAATTTTCTTTACAAATTCGAAAACTAAAAGATCTGGCTTTCATACCTGCGGAAGAAATTTCAGAATATTACGAATCAATATAACCATTTTCAGAAAGACTTTTTGAAAATTGGAACTTTTTTGGAAAATAATTATGTAATATGTATATAAAAAACGCTTAAAATCTGGAAAACAACAACCACCTACTTATCCACTATCGTTTTGGTCAGTATATGATAATGGTTACCCACGAACACAAAATAAAATAGAGTCATGGCATAGAAGACTGACTTGTTTGGTTGGAAAAAATCATGGAAATATATCTACCATTTAATTTCAAGTCTTTAAAAAGTGCAGACAGTAGTAGAACAATCATTCAAAAACTAAATGCAGGTGAATAACAGGTTGTCAAAAAATCTACACAAAAGATAGAAAATAAAATAAAAATTATTCTAAATGAGCACTCCAACTTCTCAAACAATTCATTTCTTACTAGTTTGGCAACTAATTTTTTTTTAATGTACATTAATTATATTGTCTTTTTTCACATTATTGTATTTGAATTAATTTTGATTATTTATGTTTTGGATTTGTATATTCATAGAATTATTTTTTTTTATTGTAATATCTTTTGAAAAATCGTTGAATTTTTATTTTTGTTAATTTCTAAAATGTTGTGAAATATTAAACATTTTTTTTCTTGAATACTTTTTAATTTCATTTGAAAAATCGGTGTACTATCTTCTCTGGATTCTGTCTTCTTGGATATTTTCTTATTTGGATTTTGTTTTGTCTGAATTTTATCTTTCTGTATTTTTTAAAAAAAGTCTGGATTTTATCCAATCTGTATTTTGGAAATCTAGATTTTGGTTCGATACCCAGTAGAAGACTATTTTGTCTCCAAAAGAGAGGACTTCTAACTCGAAAGATTGAATAAGCTGCCAGAACGCTGACAAACAGTTTTAACTAACGAAGGAAATTATATTTTGGATTAAATTTTAAATAAAAAGTAAAAAAAATAAATTTGTTTTCTTTAAGAAAAAACTATGGAACTTTTTCTCACACCTAATATTCTGAAAATATTTCAAATAGCTTTGAAGCATGTTTCAATTTGAAAAAGAAATATGCTGAACGAGGATTACGAAAAACACGCGTCTTTAAAGTTTTTCGTCTTGTCTGATACTATAATGCACATGCATGCCATACATACATACATATATGTATTTATAAAATTTCCATGAGAAGGGCGGCAAAAATTATACTGATTCTCGTATTCATATTATTCATATTCGTATTCAGAGAACGATTCATATACTACATATGTATCAGAAAGAGAATATAAAGTGCATGCTTATTTCTTCTGTAATGTCTTTAGTTTCTGGAAGTGTAAGTTATGCTTTTCAAAAAATAATATTTCTCTAAAAAGATATTTTACATAAACAAACCTTATTACTACTTTATTTAATGTTACAAATTTTTATAATCAAATTATTTTGTTAATATTATTATACTGAAAAAATAATATTTTCAAAAGTCTTTCTAGTGTGGTACAGGCACATAATTTATTGATCATACAAAACGAAAAGTACATTAATGTGAGAAAAATAGAGGAAAATGATGCTTTAAGTAGAAATATTTCCATTATTCTAGAAAATCTTTTGAAAAGCTACGAAATATCACATTTACCAACGCATGGAAAAGGTAATAAGGTTTTGACTTAAAATAACTCTATTTAGGAACTAATAGATAATGGACCTTACTTATAAACATTTTTTAGTTTTAAAACTAAAATAGTTTCGACTCTTTGTAAAGAGTTTCAAAGCACACTCTGATTTTTAAGTCGAAACTATTTTAGTTTTAAAACTAAGAAATGTTTATAAGTACGGCCCAACACATATAATTTCAGGAATACCTACTGTTGTGAAAACTAATATATTAATCCGAAGTATGGGACCAGTTTCAGAATTAAACATGGATTATTCAATGGATTGTTATTTTCGGCAATACTGGCGAGATGAAAGGCTTAGTTTCAATGGCCCCATAAAAAGTTTATCTCTTAATATAAAGGTAATTTGTGAAGAATTGTTTTTTAAAAATTATAAGTTTATTCCTTCAAGATGTTGGATAAAATTTGGCGTCCTGATACATACTTCCATAATGGAAAGCATTCGCATATACATATGATGACAGTGCCGAATAAATTACTAAGACTAGGAAAAAATGGAGACATTTTATATTCCATGAGGTAAGTCTTAGCATAGAAAAAAAAGATATAGAAAAACAGCCACTGTATTGTAATATGATGACAATTTTTTCTATTAACCGACAGCTATTAACCGACACTTTTGAACAAGAACCATTTAGATTATCATGGAAACAAACCAAAAAAATTATAATTGACATTATTGACGACGAAATAATAAATTTCTTAATCTAGTAGGCTAGATTTATACATATAATACCTGCGCAATGAAAAAAAATAAATTTCATAGGCTTTTTTGTTACATATCAGACCTATTTTTAGAAATTAATTTTATGGTTTGAAGTTTTGGTCAAAACAGAAAATTTTATTTCATACATCACACTTCCTCATAAGAACTGTTTATCTGGTTCTGTTTGTTTGTGGTCTTAGAATATTAAATTCAATGTAATCAATAGAAAGCACAAATTTACAATCAATTTCAATTACGATAGAAGCCTGATTGGAATTGCTTTACTTTTTGGCGATAAATGTATTAAGTATTTTCGGCTCAGCAACAATCAGGAATATTGTTTTTAAGGTAGAAAGGAAACAAAGTCAATAGTGCATTTACTCTGCGAATGTCCAGCTCTAAAAGAATGAAGGCTCGCTTGTTTGGGAGCACTGTTTTTTGAAGGTCTGGACGACTTAGCAAAAATAGCACTAAAAGACGAATAATTCATTCAAAAATCGGAGTGGTTTTCAGAATAGGACAAGTTAACTCCCACAAACAAAATCAAAGGGCATTCACAATGGGCCTTCAGACCTCCGAGTGGAATTGCTTGTCTGAAGCAAACAGCTCTTCATACATACCATACCAAGGTATATAATATTCCGATATTTTTCAATTATTTTGTGAGGGAATTAATAAAAATCATTAATTAGATGAAATGTATATTTCATGAGCGTAAAGTCTTTTTTTCCAGCAATCTATTGAAGATAGGAGTAAAAAGATTGCAAATTCGTAATCAGAACATCAATATTTACTTACAAAAAAATTTGGTTTGTACAAGTATACTGTAATCGTCAAAAGGTGAAGCAGAACTAATCACATACAGTCATAATTTGCTTAATTTTTATAATTTGAAAAATGTCCGAACCTATCAACACAGTGGATTTACAAACAATCCAATTTCACTGTCCACAAAAAAAAAATAAAAAAAAGTTACAGGGTGGTATATGAAAAAGAACCCCAATTTGATGCCCTCTAAAGGCCAAAAGAATGAGATTTTTCCCTTTTATTTCAAAGTAAATATCATTGATCTCCTCTGTGATTTGTTTTTATAATGTTGCAATATTTTAATATCTTTTAACATAAATAAATATTTATTTATTATTTATTTTGTGATATCAGTTTTATTTGATTTTACAGGCTTACAATCAAAGCAACATGCCCAATGGAGTTAAGGAGCTTCCCAATGGATAAGCAGTCTTGCCCACTTATAATTGGTAGTTGTAAGTAAATTTGAAATTCTTTGTTTCCCTTCTAATGATAAACCAATTATAATAGTTATATCAGCATATGGTATGTATGTGTAAGATCCAGACGCGGCTCTACCTTAAGGGCAAATAGGACAGCGCCCCACAAAGAATTTCACCTTAAATTGCATGAAATTGCAGAATTTCATAAAAATAAATTTGAAATTATTTCTAAAAAAAGTAGAGAAAAATCAAAAATAATTTGCTGTGAATTGTTTTTCAAAGTACATGTGTACTGATGCAAGTATATGCAAAGAGAATTGAAATACAATACATGGTTCAACATATTTCAATTCTCTTTGAATAATTTTATTCTTTTTGTATGATCAATAAGATCTCAGTTATCATACTCTATGGCAGTGTTGGGGGATGGAGGGAAAATTCCCGTTTTTGGGGAATTTTCATCTCAAATTTTGAAAAAAGGGAAAGAGGGAAAAAATACTAATAATATCTATTTTTAAGGGAAAAATAAGTAGGAACGGAAATTCCATGTTTTGATTGTTTCCAAGATTTAGTATTTGGAAAAAGATAATAGCATACATATTTATGTTATATAAAAAAGCATGAGTTAATGTTTAGTAACCACTAAACTACAACTGTAGTACATTTTAAAAAAATTAAAAAAATGTAGTAAATCTATTCCATATGTTGTAGCAGAAAGCACAATAAAAGAGAAATCAAGAAAAAAGTTAAGAATAAAAGTAGCAAAAATCTACTATTATCTAATTATTATTATTTGTTTTTTTTGTTTATATTATGGAATATTTTTTGTTATTTGTTTATAATTGTTTTTTTTTGTCTTATAGAATAGTTTTTCAAATAAAAATATTGAAAATGTACTTATTTTTTTATTAAAATAGCGATAGGGAATTTTCTGGGAAATTTGAAAAATATTGAGGGAAAAATGAGTTGTGTTAGCTCAAATTCAGGGGATTTTTGTTCAAGAGCATCCCCCAACACTGCTCTATGGGGCAGTAAGCAGTTTAACAATAGCCCTATAAATGAGTATTATTCCATATATTCGTAATTCGTATATGAATCATTCTCTCTCTTTATTCATTTTTGTTCAGAAGAAATTTGTGTTGATGGGGCAATTTCAGTTCTGCCCTTAAATTGAGAAAATGTTGCGTCTTACCAAGTAACAACAATACAACACAAATTTGTCTCATAATTTTCTTTCTCATAGGATTTACATGGTAAAAAATTTCAATCTCATTATAAATTTTTCATCTTTAAATTATATTTGTAAAAATTGTTATGAATTTTAAAAACAATAGATATTCATATTATTTTTATTCATTCATGATATTTATTTTATTATAATTATATTATTTTTTATAATTAATACTTTTTTTTCCATTATAAATTATCAATTTTACACAATTTATGAAATTCATTTCATATTTTACAATGAGAAAATATTAATTTGAAACAATTTGTTAAATTTTATAAACTTTTTGAATCAATTTTCAATAAATTTTGTTACAATTTTCTGATGAATTAATATTTATATAAAATTTTTTACCATGTACATAAATATGTTAATGATGCATGTTCGATTATCTTCCGTTCCATCTATACAAACATACAAACTGTATGATTCGTTTATACTACGAGGCTGTTGGTTGATTGCCCAATGTTGTAAACATACAAATAAAGTACATTTCTTCTTTTCTATCAATACAAAATAATGTTCGTTCTCATTATCTTATTTTTTTCTAATCCAACCCAACCCAACATAATGTTTAAATTTTGTTGTTTTTTTTTTGTATAAATTTTATTCATTGTACACAAAATTCACTCATTCTTTTTGTTTTAAATTTTTATATGGAAGGATAATGACTTGCTAACTTTAAGATGTTATATCTTGGGCTATGTTGTATTAATTTGAGTCAAATAAGAAGCTTTATTTAAGGAAACATTTCACCTATGTAAATAAATGGGGTGTCAGTAGGAGGAAAGGGGATAAATTTTTTAATTTAGTAGAATAAAATTTACCAACAAAATTGTATAAAAGGATTCAAATTTTTTAAGCTCTGTACATATGTACATAGATATGTACATATGTATATATATTTTTTTGAAAAACATAATTTTGTGTCTTGTAATGATATTATCTACATAGTATTTAGATTTGTTTGTTTAAATTAGGCAAAAAAGAATATATTTTTAATCAAAAATATTTATTAGGCTTTCAAAAATACATAACAAAAATTTCAACCGTAAAGTTGAAAAACAAAATTAAAAAAAGGGATTTTTGTCTAAGAAACTGTTTAATTTTTATATTTTTCTAAAAATATAAGGGTTCTTAATAAAAGGACATACCGGAATATTTAAAAGTGTTGAAAACCGAGCAGAAATCCAAATAAACTTTCTTCACAGAAAACGATGTTTTTGAGCATTTTTTTCTACAACTTTCGGAGCCTAATCATTGATACGCGTAGTTTTTTCGGTGCTCTATAACTCGCGTCATATTGAAAGGATCTTTTGCATGTCAGAGGTAATTTCGTGGAGAATAATAAGTAAAATATCTTGCAAAAATTTCAAAACAATCGGATAGGAGAGTCCGGAAAAAACGGATTTTTCAGAAAAACGTGTTAACATTTGATTTAAGCAGCCCCACCATTTGATTTTCCCACGAGCCGCCACTGGTAAGATCCATATTCTATATATGATGCAATATAGAAATTACACACATATTGTGTGACCCTTATTCCAAGAAATGTGATCAAATACTTTTTGTTATGCACATATCATATTACCTAACGGTATGATACTTACTTTTTTACGTATTGGTATCCTTAACAACCCTTTTTCCAATAAATAGAATAACTTAATTAAACTGTAAAATGTAAATTGTACTATATGTAACTAAATAATACTGTTTTACATGCTGTAAACTTTTTTATCCTTTTTCTAAGAAATAGAGAAATCATATTAGACTTATTTGATTTTAATAAAACTAACATTGTTTACAAAATCCAACAAAAGTTATGATCATGAAATATAACTTTTATGTTTGATCTTATTTAATCTCACTAAGAGGAAAAGTATATATAAGGACTTATTACAAAATAAGAACGCACTTGTATTCTAGACGTATGTATGTAAGTTAGTTAAGTATCTTTGTAACCTATCACGAAAATAAATCAGTTTTTTTATTTTTGAAATTTAAGTGTTCGTAATTCGCGCAGTCGGTAGGATATCTCAAAAATATCATTAGATATCTTTTTTAAAGAATTCGAAAAAACCATCTTTTTTAGTAGATGATTTTAAATTTGCTTGAAAACGCGATTAAAAAAGTGATATAAAATACAAAAACAAAACCTTTCAACAACAACAAAAAAATTAATAATAATAACAAATAAATAGAAAAATAAAGTATTGTATGTGGGTGTCTCAATTTCGGAGGCCTTTTCTTCCAACTACTACAGTAAAAACAACAACTACGTTAACAGAACCAACAACAGCGAATGCAACAGATATGTTAGTTTCATCCATAAACCCCCTCAAGTATGTATGTATGTGAAAAATTGCCAGAATTTAGTGGTAGGACAGAGGAGTTAATAACAATTATAGATGCGGTAGACTACCTCATGCCCACTTTCTTAAAGTACGATGCAAGCGCACAGCGAATATTATTTACTACAATTAAATCTAATATTATTGGAAGGGCTAGAACTGTTGAAATTCATAACCACATAAAAAGTGGACAGAGTTAAAAGAAGTACTTTATAACAGTTTTGTAGATCAACGTGCTTCATTTCAGTTGTATGACGAATTACGAGAAATTAGTTTTAAGAATAATACTTTAAGTTTTTATAATGAAATTCAAAGTATGCTTAGAAATTTAAATAATAAAACAGATATTGAATGTAAAAATTTGAAAATATCTGAAGCTAACACTCAAAAAAACATTAAAAATAATATAAAAATAGGACTTGAAATTTTTTAAAATAAACTAATATAGCCTATGAATAAGTAGGAACACAGTCTATAAAAGAAGCATTAAGAATTTTTAGTGATGGTGGTTACTTCCATTATAAACAAAAAATGTAATAATACATAATAAGAACAAGAGAAATTACTATCATCAGTATCCAAGTAATGTAATGCATCCTCAAAATCACCAACCTACACGTAATGTTTTTCAATCTCAACCGCTTAATTAATTATACGAATGGGAGGAATGATAATTCAAGTTATTCAAGAAGTTCACGATACGATAATAGCCACTTTAATCGACAGAATAATTTACCTCCTCCTGAACCTATAGATGTGAACCCTTCCACAAATTCTAAATTATATTTATCTAGACCTGTGGAAAATTTTCCTTGACTAATTTTCATGATAAATATGGTGGTCTTATAGAAAATAATATATTCATATTGGTACCACTTGAATCCAATATAGATTATAAGAACAAATGTATGTTAAGGAAAAATAAAATTCGAATCCCACTATTCTTCAAAGAAAAAGAAGAACGTCAATATGAAACATACAATACTTTTATTATTAAAGTCAAAATCCGTATGAGATTGATAAAGTAAAAAATAACGTTTTAAGCGAATTTAAAACAGAAAACTTAAAAAACAAAATTATAATAAAGAAAAGTAAGAGAAACCACACTGAAATAAAAAAATTTTCAATTGGACACGTCTTATTTTTACAAGTACCGAACCTAACGAGAAACACTTTCTATACCTAAACAGGGGCTTGTGGGTTTTTACATTGGCGATTTAGATTTATTTAAAATATTTCAAGAAACATTCATTAAATGGAGAAATAAAAGAATTCAAATTAGAATACATAAAGTTTCGAAAATATTACAGGTATCAGTGATCAACCAAAACTTAATCAAAGAACATAACAACAATAATCAATCACTGCCACATTTGTAATCTTGCAAAATATGAACGTCACCCAGTTAAAGTTCCATTTCAAAAACAGAAATTTCGGACAAACCTTTCAAAAATGTTCACATGAACATTTAGTTCTATCGAAAAGATAAATTCGATCTTACACCTATAGATACATTTTCTAAGTACGCACAGAGGTAATACCAATTAGACCAAGAAACTGGTTAGACCTTAAAAATGGAATAATTCAGTATATGGGGATAGCCGGTAAACCCCTAAAAATAGTGACGGATAACGAAAAAAGAATTTGATAGTTTAAATTTACGAAATTTTTTAAAAATAAAAATATACAAATTCATTTTACCACACATAATGTGCATACAGGAAATTCTAACATCGGAACCTTAAATGAACACGTAAGGCTCCTTAAAGTACAGGAATTAATCGAAAATACTACTACTAACTCGATACTACCCATTCCACACACTCTTAAATATGGTATAAGCTCGAAAATTTTAAAAATGAGTTTACGAAACTATTACCTCACAAAATAAAAAAAAGAACTGTTAAATATCCTTGGTGCATTCCATTTTATTGTTCAGAAATAGCGTTTTAAAACAATTGACGAAAGTAACCACAAAATCATTAAAGCCGTAAACAACCAAATTAAAATAAATGACTAATTATCCAAAGAAATTAACAAAATAACAGAACACATAAATACTCAGCAAACCTTACCACAAAATAAAATAAATATTATGAAAAAGAGTCTGTACGGAATATACATATACTAGGTTGTTTGATAAGTCGTTGGTCTCGGTAAGAAAAAATATATTTTTTCGAAAATCTTTTTTATTATTCAATATAGTCTCCTTCGAGCTCAATACACTTCATCCAACGGTTTTCAAGTTTTTGTATGCCATCAGAAAAATATGATTTTCCAAACTCCTTAAAATAAGCATTTGTTTCAACGATGACTTCATCATTTGAAGAAAATCTGCGACCACTGAGCCATCTTTTCAAATTTGGAAAAAAGTCACACGGGGCCAAATCTGGAGAATAGGGTGGATGAGGAAGCACCTTGTATCCCAATTCTATCAACTTTGCTGTGGCAACTCCTGACGAATGAGCCGGTGCGTTGTCATGATGGAAAATCACTTTTTTCTTTGCCAAATGCGGTCGTTTTTGTTGAATTTCATCCCTCAGTTTGTCCAATAAGCCTGCGTAATACTCTCCTGTAATCGTTTTTCCCTTTGCAAAATAATCGATAAATATTATTCCATGCGCGTCCCAAAATACAGTTGCCATGACTTTCCCAGCTGATTGACTCGCTTTTGGCCGTTTCGGTGCACTTGTACCAAGTTCTGTCCACTGTTTTGATTGTAGAGTTGATTCTGGCGTATAGTGATGAATCCAGGTTTCATCGACGGTGATGTAAAGCCGCAAAAATTCCTGTGGATTATTTCGCCATAGCCTTAAACATTCTTCCGAATCGTCAACTCGTTGCTGCTTTTGGTCAATTGTTAGTGAACGCGGCACCCATTTTGCTATCAGCTTTCGCATTCCTAAATATTCGTGTATGATATTGAAAACACGTTCGGTTGAAATGCTTATCACGCCAGCTATCTCACGAATTTTAATTTTGCGGTCATTTCGTATCATCTTATGGATTTTTTTGATAACTTCTGAAGTTGTTACCTCCATTGGCCTTCCAGAACGTTCAGCATCTTTCGTGCTTGTACGACCGTGTTTGAATTCATTCAACCAGTATGTTATTGTTGATTTCGATGGAGCAGATTCTCCATAATGCTTATCAAGCCATTCTTTTGTTTGCACACCATTTTTTCCCATTAAAAAACAGTGTTTGATCAAAACACGAAATTCACTTTTTTCCATTTTATAAAAACTTCACAACTTATTTTCTAATGACTGCCAAACACAGATTAATTAACGTATCTTAATGAAAATTTAAATATGGAGGTTTGACAGATCACAATCATCAAAAACAATCTTAATTTTGATTTTGCGACGCCATCTCTTAGCGAGACCAAAGACTTATCAAACGACCTAGTATGTATGTATATGTATGACATATGTATATAAAGCTTGAAGAAAATATTGTATTTAGCCATTTAAGTGAAAATATTGTATTAATGAGTTATGTTAGAAATATTTAGCAAATAATATTGCTAATTAGGTTAGAAATATTAAGTAAGGATATCTTAACATATAAGTATATGAAGAAGTAGAAATTTACAACATTGGCATTGAAAAAATAAAACGCAAAAATTCTTTAAACTGTTAATAGAACCAATACCAAATAAAGACAAAAATTATCAGATTGTAACACCATATGAGTATGTTTTAACAGAAAATAAGAATGTATATAAAATACAAAAAAAAATTAAAATATATTTATATACCTGCAACCAATAGCCGACAAGTGTATAAGTAATATATTTAAAAATGATCTCATTGGGCCTGTACACATTGGGATTGATTAGGCCAGCTTGAAACAGGTTTTTTAGATGAGCGGGATGAAGAAGTAGTCAGTTTAACTCGTCATGCTCGTCAATTTCGTTAAACCAAATAGTACCTGGACTAACGAGATTGAAAACCAATACAAATGCAATTTTTTCTTACAAAATGATTTGCAGTGCACACATACAATGAAATTTTAGTGTATTACATAAAAATCAGTCTGGCTCATTAGTGCTGAGTGTGGATTCGAAGTAACTAGAATGAAGTAGGTTTCAAGCTGGCCTAATCAATCCCAATGTGTACAGGCCCATTGATTCTAATTTTGAAACCAACAATAATAAAGGAAGTCACAGAAAATATAATAGGAGTATTAACCAAAAATATCAATACAACAATATTATTTCACACATTTAATGATCAATATGAAGTGAATATTACTGATAACAATATTATTAGATTCGAAAACTGTAAAATAAATATTCAGAATATAAAATCTGAAAATAAATTTTCAACGAACATGGAACACATACATAATATTACCGAACACAATTAAAAATATTCAATATAAAATGTTGTTGACAATGTGTGTTGATGACGCATTCATGAAAGCAGCCACATTGTTTTCAATTATAATTTATAACATTTTTAAATTTCTTCTGTTTCAGATGCACATACTGCAGCAGATATTGTTTACAAATGGCAAAATAAAAATGCAGTGACTTTTGTTTCCGGCATGACCCTAAATCAATTCGATTTGATCAGCATGCCGCATCGAAATTTAACATTTAATAGAAGAGAAGGTGATTTTTCTGTCTTACAAGTATCGTTTAATCTTAGAAGACACACAGGATATTTCATAATTCAGGTTCGTACTTTCTCTATGACTTAAAAAAAGATGTCAGTGTATTTTTTATGAATTATTTTTCACGATGACGGCAACTTATGTCCAAGGATAAATGTCTACGGAAATAAATCTTAATTTAAACAAAAAAACTAAATCAATGTACATATACATACATACATATATAGGCTTTCTTCTTATCTATCTTCCCTAGTTTTTTTCCTACCCGTTTTCCTCCTTCATGTGCTAGAGCTGTCGTCAGTAAAAAAATAACCCTACGACTAGTCACATAAGATTTTTTTAAAAATTTATAAGGATATGTTGGACACTTCAATTTCTGAATTATTTAATAGAAATTCAATTTTTGTAGAAGCGGTAATGAAGGGAATTAAAATAGAATTAAACTTACATAATGGACAAGTAATATTGATTGATTCTTGAATTTTGGCATAAACTCCCAGAAGTTTTATAATTTTGTATTAAAGAAAACTTTCAGATATAAATCTTGACAGAAGATTTTCATTTCTTATACTGTAGATCCACAGAGATATTTAACATTCCGATCAACTTGGTCACATTTTCGTCAAAAATCAGATTTTAAATTTAAAGAACTCTAGACCCTGTGATCCAAACAACTTGAAATTTCTGTAAAATATTCTTCTCGTCATTCTAAACAAAATTTTTTTTAAATAAAAAATATCCCTGCAACAGATAGCGAGCTACAGAGCTTAAAAAAAAAAAACTACGGCCATCAATGCTGAGGAAATTTTTGTATACCTTTTCGTCCTTTTAATTAGGTATGTTTCCGGAGAATGTATCATTCTGAGTAGACGCATTGTTTTCTTGCTCTGTGGTTATTGTAATTATATTTAATATTAAAATAAAAATTGCAATTTAAAAGTGATATAGTTGATTTAACATATTGTGATTAATTTAGCTATTTTCGAACTTTCCTAAATAATTTGTGTTTTATAATTAACATTGGTGTTATATTTATGCAGCCACGTGCGGTCTAAAGCGCAGAATGCGCAGAGCGCACCCTGAAAGAAATATTTCTGCGCCTAGCATTTGATGACGCTGAAAAATTTCTGTATTCACGCATACTGTACACACTACATGGTGTATATAGAATAGCACAAATATATAAATATATACACCATATAAAATACATCAGAGCGCAGAAAAATATCAGTACTCATGACTTAATATAAAATAGAAGATAATAAGAAAACGCGCAGAAATTTTTCAGCGTCATCAAATGTATAGGAAATGTATTGTACAATAAAACTTGACGGTTATTCGTTTCTTACTTTTCTTCATACATTAGCTAGGCGCAGAAATATGTATTTCTGCACTTGCAACTTGCAAGCAACAAAACATTGTAAAATGTTATGAAACATTTCTGATCAGTATTTAGTTGACCGTTTACAAGCCATAGGAGACACATGGGCCGAACTTGACGAGAATCACAGAAAATTATTAGAGATTGAGGCCATACACACTGAACATCCCTATTTCAAAAAAAATTACTTTGAAAACGCAAAATATATATTTGAACAGTTCAACGATCAGAAAAGTAAACTTTTACAGAAAGCATGAGACGAGAGTAATGAAACAAACAAACTTGTGCCAAAAACATCAGCATCAACGATGCAACAAGACACCGAATCAAAGGAGGCAGATATAACTGATACTGCCGAATCCTCAAAATTACTATGTCGTCAGAGGACTTTAATGAAAATAATTTTGCATTATATACAGGATATAGAAGCTGGGTCAAACTCAACAAGTTTCAACGCATACTACAAGGTTCAAATAGGCACCCTGCAGCAATATCAAAGCGAAATGATGAAAAATCATCATTCCATATCAGAATCAACGGCTGAAGATTTACCGGATTATGATTCAGATTATTATTTGGAACTACACGCCTGGATTCAAGATACAGTTATAAGGATGTATAAGGCGCCTATAAAACTTCCAAAAATACCCACTGTAATATGGAAAATCTATACGTAGATGATGCAATGGCAAGAAACCGTAACAAAAAGAGATCAGCTAAACCAAATCTTACAATCAGCAGGATTTAAACTCAGAAAATGGTTTGTCAATCATCATGCATTATTTCAAGACATTGCACCAGAAGATAGATCATCACAATTGGATGTATATGATGATGATCAGTATCACATAAAAACCCTAGGACTAATTTGGTTCCTCAAATCAGACAAATTTCTTATTACAGTAAATAATCAAGAACCCGACACAAGAGTAACGAAAAGGAAAATACTCGCTGAAATAGCTCATTTATTCGACCCTTTAGGACTATTGAATCCAGTTATAGTTTCCGCCAAATTAACTACAAAAATTATGGGAACTTAAGCTCGATTGGGATGCTGCAGTGCCTATGGAATTACATACTCGTTAGATTAAATACCGCTCTGAGTTAAATTGTTTAAAAGAAATACGAGTACCGAGACACATGTTCAATAACCTTATAGCAAAATCATTACAGCTGCACGTTTTCTGCGACGCGTCAGAGAAGGCATATGGAACAGCTATATATGTTCGTGCTGTTTTATCAGACGGAAATCATGGCTTACTCCTTTAAAAAAGACAACATTACCCCGTCTGGAATTGTGCGCAGCCAAAATCGGTGCTGAGTTGGTTCATCGAGTGAAGCAAGATCTATTCTTAACAGTACCTTGCTTTTATTGGTCAGATTTCATGATCGTTCTGGCCTGGATAAATTCTGCTTCCGTAATATATCATACGTTTGTAGCCAATAGAATCGCTACCATCCAGGAGTTATCGTCCGCTGAACAATGGCATCATGTACCATCGAAGGAAAATCCAGCCGATTGTATTTCTCGAGGAGTAGCACCTGGCAAGCTCAAGAAACGAGAAGGTTCAGTCAGCTCTCAAAGCCCACTGATAAGTCTAACTCCATTTTTAGATGGAGATGGAATTATGAGAGTAGGAGGTCGATTGGAAAATGCTGCCATATCGTACGATGCAAAGCACCCAGCACTTCTACCTTATGGTCATTCGATTACCAAAATGATATTTACTGAATTACACCAACGCGACTCGCACGTAGGACCTCAAACACTCTTGGCCTTGTCACGACAACGATTCTGGACCATCCAAGGCAAAACCGTAACGCGTTCCGTTGTACAGAACTGCATACGCTGCTGCAAAGCAAAGCCAAAACTTATGTCACAACTGATGGGAAATTTACCAACAGATAGTGCTCGACCTGCCAGACCTTTTGTAAACGCAGGGGTAGATTTCTGTGGTCCATTTTGGGTACACAATAAATGTAGAGGTGCCAGAGCAACAAAGGCGTATATAGCAATCTTTTGTTATTTTCCCACCAAAGCAGTGCATATAGAGGTACTCAGTGACCTTACCACAGAAGCATTCATAGGTGCATTAAAACGATTTATAGGGCTACGAGGTCACTGCCGTAAGTTGTATTGCGATAATGCCACAAAATTCGTTGGTGCCAACAATCAGCTAAACGAACTGCAAGAGATAATTTATGATGAGAAGGTATACCAATCCATTATCAAATTCTGAAGAACAAAAAATATCGAATTTCAGCTCCCCACTTTGGAGGACTTTGGAAGACCGTATTGAAATCCGCAAAGCACCTATTTGTTCGCAGTATCATGGGTGCTTCTATCACATATGAAAAACTGGCGACTACAATGGTGGAAATAGAGGCGATTTTAAACTCGCGCCCGTTAACGCCTATGTTATCTGATCCCAACGACCTTACAGCGTTAACTCCAGGGCATTTTCTGATAGGGGAACCATTAACGACTATGGTAGATGCTCATGCACGACCAGTGAAGTGCAATATGATATACCGATGGAAACTAGTTGCTACGCTTTTTGGGAAAGGTGGACCCGAGAATATCTCTCAACATAGACATAAGTGGAAACAAAAAGTCACCAAAATTCACCCAGGCATGATGGTTATAATGAAAGAAGACAACACTCCTGTCCTCTCCTGGCCATTAGGAACAATTGTGGAAGTCTTTAAAGGAAACGATGGTCTTGTCCGAGTAGTTAACGTAAGGACATCGTCAGGTGTTCTAAAACGACCAGTTCATAAGTTGGCTTCCTTGCCAATAGAACAAGACACCATTGAAAACTACGACCCAATAGGAACGCCACTACCCACCAAACGAAGGGCTACTGAAGCTGAAATTAACCAGGACGACATCCCAATCAGTCACGTCCACGAAAGTGATTCAAAAGGGGAAGCCAAACGACATCGAGGCAACGCTGCTATTGGGTTACTTTTGACGACATGTGCACTTCCGCTAACATTAGCAACCACACAAGCTATAGTCAAGCCATTCAAAGCTCAGCCTGGACTGTATTTTGAGAGAATTGGTCTCACCAACCTGATAATGGACGAATGGAAATTAGTTATATATTTCAACGTGACAACTTATTGGAGCGAACTCGAAAACATAAGTAAGGGAGTAACACAGTTGCAAAACATATGTTCCAATTTACATGATATGCAGACGTGCAATCTAACCATATTGCAGTTCAAGGAGATAATCATGGATATTCAAAATGGCAATAAACTGCTCCACTTTTCATAACCGATACAAACGGTCTCCTTTTGATTTTGTGGGTAATGTGGCTAATTCACTCTTCGGAATATTGGACTCTGAGTTCGCAAAAAAAACAACCAAACAACAATCAATGTTCTTTGTGATCATAACATGACACAATACAGTTTAACCGTGTCAGGAACATTAGAACTTACATCTGGATACGTCCTTCGAGATAAAACGACAATGATTCAGGCTCATAATGTGTATTACAGTTCAGCCAGTGCACCATTTATTGAGCTAGCTAATGTCTCTGAGTTCAGTCGATTATCTGCTCCAAATCAAATACAAATTAACCAAGTACCTGAACATATAATCTCCACAACATGACCGAATTGAATTGATGACCTTAAGAACCATTAGCATTTACAAAAAAGAGGCCATGAATATGACATACACCATTTCTCGTTAGGATATGTTACACTCTGTATTGTACTAATCATCGCCATTTACAACATCCTTCAGCGAGTTCGTTACAACAGAGAACAAACGCAAAGGAAACATCCGATTCCCGCTACTAGACGGCATCAATATCATAACTTCGAATTCACTAAGGAAGAGGATATAAGTTGAATGTCTGTTCAACGGCGGGGAGAATGTTAATACATCATTAACTATCATAAACTAATTAAGAACTTTTTTTAAAATATCATAATTTTAATTGTATCATAAGCTAGTTAAGTACTTTTAAATATTATATATCATAAATTAGTTAAAATTGTAATTCTGAATTTGTTTATAACAAGAATGTGCTAATTCAGCATTAAATTACAGTACAATGAACTAAGAAGTTGTACAATTTTGATGACGCATTCTAAATTTACATTTTTCATATATTTGGTAATATTAATAATAGAATAATTTTACATTAAAGGTAAATGCACTTTGAAAATAATTTTTACAGATATTTTATGTGTATACATTTGTTGTTTCAAATAATATGTCGCTATTCTTTTCTTTATTGTTAATTAGTATTATATATTGTATTAAAAAATTGGTGGTCAATACTGATATGTAAGCAATTTTTTTGTATAAAAGAATTTAATTATTCAATAAAGAATCAGTAGCTGTTTTACAGTGATTTTAAGCCTTTTCTTCAATTTTCCTTTGGTGAGGCTGCCAAGGGCACTGTAAATTTTAGAATTTTATGTGCAAGTATTGTACTTGAATATAATATACTTGTTTCTTATTCCTTCGTAATTGTTTTTTCTTTGGTGAGTGGTCAAGTTTAGTACTTAAATACAAATTACTTTAGCTTGGGGTAAAACGGTGTTAGTACAGAGTGTTCAAGTTTTGTACTTAAATACAAATTACTTTAGATTGGGGTAAAACAGGGTGTTAGAGAACTTTATTTAACTTGGATAAAACAGAGTTTTGGTACAGGTATTATATTTGTACCAGGGAAAGTTAGAGACTATTTAAGAGGTACAAATTTTGTATTTGTGCTTTAATTTGCAAGGTGGTGTAGAACTTCCTTGTGTTATATATCTATACGGCAATTAAAAGCCTTTGCCTAAACATAAGTCAACAATGATTTAATTCGTAAAGAAAATCTGTCTAAAGTTATACTAAAGGGTGTTACATATAAAAAAAAATAAAAATTTGAATCAAATGATGAATTCGTTAGCTAAAAAAGTTGGACACAGTTTTCCCCCCACATTGAAGTTTATCATATTAAGACCAAAAAGAACAAAATGAAAAATCCACAAATAAAAATTTTCTGCTCTTCACGAAGAGCTTTGCTGACATGTTGCCGAAATAAAGGAGCTTTTAAACTTACCAGTCTGGGTTTTGAAACTAATTTACCAGCCTTCATTAGCGAAAGCCTGTCACCGATTAATACTGCCATTCATCGTCGTGCTTCTGATATGAAGAGAAAAAATTTGTACCAGAAGGTTTTCACAAGGCCAGGATATGTGTATGTTGTAATGTAACTAAAGAAGATGATAAAATCGTATGTATAACAGAGATTTTGCAATTGCAAAAATATGAATAGGAACCACATCGCAAGTTGAGATATGTTATATGGACTTTCATATCTTTTTAGAAATAGATATTCTTCTCGTGTGTATTTTAATCATTAGCATTTATTTTATTTTAGTTATTATTATTATTATTATTATTCACTTGAATTTTTTTTCTCAATACTATTTTTATTATTATTTTATCATTGTTTATGTTAGTATTATCATGTTAGTAATAAGTATTTATTATTTGTGCTATAGACCTGACGATGATGATTATTGGTACATTCAATTGTAAGCTTCTACTACTGATGGATGATGTGCTTTTAATTTATGGTACGTGATAGTGGTAGTCAATAGTCATATGAACAAAGGAAGGATTTTTCTGAAGACTTTTAGTAAGCAAGCTTCTGGGTTGAATCTGTGTGTACTTAATCACTGAAACTTGGTTATGTAATAAAAATCGATCTCAATGTTTTTCTATTCCAGGATATAATTTATATAGAAATGTTAGGGTGAATCGCACTGGTGGTGTAGCTATTTATATTAAGAACTCATTAAAGTGTAAAGTTATTTATTGTTTTGGATCTGACGCTTAAATCGAGTTCTTGGGCTTGAAGTTAGTAATAGGCATGAAAAATTATGTTAAGATAAGATAAGATATTTTAGGGCTATTGTTGCACTTCGACCTTTATAGATCTTTTGTACAGCCCGTGCTTCTTATAGGTTTAGGCTTTTAATGAATCCTAAAATTCTATAAGAAGGTGCACACTAAACTTCTTCTGGTTTTAGAAAAAGTTGATGCATATAACGCACTCTTTTAGAAGCCAGTGCTTCACACTCACATAGGATGTGCTTCGAGGTTTCCTTGGCTTTCCATCTTACTCAAATGGTAGTTGAGCGGACAGTGCCCAGTGATAAGTCCCGTAATTGTCCTTAATTCATTCCTGCTGAGGTTGACTAGTTTCCTAGAGATACCAGTTGAAGGCCTAATGAATTCCTTCGCCTGTATGTTTCCTGGGGTTTTTTCCCAGCAGGAGATACATTTCTTTCTCTCCCATTCTTTTATGTAATTTTTTGTATAGCTTTTAGGCAAGCCACAGAAGGGTTCAGGTCCAATCAGTTTGGAATTAACACCTTTTGTTACAAGGGAATCCGCCGGCTTGTTGTCCTTCATTCCTTCGTATCCCGGAGTAAACTTTGTTGGTTCTGGCGAGTGTTATCACAGTCTTAAGGTATTCTAATACTAGCCTCGACACAATTTTGTACGCGTTGAGGGCTTTTAGTGCTGCCTGACTGTCTGAGATTATGTAGACTGTGGCTCTATTGAAGCCTTCTTTAAGGCATTCGGTAGCACACATGTCTATGGCATAGATTTCAGCTTTAAAAACCGATAAGAGTTTACTCAGGGATTTGAAGAAGCGTCCTTTTGGGCCTGCTACCCCTGCTTCCACTCCCGACTCGGTTTTTGAGCCATCTGTATACCATATAGAGACTCCTTTTTCAAAGGTTATTTTGTTATCGCGCCAAGATTCACGATCCGGAAACAGTACTTTGAACGGCTTCTCTAAGTTTAATATTGCTTCCATCTCGTCAGTCACTTGACTTATTTTAAGTTTTTTACTCTTCTGATATTTTAAGGCCCAATTCAGTGCTTCTTTCATAATTGGTATACTAAGAGGTGGCAAGCTGAGCTTCTAGTGCTGCCGTTGAGGTAGTTCTAAGAGCTTCTGTAATACTGAGACAGGCTAGTCTCTGTATTTTGTTGAGTTTGTTTTTAACTGTTATTTGATTTATCTTTGGCCACCATATGGCTAAAACATATGTAAGTATGGGTCTTATGATGGCTGTGTATGACCAATACACCATTTTTGGTTTTAGTCCCCATGCCAAAGAGTTTGTTGCAATTCCATAGAGCAAGGGTGGCTTTATGCATGGAGTTGTTTATTTGTTTGTTCCAAGTGAGATTGCTATCGAGTATAACTCCTAGATATTTAACTTCACTTGAGAAATTTATCTGCGTGCCATTTAAAGAAGGTTCCTTTATGTTGGTTTTTCTTCTTTTTGTAAAAGGCACGATGGTCGTCTTGTGTGGATTAATAGAGAGTCCTTCAGCAAGACACCAGTTGGTAATAAAGATTAGGGCGTATTGTAGTTGCATAAAAATAATTCCCTTATCTATGCCTCTAGTTATTACCACTAGGTCATCTGCATAACCCTGTCCTTCGAATCCTAGAGAGTCGAGCTTGTATAGCAGGTCATCAATGACCATAGACCATAATAAAGGTGATAAGACCCCTCCTTGAGGGCAGGCTTTTATGGCTTTGACCGTCATTGATTTGTTTCCTATGGTAGCTTAGATTTCTCTTTGGTTCACACTCTTTGGCTAGGGCAGCCCTCTCAATAGAATCAAATGAGGTGTTGTCGAAAGCTCCCTCAATATCAATAATGCGCCTAGCGCTATCTCTTTGGTATCCATAGTTCTATTTAGCTTGTAAACTAGGCTATGGAGAGCAGTTAAAGTTGATTTACTTGTTCGATAGGCGTGTTGATTGGCATTTAGAGGCTTTTTTGCACTTATGCTGTCTATAATGTGCTGATCAATTATTTTCTCCAGTCTTAAGCAGAAAGGAAGATAGACTTATCGGTCCGTAGGATTTTGGCTGGGCATCGGATTTCTTGCCCGCCTTGAGTATGAAGACTACTTTTGTCTTCCCCCATGGTTTGGGAATGTATCCCAACCTGAAGCTTGCTTTAAATAGGTTTGTCAGGTTCGAAGAGATCCGTTCAGATCCTTTTTGTAGGAGTATATTTTGTCACAGATATTGGGTGTGGATACGGTTAAGTCTATGACTTCTTGCCTAATGGTGTTTCTAAAGGTGGGTTTATTGCCTAAGTTATTAACAATAATATTATTACTATTAATATATTCAAAAAGGCACTCACCTCGTTTGTTCGTGTCTGAGCTTCCTCATAAGACATGATGCGTATTGGCATCACAGCTCAGAATCAGCTGCGTGTTGTACTCTTTACAGTACTGTATTAATTTTTGTGTTGAGCTAGGTGATGTCAAAATAAGCAGAGGCTATTATAGCCTTTTGCTTACCCGACTGTGTAGGCACCTCCATCAGTACTGCAACCAGGTCTTGTGAAATAAATCCTGGAATTGGAGAGAAGTTTAATGTGTTTTTTATTAATAAGGCTGTTCTGGGCCTGTTGAACTTATTGTCATAAAATAACTTACAGTTTGGTATGTTGAGTCCTTTAATTTATACTCTCAATGTCCATGTTTCTTGTATTAGTCCTATGTCCATGTTGTCCTTGATAAACCTTCGGCAAAGCACATGTGAGGCTGCCTTGCAGTGATGAAGATTTATTTGTATACATTTTATGTTGTTGGATATCTAGGTTTACTTTTGGATGGTACTAAGACTGTCGTCCTTTGCCACTTCCTTGAGTTTGCCTAGATGGCCTTTAACTGCCTGATTCGCCTTGGCTTTCTTCGTAGAAGTTTCCGAGGTTGAGGCCATCGGTCTGGCGGGTACTTTATTGCCCCCACCTTCCTTTGGTTTCCGCTTACTTGCTTCGCTTCTACGTCGGAGTTTGACTTCTCCGAATTTAAAGCTGATTTTATAGTCAGATAGAGTGAGCAAGGCGGACGTTTTGTCATTGGATCTTTTCACGATTCTCCAATCATCCACTCTATACTCATTTTGTCCTTTGATGAGTCCCATAATGTTTTCATTTTTGTCCTTAGCACTGTTGGGAAAATTGCCGACCAGTTTTTGAAAGCGAGAAATATCCTTTTCCTCGACTAGAGCTAGCTCAGCTCCATCCCATGGTTTCAAGTCACTGATTGATTCTTGAAGCCATTTTTCCGTGCTTTCATTTGCACATCTGAGCACTAGCCACCCTGGTTTATACGTAGCTCCTAAGAATTTTGGCTTAGTAGCACTATTCTTGAGCTCAATTATCCTTTTCAGAATCTGATCCTGAATGGCACTCATTTGTTCCGTAGACAGGAGAGACTCTGGAAAGGATTTTGCCAGAATGCCTAGTCAACAGCTTGTTTAAAACTTACCGTTGAAGGCACATTTTCGGTTTTTTCAGGAGAGATAACTTTATCCTTCTGTGGTTGTTTGGCTTTTTTAGAGTCAGAAGCCTCAGTTGGCGAGTCGTCTGAGCGTCCTCTTTTAAGTTTGTCTCCCCTGTTCTGCTTAGCTGGTTGTAGAGCCTGCAGCCGAGCTTCGTCTATGGCCAGCCCTTGTTGCAGGAGTTTCTTCAACCTCTTTCTTGCAGCTCCGCTGAGTTTTATCATCTTGTCGGAGTCTTTGAGTTTTAACTTCTGTAAGGAAGTTTCAACTTCAGCCTCTTTTTGTTTTTTGTTGTTGTTTGTGTCCATAAGTGGTCATATTATTTGATTCAATTTAGCTGATATGTGCAAAAATAAGGGGGGTTGCTGTAGAGAGGAAAAAACTCTGATTTTTCTAAAAATGAAGTTTTTGTTTATTTTACCCTATAACTTTTTCTCTAGTGGATTTCTTTTATTCAAAAAACCCTTCAAAAAACATCCTGACCAAATTTCAACTTTCTAAATTTCCGTAAACTTACATTTTTGAAGGGACAAAAGGTCATCAAAAATTTCCTTAACATTGATGGACGTATGTAAAATTTAATATAAATCAGAGTGTTAATTAAAACATTTAGTTATTAACTAATTCGAAATCAATTTCATGACACACCGACACATAATGTTATGAGATATTGACTATGCACTATTATACAGGGTGATTCAGTTTAGGTGTCCGACCCAGAAACTACGGATAGTGCAAATATCTCGAAAATTATGCATTTTTCGAAGAAAAAAATGATGAAAACAAATCGATGCAAAATCGGGTTAAAGTCAAAAAATAGGTAAAAAAAATGACAAAATTTTGTATTTGAGGCCTTATAACTTTTGAACGGTAAGAGGTTAAGAGGTATGTAAGATGTTGTTGGAAAGAAACAGGGGTCCTCTACAATTTTGTAAAAAAAAGGATGACCCTAGCGTATGTAAAAATTTATACGGTAAAACAAGGAAAAAGTACCATAAATCTTTCCTCCCCTCTAACTCCGTAACGGTTGAGATTGCCCTCCCCCTCCCATACAATTTTTTGTTTCTCTCGCCAAGACATATCCGTAGTTTCTGCGTCGGACACCTAAACTGAATCATCCTGTATATAAGAATATTCACATATATATTTATATAGGTTTATGTTCCATGCATACTTATTGTTGTTTTATCTTGGGTTTCATTCTGGATTCAACGTGAAGCTACAAGTGATCGTGTAGGACTCTGTATAACAACAGTACTAACATTATCTACAATCAGTCTAGATTCCAGGATAGATTTGCCCAAAGTAAAATACGCCACAGCTTTAGATTGGTTTTTGTTGATGAGTTTTTTTTATTGTATTGCAACACTTTTAGAATTTGCGGGAGTTCATTATTTTACAAAAGTAAGTATAAAACATAAACGATTTTACATACATATATTTACTCACACAAAAAATCAGTTAGTAAATATGAATGTTGGATACTACATCGTTAAGGTAGGTATACACGACAGGATCTTTGGTCTCTAGAGACCGAAAAGTGGTGTCTAGAGACAGGAGACTTCGTGTATATGTACATACATTCATGAGACCTGAAAATTTCGAGAAGACCAGTGGTCTCTATAGGTAAATATGAATCCTGTAGTAGAGCAGAAGTTATAGGATAAAATACACAAAAAGTCTTTTTTTTTATAAACTTTGTTTTCCTTTCTACGGCGCCCTCCTTTATTCATACCTTGATACATACTCTTGTAAGGAAGCAAAATATTTAACATTTTGCTACGTTAAAATTGATTCGGGTTGGTTTTCTGTTTTGCATCCTGTAATTCGCGCCCTGTTGCAGAGATCATTTCGGTATCAAGGACAGTTTCATAGAGAATAACGAACAGAATGCCGTGCAGAAATTTCAGGTCTTAACTTTAAAAACATATTTTTCACGAAAATTGTATAATATTATATATTAAGAACTGTTAAAATTGAAAGTACCACATGGCGTTAAGAATACGGAAAAATGGCGCAAGAGCTTTTGTGAGCGAAACTACCTTGTTATAGTTTTTTTACTATCATCTAATACATCCTCCTGTATATACTAAAGTGTTTTACTTTTTTGTTACATCAGAATTTCTAAACATTGAACTTGTACTACCATGTTGTGAGATGTTATACAGGGTGTCCTGTTGGTTAAATTAACCCCCACTTTTTATTACAGAATCAGAATGCCCAATCGATTTCCAATAAAATTGCCAACGAAAGTAAGACCCTATTTCTTAAGAAAATTCTGTAATAAAAAAAGAGGAGTTAACTTAAGCCTTTTTTGTGGAAAACAGGGTTAAACACAAAAATTTGAGTAGAAATTCACAAAATTTCGATTTTGAACGAGTTTAACTTTTGTAAAGTTTAGGGTGGAGGGTACTGTTTGAAAGAACAAAGGGTGGTCTACATTTTTGGTCAAAACAGGTGACGCTAGAGTGCCCCTGTAAAAAGTTATAGAGCATACTGTCGGAAAGAGCAAAAAAACTTCAACGCCCTCTAACGACCAAAGGGTTGAGATTTAACACCCACCCATACGATTTGTTGTTTGTCTCGATGAGACCTATCAATGGTATCAATCCAAAGCAAACCAAACAGAACACCCTGTATACATATTTAGTATATATTCTTTAAGTAGGTAATTTTTATACCAGAGGAATCTCACGAAACAACCTTGCACCCTTGTTTATTACGTGCGAGATTAAACAT
Organism: Bombylius discolor; assembly: GCA_939192795.1. Classification (NCBI taxonomy): domain Eukaryota; kingdom Metazoa; phylum Arthropoda; class Insecta; order Diptera; family Bombyliidae; genus Bombylius; species Bombylius discolor. The sequence continues at coordinate 18,160,034 of OW584240.1, read as the reverse complement.
CAAAAGTGCTTAAACAGTGTTAAATAATAACTTTAAGTGAAAAATCCAATTATCAAATTGTATCCCGTAAATCAAGTTTCTTTGTTCAAAGTTGGATTTACAAAATATCGCTTTTTGAGGGTCAAAATAATTATACAAAATTAATTTAGTATTGAGTCTACACTGCTTCGAAACGTGTTACAACTAGAACAGGCAACGCAAAACCCAAAGGGGTTTTTTATATTAAAAAACATCTCTTTGTAAATCTATTGCCTTCTGGTGCTAAGAAGATCAGACTACTGGGGAGTGACGGAGGTCACTCTAAAACATGCCACACAGAACTGACCATGAGAGAAAAAGTCCTTTTTAAGGTAGATGCTGGCCATTTTCAGCGACTTATTGACGATCACGGCATAGCAAACATTAAGAGGGAACTGTGTTCTTTTAAAGTCAAAGGGATATTCTGATGAAATGAAAACGGTCTCTGCTAAGCACACCCAATAATAACCCGGACTTCTACAACATTTTTGCCGAGAGCTTTTTCCTGTAGTCTAGTCCCATTGTACAACTTCGGAGGACGCAGACTTCGGAGTAACATTACTGATGGTGTTTCGACCTTAAGAGTGTTTTTGCTGTAGAAGACCTAAAAGAATCATACTAACTTTTTTACCACTTTTTTTTCTTTTGCAAGAAACCATAGTTACCAATTTTTGATAAGACGTACATGATACTCCAAAAAAAATTTTCATTTTATTTAACGGTTTATTTATTATTAAAGTTGTAAAATAATGATGCAACAAAAGTTGTTTTAAAACGTCAAAGTTACAGATACAATGTATTCAATGCAACGCATCAGAGTAACTAACATTTTGCATCGGAGCGATAGTATTATCGTACCACAACACACTTTTATGTGTTTTAAAACTATCCCATCCTACTAACAGTTTAAAATTCTTGAAAACCTTTAGGAATCAATTCAGCTGAATTTTAATTTGCTGTAATGTTTCAGGTGGGCAGTGGAGAAACCGTGATTGAGAAGCAATTTTATGATAGTTTGAAAGCTTTTAATGAAAGTTCTGAAGTTTTAACAGGAAATAACGTACGTAAATAGATCATAAAATGTAATAAAAACGCTGAAAATTTGAAATAATTTTTTTGTTTTTGTTTTAGAACTTATCTTCGTTTACCTCTGACATAGCAGAAGCAGATTTACACACATCAAAAGATAATTTTCAAAAAAATTTAACTTACAAAGCTAAATGGAAACAAATTTATTTGTGTTTGATTGGAAATGACAAATTTCGAAGAATGCGAGAAGCTGAAGCGATTTCATGTGGTAAGATAACTAAAACTTTGCAACTATAGACTTAATACGTACATATGTTATATGTACGTATACGTTATAATGGCAAACATATAATATTATTGTTTTCAATTTCTGTATATAGATCAGGAACATTTCAACAGCGTATCACAGATTGACAAATTTGCTCGAACAGTGTTTCCTATTTCTTTTGGACTGCTCAATATACTTTATTGGATTTTGTACGGAACTTATGAAGAAGAATTTTCTCGGAATATTTTTAGATCATGACCTTAAAAAATTTATAGTAATAAAATTAATAGTAGTAAATTGATAAGAAAGCATTTCTTAATCAAGATTATGCGTCGTTTAATGAAAATATTATATTTAGTTTTGTTCTTTTTTTAGTGGTTTAAATTCTGAAAATTACATACAAAGTACGGTATTGGTAAATTTAAAATGCATAGTTTTATTTAGAATAAAACATACATCAAAATGAATTAACAGTTTATTTATTTCGTATGTCGTATACTTTTTTCACGACCCAAATTCGCCAGGTTTACTTCAAAATTCACGCAGATTTTTCATAACTTCAGGGTTCGGTCTATATCTTTCAATTTTGTAATATGTATTTTTTAAACAATTTCCACAAATTTCTATAAAAAATTGGGTAGGGGCAGACGATTAATAAGTGAAGAAATTATAAAAATTAAAGTTATCAAAGAAAAAGAATATTTCAATGGAAAAATTGAAAGATGTGCTAGAGTGATCAATAATTATTTTTAGGAACCCAGAGACCACAGAGCGAGAACGCACAAAAATCTTAAGAATTCTTTATTCACAAGGGACAAGATTAGGACAATTGCAGAGACTTCAGCAAGTTTAAAGAGATTGAATGTGATAATCTCAGTTAACTACTGAATGAGTTGGTTACCAACTCTGACCGTGACTGTATGTAAATATGTACATTTATATGGATTACACAAAAAATTAAGTGAAGTTCGGTATTATTAAGCATGATGCCAGCAAATAAAAACATTTAAATGAATGTTTATCAAATTTTTATTGTTTAGCTTTTATATTACGTTTCTTTCGAATCACGTGGCACATTGTTAAAAATGAACATTTTTTTTCTTCTCTACATTAATTTTATTTAAAATAAAACTAAACTAAATTAATAAAGCTGTGTATGATTTCTAATTCGTGTAGGAATTTTAGATAATCCTCGGTCTTTTCTAGCATTTGCTATATCTGAAGTACTATTATTTTTAATAAAAGTATTTTCCATGGAGGAGGAGGCAGATGAATTTTTGAAGCGGCCTAAGCACGTGTCTGATCGATTGAAAGTTCCATTATTGTGTACCCAAGCAGTGGTAAGATCACATTTTTCGTTACTTTTCGTTTTTTCAGCATTATCTAGAAAGTCAGAATATTCATTGAGTAATCCTTTCATTTTTTCCAAAATTTGCACATCACTTTTAGCTCTTTCTGCTGTTCGAAGGAGTTGTTGCTTTAATGGTGATGACATACTCTTAACGGGAGACGTTGTTAACGATGAACTACCACATCTAATTCGCCGATTATTACTGTCATACAATACTACCAATGATCTTCCTCGAGAACTGTTTTCTGTAGTTGGTGGTACAAAACTTTCTTCAGTAATTGCTGATCTTTTCTTTGTGGTTTTCGATCGTTCACCACTCCATGTGTTAGCGTTCTTTCTAAATGGCACTGTTTCAAAATTAGAAACGCTTCGATGATATATTCCTGAATTATTTGCAATGGCTGATTTTTCTTGGTTCTCTTTGAAATATGTCTTATTTTCGAGTTGCTGGCAACTATTAACTGTTACATTGGATTGGACCTTCAAATCATTTTTGCAATTAGCATTACCGTGTTTTCTTACAGTTACAGGCGATTGTGGTATTTTACTAGTTTTTTTCTTAACTGATTTGTTCAGTTGAATCTTAGTATTTTCGCCATTCTTAGTTACACCATAAATTTTATCAGAAAAATTAGTTTTGCGTAATCCTGTAGAAGCTGCTATATCAACTTTCATTTTATTATCACCTAAAGCCATTTTAGATATAAAATCGCCTAACTGATTTTTAGTTTTACTTTGAAGTTCTTGACATAGAAGATCTCTTTCACCTTCAGGATCTAAAAAGTTAAACAAAAAAACATTTTTATATTATTTTAACCAATGTATACATATTCTCGATTGTGAGTGTGTCACAGTTCAAACTATAAAGCGTAAAAATATGAAATTTGGCACATAAATAGGCCAGGCAGTGTAATCAAAGGTAAAAATCAAAAGCCCCAATATATTCACCCTTTTTATTATTAAAATACTAGGATCCTAAACATTCGAGTATTATCGATTGCTACTGACATACATAGAAATTCGCAGTCCATGATAGTTAAGAAAGCCTTTGGTCTGGGGGTGGGTTTCCAATTTGAAAATATCGACCTACGTACTAGAGCTGAAAAATATTTTGAGCGCAAAAAGGACATGAAGCTGAATTAAAATTTTTAAAAAAAGAACAAAATTTAGAGATTAAAATAATGAAAAAAAAATTAATTCACTCATATAAAAACTATTTCTTCTAAGACGAATGTCAATTGAATTATCATTCGACGGTTTAAATCCTAATCGTCGACTGTTTAATTTAAAGCATAACTGCTCTGTGATAGTACTGTGCTCATACGGAATTCAGTTTCCTATTTAAAATACATGTAAAAAAAAAGGTGACGGAGTTCCGTCAAGACATTTTTCCGTTCACTTTTTGTTTTGTAGTACTGAGTTCGAGACGGAAAATAAATTTAAATTGTCATTGCTAGCATTTCTAAAACTTTCGAAGAGATGGCGCTGACGATAGTCTCCACTTATTTTCCTTCACTATTAAAACAAAATAAATGTAGACATTTTTAGTGTGATCCTTGGACTAATTTTAGCGCTTGCGAGTATTTGCAAGTATTATATTTCGTCAATGGAACGCACTTTTTATGAAAAATAGCAAAATTTAACCTAAAAATTTGATTGACAAGTTAATTAAATTGACAAAAAATTATAAATTTTAACAAAAGTTATGAATTTTAACAAAAAATGTTCTGTAATTTCAGTTTCTGTAATTTTGTAAAGAGGTTTTTTGTGATCTTGACTTAATGAAATGAAATAAAATCATGTTAAATGTATTATTTAATTTCAATCACTGATTTTTGCAATACAAAATTCACTTTATAATCGTCGTAATCAATTTTGTAATTATTATAATTATTACAAATAATTAATTTTATTACAAAACTATTTTTTTTTTAAATACATATAGTAATTGGTGTGGAAAGTGTGAATTGGTTTCTATCTAAAATTTTCAACTGTTCTAAAATTTTAACAAGGTCAGTTTAAATTAGTTTAAATTATCGAGTTTACACTGTTATGTATAATTACTACTTCTTTTTCATCCAATGAATATTGAAATGTTATTCTGGTTGTACTTCAAAATACATGGGATAAAAATGTTATTTGGCAACAATTATATCTTTTTTTATTTCTCTTTAAATTTTTTTTAAATATTTTACAAATTTTATGTATGTATATGTGAAATAAATTATGTGGAAAATTTGTCATTCAAGAGCTGTTTGAAAAAACAATTTTTCAGAAAATACTAGAATCAATCAGAAAAATCAAAAGAAATCCGTCTATTCAGAATGAAAATAAGTTTAAAAAAAAAGATTTTTTATATTATACTCAATTGTATTATTTTTGTTTTTCGAAACAATATATAAATATCCAAAAATGTATACAATCAGAATCAAAACAAAATTTAAAAATATCATATGGTATATAAAAACAATTAAACCATTTATAATGAATACTATAATTATGGGCGTGTTCTTCATTATTGTTTTTTTTTTTAATTTCCTTCACGTGCTTTTTCTTTTAACATCTCTCCTCTTGCACTTTTGTATAGCCAATCATCTCATGAGCTTATTCGAAGCCAAATAATCTCCTCATATTATTTTTGCAAACATACAAACAAATTTGAATTTAACGGCTCATTAAACCTTTATTGTATAAATTGATTCTCATTGTTCGAAGTCAGTATTGTGGTTATAGAGACAATCAATAGCCGATGTGTTTCTGATAACTTCACATATATTTACCTGTTTGTAGGAAATTCAAAAAAATATATTTCAACTCTAAGAAAGGTACTTTTCAACATATGTTAACAGGATGTTTCAAATTGTGCAAAAATATTTTAAATTTTTTTTTACAAAAGAGAGTTTCTGTACGAATGTCACATTTTTGTAAAGTTATATTTGATAAAAAAAGTAACTTAATTCATGAAAATATCATGAAAATTTTAGATTTTTAATGGAATATTCCAATTTTTATTTGCTAATTTTTTTATTTCTAAGAATGAATCATGCTGTTCTTTTAAAGTTTTTATTTCTTTTTATTTCGGTAAAAAGAAATACATTTTTCCGTTTGAAGGTGCCTATCACACAGTGTGAAGACAACTGATTTATTCATTAAATTTTTATTTGATTTTTGATATATAAAATGATGTTTTTAATATGAATATTGATGTATAATTAATATTATACATAACTTATCGTTTTTCATCTATTTTGTTTCATTCATGTACTTGTTTATAATTATGTTACGTTACTTTAATCTAATTTAATTCTTTAAAATCAAATAATCAAACCTGAATTTTTCATTATAATTTAAATTTGAATATTTTCGAAATTTTTAATTAAACAAAATTTTAATCATTTTTTTTTTAAAAAAACTAACGCTTTTGGATCTTTACATAAAGTTACGTAAATTGTGAAACAAAAAAAAATAATAAAAATAAATTTTATTTTATTGGATAATACAATTGAAATATTGAATATCGAAATAATATCAGAAGACAAAGAAAATATTTTATTAGATTATGTTATTGAAATACCAACAAAATAGCTAAAACCAACAAAAAAAAACACAAAAAACAAATTCAATTCTAAAATTAAATAGCTAATTCCATTATCCTTTTAAGGTACTATTAAAATAAATTTCGTTTTATTTATTTTTCAAAAACAGAGGGTGGATTTAATTTATAAGGTGTAAAACAAAAGAAATATTAAAATTCAATAATTCTGTAATTACAAGACAAAATCAATCTATCGTTAAATGAAAACATAAATATCTTTGATTAAAACTACTTTTATTAATATCGTAGATATTTTTGATCTCTTATAGAGGAATTTCCGTTAATACTATATGAGTTTCCAATTTAAATACTTTGTTATTGCTTTTTATTGTTATTTTTAATTTAATTAATTTTTGTAATTTGGTGATATTTAATTAAAAAATTTCCCTCGATTGAAATTGAGATCTGATCACCCCACACACGAGACAGATTAATACAAACAATTTGTGAAAGAATATAGAAAAGCATGCCTATCTTGCCTGTACTGACTTCGATTTGTAAAAATCGTATAGGATGGATTATACATAGTTCGAGAAATTCAACATATCAAAAGATTAAGTGAAAAAAACATCTGTGTGGACGGAGGTACTGGAACAGTTAGGTACTGGTTGGAAGGTTTTTTGTATTTATTTTGGACATGGTGTGACTGTAAAGTGAACCGCGTAGAAAATATAGTGTGATTTATAAAAAAAAAGTCAAAACTTTGAGATCTTTCTAGCGGCCGTAAAAAAACATCAACACCACCTCCCCCCCCCCCTCTCTTTTCTCTTACTCTTTCTTACTGTATTATTTTTTGTTTATCTCAACGAGTGCTATGCAGATATGTGTTAGGTCATTCTGGTTTTACACATCTGTTTACTCCACTACTTTCTGAAGCATTTATAATCCTTGGAAGTTGAAATACACAATTTAGTAGTTTTTTTTTTAATTTATGAAGTTTAAAAAGGCTCGCTTTAAAACTAGCTATAAATCTAAATATTCTTAAAATTTTTCTTACCATCTATAGATAAGGCTTGATTATAAACTGTTCCATGCCTTTGTTGTTGATAATTCGTAAAGTTTGCAATTCCTAAGCTTCGATATCCTTCATCGCTAATTTCGCTACTGTTATCGCTGACATTTTCAAATTTATTGTCTGTAATTAAATTTGTTGCCGTCGTTGTATCTTGGTCTATTGTTTCTTGGCTGTTATCGCTTTGTCTGTTCAAATTCAGATTACCAAAATGTACAGGAAGTTCGATTTCCAGTTCAGAACTTAGCTGCTGTTGTACTGTATTAGACAGCTGTTTGGTTGAGCTAGTAATATTTTTATGTCGGCCACGTGGTGATGCAGACTAAGAATGAAAAGTTGAAGAAAAAAAGAATAATCAGCTTTAAAAATGTAAACAATTAATCCTATTCTCCAATTATTTTTTTAATAAAACTATCTATTGAATAAAATTTTGAACATAAAAATACATACATAACGAAATTTTTCGAATAAAAAATAAACCGAAATCAAAACGTTGAATTTTTAACTGAATTTTCAAGAAAAGTTCAAAATTTTCCCTTATCCTTGTCATATAATTTTTTCGTTTCGCAAGAAAGGTAACTTTTTATTATAAATCGCATAATATAATGGGAAACAGACATGGAATATTAATACTGTAATATTTCAACATCACGCAAATACCACATTGTGTCACCAAATTTTCTGTAAAAACCACGAAAATTATGTGGTATTTAGTGGATATTGATACTACGTATTTATCGTAATATGACTGTAGTATTGTGAGAATTTAGTGAAATCACCATCATCTACAAATTTAAGAAAAATTGAATTTCAAAAGTTAAAATCATAAATGAGTGTTAGTACATGAAGGACGGAAGTGGGTAGTGAAAGAAACTAAGGAAGATAAAGCGAAAACGTTCTAGTTATGCTGGAATATATACATACACACATATGTACATCAATTTTTATACATAAAGATTCAGAGCTATTCTGTACTCATTCTTTAGTTAGCGAATTTTTCTGCTAAAAAAGTTAGCAGGTTGAGATGGTAGCAAATTCTTAAAAATTCGTATTCTGGTCACAAGTATTTTTCGAAATCTTTAAGAAGCTGTCAACAGAAATTCGAAATCTGCTAACAAACGTCACTTTAAAGAAAGTTTTTGCTTTTCTACACTAGGTAGTTAAACCAGTTCTTTTTTTTTTTTTTGATCGTTTTAAAATATTGGAATATTTTTTTCCCAGCTCGGTATAAGAATCATCTAAAATAACTTTACCAAGAGGATAATACACTCACACTATAGTTACAATTGGTCGAGTCAACTTCAGATGTAATTCAAACCGTTATAAAAATATGTAAATAAACATGTTTACAGAAGTTGTTACAACCACCAATGCTTATACACTATCTGTTGTTTACATTTTGTAATTGAATAAATTTGTAAATAAAAATGAAAAAAAAATTGAAAATCAAGTTAATTACTTTATATTTATTTATATAGATTTGTGTAATTAACATTAAAAAAATAATCCATTTTATTATATTTAGTATTTATGTACCAAAACTTAAAAATGACAGAAGTTAGCAGAAAACTTAAACGATAACGAACTCGAAAATAGCACCTGCTAGTTAGCAGAAAAGTTAGCAGGTTGTTCTGTAAATTTTTTGATACAGAATACCAATTTTTGTCTTAGCAGATTTTTTTAAGAGCTGTCAAAATTTTGTATGAAAGTTAGCAGAATGTCAAATTAGCAGAAACACACAGAATAGCTCCCATTATTTCATATTTCATGATGAAGCCTAATACACGAGCAGAGAAATCTTAAGCAATGGTTCATCATTATAAATCGCTTTTCGTGTATCACCCATAGAAACTATCGAAAACTACAAAGTACTAAATACAAACAAGGGTTTTCGGAATAAGGTAAATTATTTCCTCTCAGATATGAATATGCTTATAAGTAAAAGTATTGTTGAAGCACATTCATAAATTATTAAATTAAAACATTCCTAATTTAGATAATTTAGATTTTAGAAAATTGTATTAATATTTTAATCATATGTAACTTAATTAGCACATATAATATAAGGTAATATGAATAGCATAAATTCATAACAAAAATTATTACACAGGAAACATAATTGTAACATAAGTAGTATGCAATAAGTATAAATTGTAATTAAGTCTTGACCATGTAAGATACTTATTAGAACTTATAATGACTTTAGGTTCAAGGCCATATATTTTCTTAGATGAATTATATTACTTAACATATATAGTCAATGTATTCAATATATTCAATTTTTGTAATAATCAAAATGTAAAGGTAATTACTGATAAATCAGCATTTTTTTTTAGTATAAATACGGTAAATTATTAATAAAGATTATTGTTTGTTGAAAAGCAAGCAAGTTTTTACCACCTGATTCTTCAATTACCCTAGTAAATCAGTGAAGTCCTGATTTATTAAATTCTATAATCCTTAACTCAGTACTTCTTGGATTTAGGTAACCTATTTCTGAAGCTATTGAGTATATACAAGTATGGAATAGTAAGCAAAATATTCTACTATTTTTATAAATGATGCAATGTGTACACACATGAATATCTATAACTGTAGTATATTTTATTTCAGTTTGTTTGTTAAAATTAAAGATTCCTAAAATTTATATGCTTACATTTGAATTGTCTGCAAGTTTTTTGTGTGGACTTGAAAGAAAATTATCTTTTCTTGATGGAACTGGACTACAATTCCTTCCTTTAGTAGCAAATGAAGCTAGAGAAGAAATTGAATTTTGGTTGTTATCCGTATCTTCAGATGAATTTGAAATCACATTTGTAGTCATTGGTGAAGACCTAAAAGTTAAAATAGTTACAAATAAAAGTGAATTAGCTTGACGAAATTAGAATTAATTATCAAAAAAAAAATTGTCAAGTAATGAAATTTTTTTTAAATTTCTTTTTAAACCAATAATTTTTCATACAGTGAATTATGGATCTAAATAATTTTTATAACGCAACACCATAAAAAATTGAGCATAGTATTGTCACAATTGAAAAAAAAAACACAAACTTTGTTTACATCACAACGGCAGTCCAAAGAATGACTGTGTGAAATCAACGAGAACAAGACCAACCCATGGAAAAGTGTCAATCTGATAGTGGATTAGCTTCATAGAATGGACTGGTCGTATAAAAATGTATACATTTAACTTTAAGCATTATTTTAAACATGATCTTTGGTACACTCTTTTCGGCACTTATTTTACAACTTTTACAAAGGTTGTTTTCAGCGTCACCCTGATCTTTTAAAATGTAGGTAACTCTTGATTATTTCCGAACTTGCCTCTCTATTTCTTTCCGCTCTAGAGTTATGTAAATTTGAAGTGAAAAAAAAAAAATTTTTTTTTGTATGTTTTCTTGTGAATTGCCCTGTTTTTCTCAATTAATTCACTTATTATTTGTGGAACCCATTTTAAATAAAATTATCTTACGCCTCCACTCTGTACATATTTCCTTACATCAAAAACTTTTACAGTTGAAGCGGAAAAATCTACTATAAAATCTGATGTAGTCTAGTTTTGATAACGTCCTCACGGAAGTTTATATATCCCGACTGCAAATGAAGATGACACCATCAAATTATTTTATATTTCTCAAAAACCATTGAAGATAGGACTAAAAGGACTCCAGATTCATCATCAGGGCATCAATATTTACTGGTAAACTAAATTTGGTGACATTTGGACAAGTATCTTGCGTTCACGATATAGTGTAGAAGAGCCAAAACGAGTTAACAATAACGTCAAACTTGAAACTTTTAAATCATTTAAAATTACTCATGAAGTTAGCTTTATTTAGATTTTAAGCTATAGCTGTATGACACGGTATTAAAAGTATTGGAAAATTTTAGGTACTCAAAGAAAGAGACAACGGATTTGAAAAACAGAGAAACACTTCCAAAATCAGATGACAATTTCTTGTAGTTAAGTTTTGCCAGAAACTTTTAGTAAATGTCATTAGTTGTCAAACTAACATTAGTGCATACTAGCAAAAAATATATAGCCAGAAAGAAGTCTTATGTAGTATCGACTAAAAATTGTAATTATTGGTAGCTATTCTGTGTGTATTTAGCAGTTTCTGCTAATTTGACATTCTGCTAACTTTCATACAAAATTTTGACAGCTCTTAAAAAAATCTGCTAAGACAAAAATTGGTATTCTGTATCAAAAAATTTACAGAAAAACCTGCTAACTTTTCTGCTAACTAGCAGGTGCTATTTTCGAGTTCGTTATCGTTTAAGTTTTCTGCTAACTTCTGTCATTTTTAAGTTTTGGTACATAAATACTAAATATAATAAAATGGATTATTTTTTTAATGTTAATTACACAAATCTATATAAATAAATATGAAGTAATTAACTTGATTTTCAATTTTTTTTTCATTTTTATTTACAAATTTATTCAATTACAAAATGTAAACAACAGATAGTGTATAAGCATTGGTGGTTGTAATAACTTCTGTAAACATGTTTATTTACATATTTTTATAACGGTTTAAATTACATCTGAAGTTGACTCGACCAATTGTAACTATAGTGTGAGTGTATTATCCTCTTGGTAAAGTTATTTTAGATGATTCTTATACCGAGCTGGGAAAAAAATATTCCAATATTTTAAAACGATCAAAAAAAAAAAAAGAACTGGTTTAACGCATTGAAACTTTATTTCGTTTTGAGTGAATACACTATAAAATCCGAATTTAAAATTTCAATGCGTTTTTAAAATGTGCATATACACTTTTTTCGTTTTATGTGAATTGTCATATTTGACCTATCAAAATGGTGTTGGTAACATACTAAACATCAATATGAACTGTTAGAGTAGTATTAGTTTATTATTCAAAACGTTTTAAGTGAGAATGAAATGTTGTACTACGCATAAACACCAATTAAAATGTATTATCTCAAAACGATGTCAAAACGTTTTATCGTTAATACGTTTTAATTTTTGTACATAAACAAGGTAATTGTCGTATTCGCATGTACATATGTATTTCTTTGCAGAAGTAAAAGCTTTTTTAACAAAACTGAAATATGCTCTGGTACATTCAAAGCTATTTCACTAATGGGGTTCCAATGTTGGAATCCCAGAACAAAAATGTTTGTATAAGACATTTTTATACTACATAAGAATTCTTTCTGTCTATATATTTTTTGATACTAGTTATTTTGAAAGCATTATTTATAAGGACACCAGGGGTCAGCACGTAAATTGTTTCAATTGACTCAGTAATAACTGAATAATCAATTCAGCAGTCAGCTACATATTAACAAGTGGATTGAAACAACTTACGTGCTTCCACACCAGTTGAGTTTAAAAAAAAAGAAGAAAAAATGAAAAGAATAAATTAAAAGTGAAAAATGCAAAAATTACACTTAATGGAAAGATACTGAAAGTTGGTGAATTTGGTGAATTTGGTGAATTTCACGTTGCTTTTTCCATAAATCATACTTGTATTCGCTCTTTAAAAATTTTTAATAACGAAATTAATACCGTGTCATTCAGCCAATAAATGAATGAAACTAATTTATTTTTTATCGGATTACTTTATCTGACAGATAGATATCAAAAGGTATGAAGAAATTGAGCCTTTATCATTTTAATAAACTCGGATTAAAATTAATATATATAACACATAAACATGAAGTATTTCGACGTAAAATAATTCAACATCACAAAATAAAGCTACAATCATGAGTACCAAGAGTTTATAATATATATCCAATGAATTTTACTCAATATATGTATTCAAATTCTGAATAGAAATGTATAAGAATTGCCTCAGATATAAATAGAAAAGAATCGTCATATTTGCTTTGCAAATGTAGTTATGATATTTTTTTTATCAAAAAAAAAACTAAATGCCTTTGAAGCACTTCCAAACACATCTAACAAACAGAATATATTTAACTTACCTTTCAAAAATTACTTGTGCATGGTGTAGTTCTATGCCATTCGTTTGATTGTTTGCTCTTGGAATTAATTTAGCCGCTACAGAAGATCGATGTTGTGATTTACATCTACAAGGATCATGTTTATCCAAATAATGCGACAATGTATCCCATCCGCCCCCAACTCTAACCATGACATGTGATCTTAAAATCTGCAAAATAAAAGTAATTTAAAACTTTACTATTTCAACAAATACACAAGTAGGACTTTGTATGGCTTTTGTAAATTTTCACAAGAAACGCTATTCCGCAAATTTTTTAACTTCTTTTCGTTACTTTATGGATAAATGGCTTTATGGAATTGCTTATTCCTCAATACTAATACGTCAGTATGTATGCCACTTCACCGGAGCGGCTGCTGCTATGGTGATTTACCTGCTGTAGTCCTTGGTGATCAGATCTTAGCATACAAGGTATTCAGGTAAATTCAACTATGACTTGCTGTGACTTTGTAAGCAAAATTATAAACAAAGTTTACTATGGACTACGGCAAATACATTACTCTGCTTGTTGTCTTCTAAAAGAAATTCCTTTTCTTTTGCTGGGTACGGACTTTAAATTATACATCACATTAAGGTTGTTAATCTTCCTTCACAAAGTGCTTTATTCTAAAGAACCTAGTTATCTGTTAAAATTCCTCTATTTCTCCATATCTAAACGTACTTGTAGTTTAATGCTTCCAAACTTTAAGTCCAAATTGTCAAATTGTGGAATAAACTGCCACTTACTATTCGTACAAAGCATTCTTTGTTCGGTTTTAGAAAACGATTGAATAGTTATTTAAAAATCCTTTTATTTCTTTTAGTTATTTTATCTATATTATATTAAGCATTAGCTTATTATTTTTTTTAATTTTCTTATATGTATATTTTTTTTATTTTTATTTTTTAAATAATATAAATTTTAAATTCTAGAATCACTTTACTTAGTATATTTGCTAATTTGTACAATCTGTCGCTTAATGTAAACAAATAAATAAAAAAAATTTAACCTTTTTTTTTAGAAGATAAATTTTTCATTTTAGACATTTAGAAATTTTTTAGACCGTAAGATTTTTTACAATGCCATTGTTTAATTTCGAAGTTTTAATTTTACTTTTTTCATCTGCAATATGATTATCGACTATCAATTCCAAGGTCGATTTACACACATCCGATCCGGCTCGAGTCCGTCCGATCAGGTTCAGGTATTTTGAAATGTTTGTATGTGATATGTAACCAGAACCGGGCTGAATGGTGTTAATCGACATTTAGGCTTTGCATATACTTTGATACTTTTTTCAATTTTCAAACGTTAAGTGGGAGTGGAGGAAAATGAGTAAAGAAATTTAAGAATAAAATGTAACAAAAAATAAGAAAAACTTACCCGTACAAAAATTAAAATTTTTGTATCACCAATACGATATTTGCCTTCTGAAACACGAATCATGGGAAATTGTGAAGGACACGTACACTTTTCTAATAAATCTCGTACCTAGAATTATTGAGAAAAAAAGCAATTTTAAAAACTGAATAAATTAAATTTAGACATTCTTGTTAAAATACGAGTATGTATAATGTATGTAATTGTAAAGATGACCGACCGACGAGCTATTTTAATGAGATATAGCCCTTATTCTGAATGTCACCTCACTTGTAAATCCAGGTGACTAGTCACGTCATGTCACTTCTTAGTTATATTCTAATACTCAAATGAGGTGAGATAAAAGATATTGTGATGAAAAATGGTAACACCGCAATATGGTATAAAAACTAAAAATTTTGGCCAAAACTGATATATGTATGTATCCTGTAAAATAATACTGTATAGTATTAAAAACATAAAAAATCATTTATATTCAATTTTTTTTTTGAATGGTAACAATTCTTCTTGCAGTAATGACGTCACAGAGGTTAATAAAGTCATATGTATCGCCTTTATAGTTTTACTGTTGAAAAACCGACACTAAATTTCAAAGTAAATATTTTCAAAGTGAATGGTGGAATATTTCTGTTTTGAAGATGGGTGTTAAATATAAATGTATTTCAGTTAATAATGTTAAAATTTTAAAATGTTAAAACTCCTGCCATTAGTGTGTGTTTAAAAATGGAGTTGAGATTTTCAATGTAAATTTCATAAGAAGACGAAATGCTTTTTAAAAATTGCTAGAGAAAATAATGACGGATAAGTAAACTCTTGACTCTGGAGTCTGGATATCTTCTGACCGACAGACCACGACAGTGTTATCTGTCGTGTTGGTTAAGTTACATGTCTGATGCAGTGTGAATATCACCATTGAAATGCATGTAAGAAATTTATTGTCGTACCGTTTACATTACGTCTCGTGTCTGTGGTGTCGTAAGTGAGAATCAACCCTAATACGTAATTTCGATAAAAAATCTACTGAAAAAAACGAAGCTGAAACCAGTTTATATTTAAATATTGAGACTTTTTATGATCTTGAAGTAGAAGCAGAATTATTGTAAATTTTTTGTAATACTATTTTATTGTTTTTTTTTTAAGAGCCCAATTTAGTAAAATGGCCTGCAAAGTGACCGCCTACAATGGTGATCGGTGATATTGAATACGAAATAATAGAATTAGCATGTACATATATGTACATATGTACATATATACTACTCATAAAAGCAAATTTTACTAACTGTTGTTGAATTGGAACAAGTGCATTTTGGGTTTTAGTGCTAATTTTTTATATTCTAAATATTAGAAAAATTATAGTGTTACATAGTGTATTATAGTTATAGTGTGATCGGTATTCGGTGATGATGAATACGAAATAGAATTATCATGTATATACCTATATGTACATATATACTACGTATAAAAGCATATTTTACTAACTGTCGTTGGATTGGAACAAGTGCATTTTGGGTTTTAGTGCTAATTTTTTATATTCTAAATATTAGAAAAATTATAGTGTTACATAGAATTTAGATTTCAGTGATTATTTGTTGATAAAACCAATATTTTACTAAAATTTCAGTATTATTGAATACTAATTTTTCTTAACCCTAACAAATGTATACATTCGGATTTTCAGCCTTAATTTAAATATGATCCCTTCGAGCTAGGACCTTGAAACTTCACCAATTCCTCCATTAGAGGGTCCTCACTATACAGTCCAACTTTCAAAGTCCTAGCTCAAAATCGGTAGAACAAAATATCCTTTTTTATGCAAAAACACAAATTTGGCCGTGCGTATGCAAATGTATACTATACATTTTATATGGAAATTTAAAAAAATTTTTCAAAAAACGATATCTCAGCATCCCGTGAACCAAAAACCGTAATTTTTTTACCCCAATATTTGTTTAAGGGTCCTCTTTGATCACCCAATGCGATTTTTTTTTACTATTTTTATTTTTTGAGATAAAGTGCAAAACAAGCTAAGGTGACGATTTTCCATACATTTGCGAGACCAAACATAAATTTGACTTCAATTTCAACTTCAAAGATTTGTATCTCAGCATCCCGTAGACCAAAAACTAATATGTTTATAATAAAAGATTTATCAAAGTGTTCTCTCTAGAATTGGCCTGTAAAGTATTGTTGTACTTTTTTTAGTTTTCAAAATAAAATACAAAACAACATCAAAAACATGAATATTTCATACATTTATCTACATTCATAAAGGCTAAAATCTACTTTTGACTTTGAAGATCCATATCTCAGCATCATCTGAACCAAAAACTAATATTTTTGGATTAAAATCTTTGTTGAAGTATTGCTATTGAACTATCTTGTACAGTAATTCTGTAAGTACTATAATTTTCAACCAAAAGAACAAAATACGCGAAAAATCATGAAGATTTTTAAAATTTTTATCCTTATTTAAATTTTATCTCGAAAAATAGAAAAAAATATAGGACTTCAATAGAAAGAACACTTCAATAAAGACTTTAATATAAAAATATTAGTTTTTGGTTCACCAGATGCTGAAATAAAATTTCGAAATTTTCATATAAAATGTATGTATACTATACATTTGTATACGCATGGCTAAAACTTTGACAATCTTGATCAGGCAATCCTAGGGTTAAACGCGTCAATCACTCTACCTCCAAGGTGACGCCGAAAGAATGAATTGAATTGAAAAATAAAATGTACAATATTTAAAATTTCTACAAAATCTTCATATTTTGAAAACTTCATACCTATATTATACCGTATTATTTATTATTTTAACACTCCATTCAATTTTTGACCGTTTTCGTTTTTAAAGTTGAATATCTCGGGACTCTAAAAATCGATTGACTTGAAATTTCTGCACAGTATTAGGCTTGTCATTCTCTATAAAACTCTCTTTAGCGTCAAAAAGATCACTGAATTAGGACGCGTGTT
The DNA here is from genome assembly GCA_939192795.1 of Bombylius discolor. Taxonomy (NCBI): domain Eukaryota; kingdom Metazoa; phylum Arthropoda; class Insecta; order Diptera; family Bombyliidae; genus Bombylius; species Bombylius discolor. The sequence goes on along the minus strand of OW584240.1, from coordinate 18,142,429 downwards.
ATAGGGCGCTAAACATAAAACTCACACGAACCAATTTTAAGTATCAAAATGTTACATTATTTGACTGCTTATAAAAGTATGTTGCCGTGAGACTAAGGAGCTGAAATTTGGTCAGGATATTTCTTGAAGGGTCTAATATTATATGAAATTTTAACGGTGAATATTCGTTAACTAGGGCAAAAAGTATAGAGTAAAATACAAAAAACAACTTTTTTTTTCCTTTCTATAGGCCCTCCTTAGTTCATACCCTGATCCTTGAAAAAAGTATGCATTTCAATTTTAGAACTATTTTATGACCTAGTGCATTTTATTTGACTCAAATCGGTGCAACAAAGCCCGAGATTTAAGAGTTCAAAGTTGAAAAGCCAAATATTCTTCCATATAAAAATTTAAAAAATAAAATAATTCAGTATTTTTGAACTTTTACATAAAAAATTTGTTGTATGAAAAATTTGTGATCTTCAACTGAAATAATTTCAGCTATAACAGCTGTATGCTAGCTGTAGTCTGTACCTACATACACATTTTACAAACGTACATCCATGCAGTATGATCGCTATATATATATAGCTATAGCTATAACTATGAAAATTTTTCAAATCATATACACCAACACTTAGAAGAAATTTATTTGCTTGTGTTGGTGCAGACACAAATACATTTCAGACGATGTTATTGTTGTTTTCGAAAAAATTGTTTACTAAATTTGGCTCTTAAGAAAATGTAATTTTAATTTGTACTTTTTTCAGTACTGATATCTGATGTTTTCACTTGGTATGTTTTAAAAATACTAAAAACTCTTCTTCTTTATAAATTTTTATATCAATTTTATCGAAAAACCAAATTAATATACATATTCAAAAACTTTGAAAATAAAGTTTTTTCAATTTTGGCTTTTATACCATAGAAGACGATTGAAATTTTTTCGTTTAAAATTGTTTTATTGTTTTTGAAAATTGAAAACATCTTACCATTTCATCTAAACTTTTCAAATCATTTGTTATTATTTGCGGTTGTGGTCCGTATACTAACATTGGATTATCGTCATCTTCATTTTCTGAATCTGTATCTAGTTCATAAGAAGTCAGCACGTTATTCACATTTCCCATATCACAATCAGTACCGTTTGCTTTATTATCAGCAGCAATTTCACGATCAATTTGTCGTTCCATTTGAATTAACATTGGGGCTAACATGCCTGAAAAATAATTATTTTAATATTTTAAAAAAATCCTGAGAAGAGTTTGTGATGAACGTTCGGCCTTTTCTAAAAAAAAAAACTATAAATTCAACAAATATTGGTCAATACTATTTGACTAGAAATATGGTACACAATCTTGTCTGGTTTTTTTTTAGTGATTTATGAGTTTTTTAGATGATTCAAAACTGGAAATTTTAGTATTGAAGACGAGCATAGCGAGAAATGTCTAAAAACATCGAATGAAAATACAAATTTTGCGGTTGTAAAGTCAATATTTAATGTAGACTCTAGAACAACACGGTAAACGATAGTCAACAATTTAGACTAGAATTCCATGACTATTTTAGGAATATTAAATGGTAGTATGCCTTTCAAATATTTATTTTCTAGATATTCCAGAAAAAACTTTCGAATTCTGTCAAAAGCTATTCTCTGCACGAACATTCAAATGTGATCAATCTTTTATTAACTATCTATATCCTTGGCACAACAGCCCCTTGAGCCTCGGCCACTTCAAGTTAAATTGAGGTTTCGTGACGGTATTTCTGTCATACATGCACCAACAGTTTGAAATGGAATGCGAACCACTAAATTCGTTGGTAAAGCACGAATTTATTCGTATAACAGGGCTGATACTAATATTTTTATTAACCTTAAACCAATTCCAATTTCATATTTTTCTCATAATAAAATATGTAAAATTCACGAACGTTCAACAATCTAAAAAACTAATAAAAATACTCCCACTTTTAAACACAAAGTCTAATTTAAATGCGAACAAAATTTTGTTTTTTCTATTTTAGATAAAGTAAGTACATGCGCCAGCACTATATTATTTAAAAGTACAATAAAAGCCAAAGGGAAAAATAAATTTCACCACTTACCAAATTTAACTCCTAGTCTTGCAACTTCTAAAAGGCAAAGTATCACATGTTTTTCGTTTTTTCTCATAATTAAATCGTCCGTCTCAAACAACAGGCACTCGAATATTTTAAGTGCTTTTCTAAAAAAAAAATGAAAAAAAATCAAATTAGAACTTTTTACCTATAACATAAAACACGATTTTATTTAAATAAAAACAACTTTTTGTAAGGTACCTGAAGTCGGGTAATTTCATATTCAAAATTCGCAGCTATTTCCACTATTTTCCAACAGATTTTATTAAAAAATTCACTATACTTAAATCAAAGAGTTTCTTTAAGAAATTTGGATTTTTCTAATTTTTTAGCACTTTTAAAAAAATTATATTAGATGGCTGTGGTTAGTAGATGAAGAGTCAATGTTAAGTGAAAACTAATCAGCATAAGCCATGTTCTTTCCACAAGCTTATCGAATAGCATTCACATTCTCAATAGACCTTTTGGATCTCCGACTAGATTTTCTCTAAGAAAACAACCCGATCTACATACCCCTACCTAACACTGATGAGGTTATATACAGGGTGTCCGGTTTAACCATATATACTCGTACATATTCGTTTGACTCTTGATGCATTTTGCACCAAAAAGTGAAGAGATGACTACATTCTACGGGCTGTACCTTCTGAACCAAACAGATAGAGTCATACCATAGGGAGCTAATTTGTAGAGAAAGAATTGTGCTTTTTATTTATTGTAAAAGAAAGTGTATGTTAATAATGAATTTTTTCGAGAAATCACTGAGAATTTCAAAAATTTAGTTAAAAAATTGCAAATTTTTGACTTTGATCGTTAATAACTCCTGTAGTAAGGGGGCGTATCATTGTTATACAATAAGCGAGAACAAAAATACAGGGTGTTTCAAAAAAAAAAAAAAAAGTGGAAATATCTTCAACCCCCGTACTCCGGAAACACTTGAGATTAACATACACCCCCCTCTCCTACCCATACGTTTTTTCTTCTTGTCTCAGCAAGACCTGTCTGTGGTTTCATTTTGTAAACCCTTAAACCGGACACCCTGTATATACAAAAATAATACTTTGAATGCAGAGGTGGATGCACCATTATTAACCAAGAAAAATTTACTTGGTTTATGCGTTAACTAAGTACTTTCCAATGAACAATGAAGTGATTCAAGTAAATTAAGAGTGTCAAAGAGTGAAGTGAATGAATTTAGTGCTAATAATATAATCAACTAGATTAATAATTAAATACATTTATTTTTACTTTTTTTTTTTTGTAAAATTGAAGAGAAAAAAGTTTTAATCTGACAGCCCTTGATATTTAATTAAAAAATTTACCTCGATTAAAATTGAGATCTGATCACCCCACATCACCCCACACAAGAGACAGATTTATACAAACACTGTATGAAAGAATAAAGAAAAGCATGCCTATCTTGCCTGTACTGGAGTAGTAGCACGTAATCGACTTGTATAGCTGAATTGATTATTCAGTCATCGCTGAGTCGAATAAAACAACTTACATGCTGCCACCCCAAATAAGCCAATAATTGAAAATAATATGATAAATCTAGAAAAGAAAATGTATTAAAATATAATTACCTGCACCAAGTTATAAAATTAGAAACATTATCACGTGCAAAGAATGTTCCACTTTTAGCTGTTGGTAAGTAATAAACATTACCCATGGCCAAGATTGGACCAGCCAATCCAGAAGTCATCGATCTAAGCATCGATTTATTACGTGTTTGCCTACGAACAAGGTAATCTTCTGCAGCTTGACGAACATTATTGGCGTGCTGTAAAATAAATTTGAAAGATCTTTATTTTTTTCACAAACAAAAGATAGTGTTTTTAATTTAATAAATAAATATAAGTGTTAGACGGAGTTTTGGAATTTTAGAAGACAAAATCATAAAATATTAAGATGGCAAAACCTATTGGCTATTTCTACACAGTGACACAGGCCATTGTATTCTCTGGCGTGCAAAAACGACAGAATTCAGATTCAGTTTTGTCCAGTATTTTTGAGGTGATATCTGAGAGGACAATAGCCGGTAAGTGGCCTACTATTGACCTAAGCTCTGGCTCAAACTAAGTTTGAGTAGTTGTTTTGTAAGTTTATTCGAAGAAGTTATGAACTTCTTCGCATGTTCAAGGCTTTGAGTTTTGATTCAATATTGAACAATATTTCTTTTCCCATAATACTACTTTACATTTCAAGTGCTAGGCCTCATATTTGATAGCAAGTTAAAGTGGAACTTACATATTCAAGACATTAAGGTCAACTGTTCTAAAAGAATTAATATTATTAGAATGCTTTCTCAGACGAAATGGGGCTCAAATCATAAACAACTTCATCATATTGTCAAATCTACACTTCTGAGTAAAATTAATTATGGTTGTGAAATATACAGCTCGGCAAGTGTGTCAATCCTCAAACCTCTCGATTCTCTCTACCACTTAGCTATTCGTCTCTCTCTATGTGCCTTCAAATCATCTCCAACATAGCCATCTCTCACTATCCGGCCTCTGTACCCTAAGCCAATCTAGATCTCTAAATATTTCGAAATATATCACCAAAGTTTACACGTACTCATTTCATACTTTATACAATAGTATTCCCTATTCTTAAGATGTAACTAAATGGCCAATTCCCAAGCCTTTATTGTTCCTCTACCCAGATTTCTATTCCTTTCAGATCCTAAAACTTAACTTCCCATCACATCCACCTTGGAAGTTGAAGGAAAATCTCATCAATCAACAGTTATGCAACCTAAAAGAAACAAACACTTCAAAAGAATTGTACAAAACAAGCTTTCTGGAAATTATACAACGGTTCGAAAACTTCACTCTTATCTATACAGATGGTTCAATAACTTCTTGACTTCATGTGTAAGAACAGCAGATAACTTCTATTTTTTTTATGGAGACCAACGCCATTCTAGAAACAACTAAAATAAAGCTCAACAACAACAAAAAATTAATAATTACTGATAGCCAAAGCGTTCTGAACTCTATTCTCAACATACATCATATAAAACGTCCTATTATTTCAAATATTAGAGATAAACTGATTAAGTTTTCAGGCAACCTTCAATTACTTTGGCTACCAGGACATTCAGATATTATAAGAAACAGAAAAGCAGATGAAGCAGCCAGAAAAGGTACGCTTCGTGCACAGATACTCCACACATACAGACAATACTTACTAAATTCTAGACAACAATATCGACAGCATCAAATCAACACTTTAATTTGTAAAAAGTTAATATATTCAGTAAAATATAAATAAATATGATAACAACCATAATTATCACAAAAACAAAATTAATTAATATTAATAGGGAAATGACTTCTAGAATAATAATAGTTTCTTATAATATCAAAATAATGTAACTACAAATAGGATAAAAAAAAATAAAAAATAATAACAATGTATATTACATTACACAAAACGGCTCGAATAATCCACGCAGTTGAAGAGCCTTAATAAATAAATAAATAAATACATTTCAAGTGACTAAGGAGAACTAAGGTTATGGGCCGAAAATGGATTAAAGATTGCCCTCTCATTACTTATACAGGGGATCATGCCTCATGCCCGGGGATCCACATTAGGGTAACTTTATTTACGAAAATGAAAACTCTGAGAACTAACAGACTGTTACAAACAAGCTTAGATTCAAGGATGATATAGTTTATTACTGCTTGGCTGTCTGACATAGACTTTTGTAAAATTTATTTAGAACTTTGCCATAGTTGCGAAATCGACATATGATTAAATGAAGAAAAATGTTTCATTTGTTTTTGGTCTGAATACAAAGCATTTGAGCTCATGAAAAGTAAATTAATAAAATCACCCGCCAGCTTCAGAGCCACGGCATTTATCACAAGGCACTGCAAATATAGGATCACGCAGTGAAACTGCAGCCTTACCATGAGAATTGATTTCGTTCGTAAAACAGGCGTTTCCATGTCATATCTACCATCAAATCACTTATGAAGTCATTAACTAACGAACACCTTACTCTAAGAAACGATAACGAGAAACAAACGCGATTTTCATAATTTTTACGTCTACTCATTTGATAGCGTTGTTTTGTTTATATGGTAGTTTGGCTTGGTGTATTATTTAAATGATTTTTTCATAGTTATACTGCTTTCTCAATTATAATAATGTGCTATTGAGTCCATTATTAATTTGAAGTATATACATATGTACTTTTTAATACAATCATTTTTAAAATTTTAAAAACATCACGGTTAAAACGTTTACAAATGTCATAACAAATTGAAAATAAACAAAACTTAATTGAAATTCGGAACAAAAATGGAACTGCGCAATTGAAACCACTATCGTTTCTCGTAGTAGTATTTTCGTTTTCGTTTGTAACTTCACTATCGTAAATTAACGAACGAAATACATTCCCATGGTACTGCAACTGCACAGGGGTTAAAGAGAGACAGAGAAGCCCTAACCCAGACAATGGGAAGTTTCCTTTTCAAAGACCTTAACGACATAGTAAAGCTAATATATACATATTATGTAATATGTACATTTCTTGAATGAAACAGGATGGTTATAAATATCTCTTGCCCGTATATCAAACGTAATTGAGTTTCCGGAAGAATCTACTTTAAAAAAGGGAGAACAGTTAGATAAGAATATTCTCTGTAATGACTATAAATATAAAACAAGAAAATTAACTGAATATTGGCTACATACCTTACACAACACCACACCAGTATCCAAACAATCCATAAAATTATCTGAATTTATCATTACTTCAGGATACATTGTGTTCAACCATTCAGCTAAATCTTCTCGCATTGCTTCCAAATATTCTTCACTAGATTTAAATGGACGATAAGGCCTTGATTCCAACAGAATTGAAGATGCCATTTTTTTTTGTTTTAATTTTTTGTTTTGTTTTTTTGTCAGTATAACTTTTTTTTGGTTTAAAATATATTTTCCATTTCTTATTAAAAACTATTTTAATAAATTCTTGCTGAAAGCATACAAAACAAAAATAGCATTTAAAGTAACTTTTTAAAAAAGTGGAATAGTGTGATTGTCGTCAGTGAATTCATCAATTATCAAGTAAGCAGAGTCACCAAAACTACTACTACTACTATTAACTCAAACGAATTGGTACTCATTCAAAGCCTGTCTCATTGTTTACATTTAGTAGTTTATCTATATTCGTACAGGTCTCCTTGGAGGTGCACGGTTAATTAGTTCAATGTAAGTCGAAAACGTTTAATTCGAATTTCACAATTGTCTCCTATCAATCCGACACTCAGAGATTTAACGACAATCACAATAGGGTACAGTATTATCTAAAAAATTAAAGCTAACAGAGAAGTGACTGTAACTGTCAAAATTTTTTAAACTTTCGTAAAACGTCACTAACTTAAATGAGCCGTTTATTTTAAAAGTGGAATAATATATGCCCTAGAATTTTTTCAGCAGAAATGAAGCTTTCATGTGAAAACTGTATAAATACTGAAATAAAAAGCCCTTGAATATCTCAAAATAAAACCGAATGAACTTAGGCCACTTTCAAAATTAACGACTCAAATAATTTTATTTTATTTGTAGTTTAAAATTTTTCTTCTCTCAATTTTTTATATGTCCGAAATCCACAAAATAAACTTTCAAATCATCAAACTAGTTACTATACTATATATATATACATATGTATATGCATTATGTATGGACCAAAAGGCAGGAGATGAAAAAAAAGTCTGAAAAAATTAAATAAATAACATTAAGGTTAACATATTTTTACAAATTTTATATCTTAGAAACTGGTGTCACTGACTGACAAAATGCAACCTCGTGCTGTCGTTACTTTGATAAATATCAGATATTTTTTGAAATTTAGCCAAATATCATGAAACCAAACCAAGTATTATAAAGAAAAGGGATCAAGTAATACTTCTAAAAAATGTGTGTTTAATGCCTACCGGAAAATTTCTTAGACAGGGTTTATACGGTCACTTTTTTACCCTATGTAGAACGTAAAAACCGATTGTATATGGAAAAGAAGTAGGAAGTATGCGGTGGGAAGTCACTCACAGGTTAATCAATCTTTTTCTTCGATCACGGCTGTTCCTTTTTGTGCTATATTCGTTACTTTGATTTTTTTTTCATATTATCGCAATTTCTTCAGTTAACCATATGAGTATATGATCTTATTACCATACAAATTACCAAGCAAGAAATAAGTATAAAAGAGAATGAAGAGAATTTTATATAGGATAAAAAAGTGATCATGTAAACGTACGTACGTCATTTTCGTAATTTATCAAAGCGTAATGGATGATAAGGTCATGCAAAAAACCGTACGTATAAACCCAGTCTTAGACTGATTTTCGATGTGATAGTATGAGTTATTGAAACTGGACTTTTTCCTAACAGTGCTTTCTAATGTCTTCTTTAACTGTCAAATATTCTTATTGGCGTAAATTCTATTTTATATCCGTACCTTTAAGTATTTCATAAAAAGTTGACATGTTTTACTAAAACCGTTATTTATCCGTTTCAGGATAACGTTTAATAACACCTTTTAGAGAGAATTTCTCATTTCAAAATCCTAATGGACAAAATCTTTAAAACCAAAATGCCCAAATCCAAGGATTGAAGATTCTGCATTCTTGAAAATTTAAAGAAACATAAATTTTCTGTTTTTAGTAATTTATACCAGATACAAATAAATTTAAAAAAAAAAAAAAATCTTATTATTTGCATGTTTCACTTTTAGCAACAGAACAACGATGTAATGAAAATTTAAAGTGGTCTACTCACTAGCTAATAACAAAAAACCTTGTTGATACATAATTGAAATTTTTATACACAACAATTTCCATAAGATGCAGAATTCTCAAGTTCAATAATAAATATAATTTATTTTCAAACAAATAATAAATAGGTATGATTATTTTTTAAACAAGTAAAAACATTTTATTGAAGTTTATCTTTTACATTTATTCATTTAGTTATCTACTCATTCATGACCTTTTTGATCCCAATCAAAAAAAAAACATTTACAACAAAATATTTTCGTTGTCAAATGAAGCGATAAATACAATATAATGCTTATTTTATTTTTAAACAAATTTTTTTTTTTTTGTACACTTTGATCCTAAAAATGCGTGTAAAATAAAATAAATATTTATTTTAAAAGAAGAGAACAATAATGCTGCTCTACTTATTTTAGATTTTTGGTTTTAATTTTTTCCGCTGCTAGGGTATTTTTTGAAATTTTGTCAATTGCGATTTTTGATTTGAGTTTTTCACATTTTTTTGAAAAAAAAATTTCTATTTGTTTATGCAGATTATAAATTTAGGGATTTTGGGGGGTTCCCCTTTATTACACTCTGAGATATAGGGACTTAAAGTCAAAATTTCGTGTATTTAAAAAATCAATTGTTCAAATTATTTTGGCAACGGTATACATAGATATCTTCAAAATTTGAGAGAGGACATATGTACATATATGCTTTTTAGAGTAAAATCAAAGTGTTTTCTGTACTCTTTACAATGATACGTTATACGTACATGTAAATTGTAAACCCTATAGGTAGCAATATTAAAAAGAAAAGTGCCAAAAAATGCGCATGATGAGCCTTTTTTGCGTAAAAAACGCATGTTTGATTTGTGTAGCTTTAAAACCCCATTTCTCTGAAACTATTAATGACAAGATTAAAAGAAATTCAGATTCGTAATCAGTACATTAATATTTAATTACAAAACTAAATTTAGTGACATTTGTGCAAGTATCCTGCAATCGGCAAAAAGTAAAGCAAAGCTGAAACCTTGATTTATATGTATAGCCTAACACCCCACTTTGGAAATACAATAATAATCATTGTCGTCATTATTATTCATTTCTTTGCTCTTTTACACATTGCATGTAGGATTTTTAAAAAGTCAATAAAAAACAATAACTAAATTCAGCGAATGAGAAATTAGCCTTGAATTTTTTCTGTTGCTATTTTTTAAGCCCACACCTCAAAGTATAAATTAAACAGTCAAGTGAATGCTAATGAATTAGAATTTACATATTTTATAATGCATTTATATGGATAAATTTTAATTAGAATTGCAAATCAGATTTTAATTTTACAAAAATGTGGAGAATTTTGTGGATGTTCGAACACGCAAACTCCGAAACATGGTCAACAAAATGTTTTAAAAATCCTGAAGTTTTTAAATATTTAAAAAATTAAATATGTATAATACATACTTTTTTACACTGTAATTAAATATCTATTGAATTCGTTAAAAAAATTTATCATATCATTTTTCATCCATATGTAAAAATAGTTTTATCTCACACATACAACCTTTTTTATGTTTTTTTTAAATAATAAAAATTTTAACAATTAAGAATAAAAGCTTATACAAGATATTAGAAGACTATATGCACAGCACCTTTTTACCGAATTTAAAACTAAATTAAAAACCATAAAAACGATTAAAACCATAAAAACGATTAAAAACATAAAAACAAAATGTTATGTTAATGCAACTACGCCCTATTATTACTGTGTATGGAGTATGGATAATAATGGATATTGCCATTATTGCCAAGTGCCAGTTGGTACTTGGTGGCAGTGCTGTCGTTTCTGAAAACTTGAGAGTAGTATTTATGAGAACTAAAAAGTAGTATTTTAGTCAAAAAAGTAGTACAGTACTGTATAACAGACATCTCTTTAGAAACAGTAGAATCTGACTCTACGGACCTTGAAACGTGAAGATATGTCAAAATTTTCTATAAATCGGACCCATTACAACAATTTCCAATGGGAAGTTAATAATAAGACAATGAAAAGTACCTATATAAATTCACTTTATTTTGAAACAGAAACAAAAATAATGATAACAATATAAAAAAAACAAATAAATAACCAGGAACATTAATTCAGTCTTTGTGAATTTAATAATAAAAATTATGAAATAATACTCAGTATGGTGTCTTATTTTTTCTTATATTTGTTGAGGCATTTATTGTAGCTATATTCAAGAAATTACGCTTTCTATCTTTAATTAATGTTAGCTGCGAAAATATTCTTTCGGCTGCAGCACTGCTGTGTGATAGACAAAATAAAGAACTGACAAATTCTGATAATCTTTGAAACATTTTTTTATTAATAGCATTTTTCGTCTCAAATACTGATGTCCAAAAAGTTTCTAAATCTAAATTTCTTGAAATAATTGATTGATTAAAAAGCATTCTCCATTCAGAGTCTAGTTCTTCAACCAAATCTGCATCAATTAATTAAGTTTGGCTGCAGCCTAAAAAATATTTTCGCAGCTAACATTATTTAAAGATAGAAAGCGTAATTCCTTGAATATAGCTACAATAAATGCCATAATAAGTTGCAAAGAACTACTAAATGGAATTGGGGCAAGCAACTGGAATCCATCCAAAGATCTTATAAACAAATATAAGAAAAAATAAGACACTATACTGAATATTATTTCATAATTTTTATTATTAAATTCACAAAAACTGAATTAATGTTCCTGGTTATTTATTTGTTTGTTTTCTATATTATGTTATTATTATTTTTGTTTCTGTTTCAAAATAAAGTGAATTTATATAGGTACTTTTCATTGTCTTGTTATTAACTTCCCATTGGAAATTGTTGTAATGGGTCCGATTTATAGAAAATTTTGATATATTTTCACGTTTCGAGGTCCGAAGAGTCAGATTCTACTGTTTCTAAAGAGATGTCTGTTACTTAATGTTTAGACCTGCCATGAGTTATGGCAAGACATAATTTATGTCTGATAAATGTTCATTGTTGTTGTTGCATTTTCATATGTCTTGCCATCAATGGTAGCCATAAGTACGGCAATAAGTTGTCAAAAATTGACAATTCACTTTTGATTCATTTGAACTTGATTTCGAAAAACTGAATTAAGTTTATATATACGTACATAATTATATTGTTTTCATAATTGAATACTGGCGTCTTTCGGATTTTTTTAAAGTAAAATAATTTAATAGCATTTTTTTTTTGGAAAGACATTTCACACTATAACTATATTAAAAACCACAACAAATAAAACGAATTGAAGCCGGGTTGCAGTTAATTACTCAGTACATATATATATTCAAAACCACGACGATGAATGTTGCTCTACGAATGAAATGTCTTGTCATGATAAGCCCAGGTTTAAAAATTTATGGCAAGACATAAATTATGTCTTGCGATAATTCATGGCAGGCTTAGAAACGGTGTTATACAATATTATATTGTACTCAGTGTTGTTAGGTCCCTTTGTTGAAAAATCACACGAAAAATACCATTTTCATCCATTTTTCCCACAAACTTAATTCCAAAATCCCACGGTTTTCTCACATATAAAAAACCCTTTAAAAATGATTAAAACTAGTGTTTTTTTTAAAGATAAATCCATTTGTATTTCAAAAAAATTAAATAAATAAAATTCAATAATTAGTTTTACAAAGAAAAAAAATGGAAAAAATAAAATTATTCTCTTAAAAACTTAACAAAAAGAACAAAAAAATAAGGAAAATAACAAAACTATTAACAAGTCTTAAATAAGCCTCTTCTTCATTTTCATATAAATTGTTGCTGTTATGTAATTTATAATGATTCGAAATTCGAACGAATAGCCCATACAGCGCTCAATGTTTTTTCTCCTATTCTGTTACGCTTTCCTGTTTTAACATCCGTGACTATTGAAAATATTCTTTCTGAATCGGCGCTAGCATGTGGCACAGCCATGTACAATTTTGCAATTTTGCATAAATTTGGAAACATATATTTATTTTGAAAATTTTTACAGTTACAATTTTGAGAATTTTTCTCCCTCGTGATTTTTCCCACGATTTGGTTCAAGCAGCCACAGTTTTTCCCTTTTACAAATTTTCGGTGGCTGAAAATCCCAGAAAAAGGAAAAATCTGACGATCTAACAACACTGACTGTACTACTTTTTAACTAAATTACTACTTTTTAGTTCTCATAAATACTACTCTCAAGTTTTCAGAAACGACAGCACTGTTTTACATTGCACAGAAACAAATTCCGCCACTTATACTCTTGCTTCAGAAGTGCTATGGACCAAGATAAATAGAATACTACTAGGTATACTCGATAGTTGTTTTTGTTTTTGTGTGACGTCACAGGAAGACAATTTATATTTTGTGTATATTGTATAACAGAAGTAGGAAATGTAGGTAATATGAAATGATATTTGCATTTATTTAAATTTTTTACTTGTTTATTAGGTATTCATACAAAATTAAAAATACACATGAATTATTATGTTTCATCAAAAAACAATCCATAAAAACAGTTTTTACCATTCATGACAACTTAATATATTATCAATAATATTTTTTCTATTTCGATTATTACATCTTAGTGCTCTGTCAGATTGAACTACTATTACAGGAAGATTTTTAGTAGGTACGGCTGTTTCTTTTAACTTTTTTTTTTCAAATGAAGTTTTTAAAAGTTGGTCTTTTAATCTATAATCATTTTCATCAAAATGGTCTGAGCAAATTTTACTGTATTTTAAATTGATTGTTTTCTTCTGTCCACAAGCACTTATCCACTTTTCTAATCTTTCTTTTTCTTGCGGAAATTTAAAAAATTTAATTTTTGATGTGGTATTTTTTTTGTTTGTATAGTTTTTGCACGTTTTTACTGCACAATACAGCATTTTTCTTAATAAAAACTTTAAATTTTCACGATCAAAATATTCGCTTTTATGTATGTATATTCACAAATAGAAATAACCATTCACATTTGTTTACTTCTACTGCTGCCAAAAATATTTGTCTACCTGTGACGTCACACAAAAACAACTATCGAGTATACCTAGTAGTATTCTATTTATCTTGCTACGGACTACCTCATATGTGAGGATAACTGAGATTATAGTTTTTTTATTCTCTTTTCCACTGTTTTCTTGCTTGGTTTAGTATGGTAAATTGATAATACAGGTTAAGTATTTTTCATCTCCATGTAAACTTCTAAAACAAAAGAAATTCCCGTAATATGAAAAAATTGTGAGTAACAACCCTCCTAATTTTACTTCTTTTCCAAATGCTTCCGGTTTTAGCATTCACGCAATTTCCACGATACGTCAATTGCTCTATCCATCAACCATCAAGCAACGATTTCATGGTGATCGGGGTGAGGCAAATTGAGGGGTAGCACATCACTTGTGTACCAAAAATTTCATCGAGCAATTTGACATTTGCTCTATTCCTTTTTCGTAATTTTTTCAACTCTGCTTTATTTCTTCTTCGATTTTATAAAAGCAGTATTAAAAATCGTTACTTTATAAAGAGAAAAAGTAAATTCAAAAAGTGAAAAAAATTTATTTTTTTCAAAAGTGATGAAACATTGAAATAGGTGAATAAAATTCTTTTTTTAATTTTAAAATTAAATAATTTTTTTATATTTTTTATTTTTCAAATAAAAAAACAATATTTTAAGTAATTTTTTTTTTTCAAATTACTTAACGTTTATTTAAATGTAAAGCGTACTACTCAGATGAAAATAAGATATTTTGCCTATACAAAACCTATGTAAAAAAAACCAAAATAAATGGAACCGAAAAAATTTCCTGTTTCGATTTCGTAAGTGGTACTCAGCTGAAAATAAAAAAGAGTTGAAAAACTCTTTCACATATGGTGTTAGCTGTCTGTGTTGGAGACCATTTATTTCCATATCCAACCGAAATAAATGAAGTTCCATTTATTTCGCACGGAAAATGAAAATAAATTGATTGTTTGACATTTGTAAAGTTAGGTTGTTTTGATATAGTTATAGTAAAATTAAGATAAAAATATATATATTAAAGTTTTTTTTCATCTATGTAGATTTCTTCTCCATTTTGTAGATTTTTTATTTCGTTCCGAAATAAATATACTTTTTCCAACATAAAATTTATTTTCATCTGAGTACTACGCTTAAATATAAGAATATTCGAACAAAAGAAAATTTTAAAGAAGAAGCATTGGCTGTCATTTTGCTGCATGGATGATTGCTGGACTGTGTAAATGCAAGAGTACATCACGCAGCAAGTTCAAAGCAAAACGCCAAAAACTCGTCCAGCAATTGCTGTATCGTATAAATTACCCCATTTTTACGTTCAACATAAGGCAAATAAAGTGAATAATTTAGGAAACGTAAGACAAAAATATTAACATTTAACCCTAAATTCTAAAAAATCTTCGAAGAAAATTATTCTCACAAAACATTTTGAAAGTAAAGTTTAGATACTATATAGTTATATGAATGAAAAGAAAGCGTGAAGATAAAATGATTTTGGGTGACTTTTGTTTTACCAGTTGAAGCTTAGTACTCAGATGAAAATAAATTTGATGTTGGAAAAAGTATATTTTGAAACGAAATTAAAAATCTACAAAATGGAGAAGAAATCTACATAGATGAAAAAAACTTTAATCGTATATGTATATTTGTGGGAAAGAGAAAAAGCGATGTTGTTGAATAAGGTTTGATGACAGTAGTTCAGTTGTGAAGAAGACGTTCAGCGGAAAAGACGACGAAACATTGAAGTACGACGAAATATTGAAGTGTATTTAATTAATTGTAAAGTATAAAATTAATGAATATTATTCTTTTTATTTACTTTCGTGTTGTGAATTTCTATATATTTTTATTATAATTTTACTATAACTATATCAAAACAACCTAACTTTACAAATGTCAAACAATCAATTTATTTTCATTTTCCGTACGAAATAAATGAAACTTCATTTATTTCGGTTGGATTTGAAAATAAAAGGTCTCCACATGGACAGCCAACACCATCTGTGGAAGAGTTTTTATTTTTATTTTCAGCTGAGTACCACTTACGAAATCGAAACAGGAAATTTTTTCGGTTCCATTTATTTTGGTTTTTTTTACATAGGTTTTGTATAGGCAAAATATCTTATTTTCATCTGAATACTACGGTTGAGAAAAAAAATTTGTGCTACTAAACGACAACACAGAACACAGGCAGTTGTGGAACCGATGAATGATGATATTCGACAAAGTGTAAATTTTCATTGTGTATATGTCATCTTATACATAGGTAGCTGATAGCTCTACTCTGTTTCCAAAACAAAGGTTATTATTATGAGTGACATTCGGTTTAAAATTTTAGATTTAATAAATAAACAAGTAAGTTGTAATAATATAAAGTTGTAGTAATGAAATGGTAAGGTGGGAGTTTTTCGAAAATTTATTAGAAATAAAACGGTTCAGTGTTAGGCTTCTAACAGTGTCTTAATAATTCATTTTCGTGGACGAGGTCCATCGTCGGACCATCGGGGAACAAGAGAAAGTAATCAATATAAAATTACAGCTTATGTTAGTTAGTCATTATTTACATCAGAAAAAGGATATTTATACTCGGTTTATAAATCGAAGTCAGTATTGTGCTTATGGAGGCAGTACCCGATTAGTTTCTGATAACTTTACATATATGTACATGTTTTTGATAAATTATAACTTGAAATTGAGATCTGATCACCCCTACATAAGAGAGAGATTTATACAAACGCAATGTAAAAGAATATAGAAAAGTATGCTTATGTTGCCTGTACTGACTTCGATTAATAAACCGAGTATAGTTGTTGAATACTGGTTGTAATTTTTGTGCTAATGGTAAAAGTAAAAGAAGTCTTATGTAGTATCGACTAAAACTTTTAATTGTTACATTAGACTATAGAACAGTACGGTAAGAGAAGGAAGGAAGTAAAAGCTTTCTTAACAAAACCAATGCACTTTCTAAGCTATTTCAATAATGGGATTCCAATCTTGGAACCCCAGAACGAAAATTTTTGTATGAGACATTTTTATACTACATAAGAATTCTTTGTGTCTATAATTTCTTTGGCCTTATCGATATGTAAAATGTTCTACCAAAGATTAGAAAAAGAAAGATTTATCATTGTACAAAAATCTTTAATACACTCAAAAGCTTTTTAGATTTGCGATTGGCTGCGGCAATTGGCTTTAAAGGTAATATCATATACAGATATTGCAAGTAAATGGAAGGCATATCTTCTAAAAAATTAAGTTATCTGATTTCTTTCAAAAGCTTTCCTATCTTTGCTTTTTAAAAGAAAATTTTGCGCAAATCTACCTAAAATTTTACAGAAACCATTGTAATACATAGCTTGCAATATCTGTATATGATATTACAGTCTGTGGTAACACCTACTTTCTCGGCGTGAAAAATGCCGTGACTCTTGCAATGTTTTTTCGGTCTCTTCTCTGTTGAAGAGGCCGTGGTCCAGTTTTTGGTGTCAGACAGCTATGAGCCAAGTCATTTTATTTCTGTGAATTGTGGTCCTACCAATTCTATCCAAGGAATTTATGTGAACATAAATAATTAATTCCATTTACATATTATATACAAATAAGAAAAACCAAAACAAAAAAGGAACAAAATGAATATCTCATCTCAAACGATAAAGTAGTCTTATTTTTTATATTTTTTAAATAAAAATTTAGATGGCTTCCATATCTATGCACTATTTTCACCTAAAATATCTTGTAGCCATAATGACAATAGCATTTTCCTATCTTACTTTTAATTAAATTCAATCGAGAAATTTTTTTTATTTTTACGAATTGAATTCGCAAAAGTGAATTTTGATGCTCTATACTTAACGTAAAGAGAATTGAAATAATATAGAGATGCAAAAAGGAAAATGAAACAAAATTGACACAGACCCTGTGCGGGCAGAGAAGGAGGTATCATATTTTTCTTTTTTTATGAAAAATAAAAAGCTTTCAATCGTTGATTTTTTGTTCTATATCTTAAATTTTGTTTTACATTATAGTATATGTTCTGAAGCTTGAATGCAATGCACACATGCAAGCAAAAACAGGTTTTACATTGTGTTTATTAAAAAGTATTAAAATATTTCTTTCTTCCCTTTTGAAGATTTTTAAAGTCTAATTGCATTAATTTGACCTTATGTACATATAAATATATGTAATTATATTCAGTTTTTAAATAAATATGATAAAAAATTATTCATGATACCTATTATATTATAAATTTGAAAATATTATTTTTAAGTAAATTTTCATAAAAATTGAAAATTCTCTAATAATTAAAATGTTTTTATAATTCTTTTTTGTTTCTATTCTAATGACAACCTCGACGTCCTTGACCTATGTCAATGCGATTTGTTGTAGGTACGTAATAAAGACCAGAAATTATATCATTGTAGATATATTTATATTTGTATATATGTACATATTATTTTCATTTTGTCTTTGATGATAGGTTCTATGTGCTTCACACAAATTTTTCTTAATAGTTTTTTTTTATACTCTTCACTTGTGTAATGATTTCAGAGCAAGTGAAACATTTTTGGTTAAAACTAAAAACACATTTTTTGTTGAAACTAAAAACGTGAAATTTGACCAGGATGTTTCTTGAGAGGTTTACAATTGTATAAACTTTAAACTGAAAATCCGTTCACTAGGGCAAAAGTTATAGGATAAAATGCATAAAAAGTCATTTTTTGGCAAACAGCTTTCTACTCCTTTTCACACCTTTGGAAATTATAATAAGTATATGTATACATACATATATATTATCTTCTTGTCCTAAGGTTGAATTATCAAATTTTACAGGCCTACGTAAAATATTAGAATTAAATTCATGAATGATTCCACAAAATTTAATATCTATGTAAATGAACAACATGAATTAATACTGTTAAAAACAAAGATTTGTAGAGGTAGGTCAGGGTCGAAAAAAGCAAACAAAAAAAATGCTTGAGAAAAGAAAAATAACATAAAAGCAAAGAAAAATTCAAGCCAAAAAAAAAACACCAAGAACAATAATAACCATGAAATTTCAGTTGTAAAAAATGACACAAAACTAAAGAAAAAAAAACAACTAAAATCATTTATTCCATTTCTAAGTACATAACATATATTCATATTGATTCATACAGCAATTTACAAATACAATCATATAATTACCATCGTTATATATTCACTTATTTCAGCAATCATCATTAACATGTTTTTCATATCCCAATTCATTCTATTGAATTCGAAAGAGTTCAAGAAAAGAGCTTTTTCAAGTGTGTTTTTGAGCTTTCTCAGATAAATTTTTGTAAACAAGTAAAATATGTGAATTTTTCCGTTCCTCATGAAGGAATCTCTTAATACTTAATACTTTTTGCTTAACGTATTGCATTTTCGAAAACGAAATATGGGTGTTCCACAATTCGCTTTCCACTAAATATTTGCAAATTGAATCCGTGAATAGAAATATGATGGATTTGAAACGTATGTTAAATCCAATCTGCCAATTAAATTGTGATATTGTTTTTTTGTACTTTGTTTTTGTCTTGTTTATTGTCTAATATTTCAATAAAAAAAGGAAAAGTTTCAAATCCGAAAATATGTAGGTATATTAATGTAAATAAATACATTTTTGTTGGAATATTATGTCCATAATAAATAATATTTTTAAAGAAGCGGCAAATATAAAAATTAAAGCCACATACATATATTTTGATTGTGACATACATAAATACTCAAACTTCGAAAGTGAATTGTTCCAATTTCGAAAGCATTAAAAATGCACGAAATCTAGAATTCCTATACCTGTTTGAAACCGACTCGAGTCGTGAACATGGGTGTATACTTCATTTCACTTAAACTTTGCGCTTGTTTTTCTAGGTTTTTAAGTATATTTTTTTTAAATAACAGAATTAGATAAGTTAGGTTTTTTGATTGCTCAATCTGTTGTTGAACAAACAGAAATAATGAATAATGAGAATAATATGTCATTTAATAATTATTTTGAGATTTCCGAAAAAAGTTTGTAAAATTATTCAGAAATGATTGAAAAACTAAGAAAAGGGAAATTTTATAAAAATTATAACATAATTATTATTTTCAAGACTTTCATATATTTTAACTCATTTTTATTTACTTAAATTTTCATCAAACATAGAAAAACATAATTTAGAAAATATTTCTTCTTAAAATATTCTAATAATTCTCTATATATTGTAACAAATATGATTGATTTCAATATTTTCTGTGACAAAAACAAATTTAGTTATTAAGGTTTCGAGTACAAATAGGTACTCGTATCTTCTCGAATGCTTTTGCATATGCGAATCTCGAGAATAAACCATACACCAAAACAACTCGTAAGTGGTGAGTGAGTGAAAATATGAGTGGTTTTGAGAATAGGCACCCATATGTAAAATTTAAATAGTTTTAGCTTTAAATTTAGATCTAGCTTTTTTTGAAGAAATATTTTACCATACTTATGAAGCCATTTAGCTAGTTGTATCCTTGTTATAATTTCGTCGCTAATGGAAACATCAACAATTATCGTTGAATGATTTTACTTTTCTTATATTTGTTCCGTTAATTGTTAGTTGAAGTTTCGTGTTGTTACTTTTGGAAACTACCAAAAGTAATTTTATTTAATCAAGTAAAAATCAAATTATTGATTTTTCTGCAATTTACACTGCCTGTATTATTTAATATTTTACGTATATGACTTATGAGTAGTTCAAAATTTATAAAAAGTTAAAAATATATTTATAGAACCGACAAATCAGAATACCTCCAATGGGATTTTCGGATTATTTTATTCAAGGCATAAATGCTCCAGATTTAGATATGGCAAAAAATAATGTAAAAGATAATGAATCTAATAAACTTTCTGATCAGGAAATACTTGATAGAATTGAATCAATTTATTTTACACAAGATTTTAATGTTAATTTTTATGTATTAAAGGTAAGATAGAATATTTATTTAAATTAATTTCAGTTCTAATCTGAAAGTTATTTAGAAAATTTCAGAAGAAGAAATAACATGTGAAAAAATACAACATTCTATGAAAGAATTAAAACAACAACAAATTGTTATATCTAAAAAAGTATTAGAACACATCTTAGAACAAAGAAACGCTTGTAATGAACAATTTCAAATAATTAGTACAGCTGAAAGAGAATTGGAAGAAACTTTATGGATATGTAAAAAGGCAAGATCATATTTAAGTTATGCGAAAAAAGATCTTACTATAACGAGTCTTGAGATTTTGGCTAATTATCGAAAACGTGAGGTTTTAAAAGATCTTCTAAAATCTTTGAGTGCTATAAAAGTCTTGGTAAACATTTAAACTTACATTTGGGTACTTTCGAAAATTTACCATATATGTTGCACTATTTGGTACTGCTACCATACGGTAAGCTAGCCAATATGGTAAGTAATCAAATCAACTATTAAAAATATTTGATCATTGTGGTAACAACTTTTATCGAAAAGGTAAATATTCGAATATGGTAACCGGTTACTTTTGGTAATTGGTGGATTTTTCAATATGGTAGATTTATTCTTGGTTATTAAGGTAACTATCACGGTGAATTATCGAAAGTGCCCATTTTCATGCTTACGACAATATACATTTTATATTTTTTAATTTAGAAATCAGCAGACATCGAAATGCAAAAACTTTTAATGGATGGAAATTTTCCAGGAGCAATTTCTTTATTACTTGAATGCAAGGTTACAGCCTCAGAATTTACAGAATATATTTGTATTCAGTCATTAAATCAGAAAATGCAAGAAACTTTAATATTAATTGAACATCAAATTGAAGTTGTTCTTAATGAGGTTGGTTTCCATGCTTTTGTGTAATTAACAAATATAGGAAGTTTCATTTTCAGATGATTCAAAATTTTGATGTAAAAAAGTATGCGAAAATTCAGGAAGCATTTAAACTTTTAAATAAGTCAATGATTGCAATGGACCAGGTGATTATAAATCTTTTATTTTGTAGTTTTAAAATTCAACATTCTTGAGCACCAGTTATTACAGTTTCAAATTTGAAGTGTAATATATCAGACCGGCTAGAGCTGAGTTGTAAAGAAGAACTTCCGATATTGCGGTAAGAGCTATTGAAACTGGACTTTTCCTAACGGTGCTTTGTAATGTCTTCTTTAAAGTATCAAATGTTCTTATTGGCGTAAATTCTATTTTATATCTGTAAGGATTTCATAAAAAGTTGACATGTTTCAGAATCTTCCTTCTTTCTAACACACTTTATTTAACTTTCAGATATACATAAATACTTAAAGTCCAATTTTCCTGTCATTTAAAAATCGATTTTTCAACTTTTTTTTGAAAAATATTCGAACTGTCCAAATGCCAAACTGAGCAGGGTGGTAGATTTCGACAAGAAATGAAAAAAAATTGTATGGTATGGTAGTTTCAAGATGAAGGTCAAAGAAATATTTTTTGAACCTTCACACCTTTCAAAAAATGTCTCTTATTAAGTTGTACGTCAATTAGTTCAGAAATTTTTGTAGCTCAAAGTCAGAAAATTTTAGAAAAAATTCGCATTTTTATGTTTAAATTCGAATATCTCGAAAATTAGCCCATTTTTTAAATTTTCCGTTCGAATAGCTGATGTCATTCGAAATTTTTTCGTTCGAGTTGAAATTGCTATTGTTAATTTCGTTCGATTCAAAGTAACCTATCCGATTTCATGTGTCAACTTTTCTTCAAAATTATCCGATCGAACACATTCTTTTGAACGGATTTCTCAATACCCTTTCGAAATTCGTTCGAAATGAATGATTTGAAAGGAATCAACTTTCGATTGAAATCTACAATAGAGGTTATTGTTACGCCTAATAAAAAAAGCTGATAAATTATGTCAATCATTTTATTTATTAATTTAAATTTTGTTTTTCTATATTAACAGCTTCACATCAGTTTTATATCAGCAATACATTCAACAGTTAACAGTATCTTGAAAACTTTCATTCACCAAACATCTGATGAAAAACAAAAGCACTTAATCGAACAATTATGTGAAGAAATATCAGTAGATCGATACATTCCTTGTTTAATAAATCTTTGTAAATCATTTTGGATGATTTTATCATCATATTATCAAATTATAATGTGGCATCAAAATTATAAACTATTTCAGAACGAGAAAAATGATTGGCAAGATGATTATATTCTACAAAAATTAAAAAAAGGACAATCTCGAGTTTGGAATGATATACAATCAAAATTATGCACATATTTGTCTTCATCAAAACTTAAAATCTTGAAATATGAGCAATTTATCCAGGTATTATCTATTGTTCAAAGATTGCAAACAGTGGGATTGGAATTCTGTGGAGAAAAATCCGATAAACTATTGGAGATTATGAAATTGCAAAGTGAAAAATTCTTCAAAAGTTATCATATTTCATGCCTAGAAGAAATATGTTTATTTTTAGACAACGAATCATGGGCTTTAGTTGATTCATTCAAAAATATTACACAGTTACAGGTAATAAAACTATTGAACTATTAAGAAATGTAGAATTTGTACAGTACCTACTGTTGAATATTATTTCACTATTTTTTTTCATTATTTAGGGGAATCATTTCACGTTTCAGTTTGTAGTCTTTATAGTTTTTCAGATTTCGTAGCTCATTTCCATCCATTTGCAAACTACAAAAGTTATAGAAATTTATTTTAATTCTGATTTATTTCTTTCATAGTTTCTTAGTTTGACAGTTATATTACACTTATGAATGGGTTTATATATCGTTTGTGCTAAATAAAATAGATTTAAAATTTTTAAAATTATCGAGAAAAAATTGAAAAAGTGAACTACGAAAAAATTTGAAATGGTCATTCATGTCAATTGAACTACGAAACTGTAAAACTCCACATACGTAATATTTTTCTTTCTTTTATCTACTTTCTTTCAACTATTTACTTGCTTATAATTTCATAACGAGACTCCGGACGACGGTATCGAGTACTAAGTATCGTGGTATCGCTCCAAAACCCTTTCTGTACTGCCTGCCTACTGACGCATTTTAGGTTGTGCGTCAATTGGTTCAGAAGCTATTGCAACTCAAAGTAAAAAAAAAAATTGGAAAAAACTCCGCATTTTTATGTTCAAGGTCGAATATCAAAATTTTCCTAAAAGTTTTTTTTTATTTTGTTGGATTAAATGAAAGCTTATTTTGTCTTCTTTAAGCTGGCTTTTTGTTTTATTGCAACATATTTATCCATTTAAAAGTTATAAACTATAATTGTAGAGCAATTTCTTCGAAATCAATTAAATTTGTACTTGTAGACTTTTTTCAATTGTTCTTATTAATGAAACATCCCAAAGGGCAATTAGAAAAGTCTTTTCAAGTACAAATTTATCTAAATTCGAAGAAACAACAAAAATTTGGTGTAAATAAAGTACTCTAAATAATATAAAAAATATTTTTGCTTTGAAAATCACAAAACTTTTCCATTCTGCGCTTAATTTTTTTACATAATACAATATTTACTTGTATTTCACTTTATTTTATTAAACAAAAGATAATACCGATGATCATTACACGCGCCAAATCATTACCGGTAATGATAATTAATAGAATTATTATCATATATACATACATTTATACATGTACATATGTATGTATATACGAGGGGAATAACAAAACTTCTCGTAAACATTGGGAAGGCATAATCCTTTTCGACTTTTACTTTACACATTAGCGGAACGACTTTTTATTATCATCAAAACGTAGTTTCAAGTCATGAAAACGAGAAAGAGAAAATTAAGTGAAACAAGTTCCGCCACCAAGTAAAGAAGAAATCAGGTACGGGATTTTGTACAGTTTTCGTAGGAAGTTAGGCCCAATAAATATTCGTACAGTGTGTAACCGTTTAAAAAATTTCAAACGTCATTTTAGTATAAGAGACGAGCCCCGTGAAGATCGTCCGGAAGCCCCCACTAATGACACTAATGTTACTGCTGTGAAGAAAGTACTTGCTGAGGATCCACGAATGACGGAGGAAACAATTGCTTATACACTGGGGATGAATGCCATGGCAGTATCAAGAATATTAAATGACAATCTGCAATATAGCAAAAAATTTGCACGGTGGGTTCCACGTCTATTGGGTGAAAAAGAAAAGGCAGCTCGTGTTCAATTCGTTAGGGTGATGAGACCTAGGTTTATAATGTCGAACCCGAAACAAAACTCCAATCTTCTGTATGGAGTGAAAAAGGACAATCTTCTCCAGTGAAAGCCTTTCGTCAAAAATCCACTTGAAAAGTAATGTTTGCAATTTTCTTTAGTAAAAGTAAAATAATAACTCTGGAAGCAGGACATACTGTTACCGCACACTGGTATACAAATAATTGTTTACCAAAAGTGTTTAAGAATATTTTACAAGGACGTCACAAAACTAAATTGCGGAGATATTTCCTTCACCACGACAATGCTTTGCACGTACAGCAAAATTTGCATCAGATTTTATAGCTGAATCTGACATCAATTGCCAGATTTAGCACCTTGCGACTTCGGGCTCTTCCCAAAAATAAAAAAGCCTTTGCGTGGAAGAATATACGAAAGCGAAACAGAGCACATAAATGCTGTAGAAGAACAACTTAGTTTATAAAAAAAAGAGAATTTTGAAGAATGTTTTGACAAGTGGATTTTTAGATTAAAAAAGTGTGTAGAATTAAGTGGTAATTATGTTGAGAAAAGTTGAAATAATAAAGTATGCGAAGCAAAATATAAAACTTTCATTTTTATTTTCTTGGGTATTTTTGCGAGAACTTTTGTTAATCCCCTCGTATACCTAATGTATATGGTATTGTTTTTACAGTTTAATGAGTATTCTAGAATGCCTACAAGTCTATTTCCCTGTTGAATTTACCTTGACTTTTAAATAAAACTATTTGTGATTTTTTCTAGCACACATCTGTTTCTGTTTCACCATTTTGAATAATTTTGAAACTAATCATGTAATTTATAAACGCACCATCTAAACGTTCCTAACACCTCATCCACTAATCAATAAATAAATTATCCTTCTTTTTAACAGACGTTTAAATCTTTCATTTTGGTATACATTATTCTTAATAGATTACAAAAAATTGAAAAAATTCCCGTCATAAAATCCAGTCTTAGAAAAAAGATGCAGGTGCGGCTTTTTTTGCATGTTAGTGCATATTAAATATCGATTAGTTTTGTAATATTTCTAATACATAAAGAGCTTTTAGCCATTTCCTTAAATGTCAGTAGATTGTCTTTTTATTTTAATTGAATGTTCATAAACTTTTTTGATGTAGCTATATAATCAAATGCATACATACATATATAGTATATAGTATTATATGTTTAATGTTGTGTTTATTTATTTTAGGAATTTCGTTTCATCAAACACTCAATTGAGAGGCGGAAATCTCCAGCTTTAGGTAATCAACTTCCGACATTTTCAGCTGAAAGCGAAGTTCGAGTTAATTGCAGTGATGAACTTGTTTCCAGTCATTCTCAAGAAGGCAGTTCAATCGACGGTGTATGTGGATATTTTTTAAGATTTTCAGAGAAAAGTTCACCTTTTGATGCTGGTCTTGATGCTACTATGTTTGAAGAAGATGTGTTATCAGGAATTATAGATGAAGCTTCATGCTATTTTTCAGAAGATACTGATGATGAAGAGAGTAAATACTGTTCGTGGAAACTTGAAGAATCTGTCGAGAATAACACGTGCGTAAATAACAATTTTTAAAGCGTTTCAATAGGATTTTTTTTATAAAGCAAAAACAGAACTTTTGACAGGTGTTCTAATCTGCTGCATTCATATTTAAATTATGTGTTGCATGACCCTTTTAATCAGTTTGGGTAAAAGTTCCACATCAGCCTCAAATTTGTTTAAAGAGTCTAATATAGCTTCCTTTCGAGCGTTATTTGATCTCCCTTTGAGGCGTACAGAGATCGAGAAAGTCCTCTTTCCTATGTCTTCTGTCTTAAATGGATGTCAAGAAGTCTCTTCAACTTCTTCAGCACGAAGGGTTAAGGCTGATCGGTCTAAAATTCTTCACGAATTCATGGTCTGTTATTTCAGATTTCGGTATAACAACTATTCGTACACGTCTCCAGTTTAAGAGGACATGCCTGAGTCAAATGCAAATTCATTAGCCACGGAATCACGAATTATCGGCCAGATAATTCTCTCCTTGGTAATTAGCATTTTTTATGCTTGCCAATGACATATTTCGGTTCTCTGTAACGACTAACGATCACCTTCTCTGCTTGAGCACTCTCACATCCTGAGAAGTGAGTTTTCATTAAGATTTCTAGGGATTTTTCCACATTTTCTGTCCACTACTCATCCTTCTTTCTGATAGAAGAAGGACATGTTCTTTCTTTGAACAAGATTCTGTATAACTTGGCTGAATTCCGCAAATTTTCTAAAGATTAGAAATATTTCCTCCAGACTTTTTCTTATTTTCTTAAAGGATGAAGAGTCTTTTTGTCCTTGGATCGTAAGTAACATTATTGTAAAGTCATTAAACGATAATAAAGTGCCGTATTATTGGTTTTTATTACTAATATAATCTGACACCTCCAAACCAAACAAAATATAAAATGTATTAAAATACAACTTTTTTTTTCAAGTACTTAACCAATTTTTTTTGTATTTACAGTTTATTGCTTGCAAATAACACAACATTAAATATTCTTCGATATGTGGGAAAATATCTACAAATGTGTAAATTGCTTCATTGTATTTCGCCCCAAATTGTAGCTTCAATGCTTGAATTAATTGCTTTTTACATATATGTCGTGCACGAAGTTTTTGGTAAAGATTGCGTAAGTATACAAAGTTTAATAAAATTTGTTATTTTAAATTTTTATTAACTCATTTAGTTTTGTAAAATTGAACCAAAACTTAAAAATATTCTTGGGGGTATTTTTCGGGTTTGTAATATTTGTACATTACATATACTAGGTACTATTTTTAAAGCGCATACAGCTACACTCAGCAAAATAGAAACACCTCAATAGAAAAATATTATCTTGGTTTTTCAAACCTTTAGAATATTCCGATCCTTTTGAAATTTGGTATGGGAAATTGTTATGTAATTGCCTTCAAATACCAGTCATAAAATAATATTTCTCTCCTGCCGCTGAGAGCCAGTTCCCAAAAGTAAAGATTTTTTTCGTACAGCTTATTATAAGAAAACATTTTTTTTTTAGAATCAAAGTAATTTTTGATACAATTGGTTCAAAGTACATTAATTTAGCACTTGTAACGTACTTGCAAAGATTTTTAAATTTTCACTAAGAATAAGGTGTGGCCCAGAAACAACAAGAGTCACATAGTACCACGTGACGGGCCGAACTATGATGAAAAAGCAAAACTGAAAGGTTCTATTGTGTAATTCGATCGAAATTCAGTCGAATCGAATGAATATTCACAATATTTTGTATCTTTATCAAATAAATGGTGTACAAATTTTATTTGAAATATCTAGTAATCTAGTAATTATTTCGATCTTTCTGATCGAATGAAATTGTTAAATAAAAATTTAAAATCATAGATTACTACATATGTATGTATTTGTTTCAGCATGACACAAAATATTGTGAGTATTTCATTCGATTCGATAGATTTTCAGTCGAATTACACAATAGTGCCCAAAATAAGTTGCGCCAGGTGCTGTAAAATATCGCGAACAGCATTAGTAAATCCGAAAAAATACGAAGATATAGGGGTCCAAGGAAAATTTCTAGATTTGTTTTCTAGAGTGCATTTGATTTAGAATTTAGATACGTTTTATAGATACGAATGAATATCAGGGGACAGAAAAAAACCTTTGTAGAAGAGAAGTCAGTAATGTATAATTATTTCTTAAAATAGAAGTTGTGTACCTAGGGTTATTTATTTATTTATTTTTTTTTTTTTGAGTAATGCCTTAAAACTTTTTTTATGTGGCCCTATGAGAATGAGTTCTGTTTGATCATTTCCGGATTATATTTTGTTGATTTATCATCTAATTTCTACAGTTTCGAATACTGCCCCACCAGGGATTCGGCTCGCTTGTTGCACTCAATGTTCCTTTGACATTGAAATCAGAGGAGTGTGACCTTAGCCCTCTCAGCGTTCGGAACTAGTTTTTTTTATATTGTGTTATTAGCCAAGGAGGTTATCGAGCACATAACTTTGATTACGGCTTGGCTATGGGTAAATAAATCAATGATCTTGTATTAACATCTTCTCCGAGGCTCAGCGTAGTCCGGAGTTATCTTAATCCTCTCCTTTCTACTAACTTGTATGTGGTTGTAGAATCGTGCGATCCATGGCCCAGAATCTCTGAGCCTGATCGCGTTTCACGAAGCGAAATATTTGATTTAAGAGTCATTTAAAAAAATTGATATTTTGCGAAAACATTTTGAACCATTTTTAATGAGATTATTTTATAGGCAGTACCCACGGAAAATCTTTATGACGAAGAAACTAAACAAAATTTGGAAAGTATTTCAAAACAAATAGCACCTAAAATAAAAGACTGGCCGTTAAACTTTTCTTCATTGGTGAGTAAATAATTGTTGTAAAATCAAAATTATTTCACTTTTATTTACATGCTACGAAGAATAATAATGTAATTATAAACAGAGAAAATGTTGGATAGTGATTTTTTCTTCAATACATAATTGCAGGTGAATAATGAACTCTGTAATCCAGATACCTTATTTGGTTTGTCTCTAAGAATTGTTGGAATTGAAAGCGCAATTTATGTTATGAAGGAACTAAAACAACTTAAAAGTTATTTTGCTCATTTACTTCCAGTTACTGAGCGAAAAATTTTACAAAGTGTTGAAGATCACTACAATTTTGCAGTGAATATTTCAAAAATTGTTTACATGTGTGTGGCTTCAAAAGTAGTAGATCTTCAGGCAGTACTTTCGGTAATGGGCAAAGTTAAATGGGATGTTAATCATGTCAGTATTCAGTATAATACTTACGTCGACACAATAAATAGGGTAATCTAGAAACTTCAAATTTCAAAATACATTTTTGTATAAGAACATTTATTTTTATTTCTAGAGTGTGCAAACGTTTGCAATGCGTTTAGACGAAATATCGAAAGAAGTTCCAGTTCCTTTTGAAAAAGTGTGGTACAGTTTATCTCATGTATCAACCCACTTATTAGTTGAAGGGTAAGTATTTTTGGTTGTAATTTAAGTTCATGACCGCTATATAGTGGTTGCATGTCTGCATGTTATGTCCTGCAATTAGGAAGTCTAACAACTCTCTCGCACGGCTTTTCTACAATTTACAAAGCGTTTTGTACCGCTGCAGCTAAATAGGGCATACCACCTTTTCGTATATAGTTTCTTAATGTGCTGAATTATCTATGTACTGATCAAAGAATAATTCCAAGCAAAGGTTTCTTTATCTTTCCTTTGCAAGAGCGTGAATTCTCAATTCCAAACTATGGAGAAAGACGAAAGTAATCTTCGTACCCAAAGCGGGCAAAAGACTTAATGCCCAGCCAAAGTCATATAGACCAATTAGCTTAACCTCCTTTCTCGTAAAGAAAACGGAGAAAATAATTGATCAACATATAAGAGACAACGTTCTTGTGAAAAATCATCTAAATGCAAATCAACACGCCTACTAATCAGGTAAATCTACTATAACTGCTATTCATAGCTTAGTTTACAAGTTAAACAGAGCTATGGACACAAAATAAATTTCGCTAAGCGCTTTTATTGACATTGAACTCCCAACAATTAACTAGATTAAAGTAATGCTGAGTCAAAGAGAAATCGAAGCTACATTAGGAGATAAATCAATGACGATTAAAGTCGTCAAAGGTTGCCCTCAAGGAGGGGTTTTATCACCTTTGCTATGGTCTATAGTATATGATTATCTAATATACAAGCTTGATTTTCTAGGATTTGAAGCACAAGGTTACGCAGATGACCTAGTAATAACAGCTAGAGGCATAGATCATGATACAATATCTATGCAAATACAAAAGGCTCTAAACCTCATTTAAAAATGGTGTTATGAGGAAAATCTATCCATAAATCCTCACAAAACTACTATTGTACCCTTCACTAAAAAAGGAGAACACAATTAAAGAAACCTCTAAAAGGAACACAAATATAAATCTCTGGTGAAGTCAAATATCTAGGAATCATTCTAGACAGCAAACTCACCTGGAACAAACAAATCAACAAGTCCATTGAAAAAGCCACCTTTGCCCTGTGGAGCTGAAACACTCTTTGGCAAAACATGGGGACTAAAACCAAAAATGGTTTATTGGTCATACACGGTCATCATAAGACACATACTCACATATGCTTCAGTCATATGGTGGCCAAAGACAAATAAAAAAAAACAGTTCAAAATAGACTCAACAAAGTACAGAGAGTAGCGTGTCTCAGTATCACAGGAGCTCTAAGAACTACTTCAACGGCAGTACTAGAAGCCATGCATACAAATTAAGAAAGAGGCACTTAATTGGGCCTTAATTTCTGAGAAAGAGAACTCAAACCGGGCAATCTCACACACAATCTTAAAATTCTTGAGAGAATTTAAGAACTACCAAATCAGTCAAGTGACTGACGAGATGGAGGCAATATTAAACTTTGAGAAGCCGTTCGAAGTATTGTTTCTGGATCGTGAATCTTGGCGCGATAACAAAATAACCTTTGAAGAAGGAGCCTCTATATGGTATACAGATACAGCTCAAAAACCGAGTCGGGAGTGGGAGCAGGGGTAGCAGGCCCAAAAGGACGCCTCTTCGAATGCCTGAGTAAACTGAGTCAGGCAGCACTTAAAGCTCTCAATTCACAAAGTTGTATCGAGGCTAGTATGGGACTGTCTAACGACTGTTAAAAGACTTGTTAAAACAAACAAAGTCTACTTTATGTGGGTCCCAGGACATGAAGGTATCAGAGGTAATGAGCTGGCACACACAGTTGTTTTTCTAGGGTTCACAGAGAGTCCATATTTTTCACACCAGCATTGAATCTTATCAAATATCGTCTGAAGTTTATTACAGATGAGCACCAATGATTCACCATTCTTTCGTCGTCCTGGCTAAATCGCATTCCCCATCGGTTACAGTCAGTGAATAACAGTCTGTTAGATAGCATGTAGGGATCCATCGAACAACTGTATACATATACCTTGGCTTTAAACTTTATTTTAGAAATTTCTGCCACCTAAGCGTAGCTATGTGTATGATGTTTTGAGGTTCCAGTGTCTGCTGTTTTGAATTTCCAGGAAGTTCAGCTTTTCTTTTTCAACCTTCTACTCGTAAAATTTAAATTCCATTCAAAAAGAGTATTACATTCGTTGAAAAATAAAGTTTTCGCTAATTAAATTCAACTTCTAGAATATATGAAAAACTCGAACAACTCTGAACAAATCTCAAACTTGATTTGAAACTTGTATACTTAGAATTACAGTAAAAATAGATCAATATTTTTTAAAATAGTAAACTTTTTTTTATTCGGTCCAGGTTTTCAAATGCGAAAAAGTGTTCAGCTGGAGGAAGAGCGCTCATGCAGTTAGACTTTACTCAGTTTATGTCAATTTTAGAATTAATATCCGGATTTAAATTTACAAAACATAGAAATTATGTTGATTGTTATATTAAAGCATATTACTTTCCAATTGAATTATTTGAAGATTGGATAAAAACTGAAGCAGAAAAAATGGAATATTCCATTAAACAGCTTGTGAACCTAATAAATTGTGTCTGCGCCAATGATAAGAAAAGACGTCAAAAATTATTAGGTTTAATACAAAACCTGACAGAATTAAACTAAACTATGTTAAGTATTTTTTTTGTAAATGTATTCTTATAAATTTATTGAATCTTTATTATAACGTTAAAATAAACTACTTCAAAAAATATAAAAGAATATTTGATTTTCCTATAAAATTCGTACAATTGAAAAAAATGTATAGATGTAGCTTCAACTTGTGTTCGTATAAGTAATAAATGAAGATATTTTGGCTAATATGTATTATGTACTAGAATGAACCTATACGAGTAGTTGTACCATAAATACTGTCACAAATTAAAATTAATATTGCGTCTTGAATAATTTGTAATTTTTTTTTAAATTTTTATTACAACTTTCTACAATTTTTCTCCTAACTTATTTATTAACAATGTGACTTATGTGCTATTTATCTTATTCTAATGTACAGTTTTTATGAGTACATTTACTTAACGCTACTTAATCTAGTTTCGCTTCTCTTATCTAGTCTAATTTTAAGTTCATTTGCCATATGGCTTTATAATTTATTTTTATTTTCTCTTTTACTTACTTTCTATATACTTAATATTTGATTATTATTAAATGAGAGTTTTTTTTATATTATATTTAATAGGTTTAGATCCTTTAAAGTTTTGAAGAGAACTGAATTTGCTTTTTGGTTGGGATTTAATAATTGCGTCCTATTTATTTGTGTTAAACCTAATGTAGCCAGTTTTGCTCTGACAGTTCTGCAATCCTGTATTAATTCTTTTGCGTTGTTATGACTAGGCTCGTCACGACGGTCGATGGTCGATGGTCTACTTGACATGGGAAACACGTGGGTGAGTCTAGTATGTCCTGAGCGTAATCTAATTAGGATCACTTAATCTTCTCTATTTAACGAAGAGCTAAAGGTTGGTGCAATCAGCCGCCTGTTCAATTCGTGATATGCCAAAACGGTTTCTGACTCAATCTCAAGAAATCCACTAATTCTCTTTTGTTTTAATGAATTTACTTCCAATCTGTATATGGCATGTGGACTTGGTAGGGCGAAAACTGCAGATTCTTCTATTTGAATGATAGAATATTTTGCTACCCGGTCCGCATATTCGTTACCTGCAACACCTACATGTCCCGGGATCCAACACAGTAGGGTGTCATTAGTCATTGGTAGATTTCTGACCATTTTGACCAGAAACGCAGTGTTGTTATGGTTCTTTACTGCCTGAATGACAGAAAGAGAGTCTGTAAATATCACAAGTTTTCTGTGTGTTTTTAGCCCCTAACCCGGCAGTCAACCAGACCGCCCCCAGCTCGGCGTCAAATATCGTTGTATATTTATGTAGTCTTTTTTGATATAACGTTACCCAATGTACTGCTTCATTTCTGTAGACTACCGCGAGACCCGTATCGAAGTCAGATTTACTGGCATCAGTATAAATTTAGACTCTATCTTTAAACTCCTCACATACTTCACCATGTAAGGCTTTGAACATATTGTCGCTAGTTTTATCCTTGTTGTAATTAGCCAACCTATCAATAACAAATCTTTTGTTCAGGTCTATTGCGTCTAGATCAATGCTATCGCTGAATTTTGTTTAGTTTCGTCACAATCTCTTTGGAATGTTTGGACGCCTAGGATTTTCAGTTTCTTTTCGGAGTTGATGTTTCTATTTGATATTTTAATGTTTTTCATGAGACAATTGTGTTTACGACAAGTATGTAGGTGTTCAACCTTGTCGATGGGAATCTTACCACCATTTAATTACATACTCTGCTTAATGCTTATTTGCTAATTGTTTCTTGATTGCAATTATATGTGCATAACAAAATGTTGTCAGCATATGTGAATGGTTCAATGTTTGGGAATTGAGATATGTTGGTTAGAAGTGAATCTATATAGGTAGTTAGTAAAACGGTGGAAAATGGTGAGCCTTGCGGAACCCCATTGTCCAGAAAGAAGGGGTTGGAAAAGTAACCATTAACTCTAACCCTGATCTGTCTGTTAAACATGAAACTATAGTATGAACGGTTTTGACAAAGTTTGGATCAATACCCCAGGTGATTAGTTTTTGGCTTACGAAAATGAATGGGATCTTGATGTATGCTTTTTCAAGGTCCAGTGACACGACACTTGAATGATCACCGGATGAAATAGCTGAGGTCATTCCCTCTTCCATATCATGTAATAGTGTTAGGGTTCCTCTGTGAGAGCGAAAACCATGTTGTCCAGAATGAAATTTTGATTGAGTGATTTCTGAAGCCTTTTACACATAATCTTTTCTAGAGTTTTTGAGAGACAAGAAATTAAAGATATTGGGCGGTAATCTAGGGGGGATTTTGAACAATTACTTGTTTTGGGTATCGGCACCAGTGCTGAGGATTTCCACTCATGTGGAATAGTACCAGCAATGACAATATAAATTCTATAACAGACTAATTATTCTAGTATATTGAAATAGTCAGAACCAGTTGACCTCCAATCTCAAAGTTTGGCCTCCAATTTAAAAGCTGTTTAAGCTCTTTCTTATTCTCAGGATTTTTTCTTAATTTCTCACTTTTTTAAAATATATTCTCTTTTCTATCTATTTTCCATACAATACATAGAAAATTTTAACAAAAATTTGAGAAAATTTAATATTTTTAACTCGCTATACAATCATTCTAATGGTTCTCATTACTATACAGAATCATATGGAAACAGCTTTCCTTTTACTGCATATTCAAATATATGGTAGAATACATACCATTTGATTTAGTATAAGAATTTAACCAATTTGTATGAGGAATTGAAGACATAGGATTTGAGGGTATATTTTAAGAAGAAGAAGTATACAAGTAGCTAATTTGCATATGATCACATTTATAAATTTAAATGATAATTTACATATCAAATTTATTAATTTGCATATCAAATTTGATCGTTTATCAGGTCAAATATAATGTTGATATCAAAATGATATTTTTAGAAAATAATTTTATTGATAAATTCGATCAAAAATCCTTAATTTTCTAGCACTATAAAATCATTTTTGCACCAGGCAATCATAATTCATAGATCAAAAATTCGAGTAATATACAAAATTATCTACAATATAGGATATGAAGAGTTTTTTATTGTTCTTATGTTCTATGAGCATGAACACATTAGGTTGTTGTTACAACGACGCAAACCGGTTCTAAAACCTGTTTTTACAACTGCTCAAACTACATCTGAAGGTGGTACGACCAGTTGTAACGAGAGTATGAGTGTATTACAATCGTGAAGCTAAAATTATTTTAGTTGATTTCTTACTATACCAAGTTGGAAAAAACTATACCATTATGTTACAACTAGCGCAACAATAACCGGTTTAACCACCAAGTGTGCAAAGGGTGTATAGGATGTACATAATTTTTAGTATATATTGAATATATTTTAAATGGGAATGTTTTATAGTATTTGTGAAAGCAGGTTTTTTATTTTTTAATAATAATATCTATTGATATACAAAATTGTATTAGAACAGCCGCTGATATACTTTCGTTTGATAGTATATGTTGACGGTAACAAAAAAAAACAAGGAGGTGTTATACACACGTTTATCTTCAATACATAATATCACTTCAAATAGAAAAAACTATCTTTTTTCCTTATTACCCTTTATACCTTACCTCTATACATTTTTCAATGCAAAAGACCAAAAATATATAGTTAATCACCGCACAAAAAAAAGTGTATATGTGTTTGAAAAAAATTTACAAATTATATTTACTATTATGCCTATTTAGGTATTTTTGTGTTTTGTTGTTTTTGGAAAAGATATATGATATGTATGGTATATGAGAAATGAGAAATGTATGAATATAATATTTTTATTGTTGCATTTTTTTCCCCTTGTGTTTGCTTGTGTGTATATATATTTTAAAGTAAAAATATATATTCAGAACAGCATTAGATATTTTTTAATGTAAAAGAAAATAAAATAACATGCCTGTTGATTTTGATCTCCTGATCCATTACAGATAAAATTTTCATATTTCCTAATGAAAAAAATTTCTGGATATGAAAATTTACGAAAATGTAAAAATCAATTTCTAAAATTATTTTTAAAATTTGAAATAACAAATACATATTTATCTGAAATATTATTTTAAGGGATACATAAATAGCAAATATATACCATATGTACATATTGAAGAAACAGGTATAATTTTTTGTTTGAAACTAGAAAATAAATTTGCAAGTTGAATACTTTTTAAATATTTTTATGCGTATATTTTGGCTCGTATTGAATTACAGTATATTTCAATATATGCATTTAAAAAAAATTTTAGAACGACAAATGGGAATTAAGTGTGTATATGTATTTGTTATATGAATAATAATATTCGGTGTGTAAATGAGTAATAAACGAAAGTTTTCTCATATATTTTTTCGCGAGAGATAGAAACTTTTCGTCTCTCACACTTCCCCGCTCAGGTCTACAAATTTTTTGAAATCTGCTGATTTTCGAATGTACTGCCAGTGAACCTCTCTATGTATCTGCTCTGTGGTACCAGCATGTAGAATGTTGGAGTAAAGATCAATTAATCTGTATTTGACTATGGGGGGTAATCTGCTGATCATACGATAGGTGGTCAGGTCTCTACCTGGGGTAGAGCCTTTGAAGGAGCTGAGCGTGTCTTCCAATTCACACAATGTAACTTTGTATGAGAGCATATGATTATAGTGGTACTCACTGTTTAACGAGAAATTATGTTTTTGGGTCAAAACTGAATCTGAAAGGTTTGAGTCGCTGGACACAGAAGACCAGGCCTTGGCGAATTCGTTCGCAATAGAGAAAGGATCTGAAATGGGCTTACCATTTGACAAGATATTCGAGCTATGCTTGCCATAGAGGCGTTTGACCTTGCTCCAAGCGTCCTTCAGTGAGTCTGAAGGGGAAATTGATCTGGTGAAATCTTGCCAAGACTTTTTCTTAGCCGCTTTGACTGATCTTCTGACCTGAGCGGTTAGTTTTCTGAAATTTTTAAGGTTCTTAACGGAGGGGCATCTTTGGTATTTTTTCCAAGCCTTGTTTTTTGACCTTATAGCTTCTTTGATTGAATTGTCTAACCAGATAGGTTCTAGATGTTGTTTGGATAGGTTAGATGGCATTGAATTGAATGCAGCTGCTCTTATTATTTTCTTGAGATTTGCAGCTTCCTGGTTAATTATGTTACTTTTTGGGAGCACCTGTTCTTGTTTTAATGCTGACTCTGAGAATTTCCCCCAGTCAGCCTTGGATTCGACAAGATGAGGTGTGGTATTCTGTATTGTAATTGGGACTTGGTTTGTGATAATTATTGGAAAGTGATCGCTTCCTTCAGGATTATCATGGATAAGCCATGATAAATTACTTGAAACAGAATTGGAAGCTAATGTTAAGTATATGGCGGAATGGGTTAGATATTGTGCTGACACTATGTGTTTGCACCATCATTTAACAATGAAAAAGTGGAGTCTGAAAGCCAATCTACAATTAAATTATCAAATTAAGAAGTTTCCATCCCTAAGAAAGGAACCTCTAACTATGTCTGATGAAATAGCCTTCAGTGCTTTGGTGATTAAGAATGTGTTGAAATCGTTGAGCTTCTTGTAGATTATTTCGCCCGAGGTGTCCTTTTGTAGAACCTCCCTGAAATATATAACTACATATTGGCCTCTGGTTCGTTGCTACTGGTCTGCTGAAGTAATAGGAAGTCAAAATCGTCGTTTATGTTCATTAACCTTTTCTTTGCTGTATTCTTCTTTTTGGTTAAAGGCAGGATACGGAAAAATATCACTCGCGAACTGAAAAATTCAATTCGTTCCTTTTTTATCACTCGTGAGCGATTCGTTTAAAAAGGAATTTTTTAGTTTCCATTCGTTCCCAAGGAACGAATGAAATTTTTATTTCGAGTTTCATTCGTTCACGAACGAATGGAATAATTTTAAAAAATTCCATTCGCGAATGAAAAAGAATCAAAAACGAATCATTCGCGAATGATTCCCGTCTTATACCAGACAAAGTACAAGTACAGTGTTCATTACATGAAAAAGAGTAGAAAATTTCTTAATTTTTTTTGTTATTTTTTATACATACCTCTAGTAAATTAAAAAAATATTTTTGAAAATATAGATGAGGCAAAAATATTTGATTCTTCAAAATATGTGTAGTATGACAAAGAATTGAATATTTAGTTATTAAAAAAAAAAATAAAATAAAAAAAAAAAATTTGCTTACGAATGATTCTTTTTGATTCCTTTTTTCATTCGCTCACAAATTATATTTTTTGATTCCTTTTTTATTCGATTCGCTCGCGAATGAATCATATTTTGAAAGGGAACTTAATTTTTAAATTCGTGAGCGAATCAAAAATAAAATTCTCCTGCGATTCATTCACTTGTGAGCGAATCATATTTTATCGGTCTTCCTACCCTGGTTAAAGGAGATTTTTTACCATTATTATTATCTTTGTGTATGAAATTATATAGTGGTGACACCGCAAGAATTTTCGTATTATCATCTTTGCTTAAAAGAGGCGCTGGCTTCACTCCATATCGTTATAAAAAAAAAAAAAAAAAAGAAGAGAGATTAATTTTTTTCTTAGCTTTTATGTGTACAGTACACAGTATACACTTGATATTGTATGTATGATTCATACACACCATATGTACATATACGCATATTTCCATACCCAGATAACATTTTGGTATCGATACTCGGGTATCAATTAGTCTTCAATATTTCTTCCCCTTTTCTAATGATGATTTAATGAAGATATTTTGATTCCTACCATCAATCAAGGTGAGTGTGGTGGTAGGAGTAAAAATATTTATGTTAGGAAAATGAAATGATGAGTGTTATCGATGTAGAATTGATTCTTTTTTGATTCTTACTATCATATTATTAAGGGGAAAATTATGGAATGCATGACTGATGTCGTACTGATGTTTCTTTGATCCCTTATTCGCTATACTGTGACGGGTAACAGTTTCGAGTTTAGTGCGTCAGTAAAGACAATTTTTTAAAGTGCAGTGTTTAATTAAGTAATAATAATAAATAATACAAATAATAAATTTAATAAGGTAATTTTTCATTAACTTTACATTATATAAATTTTTAGATATATGTACATATGTTATTTCTATATAATTTTTAGATATATGTTATATAGTGGATGTTCTGATGAGGAAGAAGAATGTTCTAATACGAAGAAAGAGAGTCAACATGCAGAAAAAAATTAAAAAATAAGAATATAGATTAAGAATAGAATTTTTAAGTATATAGCATAATAAATAAGAAAATACATAGAAAACATACTAGTTTATTTTAATGAAATAATTCCTCATTGTTCAAAAAAGGAATATTTCTTTCATTTTGTTAATAAAATAATTGCAAGCTTTAAATTGTACACTTTTCATATGTAATTCAAAAAATTCAAAAAATTCAAAAAATTACATATGAAAAGCGTAAAATTTAAAGCTTGCAATTATTTTATTAACAAAAATGCAAGAAATATTCCTTTTTTGATTCCACTCTTCAGTACGGCATCAGTACAGAGTATCAATACAGTATCGATGTGGAATCGATTCTTTATTGATGCAATTCCCTTTTAAAATTTGGTTACAATTCGATCTTTCATCGATACATCTTTGATGTAAGGAATCACAGTTAATTTCTCCTTTTTCAAATTCAACCAATCAGAATGCTTAAAATGCGGACATGGTCCATATAAAAACATCAATTTTGGTAACTAAAAGGTATCGATACTTTGATACTTGAGTATCAGTCCAACATCAGTTCTTCATCAGTCCTGTGCTATCTGGGTATTCATAAAAAAAACAGGAATATTATTGATTTTTTTCTTCTAAACACATTAATATAATAATTATTTAGGTATTTCTATTATGATATGATATATATGTATATGTATATGTACATATAGATTTTGTATTTTGTATACATTGTTTGTGTATTTTTAACATTTTAGAGATATTTCTACTTCTTTCATATTATGAATATTTTACAGCGTTGTTGCAATGTTCTGTTATGTAATGTTTTAAATTAATATGGAATAACAAATTTTTCTGGCAACTATGAATTATGTTCATTGTTTATTTTTTATATATCACTATCAGTTTTATTTTATGTATACCTACCTACATATTTAATATATGAAAAATTTGACTTTATACGCAAAGATGTAACTTGTCACCGTTTTTGATGTTTTTTAAAATTTTAATTTTATATTGGATTAAGTTAAATATTTAAACTCACTATATGTATGTGTAATTATTTTTCAGTAAATCTTTTAAATTCATTTATATTTAATATCCAATTAACACTGATTTAATTAATTAAATTAATTAACTTAAAATATTAAATGCAGTTCACTGAATGTTAATTAATATTTTTAATTAATTTATAACGCTGCATTTATTAATGAACACTTCGATCGCAAAACACGTCTTATCTCTGCCGAGTACAAATAGGGATTGCGTCTTGAATAAAAGACTAGGTAATTTTATCATTTCATTATATTTTATTTACTACAATAATTTCAACTATACGGTACAATTATTCAAAATGACTTCTTTCTTCTCGTACACAAGCTTGTAGTCTTCTTGGCCAATCGGCAATTGCAACATGGATGACACCTAGGGGTATTGAACTCGCTGCTCTGATCAATGATCGTTTCAAAGCTACAATATTTTTATGCGATTTTTGACACGTCCTGCTCTCTAGTTCAGACCATAATTTGTAGTCTAATAGGTTGAGGTCTGGACTTCCGGACGACCAGCCTTGAGCACTTATGAGCCACGGTATGTTGTTTTCAAGCCACTGCTGAGTTGTTCTTGCCTTGTGAACCGGTGATGAATCTTGTTCCAATATCAAATCAACGCCAGCGAGTATCATTCAATGGCCTTTCTACGTTCTCCAGGACATATTGTTGATAGTTTTTGGCCTTTATTTCGGCTCCTGTCTCACAAAAATGCAGTACCGTTACACCTCGATATGAGACCCTCTACCATACTATC
Source organism: Bombylius discolor (assembly GCA_939192795.1). Lineage (NCBI taxonomy): Eukaryota > Metazoa > Arthropoda > Insecta > Diptera > Bombyliidae > Bombylius > Bombylius discolor. Next base: position 18,100,698 of record OW584240.1, on the reverse strand, counting down.
GCGGATGTTGGATGATGATCTTTTTCAACTCTAGGATTTAGCTGGAAGGCTTGTGTCATTCTCAAAAAAATGCTAATATACGGTATATGAAATTCATTTAAAATATGTAGTGATCTATGATTTTAAATTTTTATTTAACAATTTCATTCGATCAGAAAGATGATATCGAAATAAATTTCGGTAACAACCGAATAAAACAATAAAAAACTAGATATTTCAAATGAAATTTGTACACCATTTATTTGATAAAGACACAAAATATTGTGAATATTTCATTCAATTCGATTGAATTTCAGTCGAAATCCATAATAGAGCCCTAAATTTTTTTTCAATTGTGGAAATTTTTTCACTCGTGAACAAAATTTTATCGTTTATTTTTCTAGTGTGTGCGAAGAAGTATTTCTAATTTTTTTAAAGCCTCCGTTAATCGTTGGCCGGTTTTTCGGTGGTACGCTCCCAGCCATAAGCCGCTTTTAATTGATCGTTACATTGATCTTTTTGAAATATTTAACTCCCTGGCCATAATTTTTTGCTACATATAAAATCAAAATGATTACTTTACAGTTTACAATGGTTTAAGGCTTAAGAGCCCAATTTAGTAAAATGGCCTGCAAAGTGACCATCTACAGCCTACATTTTTCAACCGATTTTCATGAAATTTCGAATATAGATAGGTGGAAGGGAATTGTGGTCCTTAAGTGGAACACATTTTTAAAAAAGCTCTTTATTTCAAAAATACAAGGATTCAAAGTGTGGCTGTTTTGCTATTTTGGGCCTGCAAAGTGACCACCTACAGCTTACAATTTTTAATCGATTTTCATGAAATTTTGAATATAGATAGGTGGAAAGGAATTGTGGTCCTTAAGTGGAACACATTTTTAAATTTTGGTCTTTAAATTTTTTTATACTCGATTTTCAAAGGTACATATAAAAAAAAATTCACTAAACTTTTCACACTTTTTTCATGTATTAAAACGTTTAGATACTATTATTTCTTCTTATAAGATTTAAATATAACCTTTTCCAAAAAGTTTAATAGAAGATTCAGGGAAATTGGTAACGTAGTTTAATTATTATCAATAAAACAAATTGTTAATTATTCATAAAATTTCATTACTAATTTTTCATTTCACATAAATGTTTTTGCATACTTATGGGTTTATATAAGAATTACACAGATAGTATAAACTTTATAAACTCGGTGCAATGAAAATTGCAATTTTTGTAGTATGTGTGATGGTTAAGTAACGTAAACAGCATATAAAAGTTATGTATAGTTAAGCTGCACATAGCTAGGTATAAAGATATATTAGCAACACATCTTGTATGGGAATGGTGATCGGTGATGATGAATATGAAATAATAGAATTAGCATGATATGTACATATATACTACGCATAAAAGTATATTTTACTAATTGTTGTTGGATTGAAGCAAGTGTATTTTGGGTTTTAGTGCTAATTTTTTATATTCTGAATATAAGAAAAATTATAGTGTTACATAGAACTTAGATTTCAGTGATTATTTGGTGATAAATCTAATATTTTACTAAAATTTCAGTATTTTTGAATACTACTTTTTTTTAACCCTAGGATTGCCTGTTCATATATAAATGTATACATTCGGACTTTGAGTCTTAATTTAAATATGATCCCTTCGAGCTAGGACCTTGAAACTTCACCAATTCCTCCATTGGAGGATCCTTACTATACACCCCAATTTTCAAAGTCCTAGCTCAAAATCGGTAAAACAAAATATTCTTTTTTATGCAAAAACACAAATTTGACGGTGCGTATACAAAGGTATACCATACATTTTATATGAAAATTTTGAAAATTTTTTTTCAAAAAACGATATCTCAGCATCCCATAGACCAAAAACTAATATGTTTATACTAAAAGATTTATCAAAGTGTTCTCTTCAGTTTTGTTTTTACAGTGTTGTTGTACTTTTTTTTGTTTTCAAGATAAAATACAAAACAACATCAAAAATATGAATGTTTCATACATTTTTCTACATTCATAAAAGCAAACATCTACTTTTGACTTTGAAGATCCATATCTCAGCATCCTCTGAACCAAAAACTAATATTTTTGGATTACAATATTTGTTGAAGTGTTTCTATTGAACTATCTTATACATTAATTCTGTAAATACTATTATTTTCAACCAAAAGGACAAAATACGCGAAAAATCATGAAGATTTTTAACATTTTTAACCTTATTTTCCATTTTATCTCGAAAAATGGAAAAAATATACATAGGACATTAATAGAAAGAACACTAAAAAGAACACTTCAATAAAGATTTTAATATAAAAATATTAGTTTTTGGTTCACCGGATGCTGAGATACATCTTTTTGAAAATAAAATTTCAAAATTTCCATATAAAATGTATGGTATACATTTGTATACGTACGGCTAAAACTTTAACAATCTTGAGCAGGCAATCCTAGGTTAAGCTCGTCAATCATTCTACCTCCAAAGTGACGCCGAAAGAATGAATTGAATTGAAAAATAAAATGTACAATATTTAAAATTTCTACAAAATCTTCATATTTTGAAAACTTCATACCTATATTATACCGTATTATTTATTATTTTAACACTCCATTCAATTTTTGACCGTTTTCGTTTTTAAGTTGAATATCTCAGGACTCTAAAAACTGATTGAATTGAAATTTCTGCACAATATTAATCTTGTCATTCTCTATAAAACTCTCTTTAGCACCAAAACGATCCCTGAAGTGAGACGCGAGTTACAGGGTGCTAAACACAAAACTCACACGAATCAATTTCAATTATCAAAATTTTACATTTTTTGACTCCTTATAAAAGTATGTTGCCGTGAGACTAAGGAGCTGAAATTTGGTCAGGATATTTTTTAAAGGGTCTAATATTATATGAAATTTTAACGGTGAATATCCGTTAACTAGGTCAAAAGATATAGGGTAAAATACAAAAAAAGTCATTTTTTCAACATACAACTTTTTTTTTTCTTTCTATAAGGCCCTCCTTAGCTCATACCGTGATCCTTCAGAAAAGGATGCATTTCAATTTGGAACTATTTTCTGACCTAGTGCATTTTATTTGACTCAAATCGGTGCAACAAAGCCCGAGATATAAGAGTTCAAAGTTGAAAAGCCACATATCCTCCCATATAAAAATTTAAAAAATAAAATAATTCAGTATTTTTGAATTTTTACATAAAAAATTTGTTGTATGAAAAATTTGTGACCTTCAACTGAAATAATTTCAGCTATAACAGCTGCATGCTAGCTGTAGCCTGTACCTACATACACATTTTACAAACGTACATCCATGCAGTATGATCGCCATATATAGCTATAACTATAACTATGAAAATTTTTCAAATCATATACACCAACACTTAGAAGAAATTTATTTGCTTGTGTTGGTGCAGACACAAATACATTTCAGACGATGTTATTGTTGTTTTCGAAAAAATTGTTTACTAAATTTGGCTCTTAAGCCTTAGGATAACTGAGAAGAAGTTACTACAAATGGGTATGAACACATTAGGTGGTTATAACAACGGATGCAAACCGGTTCTAAAACCTGTTTTCACAACTGCTCAAACTACATCTGAAGGTGGTACGACCAGTTGTAATGAGAGTATGTGTATTACAACCGTGAAGCTAAAATTATTTTGGATGATTCTTATTATACCAAGTTGGAAAAAGTTATACCAGTATTGTTACAACCACCTAATGTGTGCAGGCAGAATGAATGATTATTGATTACTCTAATTTTCTGTATCATCTAATTGAGCATGAACACATTAGGTGGTTATAAGAACGACGCAAACCGGTTATAAAACCTGTTTTTACAACTGCTCAAATTACATCTGAAGGTGGCACGACCAGTTGTAACGAGAGTATGAGTGTATTAGAACCGTGAAGCTGAAATTATTTTGGATGATTTCTTACTATACCAAGTTGGAAAAAATTATACCCTTATGTTACAACCAGCGCAATAATAACCGGTTTAACCACCAAGTGTGTAAAGGGTGGTTCATATCTCTATAAAGTTGAGGTTGAAGTTTTCATTTTTTTAAATATGTACTGACGTTTTTCGTAGGTAGGACCAAAAAATATATAGACAGAAAGAATTCTTATGTAGTATCGACTAAAAATTGTAATTATTAAATTAGACTATAGAACAGTACGGTAAGAGAAGGAAGGAAGTGAAAGCTTTTTTAACTATGCTTTAAAGCGCTTTGAAATTTAAGTTTTGTTTTTAACATGATCACGATGAATGAAAAATAAATAAAAAAAAAAATTTTACTCTTGTGTGTTAAATAGAATATAAAAAAAATTTCAAATGGTGAAACGTATGTGAATAAAATGAGTCACACCGACACCATCAATTACCTTGTTTATGTGAAGCTTTAATTCGCATTAACTCATGCCGTTTTGACTAAATACGGATGCATAAACCAAATTTTAAAACGCATTGAAACTTTATTTCGTTTTGGTAACATACTAAACATCAATATGAACTGTTAGAGTAGTATTAGTTTATTATTCAAAACGTTTTAAGTGAGAATAAAATGTTGTACTACGCATAAACACCAATTAAAATGTATTATCTCAAAACGATGTTCAAAACGTTTTATCGTTAATACGTTTTAATTTTTGTACATAAACAAGGTAATTGTCGTATTTGCATGTACATATGTATTTCTATGCAGAAGTAAAAGCTTTTTTAACAAAACTGAAATATGCTGATGTACATTCAAAGCTATTTCACTAATGGGGTTCCAATGTTGGAACCCCAGAACAAAAATTTTTGTATGAGACATTTTTATACTACATAAGAATTCTTTCTGTCTATATATTTTTTGGTAGGACTGTGGTCTGTGGAGTATGATTTTTGGTATATTATTATATAAATTATTATTTGCCCCATACGGAACGTGAAAACTAGGTGAAACCGATTACAATTAGAAGAGAAGTACGAAATGTATGGAAGATTAGCTGTGTTTTAGTAGAATTGATGAAGTGATATGTGATCACTTCAGTTTTAATTAGGTCACTTAACCTCTTCTTGATATGTAATAAGATAAGTTTAAGTGTCCAAAAAAACATGTTAAAAAATTGAATTATATATATGAACTAATTTCACTGAAAAAATCCAACATTACGAAACAGTTCAAGAAGAAATATAAAATACGAATTACAAATCACGTAATAACCCCAAACTTCAATTCCATATGTTACTTTTCCATCCAAAACATCTGGTAAACTGAAACTGAGGAATTCATGAAATAAAATTTTTCATCGGTTCTTCACTGAAGTTCGAATTGAAAAATATCAGAAACATCACTTCCTCAGTTCTAATAAAACACAGCTAATCTCACAGCTATTCCTTTTTTGCCATATTTGTTATATTTAAAGTTATTTTACAAGTTAAAATACAGGAATTTGTTTTGTTTTTATGAAACATACGTAAACATAACCTATATTATCCATCAACACTTTTTTCCATTTTTATTTTGGCCATTCACCATTTTTTCCATCCGAAGCTGTCATTTTGATTTGGTTTAACTCCGTTATCGATTGACTTCAATCAGAGTACTTTTCTTCCACTTTTAATTCCTACAGTCCGGTACTCGTTCTTTCAAAATTTTACTGTTTTTCTATTTTCTATAATCTTAACTTAAAGCGTACTACTCAGATGAAAATAAATTTTATGTTGGAAAAAGTCTATTTATTTCGGAACGAAATAAAAAATCTACAAAATGGAGAAGAAATCTACATAGATGAAAAAAAACTTTAATATATATATTTTTATCTTAATTTTACTATAACTATATCAAAACATCTTAACTTCACAAATGTCAAACAATCAATTTATTTTCATTTTCCGTACGAAATAAATGGAACTTCATTTATTTCGGTTGGATATAAAAATAAATGGTCTCCAACACAGACAGCCAACACCATATGTAAAAGAGTTTTTCAACTCATTTTTATTTTCAGCTGAGTACCACTTACGAAATCGTAACAGAAAATTTTTTCGGTTCCATTTATTTTGGTTTTTTTTACATAGGTTTTGTATAGGCAAAATATCTTATTTTCATCTGAGTAGTACGCTTAAGTTTTGTTTATAATTGTGTTTAAGTTCGAAAAAGTTAATGTAAAATTTCGGAAATTATATCGAAATAAATTGTTTAAAAAAATTCGATATGTTGCAAATTACTTTACTGGTAATACTTTATGCTCGTCTTGTCAGACGACAAGCAGTCTCCAAGAGTCATAAGAGCCCCTGAAGAGTCATTTGCAATTATATGTGTTTTTATACAATTTAATATTTTTTAACTACTATAATATGACATTTGTTGACTACTATAGGTAAACGAATATACATATTACATATGCATATACACAACATCTGACGTTTGCGTTATTTATTTAAATATGGCTTTCAATCCCAAGCCTTGAAAAATCATTTGCAAATGTATGTGTTTCCACAATTTTTGACTACAAATTGACATTTGTTGACTGACTAATAACATAATCACTCATAAATTAAAGTAGCTAAATTCTAGTGTTTTTCTAGAAATTGTGATTTAAATTTAAAATAAAGGTGGATGAGACTAAAATGTAAATTTGGCAATCAGGTTTTCCGATTCAGAAAATTTTTTCTAAAAAGATTTGTTTGTACGGATTAAAAAAAAGCAAAAATGCAGAAAATTTCTTTAACATTTTACACCGTTTTGGTAACATTTTTTTTAATATTTTTCTCAAGCGTAAAAACTTGTAATGAACTTGTTTGTGCATCGGTTGTATCGAAATGTATGTTAACACAAAGTTGTAAATGTGATTTAAAAAATTGCTCTTGTTGTAAAGAATGTTTAAATTGTTTGGATTATTTGTATCCTGAATGTTGCAGTTGTGTCGGTAAGCAAAATCTAAAATATGTAAATATACTTTTGTGACTAAAACAAAAACAAACTCCATGTGAACATTATATGGTGTAAGAATCTAGAAATTGCAGTACAATATGTTCTGAAGCTGCCAAAGATTTGTTTTAGCCTAGGACTGGTTCCTCTTTAATTTAAAATATTAAAAGCGTCACAATTCCTTACTCTATAAAAAAATTAACATGAAGATGAAGGTATGGGGTGAAATTCCCTGGTTGCAGCCAGAAACTATAAAAATATTGTGTTACATAAATATTTTTTCATATTGTTAGCAAATAGCTTGTTCTGTTTTCTTTTTAAAAAATTCTTTTTTTTTTAATAGAACTTGCAAAAATTTGAATATATGCGAGAAAAGTAATTTTCCTCTAATTGAAGCCTTTTGTCGTTTGTAATACAACGACAACCTTCTAGTCGTCTAACTGCAGCTCCCATTTGGTTTTTTTTTTTTTGAACCACATTTAAAAAAAAAACTGCGCACCAATTAAAAATAAAAATCTCGATGCACATTTGCATTGCATTTTTAATAAGTATATGAAATTATCACTTAGGGCGGTATTCACCAAAGTTTAGCTTTGGTTTTTTAAATCGAGTTTTAAGTTATGACAATGTAACAGCTGTCTCAAGTTAAAGCGAATTTTTTTTTAAAATAAGTAAGTGAAATATGTTAATTAAACGTCCAAATCAAATTTTTAAAAAAAGGCGTTTCTATACGAAAAAAAACTAATTTAAATTTCGATGGTGAGTAGGGATTATCGAATTTTAGTTAAACTCGTTTAATATTTAGTCGTAGTTTGAAGCATAATGGTGAATACGACCCTTAAAGTTTTTAAAAGTAAAATATTAAACGAAAACATAACATAAAAAAAATTTAAATTTTTTGATAGATAATTCTAAAATGTTATGAGGAAGTTTAATATGTACTTTAATTAACATATGTATATGTACATACACTGCGCGATACATGATTGACCTCATACTATTTACATATAATATAATGCAATTTAAAGACTGTAGATGTGTAAACTCAAAAATGCATGACTGCTCACGGTTGTCATAAATTTAAAAAAGCATCAGTAGCATCATCACACTGAAAATCAAAAATGCAAAGGTTAAATAATTTTGGCATCATCACCAATTTTCGCGATACATGCTTTGTTCTGACATTTGCTAGATTGTAAAACAACTTTCAATTTAATTTTTTACCTTGAAAATAGAACATGTCATTCAACAGTATTTATTAGAATATTTATAAGTTTTTGTATTTTACAACTTTCTGAACAAAAAACAATCTAAAACGAATTACAATAGATGCATCAGCATCTGTTATGTAATGTGAAAGCATTGACAACATTAAGTCATCGCAATAAATCAGTAATGCCGCATCGCTACAAAATAATTAAACATTGACAAATTCAATCGTTTTAGGTATTTTTCAAACATTTTCAACAAATTTCTATAAAAAAGAATGGATAGTGGCAAATGATCAACAAATGAAGAAATTGGAATAATAAAAGTTTTCAACGAAGGATATTCCAATGAAAAAAATTTAAAAAAATTAAAAATTACTGCTCAATAATTTTTTAACGATCCAGAAAACTACAAAAAAAAAAAGGACGTAGGTACAAAAATGACAGCCAAAGAACGGGAATACTAAGAAATCTTAAGAGTTGTATTCAAATCTTCATTCACAGGGAGCAGGCAATTACAAGAAAATATGAAAAATCATAGGTGAGATTCAATCATATGTCGGGCAGTGTACAGATACATACTTGTTTTTCTTGAATATTCTGCTATTATTATTCTTGCGTGTTATAATATTTTCATTGAACGGATAAAGACCACACCACCAATACCTACACGTTGTAATATATTATACATATGTACACCTACGCTTGACTAAAATAAAACTGCAGCAAATTATTATTTTTAAATTTGTTGGTGTTGAATTTTTGTAATCGTTTAGTTTTGTATAATGTATATAGTTCTTTTAATGATAAAATAAATATTATGTTTTAATTACAGATTTATGTCCTAAACCCAACAATACGCGTACATTATTATCTAAAAAATCTCATGTTGAAGAATTTGAAGGTATACCCGGACTTTTTTCTGCATTAACATCAGAACCGGATGAAGAAAAATGGCATACTATAATATTTCCAGTTGATTTTGATGCTTATTTAATTAAGCCAAGATTGGAGAAAGATATCACGTACTATCTAAGTAAGTATTACATTGCATCAACATTTAACTCTTGTGCCTACACCACTGACGTTATATGTAGTAATTATAATTGCCAATATAGGCAAAGCCAGACCTATGTGTTGACATAAGACTTAAATATTTACATTATCTATTAAAGCGAAAAGCAGATTCATCTTATAAGCTTTTCTCAATTTGATGAATTCATAGAGAATTTTTAGTTTTATCTTGCGGCTCCTTAATAGTTTTCTTTCCACTTTCCTTTTAAACAAAAAAACTAATAGTTACTATTAATTTCTTCTTCTTTTTTTTTCAGAATCTAATGAGCAAGATTTTGAAGATGCAGTAAGGACTTCTAAAGAAAGAGAAAATACAGTTACAGTTAATTGTACAGTTGTTTATCTAACACAGTGCCTTTCATGGAATAAGTGCAGACAAAATTGTGAAAGTATGGGTGCAAGTAGTTACCGGTTAGTAAATAGTTTTTTTTTTTTAATTTGATACCGAATCATTTTAGAAGTTTTAAGAAATTTTAAGAATTTATTGTGTTACTGAGTTTTTTTTTTTTTTTTTGTTTTTTATTTTGTGATTGGTATTATATTATATTTCATATTTGCCACGCACAACTAAATACAAACGTTAGAGTAAAAAAATTTCATGTAGATTTTTTCAACCTATTAAGTATTTCGACCATTTTGAAATTTGGTATTGAAAATTTTTATGTTAATGTATTCAAATAACAGTCATAAAATAATATTTACATCCTGCCCATCAGAGCCGGTCCCAGAAGTAAAGATTTTTTATAATTATGTTTAGCTTTACTTATTTGGAGAAAGTTTTTTTTTCTCAGAATTAAAATAATTTTTAGTACAATTGGTTCAAAGTATATTAATTAAGCAATCGTAACGTACTTGAAAAGATTAGTAAAATTTCGCAAAGAATAACAGAGAAACAGTCTGCACATTGTTGTACTGTACCTAAAAACTACGAATACAAACGGAAAAAGAATTGCGAGTTAAAAAAAAAAGATAAGAATTACGAATACAGTACAAAGAGGAAAAGCCGTCGTGCCTCAGGAAAAAGATTAATTAGCTTGTAAGTTACAACCTCCCACATACTTCCTACCTCTCTTCTAAACGTAACCGGTTTTCTTCTAACTTCAAGACGCTTATTTTTTGTCGTACAGAAAATTCTTTATAATAAATTAATCTGTAACATAATATTTATGCATTATTTTGACGAAATAGATTTTTTTCATTTTTGATAGATTAACATATCACTTTTTTATTGTTGAATAAAGGTCGATCGACACGCATTCGAACCGTCGTCCGGAACCGGGCTGAATGTGTGTGAATAGACTTTAAATAGTTTGTTTTCGATACTGGAAATCATCGTTTTCAGTTTTAATAAAATTTTATTGAATTTTTATTTTAAAGCTGGTTTCATGATGGGTGCTGTGAATGTGTAGGATCCACATGCATTAATTATGGTATCAATGAGAGTAGATGCTTGAATTGTCCAGAGATAAAAGATGATGCTGATGAAACAGATGACGATTGGGATGAATTTGGTGAATCTCTAAATCCCTTTGAAATGAACTTGGAGTCTACTAATTTAAAATAACAAAAAAAAAATTTACACTTTTACATTTAAAATTTAATTCTACGTACACATAAAAAAAACATATTTTTTTACACTGATATTAAATTGTATATGTTATAAAATATTTAATAATAAATACTGATAAGTTGGTTTTATGTTAATGTTTTTTATTTAATGGAAAAATAACGAAGTTCAATAACAATTACTTTTTATGTTTTTACTTCAGGTTGCTTTGCAGCTCGCTACAATCCATTTAAAGCCTTGGCCTACTCAAGTTAACTAAGTTCTCATGAGAACTATTTTTCTGTCATACATGCACCTAGTTTTAAGTGAAATGCAAACAACTAAATTGGTTGATAGATAGAGAACGAATTTATTCGTGACAGAGCTGATTTTTGTGTAGTTGAAAATTCAAACCTAGCAATTGGTCAAGTGATTGAGGAGATGAAAAGAATGAGTGATATTATGAATATAATTCAATCGATTGAATTTCGATTCTCGAAAATGGTAACACCCATGTTCTGAATTCCATTTTTTCGAAATTGAAGTTGCGGAAGAGGTGTTCTAGATTCCACTTTCACTAAATTTTCGTGAATTCAAATCCGCAAAGTTTTCGTACGTGGAATTGCAATATTAGTTGTTAAATTCAACTGTGGCTTTTGTATTTTCGGTTGGAATTTTATTAGTGAAGTTTTTTTTAGTTATTAAATAAATTTGATAAATATTGAATAAATTATGTATGTATATTATTAGTATATCAAATCAATTTCTTCAGTTAATTCAATGTACTGTAAAGAAACAATATTAACATACATTATATATGGACAACAATTTGTCTTTAAAAAATAATATATTTTTTCAAATTTCACTACAATTTCAAGAACTTAATTATTTTAATGCAAAAAAAGACCAAAATATTTTTATAGGCCCTTCCCATCTACAAATGACAAGTAACAGCTGATTCGAAATTAGTGTCCGAAATATATAATTCCGCTTGATATCTAGAACACCATTTTCGATTTCGTATTCCACTTCCATTTTTTGCGGAGAACATTGGTGTATGTAAGTTTATGAAGCTCGATTCTTTTTGATTTAATCAATTAAAATTCGATGACTTTTAATTTGTACAAATTTTGAGATTAGGGTTAATTGGTGTTTGTTTGCTGAAAGTTGATTGATAATTGTTTGTGAAAATGTAGACCAGAAGCTTTCTGCAGTCTACCTAGCAGCCGTATAAAAAGTAGTATCAAAGAATGGAGAATGGTGAAATGCATCTCTCATCTGATCATTGCGAGGAAACTCCCGGAAACTTGCAAGCGTAGGAATTCACTAGGCCTTCAGATTTCACTTCCAGAAAACTACTCAATCTCAACTAAGCTAAAAGAACGAGCTAAAGAGCTATTAAGGGTCTTCTCACTCGACACTGTCCAATAAACTACCATATGAGCAGAGTGGGGTTAAGAGGCTGACAAGTACAGATTCTGTAAAGAAGCCAAGAAAACATCGAAACACATTTGCTGTGTTTTATTGGAACTGAGGAAGTGAGAATTTTGGATTTCTCACTTCCGCACTTGATAAGAGCGTTTTTTCTCGCACTAAGGTCGTTATTATGTGATTTTGTTACTCGTATTATATTTCATCTTGATTTGTTTTGTAATGTTAAACTTTTTCAGTAAAATTTGTTCAAGTATGTAATTTAATTTTTTAACATGTTTTTTTGGACACTTAAAGTGAGCCTATTCGCAAGAAGATAAGTTAGCTGAGCTTGTAAACTGATTTGAGCACATTTCGCTTCCTCAGTGTGTGTGTGAATATGAGGCATTGACTTCTAAAAAAGTGCGTTATATACATCAACTCTTTCTCAAACCTGAGGAAATATGGAATGTATTTTAGGATTCATCAAAAGCTTAAAACTATAAGAAGCACAGGCGACACAAAAAATACTTTACAGGTCGAAGTACAACAAAGTTGGCTTTTCTAAAAAGAAAAATTTATTTAACATTAGTTTACACGTTCAACTTGACTAAAAGTAATTTTGCTCCAATGTGATTTAGGTTTTTTAATTCATCCACGTTATTCGAAATTAATGAAATTAACTTCTCCTTAATTTCATTTTTGCTGTTTTCTAAAATTTGTAATAAGATAAAACATGCTCTGTTCATTTTTATCCAGAATTTGACCTTAAAAAAGAAAAAAAACTATAATAAAAAGTATTTAAGGTCGATCCACACCACACATCCGATGTGGGACCGTTCCGATTCTCCTCCGACCATGTTTGTTGTATGTGATTTGTGATCGGAAGCAGGCCGGATGTGTGTATGGATTGATCTTTAAAGCGTTTGTTATTTACTGTATCAGATGTAATATTATCCACAATAATTTGACCAAAAGTATTTTCATTTGACGATATTCTCAAACGATCTCCCTTGAGCATCTTTTTCAATACGATATGTAATCCGGGATCTTCAATACCTGGACAAGCATTATTATCGTTCAAATTTTTCTGTAATAAAAAAAAAAACAACAAATAGCTTAAAAGAATCATAACAATGATTATTTACATTATTGAAATTATTCTGCTCAATTTGTAAATTGTTAGAACAAATTACCCAGTTACAATCAGTAATTAATTTTGATATACTTTCAGCAACTTTGTAAAAATATTGTGAATTTACTGAAAGAAAGAAAAATTATAAAAATATTATATGTACTTGAAATTAATATGAACCATATTGACATAACCTACATTTTTTTAAAATTGTTGCTGTTACTAAGCCAATATGACCGTTAGACATCCAAAATGATATATTCGAAAGGATCACTTTATGTAATGGTTCTTCAATCGATTCTAAAATTTCTTTTCTTCTAATATCAGACGATTTCTTACCATATTTTAATCCTTGATCGAAAAATTCAATTAAATTTGGGTGAAAATTTTCTTTAGATGCTGGTGCAATTAACCATTCGATAACTTTACGCCCCCATTGACATTTTATAATTTCATCGATTTTTACTAATAAAGGATCGAATAATTGTTTTTTTATAGTTTTTGTATCATCCATTGAATTACATACAGCAATAAGAAACATATGACCATATTCATGCGTACAAATTTTAATTAAATGATCCTTCAGTGACTTTACTATTGCCTAAATAAGAAAGAGAGTGTTATTTAAAAAAAAAAAATATATATTTACACATGGTGTTCCTGAAATTTTTTTAACAAATTTAATCATAATACCAAAGTCAATAAAACTAGCGAAAATTATAAATTGATATTACACGTGATTAAATTTCTATACTCGTAATCAGAAACACCCTGTATATTGCGATTTATTTATTTACTCGTCTGTCTTTGGTTGAAGAATTCCAAAATAAAAGTATGGCCGCTTTACAACCATCACGTGTTGTTAAAAGTAACGGGATTTTTTGTAGGCAAAGAGTAATTAGGTCTGTCATATCCTCTTCTTGACATTCATTTAAATACTCCAAAAGTACCGTGTGAACTAATGAATTGTCAACAATATTTTTATTTATAACTTGATTAAGATTATTTTTGACAGCATTCAGTACGGCACATTTCATTTGGGGAGAATGACTGAACACATCGGAAAGTTTTTTAATTTCATGGTCTTTGCACTGTTGATAATCAAAAAGAAAAAGAATGTTGTAGTTAAAAACATGTTCAAGCTTTATTAGGTTCATGCTGATGATGATCACGCTATAAGGAGCGTCATCAAAATTTAACAAAAATTACAGATGGAACTGGAGTCCCGCAAATAATAAACAAAAAAAACTACAAACAACGTAGCAAGTGTTGTGGAATATCGCGAACAGTAATCAAAATCAAAAAAAATAATAATAATAATACAATATGAGTCCGAAGAAATTACCGGCAAAGTTAGTCCTTTTACAATTAGAAAAGCGCCTACAGGCCAGGAATAACTTACCGAATTTTAACAGAGGGCTATTTTCTATAGAGAATTTGATTTAGATACGTTCTAAAGATACCAATAAAATCTCTACAGAAGAGAAGTCAGTAAGTTACAGTTTGTTTTCAGAAAAATCCTAGGTACAAAACTTTCATTTTAGGAAATTAACCCCTTAAAAAACTTATTTTTTTGCTACTGGTCTTACTGAAAACCTTTTATTTATTGCTGACTTATCTTTTACAAAAGTTTTTTACTGTTCTTAAGTTTATTGGTATCTATAGAACATATTCAAACCAAATTCATTCTAAGAGCGGATCTACATATGTATATGAATAGAAGAGTTCTCCCTGGCCTATAGCCCCATTTTTTAATCATAGAATAATGGACTTTGTCCGAAATTTTTCTTTGGACCACTATTTAGGATTAGAAAAGATTGGACAGGAACATGAAATTTGAAAGTTAATTTCCGTTTATGAAATATTCTAAATGTGATAAAAATAAATTTCAGAGTTCTGAATTCTTTGACAATTGCAGCACAAAGATATATAAAGAACAAAAATACTTTGGATAATACGGATATGCTTGCTCGACCTGTCGGGAATACTACGGCACCGTCAGATTTAAAATTGTTAATATAAAAACCATAAGATTTCCAGCAGTACTTGTAATTTTAAAGCACTTTTCTGTGAATTTATAATAAAATTAATCAATTCTCTTAACTTACATTTTTATACATTTCTCCATAAAGTTCCTGTTTCATTAAATTTTTCTGTGTTTCATTTGCATATGTTGTATAAATCGTGTCAATAACAGAACTGGATATTGGACTGCTAATTAATTTATAAACAGAACCAAACATAGATTCAATACATTTTTCTTTAATTGTTTTGTCACCGTACTTCATAACTGCTAGTACACAATTACGAGAATATTTCGACAATGCCAATTTCGTAGATTCTGTCATAAGTAACTAAAAAAAAAACAATATTTTATATCATAAATGCAAATGTTCGAGTAAAGGTCGAACCACACACATCCGCGGCCTGGTTCCGGTCATAAATCACATACAAACATGATTACAAAAAGCAACCGAATCGGTTGCGTATCGCGGAAGTGTGTTTACTTAAATTTAAACGATTTATTAAATACCATTGAAATTTCCTTCCTAATAGCTGGATTTGCTTTTTTTAGTGTACATTGGACAACTCTAGCAGTATCATGAGCCATCACAAAAGAATTTATATTAGACTTCAATAGATTATATAATTTCTCTGTAACTTGTTCTTTATCTTCTTTTTTTGCAGATTTTCTTTAAAATAAAAAAAAAAAAGTTGAAAATATTTTCGAAAATGTAGATTCTTTGAAAGTAGAAAAAGCTTTAAGCTTTATGAACAAAATAAAAGTAAGACCAAGTCTTTTATTTTTCTTTATTTTTTTTTTTTTCAAAACTGAAAAACTAAAACAGCTAGAACCCGTTTAACAATTAACATCATCATGTACTACAATTTCATTTCAGTTTTTCAACTTTCAGAGTATTCCAATCTTTTTGAAATGGGTATGGCTATGGAAGATTAAATTTTTCACTCCATCCGAGAGAGAATATAAGCAGAAAATCGACCCTTCGTATTATTAAAGCTGTTTAAATCAAGACATTGTACAAAACCATTGTAAGATCTGTAGGATAGATATGAATGAATATATTATTAAAGACGACTGTCGAAGTGAGTGGAAGTGCGAAGGATAGCCTCTGTAAAAAATGCAAACTTACTGTGAGAAATGAAGAAAAAGCTATGCTATGTGATGATTTTTGTAAATAAATGGTTGTTAAATGTTGTGGATTGAGTGAAAAAAATGAATATTTGAAGAAGATATCAAATGATATAATATGGATGTGTGATAATTGCAGATCAATAATGATTGAGATTGTTAAATTTAATTATGAAAAAAGGTAATGCATGCTTGTAAATGGAGTTGTGATGTTTTACTAAATAAGTTGATTGATAAAGTGGATAGAATTGAGTAAAAAATATAAATAATAACAAAGTCAGTAAGAATTTTACCTACGCTGACGCATTAAAAATTGGAGGGAATCCCCCAAATAATAAGTGTGTTGAAAGTATAATTATAAAAGCAAAAAACAGAGATGCAAAAATTTTAAAGAAATTATACAAGAAATAATTAATCCTGGGAAAATTAAGGCTCCTGTGGAAACAGTTAAAAAGCTAAAAAGTGTTACTGTTATTATAAAAACAAACAATTTAGAGAATAATTCGAAATTTATTACGGAGGTCAAAAAATTTTTTTTAAAAAAAGGTTGTATTGTAAATTCTAAATCCATAAATGCAATAAAAAAATTAATTTTATTTTATTGGATAATACAATTGAAAAATATTTTATTAGATTATGCTATTGAAATACCAACAAAATAGCTAAAAGCGAAAAAAAAACACCTAAAAATTCAATTCTAAAATTAAATAGCTAATTCCATTATCATTTTAAGGTACTATTAAAATAAATTTCGTTTTATTTATTTTTCAAAAACAGAGGGTGGATTTAATTTATAAGGTGTAAAACAAAAGAAATATTAAAATTCAATAATTCTGTAATTACAAGACAAAATCAATCTATCGTTAAATGAAAACATAAATATCTTTGATTAAAACTACTTTCATTAATATCGTAGATATTTTTGATCTCTTATAGAGGAATTTCCGTTAATACAATATGAATTTCCAATTTAAATACTTTGTTATTGCTTTTTATTGTTATTTTTAATTTAATTAATTTTTGTAATTTGGTGATATTTAATTAAAAAATTTCCCTCGATTGAAATTGAGATCTGATCACCCCACACACGAGACAGATTAATACAAACAATTTGTGAAAGAATATAGAAAAGCATGCCTATCTTGCCTGTACTGACTTCGATTTGTAAAAATCGTATAGGATGGATTATACATAGTTCGAGAAATTCAACATATCAAAAGATTAGGTGAAAAAACATCTGTGTGGACGGAGGTACTGGAACAGTTAGGTACTGGTTGGAAGGTTTTTTGTATTTATTTTGGACATGGTGTGACTGTAAAGTGAACCGCGTAGAAAATATAGTGTGATTTATTAAAAAAAAGTCAAAAAGTTATTGGTTTTTTATTATTTTTAGTTTAATTAATTTTTGTAATTTGGTGATATTTAATTAAAAATTTCCCTCAATTGAAATTAAGATCTGATCATCCCACACACGAGACAGATTTATACAAACAATTATTTCTTGTATCAGTGACTGATGATGAAGTTATGAGTTCAGTGGTACTGATTCAGCAGTTTGTTAAGTAATAGAAGAGATCAACAAAGCGATAGATGAAAAATTTTACGTTGCGGCAGTATTTATAGATTTAAAAAAAGCATTTTATACATCATGTGCTATTAAACTTCTTGGGTGAGATTGGTTTAAGATGTCAGTGTAACAGGATGGTGCGAAGTTATTTACATAATAGGAGAATATTCACCAGAATAGAAAACGTGTAGAAAACTAGACTAGAACTGAAAGTTGGAGTTCTCCAGGGATCAATTCTTTGGCCAATATTATATCTGTTATATATAAACAATATCAAACAAGCAAATCTAACTGCGAAATATACTATATGTATATGCAGACGACACATGTCTTATAAACAAAGCTAAGAACAAATCTGAACTTGAAATAACGATTAACGTTGATTTGGGCAGATTCAAAAAATGGATAGATGATAATTTCCTAACTTTAAATACACAGAAAACCAAGCGCATTCTATTTAAAGTTATAAAGTTATAAAGGTATAAATCCTTTAATAAAGATCAATGAGATACTACTTCGAAAAATTGAAGTAATGAAATACCTGAGGGTATACACCGATGAAAAATTAAAAAGGTAATTTACAACTCACATTACACATTAGTTACTTAGTCGTCCCAATATACTCGCAAACCTGGAGAATTGAATATTGATGAGATCATTCTCGTAGAAAATGCTAAATTTATACATAAAGCATTGATCAGACATTAGAAACATTTTTTAAGAATGCCAACAGATAGATCTCAAAAAGTAGTACTTGAAGCATCACTAGTTTGTAACAGACATAAGAGACCGCCCAAAGCAGCGATAGGTTGATTTTGAAGATTAAAAAAATTATAAGTAAAAAACTGGAGTAGAAGTGTTGGAGAAAGGTGGTTGTAAAGGCCAAAGAAGAAGAAGAAAAAGTACTAAAAGTTGTACTATTTGTCAAATTTGCAAAAAAAGGTTCGCTGATTCCATCTAATAGATGGTTCAGAATTATCGAACATGAGCCCATTAGAGGTGCAGTAGATCTTAAATCTTAATGTTGAAAAAAAAAGAATTTAAAACCATACTTACTTTTTTATAATTTCATATAAACTTTTAATTTGAAGGATTTCTGGATATTTTTGTTTCTTCTTGATTGCACGCATGTTTTTTACCCTTATTTTGTTTGATTCCGTTTTGTTACCCTTTCCTGTCCCTAAAGGGTTTTTTAAACGTTGATTATATTTTCTGTTAGTATCTTCATCACTCTTCTTTGTCTTCATTATTTTTTATTCTATTATTATTTGAAAAAATGTAATTAAATTATGAATACTCTTGACTCTGCACCTGTATAATGATTTTAAATTTTGTACTAAAGAAAATAAAACTATCAAAGCTGTCAACAAAATTTAATTTGAAACCGCATGTTTACTTCTGTCATAAAAAAAAAATATTTTAGTTTATAGCGTAAAAATAATTCGCATTAAATACGAATTTTTGATTAAATTGGGAGTACGGTATAAACGGGTAAAATTTAGAATTGGGATTGAAATAACACATGCAGACGTTGATACACGTATAGTATACATGTTTTCCTTCTTTCTTCTTCACTCTCCAATTCGCACCATAAACATTAGAATCCGCCATATTGCATTTTATGCTACACATACATATACAAAAATTTGGATTAAACTCAAATAAATTGTGTTTAAACCAAAATCCGAATTAGCGGGTTTATACAACATGAAATTGGGGTAAACTAAAATCGTATTATAAATGTTTTACGTATAATCTGGCTAATTGACAGTAATATAATAATATATTATATAGGTGCTAACTGCTAACCATACTTAATGTCTAAACCTGCCATGAATTATGTCTTGCCATAAATTTTTAAACCTGGGCTTATCATGGCGAGACATTTTATTCGCAGAGCAACATTCATCGTCGTAGTTTCGAGTATATATGTACCGAGTAATTAACTGCAATCCGACTTCAATTCAGCATCAATTCGTATTATTTGTTGTAGTTTTTAATATAGTTATAGTGTAAAATGTCTTCCCCAAAGAAAAATGCTATTGAAGCATAAAAAAATATATACACTAACTAATACTTTATTATTTTTCTTTTTATAAATTATTTTATTTCAAAAAAATCCGAAAGACGCCAATAAAATAGTATTCAATTATGAAAACAATATATTTATGTACGTATACATATATGAACTTAATTCGCTTTTTCGAAATCGAGTTCAAATGAATCAAAAGTGAATTGTCAAATTTTGACAATTTATTGCCGCATTTATAGCTAACCATACAGACTTTGTAAAACTTAACAAACTCGAAAAGTTTGTTTAAGTCTCAGACAAATCTTAGTGAAATGTCTAAGTAACCATACAGATATTATAGACTTTTGAAAATTTATAAATTATAAAATTCATTACTTTAAAAATTTAAACTCCACAGTTCACATTTACATATTTTTGACAAGTTACAAGATTTGACAGCTGACTTTAAGTTCCATTAAGTTTTGTACGAATATTCTCGTACCTTTCAAAAGTCAGCGAAAGTTCAGCGAAAAGTTTTGAAAGTTTTGTAATGTCTGTATGGTTACTCAATAGAAAAACCATGTTGTCGTTCAGAAACTTAACCTTCCTTAAGGCAGTGAAAGTCTGTATGGTTAGCATTATATAGTCATGCCTAAGCAACGAATGTAACGTTAGCTACACAGGTTTACACGTCAATTCACTTTATTTGCCCTGTGTGAAATGTAAAAACCAGTTAAAGTAAGAAAATATGTGGTGGATTGCCGCTCACAACATAATCAATGGGTGTCATTATGAATATGATCATAATACGATAGTTCAATCGATCGAATTTCGACGAAAAAATATTTTGGTATTATCTAATGCGATCGAATCGAAATTGAATAATTGGTTATTGTACACTAATTGTTATTTTGACGTTATCTTTTCAGTTAAATTTCAAATTTTTTTAAAAATGAAAGGAAAGTTAACTAACTGAATCTTTTTTGTGATTTACCCCCTTATTCTACATAAGAGACTAACAGCCTCTTAGCCTCTTAAGTGCAATTAGCAAACATTTAGCAGAAATAGCTATTCTGCGTAAGAGGTAATAAACGTCGGCAATCAGCTGATCACTTAAAGTTTGTGGAGAGTTTAGTTTAGGGAATTTGGTATTTTGGATTAGAGGATAAGAGACGTTTCTAACCTCGAAAGTCTGCTAACTTAGCAGGTAATTGGCTTGGCCCTCTTATTTTGTTGTAATTGGGTGGAAGTGAAAGTTTTTAATTTTAAAGTAAAAATATTATATAAAAATTAATAAAAATAATAATAGCAATATAAAATAAAAAAAATATAGAAATAATAAAATAATGAATAAAATGGAAGAACTACTATTATTAATTTTAGAAATTTTATTTTGAGTTAATTATACTTTATATGAACAGTTTTTATTGCATTCAAAAAAGTTTCACTTGGTTTTTGAAAAGTTTTAAATAAACTTTAAACGGCACCCTATCAATAAATTCACATAAAATATGCGTATTTTCTATATTTTAAATGCAAAAAATAGAATAAACTCACCAAAATTTTCCATTATTATTAAGAGACAAATTTAGTAAAAAGTTTTTTCGAAAACAACAATAACATCGTCTGAAATGCATTTGTGTTTGCACCAACACAAGCAAATAAATTTCGTCTAAGTGTTGGTGTATAGTTATAGCTATATATGGCGATCATACTGCATGGATGTACGTTTGTAAAATGTGTATGTAGGTACAGGCTACAGCTAGCATGCAGCTGTTATAGCTGAAATTATTTCAGTTGAAGGTCACAAATTTTTCATACAACAAATATTTTATGTAAAAATTCAAAAATACTGAATTATTTTATTTTTTAAATTTTTATATGGAAGGATATGTGGCTTTTCAACTTTGAACTCTTATATCTTGGGCTTTGTTGCACCGATTTGAGTCAAATAAAATGCACTAGGTCAGAAAATAGTTCTAAATTGAAATGCATCCTTTTCTGAAGAATCACGGTATGAGCTAAGGAGGGCCTTATAGAAAGAAAAAAAAAAGTTGTATGTTGAAAAAATGACTTTTTTTGTATTTTACCCTATACCTTTTGACCTAGTTAACGGATATTCACCGTTAAAATTTCATATAATATTAGACCCTTCAAAAAATATCCAGACCAAATTTCAGTTCCTTAGTCTCACGGCAACATACTTTTATAAGGAGTCGAAAAATGTAAAATTTTGATACTTAAAATTGATTCGTGTGAGTTTTATGTTTAGCGCCCTGTAACTCGCGTCTCAGTTCAGGGATCGTTTTGGTGCTAAAGAGAGTTTTATAGAGAATGACAAGACTAATAATGTGCAGAAATTTCAATTCAATCGGTTTTTAGAGTACTGAGATATTCAACTTTAAAAACCAAAACGGTCAAAAATTGAATGGAGTGTTAAAATAATAAATAATACGGTATAATATAGGTATAAGGTTTTCAAAATATGAAGTATTTGTAGAAATTTTAAATATGTATTGTACATTTTATTTTTCAATTCAATTCATTCTTTCGGCGTCACCTTGGAGGTAGAATGATTGACGAGTTTAACCTACGATTGCCTGATCAAGATAGTCAAAGTTTCAGCCGTGCGTATACAAATTATTAATAAACATTATAATAAAGATTTTAATATAAAAATATTAGTTTTCGGTTCACCGGATGCTGAAATACAGACCTTTAAAGTCAAAAGTAGATGTTTGCCTTTATGAATGTAGAAAAATGTGTGAAACATTCATATTTTTGATGTTGTTTTGTATTTTATCTTGAAAACAAAAAAAAGTACAACAACACTGTAAAAACAAAACTAAAGAGAACACTTTGATAAATCTTTTAGTATAAACATATTAGTTTTTGGTCTATGGGATACTGAGATATCGTTTTTTGAAAAAAAATTTTCAAAATTTCCATATAAAATGTATGGTATACATTTGTATACGTACCGTCAAATTTGTGTTTTTGCATAAAAAAGAATATTTTGTTTTACCGATTTTGAGCTAGGACTTTGAAAATTGGGGTGTATAGTAAGGATCCTCCAATGGAGGAATTGGTGAAGTTTCAAGGTTCTAGCTCGAAGGGATCATATTTAAATTAAGACTCAAATTCCGAATGTATACATTTATATATGAACAGGCAATCCTAGGGTTAAAAAAAAGTAGTATTCAAAAATACTGAAATTTTAGTAAAATATTAGATTTATCACCAAATAATCACTGAAATCTAAATTCTATGTAACACTATAATTTTTCTTATATTCGGAATATAAAAAATTAGCACTAAAACCCAAAATACACTTGCTTCAATCCAACAACAATTAGTAAAATATACTTTTATGCGTAGTATATATGTACATATCATGCTAATTCTATTATTTCATATTCATCATCACCGATCACCATTCCCATACAAAATGTGTTGCTAATATATCTTTATACCTAGCTATGTGCAGCTTAACTATACATAACTTTTATATGCTGTTTACGTTACTTTTATCATCACATATACTACAAAAATTTCAATTTTCTTTGCATCGAGTTTATACAGTTTATACTATCTGTGTAATCCTTATTTAATCACAAAAGTATGCAAAAAAATGCATGTGAAATGAAATTAGTAATGAAATTTTTGAAAAATTAACAATTTGTTTTATTATTAAACTACGTAACCAATTTCCCTGAATTTTTTTTTAAACTTTTTGGAAAAGGTTATATTTAAATCTTATAAGAAGAAATCACAGTATCTAAACGATTTAATACATGAAAAATGTGTGAAAAGTTTAGTGAATTTTTGTTTTTTCTGTACCTTCGAAAATCGAATACAAAAAAATTTAAGGATCAAAATTAAAAAATGTGTTCCACTTAAGGACCACAATTCCCTTCCACCTATCTATATTCGAAATATTATGAAAATCGGTTGAAAAATGTAGGCTGTAGGTGGTCACTTTGCAGGCCATTTTACTAAATTGGGCTCTTAATAATAATTAATATATTTTCATTTTTCTGTACAACTGACACTTCAATTCAAATTCAAATGAATGTCAAATGATTATCTGCTGATTTTGGTAAATTCAAAACCTCTTAGTCTCTTACGTATTATTATCACCACATATGTATATCATAATTCATATATGCTATATAGAATAGCAATTTCTGCTAACAAATCTCTTATGATAAAAAGTTTAGAAAAGTAAGAGAAATGAGACTCTTTTTTAGAATAGAGGAGTTATTTTCCAAACAAAAAAGATTTTTAGCTGTCAAATTTGCCTTTTAGGTTATGCGTAGCTGTTCAGCATACTTCCCTATTCTATTTGTATTTACTATGTTATCAATTATTTACGTGTACGGACGGTGTAGTTGTAATTTGTAAATCTAAATTGTTTTTAACAAACATCTGAAACTAATTTGGTCGCTGTGGTGTAAATAATCGACTTTTTCAATTAATTATCAGAGCTGTAATCATAATAAATTTTCGTTTCCATTTAAAACATATCGTCGAAAGGATTATTTTGAGAATAAAGTGAATGAAAATAGTATAAAATTTGGAAATCATCAATTGAATACCAATTTACTCACTAATAAAAAATTTTTAAAATGCCAGCAGGAGTCCCATGGGGAGAATATTTAAAATTCTTTACAAGTTCTATGCTAGCAATGATGTTTGGAGCTCAAATTGTGCATATATATTATCGACCATTGGATGACTTAAATAAATATGTTGAAACAGAAATGAAAATGAGAGATAAGAAGAATTAAGTATAGTTTACTAAGTTTTTATTAAAAACATACTTTTTAAATATATTTCAATATGCTATTGAAGATGTTATAATATCTAAGTGAAATTAATTTTCCCTATCCTTTTTTAATTCTGTTAGAGTCCCGTAAAATGGTACATAAATGAAACGATTCGTGAGAGACTAAAAGCCAACACATTACACAATGTTTAATTATTATGTTGCTTGTTTTTTAATTGCAGTTTTCTATTGCATTACAGGCAGAGTAATTCCATTTTTCTTTCTTACATAAAAGTTATGTAATAATGTAATATTTAGACGAGTTCACTATTCAGTATTCAGTGAAATATTTTGATACAGGGTTGCTACTTTGACACATTTGTGTTATTTGTGACATTTTTTAAAATCTGAATAAAAATGGCACAATGATACATTTGCAAAGAGAATTGAAATAATATAGAAATGCGAGCAGTCAACTGTCCTCTGGGACGTCACGTATGCAGATTATAAAAACAAAATAAAAAGACAAAATGCTTTAAAATTTATAGCAAACAAAATGAATTTGGCATCATCAGAAATAAAATCAAAAATACAAAAAAATTCATGCCATTTTTTCCTATTTTAATATTCAATAAACTTCAAAAATGCATCTACCTAGCTTGCTATAACTCATATAAATGAATATTTACATTTTTTTTCTTTTGAATGTGTAAACGGGTTATCCACTTTTGTGTATACACTCGAAAAAGTGAAGAGAAAAAGATGTACGGCTACATTTTTTTTCGAGTGTAACACTACACAAATTTACAAATGTAAACGTACTCTAAACTTTTGTGGATCTCCACTAAGTGTATAAATGAAAACATACCTTTATCATGTATATACACAAATATATTAAAGTATTTCTCTTTTCTTTTGAAGATTTTTAATGTATAATTGAATTAATTTGACCTTATGTGCATATACATATATGTAATTATATTCAGTTTTTGAATAAATATGGTAGGTATGTATATGATAGAAAAATTATTCAAAATACCTTATAGGTATTATAAATTTGAAAATATTATTTTAATAATGAAACTCGAATTTCATATATTAAAAAAAAATAATTTATTCAGTGATATACGTTTATAATTTATATAAAAGATCTTAACTTATTAAAATGTGTCTCAAATCTTTTTTTCTAATAAGTCCTTATTTATACTTTTTCTTTTAGTAAATTTTATATATGTGTGAAATGAGATCAAACATTAAATTTGTATTTCATGACTTGTTGCATTCTATCGGTAATGTTTGTTTTACTAAAATCTAACAATTAATTTCTCTTTTTCTTAGAAAACGGACAAAAAGGTTAAGAGCTAACAGTATGTAAAAATATTACTACTCCGTTACATAAACTACATTTTATGCTTTATGATTTAATTTATAGTTTGCTTATTTCTTGGAAAGGGTTAAAGGATAACAACCGTTAAGGGTAAGGATATGTCATGTTATTGGCATGATTTATGATTATCTTAGCTAATACATACATATACTATATTTTATGCAACAAAAGATGTTTGATCGCATTTCTTGGAAAAAGGGTTACACAACATGAATGTACTTTTTATATTGTAATATAGATTTTATAGAAATGCTGATATGACTTTTTTAAGCAAATTTTCATAAAAGTGGAAAATTCTCAATTAATTAAAATGTTTTTATATTTATATTTGTTTTTCTTCTAATGACAACCTTGACCAATGTCAATGCGATTTTTTGCCTTGTTTCGAAATTTATCTTGAAAACAAACAAAAAATACAAGAAAAACGTAAAAGATCATTTTAAAGAGACCCCTTATTCCAGTTCTAAGCATTATAGGGCATGAACACATTAGATGGTTAGAACAACGCACACAAACCGGTTTTAAAAATCTGTTTTTACAACTGCTCAAACTACAAGGTGACACGACCAGTTGTAACGAGAGTATCAGTGTATTACAACCGTGAAGCTAAAATTATTTTGGATGATTCTTCTAATACCAAGTTGGAAAAAAATTATACCATTATTGTTACTCTCAGCGCAAAATAATCGGTTTAACCACCTAATGTGTACAGGCAGATGGATTATATAAATACACATAATATTCATATTGATTCATACAGCAATTTACAAATACAATCATATCATTACCATCGTTATATATTCACTTATTTCATCAATCATCATTAACATGTTTTTCATATCCCAATTCATTCTATTGAATTCGAAAGAGCTTTAAAAAAGAGTTTTTTCAAGTGTGTTTTTGAGCTTTCTCAGATAAATTTTTATAAACAAGTAAAAAATGTGAATTTTTCCGTTCCTCATGGAGGAATTTTTTGATACTTAATACTTTTTGCATTTGTTTTTTCAAACGACACATTTTTGACACCATAAAATTTCGTGGAATGATGTCAAATATTCCTATATATGTATATATATAAAAGTTGCTTTTATTAAGATTTTGAATTCACTTTTCAATGTAATTTAAAGATCACCAGTCAAATTGGTTGCAAAAGATTCGAACAGTATATACATATGTATGTATTATGTTTATTTACCTTCGAAACTCGTACCTATACTAGGCTGAACTCTATGTGAGTTTTAGTTGACATTAAAACGTCAAATTCAAATTAAAATTTGTTGATTGTATATAATTTATGTTATTAATTTTAAGACTGAATTATTTATAACTTTATAATAAAATACATTTTTGATTGTCATTGTGACACAGTTTTAAAATCAACCCTGTTTGGATACTCTCAATAGTTTCTGTTTTACTGGAACTGAGAAAGTGAAATATGCTCACATCAGTTTAGCAGTTGAGTTAAATTTTTTTCTTCTTGAGGCTTACTTTAATTTTTAAAAAATGAAAAATTCAGTGATGCGATTATCATGACTGCTACTGTATGTTTATTGTTTGACATTGACAAGAGCTCAGGAATAATCGGTTTTTATTTCACGTATACCTCTACTATTATGACTATTCAAGTTCAAGAGATTGTAGTTCTCTCTTATACACCTTCTACACGAACACGAGACTTTTATGTCAACACTTATTTATGTCTTGCTATTTTCTTCATGTCTTGCCATTTCATTTATTGCAGCGATTTCGTGGTGAATTGTCGGAAGAAAAGGAAGGTTTGGGTCAGTGAAGAACTGATGAACAATTTTCTTTCATCAATTTCAGTTTCAGTTTACAAGATGTTTCTAGTGTCAAAGTATCATATGAATCAAAGTTTGGGGTTATTACGTAATTTGTAATTCGTATTTTATATTTCTTCTTTTATTGTTTTGTAATGTTGGGTTTTTATGAGTGAAATTTGTTCAAGTTTTGTTTATTTTCAAGAAAAAGATAAGTGAGCTGAGTAGAAGTGAAGTGATAAGAAATCAATTCATCAGTTATTATAATTTATAATACACAGCTGCTGAGTGCTGACAACTCCATGGATATAAAATAGATAAATAATATGTCTATGCTCTCCACTCTATAGAGTGCCTTGGACCAGTGTTGGGGGATGCTCTTGAACAAAAATCCCCTGAATTTGAGCTAACACAACTCATTTTTCCCTCAATATTTTTCAAATTTCCCAGAAAATTCCCTATCGCTATTTTAATAAAAAAATAAGTACATTTTCAATATTTTTATTTGAAAAACTATTCTATAAGACAAAAAAAAACAATTATAAACAAATAACAAAAAATATTCCATAATATAAACAAAAAAAACAAATAATAATAATTAGATAATAGTAGATTTTTGCTACTTTTATTCTTAACTTTTTTCTTGATTTCTCTTTTATTGTGCTTTCTGCTACAACATATGGAATAGATTTACTACATTTTTTTAATTTTTTTAAAATGTACTACAGTTGTAGTTTAGTGGTTACTAAACATTAACTCATGCTTTTTTATATAACATAAATATGTATGCTATTATCTTTTTCCAAATACTAAATCTTGGAAACAATCAAAACATGGAATTTCCGTTCCTACTTATTTTTCCCTTAAAAATAGATATTATTAGTATTTTTTCCCTCTTTCCCTTTTTTCAAAATTTGAGATGAAAATTCCCCAAAAACGGGAATTTTCCCTCCATCCCCCAACACTGCCTTGGACAACTAAAAAAGGATTTTTCTAAAGGTATTCGTGGGGATTGAGAAATAAGGTGAAAGTATTACCTCAGTATTCTTATTTTCCAAATTTGGCAAATTTTTTAAAAATAACAACTGAAAACTATCCTCATAATTATTATTTTCAAGATTTTTATATTTTTTCACTCAAACAAATAACACTTTTCATAGTTAATTTTCATCAAAAATATTAAAATATATTTTAGAAAATATTTTTCGATAGAATATTCTATTAATTTCCAATACATTGTGATAATATTGATTTCAAAATTTTTTAGCTTCTTGTAAATAAAAATGTGTTTAAAATGTTTCTTTCTTCAATTTACTTTTAATTACAATTTAGATTATTTGAAGAAACTACTTTTATTTTGAAAAAGTCATTAACAATTTTCTCTTGTTTTCCAAAAAATCTTGCTACTATAGAAATACTTTTCATGCTCGCAACATAAAAACATATTTTATTCGGGTTTAAAAAATTATGAAATGTTATTTATCTGGAAAATTTCATATCTATGGTATTTTCATATGCTAGAATTAATTTAGACATTTGACATTTTGCCTCTACGTTCTGCGTTTTATATTTTGATTTTGCTTTAAATTTTTATGTTTTGTAGAGGTGACGTACTGGGTCTTACCATTGGTCTATATGTCCAAGAAATTCTTGTATGGCAGATGTTCTTGGAACAAAATAGTTTGTGTGGACCGAAAATGTCTGCAAGATTGATTGCAAGTTTTATTGTAGGAAATTTGATGATGTGTACAAAAATTAAGAAATTGGTGGAGCTGTTGTGTGTTAAGGCGAAAATTTTCAGCATGCCAAGAAAACCAACTTTTAAAAAAAGAATATTTTTTTAAATCGTAATTTTCCGAGTTTTTCGTATTGTTTAGTGAAATTATAAATGAAAATTATGTTTAAATTGAATAAGTTAATAATTTTATTGTAATTTTGTACATAAAAAGCATTAGAAATAGGTAAAATACACGTTCAAAGTTCGTAACTTGGGAGTCCTATTTCTCAAAAACCATTCAAGATAGGTCTAAAAGAACTAAAGATTCGTCATCAGCAGTCAGCACATCAATATTTACTCGTAAATTAAATTTGGTGTTATTCGGAGAAGTATCTTCTACAAGTAAAGTGTAGCAGTTCCGTGAAATTTTGTTTAAATACTTAATGTGATTTAATTACTGAACATGTTTTTTGGACACTTTTAGTTAGCCTATTTTCAAGAAGAAGGAAAGTGAGCTGAGCAAAACTGATGTGAGCACTTTTCATTTTCTCACTTCCAATAGAACAGTATTACTATCGAAAATTATATTTAGTGTATCAGGTCAGGTCAGGCCTATCGAATATCGATTGATAGGTTTTCGATTGTGTGAAACTATCGATACTCGATACTCGATAGTATTAGGCGCAACACCAAATGGCGGACTCAGGCATCAAGCATCAAGACTCATGATGCTGACTTCAAGACTCATGATACCAAGCAAGACCAAATGCTGACTTCAGCTTCAAAAGTGCTACCAACACTATAATTAACTATCAGAAATGTCACTTTGTTAATTTGTCACATCTAAATAAATAAAAGATTTTACACAGTTCGATAAATAACAAAACGTAAATCAATCCGTGTCTATACGGTTATATTTAGTTCGATTTGAACCTACATGGACTCGATTTCCATATACATGGAGATTTCAGTGGATTCAGTCCGAATTACATTAAGATTCAATCCGTCATGTATACGTAGTAAATTGTCAACTTTCATATTTTTCATTATAATGTTGTCAACAATGTAGCATCAGACTCAAAATTTTAAAATTTTAAAACATCGGACTCAGACTCATTTGAGTCTTGATACCTGATGCTCTTATTTGGTGCAGTTACATGTATTTCCATATGGGGTAATTTATACGATACAGCAATTGCTGGACGAGTTTTTGGCGTTTTGCTTTGAACTTGCTGCGTGATGTACTCTTGCATTTACACAGTCCAGCAATCATCCATGCAGCAAAATGACAGACAATGCTTCTTCTTTAAAATTTTCTTTTGTTCGAATATTCTTATATTTACATTTAAATAAACGTTAAGTAATTTGAAAAAAAAAATTACTTAAAATATTGTTTTTTTATTTGAAAAATAAAAAATATAAAAAAATTATTTAATTTTAAAATTAAAAAAAGAATTTTATTCACCTATTTCAATGTTTCATCACTTTCGAAAAAAATAAATTTTTTTCACTTTTTGAATTTACTTTTTCTCTTTATAAAGTAACGATTTTTAATACTGCTTTCATAAAATCGAAGAAGAAATAAAGCAGAGTTGAAAAAATTACGAAAAAGGAATAGAGCAAATGTCAAATTGCTCGATGAAATTTTTGGTACACAAGTGATGTGCTACCCCTCAATTTGCCTCACCCCGATCACCAAGAAATCGTTGCTTGATGGTTGATGGATAGAGCAATTGACGTATCGTGGAAATTGCGTGTATGCTAAAATTGATTTTGACATTTCAGATTTTGATGCTTGATGCCTGAGTCCGCCATTTGGTTTTGCGCCTTATCGATAGCTCTCCATCTGTCAGGTTTTTTATATTTAAATCGGATTCGGAGAAGTCTACTTAATAATTTATTAGATTTCAATTAAATTTCAGCTTAAATAAAAAAATGAAGTTGTCATTTTTATATTATTTTAAAAAGACTGTTCCTGGTCATATATTTCGTGGAAAAAGAAGGCTGGTTAAAATGGTCAGCAAATGTGCATCAAACACTTTGGAAAGAGAATATAAAATACAAGATAACAATATGATGTTATTGAGGCATTCTTATTTAAGCGTAGTAAGTATTTATGTGCATGCATCATAACTGCTTTCTAACAGAACGACTAACATCTAATCCAAATTTTTTGTAAATTTTATTCATATACTTTCATTGAAATACGTATATAATAATGTATAAATGTGTAAAAACCCATAATTTTCTGCATTTAGAAACATAAAATTTTAACTTTAATTTGGTAATTTGGCAAAATTAGAATTTATTTTGATAAATGACGAGAAATACAGTGCTCCATAAAATTATTTGGACAAACAATAGATCAGAATCGACGTTCGGAAAATTGTATTTCAACATTATTTTTTCAAACAAATTTGTTTTGATAATCATGAATATCTTTGTTAGATGCCCATAAATTTCAGGAAAAAACTGCAGACTACAGTTTGTGTTCAGAAAAACTAGTAAAAAAAAAAATGAATTTCATGGAGACTCATTGGAGTTGTAAAACAAATCAACGAAACCTTATCCTTGGAATTGATAAAAAAAACTAGCCCTAGGAAGTATCTAAGTAGGTATAAGTAATTTTTTTAAAAATATTTTATTTATTAGTCAAAAATGACTTTTTTACAACTTTTTTACAAATTTTAACAATTTAACTTATATTTGAAGTTCCTTACTTTTTGAACTCAAAAATTTTATTATAACAATCTATTCCTTTATAAAAAAAGATCACATTTTGTGTACTACTTCAAATTTGTTTAGCCTGAACCAACTTTTCCTTCTTAAAGCATATGAATGAACATCTTCACTCGAACATCTTCACTTCCTTTAGATATTATGGTGCTAGATTACACTTTATTTTATGTATAAATATTAAGGTATTCATTTATTCATTATTAAAAGTTTATCTATATCTAACCAGTCTAATTCTTTAAACATATTTATAACATTAGACTATCTATCTATCCCTTTTTTGCATTCACACAATTTTGACTTTAAACGAGTCTAACTTTTGTAGGGTTCAGGGTAGGGAGACAAGTAGAATACTGTTTGAAAGGATGCTCTACATTTGTGGTCAAAACAGGTGACCCTGTAAAATTTATATAGTATACCGTGAGAAAAGAGCAAAAAAACTTCAACGCCCTCTAGCGGCCAAACTGTTGAGACTGACTCCCCCACCACCCATACGATTTTTAGTTTGTCTCGATGAGACCTATCACTGATATCAATCCAAAGCAAATCAAACGGGACACCCTGTATATTCTGAATAAGTTTTAAAATTTAACTTATTATCTAATATTACTCCTAAATATTTAAAACTACATATTTACAAATTCAATATCCAAATTTTCTATACTAACTACAATTTCTTTTTTAAAGTCAAATTTCATACACTTGCATTTATTTAAATTCACTTTTAATTTATTCATGGTTTCTCTTCTAAAGAGATGGTTTTTTTAATCATTTAAAATGTATGGCCTTCAACCCTCTTTTGATTTTGGCCGAAACTGACTATTTTTATTTGTTGATGGAATTTTTACAAATATATTTTTGAGAATTTCGAAAATTTGCAAGTAAAATTTTACTGAAACTGCCCTTTTAATAATTTAAGTTTTTATTATTTTTAGGATGAATCAACAGGTCATACCAAAGATTTGAACAAACGATCTGAAATTATAAAAAAGTGGAGGGACGAACAAATAAAAAATAAATTAAAGGATCATATAAAATTGGAAGATCGCTTATTACATTTAAATGTCAATAAAGTTTGGGAATAAAGTAACAATATTTAAAAGTTAATATTTACCTGAATAAATTTGTTAGCTAAGTGATTGTAAATAAATTAATAATAATTTTGAAGTGAATGAATTGTTTTATTGGTGAAACTTGTTACTATTAAAGGATCCCATTGACTTAAAAGAGGATCAAATTCAAAGGCGACAACTCTGCCAGGCTTTTAGATGAGCTGCTGCTTAAAACAGGATAGAAGATAACCTATACTGAAAGGTCACTTTTAGATTTGGGTACAGTAGTTACATCCCTATAAGAGCTAACTGATAAAAAATATTCTAAGTGATATTAAGGAAAGACCTGTAGAATGGTTGTGTGACTACACTATAGGTGGAATTAATTTTTTTTCCTATCTTTGGGATAGATAAATACACGAGCAACGCCGGGTAATCAGCTAGTTTTTCATAAAAAATAAATTTAATTGTACTAAATTTAATTTCAAACTCTTTCGATTTAAAAAAAAAACAACACCAATGTCTAAACTAATAAAAGATGTTTTCGTAAAATTTTTAGAAGACCACAAAGATTTTCTTTTATATCAAATATAAATCTGGCGTGCTTATTAAGACCAAAAGGACCATAAGAGTGTAGGAAATATTTACAACAATATTCGATCAGTCTTTGTTTTAAGTGAAATGATAGATGTTATAGAAGAGCACTGGATCTTTTTTTAGAAAAACACGGATCTACGGTGACTCTGGCAATGTTTTTTCAGATTCTGTTGATCAGACTGTCAAAGCGTTGTTTATTAAAGATTGGCATGCCATTCTTGAGATTGCAAACTGTGTTAGCCCTGTCCATCGAGTTTTAGCTATGGCTAGAAAGTGCTGCAAGAGAACTCTTATTATTACCAAAGGAAAGATACATCTCCTCTACTACACTAGTAGGTCGGCTTTCTTGCTCTTGCAGAGGAGCGTTTTCGGCTGGAAAACGCTGGCCAGATAGAGAGCGATTGTCACACACTCCTTTTTGTCGTAGATCTGTTTCTTAAGTTCGTTTCAAAGTCTAGTTTAGGAGTTAGAATACGTTAGAAATTAGAAAACCAAAAGGTTTTGTGTTCCATGTACCAGATTTTCTGAGCTGCATGAAGTGACATATGTAATATAAGGATCATGTTCTACAAAAGTTATACGTTTATGACCGGCCAACATACAACCAGCCCGAACATTAGGATTGGACATACTAAATGAGGTTTTAGTTTTGTCTACGCTTCAATGGAAAACCAATTTAAGTCAGCAATCAATTTTAATTTTATTATCAACATATTTCATATTTAACAACTTGATTTGAATATTCAAACGATTAATTAATTATACTCTGTTCACAAAGTTTTGTCAGTACAGGTCTTATGGAAGAATTCATTTTTATCCAGTGTCGTTACATTTAATAGGAGTATACTAAACTACTCATACCCCAATCTATTATATGTGCAACAAGACGCTGGAAAACAGAAAAAAACAATAAGTCATCCCTTCGTTGTCGCCAGTAACACAGTTGTACTGCGAGTTGCGACTGATTATTTTTCTTGTATTTCAATTCTCTGGATGAACAAAAATTAACAAAATGAATTATGAAGAATGATAAAAATGATGAAAAAATTCATGCGCACACACGCTGATTGATGAGCTAAAAGATGGTTGATTGATAATCGAGATGTGTGTATAAAAAGTAGAATGAATAGTAAATAGTCGCAAATTAGTGTTGCTGTGTAATAATAATATTACTTAATAGTAGTACCGTTCTTAATAATAAAAAATTAAATTTTATTATTATAATTTACTGCATTTATTTATACATTTACAAGTATGCATATAATATGATGTAACATGTAATTACAATAAATAATGTTTTATTTGAAAAAATGTTTTTTACATATTTGTTTACATATTATTATAAATTTATACAATTGGATACACATATTCCTTTGCAATAGAAATACATTTTGTAATAAATACTCATTCTATAAAAAAGAGGAATTTTTCTGATGGTTTTTGATAAAAATTTTAAAGTATTTCAAAATATATATAATTGATACTTTTATATTTTGTACATAATGGGTAATTCTTTTCTTAAAATATGTGTAAAAAGAATCGCACGATACCCTAATATTACAGCAAAAAAATGTTTCTTAAAAATTCTGCAAAGTGTTGGGTAATTTTAAAATTCTTATGATCAACAAATTGAATTAAAAAAACAATGGAATATATACGTTAGTATTGGTACTGATAAGGATAATGTAAATTATCTTTTTATTCATACGATCAGCTATAAAACAAAAAAGTAAAACCCGTAATCCCTTTCACTTTCAGTTACCTATTTGTAGGATATGCATATGTGTATACAATGTTTTTGGGTTTTTACATTTTCTTATTTCATAGAAATAATTTAAATGTAATATTACACATTCATAACATTTTCTATTTAATAAATAAAAAAATTCCTTCCTAAAATTAAAAAAATAAAATAATTCGATATAAGGAGCTAAA
Organism: Bombylius discolor; assembly: GCA_939192795.1. Classification (NCBI taxonomy): domain Eukaryota; kingdom Metazoa; phylum Arthropoda; class Insecta; order Diptera; family Bombyliidae; genus Bombylius; species Bombylius discolor. The sequence goes on along the minus strand of OW584240.1, from coordinate 18,064,698 downwards.
AAATATAATAAATGTAATAATAATTAAATTAAAAAAAAAAATAAATACATATTATGTATTATAATTTTTCTTTATTGGGAAACAATTTTTACAAAGTATAAAATTGTATAAAATTTGAAAACAAATGTATAATCGGCACACTTATCAAAAAGTTCATCTGATTTTAGATACAAAATATAAACTAAAGGGTAACACTGTAGGTGACGAAAATAAGAAACACATTTATGTAATTACTCAAAGAAGAAACAAGACAAAATATGTCCATAAGACCTGTACTGACAAAACTTTGTGAACAGAATATTGATAGATTATACTTAATATTAATCAATAACAGTAAACCTATTTTAACTCATTATAATGTCCTAATATAACATTTTATTTTTCCTTTAAGAGCCAAATTTAGTAAAAAAATTTTTCGAAAACAACAATAACATCGTCTGAAATGTATTTGTGGCTGCACCAACACAAGCAAATAAATTTCGTCTAAGTGTTGGTGTATATGATTTGAAAAATTTTCATAGTTATAGCTATAGTTATAGCTATAGCTATATATGGCGATCATACTGCATGGATGTACGTTTGTAAAATGTGTATGTAGGTACAGGCTACAGCTAGCATGCAGCTGTTATAGCTGATTTCAGTTGAAGGTCACAAATTTTTCATACAAAAAATTTTTTATGTAAAAATTCAAAAATACTGAATTATTTTATTTTTTAAATTTTTATATGAGAGGATATGTGGCTTTTCAACTTTGAACTCTTATATCTCGGGCTTTGTTGCACCGATTTAAGTCAAATAAAATGCACTAGGTCAGAAAATAGTTCTAAATTGAAATGCATACTTTTTTCAAGGATCACGGTATGAGCTAAGGAGCCTTATAGAAAGAAAAAAAAAAGTTGTATGTTGAAAAAATGACTTTTTTTGTATTTTACCCTATACCTTTTGACTTTCGACTATAATAAATAATACGGTATAATATAGGTATAAGGTTTTCAAAATATGAAGAATTTGTAGAAATTTTAAATATTGTACATTTTATTTTTCAATTCAATTCATTCTTTCGGCGTTACCTTGGAGGTAGAATGATTGACGAGTTTAACCTAGGATTGCCTGATCAAGATTGTCAAAGTTTTAGCCGTACGTATGCAAACGTATACCATACATTTTATATGGAAATATTGAAATTTTATTTTCAAAAAGATGTATCTCAGCATCCGGTGAACCAAAAACTAATAATTTTATTATAAAATCTTTATTGAAGTGTTCTTCTTTGTGTTCTTTCTATTAATGTCCTATGTATATTTTTTCTATTTTTCGAAATAAAATGGAAAATAAGGTTAAAAATGTTAAAAATCTTCATGATTTTTCGCGTATTTTGTCCTTTTGATTGAAAATAATAGTACTTACAGAATTACTGTATAAGATAGCTCAATAGAAACACTTCAACAAATATTGTAATCCAAAAATATTAGTTTTTGGTTCAGAGGATGCTGAGATATGGATCTTCAAAGTCAAAAGTAGATGTTTGCATTTATGAATGTAGAAAAATGTATGAAACATTCATGTTTTTGATGTTGTTTTGTATTTTATCTTGAAAACAAAAAAAAAGTACAACAACACTGTAAAAACAAAACTAAAGAGAACACTTGGATAAATCTTTTAGTATAAACATATTAGTTTTTGGTCTGCGGGATGCTGAGATATCGTTTTTTGAAAAAAAATTTTCAAAATTTCCATATAAAATGTATGGTATACATTTGGAGAATTCCACGCAAATCGACCACTTTTTTCCTTAAAATTAATATTAATAAAGCTGGTAGAGATAGGTATATATCAATTTTTGGTGTATCTAGTATTAAATTATTTACGATATCACGATGAAGAACAGTATTAAAAACAAAATGTTTGCTACTTATCAATAGAAATTCGTTTCGCTGTCACACCCGTTACAAAATATGTCACACCCGTTACATTTCTTTTTTTTAATTATGAAAAAAGTATTGCATTGTTCCTCGTCAAATTTTTCCAAAAGATTCTTTCAAGTTTCTACAGTATAATTAAAAATAATTTTTAGAATTGTTTATATGAAAATTTTATGATATTCAGTGAAATAGACGAAAATCCGTGAAATTCAAAATCTTCAGCGTCACACCCGTTACGCTACTAAAATGACGATTCTGATTAAGAATATTTGAATTTTTCTGTTTTATCGTAGCCGTCGTTTGCTGTCACTAGAGGGCATATTAGGAACATTCAAGTTTAATCAGAGTGCAATTGCTCTACGAGTTTTCAATATTTAAGAGTCAGCATGTCACACCCGTTACAAAATGGAATTCCCCATTTGTATACGTACCGTCAAATTTGTGTTTTTGCATAAAAAAGAATATTTTGTTCTACCGATTTTGAGCTAGGACTTTGAAAATTGGGGTGTATAGTGAGGATCCTCCAATGTAGGAATTGGTGAAGTTTCAAGGTCCTAGCTCGAAGGGATCATATTTAAATTAAGACTCAAAGTCCGAATGTATACATTTATATACGATCAGGCAATCCTAGGGTTAAAAAAAAGTAGTATTCAAAAATAATGAAATTTTAGTAAAATATTAGATTTATCAGCAAATAATCACTGAAATCTAAATTCTATGTAACACTATAATTTTTCTAATACATATTCAGAATATAAAAAATTAGCACTAAAACCCAAAATACACTTGCTTCAATCCAACAACAGTTAGTAAAATATGCTTTTATGCGTAGTATATATGTACATATGAATGTACATATCATGCTAATTCTATTATTTCATATTCATCATCACCGATCACCATTCCCATACAAAATGTGTTGCTAATATATCTTTATACCTAGCTATGTGCAGCTTAACTATACATAACATTTATATGCTGTTTACGTTACTTAATCATCACACATACTACAAAAATTGCAATTTTATTTGCATCGAGTTTATAGAGTTTATACTATCTGTGTGATTCTTATTTAAACCCATAAATATGCAAAAAAATGTATGTGAAATGAAAAATTAGTAATAAAATTTTATGAAAAATTAACAATTTGTTTTATTTATAATAATTAAACTACGTAACCAATTTTCCTGAATATTTTTTTAAACTTTTTGGAAAAGGTTATATTTCAATCCTATAAGAAGAAATCACAGTATCTAAACGTTTTAATACATGAAATAAGTGTGAAAAGTTTAGTGAATTTTTTTTTTTCTGTACCTTCGAAAATCGAATATAAAAAAATTTAAGGACCAAAATTTAAAAATGTGTTCCACTTAAGGACCACAATTCCCTTCCACCTATCTATATTCGAAATTTCATGAAAATCGGTTGAAAAATGTAGGCTGTAGGCGGTCCTTTTGCAAGCCATTTTACTAAATTGGGCTCTTAAAGCTTCTTTTAGTGCCCTTTTGTCTATGGTCACTATCACTAGTATCACTTCCCGTATATTCTACTTTTAGCATCCAACGGTAGTCGGCAACCACAGTCACATTCTATTTTCCTTAAAATTTTCGTTTCATTTTTAATGTTTTGATTAAATCTTTCATAGTGATGGTATTCCTCACAAATATCGCCAATAATTCTAGAAAAGTAATTGAAATGAGAGTCGGAAAAGTGAATTTTCAAACATGTTGCAGTCCAAAATTTTGAATTTCCTCAACATTTCTGTTAGAATGTAATGTACATACATAGTTCGATGTTTTTTTTTATTTCCAAAAAAAACTTTCTGTTACATTTTTGAAAGAAAGTTATAAAGTCATGCCTCTCTTTTAATTTGGCTCATTTTAAATTTTTCAGAAAAGTATCTAGAACAGTCTCTCTCCTTAAGTAGAACCTTGAAGAATTGCTTCATGAGCTGGGATTTTATTTGAAGAAGTGAAAGAAGCACCTTTTTCAAGATAAACCAAACTCGTCTTTATAATATTCTTGCTTTCAGGTTCTGGTTGTTTCCTTTAACTTTCTCTGCATATTACCTAATCGTGTTTTTTGTATCTCAGCTTCGAAAAAATCAATTCCTTATTCTCGTAAGATTCTTTTAGAAATATAATAATAAAACATATATTAAAAATAATCAAAACCTATGAATAAATTTTTTAAAACTCCATAAGAAAAATGAAAATAAAAAAATCCTAGGAACATAATGTTATAAAATATTTGAAATAATAATAATAATTACTATACACTCCGCGACACCTGATTAAGAACAACTTTGTTTTGCCTGTATTTCTACCTGTATGGGGTGATCCTAAAAATTATTGATAAGAAATAATTTTGTTTAGAGTATTCAATAAGAAAATAAGGTAACTATGGAAATTCCCTCAAATAACAAAAATTTTAGGACACTTTTCTCAAAAAGGTGTATAAATAGCGCGACACCGGTTTAAGAACAGGTAAAGAAAAATAAATAAAACACTTAAAAAAATCGTATTTTTTAAATATTTTTTTAAATTAATAGTTTGTATGTTTACCATTGTTACTAATCAATCCAAAAATTCTGTTCTGTAATGATTGGTACAGGGTGGTTATTAAATCTTGTGGGATGGAAAAAAAAGTTGTTCTTAATCAGGTGTCGCAGAGTGTATATGTAGATTTCAAATTCCTACAATACTCAATAAAAAATTCTAAGTAAATATACTTTTGTTAGAAAACAAATAATAATAACTCTCCGGTGACGGTAGATGACGACAATTTACTGACAATTCTAGGAATCACGGTTATGTAACAGCAAAATTTGCTATAATGACCACGTATGTCTGGATTCTCTCAAGAGCCCAATTTATTGAAATGGCCTGCAAAGTGACCGCCTACAGCCTACATTTTTCAACCGATTTTCATAAAATTTTGAATATAGATGGGTGGAAGGGAATTGTGGTCCTTAAGTGGAACACACTTTTAAATTTTGGTCCTTAAATTTTTTTATATTCGATTTTCGAAGGTACAGAAAAAAAAATTCACTAAACTTTTCACACTTTTCCTTTTCCAAAAAATTTAAAACAGTTTCCGTTGTTACAACCACCTAATGTGTACAGATAAAATTCTATTGGGCTCTTAAGAGGTCTCAAAATCAGCCGTTTGGTATCGTGTTAAATTTTGATCTTAAGTCAATCTAAAAATTTTGGCTTTAATTTTAAAATTGTTAATTTCAAAGTTGTTTTTCATTATCGTCGTACCAAGGAGGGCTCAATTTCTTAAAACATTCAAAAACTTTAGAATAGAACATATCAACCATAGCCTCCACATCATTACAATTAAATACATCATTCCAATACAACAGCTCTATTGCAGATTCCGATCGAACGTTGATTCCGTTCAAAACATTTCTCTCGAAAGAATTTTGAAAGAGTATTGTGAAATCCTTTTGGCATCTGTGCATCATACTGATGTCCTTATAAATATGCATACTATGTAAGATAAATAAACTATTTGGTCCGCTTTTATTTCCCATGTTTATTAATGACAACTGCTCAAAAAACTTGCAGTATCACAGAAAGCGTTTTTTTCAAATATGTTTCCTCTCGAAAATGCGAAAAATTTCTTAGAAATTTATGTATGTACTTTATCACCAATACTCGTACATTTATGATTTATCACAATCATATTTCATATACACACATATGTATGTACCTATACTATACAGGGTGATTTTTTTAATGTACAAATATTGGCCAATAATTTACACTATAAAAAAAAACCTGAATCCAATAACGCCATCCGTTATCGTGTAATTAAGGATCAAAGATTTGCAGGAAGGGTAAAAAATGTACCTGCATAAAGTTTCAAATAATAAATACATACATACATATACATAATTTATTGTAGTCAAAACTTTGTTTTAAATAAATTTTGAAAATGTTGAAATAAAAAAAATGTTCGACAGTTAATTTTTTTAGAAACTCAATTTGTCACACAATTTCTGAAAAATAAAACCATAAAATTTTACTTTATAGCTTCGTTTTTTAAAAAATTTGAATTATAGCATACAATAAATGATATACCAAACAAAAGGTAATTTTATTATACATATATGTACAAATCGTGTACAAAAAGTTATAAACGATTTTGCGTTGGTAGATCTCAAAATTTTAAACGCCCTGTAGTGAAGAAAGTAGGCGCAATAAAAACTTTCGCCAGTACAGTACAATTTTACCGGAAATAGTCCAAAGAATATCATGGTGCCAATATTTGTATATTAATTTCACTAACTACATACATATGTATGTTGAATTTTGTTTTTTTTTTTTTTCAATTACGCTGTTTTGTATTGTACATCATAAAACCACCTCATTTGCAAACATGTTTGAGAAAAAATAAAGCAAAAATTGTAACGTAACGAATGTACATACATATATGTATGTATGTATATGTACATATGCATATGTAGGCATAAAAAATAAAAATATACATTATAGAAATGGCGGTAGTCAAATGAATCGTGTGTGTAAAAAGCAACATACGAGTAAATAGAGGGTATGTAATTATTTTAAAAAATTATAAGAAAGTGATTCAAAAGAATAAAAAATTAACGAAACGAAATATTTTCAAACTGAATCATCTTAAAAAATAATACATATCCACAGGAATGTGAAATTTATACAGAATATGTAAGAACAAAATTCAGATTATTTGGTTAATTTACATCACAAAAACTCTCTGTTACTTGGTCGAGTTTGTTCGTCATTATTGAAAATTAGAAGCAAGAGGCAAAAAAAATTTTTGAAACGAAATTAACACAAAAATCAGTTTTCAAATTTGTATACATATATGTACTATACATATAAGTATCTGGACCCTATAATCCGCATAGCTTGATATTTCTGCACGGCATTCTTCTCGTCATTCTCTACAAAATTCTTTTTGAAATAAAAAAGATCCTAGGAAGCAAGATACAGGGCTCCAAAGAAAAAAACTACGCACATCAATATTGGGGAACTTTTTGTGGACTTTTTCATGACCCTTTAAAAAAGTATGTTTCCGGAGGAATAGGAATATTTTAATTTAAAAATTTGTTTTAAACAGTTAAGATATTAAATATAATTTTTTTTCTAACAAATCTTGAAAAGTAATTTTTATAGACTTACCAGAAATATACATATGTAAGTATATATGTATGTATGTATGTGTAGTAATTATAATTTCTTATAGTTATATTGACTAGAACACAATCAGAGACAAACCGCGCAGTATTGCCTTCGATTCCTGAAAAAAAAATGTAGATCTAATTATAATCTTTGAATCACGTTTGAACTTGAATTTGAAATTGCAGTGAAAAAAAAAATTGTTCTTTAATTATTATAGTTTGATAATATGTAGATATGACATTTTTGACTAATTTTATATGTATGTATACGTTTTGAAACAGTATAATTATGAATATTTTGAAAAGTTTATAGGTATTTTACTCTACATTTCTTTTAAAAAAATCCTAAACACATAAATACGTATTATTAAAAATTTTTTTATTTCTGTTGTCTGTTGCTGAGGTAGTGAGAGAGTAAGGCGTAAATGCTTGATTTGAAGGTGTTCTTAATAAACTAAAAATACATACATATTTAGATTTTTAAAATTTTCATTTCAAGAATGCTCAATGAGCTTATACATACATATGTACATACTACATACATATATATAGCTACGATCAACTAGATAGAAATGCCTAAGTAGAAAAATTTTATATTGGTTTTTTCAATTTCTAGAGTATTTTGATCATTTTGAAATTTGGTATGAGAAATTGGAAACTGCTTTAGTTTTTCGGGATTAATTTTTTCTTTTTTTATTCAATTTTTATATGGAATATTTCCAGTATGAGAATAAACACGATTTTTTTTATTATTTTGTAAAAGGATCGAAAAAAGTCATCTTTAAATAAAATAAAATAAATATGATAATAATCGTGTTAAACGTTTTTCCGTAAAAGGCGCATTAATTTTAGGGGAAATATATACGTTTTTCTCAGGAACTATTGAGGATAGAACTAAAAGGACTTCAGATTCGTCATCAGTATTTGCTTACAAACCAAATTTCGTGACATTTGTGCAAGTATCATGCAATTGTTAAAAAGTAAAGCAGAGCCTAGATTGCGCTAAATGATTTATAATATCACGAACATTATAAGAAAAGCCAAAAAATATGAAGAAATAAAAACAAGAGAAAAATTACGGGCAAAATCAATCATTCTACATATGTATGATGGAAAGAGAGGCCTGGAGACCATGGAGAGCTCTTCGAATTTTAATAAATAGCTGTTTTATATAGTGGGTTTGGTTTAGATACGTTCTATAGATACCAGTAAATGTCAAGACTCAAGGGACACAAAAATCTTTGTATGTGTAGATGTATAGTAAGTGTGTATCTATATTTTTCGAATAACTAGTACAAAAAAACATGAGCTTCGTAGGGGCTTATTAGAGTCGCACTATAAATCAATGAAATGTAATACTCAAGAGTGATCAAACAGAATTTATTTTTAATAGCATTTTTCAAAAGAGCAATTCGACTCTAGATTTCAATGAATAATAAAACATTATAAAACATGATTTCCTGTTACTATAGTCTTTATTACCAACATAAATTTTTCTATTGAGGCGTTCCTATTTATTTGACCGTATCTGTATGTCAACTGAATAGAATTTTTTTTAGATGTACCTACATATGTATATAGTTAGATAAATCTGCAACTATTTGCTTTTTTAGTTTTAGATTTTTTCATTACGGGAAAGAGAAAAAAAATTAAAATTTAGATTTCTAAAAATAACAATATCACATACAAAAATGTTTTACGTTACTCGTACATGTTTTAAAAATTTTTAGGAGAAAGTTCCAAATTATTGTTTCTATTTTTCACTTAATTTTGAATACATTAAAATAATCTAGTGATTATGAGAAGAAAAATGTTGAAATTTTTTTTTAGATGTTTATCCTTCCAAAATCGTACAGTACTAAATTGTCTTTTAATTCTATGAAGTTGTAAAAAAGTCAATGTCTTATAAGGTAGTTTTTATTTATTTTGGACAGGATTTCTATGTTATTCTAACGTTCATAATATGAATTCGAATAATTTGGAAGATATACATACTTACTTCACATATTCGGTGAAAATGTATTAGGGAATTTTTTCTTGAAATAGGGAGTTATTTTTAACTTTGTAACGTATAAGAATACGGCAAAATTTATTCGTGAAAAGTTACAAAACAAAGTATGAAATCAATTTTTGACACCCTGTATAAGTTAAACAAAATTATTAATTATAGTAGTTCTGGACACCTTACGCATGAACAAGAATCCAATTTATGTGCGAAATAGTACAGCTCTGAAAAACTCCTTTGATAATTTGTAACGGTTGGTTTATGCGGTGATTTTTGGAAACTACCAAAAATCCAATTAGCACTAAGTGTGCCGTTTTGAACCACACCTGCCTGACGTACGTTTGTCTTAGAATATTTGGGTAGAATACCCGTAGCCATTCTGTTTCGTTCAAAAATCGCACCATATTCCCAGCCCTCATATTTGCGATGTCATTTAGATCCTTGAATAGGAAGCATCTCATTGTTCTAGCTAGTGCTGGACAGCTACAGAGATCGTGAATGATATTTTCTCTCTCTTTGATCTATCTATAGCTGCAGCAATTAATAATAAAGGGAATACCCGGTTTCTTCTTTTTTAATCGTGAAATTTGCTAATACCGTTCCTAATCTCATAAGTGCTACCTCATAATGACTTAGACGTTATTAGATTCGGAACTTTAACCAATTTTAAAGAATTTAAATTGAAATATTTACATCGTACCAAAATATACTTAAACAAATAATGTTTATATATTAAATATAATATATTGTATATATGTATAATCCGTAGCCATTAAGATTATATTTGTCATTTTTAGATGACGCTAATTTTTAATTTTTTTCCAATTTTCACTTGTATTAAGGAGAGTCGAAATGAGAAATAACATAAATAATAGTTTTATTTTTATTATTTAGGAATATTGCGAAAGATTGGGAATTTTAAATAATTTTTCATACTTCAGTTCGAATTAATTAAACCTAAGAGAACTACTAAAAATTTCAAAATATTGTACTCAAGTATATAGCACCTGTTTTGATATCATCATCTGGTAACAATTACAAATATTTGTATTAGCTGTTTAAATTTCACGTGGAACAGAGTATGATTATACTTTGTTGCCAAAATCGCATTGTGTGCTTCCTTCCTTTATTTTTTTTTAGTTAGTGTGAATGTAAAAATTATGTTTGGATTACCTTGACTTTTGAAATTTAAAACTGATTTCGCAAAACTATTTTATTGATCGAATATTTTGTTTGGATTAGGATAAAAAGTGATTATAATTACATTTGATACATTTAAAGTAAAAAAAATTGTGAAAACAAAAATGACAAATGTGGATCATGAAATTGGAGCTATACGGTTTATTGTGGTATGTAATGCTTTTTTTTTGCATCGAAATTAATTTATTTTGTACATAGAAAACTTCAAAATTTTGATATCCTAAAATTAGCCTTATTAAAGTTTGCGTCCAATGATTTTTGTTTAAATATCTAGAATACTTAAAATTTTTCTTTTTATTGTACCTATTGTATATTGATTGTTTTAAAAATTTTCTAATGATTAAAAATTTTTTTTGTGGCTTTTAAACAAAATTTTAATAAATTTTATTTCATATAAGAGTTTATATCAAAAAAATATTACATTATGATTTTATCATATGATTCTTCATTTTTATAGTTTTTGTTTTTTGTTTTTTTTTTTGAACGGAAGTGTCGTTGTTACATAAGTTGAAAATAATTAAATTTTGATGAAAGTCCAATTTACAATCTATAAAATACTATTTAATAGTAAATTAAGTATAGAAGCTCGAATCAATATTTTTATACGAATTTTAATCAATGAGTACAGCTTATACGAATTAAATGAATTTATATTTTATATTTTCGATTTTAAATTTTTTTTATGATTAGCAGAATTTGTTATTAAAAGACGCAAATTTCGGTTCTCGACTCGAATATTTACCATATATTCGAAAAATTTTTGTTCAGTAAAAAAATATGTAATTTATTTTTAGTATGATCGATCAATACCAAAAAGTGAGAGAAAAAAAATGAACATTAAAGAATTCAAGCAAAAATTTTATTTTTTTTTTGAAAAGGCCAAAAGACTCCTTCCTTCAGAAATACTTTAAAAACTTATTTTTTAGGCATTATAATGTATGATATTAGTAGTAGAATCTAAATATCCTCTCCAACTCTCCATGATCCGATGAACGCAATATAGATATAACGAATAAATATAATGAATTAATAAAGAATGGTCATAAGGATCTACACAGACAAATGCGTAATCTAATATGTACGAGTATAATCTGAAAGGATGAACAAACGCACAAAAAGTGAAAAACAGTATCAGTAATGGATCAAAAACAAAAGTAGTAATGCAAAGTAGCCCATCAGTACGCCATGACAGATCTTGAAGTGAGAGGAAATATGAATTTCTAACTACAGAAAGGAGATATGTCACATATTTATAAATGTTCAGAAGTTACAATTAAACCTAATAATGTATACTTCTTGAAATTATGATATTATCAGGCATTACACTCCTCGTCTTTAGTTGGCCAAGCAGTAATTTCTCCCCAAAATGCTGAATAATCCACAGGAATGTATTGCTTTATACTCATTATATTATCTATTTTGTTTTTGCTTATAGCGATCTTTTCTGCATATTAAGTTTTTTTTTTAGGAAGAGTTAAATTTAAAATGAAATTTCGCAATCTGAATGTATCAGTTACTAGGCAGTTAATGAATTATCGGCAAACAATTTCTTGAGCAGTATAAATCATAACTTGGTGGTATAGTGAAACGAAAAATGATTTTTTTGACTCCGCGGGACAGCTTTTTCATAGGAGTCATTACTTAGGGATTTTTTTTTTATAGAATTTACGCCACCAGTTTTTATAATCATACACCAAATGTCTTGAAACTTTTACGACGGAGAATTTTTATGAATTTCTGGACGCTTTTGTTATTAGTTCGATATATTCGTTGAGAGTATACAGTCTTTCAGTTTTACCAAAAAAATTGTAGACAGAAAGAAGTCTTATGTAGTATCGACTAAAACTTTTAATTGTTACATTAGACTATAGAACAGTATAGTAAGAGAAGGAAGGAAGTAAAAGCTTTTGGTTCTACAAGGACCGTGATACCGAGGAAGAAAGAGAAGAAAGAAAAACTTATTTTCTGTTAAAAGTTGTTGGAATGCGGAATAATACAGTTTGATAATATACATACATATGTACATATAGTGAAGTGGAAATAGAAAACAGTTCTGAGTTAAATATGGATTCAGGGTGAATAAATTGGATTAGTTTTCCTTTACAGATTACGTAAACTGGGAATTTTTATTACATGATTTATATAATTATTTTTTCACGCAAAGAAATGGTTTGTTTATTATTCTTTAAGTATTCTACATAAATAGATAATATATTTGTTTGACATGTTTTATGACAATAAAACTTTACAACAAAGTTTTTAATTAAAATCATAATGAACTTTAGTATTTATTTCTTGCAACTCATTTTTTTTCAGTTCGATAGTTTCTAGTTCGTAGTGATATAAAAATAACTTTTGTTTTCTTTCAGGATGCGCCGCTTTCATCAAAAGTCGCAAAATTTAATCAAGTTGTAAGTAATCATCAACAGTCACAGTACTTGAATCCGTTTTCAGAAAGCAATGATACAAAATCATCAAAGCCAGTATTTAGTAAGGAAGAATATGGAAAGTAAGTATGTAGTTTTAATTTTATGCACATTATTTCCAAGAATTGAAATCAGTAAAGGGCACAGGAGGAATAGTTATTAACTTTTTATATTATATTTCACACGACAAATGTATAGATCCGCCGTCTCTATGAGGGTAACCAGATTTCATTTATATTTTTTATTTTCTAATACAAGAGTCATAAAGAATCCCATAAACCAATGCCTGTTCTGCTTCAATATTCCTTCCTTCTACTTTCAGAAATAAATTTTTGATGGATAATTTTTTTATGGTGTTTTAATATTTGGGTTAATTTGGCTCCATTACTATGCGTTGTTAGTGGCTAGTCGAGATAATTAGGCAGTCTTCTGAAAAATTTCCCAAACCTTTATTATTGTATTTTCACATATTCCTTCACACACAATTTTTTTTGTAATGGATCTAATTCTTCATTACTGTTGCTTCCCTCGCTTGGAGATCTATACAATGATACAACCCATATGGCTTAAATTCAATTTTAATTGTATATGTGCATAAGTACTCAACTATGTATGTTCTTAAGCATTATAGTCAGAATTTTAAAAGTTGAGGTTTCGTATTATACTAGAAAAACATGATTTTATTATTTCTTCTCAAACTTTATTTCTATTGGTGGTTTTGGGATCGGAATGTCTTCACTAGGCCGTATTGCTGATCGTATATTTGGATCAAAGTTTATCTACTGTATCAAGTTGTGACACTTCATTTTACAAACAAATATACAATTTATAACAACTACATTAACAAAAAAAATCTATTAGTTAAAACAGTACAGATCCAAAGTTTTGCTTCAAATTCGTTGTCCTATACTGTATTGCTGTTAGAGAGAGTGAGCCCAACATACAACTAGCGACAGTAAGAGATAAAACTTATAATAAAGAGACGGCTAGTTTACCTGCAAACGTTTTTTTTTCTGCTTTCAGAACCCTATCCCTATAATAGTGTATAGTCAGAACTTTAAAAGTTGAGGTTTCGTATTATACTAGAAAAACTTGCGCAGAAAAAAAGATACTTACACACATGCGTTTTTGCTGTTGTAACACGTTTCTTCTTTCGTATATCTACACAAAAAAGATCACAAAGACATGTAAAACATACGCGAAAAAAACTCAACTTATAAAATTCTGACTATAGCATTGATTCAAACTTCTCTTTTGTAAAGAAGTCAACGAAATATATGACAGGATATTCTAAAAGCTAATTGTTGATGACCATTGAAAAAAAGCTTCTATGCAACCATCGCCTAGTATGTTTTCTGTACCAAAAAAAAAAAAAAATTATTCTTCACAGTTTTCTGTGAAAATGATTGCACAGATTGTAAGACCACTTGTTTTCTTTTAGGAAAACCCTTTTGTTTAGATAATTCACTCACAAATAATATTTTTCTCTTCGTCTGTTTACAAATATGTATTTTAAATTAAAATTTTATTTTAATCAATGAAAACCTCCTTTACCAGTTTTTAACTTATAAAAAAAATATTTGAAATAATCTCATTAAATATTCTTGGGAAATTTAAAACGCTATTGCAACAAAATACACTTACTGAAATACAAAACAGTAATGCAGAAAACCAGAAAATCATTTCCTTTTTTACATAATATATTTTCAAATTGAAATATAGCTATAGTAATATCTAATTTAATTGAATTAAATAAAAAATGAACATGTCTTTCTAATTTCAGACCAGTAGCAGGTAGTTTAACGGAAATGCGGGGCATCAAAGCAAATGCGCATGTGTGTAAGGAAATGATTGAGCTTTGTCAGATTATTGACATGGAAGGACATCCACAATCGGATAAAAAACCTGAATTAAAAGTTATTTCTTTTGGAGAACTTTTCAATGTGAGTTAATTTACATTATTATTATTCAATTATTATTTTATTATACTATTATCTACCTAAGATTTACACTCATATATCAGATAAAGTTGTTGGATTACTTTTACGTGCCAGAAAACACCATCTAATAGACTTCGAAGGAGAAATGCTTTTTCAGGTAAGTTTAAATATAAAACTAAGTATGTAGGTACATACATATACATATTGAACTGACACAATTCATTCTTCTAAGATAGCTTCCAATCTTAACGCTCTTGTCTCCTATCTTTAAGCTACTCAAGCTCTTTTTTTTCTTAGGACTTTTTTTTTCGTTACTTACTTTTTAGAAATATTCAGTTTATTTTTCATACATTCAATAATGAATTCTAGCAGAATTTAGAGAAAATTTAATATTGTTAATTAAATACTGTTTCAAAACAATGAAACAAAATAAAACTACATTTTTGCCAACTACATACATATACTATATATTTCTAGCTTCTTTAGCAGCTAAAACATACATATTTTGTTTTTTGAGCACAATAAAAAGTTAGTTTCGTTTCCGTTGAAAACACGATTTGGATCATCGAGGAAAATGGGTGAAAAAAGAAACTAGAGAATATAAAGCAAAAACAGTGTTATTATATCTAATTTTCGTACTTTGGTTAAAGTTGCCGATAAAGATAATTATGCATAGTAGGTCAGGTTTGTAAGCTTGGTTTATCGTGGATAGTTCGACCTTCTTCTTGAGTACTCATTGTTTTGGTTTCTCAAAAGCAGCTGAGTGGGCTGATAAAATCCAATGCAATACCAACTAAACCATTGAAGAATGTTCTACGATTTGACGTTATAGTTAACTGACTAACCACTCGATTTTTACTTTGGTTTGTATCGTAACTGAAGTAAAGTATGGGAAAGCACTCCATTTTTTATCAGCATACCGATTTTTTGAATGTTAACGAAAAAGTCTTAATTGTTCCTAGAATATCATATTATTTTCATGTCAAGTCTGATGTCATAGTAGAGTCATAGAGTAAAGCTTAAGATGAAAACACGATTGTAAAAGTTGCTGTAGACTTAGACAATTTAGAATACTGTTGGAATAACTGGACCAGTATATACAGTATAACTACTGTAGTAGCTGAATAAAAATCATATTTAAGATTATTTATATGTATACTATGTATTTTGTTTTATTTATTATTTGTTCATTTGTTTATTAGACATATGTATATTTTTTTCTTTATTTGCAAAAAGCGACGTGATGATGATGTTCTCATTTACATGCTAAAACCTATTCGAGAAATAAGGGAAATTTTAGAAAACAAGCAGGAAGAAATGAGACGAAGTGTAAGTCCAGCACCACGACCAACTACTTGTATTATGGACCATAACGATATGTCGAAATAATTAAATAATTACGATGGAAATAAAAATACGAATAAGATTATCATTTACTGTTTATTTGTGAGATTTGTGAGATGAAAATATATATTGAATTATCGAAAACTTGTTAGCACTAGCAAAAACTATTACCAGAATAAAAGTATGATTATGATTTAGTTTAGATAAATATTGTTTTATAGTATAGATTCAATATTAAATTAATCTTATAACATAAATTTTTTGTAAATTTACTGATAGTATTTTGAATGTCTCCTAAATATATATTTATGCAGAAATTACGTTAAGTTATTTTTGTTTCTTCATTATTTTTAGCACATTTATTCATAAGTCAATAATTTTCTACATATGCACTTTTCGAGTATCATGTGTATTAAATTCTTAAACGCAGAAATGAAAAACTGTTATAAAAAAAGAACCTATGGGTAAAATAATAAAAGTTGAAATTTTTTCGCGCATGGTTTACATGCCGTAGTGATCTTGTGTACATATACGAAGGAAGAAACCTGTACAACAACAAAAACGCATGTGTGTAAGTAGCTTTTTTTCTGGGCATGTTTTTTTAGTATAATACGATGCCTCAACTTTTATTATTTTACCTATAAGACTTTGACGTCGTCTAGTGGTAAGCTTTTAAGATTAATTCCCCGCCCACAATTTCTTACTTGTTTCGACGAGGGTTACTTATGGTTTTATTTGTTTCCATTTGGTCCAAAACACTTTGTGTTTTGCTTCACTTGAACCTCCAAACAACCATTTTGGTAACAGTAACATATGACATTTTTATAAATCGAAGTCAATATTATGCTTATGGAAGCAGTACCCGATGTGTTTCTGATAACTTCACATATAATTGTTTGTAGGAAATTCTAAAAAATAAATCTTTTTAACATATGTTAACATGATGTTTCAAATTGTGCAAAAATCATTATAACTTTTTTCACAAAAAAATTCTAAAAAAGAAGTTTCTGTATGAATTGCACATTCCTGTAAATTTATATTTGATAAAAAAAGTAACATAATTTGAAAATATCAAAAATTTTCGATTTTTATTGAGATATTTCAATTTTTGTTTACTAATTTTTTCATTTCTAAAAATGAATTGACCTGTTGGTTAGTTGGTTGACGTGGCGATTCTCAGAAGCTTCCGAAAACCCAATTAGCACGAAGAGTGTCGTTTTGATACCACACACCTCGCAGTTAATTGTCGAGTCAGAGTTGTAGAGCCCCTACGGTCATACATACACCTACAGTTTAAAGTGGAATGCGAACCACTAAATAAGTTGGTAGAGAACGAATTTCGTTCGTATGATAGGGCTGGTAATAATATTTTCTTACAGTTGGTTTGTGGACTAGCTTATGGTCTGTAAGCAGAGCCACTAAACTACTTTAGTATCGAGCACTTCTATCCAACTCAAGTGAATTGGTACTCATTCAAAGATGAGTGAACTTAGACGAACTTTCGAACTCGAGACCTTCCTTCAGCATCAGAAACCAACACTCTACCGCTTCGTCAACAGCCCTGCCCGAATCATCGTGTATTTTAAAATTGTTTTTTAGCAAAAAGAAATATTTCCTCCCGTTCTATGTTGCCTATCACGCATCGTGAGAAGACGTAAAGACAACTGATTTATTCATTTGTCGCCACGCTATTTGTTTTTATGAAAAATAAAAAACAGAAGTATGCATAAAATATAAGCGGGAATATGACGACTATGAGTATAAAAGAATTAAGAAAATGATTAAATTTCACGGTTGCCGTAGCTATTACAAGTGTTTCCTTATTTTTTAAAAAGATATGAATTTATGATAATATGATATTCAGTATTCTTAATTTTACTTTTAAATTAAAATTTAAATGTATTATTTTTAATATTTGTACATAATTGCTAATTTCATATTTCATTTTGAATAAAATTTTTATTTGATGTGTGATATATAAAATTATGATTTCAATATGAATTTGATTTTGAATTTTGGTATGAATTAAGTGTATACATATTATACATACATACATATGTTTTATATATTCGTATTTGTTAACTTATCCTTTTTTATCTATTTTGTTTTATTTATGTAGGTACTTGTTTATAATTTCGTTACGTTACTTTTATTTATTTTAATTCTTTTAAATCAAGTAATCAAGCCAGAATATTTTTCATTATAATTTAAATTTGAATATTTTCGAAATTCTTAATCAAACAAAATTTTAATCATTTTTTTTATAAAAAACGTAACGCTTTCGGATTTTTACATAAAATTACATACATAAAAAAAGTAATAAAAATAAATTTTAATTTAAATACTTTGTTATGGGTTTTTATTGTTATTTTTAATTTAATTAATTTTTGTTTCAGTAAAGTATTTTTATTGTGAAAATTCAAGTGTTTCAAGTAAATTAAGAGTATCAAAGAGTGAAGTTAAGTGAATTTAGTGCTAATAATATACATACCCGTACTCAAGTAAATTAATTGTTTTATATTTATTATTTATTTTTTTGTAAAATCGAAAAAGAAAAACTTTTTCAATCTGGCAGTTCTTGGTAATATTTAATTTAAAAAATTTCCCTCGATTGGAATTGAGATCTGATCACCCCACATACGAGACAGATTTATACAAAGAATTTGTGAAAGAATATAGAAAAGCATGCCTATCTTGCCCGTACTGACTTCGAAAAGTGAAAATAGTATAATAGTCATGAAGATTAAAATGTCAATTTTATTATACGTAAGTTTGAAAAGTGATAAGTAAGTACATAATTTAATAATAATTTATAATAAAATAAATATTTCCATATTCCAGAGTTAAATTTTAGTCTAAAAATATTGAATCGTCAATCTCAAAATTGGTATTTACTAGGTATTACTTTGAATTAAACATACATATTTGTTTTTTACAAAATGTATAGTATTTATTCTCATTTTGTATTTGCACTTCACTTATAATACATATGTACATACATAAATTCATATTTATATAAAATTACTGTACTAGATGTTTTTCATAGGAATGTTTTAAAAAAATTAATCTATTAGAAAACCCCTCCAATATAGTAGTCATGTTTTTGGGTTCAACGTAGTTTCGATATGGCCCTAGTACACCCTAGTGGTCAGCCTTCAACATCTTTATTTCTTTTTCTTCTTGTGCTTGTTAACTTTTTCCGCTGTTATTGCCAGTTAAGTATAAACACATTGACCATTTTCAAGGTGGAAAGCAAAATGGAAAATAGTAGGAAACCCTAGAATTCTCTGTACATCTTCGGAACTACTGCTATATCAGCCACTTCCATACACCTTTACTTCTTCTTCCTTTTCTACGGAAAAAGTCGCCTGGTCACTGAATACTACGTAATAAAACGGGATTTTATGACACCACCAAGCGATTATCGAAATCAATTTAATTGATTTTAACAGTGAAGGTGTCGTCATCTGGAGAACTTCTCTTATATTGGTGACATCCGTCATTAACTCTTTGTGTACCACCAAGTAATGGTCTGGGTAAAAACTATTTTTTAACAATCGTTTCACAAAAAGTCATTAGAAATTCAAAATTCAATTGTTTGTTACTCTAAAATATTTAAAAACGTGATAAAATTACAAACATGTATGTATGTATATACTTTTGCATAAATTTACAAAAAAATAAAGGGTTAATCAAATTTACAAATGGTTTTAACCCTATGCACTGCAATAATGAGTCTAACTAAATTTCGTTGGTTTTAACTGCATAACTGTTTTGTTTTTGAAGACAGACTACCTTGATTGTTATATTAAATTCAAATCACTTCTAGGAAATGTCAACTGAAGTGTGAAATATAAAGTTTATGTGTCCGTTTAAAGATGAAAAATTTTGATTGATTCGTGTAAGCGGAAAATGAATACAAAAGGAAATGATGATTTATTCAAGATTACCGAAGTTATTGGACTTTGAAAATTCCCTAACCCAAATTTCTTGTTTTTTTTTAGTAAATTGAAACAAAAACAAATTTCAACCTGTCAGCCCGTATCAACATTTATTGAAAAAATTTTGCGTGTTTTGCAGTTTTGTCGGTCATTTTACATAAGAGATAGATTTATACAAACGCCATGCTCATATGCATGCCTATGCATACCCGTATATCTTTTCTGTATTGATTTCTATTGTTGAAAATAAAATTATAAATTTTGATTGACTGTGTTGTAAAATCCTTCAGAATTGGAGTGTTGCAAATTTTATTTTTTATAACATATGTACATATATTGAAAAATTGTCTGTCGAAAAACGATAAGTATATCGACGAGTGAAATATATAAAGTAGCCATGATGATTGGGGTTATAATTGTAATTGTGAAGCCAAGTATACTTATTTCATTTCTTTTTCATCTCTTCATTCACATCTCAACACCTTGTTCATGCACAGGTAAAAGTTTTTGTTGAGCTATATGTGCTTTTTTTTAAATTATTTATTATAGTTTCAATCTTGTAGGTCAGCAAACTTTTCTTCATATAAGTAAAGTTGAAGTATTGAATTAACATTATATAAAGTGAAATTTTAGGTCAAACGATAATTTGTTTGAGTTTTATTTTTATTAGATACAAGAATTCTTTAAATCTTCAGTTCAAAAATAATTATTTACTATAAAACTTGCAGTTTAATTAACAGTAACAGTACCTACATATAATTCTCTATCTAATTATTGTAAAAAAAAATTCCCAGTTACAGCTGCATAGAAGTATAATTTGAAGTGAATAAGAAACTTGTGTGCCTTGAATAAAAAATAAAAGTTAATCTAATGTGAAAAGACTTTCGATTGTTTTTTACGAACTTAAATAAAAATCTTCACATTAACGATGTAAAGTGTTTGGTGTTATATATTTTAGATACAAATTAGCTTCAAATTCTAACTGTGAACTCGACAATTCACATTGGATTTTTGGTAAGATTTTATATTGTAATAATGAATATTATCGAAATTTTTGAATTTACAAACAAAACAAATTGTTTTATTTTTTTTAGAATGTACTTATTTGAAGTTTGTTTTTTATAACTATAAAATACTTATTTTCTCATAGTATTTTACACAGAGCTATAAACATGCTACAAAAACAATTTATTTTGTTTATAAATTAAATAATTTTTTTACAAAAATTTTTCTGTAAAAGACAAATACATTTTTGCAATTAATCTTTCTTCTTGAAAATATGATATTTAAAATCATAATTCATGGTGTTATATGTATAGTCCAGTAAGAACTATACCCTCCACCGACTATTTTACTTCACAATGATTTTTGTTTTCCTTTTGCTGTTTATTCCTCATGGGAACCTAACGCCTCCAGCTTACTTGAAGCAATGACAATATAAATTCTATAACCTCTCTATGTATCTGCTCTGTGCTTGAAGTTTCGTTGACAATTTTTCAACGTTTTACAGTTTTTTTAAAGTGGAATGCTAACTATTGAATTCGTTGGTAGGGAACGAATTTTATTCGTATGACAGGGCTAGCATGGAATTTGTGTAGTTGGTTCCATGTACTTGCTTATGGTCACTAAGCAGACTGCAGACTCTGCAGTGCAGACTCTGCAGTGCAGAGCCACCAAACTATACATACTTCAGTACCAGTGCTGCCACTAGTCAATTTTTTTCCGTATCCAAATGGAGACCAAAAGAGTATCCAATCCAAGAACAAAGTATCCACAAAGAGAAAAGTGTTATTTTTCCAGTTTTTATATGCTGCTATTCTAATTCTATTATTTTCTTTTTTACCATTTCCAATTCCATTACTTCCATTCTTTAGTATATAGATGAGATAAATGAAATTTAGAACATGAAAATTGAGAGAAATAGTGTTTGTAACGTAGTTTTCTTTCAATCAGTGTCAAAATTTAAATTTTACTATTCAAAGTCTAGGTTTTATCGAAGAAGTATCCAAATGGCAAAAAAAGTATCTTTCGTATCCACTGCTAAAATTTCGAAAAATCGTAGCCAATTTGATACGATTGTATCCATTTGGCAGCACTGTTCAGTACCGAGCACTTATTTATTTTATACCCAACTCAAATAAATTGGTACTCAAAGCTGAGTGAACTTAGCTGGATTCGACTTTCAGCATCAGAAGACAGCACTCTACCACTTCGGCTGCTGCCCGTCTGTCTTTCACTTTCAGTTGGTTATTATCATAGTGTGCTCAGATCATTTTCCACTTTATCTATCTATACTCTGTTTATAAATCGAAATCAGTACAGGCAACATAGGCATACTTTTCTATATTCTTTTACATTGTGTTTGTATAAATCTGTCTCCTTTGTGGAGTGAGCAGATCTCAATTTCAATTTATAATTTATCAAAAACATGTATATGTGAAGTTATCAGAAACTAGTCGGGTACTGCCTCCATAAGCACAATACTGACTTCAATTTATAAACCGAATAGTTTTTTTTTTGTTTACTTGTTGAATTAAGTACCTACTCATTTTTCAGAAGACATTATTCAGTTCATATCATTATTTAATTTTTCACAAGGAAAAGCCTTTTTTTCTTCTTTTTTTCTTTTTAGGTTCGTTTTTAATAATTTAAAATACCTTCGTTCTTACAACGTACCCCTTTTTGTGTCGCGTACTTTCTTTTTTATAGCTTTGTACTACTATTCAAAAAACCCAAACGACAGCACTGATATGACTATAAGTATAAAAGAATTAGGAAAATGATTAAATTTCATGATTGAATTTTGGTCAGTCTACTTTACAGCATTAGGTATACATATTCTGCCAATAAATCGGACTATAGACTATTTTACATAGAGTAATTTCGGATTTTGATCAGTGCATACGAGTATTGTATTAACCCTAAAATTGACTAATCGGCTTCGTTTAATTTTTGGCCGTGCAAATGGAGTAAACCATACATTTTATATGAAAATTTTGAATTTTTTTTTTCAAAAAGCTGTATCTTAGCATCTCATAGACCAAAAACCGTAATTCTTTAACCCAGATATTTGTTAGAGTGTACTCTTATCCAGTAACTTTCATAGTTTTCGAGGAAAAGGACGCAATACGTAAAAAAACATTTAAAGACACAAATTTGTCCGTGGGTATACAAAATACAAATGTATACCATACACTTTATATGTAAATTATGAAATCTTTTCTTCAAAAAGCTGTATCTCAGCATCCCGTCGACCACAAACCGTAATTCTTCAACTTAAATATTTTTTAAAGTATCTTCTTTAAAATTGTTGTGTATAGTTTTTTTGTATTTCTTTTACTTTTTTATATAAAATGCAAAACATCATAAAAAACATTAAATTTTCATACATTTAAGAAATTCAAACGAATTAAAAAGAAATAAATTTGACTTTGAAGGTCTGTATCTCAGTACCCCGTAAAACAAAAACTAATATTTTTATATTGAAATCTTTATTGAAGTGTTCTCTTTAGCGTTGTTTTTATTGAAGTCTAATATTTTATTTAGTTTCCGAAATAAAATGGAAAACAAGGTTAAAAATGTTGAACGTCTTCATGATTTGTTGCGTATTTTGTCTTTTTGGTTGAGAACTATGCCATTTACAAAACTACTGAGAATTACGAGATAGCTTTTATGCAACACTTCAATAAATATTTTAATCCAAAAATATTAGTTTTTGGTTCAAAGAATGCTGAGATATAGATCTTCAAAGTCAAAACTAGATGTTTGCCTTTATGAATGTAAATTAATGTATGAAACATTCCCGTTTTTGATGTTTGTATTTTATCTTGAAAACTAAAAAAAGTACAACAATACTGTAAAAAACAATACTAAAGAGAATACTTTGATAAATGTTTAAGTAGAAAAATATTAGTTTTTATTTTACGGGATGTTGAGACAGAGATCATTAAGTTGAAATTTAAGTTTGGAAATTTTTTATCTTTTTACCTTGTTTTGCACTTTATCTTAAAAAGTCAAAGTAATCAAAGAGGACACTTCAACAAATATTTGGGTTAAAAGTTACTGTAGGCAGACGATTAAACGTGGAAGAAAACTTTGTATTTAAAAGTGGTACGAGTAACCAGTGCACATATACATGGGTGGATGAAATTTCTGAAGGAGGTTTATTGAAACCAACGGCAAACTACTTAAACAAAATTACGCAATTAGAAAATATATTTGATATATTTAAAAAAGAATCAATATGTATAAGGGTAAGATATTTTAAGTTTTTCTAAGCCAAGCTGAAAAAATTGAATTAAATAATAAAATTATAACATTATTTTTTAGGTGTAGGATGTATTTTCAGATAAAAAATTTAAATAAAAAAATAAACAATAATTGTAAAAAGAGAGTAAGAAAAAATAAAAAAAACATTTACATAAATATTATTTTTTCATAATTTAGGAATTTTCCATTTTTAAATAAAACGTATTCTCATATACATATATTTCTTTTATATTTCTATGGAGAAAAGTTCTACCGGTGATGTTACACAGATTTGAAAATGAGATGGAACAAACCATGTGGAACAAACCTTGGTTTCCGGGGTACGGGGGATTAAAGATTTTTGCGACTTTTTTTGTGAAACCCTATAGGCTTATTTTGTATCAATTATACGCATATCTAAAAAAATGGAACCTTTCACCCTTTCAATTGACATAAACACAATCTCTTCATCTTCCTTATCACAGAAGTTATTAGCGATCAAAATCAAAAATTTAGAATTTTTTACCGAGTGATTTCTCGAAAAAAACCCATTATTAACATACACTTTTTTTTACAATGAATAAAAAGCACAATTCTTTCTCTACAAGTTAGCTGCCTAAGTAGTAGGGATATGTATGTTCTGGCGCAAGGCTCAGGCTCAATGACGTCATCGCGTTCACCTGAAAGTATGCAAAATTTTTGTGTGAAAATGACGTCATCGCGTTCACCTGAAAGTATGCAAAATTTTTGTGTGAAAATGACGTCACCGCCTGAAAGTGTGCAAAATTTTTGTGTGAGAATGACGTCACCGCCTGAAAGTGTGCAAAATTTTTGTGTGAAAATGACGTCACCGCCTGAAAGTGTGCAAAATTTTTGTGTGAGAATGACGTCACCGCCTGAAAGTGTGCAAAATTTTTGTGTGAAAATGACGTCACCGCCTGAAAGTATGCAAAATTTTTGTGTGAGAATGACGTCACCGCCTGAAGGTGTGCAAATTATTTGTTTCAAAATGGCGTCATAACCTGTAAGTATGCAAAGTTTGTTTTGAAAATAACCGAAAAGAATTCAAAAATATTGGCTGTGACCCGGTTCAATGACATCATTATCAGACCTTGAAATAAATGGAAAATTTTTGGTACAGTTCTGATTCGCGTGTGCTTTATCAGCGCTAATCATGTTGAGACATGTTTAATATTGTTTATATTGTTTAATTAACAAAAAAAACTTACCATATTGTCAGAACCCGGATTTGAACCGGGGACCTTTAGAGTTTCAGTCTAACGCTCTCCCAACTGAGCTATTCTGACGATTGTTTTTAAGCGTATTATATGATGTTTTAATGTTTTTATTTCATGATAAAGATTTCATCATATTGTGAAATTCTCGTTGTGTATGTGTGTGTATTTTGTTAGCACTTGTAAGCAGTAGAAAAAGAGTGGGGATAAGATTTAGTTAGCACTTATAAACAGTTGAAAAAGGGTGGGGATAAGATTTTTTGCTTATAAATTGAGACAATTTCTTCAAACGACATCAGTTCATCGTAGAATTTTAAAGTGTTTATTAAATTTTGTCTTAAAGTTTGTAAAATGAGTGAAGTACAGAAACCTGAAAAAGTAAGTTCAAAGAAAGCGCTGAAGACATCAAAAGTAGTTAAACGGAAACAAGAAGATAATCTTATAAGAGATGAACTACCTAACAAAGTATTTGCTTCTGAGCTGGAGGAGTTAAAGTCATTCCGAAGCATTATATACTTAAACTTGGGAAATATGGTAAAAAACCATCCATATAAAATCATCAGTGCAGAAAAAGTTAACACAAAATTTGGTGATCGAATTTCGCTTGAATTTGAAGGAAATCAACGATTGAATTTGCCTGAAAAGTATAATAAATTATCAGATAATGTGATAGCAGGTTTGAACAAGGAAAATATCACTTAATCAACTATGGTCAAGTAGGAAAAGCTTACAGTATAGACTTTAGTGAATTTCAAGAACAACAACAAGAACAACAACAAGTAGTTCAAATACCAGTGAATGAGCAGCAACCTATACAATCAGAAGCAGATGAGCAATATTCAACAGAAACAGAAGCTAATATGAATTATGATGATGAATATTCACAACAATTTAATATAAGTTTACCTGGTTTTTATAATGTAATATAAAATCAATAAAAAAACAATTTTTTAAATGAATATCAAGTGTTTTTATTTATTAACTAATAATCAGCAAAATAATTATAATATATTGTTCCAAGAAATTCCTCTAAAAGTCTAATAGCTTCTTTAGCTCTATCAGTTTTTTCTCTTTGTTTTTCTTCTATTAAATCACATTCACAAATATTTTCATTGTCTCCAGGATAAGAACATGCAAGATAATGGCCGTTTGATGTATATTCTTCACTTTTGCTGTTGTTTAAATATTCTCGAATATTTTCAATTTCTTTTTCGTTAAAAATAACTTGTCCATATGATTTTGTGTTAAAAAAAAATGTATCGAATTCATTTAGAAAAAATGAAATATTATCTATTATATCCAGATTTCCTTCTTCTAAGTACTCAATCACTTTCTTGTAAAGTTTCAATAATTTTTCAAATTCATTTTTAAATTTGATAACTTTATTTTGTCTATAACTACAAACACATGTATCTGGTCCGGTAGTTGTATCATCTTTAGCCCAACAACAATCAACGTAATGAGATCCATGAACTGATGTTATTATTTCCATGTTTTCATATTTTTGTATATATTTTCGATAGTAGACAAGAGTTCTCCTATCTTCGTGTGATAAATAATCTGTGTAAAACTCGCTTTCAAAATCCATCTTAACACTCTGAATAATGCTGCTTAACTGTTAATAATTTTGTGGAGGAGTTGACTTTTATTAATGATTATTTATGAAATGTTCATTTTGTATATTTGTTTGACATTGCGAGCATCAATATACTCGAGATCGCTTTTGTAGTTATAATCTTGAAGTTTTACTAGTTCTACTTCACCATTGCTTAGAATTCGCTCTGTTTCAAATTCATGATATTCATAACATGATATGTTGAGTGTACGTTTTGTATAGTTGCTATCATAAGTACAACGTATAGTTAAAGTAACATCTTCAGTAAATTGGAGTTTGAAATGTCTATAAAATGGATGAGGGCTTTCAATAATTCCTGCAATATCCATTTCTTTTTTAATTAAATCTTGCCTAAAACTTTCAATTGCTTCTTCAACTGTAACATATTTTGATTCTATTATAGAATCTTCTGTAGTCGGTATTTCAGTTGTAGTTGTTGTTGTTGTTGTTGTTGTTGTAAAATCTGAATCATTCAGAGTTAAGTTTTTAGTAGGAATGTTCGGTAATTTTTCACTAAAAGTTAATAAGTGAAAGGATAAATCAATCTGTACAGTATCATTATTGGGTAATTGTAACGCAAATTCCAGATTCCCTTTGTTTCCCTGATTAGAATCAAGTCTTATTGGTATAGATCCAGCATTTATATATGTTATTAATAAAATAATAAGATTAATTATTGTAAATTTAAACATTTTGTTGTTGTTGCTGCAATACGATGTTCACTCAACAGTAATATCTCTATTAATAAAGAATTTTTTCTGATGAAGACCCTTTTATTTATTTTTGATCTGGTTTTTGTAATCTACTTTCTTGTATTTCTGCATGTTCAGCTTCTTTTTCTATAAGTTGAAGAATCTCTTCCGTGTTAAACTGTTTTTTAGGATCTTGATATAATATTTTTTGACTTAAATTCCAAGATTCTTCATCTCCAAAAGGACAGTTGCTTGGAAAACGATTCATATTTCGTTGTCTATGTGTTCCATCATAGGCTTGACCAACAATACAAATTTCACCTCCATAAACTTCAAATTTTACATGTTGATGTGGTTTAAAATTAAATTCAATATTTGATGAAGATGGAATAGGTTCTCCACTTCTCATTCTAAGAATTAAACATCTACTACCATCTTCAGGTGTAGCATAGACTTCAAGTAAATCTGAACATGAAGCGATTACATTTACAATTAGATTAAAATAAGTCATCATTGTTTTTTAATAAATTTTGTAAAATCAAATTTTTTTTTTTTTCAATAATTCCTTCTCGTCTATCCACGAATTATGTTGATTAGAAAATCCTAGCCATTTCACAAAAACTTTTCTTCCTTTTTTTCTTAAAATTTTTTCCACTAAATAAAGATCTGGATGTTTGGTTTTAATTATTTCTTTTTCGTAAAAACCTCCTTCAATTGGTTGTCCCTCATAATCCTCTAAAAGATACGTTATGGGGTTTGTGTTTTGAACTTTTGTAATCATGAAAATCTCGGTGGTCCAGTTGGGTGTATATCCCTTCTCAAAAATATGTTTATATTTGCTCATTCGTACTTTATCCCCCACTTTGTATTTTGGTTTATGAAAAATTTTTAAGTTATTGTAAACTGTTTTTAATAAAAATTTTTCATTGTTCTTATTAACATCTTTTGGACGCATTTTTATTGTTCGATGAGTAGTGTTATTGTACTTGGTAACTAACGCTTTTACATTATCAATCCATTTATATGATCCATTCATACTGAATTCTTTCCACATCATCTCCTTTAATGTTCTATTAAAACGTTCAACAATCGATGCTTTCAATATGCTATATGTTGAATAATGATTAACATTGTATTTTTTCATAAGTTGATTAAATTGTGAATTATAAAATTCTTTTCCTAAATCTGTTTGTAAATTTGTAGGTGATGTTTGTGTTGTGTTAAATATGTTATCCATTGCTTTAGTAACATCTACAGCATTTTTTGTTTTAACAGGGTATACCCAGGCGTATTTTGAGAAAGTATCAATTACAGTTAATAAATATTTATAATTTTTGTTAAATGAAGAATAATTTCCCATTTCAAATAAATCAGCTTGCCACAAATCATTAATTCCTTTTACTATAACATGACGACGTTTAAAATTTTTTCTAGCAGGTTTATGAAGTTCTTCTACAAGTTGTTGTTTTTGCATGATTTATTTTGGTACACTTTCTAATGGGAAAATCGATTCCTCAGGTTTATGTTTTCTCTTTATTTCATCGAATAAAAATTGTTGAATATTTTCAATGTTATAATTTAAACCATATAGTTTTTCACGGTGACTTATTAACATGTCCTGGTTCTTTGCAAGGTCCTGACGAAATGTTTCTAATTCTTTTTCTAAATACTCTTTTGTAAGAGAATCCTGAACGGGTGGTGACGAATTTTTCAAATTATTCAACATCTTATCATAATTTTCAGTAAAGACTTCTTGTTTTTTATAAGTTTAGTATGTAAAGCATTAATTTCATTATCAACATACTTTTTTGTTACTGCATCATTATCATTCAAAGGATTTTCAAGATTTTCCATTCGTTTTGAATTTATATTAAAGTTTCCTTCATTTGTTAAAATAAATCCTATTCCTGGTGGACCAGAAGGCCCCCGTTCAGAAGAAATTGTAGCATGATGATGATGTCTCCGAATAGAGAAACGTCCAAACTTGTCAACGCTCATAATGTAAATAATAAATTTCATGATGTAGAATATAAATTTATACGATAATATCTGCTTCTCTGAGTTCCTCAATTATTGAAACTATCTCATTGTTGTGATTATCATGTCCTGCATGTGCAGATGCTAGTAGTAATTTCAATCTATTCACTAATTCGTTTGGATCATCCCAGTATACATAATTAGGTTTTTCTTTCAGTAAATGCATTAACCCAGAGCCAGTATGAGACTCGAACAATTCCTTAATAAGTTTATACTTGTTACTTCTGTTTCCAGATATTTGTCCACTTTCATCATAAGCACGTTTATGTGCATTTGTTTGTATTATAATTTTTTTATAATTTTCAAAGTCCACGTTAGTACATTTCCTTTTATTAGGATTTTTCAAAAACAATAATTGGATCAAACCAGGTGTTAGAGAATAAAACTTTCCATTGATAACAATAGTATTATCGTCAATAGAAAACGGAGAGTTTCCTATTTTCCAAATATTCATACCATGATCTAAATGTGGTCCGTATTTGTAATCAATATCATCTTCGTTTAATTTCATTTCTTTCAAAAATCGATTTGGTGAAATTGAAAATGTTGGTTGTAGTTGTTGTTGTGATTCATCAAAACTTTTATCGAATGATTTATGAGAAAAATTAGGTTGTTTAATTGTTTGAGGTGTTTCAAAGTTCTCCTCTAATTTTTTTGAATATTCATTTGGTGTACTTGAAAACTCAGTTTTTAGTCGTTTAGACTTAAACGGAGTCTCACATTCTTCTTTTACTTCAGTTTTAATATCCGGATAATTAGTTTTATCTACTATTTTTTTCAAAGGTTGCGTAATTGGTTTAAAAACACTTTCCAATTGTATTTCTTCTTCTGCTTTACCAGTTTTCAAAGCTTGATATTTCTTACGAATAACATTTCTTGTTTTTATAATATTCTTAATTAACTCACTTTCCATAATGATGTTCTTTTAAAAACAGCTTAAACAGATCCAAAAACAGCTCTAAAATAGCTTAAACAGGTCTTTAAATAACTCTAAAACAGCTCAAACAGGTCTTTAAACAGCTCTAAAACAGCTTAAACAGGTCTTTAAACAGCTCTAAAACAGCTCAAACAGGTCTTTAAACAGCTCAAACAGGTCTTTAAACAGCTCTGAAACAGCTTGAACAGGTCTAAAAACAGCTCTGAAACAGCTTAAACAGGTCCAAAAACAGCTCTAAAACAGCTTAAACAGGTCCAAAAACAGCTCTAAAACAGCTTAAACAGGTTCAAAAACAGCTTAAACAGGTCTTTGAACAGCTCAGTAGATGAAATAATAATGATATACAACTCTTACACACGTATCTATTTATAATAATATAAAAGTATCAAATCCTTTTCTGTATCGTCCACATTCTAATGAACTATCTTTGTTTATTACTAAAAATCCGTAATTATCTTTCCAACATTTTGAACACATATCTCGAAATTTTTCATATGACATGTCTGTGTTGACATGATCATTATAAATATGCTTCAAACTCATCTCATCTTGTTTAAAAATTACAATAAAGTTTGAGTTATCACGTATCAAGTGTTTTGGAATATGTGTATAAGTTTGACACAAGTAAAAGCTATCGATATCCTTATGACGTCCCATACAAAAATATGAGCGTATATTATTTTGTTTTTCGCATGCAACATCATCAAATATGAAAATGGAGTTTCGTTTAGCCTGTTCTGGTGACATTATTTCAGTATTTTCAGAAAATGTGTTGTATCCTAGCCCTTTAATAGGCGAAATCAGTTTCTTAAGATACTCATATTTTGGTTGATATAAAGATTTTGAGTATATGTAAATATTTTCAAATTTAAGACCATTCGGATGTTCAAGTAAACTCATCATTACATTTGTTTTTCCACAATTCGACGGACCCACAATAATGGCACGTAAATTGTTAGGTAATAGCTTACTATGTTTAATTTTATTATTTGAAGTATTTGTTACAAAATCTGCATTTTTTACATTTAATGTATCACGTTGTTTTATGAAACGCATACTGATAAGAACTAAAGAAAAAACAACTATAAATACCTAATTTATAGGTTTTTAACATCATTCTATTCATCTTTCTATGTAAGGAAACATATAAAATGATTAAATATAATCGAAAAACATTTAGTCAATCTCAAACTCGCAAAGGTAAAGGATTAGTGAATACATTAATCAATAAGTTACCAGTAGAGCTTCATCTTCCTGGTTATCAATATTGTGGACCTGGTACAAAAATCCAGCAACGTCTTGCTAGAGGTGATCAAGGAATCAACCAGTTAGATCAAGCTTGCAAACAACACGATATATTTTACTCTCAACATAAGGACAAAAATCAACGTCATACAGCTGACAGAATATTAGCAGAAAAAGCTTGGGAAAGGGTAAAGGCAAAAGATTCAAGTATTGGTGAACGTATAAACTCTTGGTTTGTTACAAACGCAATGAAAGCTAAAGTGAAATTTGGTATGGGACTCAAGAAGAAGAAATCAACAAATAAGAAGAAGAAGAATAAAGTGAAAACACGTAAAGTGTTCCGAAAAGCTATTCAAAATGCTCGTAAGATATTAAAAACACAAAAACCAGAAGAAATGAACAGTGCTATTAGAATAGCATTAAATGCAGCTAAGAACACCATAAAAGGAAAAAAATCATCAATTGAACTACCTCGCATCATACTTATTCCAAAAACAGGCGGTATTTTACCATTCTTAGTTCCACTTTTTGCGGGACTCTCAGCCGTAGGAGCATTATCTGGTGGTGCAGCAAAAATAGCAAAGGTAATCAAAGATGCAAAACAAGCTAGAGAACAACTAGCTGAAAACCAACGACATAACAAAACTATGGAAGCAGTAGCAATGGGAAAAGGATTACAACTTAAACCATATAGGAAAGGTCTTGGTCTTTTTTTAAATCCAAATCCAAAAAACTTTTAAAAAAGCTACCCAATAAACCACTAAGTGAAATTGATTTAATGAGATATGGTAAAAGTATACCGCACTTTAGAGCTGTATTCATGAAAGATAAACTACCACCAAAACCTTATAAAAATGAGTGTGGTATAGTAAATCTAGATGATTCAAGTGGTCCTGGTACACATTGGGTAGCATATCAGAAAAAAGGAAATCGTGTTGAATACTTTGACAGTTATGGTAATCTGCAACCACCTCTAGAAATTGTTAGATATTTAGGAAATAATATAGAATACAATTATAATAGATATCAAAATTTCAATTCATTTAAATGTGGACACTTATGTTTAAAGTTTCTGTATAATTTTATTGATGTAAATTAGTATAAATAAATGTGTAAACATAAAACTATTATTCATTTCACTTAAAACCTTCAACATGTCAGTAACATTAACTTTAAGTGGGAATACATCTTTATTAACAACTGAATACTTCCCCCCTATAGATCTATCATCTGACTATCTTTGTGGTCTTGTTGATTTTCATACCTGTAATTCAATACCTGATGTGGATAGTAGCAATAACTTATTTCATATAGGTTATGAAACTATTAAAATACCTGTGGGATCTTATGAAGTTGATGACATCGCGAATTTCATTCAAAAAGAGCTCGAAAAAACGAAAACTAAGCCTACTATCAAAATACAAGCAAACAACAACACACTCAAAACAGAAATTAAAAGTACACACAACGTCTACTTTAACAGAGACAGATCTATTGGTCAACTGTTAGGTTTCAGTAAAAAAGAATTGGAGTCAAATACAACACATGTGTCTGATTTACCTGTGAATATAACTAAAGTTAACGCTATACGAATTGAATGTAATCTAATAGTAGGATCATATATTAATAATATTCCTGTTCACACTCTTCATGAATTCTCGCCTGATGTAGGACCAGGGTATAAAATAACAGAAGTTCCTAAGAATGTTATATATTTACCTGTAAATGTCAAACGAGTTAGTTCTGTTGAAGTAAAAATTGTAGATCAAGATGGAGATTTGATTAATTTCAGAGGCGAAATAATTACAGTTAGATTACATTTGAAACCACAATTATAAAATAAGACTTAAAGTATAAAATAAGCAGTCTGATTACTAAAGCTATTATTTCTTATGTAAGTGTCAACTGGATAAGAACTAGATATGCTGATATACAACAAACATAATAATAAAAACTCATCCAAAAGTGATAATATCATTAGTACACCATTACCTATTGAACAAACAACAACACAAAGAGACTTTATTTCAACAAAACCATCATCATTAACAATTGAAAATAGAAAATTTTTAGAGTCATTGGGATTTGTTTTGAAAAGCAAACAACATGCATGATATATTGGACATTTTAGAAGAACCACACTTTGATGAAAGTATTACTAAAAAAGAATATCATACTTATTCACCATTTGTAGAATCTTATAACAATAGCGATGAAATACGAATATCTATTCAAAACCAAGATTTATATTTACTACCAAACGAAAGTTTTATATATATTGAAGGAACTCTAACTAAAGGCGATGGAACTGTAATACCTGATTATAAACTAAATAATAATTTTGGAGCCTTCTTATTTGATGAAATACGATATGAATTGAATGGTGTCGAAATTGATCGTTGTCGGAATGTGGGAATCAGCAGCGCTTTGAAAAATTACATTTCATTAAGTGAAAGCGAAAGTACAATGTTGTATAATGCAGGATGGACAGGAGATAGTACTATATCACCTACATCAGGATATTTCAATTTTTGTATACCTCTAAAAATGCTATTGGGATTTGCTGAAGATTATAAAAAAATAAAAAAAATAGTTGTAAATGTAAGACATGATCTAGTTTTAATTAGAGCAAGAAGTGATGTAAATGCGATTCAAATACCAGCTGCATCTACAGACTATAAAATTACATTCACAAAAGTCTTATGGAAAGTACCTCATATAAATGTAGACGATAAAGAAAGACTAAAACTTCTCAAAATTACTCAAAATGCGAAACCAATTCGTATTAGTTTCCGTAGCTGGGATTTATATGAATATCCGAATATTCCAAAGACAAATCATACCATATGGACTGTTAAAACATCTACACAACTAGAAAAACCTCGTTTTTTGATATTTGCACTACAAACCAATCGACAAAACCAAAAAGAAGCCGATGCTAGTAAATTTGATCACTGTAAACTAGCTAACGTTAAAGCTCATTTAAACTCCGAGACGTATCCATATGATAATTTAAATATACTTTTTGAACGTAATCGATATGCGTTGTTATATGATATGTATACAAAATTTCAAGAAACTTATTATGGAAGGAATTGTCAACCGTTGTTGAAATGGGATAGTTTCAAGAGTATAGCACCAATTGTTGTTATTGATTGTGCTCATCAAAATGAAACAATAAAAACAGGACCTGTTGATATTAGAATAGAGTTTGAGTTAGCAAGCAACGTCAATATTCCTAACAATACTGCAGGATATTGTTTACTACTACATGATCGAATAATTGAGTACAATCCACTGAATGGAGAAGTTAGAAAACTGATATAAATGAGGTTATAATATAGAAATTTATTTAGTATTTCAAAGAACTTGAAAGAGAGAATACATATATATCACAAAATGTTTAATAAAATTATTATCGATGTTCAAGGTTTCAAAGACTATAATAATAAGTTTATTGTCAAAGAACTTGCTATTTCTTTCAATACACGTGAATTTCAAGTGTTTATTATAAAATCACCGTTTGATTTTTCGCGTTTAACAACAAAAGAGAAGAAACAAGTGAATTGGTTATATAAAAATCATCATGGTTTAACTTGGAACGAAGGATCAATATCTTTTCATAGTGTTAAAAAATTTCTTCGATCAAATCTGAGAAATTCTGAAGTATATGTGAAGGGTAATGAAAAACGAAAATGGATTAGTAATATACTTGAGAATAAGATTGAAGTATACGATTTAGAAGAAGAAGAAGAATGTCCGAATTTCGCAACACTGCTTCAAAACTATCCGCATGTTCTACGTTGTAATATACATAGAGGATACTGTGCTTTAGAA
The DNA here is from genome assembly GCA_939192795.1 of Bombylius discolor. Lineage (NCBI taxonomy): Eukaryota > Metazoa > Arthropoda > Insecta > Diptera > Bombyliidae > Bombylius > Bombylius discolor. Next base: position 18,028,901 of record OW584240.1, on the reverse strand, counting down.
AAATGTATGTCTTCTAAGAAATTATCTTGATGTAAAATTGAATGAAAAAGTGTTAATTTTTTAGATAAATAAAACAAATTTTTTTTTTAAAATGAATGTTTATCAATTTTATTTTATATATATATGTATTTATTTTTCAGTTTTCTTATTCTAAACTTATTCTAAAATGACCCCATGCATAGGTGCTAACACCATCTTCTCTAATGTGTCTCTTATCATCTAAATAACTTAAACTTACTTTATTTACATTTTGTGTGTATATTTTATGTATGTATGACCTAAATACTAACATATTACCATAGAATAATTTTTTCTTATATAAACAGTCTCTATAATTTTCTAAACTTAAATTATCTACAGCTGTTTTCTTTACACCTTTAGCTTTTTTTATTAATTTACTATCTTCTACATCTATAGAATACATTTTTAATTTTAAACCTATGAATTCTTTCATTATCCGACCATTGTTCTCATCTTTCATTAAACCTAATACTTTTTTGTTTTTAAGCGGAATATTATAAGGGTTATCAGGTAAGTATTCGGAAGTATCAAATTTAGTATCAATATCATTTATAATGTCACTATAGAAATCTTCAGTTTCTATTGAATATATAAAGGAATCTGTATCCATGTAAGCAAGAAGTACTTTTTCACTATACTTGGGTTTTATATAATCATAGTGAAAGTCGTACATCTTCCACTTTGATAGTTCTAATACAACGAAACCCAGGTATATTGGTTTATTATAGTAAGTCTGAACTCTTTCAAGTTGTATAGCTGTCATATTTTCTGTAAATTGAGCTAAACTGTGGAAATTAGGTTTAGCTATTAAAGCCCTAGCACCTAAATGTCTTCTACTACTTTCCCAGTCAGTAACGATTTTCACATCTTTTCGTTTATCTACATTTTCCATTGTTTTACCGTACACAGCATTGTTCAACAACTTGAAAAAGTTCTTTTCAAAAGTATTTTTTGCAATAGTACGATAATATGTATTCAAATTAATATATTTTTTCAACCAACATGATTGTTTAAACTGTAACGCTCTATGAATTGTTACTAAATTTAAACCGTGTTTTAAACATTGCTGAAGATTTCTATAGTGAATTATATAATTCTTTTTTACTGTTAAATCGGTAATTAATTTGTTGAATTTTGATCCCGGACTTTTTTTATTTTGAGCACAAAACGGTAAATCATTGTGTAAATCATGAAGAGTTTCAGGATAATCTAAATCTACTTCTAAAATGTAACCCGTATCTGAGTTCTCAGGAATATTAAGAATATCTATGTTTTCAACGTTTTCTATCCATTGAAAATCAGAATACGGTAAAGGCTGTGACATAGCCCAACCGTATAAATTATTTGCATCAACATACATTAAATATGATGATGATTTATTTTCATCGAAATTACTCATATATTTGTTATTCGCTGTAGAATGTCTATGCGAACATTGAGTAATTCCACCGCGGATACCTTTTTTGATAAAATTATACATATTTATATCAGTGAATAATTCAAGATTTATTTCGGTATATTTTAACATCGCGTCCCATGATAACCCCGGGGTTGTATAGTACTGACAGGGATCCAACGTATAAATATTTTTACAAACTTTTCTGAAATTTTCGAAGACATCTGTTAAAAGTAATACATCTGTTTTTAAATATAACTCTAAATAATCCCAAATGTTTTTACAATCAAATTTTTCCCAAACTTTTTTAGCATGAGTGTAATCTTTATCAGAACATTTGCTATTTGTTAGTTTGCTATCAAAATGTTTTTGTGCAGGTAAACACGTTTCATCTAAACGTTCGAAAGAATTAATATATTCGTATGGAAATACTCCTTTACGTGTTAATAATTTGAAATTTTCTTCTTCTGGATATAAAGACTTTACAGTTTTCAAATCTTCCGGAGAAAGATTTCCAACTAATGAATCTAGACTAGACTGCATAAATCTCACGGAATCTAGAAATCTGAGATCAATAGTATCAGTTTCATTAACGAAAATTCGTTTTGAAAGTGATACATAAAGTTCTTTATTCAATGGAATTAAATTTATATCACCATCAATATTTGCTAATTCTTTAACAAATAAATGGCAATCATAACCCGAAAAATTATGAAAGAAGATTGGGAAAAACTTTGGGACTTGATACCGCAAATTACATTCGTTATGCGCTGGACCCCTGTACTTTCCTGTTAAGTGACAATGGTCGGCTACTCTTACATTACCTAAATATTTCTTACATATATGACAAATCTTACTACTAAATTGTCTCCTCTCTTCAAAAGCTGTGAGTGGTTCCATCGTCTTCGGATTCATGATTATATTATTATGAATATCTAATATATCTTTAACCAGTGATTGTACAAATTTAGATGGTGAGTCCTTTCCTTTATACACTCTTAGTTTACTTAAGCTGTTATCATAAGAACATTTGATATAGTAAGAGAATGCACAAGGAACGTGCTGTTGTATATTTGTTGTAGAAGAAATATCTGGATTTGGAAGGCACGTATCTAATCCTTGTAAAATACATTCAAAGTCTGCATATATAACAAATGGGACCTCTAATTGACGTTCGTATTTCTCAAATTTCAATTCATTTTTTTCTGGTGATGGCATAAGTGTAACAATCTTACTGCATTCATTTTTATGTATATTGTACGCCTCTTCAGTATAAAAGTGCTGTAAACACCCATTACACAAACATATTTTTCTACGATGTTGTGTTATTTGACTTTTTATTAATCTAGATATGTTCTTGATCCAGACATAATGATTCTTTTCTCCTTCTTGAATCAACAATAAATTTATATGTATTTTCTTCTCATTCCTTGTACAGTAGTATGGTCCCACTATTTTACATGTATTATGCTGCATCTCTTCGTAACCATATACATTTATACTGATTTCTGGATTATTATCTTCAAACTTTGCTATATCCGTCACTTTCATTGGAAATTCTAGATCATCAAATTCTAATATCACATTGTTTTTTAGAAGAATTGAATTTGCAGCAATATTTTCTATATTATATGATGAAACTCTATCAGAATGAATTTCCGCAGGATCTAGAGCTGAAATAATTGCCCATTTGAAGCAGTATTCATCCGTATTTTTCACATTAATGCAAGCATGTTTACGGGCTATTGATGTTGGTAATGGTATATATTGAGAACCTCTTATTGGTCTGTACTGATTCATGTTGATTTCAAGGTGTATTATTCTTATAAGTGTCCAGCCACTGTCTCGTTCTTGAAACTCTTGCATCTTAGTATGAATCTTATCAATCATATCTTCGTATGCAGACGATAACTCAGTTGCGTTTCTAATAATTATCATTTTTGATTGAAATGATTTAACTGAAGTTGTTATTTCATCATCATCATCATTTCCTTTTGTTATTTTCATATATTCTGCAAATAGTTCTATGTTGAATTTAAAAGATGAGTGTTTAACCAATTGTTTATTCAATACTTCTATAATAACATCTTTTCCTATTTTTAAAAAGTTAAGAGGATCCAGATTTCCTTCATCCTTGTTCTCATAAATCAGAGTTTCAATACGTTCCTCAAAGCTGCTTTTCACAACTTTCAACTCATCATTGATTGGTTCAGCCGATTTTATTTTATGTGAATTTGTTCTAATATGATAACTCCAATCCTTGTTTAGAATTTCTTTATTACATGTTTGGCATAAAATTTTATTTTGTGATGATGATGACGATGTAGAAGACTGATTGCGAATATTCTCGGAAATAACTTCTACAGAAGACACTTTATGTTGAGTCCTCATGTGTGCTAGTAGATTTTCTTTGCGTGTAAAGCTTTTCTTGCAAATGCTGCAAATTTCAGGATCTCCATGAGCTGCTTGAATATGTCTTTTTAACGAATTTTTAAATGCAAATCCATTTCCACAAATTTCACAAATAAAGTTTTTCATTTTGTAGTCTATGTAAATTATTTAATAAAAAATTTGAACTGAATAAATTTTAATATTCTTTTAGTAAAAGGTTTTAAAACACAATTTTGAACTTTAAGATAAAATTTATTAAACACTTTGAAATTCCACGACGAACTGATACCGTATGAAGAAATTGTCTTCATTTATAGTTCGAATTTCTTACCCCCACCCTTTTTTACTGTTTAAACTTGAAAAACACATCTCAATAAGATCATTCGTAAAAAGTTAATTAAAAACAATGACACAGCATAAACAATATTAAACATGTCTCAACATGATTAGCGCTGATAAAGCACACGCGAATCAGAACTGTACCAAAAATTTTCCATTTATTTCAAGGTCTGATAATGATGTCATTGAACCGGGCCACAGCCAATATTTTTGAATTCTTTTCGGTTATTTTCAAAACAAACTTTGCATACTTACAGGTTATGACACCATTTTGAAACAAATAATTTGCACACTTTCAGGCGGTGACGTCATTTTCACACAAAAAATTTGCATACTTTCAGGCGGTGACGTCATTCTCACACAAAAATTTTGCATACTTTCAGGCAGTGACGTCATTCTCACACAAAAATTTGCATACTTTCAGGCGGTGACGTCATTCTCACACAAAAATTTGCATACTTTCAGGCGAACGCGATGACGTCATTGAGCCTGAGCCTTGCGCCAGAACATACATATCCCTACTACTTCCCTATCTGCTTGGGCTTGGTATGACTCTATCTGCTTGGTTCAGAAGCTACAGCCCGTAGAATGTAGTCATCTCTTCACTTTTTGTCATTGAAAACCACGTGTTCGCTTGACCCTAATGCATTTTGCACCATATATGAATTAGGTACTACAATTTTTTAATTTTTGGTAACTTAAACGTTGACTGTAATTTTTTTGCTAAAACAAAAGTATCTCAATATAAACGTCTCTAAAAAAATATTATAGTGTTAAATGTTTTCTATAATTTTCATTATTTTATGCAATGAGATATGTATAATAGATTGTACCTACTTTTTATTGATTTTATTTTTTTTTTCAGGTTTAATGGATGTAAAAGGGATACAAAATGCATTCAAGGTCATCAACAATTGTGTTTGTTGCTTCGTGTGCCATGTTCATCTTTGTAATAGGTACGTATCAGGTTGTGAAGTTAAAAATGTTCTTAGGAATTTTTTATTTTATAAATAGTAGCTAAATAGTACGAACTCACTATTAATAATAACTTTTTTGTGGTAACAAAGTGTGGTTATGGCTTTTGGCTTCAAGGTCTCCTTCTTTTTTATTTGAATTTGCTGGATTTGTTGTTCTTAGAGAATATTGAACTAGTCTGTATGCATCAACTTTTAGTGTGATGTATTGAAAATTGAATTCTTGTAATTGTTCAAAGTTACACATTTTACTGAAGTTAATTTGTCCAGACTTAATAATGAGAGGCAAATAAAAGTAGAATTAGTATTATCGTTAGTTTCTTCGCGATTGAAATGAGTATTCCTAACTGTGAGGTTTCGTTGGGTATAAAAAATATTAAAATTTTTATCAAACGCTGGTTCATTTCTGTTATTCGTCATTGATAAATAGCCGTATCGTATGCAATTTCTAAATTTTTCAGAATTAGGGCAGACAATCAAATTGTGCATGCACAACTATTACTCTAGACCACGCTTTCAAGCAGTCTAAAAATTTAAAAATGTTATCACTCAGAATTTTCAATTCAGATAGGATATAAAAATCTTTTGCCTTCATTATTAATCCCGATATTTCTACAACTAATTATGTACGTACATATCTGTATCGGATGCTTCTAGCACCATTATTGCAAAAGTAAGTTTTTAGGTGGGTTAGCTATATTCGAAGTACTTATTAAGTTGGACGATATTCTAATTAGTGTAAATTTTGCACATACATACATATGTATGTACGATGTTTCATCTTCATAACTTAAACGACAAGCTTTTTATAAGTGTAAGTTGTGTATCAGCAACAGAAAAGAAAACATCAGCTTTTGTTGCTATCCAATTCAAAAAAAGAAAAGAAGTGCTGCTGGAACATTTATCTTTCTCTTGAAGACCTGAAGTTTTGCAGGTTCTATGGGGTTTTTGCTTTTTCTGTTTCTCATACTGTTCTGTACTATTACAAAAAAAACAAGCCTGATGATTAAAGTGTTTGCAATTTGAAAGAGCAGATCAAATACACTAACTAGAGTAAAATACCCAGTAAAGAGCCCTCCGCCAGTAACGAGCTGTTGTCTTTATTTTATTCTATAACTAAGATATTTTTATAAAAATACAGGTGAATATTTACTATATACTTAGAAAAATATGTTATCCTTGCAATGCATGGATGGTTTATCATTACAAATTCTTACTTTAAATATAATTCTAATAAATGTAAAGTGCTACCTAAAATGGAATTTTTCTTAAGAGCCAAATTTAGTAAAAATTTTTTTCGAAAACAACAATAACATCGTCTGAAATGTATTTGTGTCTGCACCAACATAAGCAAATAAATTTCTTCTAAGTTTTGGTGTATATGATTTGAAAAATTTTCATAGCTATAGCTATATAGCTACATATATATAGCGATTATACTGCATGGATGTACGTTTTTAAAATGTGTATGTACACATGTTTTCTTTTGTTCTGCAGGCCACAGCTAGCATACAGCTGTTATAGCTGAAATTATTTCAGTTGAAGGTTCATTGCGCGATTCAAGGATAATGTTCTCAAGAATAAAAAAAAAAATAAAAATTTTCAAAGTACTGATTGAACTTTATTTTAAAAAAAGCAACTTTACAATTCAAGATCCGAAAATATAATAATTTTGTTTTTTAAATTCTTCTATAATTCTATTACAATAATATATTTTTAAAGATAACAATTTGCTGACTACACAAAATAATTGTATGAGAAAATAAATGTATGAGAAAAGAATTTTGCGACTTTTAATTTTATATGAAATGCCTTTTGTAATATAATATATTTGTTTACCGGTTAATCTGCAACTCAGCAAAATTAGAATGTTGATAAAGGAAATATTGTGTTATACTACTCGTATGTTGGGTGATGATTGTACCCATAACTCCTCCCCCCTTTGATGGAGCGACGGCCAAAGAAGCGGAAATCTTGGAGGTTCTGGTGCCGGAGTGAATGCTGTTGGTGGTGTCTTTTCAATGACAATCGTTTCTTGTTGTTTTTTGTTGTTTTTATGAGTATAATTTTTTATGTAAAAAATAATGAAGATTCCTGCAGCTATATAGATAATTGTTATTGGTCCAAAAGTTAAATAGTCCCTTTTGATGTTTATGTCTTGCAAAAGACTTATGGCTTTTCTGTTTTCTAAGTGATAATCTTTTAGTTTCTCCATGCTTAAAATATCGGTTGTTGTAGCAGGGTCTATTTTGTTAAATCTTACTGGATAAATGGATATATCATCTTTGAAGGTGTTTAATTTGCTTTCGTAGATCATCTCGTTCAATTGTATACTGCAATTTTCAAAATATATCAGTACCGTTCCGGAAATTTTGTTTAACGTAGATTCACAAGTTGAATTCAATGATGTTTCGGGGATGTTTATGCATAATATATTATTTGGTTCTGGTTGATAAATTGTACTCATTTCGGTTCCATTTAATAAATCGCAAGTGGCTGGTTCATTTCTTAGAATTTTGGTAGTGCAGTTTATTTCGTTTTTAAGTTTATTAGGTTTTGATTCCTCACAGTAGTATACTTCTTCAATTAGTTGGCAAGGTTTCTCAAAATATTGAATATCGAGTTCATTTACTATGGCATAGGATTTTGTTGCTATATTAAGGGTTTTATTAATAGGAAGCGGAATCAAGTGGAAAAGGGAATATGTTTTGGTTGAAATTATTGGTATTTTGATGTTGAATATGATGTTTGAAGCATTATAATAAGCTTGTAGACCAAGAAATTCATATATCTGAGCATCAGATTTTATTAAAATTAATTGATTTTTTAAAATTTCATAAATAGCATCTAGTTCTAAAGGGTTTAAAATTTGTTTGGAAATAATGTTCAATTTAGCGAATGTGATTGCTTCTGCTATATTAGTAAAGTGATTGTTAAGTAAATCTATGTTGAAGCTGATTTGGTTCAAAGACTGTATGTACTTTAAAGATTCCTCTTCTGTTTTTAATTTATTATTAATTGTTTTGTGGTAGTTGTTCAAGTATTTTTCTATAATATCTTGTTGGTTATTAATATGGGAAGTTATGTTATTGAATCTTTCTTTCATTTGGTAATTAATTTCTACTTGTTTATTGAATTCGTTTTTTAGATTTTCTTGATTTGTTTGTATAATTTCTATGTCTTTATTTATTTTAGAGGCATCTTCGGCATCCATATTACCTGTTATTGTTTTAATAATTGTTCCGGCGGCGTTAAGTAAACCTCTTTTAGTTCTGTACCGGGGTAAAAGTGTATATAATTTTTGATTTAGTTCTTTGTACTTAATTTCGATGATTTTTATGTTATCCTCAAATTCTTTGTTATCTTTAATTAATTCAATAGAATTCCCTATTTTTTCCACGTTGTCCCTACACTTGTCTAGTTCAATGATGTGGATTAAATTTTTGTATGTCTTTATTACCTTAGCTTGTCCTAATTTTATTGGTAACAGTCCGTGGTTATTGGTTAAATCATGTAGTATCAGCTTCTGACCCAGAGTTGTTAGCACCATCAATGTCGTTAGTATTGCTATTAATGTTGGTGTCGTCATTGTTTGGAGAAACCTGAAATTTACGTCTACGTTTAATTCTTGCTTTATGTAATTTTTTATTTTTAGTTGTTATTATTGCTAATCTTGTATTATGTTTAACTTTCTGTTTGCTAAATCTGGGGTGCTATTCCTGAAATCACTCGTAACTTTACGCATACGTATCTTTACGAGTGGTTTGTTTCGAATGGTTTATGTTTGATGTATTCTTGAAATCATTCGAATATTTTTTCAACATTCGAATAGAATTACGAGTGTGGTGAAAGTTTTAAAGTTCAAACTGGTTTAATTATTAGATAATTTATATGAGTAAGATAAGAATTAATGAATTATCAGAGAAATATGTCATATATTGTAGTGGTGATTCAAGATTTAAGAATTATTTTGAGATTTCCGAAAAGAAGTTTGTAAAATTATTCAGATTAAAAAAAATGTATGGTGGATGAAATTATTGAAAAATTATGCAAAAAAAGTTTAAAAAAATATATTAAAATATTCTAATAATTTTCCATATATTGTAAAATGTATGATTGATTGAGCTACATACATATTGGTACAGCCAGCTTTAACTATTTATTTTAAAATTATATTTAGTTAGGCTTCTTCCAAAAACAATTGTTATTTTTATTATTAATATTTAAAATTAATAATTTTAGTTTTATAGTTTTTTGTTATATACATAACATGTATATATGTACATATATATGTAGTATGAGTAAATTCATACGTACATTATATTAAATAACTATATACATATATTATATCTCTATAATATTTATTTTAAACAGTATCAACTTAGTACTCGTAATAGTTACGAGTGGAAATAACCACTCGTATCTTTTCGAATAGTTTTCATTCGAATATTTACGTATACGAATCTCGAGAATACACAATATGCCAAAACCACTCGTAAATGGTGAACTTACGTATGCGTAAAGTTACGAGTGGTTTCGGGAATAGCACCCCTGGGGGTTAGTTTATTTCTCCGACATTCTTTCCTGAATACTGATTCGTTTTCTTTGAGTTCGGGGGGATTTTCTCTGGTTTTGTTGAGTTTTTCAATATTTTTCGCCGAAATTTCTTTAATTTTGTCTTTTATGGTGGGATATAACTTGGACTGGAATTCATTTAGTTTTACTAGATACTCGTGTTCATCTTTAAAAGTGGTATTCTCGAGAAACTTATACGTTTTTCCATAAAATACTTCGTATGGTGTTAATTTTGTTACAGAATGGACTGCATTGTTATAGGTAATTAGTGTCTCGTTTAAGATGTCATCGTGGTCTCTATCTTTACCTTTTTTATAAATAATTCTGTAAATTTCTGTAAGGGTTGAGTGTAGTCTTTCTACTGGAGCGTTGCTAGTGGTTTGTTGGAATGAGGTTTCATGGAAATTTATGTCATATTGATTACAAAAGCTTTTAAATACATTTGAATTAAATTCGGTGCCTTGGTCTGAAACAATTTTCTTAGGTATACCATGTAAGCTTATAAAATGTTTAATTGATTTTGTCATAATTAGATTATTTCGAGTAGGTACAGTATAAGCAGCGGCGAATTTGGAAAATTTATCTAAAATAGTGAGAACATATTTACCGTTTATTGTATATAGATCAATATGGATGATATCTAATGGTTTGGATGGGACTTCAGTTATTTCGAATTTTATTTTTGGTCATATTTGAGAGTCTGACAAACATCACAGTTATTAATAGTTTGAGTAATTTTTGTTTTCATAAAAGGGAAATAATAATTTCTTTTTAAATGCAATAGGGTTTCATTTATGCCTCTATGATTGCTTTTATTATGATAATCGTTAATTAATTTCTCTTGTTCTTCGTCACCTTTAACGTCTGTAAGTACTTCGGTGCAACGAATAATTTTGAATAATTTGTTATGGGAGAAAAATTTTGAATAAACCGATTGTATTGTTTTAAAAGTATTCTCATTTGCATGAACAGCAGTAAGTTTATTAGAAGGTAAATATTTTTTAAAAATATCCGTTTTCTTCTGAAAAAACTGGCATTCGGAATGTACGTCTTTGTTTGTTTCTGAAAACTATTTCAGTTAAAGTTGAAGGAGTTTGGTTTGAATTTTCGAATAACATTTGGAATCTGAACTCATTCAGAGGACGTTCTGAGATGGGAATGTGATCATCTAGATTTTCAACGGCAGAATGAATCGTAGAGATAGTAGAGCTGCTTCCACTATTATTTCGAACCATTTCGTTTGAGTTGATCTCCGCTGGTTTAATACGACTAAGAGCATCGGCGTTGGAATTTTGCTTTCCCTTTTTATAGACTATTTCGTAGTCGAATTCTTCGAGTTTTAACCGCCATCTAACTAATTTTGAGTTAGGGTCTTTAAGGCTCATGAGCCAAAGTAATGGTCTGTGGTCAGTGACAATTTTGAATTTATGGCCAAATAAATAGGGTCGGAAGTATTTGGTTGCCCATACTATTGCCAATAGTTCTTTCTCAATAGTGGAGTAGTTAATTTCGGAGCTGGTTAATGTCCTACTGGCATAGCATATGGGTTTGTCATTTCCAATAGGTCCTTGCGACAGCACAGCACCTATCGCGAATTTACTTGCATCAGTGGTAAGTACAAAAGGTTTAGTGAAATCTGGGTATTGCAGCACAGGTTCGTTCATAAGGATATCCTTACAAGTTTCAAATGTCTTAATATAGTTCTCATTTAGAGTGATAATTCCCCCTTTTTTTAGACATTCAGTTAAGGGTTTCGTTAATTTTGCGAAGTCCTTTATGAACTTCCTGTAATAACCTAACAGTCCTAAAAATGATTTAATTTCTTTTTGTGTCCTGGGTATGGGAAAGTTTTTTATAGCCTTTACCTTGTCGGGGTTAGGTTTAACACCCTTACTTGAAACAATGTGGCCTAAAAACCCTATTTCCTTATGGAGGAACTCTGAATTGTCTAGTTGTATCTTGAAATTCGCCTCTCGCAGTCTGGTAAATACTTTTCGCAAATTCTCTATATGCTCCTGTAGAGATGTAGAAAAAACGATTATGTCATCAAGGAAGACTAAGCAGATTTTGCCTTGAATATCCTTTAAAACATTGTCCATTACTCGTTGGAAAGTAGACGGGGCGTTTTTTAGCCCAAATGGCATTCTTACGTATTCGTAATGACCTCCCTCTACAGTGAAAGCTGTTTTTTCTATATCCCGGGGATTCATTTCGATCTGGTGAAACCCACTAGCCAGATCAAGTGTACTAAAGTACATGCATTTCCCAAGTTTATCCAAAATTTCATTTATATTAGGTAATGGGTACCTATCGCTAACGGTCTTTTCATTTAGCTTGCGGTAGTCGATTACGAGTCGCCACTTCTGTTTACCACTAGCATCTCTTTTTTTTGGTACGATCCAGATTGGTGAGCTCCATGGCGAATAACTTGGCCGTATTATTCCTTGATTCAACATTTGTTCTATCTGCATTCTGACTTCGTTTTTATGGATGTAGGGATACCTATACGATTTAGTATGAATTGGAGCATTATCTACAGTATTTATGGAGTGTTTGATTTTATTTGTGAATGTCAAAGTTTGGCCTTCTTTAAAAAATATATCTTCGAACTCTCTGCATAGTTTATATATACTTTTTCTCTCTTCTTCGTTTAAATGACTTGTCCTAATAAGTTGTGTTATATCTTCGGAAGTTGTGAAATTCTGATTACTATTATATTGAACATTAAAATTGTTAATTTCGTAAAAGGATTTATTATTAAATCGGTTAACTTTTAAGGGTTGTTCGAGGAATAAGTCTTCATCTTCATTTGATTTATTAAGGACTTCTACTAGACTATACCAGTTTTTTGCTTTGTAGATTCCTTCTGATAGAAGTAGATTTGGTTTTAATTGTATAGGTTTTATATAAATTTCACCTTCTTGAATGTCTACTGGCAACTTAACAACTAATTTTGAATGGCTAGGAATTATGTACTTATTAGACATGAAATTTGGTTTGAAATAAAGAGGAATTACTGAATTTTTTGTGGTGAGGATTTTGCTTTCCAAATCTATTTTTGCTTTCAAGGATGTCAGAATATCTAATCCTAATAATCCATCAAAATATCCATGAAAACGAAATACTAAAAATCGCATTTCTCCTGGTTGGTTAAACTCTTGAAAATTTGGTAAAATTACTTGTTTATTAATTTCATGTGAATTTGAAATGGTTTTAATTATTGTAGGCCCTATCGTTACCAAGTCTGCAGAGTGAGTGTATTCTGGATTAATAAAAGATGATGATGCTCCAGTGTCAATTAGGAATTTTAGGGGTCTGCTAAAGGGTGAAGATATTTGGATGTAGGGTAGAACAAAGCCATGTTTATTCACGTCTAAGTATCCAATTGGTTCGTCGAGGCAACGATGGGAAAATTTGTATCGTCGACTTCGTCAGCCTGTATTTCATTGTTAAAGCTTTGATTATAGTCGTAATAAGATTCGAGTCCTGGTAAATAATTGTTAAATAATTGTTGTCGTATCGAACCAAGGATTTATGAGATTGTTATGGGGGTTTCCTTCTGAGAAGTTATGTAGTTCTTCATTCGCGAAGTTATTTTGTGGTGGTTCTTCTGAAATGTTGTGAAATTCCCTATTTACTATACCTGGGGGTTTCGCTCTGAAGAGGTTTGTTTGTTGTGTCTTTATACGAGAATTCCCTGATTTATCAATATCCATTGGTTCTGGTGGGGAGTATTTAACTTGCTGTGGACGGTAGAAAGGTTGGTATTGTTGTTTTGTTTGTGAAAAGTTTGACCTGATTTGTGGGTTTGAGAAATTCTGCTTCACTTGCTGTTGTTGTTGTGTAAGATTAAGTTTATGTAATTGTTCTTGATTTATGTACTGCTGATTGGGGAAGTACTGAGGCATTGTAATAGGTTTTGCGAAATTTAATGGTATTTGCTGGGGACGTATTGCTTGGTTAGAGGTATGATTTGTTCTCAGAGATTTTTGGTTTGACATTAATTTGAACGGAGGGTTATTACTAGATTTCATATAAGATATGTTCTGTTCCTTAACACAAAATGCAAGGCCTTCAGCCAAGGTAGTGGGTTTCATGGCTCTTATAATAGATCCTAATGGTTCTCTTAGTCCGGTTAAAAAGACATTAAGACACATTTCTGAGTAAAGGTTTCTTTTAGCTTTTATGACGTTGGTTTCCTTTTCATGAATTTGTAAGTGGTTATTAATTGTCGATAAGATTTCTACTACTTCACTATAAAATTCTTGCACCGTTTTGTTATTTTGTCTTAAAGTGTGTAGGTCTTTGATAAGGGAGGTTTCTGTTCGTTTATCTGAATAATGTAGAATTAAATTATTTTTAATGTCACCCCATGAAAGTGCCGTACCGTACATGTTTAGTACTTCGTTAGCTGGTCCAATTATTTTATTTCTGATAGCTCTTAACAAAATTCTACCGTAGGGTGTACCATCGATTTCAGTTAATAATTGTAATATTTCTTCCACATTATTAAGAAAATCGTACAACAACCTCGGGTTCCCATCGAATTTGGGTAAATCTTTAATTGCGTCTGGTACTTTCAAATTATCAAAAATACTGGAATTTATCGATGTTTTAAATTCACTAATATTAGCACTATTATTCGCGTTGTTATTAATTTGCTTACTGACAGAGTTCATGGTTGCCGAAGATTGACTTGAGGCAAATTCATCAGGATTCATTTTAATCTCTGTATTGAGTTTCGAAAGATTCAATAAACTTTTAGCCAATATTTGATTACTTAATTCCAAATCAACTTCACTATCACCAGATTCACTTAAATTTTCTACATTAATTGCATATGGTGAATTTCTTGGTTTACTAGTTCTAAGTCTAAAAAATTTTGACATAAATGTGATATAGTCAAAAATTTGGGTAAAGAAAAAAATTAAACTACAATTTAATTAGTTAATGTTATATGTATAATTTTAATTAAGGAATTTAAATAATATAGGATAGTTAATAATAAGGAATTTCAAATGGACTCGACTTACATAAAAAAAAAATGGTGTTGTTTGCTTCCTTTCAAATAAGTTTACTTTGGTTAGCAATCGTGATACTGTAGGTTCTGGAACTGAAGGGTTGAAACCCACCAAGATGAATGTCCTGTTGTAATAGGGTGATGAACGAACTTCTTGTGTTCAAATTGAATCACTTTCAAATAATAGTTTTATAATTTAAAATATAGATGCCACTACTACCGATATTCCGTCGATATTGAAAAAAAAATTTTATTTGATTTTTATTTTATATTTATATATATCGTCGAAAAATTAATTTTCCTTTGAGCAAATATATTATAAGTTCGGATTTGTAATCTTATGTTGTACCACTGCTATCGATGTACCTTCGATATTGAAAAAAAAAAATTTTACGATAAACCGTCGAAAAACAATTTTTTTTCACAGCACAACACAAAAAAATTTTTTTTTTTTTTTTATTTAAGGATACCTTTTAATTATCCTACCGACTGCGCCATTCAAGGATAATGTTCTCAAGAATAAACAAAAAATAAAAATTTTCAAAGTACTGATTGAACTTTATTTTAAAAAAAGCAACTTTACAATTCAAGATCCGAAAATATAATAATTTTATTTTTTAAATTCTTCTATAATTCTATTACAATAATATATTTTTAAAGATAACAATTTGCTGACTACACAAAATAATTGTATGAGAAAATAAATGTATGAGAAAAGAATTTTGCGACTTTTAATTTTATATGAAATGCCTTTTGTAATATAATATATTTGTTTACCGGTTAATCTGCAACTCAGCAAAATTAGAATGTTGATAAAGGAAATATTGTGTTATACTACTCGTATGTTGGGTGATGATTGTACCCATAACTCGCGAGTCACAAATTTTTCATACAATAAATTTTTTATGTAAAAATTCAAAAATACTGAATTATTGTATTTTTTAAATTTTTATATGGAAGGATATGTGGCTTTTCAACTTTGAACTCTTATATCTCGGGCTTTGTTGCACCGATTTAAGTCAAATAAAATGCACTAGGTCAGAAAATAGTTCTAAATTGAAATGCATACTTTTTTCAAGGATCACGGTATGAACTAAGGAATGCCTTATGGAAAGAAAAAAAAAATGGTCAAAAATTGAATGGAATGTTAAAATAATAAATAATACGGTATAATATAGGTATAAGGTTTTTAAAATATGAAGAATTTGTAGAAATTTTAAATATTGTACATTTTATTTTTCAATTCAATTCATTCATTCAGGAGGCCTTTTCCTCTTTGTCCTTCTAAGTATGTACCTTAAAAAACATTCAAAAAATCATACTCATGCAATATATAGATTTTGCTCCGATTTCCAATGAAGTACAGCTTTTTTATGCCGATTTCAATTCCCGTGTTTTTAGAAAAAATAAAATTTCGAAGTTTTACTGAATACTTTGTGTTTTTCAACGTATCACGTAATTTATTTCTTAAATTGCGGTAAAGATGGTTTTGGTACTCGATTTTTTGAATATAGGAATTTTGAATTACACTATTTCCTTACGGTTTTGCGTTGAGAATATTTTTGTAAACCTTTTTAACGCAAGCCGTACATACTTTCGCTATTTTTGAAGCCTTCGATGATTATGGCGGCTTCCATTCCTCTTGATGAACCGCTATAATTTAAAGTACAAGAATCATCACGCGGTTCTCTACCTTTAATTTTTGCACGTTCGCAAATTAAACAAAATTTATTTTTTACGCCAAGGAAAAATACAAGGTATATTCAAAACACCGGTCAATTCCTCTAAGTTACTGTAGCCACCTGCAGTTGACGTCCGATATTGAACATTCATCTTCGTTCGTTTGAACCGAAAATTTGCTGTTACACATATTACATTCAAAAAAAATTTTCGAATTAAAACCGTTACATTTCTCTCCGACAATATCAACATTTTTCAACGTACATTCAAAACTTCCGAGATGTTTGAATTCTTGTAAACCACGATAAAAAAGGTTGATTTCGATTATCCACCGTCCTTTTATTTTAAATTTTTTTTCCGGTGTTGTTTCACGTTCAATTCGTAAGCTTTTTGAAGAAGTTTGCGTACCGCCACAGTAACGTTTCACGCGTTTTTTTACGCCGTATTTCAAATTTTTCGTTTTTCTTACTTTGTTCATTATAAAAAATAAAACGCACGAAAAAAGTGTAAATTAATTTACTAGGCAGGAATTAAACATACAATAAAAATTATATACTATAAAATAAAGTCATGCAAAAAAAACAATATTGTACCAACACCTATAGTCTATACGAACTACAATCGCTATGTGCACATTAGGTGGTTAAACCGGTTATTTTGCGCTGGTTGTAACAATAGTGATAAAATTTTTTTCAAACTTGGTATAATAAAAAATCATCTTAAATAATTTTAGCTTAACGGGTGTAATACTCTCACACTCTATTTACAACTGGTCGTGCCACCTTCAGATGTAGTTTGAGCAGTTGTAAAAACAGGTTTTAAAACAGGTTTGCGTCCGTTGTTATAACCACCTAATGTGTACAGGCTCAATAAGTGAACACTCATTCAAAATAAGAAAAAGTATCACTGTTTTTCATGTTTTATTCATTCACATCAAAGCGCATGTTCACATTAGTACAAAATTAACGAATTTTGAAAAAACTGTTCTTACATTATGGTTCATAACTTTTGAACGAATAAAGATAATAAAATAAAACAAAAACCACATCAAAGTAGACAACATAAGCTTTTATTTAAGCCAAATAAATAATAAGGCAAATTTTCGAGATATTCGACCTTGAACATAAAACTGACGAATTTTTTTCAAAATTTTTTGACTTTGAATTACAATAACTTCTGAACCATTTGACATACAACTTTATAAAAAACATTTTTTCAAAGGTCTGAAGGTTCTCTTTAGAAATAACTTTTATTTAGCTCTCTACATCATGGGAGCTCTGAAATATGTTGCATAAAGTGGAACTGGTTACTTTTCGAAAAAAAATTGTCTTTGACCTTGAATATCTCGGTAACCATTGAGAATAGACTCCCCCTTCCCAGACGATTTTTTTCATTTCTCATCGGGATTCACCACCATGTTCAGTTTTGCACACGACCCGTAAAACACCCTGTATATGTATATATCATATAAAAAATTTGATTAGATTAAAAGGTAAATAAAAAGACAGGTTCACGAATGGGCATATTTCTTGTATTTCGTGGATCTATAATTTTTTTTAAAATACAATGAATGAACACTCATTCAAAAAAAGAGAAAGTAGTATTCAAAAACACCAATATATGATTTTTAGTAAGATATTAGAATAATCACCAAATAATCACTGAAAGCTAAATTCTATGTAACACTATAATTTTTCTAATATTTAGAATATAAAAAATTAGCACTAAGACCCAAAATGCACTTGCTCCAATCCAACGACAGTTAGTAAAATATGCTTTTATACGTAGTATATATGTACATATGTATGTACATATGTATCATGCTAATTCTATTATTTCGTATTCATCATCACCGAATACCGATCACCATTCCCATACAAAATGTGTTGCTAATATATCTATATACCTAGCTATGTGCAGCTTAATATACATAACTTTTATATGCTGTTTACGTTACTTTTATCATCACGATCACACATACTACAAAAATTGCAATTTTCTTTTCATCGAGTTTATACAGTTTATATTATCTGCGTAATTCTTATTTAAACCCAAAAGTATGCAAGAAAATGTATGTGATATGAAAAATTAGTAATGAAATTTTATGAAAAATTAACAATTTGTTTTATTTATAATAATTAAACTACGTAACCAATTTTCCTGAATTTTTTTTAAACTTTTTGGAAAAGGTTATATTTAAATCCTATAAGAAGAAATCACAGTATCTAAAAGTTTTAATACATGAAAAAAGTGTGAAAAGTTTAGTGAATTTTTGTTTTTTCTGTACCTTGGAAAATCGAATATAAAAAAATTTAAGGACCAAAATTTAAAAATGTGTTCCACTTAAGGACCACAATTCCTTCCACCTATCTATTTTCAAAATTTCATGAAAAGTAGGCGATCACTTTGCAGGCCATTTCAATAAATTGGGCTCTTAACGTTTTCGTTATTTCCTTTATATTTTACTAAAAAAAAGCGATAAATAGCTAATTTTTTTGAAATTACATTTTAAACTAGCTAAAACTTAATTTTTAGTACTTTATAACACTTTTATTTTTAAAATATTTTATTTTTGGCACGGCTCGTTACTGGCTCAAATATTGTACTTGAAATTCAGTAACGAGCGTAGGGCTCAGGTGAAAAGGGGGCTCGTTACTGGTCTTCACAAATTTTGAGATATTTTTTTAATTTTAATAATTTAAAAAAACATATTTTTTGCGTTAAAATGTAAATCTAGACTCTTCAGAAAATTTATTCTACTCTTGGTTGGAATTATTTATCAAATTCTTTAACCGTGGTATAAGGACAAGGTCAAAAACTTTTTTTAAGGGGACTCGTTACTGGGTATTTTACCCTATGTAATATTTCAACAAGATTTCAATTACTTAATATAGGTATAAATGTATTTTTTTAAATAATCACTTTCAAAAGTATAACCAAAAAATATATAGACAGAAAGAATTCTTATGTAGTATAAAAATGTCTCATACAAAAATTTTTGTTCTGGGGTTCCAACATTGGAACCCCATTAGTGAAATAGCTTGGAATGTACATCAGTATATTTCAGTTTTGTTAAAAAAGCTTTTACTTCTACATAGAAATACATATGTACATGCGAATACGACATTTACCTTGTTTATGCACAAAAATTAAAACGTATTAACGATAGAACGTTTTGAACATCGTTTTGAGATAATACATTTTAATTGGTGTTTATGCGTAGTACAACATTTCATTCTCACTTAAAACGTTTTGAGTAATAAACTAATACTACTCTAAAAGTTCATATTGATGTTTAGTATGTTACCAACACCATTTTGAAAGGTGAAATATGACAATTCACTTAAAACGAAGAAAGTGTATATGCACATTTTAAAAACGCATTGAAATTTTAAATTTTTGGTGTATTAGGAGAAAAATTTAGAATTTTCATTTATGTTTTTTTATTGAAATTTTTTTTATATTCTATTTAACACACAAGAGTAAAATTATTTTTTTTATTTTTCATTCATCTTGATCATGTTAAAAACAAAACTTAAATTTCAAAACGCTTTAAAGCATAGTTAAAAAAGCTTTCACTTCCTTCCTTCTCTTACCGTACTGTTCTATAGTCTAATTTAATAATTACAATTTTTAGTCGATACTACATAAGACTTCTTTCTGTCTATATATTTTTTGGTATAACATAAGCCACACTTTATCTTTATATTTTTCACAGGTATAAATATAGAACAAGCTGAATTTACTACAGAAAAGGAACACAAAAACATCAACGAGTTGGAAAAGTTACAGAAAACTCCTCATTCTAACCAAAGGTATGTATGTCTTCTCTCCCATTAATTTTTCCCTTTTTTTTTTAGTGCAGTGAACTCAAAAAATGTGTAAAAATTGTTCAAGAACATAATAACTACTTGTACAAATAAATGAGAATATCAGCAAAAAAAAAGCTCTATGAATATATGTACACAAAGAGAATTGAAATAATATAGACGCAGGGATGCAATATGTGATACATTTGTACCAAAATTGATACATTTTCATCCTGTTTGATACGATGGTACTACGACAAAATTTTTGGTACATTTCGTTTCTGTTCAAATTATTAACTTCAAAATTTAATTCTGTGGTCACATCCACAAACCGCTTAAGTCGACTTAAGCGAAATTCGAGCTGATACCACCTAAATATTCTTAGTACTTTCTTTGTTATTCTTTCAAAATTTGGTTATTGTGTTAACAGCTTAAGTCATGTTAGTTCTCCTTTACTGTTGGAATAACCGCTCAAATCTTTGTTTTATAATTATTTATTATAAACACGTGAAGATCACATAAATAAACAAATTAACGCATAAATATCGATTTTTACTTATGAGGTAAAAATAAACTGAACAACAATCCAAAAACTTTGAAAAATGAAATCGAACATTCAAATCAATTTTTCTCAAAAGTACATTACCTGACTTAAGCGGTTTGTGGATGTGACCACAGAATTAGAAATCAATCGACAGCACTGTTTGTGATTAATTATTAATTATTTTTTGTTTTTTGGGTTTTACCATGGAGCGAATCGAATACCGCAATAGAACCCTTTGTTTTTGTTATTCTTTATTATTCTGGATATGTTTTTTTTCAATTTTTTTTAAATAAAAGTATACATATATACCTAATAACGTATTTAGTTATATTTTATAATAAAATTCAAATTGTGTTTAAAAATAATACAATTGTTTTATTAGTAAAGTAAAAAAAACCCTTCAAAAATCCTTGAAAACTCTTCACTAAATGAATAGTTTTATACTAAATTTTATCAATTTTGTTAAGAGTTTAAATAAATTTTAAGTTGAAACTAAATAGAAAATTTTTACTTGCAAATCGAAAGAGTAATCCTAACGCTCTCCAATATTTTTAAATGCGTGGTACATTCTTGTCATTTTTGATACATTTTAAGCTGTTTCAGCGGTACATTTCAATTTTTCTTCGTTGCATCCCTGATATAGAGATGCAAAAACGAAAATGAAACAAAATTGACTGTGTTTGTACCCTGTGCAGGCAGAGAAGGAAGTATCATATTTTTATTTTTTATGAAAAAGAAAAAGTTTTCAATCTTTGATTTTTTCTTCTATAACATAAATTTTGTTTTACAATATGTTCTGAAGCTTGAATGCACACATGCAAGCGAAAACAAGTTTTACATTGTGTTTATTTCTAATCATATACACAAAAAGTCCTAAAATATTTCTTTCTTCCCTTTTAAAGATTTTTAATAATTTAATTATATATATATATATATTATATATTATATATATTATATAATTACATTAATAATTTGCTCTTATGTACATACATATACATATATGTACATAATTATATTCAGTTTTTGAATAAAATATGTAAGTATGAATATGATGGAAAAATTATTCAAGATACCTATTATACAATATTATAAATTTGAAAGTATTATTTTTAAGTAAATTTTGATAAAAGTGAAATTTTCAATTAATTAAAATGTTTTTATATTTCTTTTTTGTTTTTCTTCTAATGACAACCTTGACCTATGTCGATGCGATTTTTTGCCTTGTTTCGAAATTTATCTTGAAAACAAACAAAAAATACAAGAACAGCGTAAAAGATAATTTCAAAGAGACCCCTTCAACAGGATGTTAAACTAGAGCTCTTCACAACAAAAATTTTAAAACAATATCATTAAAAAAAACTAAAATTATTAATTCCAGTTCTAAGCATTATAGGGCATGAACACATTAGGTGGTTATAACAACGGACGCAAACCTGTTTTAAAACCTGTTTTTACAACTGCTCAAACTACATCTGAAGGTGGCATGACCAGTTGTAAATAGAGTGTGATTGTATTACTCCCGTGAAGGTAAAATTATTTTGGATGATTTCTTATTATACCAAGTTGGAAAAAAATTTTATCACTATTGTTACAACCAGCGCAAAATAACCAGTTTAACCACCTAATGTGTACAGGCAGATAGATTATATTAAGTACACAAAATATCCATATTATTGATTCATACAGCAATTTACAAATACAATCGTACCATTACCATCGTTATATAATCACTTATTTCATCATCAACATATGTTTTTCATATCCAAATTCATTGTATTGAATTCGAAAGAGCTTAAGAATAGAGCTTTCTCAAATAAAT
The DNA here is from genome assembly GCA_939192795.1 of Bombylius discolor. Taxonomy (NCBI): domain Eukaryota; kingdom Metazoa; phylum Arthropoda; class Insecta; order Diptera; family Bombyliidae; genus Bombylius; species Bombylius discolor. The sequence continues at coordinate 18,006,333 of OW584240.1, read as the reverse complement.
TTTTATAAACAAGTGAAAATCTGAATTTTTCCGTTCCTCATGAAGGAATCTCCAAAGACCATATATAATTAGACAAAAAGCATCAATTTATACAATAGAGGACAAAAAGCATCAAGTATATAGAGGTTTATTGTAGCCGTTAAATTCAAATTTTTGAAATTTCATGTCTGTATGTTTGCAAAAATAATATAAAAAGGGGAATAATTTTGCTTCGAATAAGCTCATGATATGATTGGCTGTATAAGATTTCAAGAGGAGAAATGTGAAAAGAAGAAGCATGTAAAGTAAATTTAAGAAATAAAAAATAATGAAAAACACGCCCATAATTATAATATTCATTATAAATGCTTTATTTGTTTTTGTATACCATATGATATTTTTAAATTTTGTTTTGATTCTTATTGTATACATTTTTGGATATTTATATTTTGTTTCGAAAAACAAAAATATAATAATACAACTGTGTACAATTATTGTTGATGATATTAATTATCACGTTTTTTTGTGATATGTGAGAAATGAAAAAATATTTTTAATTTTCATGTTTTTTAAAATATACTGCTTCTTGTTCATTTTCATATTGCATTTTATAGTTCTTATTAAATAATGATAATTCATTCATTCGCATGATGATTTTTTTTTCTTTTTTGTCAAATTTCAAGATTTTTAGTTATTTGGTAACAATAAAATCTTTTTTATTTCACTTAAAATTTTTTTTTAAATATTTTACAAATTTTATTTACATACGTAAAATAATTTGTATGGAAAATTTGTCATGTAACCCTGAGATTGGCTGATCTTATACAAATGTATACATTCGGACTTTGAGTCTTAATTTAAATATGATCCCTTCGAGCTAGGAAAACATGAAACTTCACCAATTCCTTCATTGGAAGGTCCTCACTATACATCCCAATTTTCAACGTCCTAGCTCAAAATTGGTAGAACAAAATATTTCTTTTTACCTATGCAAAAACACGAATTTGGTCGTGCGTATACAAATGTATACCTTACATTTTATATGGAGATTTTGAAATTTTTTTTTCAAAAAACGATATCTCAGCATCCCGTGGACCAAAAACCGTAATTTTTTTACCCTAATATTTGTTGAAAAGTCCTTTTTAATCAACCCATGCGATTTTGTACTATTTTTACTTATCGAAATTTTCATACATATACAAATTCAAACATAATTAAGACTTCAATTTGACTTTGAAGGTCTGTATCTCAGCATCCTCTGAATCAAAAACTATTATTTTTGGATTAAAATATTCAATATGAAAATATTAGTTTTTTGTCCACGGGATGCTGAGATATCGTTTTTTGAAAAAAAAATTTCAAAATCTCCATATAAAATGTACATATGGTATACATTTGTATACGCACGACCAAATTCGTGTTTCTGCATTTAAGACTCAAAGTCCGAATGTATACATTTGTATACGATCAGCCAATCCCAGGGTTACATGACAAATTTTCCATACAAATTATTTTACGTACATAAAATTTGTAAAATATTTAAAAAAAATTTAAAGTGAAACAAAAAAGATTTTATTGTTACCAAATAACATTTTTATGTCATGTATTTTGAAGCACAACCACAATAACATTTCATAAAACTTGCAACAATGATTTTCAATATTCATTCAATAGAAAATAAGTAGAAATTATACCTAACAGTGTAAACTCGATAATTTGAACTAATTTAAACTGACCTTGTTAAAATTTTAGAACAATTGAAAAAATTGCACACAAAAACAAATTTACACTTTCAACACTATTTTAAACAAAAATACCAAATAGTGTTGTAATAAATTCATTTGTATTTTTAAAAAAATAATTACAAAATTGAATATGACGATTATAAAGTGAATTTTAAATCAGGTAATATGTACATATTTAACTTGTTTTTATTTCATCCTATTTCGAAAAGTATAAATCAGAAAAACCCCTTTACAAAATTACATAACATTATTAGCTAATTTTAGAAATTTAGGCGTTGAAAATAAAGAGGTTCAAATTACTGAGCTTATACTGTATCTATATTTAAGTAAAATTAAAGTAAAAAAAAAAAATTAAAAAAAAAAGAAAAAACATTATTTCAAAAAACATTTATACAATTATAATTCATATTGATCTTCTGTCTTTGTCTTTCTTCAAATAATCGCTATGCATTTATAATTTTTATTATTCTTATAGTCTACTTCGAAAATAAACAAAACAGCTGATTTATAGTAGAAAATTCAAATAAAAACGGAAAATATTTAAATTGAGTTCGAATGTTTCAAAAGCTATATTTAAAAATTTTTCGAAGCAAAATATTTATGTATGTTTGCATGTTCTTGATTTTTGAAAGAGCTTGAGATTAATCCTCTATTGTATAAATTGATGCTTTTTGTAGAGGATTAATCTCAAGCTCTTTCAAAAATCAAGAACATGCAAACATACATAAATATTTTGCTTCGAAAAATTTTTAAATATAGCTTTTGAAACATTCGAACTCAATTTAAATATTTTCCGTTTTTATTTGAATTTTCTACTATAAATCAGCTGTTTTGTTTATTTTCGAAGTAGACTATAAGAATAAATGTTGAAAAAGAATAATAAAAATTATAAATGCATAGCGATTATTTGAAGAAAGACAAAGACGGAAGATCAATATGAATTATAATTGTATAAATGTTTTTTGAAATAATGTTTTTTCTTTTTTTTTAATTTTTTTTTTTACTTTAATTTTACTTAAATATAGATACAGTATAAGCTCAGTAATTTGAACCTCTTTATTTTCAACGCCTAAATTTCTAAAATTAGCTAATAATGTTATGTAATTTTGTAAAGGGGTTTTTCTGATTTATACTTTTCGAAATAGGATGAAATAAAAACAAGTTAAATATGTACATATTACCTGATTTAAAATTCACTTTATAATCGTCATATTCAATTTTGTAATTATTTTTTTAAAAATACAAATGAATTTATTACAACACTATTTGGTATTTTTGTTTAAAATAGTGTTGAAAGTGTAAATTTGTTTTTGTGTGCAATTTTTTCAACTGTTCTAAAATTTTAACAAGGTCAGTTTAAATTAGTTCAAATTATCGAGTTTACACTGTTAGGTATAATTTCTACTTATTTTCTATTGAATGAATATTGAAAATCATTTTGCAAGTTTTATGAAATGTTATTGTGGTTGTGCTTCAAAATACATGACATAAAAATGTTATTTGGTAACAATAAAATCTTTTTTGTTTCACTTTAAATTTTTTTTAAATATTTTACAAATTTTATGTACGTAAAATAATTTGTATGGAAAATTTGTCATGTAACCCTGGGATTGGCTGATCTTATACAAATGTATACATTCGGACTTTGAGTCTTAATTTAAATATGATCCCTTCAAGCTAGGACCTTGAAACTTCACCAATTCCTCCATTGGAGGATCCTCACTATACAACCCAATTTTCATAGTCCTAGCTTAAAGTTGGTAGAACAAAATATTTCTTTTTATGCAAAAACACGAATTTGGTCGTGCGTATACAAATGTATACCATACATTTTATATGGAGATTTTGAAATTTTCTTTTCAAAAAACGATATCTCAGCATCCCGTGGACCAAAAACTAATATTTTCATATTGAATACTTTAAGCCAAAAATAATAGTTTTTGATTCAGAGGATGCTGAGATACAGACCTTCAAAGTCAAATTGAGGTCTTAATTATGTTTGAATTTGTAAATGTATGAAAATTTCAAAAAGTAAAAATAGTGCAAAATCACATGGGTTGATCGAAGCGGACTTTTCAACAAAATTTCGGTTTTTGGTCCACGGGATGCTGAGATATCGTTTTTTGAAAAGAAAATTTCAAAATCTCCATATAAAATGTATGGTATACATTTGTATACGCACGACCAAATTCGTGTTTTTGCATAAAAAGAAATATTTTGTTCTACCAACTTTAAGCTAGGACTATGAAAATTGGGTTGTATAGTGAGGATCCTCCAATGGAGGAATTGGTGAAGTTTCAAGGTCCTAGCTTGAAGGGATCATATTTAAATTAAGACTCAAAGTCCGAATGTATACATTTGTATACGATCAGCCAATCCCAGGGTTACATGACAAATTTTCCATACAAATTATTTTACGTACATAAAATTTGTAAAATATTGTTAAAAAAATTTAAAGTGAAATAAAAAAGATTTTATTGTTACCAAATAACTAATAAACTTGAAATTTGACAAAAAAGAAAATAAATCATCATCCGATTAAATGAATTATCATTATTTAATAAGAACTATAAAATGCAATATGAAAATGAACAAGAAGCAGTATATTTTAGAAAACATGAAAATTAAAAATAATTTTTTCATTTCTCACATATCACAAAAAAACGTGTTAATTAATATCATCAACAATAATTGTACACAATTGTATTATTATATTTTTGTTTTTCGAAACAAAATATAAATATCCAAAAATGTATACAATAAGAATCAAAACAAAATTTAAAAATATCATATGGTATACAAAAACAAATAAAGCATTTATAATGAATATTATAATTATGGGCGTGTTTTTCATTATTCTTTATTTCTTCAATTTACTTTACATGCTTCTTCTTTTCACATTTCTCCTCTTGAAATCTTATACAGCCAATCATATCATGAGCTTATTCGAAGCAAAATTATTCCCCTTTTTATATTATTTTTGCAAACATACAGACATGAAAATTCAAAAATTTGAATTTAACGGCTACAATAAACCTCTATATACTTGATGCTTTTTGCTATAGGTAATCTCAAAAAGCATCAATTTATACAATAGAGGACAAAAAGCATCAAGTAAAATAGAGGTTTATTGTACCCGTTAAATTCAAATTTTTGAATTATCATGTCTGTATGTTTGCAAAAATAATGTAAAAAGGGGAATAATTTTGCTTCGAATAAGCTCATGATATGATTGGCTGTATAAGATTTCAAGAGGAGAAATGTGAAAAGAAGAAGCATGTAAAGTAAATTGAAGAAATAAAGAATAATGAAAAACACGCCCATAATTATAATATTCATTATAAATGCTTTATTTGTTTTTGTATACCATATGATATTTTTAAATTTTGTTTTGATTCTTATTGTATACATTTTTGGATATTTATATTTTGTTTCGAAAAACAAAAATATAATAATACAATTGTGTACAATTATTGTTGATGATATTAATTAACACGTTTTTTTGTGATATGTGAGAAATGAAAAAATTATTTTTAATTTTCATGTTTTCTAAAATATACTGCTTCTTGTTCATTTTCATATTGCATTTTATAGTTCTTATTAAATAATGATAATTCATTTAATCGGATGATGATTTATTTTCTTTTTTGTCAAATTTCAAGTTTATTAGTTATTTGGTAACAATAAAATCTTTTTTATTTCACTTTAAATTTTTTTAACAATATTTTACAAATTTTATGTACGTAAAATAATTTGTATGGAAAATTTGTCATGTAACCCTGGGATTGGCTGATCGTATACAAATGTATACATTCGGACTTTGAGTCTTAATTTAAATATGATCCCTTCAAGCTAGGACCTTGAAACTTCACCAATTCCTCCATTGGAGGATCCTCACTATACAACCCAATTTTCATAGTCCTAGCTTAAAGTTGGTAGAACAAAATATTTCTTTTTATGCAAAAACACGAATTTGGTCGTGCGTATACAAATGTATACCATACATTTTATATGGAGATTTTGAAATTTTCTTTTCAAAAAACGATATCTCAGCATCCCGTGGACCAAAAACCGAAATTTTGTTGAAAAGTCCGCTTCGATCAACCCATGTGATTTTGCACTATTTTTACTTTTTGAAATTTTCATACATTTACAAATTCAAACATAATTAAGACCTCAATTTGACTTTGAAGGTCTGTATCTCAGCATCCTCTGAATCAAAAACTATTATTTTTGGCTTAAAGTATTCAATATGAAAATATTAGTTTTTGGTCCACGGGATGCTGAGATATCGTTTTTTGAAAAGAAAATTTCAAAATCTCCATATAAAATGTATGGTATACATTTGTATACGCACGACCAAATTCGTGTTTTTGCATAAAAAGAAATATTTTGTTCTACCAACTTTAAGCTAGGACTATGAAAATTGGGTTGTATAGTGAGGATCCTCCAATGGAGGAATTGGTGAAGTTTCAAGGTCCTAGCTTGAAGGGATCATATTTAAATTAAGACTCAAAGTCCGAATGTATACATTTGTATACGATCAGCCAATCCCAGGGTTACATGACAAATTTTCCATACAAATTATTTTACGTACATAAAATTTGTAAAATATTGTTAAAAAAATTTAAAGTGAAATAAAAAAGATTTTATTGTTACCAAATAACTAATAAACTTGAAATTTGACAAAAAAGAAAATAAATCATCATCCGATTAAATGAATTATCATTATTTAATAAGAACTATAAAATGCAATATGAAAATGAACAAGAAGCAGTATATTTTAGAAAACATGAAAATTAAAAATAATTTTTTCATTTCTCACATATCACAAAAAAACGTGTTAATTAATATCATCAACAATAATTGTACACAATTGTATTATTATATTTTTGTTTTTCGAAACAAAATATAAATATCCAAAAATGTATACAATAAGAATCAAAACAAAATTTAAAAATATCATATGGTATACAAAAACAAATAAAGCATTTATAATGAATATTATAATTATGGGCGTGTTTTTCATTATTCTTTATTTCTTCAATTTACTTTACATGCTTCTTCTTTTCACATTTCTCCTCTTGAAATCTTATACAGCCAATCATATCATGAGCTTATTCGAAGCAAAATTATTCCCCTTTTTATATTATTTTTGCAAACATACAGACATGAAAATTCAAAAATTTGAATTTAACGGCTACAATAAACCTCTATATACTTGATGCTTTTTGCTATAGGTAATCTCAAAAAGCATCAATTTATACAATAGAGGACAAAAAGCATCAAGTAAAATAGAGGTTTATTGTACCCGTTAAATTCAAATTTTTGAATTATCATGTCTGTATGTTTGCAAAAATAATGTAAAAAGGGGAATAATTTTGCTTCGAATAAGCTCATGATATGATTGGCTGTATAAGATTTCAAGAGGAGAAATGTGAAAAGAAGAAGCATGTAAAGTAAATTGAAGAAATAAAGAATAATGAAAAACACGCCCATAATTATAATATTCATTATAAATGCTTTATTTGTTTTTGTATACCATATGATATTTTTAAATTTTGTTTTGATTCTTATTGTATACATTTTTGGATATTTATATTTTGTTTCGAAAAACAAAAATATAATAATACAATTGTGTACAATTATTGTTGATGATATTAATTAACACGTTTTTTTGTGATATGTGAGAAATGAAAAAATTATTTTTAATTTTCATGTTTTCTAAAATATACTGCTTCTTGTTCATTTTCATATTGCATTTTATAGTTCTTATTAAATAATGATAATTCATTTAATCGGATGATGATTTATTTTCTTTTTTGTCAAATTTCAAGTTTATTAGTTATTTGGTAACAATAAAATCTTTTTTATTTCACTTTAAATTTTTTTAACAATATTTTACAAATTTTATGTACGTAAAATAATTTGTATGGAAAATTTGTCATGTAACCCTGGGATTGGCTGATCGTATACAAATGTATACATTCGGACTTTGAGTCTTAATTTAAATATGATCCCTTCAAGCTAGGACCTTGAAACTTCACCAATTCCTCCATTGGAGGATCCTCACTATACAACCCAATTTTCATAGTCCTAGCTTAAAGTTGGTAGAACAAAATATTTCTTTTTATGCAAAAACACGAATTTGGTCGTGCGTATACAAATGTATACCATACATTTTATATGGAGATTTTGAAATTTTCTTTTCAAAAAACGATATCTCAGCATCCCGTGGACCAAAAACCGAAATTTTGTTGAAAAGTCCGCTTCGATCAACCCATGTGATTTTGCACTATTTTTACTTTTTGAAATTTTCATACATTTACAAATTCAAACATAATTAAGACCTCAATTTGACTTTGAAGGTCTGTATCTCAGCATCCTCTGAATCAAAAACTATTATTTTTGGCTTAAAGTATTCAATATGAAAATATTAGTTTTTGGTCCACGGGATGCTGAGATATCGTTTTTTGAAAAAAAAATTTCAAAATCTCCATATAAAATGTACATATGGTATACATTTGTATTCGCACGACCAAATTCGTGTTTCTGCATTTAAGACTCAAAGTCCGAATGTATACATTTGTATAAGATCAGCCAATCCCAGGGTTACATGACAAATTTTCCATACAAATTATTTTACATACATAAAATTTGTAAAATATTTAAAAAAAATTTAAAGTGAAACAAAAAAGATTTTATTGTTACCAAATAACATTTTTATGCCATGTATTTTGAAGCACAACCAGAATAACATTTCATAAAACTTGCAACAGTGTAAATGTACATACCCAGGTACAGAAGTGTATTCTGATGTGTAATATGATTTTTTTTAAAACAATTGAAATGATCTATGTATGTGTTAAATATTAAAAAAATGATTGGAAAATATTTTATTATATATTTTAATGTACCTAATTTAATTTTTTTCTGAAAAATTCTATTCTAGGCGATTCTCAAACAGCTCTTTGAAAACGAATTTTTCATATAAATTATTTTACATATAAATTATATAAAATTAATAAAATATTTAAGAAAAATTAAAGTAAAAAAAAAATTATTGTTTCAAAAAACATTCATACAATTATAATTCACATTGATCTTCTGTCTTTCTCTATCTTAATACAATCGATATGCGTTTGTAATTTGATTATTCTTTTTGCGTATTTTCTTAATCCTACCTACTTTTGTTATCTACTTCGAAAATAAACAAAAGTCAGCTGATGTGCATTAGTGTATTAAAAAAAAAACAATACAATTTAAAAATAAAAATCCGTACGTAATAAGTAAACAAAAACTATGGGAAAAATTAATTTTGTATGAAAAAAACCCTTGTAAAATATTTTATTAATAACTTTTATTTTCATATAATTATTTTAAATAAATTGATGAAATATTTGAAAAAAAGTTAAAGTGAAAAAAAAGTAAACAAAAATAATTCATCATTACAAAAAAAAAAAACATTCATACAATTATAAATTATAATTCACATTGATCTTCTGTCTTTTTCTATCTTCATATAATCGATATGCATTTATAATTTGTATTATTCTTTTTGAACATTTCCTTTATTCTTAGATTATACTTCGAAAATAAACAAAACAGCTGATTTATAGTAAAAAATTCAAATAAAAACGGAAAAAATTCAAATTGAGTTCGAATGTTTCAAAAGCTATATTTATAAATTTTTCGAAGCAAAATATTTATGTATGTTTGCATGTTCTTGATTTTTGAAAGAGCTTGAAATTAAACCTCTATTGTAGTTGATGCTTTTTGATTGTAGTTAATGCTTTTTGTCTACATCGAAAGAAGCTTCAAATAAAAGCTTTTTCGTGATGTCACACTGTGCCAGAAACACTCAATTATAACATGATTATAGGACAGGGTTTATACGGTCACTTTTTTACCCTATGTAGAACCAAAAAATATATAGACAGAAAGAATTCTTATGTAGTATAAAAATGTCTCATACAAAAATTTTTGTTCTGGGGTTCCAACATTGGAACCCCATTAGTGAAATAGCTTTGAATGTACATCAGTATATTTCAGTTTTGTTAAAAAAGCTTTTACTTCTGCATAGAAATACATATGTACATGCGAATACGACAATTACCTTGTTTATGCACAAAAATTAAAACGTATTAACGATAAAACGTTTTGAACATAGTTTTGAGATAATACATTTTAATTGGTGTTTATGCGTAGTACAACATTTCATTCTCACTTAAAACGTTTTGAGTAATAAACTAATACTACACTAAAAGTTCATATTGATGTTTAGTATGTTACCAACACCATTTTGAAAGGTCAAATATGACAATTCATTTAAAACGAAGAAAGTGTACATGCACATTTTAAAAACGCATTGAAATTTTAAATTCGGATTTTATAGTGTATTCACTCAAAACGAAATAAAGTTTCAATGCGTTTTAAAATTTGGTTTATGCATCCGTATTTAGTCAAAACGACATAAGTTAATGCGAATTAAAGCTTCGCATAAACAAGGTAATTGATGGTGTCGGTGTGACTCATTTTATTCACATATGTTTCACCATTTGAAATTTTTTTTATATTCTATTTAACACACAAGAGTACAATTTTTTTTTATTTTTCATTCATCTTGATCATGTTAAAAACAAAACTTAAATTTCAAAGCGCTTTAAAGCATAGTTAAAAAAGCTTTTACTTCCTTCCTTCTCTTACCGTACTGTTCTATAGTCTAATTTAATAATTACAATTTTTAGTCGATACTACATAAGAATTCTTTCTGTCTATATATTTTTTGGTAGAACGTAAAAACCGGTTTTATATGGAAAAGAAGTAGGAAGTATGCGGTGGGAAGTCACTCACAGGTTAATCAATCTTTTTCTTCGATCACGGCTGTTCCTTTTTGTGCTATATTCGTTACTTTGATATTTTTTTTCATATTATCGCAATTTTTTCAGTTAACCATATGAGTATATGATCTTATTATCATACAAATTACCAAGCAAGAAATAAGTATAAAAGAGAATGAAGAGAATTTTAGATAGGGTAAAAAAGTGACCATGTAAACGTACGTACGTCATTTTCGTAATTTATCAAAGCGTAATAGATGATAAGGTCGTGCAAAAAACCGTACGTATAAACCCGGTCTAACAATTATAAAATTGTTAATTTTGAATAAAACAAAGATTTTTATTTATTATATGTAATATGACTTTTTTCATTTTTTGTTGTTTTTTTTATGTGTTTATAATTTTCCTTTAAATTTAAATCTTTTAATCTAAAATAAATTCTACATTTAAAATATAATTGTTTACATTCTATTGGCAATGACAATGTATTCTATAACAGTATATATATGTATCTGCTCTGTGCTATTGGCAAGTTTATATTTTTTGAAATTGAAATTAGAAATTGAAGACAATTTTATGTTTTTTTATACTTGTCCCATTTATTTGTATAAATATTTTTTCTAATTCTTTTATTTTTTCCAAAAAAAAATATGAAGGCTTAATTTAACCTCCTTAAGAAAGTTGATCTACCCATGTATGAGTACACTTTTCTTTTGAAATTGATGCTTCTAAATCAATATTTTTACGGCATTTTTTTATGATATATCCCGCCAAATGCTCAATGGCATCTTCGTGCATATCATCGAAATTTTCGTAAAAGTTATTTTCCAAATCAGCATCCAAATCAGTGTTTTCATGGAGAATTAGGTCGTCGTCACTGAATATTTGAAGAAGTTCTTTCGAAATTAGTTTTTCGTTGCCTTTTTCTGACCAGTTTAAAGGTAAGGATTCGTCGTTGTCAATTTGTGCATTTGTGGAATCACTTAAAATTGAATGATTCTTTCCTGCGAAAATACAAATAAATAAATTAAATAGAGCCATTGAATTTGAAATTTGTACACGCAGACATACAAATATGAAATGACGACAAAGTACAAAAGGAGAATACAACACAAACACGAAAAAGTGTTTAACATTCACGTTTACCCAATAAATAATAACGCATTCGATATTTGAACTCCAACGGCGAAGGGTGATCATGTAGTCCACCTTTAGAACGTATTACACTGAAAAAGTTCTCTAATGCATCCTGATTAAGCCTATTAGTTAGAAGAAACTCAACATTGTATTTAGTATTTAAATACCGAAAAAGACATTTTAAGGATGAATTGCTTATCAAAATTCCCTTTTGAAATGGCATTAAACATGTTTTTCCTGGTACTCTTAAATTCAACATGATGCCATTCATATCATTTAAAATTTTCATCTGCTCATCAAGAGCTAATCCAAATGCTTTTACTCTGTCACGGCTATCAGGTTTGGGGATTTTTGAATTAAAAACGTCAAACCAATCATTAACAGATTTGATGAAATTAGCACACAGAATTATTTGATCAACTGAGCCTTTGCATTTACCAAGTTCAGCACAACGAATTAAAGCACTATGCACTTGATGTGAAAACAGTTGAGCAGCATATTTTACTTTTTGTTTTTTTATTGATGATAATTCCAAATGCATATGTGAAATCTTATACAATATGCTAAGGTCTGAAATATTAGTAAGATCTTTGGCTTCTACAATTGGTGCAATGTTGATTAAAATTTTCATTAATAACAAATCCAGAACTCAAGAAATGATTCCGTATTAATTTTAATAGATGTGGCACATCAGCAAAAATGAAAATTTTGTTATCTGAGTTTGATGGATAGTTGAACCAAGTTTTCATCAAACCTATTTTCAAACCCTTCCATAATCCTTGGTTTGTAGAACCCATATCTGATACGATTGCAACTACTGTAAAATTTATTGTTGATAAAGCCTCAATTATTTCATATAAAATTTCTTTTTTCATTTTACAATCGTATGAATAAAAAAGAGGTTGTTTCCATTTATGAAATAGTCCCCTAGCCATTACCACTTGCACGTAATTTGTTGGAGTTAATGTGGAATCATTTGCTCTATCATATTAATATGTCGATTTGATTTTCATCTCATCGAAGCATAATATACATAGTTTTTGTTTCTCGTTAAAATCCAATTTTCCCATCATTCGAATGACATCTTGAAGTATTCCAGGTTGAAATGATATATTTTTTGCCCACTTTTTAAGGGTTGAGACTGCTGGAAAAGGAAAATCTTTATGTCTGAGAAACCTGTATGCTCTTGGTCCTGCTGAATGTATACATGTAGCTGTTGATATGTCATCCAAATTCCAATTAATTTTTTTCTTTGGGTTTTCCATTTTCTTTATCTGATTTAAAGTAAATATTTTTTGTAATGATTCTTCTAAATTATTCAAGTTTTATTATTATTATTATTTTTGATTTTTTCATTCAATTCAATTACACGTAGCTCTTTTATGTATACTATATTAATACTACAGATATTAATTATATTATTTAAGAGTAAAACATTAGATACATTTAATAAATAATAACTTGAAAAAATTTTTTTGACATACAGTATGCAAAAAAGTATCCGCAAAAAAATAAAAACATCACACACAAGTTACGTTACCAACTCTCACAGACATAAAAAAAATAGAACATCCGGTAAATAGCCAATTTCACAATTACAGTATTGCTTAAATTACTAAAATTTTACTAAATTTGCAAATTTCAATAAAATATTTTTTCTTTCCCATCAAAATAAATTTTAACAAAACATTTCTTTCCCATCAGCATTTTCGCCTAATAAGCAATTAACAAAATAAATTTTATTTTAAAAAATTAACTTTTTGTCAATTAAGCTATTAACAGGAAATAAGAATTTTCCATTCAGACAACTGAATGGAAAACGTGACTCTGTGTCTGCAAATAAGCAATCCGAGGTATCATAATTAATAATTGTAGAAAGTAAAAGTTAGTTTTAAAACTCCATTCTTAAGAATCGTACAAATTGTGAAACAATTGTTATAAATATTTGTAAAAATAAAGTCTTTCATTAAAATAGAAGATTTTCTGTTTTATTTTAAAATAAACATAGTTTTTTTGTGTCCGAACCTATCGGTTAACGTAATTCACATGTGTAATTGTGTATAAAACGATCTGAACAAAAAATTATATTTTTGGTGTTTTTATTTTTCTAGAAATTACAATATTTTGTATAGGTATAAATACAAACCGTATGTGTACTATATAGAAAAAAACCTACTCTGTTTGAATTTCCACATCTCTTTTGAAAATTGATGTTTCTATAACTTCCTCATTTTCTTCATCAATTACTTCTGTGGTACAATCTTTTATTTCAGAACTATAAATTCACAACAATAATAATAATTAAAATAATATAATAATAATAATAATAAATTTTGGGTACTTATACTTATATTCATCTAGAACTGTTCTTATTATTTCTTTTCGAGATCGTTTTGCTGCCCTTTTACTTCTTTCATCAAATTTTTCTTCAAAACACTTCACTGAAGGAACTGCATTTAGATCAAGTTTTCTTTTTTTAATGGGTATTTGGAGAAGCCTGTCTTCCAGTCTATAATTTTCTTCGACAAAATGAGCAGAACACACGCGTGCATTTTCAATATTTATAATTTTTTGTCCACAACACTTAATTCACTTGTCGTGAATTTCTGGATTTTTGGGAAACCCAAAGAAGCGTATTGTTCGATCAAAATTTTTTTTACCATTATTGTTTTTGCAATTTTTTACTTTACACCCAACCATGTTAAATATAATAAATTAAAAATTTCACGATATAATTACCACAATAAATTTATTTTAATTTTATATACAATTATAATTATAATATATAATTATTTAATATATGTATTACACAAAAAAGAATATTCACAAAAATCAAAACAATATTAATATCTGGCACAGTTTTCACATGGCACAGGTCGACGAAAAAATAAAGCTTCAGCATGGAAGAAGAAGAGAAGCGTTTTTTCATATAGACTGTCTATAGTTATTGTATTATGTTGTGTACCTACAATTTTTAAACTTCATAAAATAATGTATAGAAAAAATTTTCTCTATTATTATCAGGACGAAGAGAGACATACAAAAGATATGCTACGACAATGTTGGATGTTTCAACAATTCAGGACCATTTAATTATTTAGAAGTGCTTCCATCATCACCTGCAGAAATTAAAACAAAATTTTTTTTCTATTCCACAAAGTTCAGGTAAGCATTATTTCCTATGAAATACTAATACTATACTTAAGACTAAAATTATAACAATGAAGACATAAGCCTTAGTTGATTTTACTGGACATTTTTAAGAGAAAATTACACTTTCTAAAAATAATTAAAAAATAACTGAATGCTTTTAAAGAATTTTGATAATTTTCCCATATAATTTTTTGTTTGCTTCAACGAGAGCTATTTATAGTGTTCAAGTTGGACACCCACATAATACTAAAAAATATATACATAGACAGAAAGAAGTCTTATGTAGTATCGACTAAAAATTGTAATTATTACATTAGAATATAGAATAGTACCACAAACAAACAGAACCAGATAAACAGTTCTTATGAGCAAGTGTGATGTATGAAATAAAATTTTCTGTTTTGACAAAAACTTCAAACCATGAAATTAATTTCTAAAAATAGGTCTGATATGTAAAAAACAAAGCTTTGGAAATTTATTCCTTTTCATTACGCAACTATTATATGTATAAATCTAGCCTACTAGATTAAGAAATTTATTATTTCGTCGTCAATAATGTCAATTATAATTTTTTTGGTTCATTTCCATGATAATCTAAATGGTTCTTGTTCAAAAGTGTCGGTTAATAGCTGTCGGCAAAGATAGTAAAAGAACTTTAAGATATACCAACAATACAACAAGTACAAAATAAAGCTGTTAGATGGAGGACCATTTTACAGCAAGAAAACTGCTCGTTATACTTTTTCTTAAAGCAGTCATATGTGTGTATACTATGGGTATATACACACAGAGTCGTTTACGTGGTTTACATGTATTAATAATAATTAACAATACAAAAAATTATCAGTTTATTGCAATATTTTATAATGTACCATAAAGTGGTACTATATTTTTAGAGATGACTGTAAAAACTATATAAAGTGAGACATGAGAGAGATAATTGTGGTATTAATTAAAAATGATCATTTCTCCTTAATTACTAAATGTCTATTAATTTTCTGATATATTAATGTTTGGGGAAAATGTTTATTTGAGTAAAATCTACAAATTTGTAGAACATTATAAATTGATATTTTTAGTACTTAGGGAGATATCAGGAAAAATTGATTTTCAGTTTTATGTTACCTTACATTTATCACGTTTTTCTTTGATTTACGTTGCTCATATATATTTAATATATTCGGTGAAAATAAAGTTTAGAATCTTCTCTACATTTCATTAGAACATAAATTTCATGTAACTTTATTCACAAAGTAGTTATAAGTGATTAAAAACAATAAGTTGTCATATTAATTTGGTATGTCCAAATAATAAAATAAAATTGAGCTTTTTTTTGTACTTACATATGTATAAGTAAAATAATAAAAGTTGAGGCATCGTATTATAATAGAAAAAAAAAGATACTTAAACACATGCGTTTTTGTTTTCGTAAGGTTTCCATGTAAACCACGTAAACGACTCTGTGTGTATATGTAACGCAGAGCGCAAGCGCATATATACCCATAGTATACACACATATGACTGCTTTAAGAAAAAGTATAACGAACAGTTTTCTTGCTGTGACATGGTCCTCCATCTAAAACCTTTATTTTGTACTTGTTATATTGTTGGTATATCTTAAAGTTCTTTTACTATCTTTGCTGTCGGTTAATAGAAAAAAATGTCATCATGTTACAATACAGTGGCTGTTTTTCTATATCTTTTTTTTCTATGATAGTACGGTAAGAGAAGGGAGGAAATGAAAGCGTTTTTAACTATGTTTTAAAGCACTTTGAAATTCAAGTTTTGTTTCCAACGTGATCAAGATGGATGAAAAATAAAAAATAAATTTACTCTTGTGTGTTGAATCAAATATTAAAAAAAATTTCAATAAAAAAACATAAATGAAAATTCTAAATTTTTCTCCTAATACACCAAAAATCATTCAAATAAATTTTAATGGCCGCGAATAACACCTTTCAACACGAACAAATTGCAAATTATGAAACATATGTGAATAGAATGAGTGACACCGGCACCATCAATCTGCCTGTAAAAATTAGGTGGTTAAACCGGTTATTTTGCGCTGGTTGTAACAATAATGGTAGATTTTTTTCGAACTTGGTATAATAAGAATCATCCAAAATAATTTTAGCTTAACTGGTGTAATACTCTCACACTCTTATTACAATTGGTCGTGCCACCTTCAGATGTAGTTTGAGCAGTTGTTAAAACAGGTTTTAAAACAGGTTTGCGTCCGTTGTTACAATCACCTAATGTGTTCATGCCCAATAACATCACACAGCTCGTCATCGTCATAGTACTAGTGCAGTAAAAAAGATATGAGAAGAGCTTTCTAATTCTATGACTAACATACTCGCATTGTCGTATTCGCATGTATGTACTTCTATGCAGAAGTAAAAGCTTTTTTAACAAAACTGAAATATGCCGATGTACATTCAAAGCTATTTCTCTAATGATGGAACCCCAGAACAAAAATTTTTGTATGAGACATTTTTATACTACATAAGAATTCTTTATATATTTTCTGATAATACTAATTAGAATTCAATATAATTAGAATTTCAATATCGCTATTTCTAGTGTTTGAAGCATGCTCTACATTTTTATATACATATTTTTTAATTTTTTTAGTAGAATATAATAATGTCCTATACTAAACGTAAGCTTTATTCAAATATTGCCAATTTAACGCTACAGTAACTAATTAAAATTTACCACGCGATCATTTTTGACCACTTATCACCAATTATTTCTTTCACACTTTCTCTATTTATTGCACAGTCAAAGTGTTGCCGTAGTTTATTGAATTTATACTCAATCACATAGGTACATCTAAAAATAAATCATGTTACCTATATAATTTTTAATAACTACTACAATTTATTACGTACATATAAAATGTATATTTTAAATAATTTTAAAAATAATTATAGGAGTGAAGACCATTTTTTTGAACTACCGTTTTTGGATATGGCAACAGAATTTGAAAAAGGAATTGCAGACGATAACAAAAACAGCTCAAATATTTCTGCCTTACATACGTTGGATTCTTTTGATGAAATTTTAATCAGGGTTATAGTACATGGATTTGGTTCTGCTTGTCCTCATATATGGATTTATGAATTAAAATCAGCTTTAATGGCAGTGGTAATATAAACATCGAATTTTTTTAAAGCCTTTCTTTCTAGTCTAGGTCTCCAGTTTCTGCTTCTTTTAGACAAACCGCACACTTGGAATTACTAAACACATAATCAAGCGTAAAAGCACCTTCTACAAAAAGGAGTGAGATCCCATCAAAAAAATTAAGCCAAGTCTCTCGACTCTTTCATCCATTAAGTTGTCAGATCATGTAGACCCAAGTCTAGCGTTCTTATTGCACTAATGTTCTATTGAACAAATTACTCAGTGACTATACATTTTTATTTATAAAGAATATATTGTGACTTGACAATCAGCCAGCATGAGGATTAATTGTTCTGCTAGCCTACTTACATTTTAAATGATTTTTGTTGTTGTCTCTAATGAGACTTCTGTGTGGTGGTAATTGTAAATTTTTAAATAAGCTTTTGAGGTCATGCATAATAATTATGTTTAAATTTAACAAACTATTCTTATTTTGTCACGTACGCCTGAGAAAATGCAGGACAGCTAGAAAAGCAGGGTCTTTAGTTTCCGCTTCCTTCAGACGAACCTCAAACTTGGAATTACTGACCACTTTCATAACAGTCATATACTGGTTGCATGTGTTATGCATTGTGATTATTTCGTCGAAAGTTCTATAGTCTTTTTTATGCAGGCCCAGGAGAAACCAAGCCGTTATTTCTTTAGGGTTTTTCATAAAGCGCTAATGTGAAGTGTTACTATGTGAAGGACTATCTATCCATTAATCAATGTGAAGCTGATACCTACTTTGCTTCCGATTCTCAAGCAGAGCCATTGGATCCTCTGTTCACAAGAGCAGCGGAAATTTCATTAATCTTAATACCACAATGACCTAGAGCCTGCAGAAGTATTGTGTCTGCTAATAGATAAGTTTATTTCTTCATTCCAGAAAAATATCGGATACTTGACTGTTAGGACATTTATATGTAGAGAGACTTTTTATGAGTTATGGTTCTTTATTATATTTTTTAATTAAAGAATATATTTATTTTATTTGCCGTTTTTAATAAATTTATTTATCATCTCATACTGAATTCACAATTTTTAAGGTTAATTCTTCTAAATATAGTTTTAACAATTAAAAATAAAATATATTAAAAAACCTTTTAAAATGAATAACTTTTATAAATAAAATGCACTAAAAATTAAAAAATAATTTTTCTTCCTCAATGATATAATAAAAGTTTGGGCATCCATAATTATAATCACAATTGTCTAACTGCAACTCATGCCCAAACTTTTATTATATCACTGAGAAAGAAAAATTATTTTTTTAATTTTTAGTGCGTTTTATTTATAAAAGTTATTTATTTTAAAAGGTTTTTTAATATATGTATTTTATTTTCTACTTTTTAGTCATAACTATAAATAATTTACAAATTTTTAAATTGATGAATTTTAAAATGCACGAGATATTAAATATGCCATGTAATAGCACTTAGCAAGAGCTTTAATTTGATATCACACATGGCCCAAATTGGACAATCCCAAGGAGGGTACAGTTTTCACCCCACCCTCGTTTATTCCATTCACTCATTTTAAATCAAAAAACCTAAATCATATTTCATTTAAAATATCTAGTAGTTTATGCTTTTTTAATGTTTTAATAAAATATCTAGTAGTCTATGCGTCGCCCTTAGTCCTAAAGCTATTTAGTCAAGGGTTAGTAAGTTGGTAGAAGTTATTTAAAAAATACAGTTTGAAAATTTTTTTTATTCAAGGAAAACTGTATCGTAATATGCGTGGATTGGGCTAATGGAGCAACATTCCCCAACTATGTACGTGCAGCGGCCAATACAAGATTAGTGGGAAGACAACTTGCAATGTTATTAAAAAAGCTAATAGAAGTAAAGAGACTTGATTTAACAAAAACTCACATTATCGGCTTTAGCTTAGGAGCTCATGTTGCTGGCTTTGCCGGTGCTGAGCTCCAAAATTTATCTAGAATTACCGGCCTTGATCCTGCAGGTCCTTTATTTGAATCTCAACATCCAGATGCAAGGTTAGACGACACAGATGCTAAATTTGTGGATGTTATACACTCTAATGGTGACAACTTAATTCTTGGTGGACTCGGATCATGGCAACCTATGGGGCATGTTGATTTCTACCCAAATGGGGGACGAGTACAAACAGGATGTTCAAATTTATTTGTTGGAGCAGTCACGGATTTTATTTGGTGTAAGTCTAATTGATTGTTTTAATATATTATTATAAATACATAGGTTTTCTTTAGATCAATTTCAATTAACTAAAATTATGTAAGGTTGAGCTTTTAAGCTCCAAAACTATTTGGTTATTTTTAATTCCACAAGTTCAAAAGTTTTTTCATTCAATTGATATTTTCATTAAAACCTTTAAAATTATATGATCTACTTTATATGGCCAAGCATCATTTACTATGTATGTACTACCAAACAATATATAGACAGAAAGAAGTCTTATGTAGTATCGATTAAAAATTGAATTTATTACATTAGTCTATAGAGCAGTACGGTAAGAGAAGGACGGAAGTGAAAGCTTTTTTAACTATGTTTTAAAGCACTTTGAAATTTAAGTTTTGTTTCCAACGTGATCAAGATGGATGAAAAATAAAAAATAAATTTACTCTTGTGTGTTGAATCAAATATTTAAAAAAATTTCAATAAAAAAACATAAATGAAAATTCTAAATTTTTCTCCTAATACACCAAAAATCATTCAAATAAATTTTAATGGCCGCGAATAACACCTTTCAACACGAACAAATTGCAAATTATGAAACATATGTGAATAGAATGAGTGACACCGGCACCATCAATCTGCCTGTAAAAATTAGGTGGTTAAACCGGTTATTTTGCGCTGGTTGTAACAATAATGGTAGATTTTTTTCGAACTTGGTATAATAAGAATCATCCAAAATAATTTTAGCTTAACTGGTGTAATACTCTCACACTCTTATTACAATTGGTCGTGCCACCTTCAGATGTAGTTTGAGCAGTTGTTAAAACAGGTTTTAAAACAGGTTTGCGTCCGTTGTTACAATCACCTAATGTGTTCATGCCCAATAACATCACACAGCTCGTCATCGTCATAGTACGAGTGCAGTAAAAAAGATATGAGAAGAGCTTTCTAATTCTATGACTAACATACTCGCATTGTCGTATTCGCATGTATATACTATATACTTCTATGCAGAAGTAAAAGCTTTTTCAACAAAACTGAAACATGCCGATGTATACAAAGAGAATTGAAATAATACTTAATACTCTTTGTGTACATTAAAAGCTATTTCACCAATGGGGTTCCAATGTTGGAACCCCAGAACAAAAATTTTTGTATAAGACATTTTTATACTACATAAGAATTCTTTCTGTCTATATATTTTTTGGTATCACCTATCTGCTGAATAGGACTTTCGTACATTTTTGTGCAGTCTCGGTGCTCGTTGTGAGTACACAACCAATTGAACTGTTAAGATTAAAATTGTATTTCAATTACTTTTATAACATTGGCAACTCATAATTATGTGAATTGATTATGTTTATTGCAATTTTGTAATTAAATTATAATTATATTATAATTAAGATTATAATACCTAATCCGGATTAAGCATAATGTGCTTTATAGTTGTTAGAAATTCTAGTGAGTCTTTATTACGAATCTGTAAAACTAACTTACCTTTTTATAAATTACAACTAAATAATTCTAAATAATAAATGAATAATGAATAAATGATTGTAGAAATTTTATCACATTCTAACACGATGCATAATCCTAATTTTTATGTCTGTCATCGAAGATGTAGGTATGTTTTTTTTTTATCTTACTCAAAATCAATTTTTCATGTGTGGAGCGTAATAGCTACAGTTGAAAAAGGCCCTAATGAGTTAAATGCGAAATTTATACAAGTGGCAAATACGGAACCTGTTTCAAACTTTAATGACTTGTGGTTAAACTCAGTGTTCCTGTTTTGCTTATTTTTGGTAATTTGTCAAAATACATTCGATGACATAAAAAATCAAAGTTGCTAACACAGAGTACCTCACGATTTAAATCCTGCAATTTGTAGCTAAAGCTTTTGAAAAATTGATCTCGTTACAAATTATTGAGCCTATTAATAGATTTTCAATCTATATTTAAAAAATTCAAAAGCTTGTGTTCATTTTGTTTTCACTGCTTCAAATTCATCATGCTGCTTTTCTTCCCATTTACTTTTGTTCTTTTTCTTTTATAAACTAGTTAACTATTATTCCAAGAGTACTTTGATTTCTTGAGTGGCTTTTATTTAATCTGAGTTCGTCGTTGACAATTCATGTCTGTTAACTACATATGTATATGTATGTATTTTCAAATTTACATTTAGAAGTCTGTCGAAAGTCGTACTTAATGTTCATTAAAATTTTTACTCAAAATAATTACATATGTGTATCGTTTAAAAACGCGAAAGCATTTGCTTACATTTCTTGTCAAATTACTTTTTTTCTTTGTAATGTTAACGAACAGAGTGTAAGCCAAAAGGCATAACTTTCAACTGCAATAAACCTCTTGTAGGTACTCTAACTGCTGTATACCTTAGTTCTAATCTAAAGACGGTGAGATTTATCAATATCCATTTTTTAAGTTCATTGTAGGAATAAAATATATGCATATCTTTGAGTTTGTCCAATAAGTGGTTTATTAAAGGCATCTTCTATAGATTGCTTATTTAGCACTCTATACATAGCCTTCAAGTACCTTGCTTTTTACGAACAATAACTATTACAGAACTACATGCGTTCTAATACGGTAATATCATTAAATCTTTTTAACGCATCCCTCAAGAACTGCTTCCTACAATAGTTGTTTCTGTAACTTAGAAGAGAAAAGTTTATGCAATTCACGTTTTTCGATTTGATGTCATAATGACGTACATATGTGGATGGTAAAATAGATTTTCATCTATTTATAAATAATTTTCGGATTGTAAAATATACGTGACTTCATAGTAATATAAACTTTGTTCTACTTATTCAAGTTTCGTAAGTACGTACGTACGTACGTTTGAAAATTTATTAGACGTTAGACATTTCACTAATCCTTACAATATGGAAATTGATTTCAGCTCAAACAACAGACGTAGAAGGAAGATCTCTTTGTAATCATCGAAGAGCATACAAATTTTTTATAGATTCAGTGTCATCACGGTGTGTATTTCCTGCATTTCCCTGCGACAGTTATGACAACTTTTTAAAGGGAAAGTGTTTTTCATGTGAGAAAAAAGAAATAAATCACATAAGTAACAGAATTATGCCTCGTTGCGGAAATATGGGATTTTATGCTGACAAATCATTTGGACAAGGACAACTTTACTTGATAACACGTGAAGAAGAACCTTTCTGCGCAAATCAATTCAAAATTGAAGTACACAATTCAGTTAATGACCTACCGCTTAGAACTGTGGGAAAACTTGAAGCTGTACTAGAGGACGAAAATGGTCTGAATGAAACATTTTTATTAACAGAGTAAGATTTTTTCATAACTTTTTTTCAAATTAGATTATTACATTATTTTAAAAGATAAATGAAGATTCAACTGTTAATGATTCCCTGGGTTTTGAGCAAATAAATTTTTTTTCATGATAATTCTTTTATTTGTCGACAGATAAAGGAAAAAGGATTCTCACTACTGTTTACAAACAACCTACAAAGTTATGGCTGTCATAATCTATTATTGATTGTATGATTGCCTTGTGTATGTTTTGTGTTTTTTGTATTGAGTTTTGACATGATTTTCTTTCTTGTATAAAAATCACAGTTTTTGTTTTAGTTCTTGGGAAGTTTATTCCTTTGCTTTTTTTTTCTGAGTGATCCTGAATGTTTTCGCTCTATCTTAACTAGTTTCTTTCTGTAATGTTTGAATTCAATAATTTAAGATTATACCAAGTTTTTCCACGTGAGGCAAAGTTAATTGCCGATATGACCACAGGGTCGATTTGGCTAAAGAGTCTAAATTGATTGACGACAATGAATGCCAACAAATTTGCGGAGTGCAAAAAGAAAGACTTTCTATTTCAATGTTGAAAATTAAAGTTATTTTATTGAAATTTTCATTCTTATTTATGCAAAATTTTTACATTGATTCTTATCTCCCTACTTAACTTAAATTTGTTCTGTAATTTAAATTCTGTTGCCCCTATTTTATTGGTCAGTTTAATACATAATCTTTATTTACTAATTTTTGAAGTTTCCCAATACATAATCAATAATTATGTTATTTATTAAAATTTAATTTTTAAAGTACATATCAAGTTAACAAATTGAAAATATGTATTGTTGTACTTAACCATTTGTTCACATTTGATTACATTACGTTGTACTTGACTCATAAATTCATATGTGAATACAAAAATGCAATCATGCTGTAACCTGATTCTTTCTTTTCGTATGTTAAATTATGAGTGATTAACATTATAGGTAAAATAATAAAAGTTGAGATTTTTTCGCGCATGGTTTACATGGCGTAATGATCTTTTTTGTGTACACATACGAAAGAAGAAACCTGTTACAACAACGAAAACGCATGTGTGTAAGTATCTTTTTTTCAGCGCATGTTTTTCTAGTATAATATATGATACTTCAGCTTTTATTATTTTACTTATACGTATTAGTATTTAATATTTTATGTCATTTTGTCTTTTAAGCACTTTAACATGTTGTGTAATATCTTTATTATTGTATCATTAAAAATTTCGCATTTCTTTATTTGTTAATCATATTGGGTTATTATTTATACTGATATGTAATTTAATATCCGTAGACCGTACACTACACCTACCCCTTTTCCTCTTTCATGTGATAGCGCTGTTTAAGCAAAGTGATAACACGTCTATTCACATTAACTTTAAAAAAATATCCTCCCATGGTAATTGTTTTTTGTGATTTTTTGAATAAGTAACTATGTTATTGATTTTTCTAATTTGTTCATGTTGGAAAATTATGTGATTCTCTCCCACCGTTAATTCAATCAGCCGAATCAGTACATACCTACATACGTAGTTCTAGAAAATTATTATTTTACAATAGTCAATCTAACATCTTTATTAGTCTACATTTTTACAAATATTTTTGCTATTGTAAAAATACATTTGTCCCATGAAGTGGTCATGGTTTATTGTCACTTTTCCAAGAATTATTGAACATCTGGATAAAAAATTTCTCACCGTCTTTCTATACGTTTAATGAAAGAAAAAGCAAAAACTAATGAATTAATACATTAAAAAATTAAAAAAGGATATACATATGTAGATATGTATGTATATTTTCAAACTTTTCCTTCGATGAAAAAAGTCAGTGTCACTTTTGACCATGGCTGTATTAACATGTATTTTGTGTGTTTTAGTTACATATTTGTGTTCAAGATGAAAAAAGATATTTTGAAATTTTTTTCTCTGATTTTAGTTATTAAAATTTGGCTTTGTTTAACGTACACTTATAGTATTCGTTTCTTCGTTTTTATTCTTCAAATTGCAATTAAATTATAATATGTACTTAGATTCTTGGAATATTTCTTTATTATTTAATTATATTATTTGAATATCGAATATTTTGTGGAATAGAAAAAATGAAACATATTTTTATTTTCTGATTTACCTGTTGTTTTGCCACGTGGTGCTGAAAGTCGAGAGATGATGTTATGTTTATGACTTTTAATACCATGTGTTTTATGAAAAATTTGTTCAGTGAACTATGTAGAATAAGTCAGTATTTTAATTTAAACTAATAAAAAAAAGAAGAAACAACAAAATAGACTTCAATGTATTTGAGTCTGTACGTAAACTATTATTTTGACTTTGTTTAAATAACAGAAAAATTTCATTTTCACAATTTTTTACCATTTGCTCTAATAAATAATCAGCTACTCAAAGATGCTTTATAAACTCAATTATTGTCTTATTATTTGTAGAAAAGACGACACAGAGTTTTATGCTGGAGAAATAACAGCCAAAATTATCGTTCCTCATCCTGCTTTGGGATTTCCAATAAATATAAAGATCCAGTATGAATCGTACAATGGCTGGACTACTAAAGGCTTACGACACTGGGATATCGACAAAGTTGTTTTAATCGACATCCATGGTAACAGTCATTCGTTTTGTAGCACATCAATGCCATTGCTTTCCGGAGTTCCATTTCGTATAACTTTGAAACCAGGTCTTTGTAATGATTCCAGAATGACAGATGCTAATAATTCTACAAATAATTCATATACTCTTAACAATAATTCACTGCATCGTAACTACTCTGATGAAGTTGATGTAATCAAAAATGTTAAAATTAAAAAAGATATTCATAACTCAGAACATTCATTTAACTTCAGTACAGGACCTCATATTAAAAAATTTAATCAAAATGATTTTTCTGAAAATTTTCTAAATAAGACAATCAGTAAATCAAGTCGTCGTTTGGATGATGACTTTGAAATACGTAATAATACTAAAAATAATAATAACAACAGTGATACAGTTTTAGTTCAGCTTCTTACCATTAGTGTTGGACAAATATTGGATCGTGATGAAGGATATACTTTGAAAAACACTACTCCATTGCCAGAAAAAAAAACATCACAAATTTTTTGGTCAAAGTATCAAAAAAGTAATATATCTGATTTTGAAATCTCAAGCAAAGAAAAAGACCTTTTTCCACTTGAAATTCCATTGAAACAGAATGATTACAACAAAAATCAAATATCTACTACATACAAATACAAACCTGAAAATAGGACCAGTTTACAAATAAAGGAACCAGATAAATCATTTTCGAGGACTGAACAAATATTACATAAACAAAACCTTAATCAATCACCTAATGAAAAAATTTACATTAACTTACCTACATTTTCACCACCAGAAAATTTTTCTTGAAAAAAGTCAAATTTTTTTTCCATGAATTAAAAACGAAATAAAATATTTTAAATGTTAGTTATATGTATAGTATATTGTATAATAATAGATAAATTATCACTTACTAATTAACATTTGTATAGCTCATAACCTAATTTTCTCTGAAAACCCTTAATAAAAGTGTACCACTCCAATACAAAAGTCGAACAAAATCTCGTTTCATTTCATATAAAAAGAAGTTTAAGCTTATAAAAATTATTATACCAAGTAACGTGTAGTGAACCTGATATCTATGTAGATGCGCAGATATATGATCTTTTTGAGCTACCTTTCTCCATTTACCCTTTTTTTTCAAAGAGCTTTATACTTTTTATACGTTTTGAATTTTATCCCGAAAATCAAACATATAACGTTTTTTATCATTGAAAAACATCTACATATTAACAAAGAAAGTTAAAATCAAAATATACATAATTGTCTAAATAATTCAAATGTATAACAGAACATTGTAAAATGTTGTGGTATACATTTCTTATGACAATTTTTTTATTGATAGATTTTGATTTCTTGTATACAAGAATATAAAATTTAATTTATGAATTTCAGAAATTAATTCTGACAATCTTTCAGGATTTCTGCGCTTTAGACCGCACGTTGCTGATTATATTAATAGTTGATAGATAGCAATTTTGTGTGATATCAATCGCAATCTCTAATGGTGGTTATAATTATATCTATGCGTTATATAGGGAAGATCGAGAGAATAATGTTAATGTCATAGTCAGCAAAAATTTGTCCAAATTAGACCAGATCTAGAAGAGTATTGTGAGAATTATATATATTTTTCTACTGCAATTTGCGGCATATTGTTAATTTACCACTATAGCTGAGTACAATTTTAATTTCTAATTTGTATAAAAATTAGTATTTTTTTCCTTTACATAAAGAACGATAATCTTCAAGTATATTTATTCGTTACTTCGATCGTGGTTAAGAAACAATCATACAGTGGTTTTGACTTTTAGTCATGAAACCTTGAATCTTAATGTAGTTTTTCATCTTATTACTACAACTGTAAATAAGATCTAAAGTTTATTATGCTCAATGTTTTCTCAGTTTACTTTTTTGTTTTGTGGGACGCAGTTCGATACGAGATTTTTTCGTGTAAAAATAAGTACAGTGAGTGTGTATCGGAATTCTTCTTGAACAACATACATAGTATTATACATACCAGCCTTAATATAGAGTAATAATTGTACATATGTTTTCATCTAACTCACAAGTTGTATTTTATAAAGCACTTATTCAGGTTTATTTGTTTTTAGTTTTTGCTTTTCAACTTTATGCTTTTTTAAAAGAAACATAGGCAGTAAGTAATTATGTATTAATTTATGTTTTTTGTAAAAACAAATGCATGCAAATTTGATTAGCATTGATTTAACATTCAAAAACTAAATCGTTTTAAGTGAATGTTAATATTCTTGTTGAATAGTTTTAAACTTGCATTGTAAGTAAAAATGCGAAAATTAATTTTTGTCGAGCTTCTTACGTTTATAATAATTTGCATATATTCAGTTATTTTTACATCAAAATCATTTGAAAAAAGAGCTATAGAGTTTACAAAGGGAAGTGCATTCGGAGTCAGTATATATTATGATATTATACTTTTGTATGGTAAAATACATGCATATAAAAGTTTAATATTCAAAGTGTTGAATTATATTGTTAATAATATGTATATTGATAAAATAATTAAAAAATGTTTGTAATGCATTATTCTATTTATTTTTCAATTATAGTTGTTAGTTGCCATCGCTGTTCCTATAGAAACGGTTTCTCGAAATGTATTTTTTTCTTTTAATTTTGAATCAAATTTTGCGTTACCAGATAATAATACTTTTTTTGATGCTGTACAAAAGGTTTGTTTTGGTATAAATTATAAATATAGGTAGGTATTAATATTTATTTATAAAATACATTTATAAAAATATAGACAATAATACAAGTACAATATAGAACAATAGCACATAATTATTTTTAGGAAAAGTACTCTTTTTTTAACAAACAAGAAGTTGAAGAAATTTCGGTACTATTCTACCAACAGCGACAAAAAAAAAGCTACAAATTCAAAACTAGAAAATCGTGAGTTCTATTCTATGATCTTTGCTCGAATCTTCATTTGAGTAAATGAACTTTTCACATCATAGGATTTGGCTTTGTTGGACTACAGAATTTTCCGAACTCATTGGTTTTGCAGATTTCCCATTTTATCTTAAAATTATTTTAGCTACATCCCAGTATCTTTCTATAAGTCGCAGTACTGGAATATTTGGTGGGTTGATGTTCTTTCTCACAAATAGTACATTGTTGCGATCACACCACTGGAAAGGTGCAAACTGCAGCTGCATATTAAAAAGTGACCATGTCCGTCTGTTTTTCTTTTACATGACCTTATAATTGGCAATAAACGATTTTTCAAGCACTTCTCTAGAAGTCTATGTTGACATTGACAAATTGCCTGCCAAACTAGTATCCTTGCACCGTTTGTTTGGATTCTTTTTATATTTTCTGGTATATTCTCTTTATCATTGGGATTTTAAGAGTCCAATTTAGTAAAATGGCCTGTAAAGTGACCGCCTGCAGCCTACATTTTTCAACCGATTTTCATGAAATTTCGAATATAGATAGGTAGAAGGGAATTGTGGTCCTTAAGTGGAACACATTTTTAAATTTTGGTCCTTAAATTTGTTTATATTCGATTTTCCAAGGTACAGAAAAAATAAAAATTCACTAAACTTTTCACACTTTTTTCATGTATTAAAACGTTTAGATACTGTGATTTCTTCTTATAGGGTTTAAATATTACCTTCAGAAAATTCAAGGAAATTGGTTACGTAGTTTAATTATTATAAATAAAACAAATTGTTAATTTTTTCATAAAACTTCATTACTAATTTTTCATATCACATACATTTTTTTGCATACTTTTGGGTTTAAATAAGAATTACGCAGATAGTATAAACTGTATAAACTCGATGTAAAGAAAATTGCAATTTTTGTAGTATGTGTGATGATAAAAGTAACGTAAACAGCATATAAAAGTTATGTATATTAAGCTGCACATAGCTAGGTATATAGATATATTAGCAACACATTTTGTATGGGAATGGTGATCGGTATTCGGTGATGATGCATACGAAATAGAATTATCATGTATATACCTATATGTACATATATACTACGTATAAAAGCATATTTTACTAACTGTCGTTGGATTGGAGCAAGTGCATTTTGGGTCTAGTGCTAATTTTTTATATTCTAAATATTAGAAAAATTACATAGAATTTAGATTTCAGTGATTATTTGTTGATAAAACTAATATTTTACTAAAATTTCAGTATTTTTGAATACTACTTTTTCTTAACCCTAGAATTGCCTGATCGTATACAAATGTATACATTCAGAATTTAAGCCTTAATTTAAATATGATCCGTTCGAGCTAGGACCTTGAAACTTCACCAATTCCTCCATCGGAAGGTCCTTACTATACACCCCAACTTTCAAAGTCCTAGCTCAAAATCGGTGAAGCGAAATATTCTGATTATGCAAAAAAACAAATTTGGCCGTGCGTATACAAATGTACATATGTACATTTTATATGGAAATTTTGAAATTTTTCTTTCAAAAAACGATATCTCAGCATTCTGTGGACCAAAAACCGTAATCTTTTAAACCCTAATATTTATTTAAGGTTCCTCTTTGATCACCCCATGCGATTTTTTTGTACTATTTTTACTTTTTGAGATTAAGTGCAAAACAAACTAAGGAGACGAAAAGTTTACATACATTTGCGAGACCAAACATAAATTTGACTTCAATTTCAACTTCAAAGATCAGTATCTCAGCATCCCGTAGACCAAAAACTAATATGTTTATACTAAAAGATTTATCAAAGTGTTCTCTTTAGAATTGACCTTTAAAGTATTGTTGTACTTTTTTTAGTTTTCAAAATAAAATACAAAACAACATCAAAAACATGAATATTTCATACATTTATCTACATTCATAAAGGCAAAAATCTACTTTTGACTTTGAAGATCCATATCTCAGCATCCTCTGAACCAAAAACTAATATTTTTGGATTAAAATCTTTGTTGAAGTATTGCTATTGAACTATCTTGTACAGTAATTCTGTAAGTACTATAATTTTCAACCAAAAGAACAAAATACGCGAAAAATCACGAAGATTTTTAAAATTTTTATCCTTATTTAAATTTTATCTCGAAAAATAGAAAAAAATATAGGACTTCAATAGAAAGAACACTTCAATAAAGACTTTAATATAAAAATACATATTAGTTTTTGGTTCACCAGATGCTGAAATAAAATTTCGAAATTTTCATATAAAATGTATGTATACTATACATTTGTATACGCATGGCTAAAACTTTGACAATCTTGATCAGGCAATCCTAGGGTTAAACGCGTCAATCACTCTACCTCCAAGGTGACGCGGAAAGAATGAATTGAATTGAAAAATAAAATGTACAATATTTAAAATTTCTACAAAATCTTCATATTTTGAAAACTTCATACCTATATTATACCGTATTATTTATTATTTTAACACTCCATTCAATTTTTGACCGTTTTCGTTTTTAAAGTTGAATATCTCGGGACTCTAAAAGTCGATTGACTTGAAATTTCTGCACAGTATTAGGCTTGTCATTCTCTATAAAACTCCATTTAGCACCAAAACGATCCTTGAACTGAGACGCGAGTTACAGGGCGCTAAACAAAAAACTCACACGAATTAATTTTAAGTATCAAAATTTTACATTTTTTGACTACTTATAAAAGTACATATGTATGTTGCCGTAAGACTTAGGAGCTGAAATTTGGTAAGGATATTTTTTGAAGGATCTAATATTATATTTTAACGGTGAATATCCGTTAACTAGGACAAAA
Source organism: Bombylius discolor (assembly GCA_939192795.1). Lineage (NCBI taxonomy): Eukaryota > Metazoa > Arthropoda > Insecta > Diptera > Bombyliidae > Bombylius > Bombylius discolor. The sequence goes on along the minus strand of OW584240.1, from coordinate 17,974,487 downwards.
GGTATAGGGTCGAATACAAAAAAAGTCATTTTTTCAACATACAACTTTTTTTTTCTTTCTATAAGGCCCTCCTTAGTTCATACCGTGATCCTTGAAAAAAGTATGCATTTCAATTTAGAACTATTTTCTGACCTAGTGCATTTTATTTGACTCAAATCGGTGCAACAAAGCCCGAAATATAAGAGTTCAAAGTTGAAAGCCACATATCCTTCCATATAAAAATTTAAAAAATAAAATAATTCAGTATTTTTGAATTTTTACATAAAAAATTTGTTGTATGAAAAATTTGTGACCTTCAGCTATAACAGTTGTATGCTAGCTGTAGCCTGTAAAACAAAAGATAACATGTGTACATACACATTTTACAAACGTACATCCATGCGGTATGATCGCTATATATATTAGCTATAGTTATATGTAGCTATGAAAATTTTTCAAATCATATACACCAACACAAAAATGTTTTACTAAATTTGGCTCATATAACTTATGCCGGATTTCTTCATAAGTCGCTGCTAACTGGGTATCACCTAAGTGTAGGTGATAGCTAGGTAAAGGTTTGGTTTTCTTCATTAAAACTTTCAGCTAACTAGGTGGTAGCTACTTTTCTTATTCCCAACCCTGAAAATCATAACATTTTAGTCGAGACTCGAAAATTTAGCAATGTCAAATTCGAATATTTTTCAAGCTGTAAAGTTTAACGTTTATTTTGTATTAAAAAAGGTCTGTAAGTGATTGAAAAAGTAGTAAGTAAAAGTAAAAGTTATATTAGGGAATCAAATTGATTCAATTTTTGTATTTTTCGTTTTTGTATATTTATTCATTAATCAGAAATTTTATGTTAGATATTTTCAAGCTTCCTTTTCTCTTAAAATAAATATTTTGACATAAATAATCACTTTTTTTTTTAACAGAATGCGCTGCTATCGAGGAGTTAGGTAACACCTAAATAAATAATCAGTACTTCAACTGCCACCTAAACTTAGGTGGCAGCTAAGTGCTAACAAAGAGCATCAAGTATATAGAGGTTTATTGTAGCCGTTAAATTCAAATTTTTGAATTTTCATGTCTGTATGTTTGCAAAAATAATATAAAAAGGGGAATAATTTTGCTTCGAATAAGCTCATGATATGATTGGCTGTATAAGATTTCAAGAGGAGAAATGTGAAAAGAAGAAGCATGTAAAGTAAATTTAAGAAATAAAAAATAATGAAAAACACGCCCATAATTATAATATTCATTATAAATGCTTTATTTGTTTTTGTATACCATATGATATTTTTAAATTTTGTTTTGATTCTTATTGTATACATTTTTGGATATTTATATTTTGTTTCGAAAAACAAAAATATAATAATACAACTGTGTACAATTATTGTTGATGATATTAATTATCACGTTTTTTTGTGATATGTGAGAAATGAAAAAATATTTTTAATTTTCATGTTTTTTAAAATATACTGCTTCTTGTTCATTTTCATATTGCATTTTATAGTTCTTATTAAATAATGATAATTCATTCATTCGCATGATGATTTTTTTTTCTTTTTTGTCAAATTTCAAGATTTTTAGTTATTTGGTAACAATAAAATCTTTTTTATTTCACTTAAAATTTTTTTTTTAAATATTTTACAAATTTTATTTACATACGTAAAATAATTTGTATGGAAAATTTGTCATGTAACCCTGGGATTGGCTGATCTTATACAAATGTATACATTCGGACTTTAAACAAAAATACCAAATAGTGTTGTAATAAATTCATTTGTATTTTTAAAAAAATAATTACAAAATTGAATATGACGATTATAAAGTGAATTTTAAATCAGGTGATATGTACATATTTAACTTGTTTTTATTTCATCAGTATAAATCAGAAAAACCCCTTTACAAAATTACATAACATTATTAGCTAATTTTAGAAATTTAGGCGTTGAAAATAAAGAGGTTCAAATTACTGAGCTTATACTGTATCTATATTTAAGTAAAATTAAAGTAAAAAAAAAAATTAAAAAAAAAAGAAAAAACATTATTTCAAAAAACATTTATACAATTATAATTCATATTGATCTTCTGTCTTTGTCTATCTTCAAATGATCGATATGCGTTTATAATTTGTATTATTCTTTTTGCGTATTTTCTTAATCCTTCTTACTTTTGTTATCTACTTCGAAAATAAACCAAAGTCAGCTGATGTGCATTAGTGTATTCAAAAAAAAAAACAATAGAAATGAAATTTTTAAGAAAAATACAATTTAAAAAGAAATAGGGTAGAATACCCAGTAACGAGCACTCCGGCAGTAACGAGCCCTTGGCTTTATTTTATTCTATAACTAAGATATTCTTATAAAAATACAGATGAATATTTGCTATATATTATGTACTTAGAAAAATATATTATCCTTGCAATGCGTGGATGGTTTATCATTACAAACTCTTATTTTAAATATAATTCTAATAAATATAAAGTGCTACTCAAAATGGCATTTTTCTTAACATTTCCGTTAAGGAGATGAATATTACGTTTTCGTTAAAGAGATGAATATTTATTTCCTTTTTATTTTACTAAAAAAAAGCGATAAATAGCTAATTTTTTTGAAATTACATTTTAAATTAGTTAAAACTTAATTTCTAGCACTTTATAACACGTTTATTATTAAAATATTTTATTTTTGGCACTGCTCGTTACTAGCTCTTTTCATGGGCTCGTTACTGGCGAAAAGGGGGCTCGTTACTGGTCTTCACGAATTTTGAGTTTTTTTCATAATTTTAATAATTTTACTGAAATAAAAACATATTTTTTGCGTTAAATTGCAAATCTAGACCCTTCAGAAAATTTATTTTACTCTTGATTGGAATTATTTATCAAATACTTTAACCGTGGTATAAGGAAAAAGTCCAAAATTTTTTTAAAGGGTGCTCGTTACTGGGTATTTTCCCCTATTCATAATAAGTAAACAAAAACTATGGGGAAAATTAATTGTTGTATGAAAAAAACGCTTATAATATTAAATATTTTAGTTTTCTAAAAAAAATTTTCTAGGCGATCCTCAAATAATTTTTATTTTTCATATATGTAATTATTTTAAATAAATTGATAGAATATTTGAAAAAAAAAAAACTAAACAAAAATAATTCATCATTACAAAAAAAAAAAAACATTCATACAATTATAATTCATATTGATCTTCCGTCTTTGTATTCTTCAAATAATCGCTATGCATTTATAATTTTTATTATTCTTATAGTCTACTTCGAAAATAAACAAAACAGCTGATTTATAGTAGAAAATTCAAATAAAAACGGAAAATATTTAAATTGAGTTCGAATGTTTCAAAAGCTATATTTAAAAATTTTTCGAAGCAAAATATTTATACATGTTTGCATGTTCTTGATTTTTGAAAGAGCTTGAGATTAATCCTCTATTGTATAAATTGATGCTTTTTGGTGCTAATCAGAGGTGAAGAAATGCAAATCTCTTTATTATCTTCCTGCTAAAGTTAGGTACAAGATAGTTGAGACTGAAGAAATCCAGCATTAGAGAAATAAATTGTTTATTAAGTTATATCAAAAAATATATAGACAGAAAGAATTCTTATGTAGTATAAAAATGTCTCATACAAAAATTTTTGTTCTGGGGTTCCAAAATTGGAACCCCATTAGTGAAATAGCTTTGAATATACATCAGCATATTTCAGTTTTGTTAAAAAAGCTTTTACTTCTGCATAGAAATACATATGTACATGCGAATACGACAATTACCTTGTTTATGCACAAAAATTAAAACGTATTAACGATAAAACGTTTTGAACATCGTTTTGAGATAATACATTTTAGTTGGTGTTTATGCGTAGTACAACATTTCATTCTCACTTAAAACGTTTTGAGTAATAAACTAATACTACTCTAAAAGTTCATATTAATGTTCAGCATGTTACCAACACCATTTTGAAAGGTGAAATATGACAATTCACTTAAAACGAAGAAAGTGTACATGCACATTTTAAAAACGCATTGAAATTTTAAATTCGGATTTTATAGTGTATTCACTCAAAACGAAATAAAGTTTCAATGCGTTTTAAAATTTGGTTTATGCATCCGTATTTAGTCAAAACGGGATGAATTAATGCGAATTAAAGCTTCGCATAAACACAGAGCAGATACATAGAGAGGTACACTGGCAGTACATTCGAAAATCAGCAGTTTTCAAAAAATTTGTAGACCTGTGCGGGGAAGTGTGAAAGACGAAAAGTTTCTATCTCTCACGAAAAAATATATGAGAAAACATTCGTTTACTACTCATTTAGTCACAGAATATTAATATTCATATAACAAATACATATACACACACCTAATTCCCATTTGTCGTTCTAAAAATTTTTTTAACACTCCATTCAATCTTAAATTTTACCTACGCCAATCAATTTTAGGTATCAAAATGTTACATATTTATATAACTTATAAAAGTATGTTCCCGTGGGACTAGGGAGCTGAAATTTGGCCAGGATATTCCTTGAAGCCTCTAGTTTTATGTGAATTTTAAACGGTGAAGATCCGTTCACTAGGGCAAAAGTTCTAGGGTAAAATCTAAAACAAGTCATTTTTCGAAAAAAAACTTTTTTTTCCCTTATATGGGGCCCTAAAAATTTCGTACCATGACCCTCAAAAAAAGAATGCATTTTAATTCTTGAACTATTTTCTGACCTATTGCATTTTATTTGACTCAAATCGGTGCAATACAGCCCGAGATATAAGAGTTCAAAGTTGGCAAGTCACATATTTTTCATACAAAAAATTTTTTATGTAAAAATTCAAAAATATTGAATTACCTATTATTTTTTTTAAATTTTTATATATTTTGAAAATGGATTTTTGACGAAAACGGTCAGAAATTGAATGGAGTGTTAATGCAGATATTGAAATATACTGTAAATTCAACACGAGCCAAAATATACGCATAAAAATATTAAAAAACATATTGAACTTGTAAATTTATTTTCTAGTTTCAAACAAAAAATTATACCTGTTTCTTCAATATGTACATATGGTATATATTTGTTGTTTATGTATCCCTTAAAATAGTATTTCAGATAAATATGTCTTTGTTATTTCAAATTTTAAAAATAATTTTAAAAATTAATTTTTACATTTTCGTAAATTTTCATATCCAGAAATTTTTTTTCATTAGGAAATATGAACATTTTATCTGTAATGGATCAGGAGATCGGAATTAATAGGCATGTTATTTTATTTTCTTTTACATTAAAAAATATCTAATGCTGTTCTAAATATATATTTTTACTTTAAAATATATACGCACAAGCAAACACAAGAAAAAAAAATGCAACAATAAAAATATTATATTCATACATTTCTCATTTTTCATATACCATATCTACGCATCATATATCTTTTCCAAAAACAACAAAACACAAAAATACCATTTACGCATAAAGTAAATACATAATTTGTAAATTTTTTTCAAACACATATGTATACAATTTTTTTTTGCGGTGATTAACTATAATTATTATTAAAAAATAAACAACAAATTATACCTGTTCCAATAATTGTATGTGCAGCTGATGTATATGTTTTGCTGTTTAAAAAAACAAATATATATATACGTACAGGGCCGGATCTAATGAATTTGGCGCCCGGTGCACTTATAATTTTTGCCGCCCTTCGTTATGAAATTTTTTTTAAATGTGTACGTACATGTATAAATGCATGTTCATTTTCCGCGCCACCCTGTAGGTAGAACATAAAAGCCCCTTTTTTTTAAAAGAAGTATCCCCTATAGGCCTAATCCTCATTCAACATATTTTTTCAAACGAAAACATATTTCAAAGCTACTTGAAATACATATTTTCATAATATTAATCGATTATTTTAAAATTATCATTTGATTTTGACTTTTTAATTATTTAAAATCTAAAAAATTTATTTACTTTGTTCCATTTAAAAAAATATGTGATTGTATCTTAAAAAGAAATAAAAAATATAAAATAAAATAATAATAATAACAATTCAAAACAATAACATAACCAATAGTAGTTATAAAAATTAAACAAAAATTATTCAAAACAGTCTTCTTAGCAAAACAAAAAAAAAAATAATAATAATAACAATAATAATAATAATAATAAAACGTTAAATAAATAGAAGAAATTAAAAAAAGTATTGAAAGTAGCTTCCTTAGCAAAAAACATTATTTAATGAATAAATTTGTAGTTATTGTTCATTTATTTTTCAAATTTACACGGCGAGCTTTAAATTCTTCATAATCAAGAATTAGAGATGCGATGGTGCAAATTTTTTACTTGCACCATTTCAACGCAAGTTTTATTGTAAAAGAGAAGAAAAGTGAGTATGCGATGAAATTCGTTATAATTTTTTCATAATCAAAAATTAGATATGCGATGGTGCAAATTTTTTACTTGCACCATTTCAACGCAAGTTTCATTGTAAAAGAGAATAAAAGTGAGTATGCGATGAAATTCGTTATAATTTTTTCATAATCAAGAACTAGATATGCGATGGTGCAAATTTTTTACTTGCACCATTTCAACGCAAGTTTCATATTAAAATTTAAAGAAAATGTTTGTGCGATAAGGAACGATATAAATTTTACCATATAAAATTTTGATAGCGTTGGAGCAAAAAGCTTTTCTGCTCCATGAGTTGAAATTGAAGCTGATGCCTATATACAGTCGCATTCTGTTTTGACGTTATTTCCTCTTAACACACAAAATAGTAACAATAAATGCAAGTGTGTACATACATACATATGTAGTAATATTTTTAAATAAATGAACATCGAATATTAGTGCGTCGAATAAAAGGTACTTTTTAGAAATGTTATGCATATAAGAATCTAATATGAATATACATATTACATAATACATACATATATGTATGTATGATCATATATATTTAAATTAGTGAACTTTGAAAATTGTTCTCTTTTATGTTATTTTTTATTAAACAAAATTTAAATAAGTGAGCAGTTATTTTCAGCGCCCCTAAGTTTTAGCGCCCGGAGCGAGTGCTCCAGCTGCTCCTATGGTAGGGCCGGGCCTGTATACGTATGTATGTATGTATATATCCTTTAAAATTGAATACTATTTTTTTATTTTGAAGTGAAGTAAACTCATATATCAATTATTATTCGAAGGCATACATGTGTATAACATCTCCTTATATTTATAGTTTTCTCTTTGTGTTTAAAGTTAAATAGTGATGACAAAACTGCGATCATCTTTGTTCAATAGGTGTCTCCACCATTCACTTTTGTACTTTTTCATATAAATTTTAAATTTAGTTTTTTAACTTTGAATTTCTGTTCTTTTTTTTTCTGAGAAATAAATGAGAACATTTGAGAGTAAGAAAAAAATTATTATTCATCATATCCATATGTTCATGATTCATGAATGACTTTTTTTTACGTTGTTTTTGTTTCTCATTCATATATATAGGAATGATTTTTCAGCATAAATATTTAATACATATGTATGTACATAGGTCGGTACGTATATGACAACAAAGAAATAGAATTATAATTGCCGTAGTACCTATACATATACATGTGTATGCTAACGAAGTGAAATGAATGTATGATTATTTTTAGTATTTTGATATTTTTTTAATGTCGTTTTCATTGGTTGGATATCTATATGTACATAATTATATATACCAGAAAGGGTATAATACATATGTATGTACATATGGATGTGAACTTTATATGAAATGTATGAAAAAATTATTTTTAATTTTCAATAATTTCCCATGCATGTACGTAGGTATACATTTTTTTTAAATTTATAAAACTTGAGCCTTAATTAAAATATGATCCCTTTGAGATTCCTCTATTGGAGGGTCCTACGTACACATCCCAATTTTCAAAGTCCTAGCTCAAAATCTGTAGAACAAAATATCCTTTTTTATGCAAAAACTCAAATTTGACCGTGCGTATACAAATGTATACCGTACATTTTAAATGAAAACTTACGAATTTTTTGTTTTTTTTTTCAAAAAGGTGTATTCCATCCCCCAAATACTTGTTGAAGTGTCCTCTTTGATCAGCCCGTGCAATTTTTGTGTACTATTTTTACTTTTTGAGATAAAGTGGAAAACAAGATAAAGAGACGAAAAATTTTCATACATGCGAGACCAAACATAAATTTGACTTAAATTTCAACTTCAAAGATCTGTATCTCAGCATCCCGTGGACCAAAAACTAATATGTCTATACATAAAGATTTATCAAAGTGTTCTGTTTAGTATTGTCCTAAACAGTATTGTTGTTCTGAGCAAAAAATGTTGCATTTTATTACATTCAAATTAATTTCCGTGGTTTTGTGTTTGATACAATGTAATTTGAGTTCTATTGCAGGGATCTTTTTGGTGTCAAAAGAAGTTCTGTAGAAAATACTGTGCAAAAATTTTAAATCAATCAAATCACAGGGTTCAGATATTTAAATTTTAGAAACGAGTGTTAAAGCAGTATGTTATCGTGGGAAAATAAAATTAAAACTTGACCAGGATATTCTATGGAGGTTTCAAAATAAAACACATTTCAAATGATAACAATATGTTTCTCATGATCAAAGAATAAAATGGACAGAAAAATCAGTATTTTAAAAATGTATGAACTGACTTTTATTCTTCACCTTTTGCTTCTTTGCTTGGTCAATAATCTGAAGTAGATGTTCTTCTATCTACTTTGCTTTTTTATATATGTATGTACATAAATTGATGGATTATTATGAATAAAATGTGTTTTCAGATATTTTCTTTAATGACTTTTTCTTGATTAAATACATGAAATAAAAAATATCAATTTTTCAAATACAAATTAATTTTATGATTTTGTATATGAATATTTATGTATGTACATATATTCAGTATTCTACAGAATAGAACAATTTACATACATACTTAAATAATTTTTAAACAACGGTTAGCATTTTTTTTAACACATTGATAATAAGTAATTAAAATTTTTAAGTTGTCATAATGACTCATAGTTTTTTTAATATACTTTTTTGACCAAATAATAATAAGAAGTACCTACATTAGAGTCTGTATATGAAATATGAAGATCCTTTTTCAAAATTTCAATAAAGGTTTATTACTTTAAATATGTAATTGTTAAGTGAAAGATTTTCCATTTTAAATTTATGATTTAAGAATCCTATTGTTTTAAAATCGATTCAACGACCAACTGTCCTCAACGTTTTTGTTTTATCCTATTTTAATATTTTGAATTATATGTACTATAATACCTAATAACCAAAACAGTATATATAAATCGGTTAAATTTTATACACCGTACGCCTATTTTTCAAGCATATACCTTTCCTAAACGAATATATTTTTTTTATGAATGTATTGAATGAATTTTTATGAATGTATTATACTATATATACATACACAAGGTGCTTGTTACTTTATTTTAATTTTTTTCAATAAAGTAGAGAAGTAATTTTTAATATAAAATTGTAGACATAAAAATAAATTTAAAATAAAAAAAAATTCTATATGACCCTGTACATTTTTATGACAAATATGAATAACCTGCACCAAATTTCATGAATTTGCTATAAATATGCACTTATTACTTTATCTTAACATATTTGAAATTGTTACTTGAAACTATCAATTTCAAAAAATTCAAACTTATTTTTTTTAAAAAAAAGAGAATTTGAAAAAAAAAAAAAATAGAAAGTGCTAGGCAGTGATAATTTTTAAATTTTGAATAATTCTTTTCAAAATATATTTTTTTATATCAATTTTAAAGAGTGGTAGAAAGTGAGGACTTTTGTATTTCCAAAAACATTTCTTATAAAAAAATTTTAAAAAAAGTGCTTAGTACTGAAAATAAAGTTTTCAGAATATGCATATAAACACATATATTTTCTAGATCGAATTGGAAATATAGTAAGTATTATATGTAATAAAAATTTTGATAATACTACATACGTATATACATATTTACATAGTATATAGTTGTGAATAACTTTTTTTAAAATTTTTAGTGATTTAAATTTTTTCCACTTTTTTCTAAGATTTCGAAAAAATCGTCGACTATTTTCCAAAGTTAGAGTTTTACCATTTTATTTCAATTTGTTTTGTTTTAGACTGCTAATATGGCATATATTAGACATTGTGTTTATCCAAATTGTTCTTCTTCCTATAAATCAGGATCATTTTTAAGTTTTTTCAAGTTTGCTTCTGATAACAGAAAAGATTTGTGGGTATAACACTGTGGGGGAGAAAAATTTAGAAAAAGTATTGAGGGGTTAAAAAATGTTTTCATATGTCAAAATCATTTTAGAACAGAGGATATTATTGAACGTGGAACTTCTAGAGTTTTAAAAGCAAGTTCAATCCCTTTGTCTTTTGAAAAACATTTTTGTAGTTGTTCGTTATTAAACATAAATCCTTTATGTAAACCTGGTGCTCCTGCTAACCGTCGTGTTCCATTTAAAAAAGTAAAACTTTCCCATACAACAGAAGATTTTGTTACAACAGTTATCTCTAATCCTTGCGAGCTTGATCCTCCCTCACCTCCCTTAATTGTAAAACGCGAGGAAAATATAAGAACTTACATAAGGGACTATAACATTCCATTAGTTCCAGAAAGAAATACACCCTCACCATCACAGTTTCCAGAGCCTTACATTTCAAGAAAACCCGAAGAAGACAGAAAATCTCGACAACCTCATAAAAAAAACTTTATTATAGATCGACCAATAAAAACAAAAACTTTGAAAATACAAAAAAAAAATCTCAAGAAATGATGTTAAAAAACTTCTTTGCAACAAGAAACCAGAAGTGAAAACTTTTATTTTGTCCCAATGTTTTCATAAAAATAAGGAATAAGGAAATAAGGAATAAGGAAGTGGACAAAAAATGAAAGAAATATTTTTCAAAAATTATATTTCAAATCGCCAGCGTGCTACAGGCATATGACAAATATGGGATTAGCAATACCACATACGAGAACAATAATGCGTTGGAATAGCAATATTGTATTTCCAGTTGGTTTAGAGGGACATATAATCAATCTTTTGAAAGAAAAATGTCAGAAAATGACAGATTTTGAAAAAAAAATGTATTTTGCTTTTCGACGAAATGTCTTGTAAGATGGAAATAGAGTATTCATCTAAAGAAGACATGGTTTTCGGTCTAAAAGACTTAGGAGGAGGGAAGAGATATCCAAAGATTTCATCATCCGTTCTACTTCTCATGATTAGAGGTTTAAATAGCAATTGGAAACAGTCCATTGCTTATTTTATCGGAAAAGTTACTGTGGATGAAATTGTCCAAATACTTAAAAATGCTGTTGAACTCCTTTCGAACATAGGTTTCAATGTAATTGCCATAACAGGGGATCAGGAAACTTCAAATCAAAGTGCTTACAAAAGACTAATTTGTAATACGAATGAGCCATTTAATAAAAAGTGTGAGAAATAATTTGCGTAAGGCAGATATTAAAGTTGGGGATAAAATTATATCGTGGACTATTTTAGAAAAAATTTTTAATACTGAGAAAAATAGTACTCTGAAAGCATGTTCAATTTATCTGAGAAACATATTTATCCGAGTGCATTTGAAAAAATGAGCGTCAAATTAGCCACTCAAGTTTTCAGTTTGAATGTTTCTGCCGGAATAGAACTGGGTATAGCACTAAATGTATTCGAAAGGGAGGAAATTGCGAAAGCATCCTATACCGCAGAAGCATTCAGAAAACTTAATAATCTTTTCGATAATTGAACAGCGTTGTTGGATTTACAACAAACCCTCAAAGAAATGCCTTATCTGAAAAAGAAACTGGAAAAAAAGTACTGAAAATTTGATAGAGGGAAAAGCATGGATAGAAAAGTGGATTCATTTAGGAAAGTTCAAAAGACCACCATGTTTTGACGGTTTAATTCAAACAATTAATGGGGTTTTATTAATATGGGAAAGTCTGAAAAACAGTCAAACTTACTTAATCACTTCGAGATTGAACCAGGATCCTCTTGAAAATAGCATATCCATATTAAGAAGAAATAAAGGAAATTATGAGAAAAATCCTTCACCTTATAGAATTTCTAGAAATATAAGACAAATGGCATTTCAAAATTATGTACCATCTCTGCAAACTGGGTATGAGTTTTCCGATGCAGAAAATTTACTGTCAAACTCAGCAGAATTTATTTCTGACCTAACCGATGAAATAGTAACTGCTGATGAGAAAAAAAAAGAGAAAGGAAGTAGAAGAATTTTTAACGACTTTCGACGATTTAGAATCAGACGAAGAAATTGAAATTTTTGAATATGTTGAAAGTGAAGATGAAGAATCTGGAAATGAGCAAGAGATTCCAGATATAGAAAATCCTTTTTTAAATAATGTAATTGTTTATTTCTCTGGCTATGTGGGAAAGAAAGTTTCTACAAAATACAAATGCGAAGTTTGTACGAATTTTATTTTGGCAAAAGAAGAAACAATTGAAAATGACATTTTATTAAAACTGAGGGCATATAAAACCAAAAATTCGAAATCACATTATGGCAATTTAACTGTACCTTCTTCAGAGTTTGTGAAATATATGAAAAATATTTCAAAGCACTTTGAAACAAGTATAAAATCCTTAATACATGAGACTGATCTCATAAAAAAATTAATTCAATTATTTCCAAGTGGTTCAAAACAATACTTTTGTAGTCAGCATGAAATTGAAATCCTAAATTTCGTTTTCACCGTTCTTCTTCGATTTTACTCCAAAAAAATTAACCGTCTTCTTTCGAACCCATCTTCTAAACAAAGTGCAAAATTAAAAATATTGCAAGGTCTCTAAAAATAATTAAACATTATTCCCTCCAGTACTTTTTTTTTTTGTTAATATTTGTTAATTTTTTTATAAATATCTAAATTACAATACTTTTTTGGGGTATAAAGAGACAGCCTCTACGAATGCATAGTTTAAAAAATATGCTGGCATACCCTGGAAACCTTTATCAACAATGTACAATACATGTGGTATAGGGCTAATGTCACTAACAATTTATCAATACAATTTGAATTAAGATTCATAAAATATACCTATTAAATATTTTTTATTAGAAGCGTTTAGTTTTTTCATATTACGTATTCCAATAATTATGAATAAATGTTTTTGCAGGAAAACTACATACGTAGGTACATATTGCGTTTAAAATACATACATTGACTTGTAAAATAAAATTCGCACCTTTTTTTTACAATTTCTAATCACAATAAGTAGGAATAACATTTTAGAAAAAAAAAAATCTGTAATATCAATATGCAATAAAAGCTGTCAGGAAAATTAATTGTCGTACTTATTTAAACAAACGTTTAGAAAATATTCTAATAAACAGGTATTTTAGATTATTCTGAAAAGCCCCTTTTTTAGCAATCCTCAACACTCGAGTCAGTTTTGGCACATTTTCGACAAAAATCAGTTTTCAAATTTGAATATATCTGGACCCTGTGATTCGAATAACTTAAAATTTCAGTAGCATATACGTATATAAATTTTTTTTTAAACAAAAAAAATCCCTGCAATATAAAACGAGCTCCAAAGAATAAAGTAACGAAATTTTTGGAGACCTTTTCGTCCCTTTAAAAAAATATATTCCCGGTAGAGTAGAAAGTTGAGATTTAACCAAGATGTTTCTTGAAGTGTTTATTTTCAATCAAAATTTTTTTTTCCTTTTACTGCTACTCCTCTTATTTTTGAACTTATCCTGGATAAGTTCTTATTGCAATTAAATTGAAGTGTTTTCCAATCAATTACTTCTTATTTGAATCAAATCGGTCCAACAGAGCCCGAGATATAATAGCCCAAAGTTGACAAGTGCCACTTTTACCATACAAAAATTTTGAAAAAATTATATGAAAAATTGAAAATAATTTTTTTTGTACTGACAAAAATTTACATATCACTTTTTTGTTTAAATATTTTATTTTCTTAGCCAAATTTCAACTTTTTACTCCACATACTTTTTCAAAGGATCGAAAAGGTCTACAAAAATTTTCTTTAACATTATAAAATTTAAGATAAGTATCTAGATCGGAATATTGAATAGCCTTTCAAAGTCAAATTTTGCATATTAATTGCATTAAGTATGTAGGTATACATAAAATAAAACTGATAAAATCATATTTTTAAAATATTAAAACTGAAAGTGGTATAAACAATAAACAATGAACATAATTCATAGTTGCCAGAAAAATTTGTTATACCATATTAATTTAAAACGTAACATAAGACAACATTTCAACAACGCTGTATAATATTCATAATATGAAAGAAGTAGAAATATCTCTAAAATATTAAAAATACACAAACAATGTATACAAAATACAAAATGTATATGTACATACATACACATATACTCGTATATATCACATCATAATAGAATTACCTAAATAATTATTATATTAATGCGTTTAGAAGAAAAAAATCAATAATATTCCTGCTTTTTTTCCTCTTCGCTTATAATGCATATTATGAATGAATATAATAAATGAATATGGGAATATGCGTATATATACATAATATGGTGTGTATGAATCATACATACAATATCAAGTGTGTACTGTGTACTGTACACATAAAAGCTTTAAAAAAAATTAATCTCTCTCTCTTCTTTTCTTTTTTCTTATAACGATATGGAGTGACGCCAGCGCCTCTTTTGAACAAAGATGATAATACGAAAATTCTTGCGGTGTCATCACTATATACTTTATACGCAAAGGTTTTCTTGAGGTATCGTCAACACATACTATCAAACAATTCTTATATGGATAAATACAATGTCCTATATAATCGTTAAAGTACAAAAACATTTGATACTTTTGTAGATGATTTTGTTTAAATTTTTGATCGCTATGATTTCTGATTGCCTGGTGCAAAAAAGATTTTTAGTGCTAGAAAATTAAGGATTTTTGATCGAATTTATCAATTAAATTATTTTATAAAAATATCATTTTGATATCAACATTATATTTGACCTGATAAACGATCAAATTTGATAAGCAAATTAATAAATTTGATATGTAAATTATCATTAAAATTTATAAATGTGATCATATGCAAATTAGCTACTTGTATACTTCTTCTTCTTGGAATATACCCTCAAATCCTATATCTTCAATTCCTCATACAAATTGGTTAAATTTTTATACTGAACCAAATGATATGTATTCTACCATATATTTCAATATGCAGTAAAGGAAAGCTGTTTCCATATGATTCTGTATAGTAATGAGAACCATTAGAATGATTGTATAGCGAGTTAAAAATATTAAAATTTCTCAAATTTTTGTTAACATTTTCTATGTATTGTATGGAAAATAGATAGAAAAGACAATATATTTTAAAAAAGTGAGAAATTAGGAAAAAACTTTGAGAATAAGAAAGAGCTTAAACAGCTTTTAGATTGAAGGCCAAACGTTGAGATTGGAGGTCAACTGGTTCTGACTATTTCGCTATATGGGAATAATTAGTCTGTTATAGAATACATTGTCATTGGCATAAACAAGGTAATTGATGGTGTCGGTGTGACTCATTTTATTCACATATGTTTCACCATTTGAAATTTTTTTTATATTCTATTTAACACACAAGAGTAAAATTTTTTTTTACTTTTCATTCATATTGATCATGTTAAAAACAAAACTTAAATTTCAAAACGCTTTAAAGCATAGTTAAAAAAGCTTTCACTTCCTTCCTTCTCTTACCGTACTGTTCTATAGTCTAATTTAATAATTACAATTTTTAGTTGATACTACATAAGAATTCTTTCTGTCTATATATTTTTTGGTTATATACAGTGAATTGTATTTTTAAAGTTCTAATCAAAAAGTTTTAATCAAAATTTGTGTAATAAACTTTAAAATTAAGTTTTTTTTAGATTATTATTCTAAATTCAACTTAGTTTGGAATCGAACATGATACCAAGAGTCTACCTTGGAGTCTGGGTAGATTCCCTTCAGGTATTTCAGATAGTCTGTACTTTTTTTTAAAGAAGATTAGTTAGGTTTCGCTAGGGCTTTTTTTAAAATTACTAGCTTTCGCCTACTTTTTTCAAAGCAGACTTCATAATATCACTGACAGTTGTTATCAGTGATTTTGTCATCCGCATATGCTGCCACTTTGATGCCATTATGTGTTACGGATTTTAGAATTTTGTTAATTGAGGTGCTTGGCAAGAGAGACGATAGAACTCTCCCCTAGTAGTGTACCTTTTTTAAATATTTTTTCCCAGACTGGAGCTGACAATTCTGCTTTGTAATATTAGCTGTGTTTTATTGTAACTCATGAAGTGATAATTTTTTGGCACTTAGTTTCTTTATTCGACAGTAAAGGTCGCTACGAAAAAAAATATCACTTCTTATTTGTAAAACATTTCGAGGTAATAAGAGTACACAATTAATTATCAAAATACACATATGTAGTATATAAAAGTGTGTTTATTGTTCAAACTTTTTTTTTGTAGGAAGAAGTAAATATTAATTTTCAAAACGTTTCATTAACAACTCTTATGAAAAAGAGAAGTATCCAAAGCGTTCTGACAAGGAAATTTTTCTACAATATTCTTCAAGGTCATTTAAAGAATGTTGGATTCCATGAAACAGATTGTTTGTTGCGTATAATTTGTGAAGAATATCAAGAAGTTATTGCCCAAAATAACGGACTTATTGGATCTTTATTGAGAATATTGCTTTTGTAAGAAAAAATAATTATTTTTTTTTTTTTGTCGTTGTGGTAAATGTACGAATACAGTAAGAAAAATTATATATTTTGTTTTATATTAAAGACCATCAGCATCAATTTTCGAAGACATGGGTTTTGAATATCATGAAGCTGAAATTAATGGCTGTCAAAGTTGTGAATATTATTACAAGGACTGTCCAACTAATATTTTAGACATATTATCTAATGCAAAAGAACTTTGAAGTGGAAATAAAAATATTTTTGTAAAAGTCAAGAATAGTGATTTCTGTAGAAAAACATATTTAAAAAATCATAATACATATATATGTATAAATAATATTTATTGTTTGAATAACTTTTTTTTAAAGAAAATAAGTTTTTTTAGAATAGCCTGATTGATTTTCAAGTAAAGAAAATCTTTTTGTTTTCAAGTTCTTTATGAAGATCATTACGCTAAGTCACTTCTAAGGTTGCAGGCATACAGAAAGCGGAGCGGAGCTGAGCTGAGCTGAACTGAACTCATCAACGCCTATCAGCTCAGCAAGCAAAATTTAGATTCCGCAGACAGAACAAGGGCCGGCGTGATATTTGTGTAGTTGGTTTCATGTATTTACTTGCTTATGGTCAGTAAACAGAGTCACCAAACTATATACTTCAGTATCGAGCATTTATACCCAACTTAAATTAATTATCAATTAGTACTCATTCAAAACTGAGTGAACTTGGGCGGATTCAAACCGAGGCCTTCAGTCTCTACTACTTCTGCTACTGACCGCCATAAAATGTACCTTGGAAGAGATTGAAACTCAGCAATATTTGAAGAAATATTACGTGATTGTACAACTTCTTTTACTACAACATTGAGAAGAGCAAACGACTAGATAGATTTATTTTATCTAAACTTTAAGAAGTAAATCCACTTTTTCGTAGTAATTATATATTTTGAATTGAGAAGAAAAAACAATCGAGGAAAATCGAGGAAAATCGAGGACAATTCTGATTTTGCAGCCTATTTTAAAATGAAGCAAACATTTTAGAAGAAAAGGTAAAAAAAAATTGATAACATATGTATGTATCAATGTGGACTTTCTTCCAGTTTGATGATTTGAAATGGATCCAGCGTGTGATTTATGAAATACAATTCGCATGCATGAATGCGAGAATGGATTTGGTTGTACAGATATTGTCCATTTAAAAATGAAATACAATAATGTTGTTCTTCTTCATTTAATGGATAGTAATGCTCTCTGCATAAATTATTAACAAGATTCGCTACGGATGATTGAAAAGAACGCATAGAAAAATGACAGAATTTAGATGTGTTTTCTCTCTTAATCTTTCTTTTATTTTAAAATAATCAATACACTATACAGAATAAGAAGGTTTGCTGAAAAGCTAAGTATAAATATTTATATTTATATTTTATTTTTAATACGAAGCTCACCGCATGATTGAGTGAGATTCTGACGTCATAGCGGACATAGAGGGAATTCAGGGAATGCTCATTCTACAAGCTAGTTTTTCTTATGTTTTCTTCTAGAAAATCCTACAATTCTCTTCGACATAAATTATGGAGTTGACAGTAAAAAGCTAACTAGGAAGTTTTGATTATATTTTTGTTCATGTTTGTGGTTTAGGTATTATTTTGTTTTATAAAGATTAAAGAAAATGAGTCATTTAATTAATTATTTAGAAAAAATTATAATTATCAATTTAAAAATAAAACCACGAATAATCTTGTAGAAATGATAGTAATAAAACAAAAGGACAAGTAGAATATTTTAGATTTTCATCTGAAAAAATATGTTGCAAGAGTGGATTATGTTCTAAGCATTTCGTAAAGAAAACGACAATTTTTTAAAGCATAAATTATTGGATACACATTTTGTGAGAGAAAAAAAAAAAGATGCATTCCCCACGGTAAATATTTCAGTGAATAAAGAAAATATGTAGGTGAAAATAAAAAGAATGTTGATCCAGGTCCAAGCATCTCTTTGGAAATTTAAATTATTAATACCTATATGTATGTGCTATGATTTGAGCTGTACAAAAGAGCTTTGTTTGCCTTCGTTTGCGTTTGCTTTGCTGTACACACTTTGTAACCTTCGTTCGTTTGTTTGCATTCGTTCTCTAAATCTAAACGCACCTTCACATATTCAATTAAGAGCCCAATTTAGTGAAAATTTTTTTCGGAAACAACAATAACATCGTCTGAAATGTATTTGTGTCTGCATCAAGCAAATAAATTTCTTCTAAGTGTTGGCCTATATGATTTAAAAAATTTTAATAGCTAAATATATATGTATGCATATAGCGATCATATTGCGTTTGTACGTATATAAAATGTGTACATAACTTTATTTTTTGTTCTACAGGCTACAGCTGTTATGCTTGTGATGCTATGCTATCCTGACATTGCTTATTGTTTCGTCTTAATCATAATTTTTCATACAGTACCCTGCATACCATTTTACGAACGTTCGTAAAATGTAAGTGAAATACGAATGTAGAATTAAAAGAAAGAAATAAAAAAAACACACTCGCAAAAATAACTCGTAAGTAATTCGTAAAAAAATATTCCAGCACACATTTTACGAACGTTCGTAAAATGTAAGTGAAATACGAATACAAAGTTACTCGTAACCATAGGCTTACAAATGATTCGTAAAAACGTTCGTAAATTAATTACTTTTAATTTATTTTAATCGAAACATTCGTATTTTACGAATCATTAATGATTCTATTGCGAATTAAAAAAGTAATTCGTAAAAAAAGTGCAAAATGGTATGCTCCATAAATTACTTACGAGTCTTTTGCAACTATCGTTAGCGAACAATATGCTCGCTAAAATGATTCTTTTACGAATTACTTATGAATCATTTTGTTTACTGGGTAGGTACGTAGAATTTTACCTGTACGCATTAGGTGGTTGTAACAACGGACGCAAACCTGTTTTAAAACCTGTTTTTACAACTTCTCAAACTACATCTGAAGGTGGCACGACCAGTTGTAATGAGAGTGTGAGAGTATTACACCCGTGAAGCTAAAATTATTTTAGATTATTTCTTATTATACCAAGTTGAAAAAAATTATACCATTATTGTTACTCCCAGCGAAAAATAACCGGTTTAACCACCTAATGTGCACATAGTGTATTACTGTACTCGTACTGTGACGATGACGAGTGTGTAATGTGCTATTGATGGTGTCGGTGTGACTCATTCTATTCACATACTTATGTTTCATCATTTGAAATTTTTTTTTATAATCTATTTAATACGTAAGTGTAAAAATTTTTTTTATTTTTCATTCATCTTGATCATGTTGAAAACAAAACTTAAATTTCAAAGCGCTTTAAAGCATAGTTAAAAAAGCTTGCACTTCCTTCCTTCTATTACCGTACTATTCTATATTCTAATGTAATAATTACAATTTTTAGTTGATACTACATAAGACTTCTTTCTGTCTATATATTTTTTGGTTATATTTAAACCCTATAAGAAGAAATCACAGTATCTAAACGTTTTAATACATGAAAAAAGTGTGAAAAGTTTAGTGAATTTTTATTTTTTCTGTACCTTGGAAAATCGAATATAAACAAATTTAAGGACCAAAATTTAAAAATGTGTTCCACTTAAGGACCACAATTCCCTTCCACCTATCTATATTCGAAATTTCATGAAAATCGGTTGAAAAATGTAGGCTGCAGGCGGTCACTTTACAGGCCATTTTACTAAATTGGACTCTTAAAATCCCAATGATAAAGAGAATATAACAGAAAATATAAAAAGAATCCAAACAAACGGTGCAAGGATACTAGTTTGGCAGGCAATTTGTCAATGTCAACATAGACTTCTAGAGAAGTGCTTGAAAAATCGTTTATTGCCAATTATAAGGTCATGTAAAAGAAAAACAGACGGACATGGTCACTTTTTAATATGCAGCTGCAGTTTGCACCTTTCCAGTGGTGTGATCGCAACAATGTACTATTTGTGAGAAAGAACATCAACCCACCAAATATTCCAGTACTGCGACTTATAGAAAGATACTGGGATGTAGCTAAAATAATTTTAAGATAAAATGAGAAATCTGCAAAACCAATGAGTTCAGAAAATTCTGTAGTCCAACAAAGCCAAATCCTATGATGTGAAAAGTTCATTTACTCAAATGAAGATTCGAGCAAAGATCATAGAATAGAACTCACGATTTTCTAGTTTTGAATTTGTAGCTTTTTTTTTTGTTGCTGTTGGTAGAATATTATTTTATCAATATACATATTATTAACAATATAATTCAACACTTTGAATATTAAACTTTTATATGCATGTATTTTACCATACAAAAGTATAGTATCATAATATATACTGACTCCGAATGCACTTCCCTTTGTAAACTCTATAGTTCTTTTTTCAAATGATTTTGATGTAAAAATAACTGAATATATGCAAATTATTATAAACGTAAGAAGCTCGACAAAAATTAATTTTCGCATTTTTACTTACAATGCAAGTTTAAAACTATTCAACAAGAATATTAACATTCACTTAAAACGATTTAGTTTTTGAATGTTAAATCAATGCTAATCAAATTTGCATGCATTTGTTTTTACAAAAAACATAAATTAATACATAATTACTTACTGCCTATGTTTCTTTTAAAAAAGCATAAAGTTGAAAAGCAAAAACTAAAAACAAATAAACCTGAATAAGTGCTTTATAAAATACAACTTGTGAGTTAGATGAAAACATATGTACAATTATTACTCTATATTAAGGCTGGTATGTATAATACTATGTATGTTGTTCAAGAAGAATTGCGATACACACTCACTGTACTTATTTTTACACGAAAAAATCTCGTATCGAACTGCGTCATTAAGGAGATGAATATTTATTTCCTTTATATTTTACTTTAAAAAAAAGCGATAAAAAGCATATTTTATTTTTGGCACGGCTCGTTACTGGCTTAAATATTTTATTTGAAATTCAGTAACGAGCGTAGGGCTCATTACTGGTGAAAAGGGGGCTGTTCTTCACGAATTTTAAGTTATTCAGGCCATTTCACTAAATTGGGCTCTTAAGTTGAAAAAACAAAGGCCCTATTGTGTATTCCGATCGAATTTTAATCGAATTGAATGAATATTCACAAAATTTTGTGTTTTTATTGAATAAATAAAGAAAAAAGGTTCTCTACATTTTTCTACAGTGCTTCTGTAAAAAATTATGAAAAAAGTGCAAAGAAAATTTCAACTTCCTCTAGCGGTCAAACGGTTGAGATTGCCCCCTCCCCTTCCATACGATTTTTTGTTCGTCTCGATGAGCCCTATCTATGGTATCCTTTTAGTGGGTGATAACGAAAACACCCTGTATATAACCTTATTAGGCAATACAATTAACCACATATATAAATATATATAGTATGTATGTTATACTATACAGGGTGTTTCACGGTTCGTGTGCCAAACTAAACATTGTGGTGAATCTCGATGAGAAATGAAAAAAATCTTATGGGAGGGGGGAGTCTATTCTCAATGGTTACCGAGATATTCAAGGTCAAAGACAATTTTTTTTCGAAAAGTAACCAGTTCCACTTTATGCAACATATTTCAGAGCTCCCATGATGTAGAGAGCTAAATGAAAGTTATTTCTAAAGAGAACCTTCAGACCTTTGAAAAAATGTCTTTTATAAAGTTGTATGTCAAATGGTTCAGAAGTTATTGTAATTCAAAGTCATTTTGAAAAAAATTCGTCATTTTCATGTTTAAGGTCGAATATCTCGAAAATTTGCCTTATAATTTTTATTATAAATTAACGAATTTTGAAGAAATTGCTCATAATATTATGGTTCATAACTTTGGAACGGAAAAAGATAATACAATAAAACAAAACCCATAGTAAAGTAGACAACATAAACTTTTATTTAAGCCAAAAAAATAAAAAAAACGAAAATAAAACGCTACCCAATATGTTCCACTTCTACTTGCGTTATCAGTATTTGGAATAATTTTTCTAGATAAGTGATCACATGAAAACACTCCTATAAAATTTTTTTTGTAGCAGCATTATTTTTTAACGTAAACTACCTTCAGTCATATATTCAACGTTTACGTAACAACAACTCACTGTGATTGATACTGCTTTGTATACTAAATATAATATTCTGGTTTCTCAATGATAGTGTTACACGCAGATGTACTCCATTGATTATCAGTTTTTCTTCATTAAACATATGTATAACCATTGATTTTACCCATCACTTCAGTCTTCAACATTACTTTTAGCAAAAAGCTGAGTTTTTTCTAGATGACATTCAGTTAAATCAGTTGGTCGTCCAGTGTCTTCTAAGTTATCAATTATGTCCATTTCTTCTTGATAAAGATGCCATCCTACAGATTCTAGATATGTTGACGCAGCATCTTTTCCATAATTTAGTAAATTTTGAATGAATGCTCTATAATGATAATTATTATCTATTTGTGCAGTAGGTTTGCCATTGAACTGTATTGTACATTGAATGAAAAGTTAGTGCATCACCAATTGGAAAAGCTTCAACTTTTTGTTACTTGTCTTTTTTCGTTTTTCTCGTATATAATTCTTCTTTCCCAACCTTTGAGTTTAATTAACAGTACCTTTAGTAGAAGAAAAATATTAGATAAATCACGATACATCACTATGACCCAGCGATACAAATACTCGAACGTATAAATTGTCTAGTGTTGCTATAGGTTTATATGCTACTTTTTCAGTTTTTAGAATATTACTTTGAATAGGCGGAGTAGAAAACATATCCAGTTCAGATTTCATACATTCTTTATTCGACGACATTATGTTTATCAAATATATCTAAACGTTTACGTAATTTACGTTTACCTTTTACACGTTTCTTGGATTAACTTCTTAGACGATTATTTTCCAGTTGATTTTTTAACTCTAGAGCGTTTTCTTCGTTTGGGGATACTTTCAACTGTATTGCTGTGAATGGATTAGCTCTTTTTATAGCCATTTCATTTTTTACACCTGCACTACCCATTTTATCGAAGATTTTATTTATATCTTTTTGAGATAATTGAGCTTTACCTTGGTCTTTTGAAATATCTTAAAAAGATCTATTACCACTACATACTTCTTGCCATATGGCTTTTTTTGTATTAAGTCCTTCCCAGTATGCAATTTGGAAGATAATCTTCCGGACGAAAAGAAAGCGATATCTTCCACGCGATATTTTTATCGTCTTTTTCTCGTATTTTTATTGCTTAAGCGATATTATATGGACGAGAAAAATGCGATATGAATTCAATTCGTCTTGCTGATAATAAGAAGAAGTGGAAGATATGTATCTTCCTTTTCTCTTCCTTCGGATAAAAAAGCAATAAAGTAGTATCGCAGGTATGTGAAAAAGACGATAAATGTTACTTTCATCTTCTTTACGATAAATTGGCGACAAATATATCTTGATTTCTTCTTCAGGACGACAGGTAAGCGATAACGTGGTATATATACCTACCTACTATATTTTGAAAATAATATAAAAATCAAAATTTGGTCATTTCGTTGAAGTTAAAGTTTCAAAATTTATAGTGCAAATTTGTAAAAATAAATTACAAAATTATTTTAGAAATCTATAAATATGATATATTAAATCAGGATAAACATAAATTCAAGGTAAGTGAAATATTTATTTAATAGCTTCAAAAATTTTTTTATTTTTGTAAAAAAATGTTTCCCATAATATAGATGGATTGCCAATTGAATGAACTATGTGAGCTTCGAAGGACATGCGAGGACTCACCTTGTAAGTAACAGATTTTTTATGTACATGTTTTATTAATTTCTTCCTTACAGTTTTACTAATTAATTTTATTTTTAATTTCTGTAGCGGCATGTCTTCAAGTTTTTTCATCATGTACAGAGCACACCATAGAGCATGCAGTTCAACAACATTATCTGCAATCTGGAGATCGGATAAGAAAAAGAAACAAAAGCAGTAACCCAACAAAAGAATCTACATCATTTTCTGCAGAAGTGATTTAAATGTTATTTTATTTTCTTATCTAATTTTTCTATAAGTGTAGCTCTAAATAAAAACTTTATATATTTATCCTTCTTTTTTTTTCTTTATTATGATTAAGATTAGTTCTTAAGTTTCAATATGGAAATAAATTTGTTTGTTTTGTATTTTCAATATTTTTGAATATGGAAAAAATTTAACTTTTTGAAATAAGGAATTTCTCTCGTACCAACGATAAGAATGCGAATCGCATTGGGGATAGGAATGCGTAACGCCTTATTGATAGGAAATCAATTCTCCTCCGCGATACTTCTTCAATTCGCTTTTTTATCTTCCTAGCGATTCGAATTCTTATCTTCTACTCGTTTCTTCTAAATCTCTTCTTGACGTATCGCCGGCGATAACCATCTTCTCCCGACGGGAGTGACTTCCGCGATAAGAATACGATATCGTGGAAGATAGAGATATCTTCCGAGGCGAATCGTATTCCATATCGCGGAAGATAGGAATTATTTATTGGGTTGTACTATAAAAAAACTTGTTGATGTATGAGTATTTATAACTTATCGGCTTTTGAAATAAAGCATGTTATTTTTGCAACATTCTGCTGTTAGTTTCTGAGATTCTCGTAGTATTCACTTCGAAACTTCATCAACTAGTCTTTCGACACTACCAATTTTATCAATATGTTGATAAGTTGCTGACGTAGGTCGGAAGCATCAAATGATTCTTTTATTTCTGATAGAAACACATCAATATTACGTTTGTTTTGCAGTATTTTAAGAAATATATCAGTAAGAAAATTAGATAGATTGCCTATGTTTGTATCAAGAGGTACTGGTGTAGTTAAGGATGTGTATATAATTATTTATCTATTGCATCTTGAATTTTTCTGTTTCTTTTAGGAATTTGACCGTATGCGTCATCTACGAAAGTTTCAACACATTCATAATCTTTACATTTGAAAACAACATTTTATGAAGTCTTACTACCCTGGTATATGTAATAATATAATTTCAGGAATGACTTCATCAAAAAAATCAGTTTCTAGTCGATCCCAAAAGTTTTTCTTAATATTGTCCAAGTACATAGTGTACCATGAAGGTATAATAGCATCGTAAAATGTTAGTAAGAATGCTGAAAAATTAACTTGTCCCGCTCTGTAACTAGCTTGTACCATATGTCCACTCTAGTTTAACATCTTCATTTATTTTAATACTAATTTTCTCACCGCGCTTGATTGTTTTAATTCTATGTGCATCTGAATCATCATATTGTTGCCGCTTTATTCCTCTTTTCAAAATTTCTTTCGTATCAAAATTTAGTAAAGCAATCTCAGTTATTCCAGCATACCCGTTTTCATCCAATTTACACCCTCTAGCTAACAAAAGCTAACAAAGTGTTTCCAGGGTAGAATTTCATAAAATTATTACTTAAGATTACTTTAGTCTACTTGATTTATCAAATATGCTTATGAATATGATTTATGCTTCGATATGAGAGTGACGTATCTTTTGATTTGCTATGACAAATGTCGAAATTCATTAGTTTGTATGCTTTTATTACACTATTTGATTTGTCAAACATTGTATATAAGTGCAAAATGCACGCTAAAAATTCGGTGCTGCTGCTTTTAAATTTAATAAAAATCATTTTAGTTTCAAATAAAAGCAAAAATTTTCAAAAAAAGGGAAAATAAGGTCGCTAAGGTGCAGATCATGACTTTTAAGAAAAAGACCAGGACAAGATATATGCCATAAAGTCTTAAAGGAGTTAAGGTATGAGGATATATGACATCTGTTCCATAGATTTCAATTATAATACCTGAACCCTTAACTGGCCAATCCATATCCTAAAATAAAATTTTAAAAAATAAATGCAAAATTTGAAGAGAATCATCATGAAAGTATTGAATACTTTTAGTTTCTTGCTACAAGATGTATCCAAATCCATATCCATTTGTGTTTTATTTATTAACGTTTACTTAGACGTATTACTTTTCTTATAGGAAACGCAAGAATGTATTGGTTAGGATCAAATTTTAAAGGTCTTTTCTTTTTCTAATTTCTCAATAGTACTTGGTGACTTAATCAGTACTCATATCAAGAAGTACAGTATATTGTGTTCTACTGTCGCCAGCAGTTACTAGTTTAAAATCTTTCTTTCGATTTTCTGTAATTTTTGTGTTGAGTTGAGATTTTTTACTATTCCACTTGCTTATAATCTTCGTTTAGCAGCAGAAAATAGTGATTTTCTTGGTAGTAATATTTCACTACTTTCAAAAAGTTCTTCATTCATATCAAAAGAATCATTTTTATCTATACCATGCATTTCGTTTTTTGTAAGAGAAGTTTGTATTACGCTATCATTCTTAGTACGAATTTCGTTTATGAATCACTGTCGCATAAATTTTTGTTTGTACATTTTATCTTTCAATAGTGACATATTATTTTTTCTTTCTTCAATATATCTACGTTTTCGTTTTACATTCAAATAATTTATTAACTCATTTCCGTATTTGTACTACTTTTCTTTATCACACAAGTCTTTATTTTTCAATATTTTATTCATTTTGTGGTCAAATAGCCTGAGTCAAATCTATTAACAAATAACTGTGTGGTGTTCGTGTATATACATACATATACATATAAAAAAAATATATTTTTATATATTTTCAACAACTCTGCACTATTTTTAGGATAGACATGTTTTGCTAGATAAACGAACTGACTTTTAGTGATATATCTCGACAAAATTTCTTTGATGAAGTATACTTGTATTTTGTGTTACAAGAATTACTAAAAAGTTTCTATGATGTGATCCCTTTTTAAAGAGTTCACATACTTGTTTAGAAAATGCATTCAACATCATATCGTCTAATACAATCAATGTAGGTTCATCCGTACTATTCGTGAATTCGTCAAGTATTGAATCTAAATATTATTAAATAATATATGTGATGGTAGAGCATTTTGTTCGGTATTACACGATAAAACTCTTTTTACTTGAATTTTGCATGAATGGAAACTATCGGTGGGTTACTTTATTGAAAAATTTACTAAAAAAGCACAATAAAACATAACATCACACAATTAACATGCGTCCTATAGATGTCAATCCTTAAAATGAAATACGTTTATTATCTAATGTGTACAAAAAGTAAAAGTAAAATCTAGACCAAAATATAAAAATGGAGCTTATGTACGCATAAGTCAATTTAAACATGTATTTGAAAAAGGCTATACACCAAACTGGTCCACAGAAATATTTAAAATAAAACAAGTTAAAAACACAGAATCAAGAACATAATACTCTTGAAGACTATCGAAGTAATTTAATACAAACAGCATTCTATGAACAGGAACTAGCATCAGTTAAATACCCAGATATTTACTTGGTAGAAAAAATTTTAAAAAGGAAAGGAAATAATGCTTTTGTAAAATGGCTTGGGTTTCAAACATAATTCTTGGATAAGTATGAAAAACGTATTGAAATTCTAGAAAGTCTAGACTTTTGCATTTACAATGTTGAATTTGAAGCAAGAATACGATCGTTTTAAAACCTTTAAAAGCTTGAATTTTAACGAAACAAAAGTACAAAAATTCACGAAAAGTGTTTTTTTTATACTAATCGAAAAGATTATGTAAAATGCTACTTCTGTTTACTACAATTAAGTACATTAAATTGTCTTACCAAAATGGAAGCACAACATTTACGCATTTCCCCAAATTGTTTTTATGTTAATGGGAAGGATGATGTGGACCATATAGTCAACCAGTAATACAAAAACAGCATTCAAAATTTGAGTATTGCTTGTACAATGTATTAAAAATTTTCGGTGGAAATATTATTATAATATCAATTTTATATGAAATTTACTATCTTGTTTTATGCGCCAAGAATAAGTAGTTACAATTCTAAAATATAATTGTAGTAACTGAAAAACAGAAAAAATGACATTTGACTCGGTCGGGAATCGAACCACGGACCTTTACCTTTCCGGGGTAATTCTCAAACCATTGAGCTACCGAATGCTATGTCGCTTGCTGTTATCAGTTACTACAACTAATCATTGATGAAGAATACTCAAATCTCCTACATAATAATCTTCAAAAAAGATTTTTCCACTGGTAAGTTTCACATTTTTCAAAAATATACATATATTGTAATATTCTTTTTTCTAGTGCACTTTCGATGTTCTCAATACTGTAGCAGAGGGTAATTCTGACATCCTCAAGTTCATAAATAATGAATAACAAATAATTTTTTTGTAACTTTCTTCATCGAAAATAAATATTTTAAAAATCTTAAGCATCTTTTTGATTTAACACATTGACCGATTTTTTAATACTCACAGGGTCAAGCACCCAGGTACGAATTACATAAAACAATGGGTGCTATTATGAATATCATAAATCGATCGATCGAATTTCGATCAAAAATTCTATGGAAAAATATTTTGGTATTATGTAAGGCAATTGTTCAGAATGCCTTTATTCTGAATTAAAATAATTTTGAATCAATCAAAAATAACAAAAGAATTGTAATTGATCAAGGCACATAAACCTTGATTTGTACGTCGATTGTACTATGGCTCTTTAACAATAGCACAAAATAAGAGTTTCTCCACAGTGCTCCAAGCAGACTCACTTGAAGTAAATAAAAAGTCTTAATTCACTGCTTCAACGAAACTAAAACTTTATTAAAAATTTGTTCCTTATATACTAATAATTAACAATGGTTTTAAATGTAAATAGCTAACTAAGCAAAATTCTAATTCAAAATTAAAGATAAAAATATTAAGCATATGTCTTAAGAATTTCTCATACATTCGATTAAAGGTAGAAATATTATGTGTATGTATGTATATTAAGAATTTCATCATACAAACATTCTTATGTGATAACATTCCATTGACCAACAAAGTATCATATTTCGTCTGGTAAAAAAGCAACGTAAACATTTATTGTGTGCAAATATAAATTATGGCAATGAAATGATTACAAAATTGCAATTATGTAGATATACTGTATTAAATTAATGAAATGAATATAAAACAAATGCGATTATATTTAATTGTACAAAAATGAAATTAATGAATTAGCATAATAATATATTATAACTACGTATTAATAACGCCCTAAATTGGTGTTATACATCCTCCCCCGCCCTAAATGTCCTTAGACTGCGTGGTGGAACAGGTGGTTTGATGCTGCTTCGTAGTGATTTTCTGAAAAGCAATGAACGGAACCTCCATACAAGCAAACCTGCTAGAGCTGCAGTTAGTATTAGTGCTCCATATCCAATTGCAACTTGATAAGCGTGATGTACGGTAAATGTCATTGGTATAGAATCCTTAAACTGTTGTAGTTCTTCCCTTATTTTGCCAATTTCGTATACAGAAGATTGGTACTGACTTGTGTAATTTAAGTCATATATGATTGTGTGGTTCTTATTGATCCATTCGGTTAAATTAATTGGTGGTATGAATGATAATTTAGTGCTGGACTGATAAATGTTGTGTCCTTGAATCTTTACAAAAGGTTGCTTTATGAAACATTGATCATGAAATTCTACAATTCTAGTGCCATTTAATGTGCATTGTGTTATGTTTGAGCCGCATACGAGATCAATAGTTGATTTTTCCTTAAAAGCGTAGATCCATTGATTAGGGGAATGTAATTGAATCCAATGTGGACCGTCTCCTAACTTGATGATTTCACATTTTGATGGATGTGAAGTGTGATTTATGAACTCTACTAATTCACACGCACTTACTAATGAGCCCTTTCTATACATGGGATGATTTTGTTTGCATAAATATTGTGCATTTGAAATTAGAATACAAGAATGATGGTCCAATTTATCAAACGGATAGTACTGGTCTCTGTACAAGTTGTACACGAGATATGATGAAGATGGTTTAATTGAAGCGAAGGTATTATTGGTGAAAACTGGTAATGGAATGAGTTTAAATAGCTCAAAATCTTCGTGAGATGCTAGTGGTATGCTGATTTGAAAAATGATGTGCCTTGAGGTGACTCTTCCCTTAACGTTCATTATTTTGAAATAATCAAGTAGTTTTACTTGTGATATAGGTAAACGCAGTGAGTGTGGTAATGTGGCCTTGATTTTCATCAATTCATTTTCTAAT
Organism: Bombylius discolor; assembly: GCA_939192795.1. NCBI lineage: Eukaryota > Metazoa > Arthropoda > Insecta > Diptera > Bombyliidae > Bombylius > Bombylius discolor. The sequence goes on along the minus strand of OW584240.1, from coordinate 17,943,593 downwards.
TGAGTAGAAGTGATCAACAAAGGATTGATTCTACCGTGGTGTGTATCTGCTAATATATCCAGTATGGATGATTGTATTTGTAATAAATTTGAAGCACTAAACGATGCTAATATGCTAATTGAATTGAAAGCCTGAGATATTCTTTCTTGCTGAAATTCAGTAATTACGCTACTGATTCGGTCATTAATTTGTTTTAAATGTAGGTCGAGCTGTTGAAATTGTTTATTTACTGATTCCTCTCCTTTTTTAATTACATTTAACGTGGCATCTAATATGGATGTTTGATTACGTAAAAGGTCTTGTAGGCGTCCTTCCTTGATGTGTATGTCATCAATAGTTTTGGACATTTGTTCTGCGTATTCTGAATCCAAAACACCAAAAAGGGAATTGGCTATGTTACCTATGAGGTTTATGGCTCCCCTTCTTTTTCGAGTTAGGTTTCTTACAGACAAGAATGGGTGATTATCTTGCAAATGATCTTGTAAATGGCGTAAATGATTTGTGATTCCTGTGCAGAGTTCCCTTTCTTCTAAACGGTGGCAAATATCTTGAAGTACTTGAGTGCAATTTTGAAGAAATTGATACTCCTTCCAGTAATGAGTTCTTGGCACCGACAAAGTTAGTTCCATTATCACAATATATGGTTTTACAATGCCCTCTTCTGGCCATGAAACGTCGCAATGCGCCTAAGAATTGTAGTAACTGAAAAACATGAAAAAACGACATTCGACTCGGCCGGGAATCGAACCACGGAACCTTTTCTTTGCCGGAGAAATGCTCTAACCACTGAGCTACCGAATGCCATGTCGCTTGCTGTTCTCAGTTACCACTTAATCATTGATGAAGAATACTCAAACCTCCTACAGAATCCTTGTGTAGTTAAATCACCGACGAGTTCTAGATGAGTGGCCTTGGTTGAGAAACAGCAGAATACTGTAATGTAAGCTTTTTGTTGTCGTTTGCCTCGAATTTTGAAGTGAATTTCTATTGGACCACAGAGATCTACTCCAGAATTTACAAATGGTCTTGCGGGTTGTACTCTATGTGGTGGAAGATTGCCCATTAATTGAGTTGCCAATTTCGGAGTAGCTCTCGCACAAAATACGCAGTGTTGTACAACAGATCGAGCCAGTGTTTTGCCCTTGATAGGCCATACTGTTGATCGAGCAATAGAAAGTAGTGTTTGTGGTCCTACGTGTTTGTTTTCCTTGTGAAGATCAACAAGGAGATATTTTGTTTATGGATGTGAGTACGGTAGTAGCATGGGATGTTTAGCGTCATATGACATATTAAAGGCTTCCAAACGACCCCCCACTCTAATTATGCTGTGTGAATCAAGGAACGGTGTAAGATTGATGAGACAACTGCTTCTTGCAACTTCTCCAAAATGTTTTAAGTGTGTTAAATCTTGCTTGAATTCTGAATGTTGGATCTCCTTTATCATGTGCTTATATGCGCTATCTAGTTCGGTGGTAGTCAATGCACAACCATTTCCTCTGTCTTGACCTGGGTATCTGGTACGTTGTACAAAACGCATGATATAAGCAAGGATTCGCTGAACCTTTCTAAATAAGCCCTTGCTGCCTATGGCTTCTAGAATAGAGTCATAGTTTTTGACTTCTGTTTTTGTTTGTTCGTTTGCAGCTAAACATGTGGACTTTATCTTTCTCTCTATGTTCTCTGTAGCGTTGTGTGTAGATTGTTGAGGCCATAATGAAGTTGGACCATAGAGAAATCGTGGTCCATAAAACCACATGTATGCTGTAGGCAGTTTTCTTGGCATAAGACCTCTTGAAACTATGTCTGCTGGATTATTCTCTGAGTTGACGTGCCGCCACTGTTCACAATTTGTTAATTGCTGAATAGTTGAAATTCTGTTAGCTACAAAAGTATGATAATCTGACGATGGAGAGTTAATCCATGATAGTACGATAGTAGAGTCTGACCATAAATACGTCGGTGTGTCCTTAAGCTTTAAATCCCTATTAAGGCGATGTGCAAGTTCTGCAGCTAATTTTGCTGCACAAAGTTCAAGTCGTGGCAAAGTGGTTTATTTGAGAGGAGCTATTCTTGATTTTGCACAAAGTAAACGTACTGTTATGCATCCAGATGTATCTTGTGCCCTTATATATGCTGCTGCTCCATACGCCTTCTCAGATGCATCGGCAAATATATGTACTTGAGTCTCTTGAACTTGGTTGTTGCCATATACATGTCTTGGAAATTTAAATTTTGTGAGATCCTTCAATTCTTCTCTGAAGTTGAGCCAAAATGTATGCATTTCCTGGGGTAATGCAGCATCCCAGTCGCATTTAAGTTTCCATAATTTTTGTAAAAATATTCTTGCTGTTGTTGTCACTGGTTCCATCATTCCTAAAGGATCGAATAATCTAGAAATATCAGAGTAAGCGGTGCGTTTTGTTATCTTGGTAGATTCAATCCATGTGGCCTTTATGGAGAATTCATCCTCCTTAGGAAGCCATATAAGTCCTACCGTTTTTACACTGTTGTCAGTTTTATTTTGGAATTCCAATTGTAATTCTTGATCTTGTTGTGGGATGTTTTGTAACAGTAATGAATTGTTGCTACACCATTTTCTCAGCTTGAATCCAGCTGATCTGAGAAGTGCTAGAAGTTGTGTTTGAATGTCTATTGCTTCAGATATGTTGTCAGTACCAGACAGAAGATCATCCACATAGAAATCTTGTTTAAGTACTTCAGCTGCAAGTGGATATTTTTGATTGTGTTGCTCCGCCAATTTTTGCAAGCATCTAGTAGCTAAATAAGGAGCACATTTTGTGCCATATGTTACAGTTGAGAGTTCATAACATTTCAATTTGTCATTGGAGTTGTTCCTCCACCATATGAGTTGATATTTTCGATCTCTTTCATCAACTTGTACCTGTCGGTACATTTTCTCTATGTCAGCAGTAAATACATAACGATGTAGTCTGAATCTGACCAAAATAGAGAAAATATCATCTTGAAGAGTAGGTCCAGCTGCTAGTACTTCATTTAGTGATAAGTTTGTGGTTGTCGTGGCTGATCCATCAAACACTACCCTTAGCTTTGTTGTACTGCTGTCTGCCTTAAGAACGCAGTGGTGAGGAAGAAAATAATACGGCATATGAATTTTATTGAAATTTATTTCCCTCATGTGACCTAAATTGATATATTCCTGCATGAAGTTCTGATATTGAGTCATCAGATCCTTGTTTTTTGACAGTTTTCTTTCAATAGCTAAAAATCTTTGATAGGCAATGTCCTTTGATTCCCCTAAATCCTTAGGATTACCCGTAAACGGTAACCTAACAATGAATCGTCCATCATCATTCCTTTTAACATTTTGAAGAAAGTGAAGTTCGCAACGTCTTTCTGCTGATGTCCATGGTTTCTTGGCAGATTCAACGTCAACAAGAATCCAAGATTTTTGTAAATGTTGTTCAAATTCATCGTCATCAGTATATATTCCACAAAAAGCTTGTGTAAGTTCTGAGTCGTGGATTTTGCCTGCAGCTGTCCATCCGAAAACTGTATTCTGTAAAGTAGGTAGTGTTTCACTGATCTTTATTTGGCCCACTGCTAAGATTTGGTAGTATAATTCAGCACCAATAAGTAGATCTATGGTATTAGGCTGATTAAATTTTAGATCTGCCAAAGTTATGTTTGCTGGAATCTGCCACTTAGATATGTCGAAAGCTTGTGATGGTTGTGGTGAGGTTATACGTGGTAAAACGAAAGCTTCTATGTTTGTTTTGAACCCGTTAATGCAGGATTCAATTGTAATGTTGACACGTTGCTGAGATTGTTTTTTAGTTGAACCAATGCCTTCAATATTCATGTCTTGAATTGTTTTTTGAAGACCTAATTTGGTTGCTAGTTTATGTGTGATGAAATTCAATTGTGATCCTGAATCTAGTATTGCCCGGCAGCTAATAGATATACCAGCATTGTTGTATGCCTTAACCATGACAGTGCTCAATAGAACATATCCATTGTTGATTGTTTTTGACCTTGAAGTCAAGGAAACTGTTTTTTCTATTTGATTTTGTTGTTGTGCCGATTTTACTGTCGACATTGTACCAGAGGTAGTCGATTCATCAGATTTTGTTACATGGAGCAATGTGTTATGTCTTTTTTGACATTTGGTACACCCTCTTGAAGAGCATGTGCTTACCTTGTGTTTATTACTTAAGCAATTAATGCAGAAGTTTGAACGTTTTACTAGGGAGATACGTTCATTGATAGGGAGTTGTAAGAATTTGATACAAGAAAACAATTGATGATTGTTTTTACATACAGGACAGTTAGCCTTAATAGTTGCTGAAAGAGTCTTACGAGAAATTATGTGTTTATTTTCTGTACTTCCCAAAGCCTCCAACGATTGGAATCTTGTCTCAATAAAATTGAGCAGTTCCTTTATAGTTGGAATTGCTCTGGGCTGCTTTAAGGCCTGCTCCCATAAGTTGTGTGTTGTTTTGTCCAGTTTCTTGATTAAAATATATACTAAGATTGGATCCCAATTTGTGGTATCAATATCCATATTATTTAAAGCACAAAGACATTCTTGTGTAATGTCGTGCAAGCCCTTTAATGCGGAGGCACTTTCATTTGTTAATGAAGCCTGTGAAAATAATTTATTCAACCAAGCTGTAACCAACAACCTTTTGTTTTCATAACGATTGCAAATGATTTGCCAAGCTGTTTCATAGCTGTGATCTGAGGTGGTTAAGTGTTGTATCAATCTCTCTGCTTCTCCTACAAGATTGCCCTTCAAGTACCACATTTTCTGACATTTTGCAATTTGTTGTTTGTGTACTAGTTCACTGTACAAATCACGGAACTGATGCCACTTCAGGTAGTTACCATCAAATTTAGGAATTTGAATTTTAGGCAATTTCATTGTTGAGGAAGGATTTATATTGTGTATCGTTGTTAACGAATTCTGTTGAGAGGTAGTTTGATTGTTTTCATTTGTACGAGCCATCTCCTGAAGATGTAGCACCGTTTTATGATATTGTTCTTCTAGATCAAAGTAGTCTTGTATATTGAAAGAAACAAGTGTTTGGTCATCCAAAGTTTCAAAAATTCGCTGTTACATACGTAGAATTTCATTCCAATGTTGACCTAAAGCAGTTATTTTTAAATTATAATAATTCAAGTTGTGTGTCTGTGTATCGGCACTCAATGATAAACATAAATTCTTTATTTTGTTCATTAACATGGAATATTGTGTGTGTATGACTGATATTCTTTGCCCACGAGAAGCTGTGTTGACTGTATTTGTGATTTGTTGTGTCTCTTCTGATAAGGTTTTCTTGTCGTTTATGTTATCTAAAACAATTGATTTTTGTACAAAAACCTTTGTGTTACCCTTTGTAGATGTGTCTTGAGATTGTAGCCCTACAGTCAATTCTTCTAATTTGCTACTAAGCTCAATATATGAGCTTAATATTTGATCATAGTACTTTGTTTCAAAGTACTGATGAGTAACATTTGCATGATTTAAGCGAATTTCATGATCTTGTGCTTCAAAGTCTGTCCATAATTTGTTGAGTAATTGAGACTTCTTTTGTAAATACTGAAAAGTTTTCCTATCGCTTGAATCCTTTTTAAAATTTGTTAAAAGGCGACTGATTTCCTGTCCTGTGAGCCTTTGAAGTTCTACGAGCTCTTCAAAACTCCTACTTATTGTAATAAATCAAAAAAAAAAAAAATATATCACGTCGGGGTCACCAAAAATGTTCAGAATGCCTTTATTCTGAATTAAAATAATTTTGAATCAATCAAAAATAACAAAAGAATTGTAATTGATCAAGGCACATAAACCTTGATTTGTACGTCGATTGTACTATGGCTCTTTAACAATAGCACAAAATAAGAGTTTCTCCACAGTGCTCCAAGCAGACTCACTTGAAGTAAATAAAAAGTCTTAATTCACTGCTTCAACGAAACTAAAACTTTATTAAAAATTTGTTCCTTATATACTAATAATTAACAATGGTTTTAAATGTAAATAGCTAACTAAGCAAAATTCTAATTCAAAATTAAAGATAAAAATATTAAGCATATGTCTTAAGAATTTCTCATACATTCGATTAAAGGTAGAAATATTATGTGTATGTATGTATATTAAGAATTTCATCATACAAACATTCTTATGTGATAACATTCCATTGACCAACAAAGTATCATATTTCGTCTGGTAAAAAAGCAACGTAAACATTTATTGTGTGCAAATATAAATTATGGCAATGAAATGATTACAAAATTGCAATTATGTAGATATACTGTATAAAATAATGAAATTAATATAAAACAAATGCGATTATAATATTTAATTGTACAAAAATGAAATTAATGAATTAGCATAATATATTATAACTACGTATTAATAACGCCCTAAATTGGTGTTATACAGCAATCGAATCGAAATCGAAAAATAATTGGTTATTGTAAACTAATTGTCATTTTGACGTCATTTTTTTAGTTAAATTTCAAATTTTTTTAAAAATGAAAGGAAAGTTAACTAACAAAAGCTTTTTCTTGATTATTTTTTTCAAACAAAATAAAAGATACAGAAGAGTTTATAGTGTGAAGAAAATTAAAAAATTAAGTTATTTTTTTAAAAACAAAAATGGCTCATATTCACAAGAAAAAATTATTCATTATGAAAAATTATTTATATTAATTTTGTTTTATTAATTTTTTTTTATTTTTAATAATTTATAATAGATAATTTTATTAATACTATGTAATATAATAATACATATGTACATACATTTTCACAAATAAATCAGCAATCAACTATCGGCAAATAAACATCAATTGATCTTAATCTAAAAATTCGTACACATTAAAAGTCATCGAATTTTAATTCGATCAAATCGAAAAGAATCGATCGAATTATGATATTCATAATAGCACCCAATAAATCGTGAAAAATCGTTTTCCTAATCGTTTTTGAATTACACATATCGATTTTTCTGTTTTTCTCATCCACTTTTAATCGATTGTCAAACGATCATAAAATTGTCATCGAAGATATAATAAAAAAGAAGGGTTAAAGAAAAATCCTATGTTATTCTTTGTTGTGTATTGTTCAGTTTGGTGAATTTATGTTTGTAGCTGAAATATATTTTCGTCGAATTTTCCTCGTTTGTCTATAATTTATAAAAATAATATCTATTCATAATTACCATTATTTACAAAAACTCACTTACAGAACTCGAATTTTTATTTTTTTCTTAAAAATAGTGTTTTGAAATATTATAAATTTTCCTTAATTTTTAATTTACTAACTTTTTGCTTATTGTTTCTTAACTTTAATTCATTTCAAAATACAAAACTTAACCGACTTCAAAAAAAAAAAAGCGCCATTTATCCATCATTCCGTTTTTCAATAATTTTCATCTTTTATGTACACTTTTATATAAAAAGTATAAACTAAATTTGACGTTTACCAAAGCTAAGTAGAGCTAAAATTCTTTGTTTCCTACATAATTAAATGTCATAAATGTAATCGAATTTTTATGATCGTTTTCACTATCGTTTACTTAAGGTTTAATTCATCGTTTTATGTAATTAATACCCTGCTCCATTGTTTACTGTTCATTTTACAGGTACACAAAAACACGATCACCGGTAATATTTTACAAGTAAAATAAAACAAGATCACCGGTAATACTTCACAGGTAAACACCTCAGTCGAATCTTTCACCATAAATTTTTCCAACATCTCACCTTTTGTTTTCAATATATATGTACATACCTATTTACCACTTTCCCTCACTGCAACTGAATCTTTTCCAAGTATATCTGTCCCTACGTCACGTAATGCATTTTATATGAAGAGGTGGGTTACTTACTACTAAAACCATATCAAAATTTTCCAAGTATAAGTATTTGAAAAACAGCCACAAATGCAACTATTAAGCGTTTTATTTTAGAAAAATGTAAACTTTCCGCTCCAGATTGGTTCAATATCATAAAGAACAGAATCTTGACTTTATGATATTAGTTCTGCTCAGAAAACATTTTGCATGGACAATTCAAAAAAATAATAAGCTGACCAAATAAGTATAAAAAATTTTGAAAGGTTAATTTTTTCAACCATAACTATGTATTTGGACAGCGATATATTGCATTCTTATACTTTCAATTTCTACATTTAATTACAAATTTTACTAAATCAGAAACATGTTAATACATGTCAACCACTTTGTTCTTAAAATATAAAATTGAAGTACAATGTAGAATTAATCAGCTGCAAGTATTTTAAGAAATTTTAAATTTAAAATCATATGCATATTGCGTTTGTAATTGCAGCACTCAGGTTCTCATTTTAATTCTAAAAATTATAATTTTCATACATTTTCAAGAACACATGTCCTCTGTGTTCATTTTATGACTCCTAATGTTGGGATTTGTATTTCTATGATAAAACTCATCCAGTAACAAGTGAAACTTATAATAAAGAGAAGGTAAGTCTACCTACCAACAGATGAGCTTAATCCAGAATCATGGATTTGTGGAAAACGAATCTGCGGTTTAGGTAGGGTCTGCTCTTTAATTTTGAAAGTTCTGAACCACCGCCTGCCCGTATGATTGTCTCAAAAACAATCGAGGCAGCAGTGTTTAAGCAGTTTTGCAGCCAAGACATTACCATCGCATACCAAATGGCAGGTAAGAAATACAATATTATTGTTGTATTGGCCTACCTGCCATACGATTCCATTAGCCCAAAACTCCCATTGGTTGTGATGGCAATGCTCAGAATACCCTTTGGAAAAGCAGTAAATGCAACACCAGAAGAGAAACGTTTTTAGAATTTCTTCTATCCTCGAACCTTATGACCAACAATGTTGGTAATAAACCACCTTTGTGACAAACAGGAGACGGGAGGTGATTGGTCCTTCTCTAGCGGAATAGTTAGAGATCTTATCCTGAACTAGAGGGTCTTAGATGAGGAAACTCTGTCTGACCACAGATATCTTAAATTTCGATATGGTGGCTACTTATAATATCCCCGTGTCGAAATCCAAGAAAAACTGAGTGGACAAATTACCGTCAGTTACTTTGTAATGAAGTAACTACGATACCTAAGATGCGTTCGGATGCTACGGGCTGTTCACAAATTGAATACCTCTTTGAAACGTGCCTTCAAAAGCACCTGTCTTATCAGGAAGAGTAGAAGTGATAAAAGTGTTCCTTGGTGGAACCCTGAAATACAGAAACTCAGTAATTCGACCAGGAAACTTCTAAATAGAGCTTTAAAATCTAAAGTGGAAGTGAACTGGAATGCATACAGATCTTCGCAGAGAGAATATAAGAAGAAGATGATGATCGCTAAACTCTCTTCTTTTAGAACCTACTGTGAAGAACTGACAAGCCTAAACGAAACAGCCAGGCTATACAGGGTGCTTCAGTGCGACAATGTAGTCAAGCTGGATTGTGTACACAAAACTGATGGAACGTCTACTTGCTCCAAGCAGGAAACGCTGCGGCTTCTTTGGACGCCATGTTGGAGGCTCAATGGAAAGCTTCTTAGCTTATACTACGAAGCCTTCTAGAATTGACTGGTTTTTCGCATCAAAGGTGGTAACTGTAGAAAGAATAAAGTTCGCATTCATCCAACAATGCTAAAGAAAGGTAACGACATCTGTTGCTACTTTGAATATAATATTGTAGTAACTGAAAAACAGAAAAAACGACATTCGACTCGGTCGGGAATCGAACCACGGAATCTTTACCTTTCCGGGGTAATGCTCTTAAACCATTGTGCTACCGAATGCCATGTCGCTTGCTGTTATCAGTTACTACAACTAATCATTATTAAAGAATACTCAAATCTCCTACAATATTTAGAGCTTACTTAGCTTTGGGTTACGTTTCTTCTGGATGACGAAAGGTCAAGACGATCTTTATTTACAAACCAGGAAAGAATGACTATACCTTGGCGAAAAACTTCAGACCTATCAGTTTAATGTCTTTTTTTGATTTTATAAGGAAATTTATTGTTTGGAATTATTTTTTTAAACATCATTATAAATCGTGTAACTACTTTTCTTAGCTTTAACTTTATATTTGGGGAATTCCATTTTGTAACGGGTGTGACATGCTGACTCTTAAATATTGAAAACTCGTAGAGCAATTGCACTCTGATTAAACTTGAATGTTCCTAATATGCCCTCTAGTGACAGCAAACGACGGATACGATAAAACAGAAAAATTCAAATATTCTTAATCAGAATCGTCACTTTAGTAGCGTAACGGGTGTGACGCTGAAGATTTTGAATTTCACGGATTTTCTTCTATTTCACTGAATATCATAAAATTTTCATATAAACAATTCCAAAAATTATTTTTAATTATATTGTAGAAACTTGAAAGAATCTTTTGGAAAAATTTGACGAGGAACAATGCAATACTTTTTTCATAATTAAAAAAAAGAAATGTAACGGGTGTGACATATTTTGTAACGGGTGTGACAGCGAAACGAATTTCTACTGATAAGTAGCAAACATTTTGTTTTTAATACTGTTCTTCATTGTGATATCGTAAATAATTTAATACTAGATACACCAAAAATTGATATATACCTATCTCTACCAGCTTTATTAATATTAATTTTAAGGAAAAAAGTGGTCGATTTGCGTGGAATTCTCCATTTATAATTATTCGCATTTATTTTGAATTCTTAATTAAAATTAATATTTTATAGCTCCTCCTATAGCCTTAATCACCTTAAATATAATTTATTTATTTATTTATTAGTCCCGAAAAGACTTAACAATTAACTTTATTACAATTAACTACTTTAACAAAATTCAACAATTTTATTGCGTGTCACATATTGACTCGATAAATTCTTTCAATTTAGGATTAAATATATCAATTCTCATTATAAATTATTATAGAAATCTATTCCTTTATACATATTTCTCTGTGTACTATTTTTTTCAAGTCTATTGACCCTATACCAACTTTTTCTTCTTAGAGAATAAAAGTGTACATCTTTGAATAAGCGATTCTTTTAAATATGCTAGAGCATGATTATTTCTTATTTTATGTATAAAAATCATGACATTATATTATGTCCATAATTCTTTTACATTAAACCAGTTTAATTTTTGTAAAATATTCTTAATGCTAGAATACTTCTTTTCTAGTAACACTCTCATTCCCCTATTCTGCAATAATTAAAAACTCATTTATTTTATTTGAACACTAATACATTAATGTGGAACAAGTAAAATGAGGTAAAACAAAATCATTATAAAGTTTTACAGCAATTTCTAAATCTAGGTATCTTCTCAATAAGTTAATCTTTCTCACTATTTTGGTAGTTAAATACCTTGTATGCTCCTAAAAGTTTAATTTCTCATCTAAAATTATACCTAAGTACTTGAAACTTTGCACATATTCTAATCTATCATTATTTATGTATACATTAATGCATATAATATATACTATTCATGCAATTAACATATGTACAGTAAAGTTTCATCTGCGAAAAGTCCGAATTTGCAATACTTAATAACCGGTTTCATGTCATTGATGTATATCAGGAAGAGCAATACTCCAAGCACAAATCCCAGTTTACACTTTCAGCATCAGATACAATCCCATTAACTTTTGTTGCCTACTACCTATCCTATCCATCAGATAACGTCTAACGTTTCAAAGGCTTTTTTAAAATCAGAATCATTAAATATTACAGAATTACCACTGTCTATTTCCTTTTTCCATTCGTATATGATCGGTAATAAATTTTTCAAAAACTTTCCCATATATCGGAATAATATTAATCAGTCTGAATTCATCATGATTTTTTGTATTTTTGCTTTAACTCTAATATCTTTCGTTTCTACCAAAACATAGTCACTCAAAGATTTATTTGTTATTCTTGTCGCTCCTTTTGCAATCTGCCAAAGACCACTTCTATTTAAAAAATCTTCAACTTTGATCGGTCTGAATATAATATGTTATAATTTAGATTGAAGTCACCCACTATTATTTAATTTCGCTTTTTACTTAGATATAGATTAAACCACTTTTCAAATATCACAAATGCTTCTTTTATTGACGAACTCGGAGACCTATAAACTACTACAATACACCACTTTTCATCATTTGTTATAGAATTTTTTACACCCAGTATCCACATCACCTTATCTTTTACATACCACTTGTTTACAATATTATAACTAATCCCTTTTTTTCTATACGACATAAGTAACACCTCCAGTATGACGTGAAAAAGAATTGCACCTAACATATTTATAGTTTTCTACTTTTAGTTCACAATTATTTATATCTTCTGTTACGTGTGTCTCTGAAAGCAACAAAAAATGTGTCTGTCTTTCTTTCAATAAACTATTTGGATAATAGCGCACACATTCCTCTTCTTTAACTGTTTTATTTAACAATTGCTATTGCCAAATTTTGTTCTTAATCACTTTTAGCATCCTTTTAAAAATTATCAAAATTAAGTAAAATAAAAGTAAAATAAATATAAAAAAGCAAAATAACAAGAAACTTACTTATTCGTGTCCATTTTAATTATCTTTTAAATTTAAACTTTCTTCAAACTAACGAAAATGCAACTAATTTCAAGTGAATGACAAATATATGAAAATTAAAGTTCTGGTTCACTTTGATCGTTTTCAGGAATAACCCAAAAGGAACTTGTTTCACTACGAAGTTTTCTAGAATACGAAACTTCGGATTCGAATCGAATCTCAATTACGTCGTTTTCAAGAATAGCTTTGAATATGTAATAATAAAAGCGGAATTTTGTCCATAGGAATTTTGATTTGGGGAGATCGGGAATAATTCGAAATCACTAAATATTATTCTTTCCGGGTTTAAACCAAGTTCTTTTTGTGCTGCTACAAAACACAATTCATGGAAAGTTATTGGAAGATCCTTGACTTTTGTTGCTCATTATCAAAAATATTAACGGAACAACTTGGTAGTGCACTTTTGCATGAATGTAAATAATTGTTTCATGATAGATGAAACAACGCAGAACATCCCTTTCATCAGTCAATACTTTGACTCACCCAAAGCTTTGAAGGCTTTAGTTGGTTCTGGGGTTATCATTTATTTGTTCATTGAAACGTTTTTCACTTAATACGAATAGTTCTTGTTCCAAATATTTTAAATTTATACGGATGCTGCTGACAAATTACCGATATTAAATCAAAACTATTTGTTGAACTACTTTCCATAAAACCTTTCTTCGAAAGATCGAAAATAAATTAAGTCGTTTTAGAAGAACTATTTTATCAATTAAAAAAATACAACAATGAGAAGGACAATAATGGCGCCCACACAATAAACCGAAAACCAACCGTGGATGGTAATGACTTACTGTACTTTTAATGCAGAAATGAAAATAAATAAATTATTTTGGTATAATAAGTATATCATACTTCATTAAAATACAAATAATTACTAGGCCAAATTATAATTAATATTCATGTTTTCAACATACATTTCAACTTTACTTTGTTGTGTTTTGATTTTTATGAAAAAACAAATTTTTGTACTATCAATTTGTTTAGAAAAGTTAAAATCAAACAACACGAAATATTTTGTTATTTAAAGTTTTAAAAAATGGAAAAAATAATTTTTACTTAGACTGGTAAGTTAAATTTTAATTAAATTTAATTAAAATTTAAATACATATACATATGTACATATGTACATACAGATGAAAAAGAAGAAATGCTTCTTAATTTAATAGAGCCTTATCCTTTATTATAGGATTAGTGCCACCCAAACTATTATAGGCAAGATTTAGCACGAAGAAAGTGGAATGAAATTGGAGAAAAACTATTTTTAAATAATATCATGTGTTAAAGATACTAATTTATATACATATGTATTATTGTTACTTATTATATTTATTGGAGATAATACCTCATAAATTTACATTAATCAGACGATGATACAAGAGGTATATTGAAAATGAAACAAATGCGAGACGAAGTGGGGCCAATGGAGGAAGAAGAAAATCATTCCATTTTGCCGATAAATTATCATTTTTGAAAACAATCTTTTCCAGTAGAAGGTATATTTAAGTGATAAATTTATAATAATTAATCAATGGTTTTTGAAAATTAAAATGATGTCTCTTTCAGAGTAAGCGAAAGCATTAACGTGGAGGTTCCGGAAGAAACTATCATACATTAGCTGAAGCACCGCCGAGTGTTCTTCTGAAATAATCACCACAGAACCCCCACTCTTTTTTCTGGAAGGTTCTTCATCTAGCAGCCCAGCTCCATCAAATATATCTGCATCAAGATGTAGATCATACATTGCTTCAGAAATGAGTAACAGTTCAGTAATGAGTCAGAGTCACACCAACAATTCACTTACTAATTATTAAGGCTATTTCGGACTACATGTCCATATCATCACAGATCCACCGCTACATGTTCTTACGATCATTGCGCAAGTCATGCCAATATTATTTAAATATTCAAACCCATTCTGACCATCCAGATAACTCTCACAAAGGACAAAAAATGTATCTTCTAACAAGATAATGCCTTCATACACAAACCAAGACCAGTAATGCAATCGATGAAGGATCATGGAATACCTCCATTGCAGTGGACATCTTTAAGCCCTGATCTAAATCCAACAGAACACTTATGGGGGATTATTGCTAAAGAAGTGTTCAATAGGAAAAGCCAGAAATAAATAATATTAAAGAATTAAAAGCAAGCATTTTGGCAGCTTGGAATAATATTCCAAATAAAATTTTAAAAAACTTAGTTAAAGTATGAAAAATGGATTGTTAGATGTACCTAATTGTATAAAATTATTATAAAATAAAATATTAATTTTTTTGTATCATTATCTTTTCAATAAATTTAGTATAACTGTAAAAATTGTTAACTGAGTTTATAGCTATTCCCAACTTAAAATACATATTTTTGTAGGGATAAATCAATGTGATAGTTAGTGTAGTTTTGTTTTTGATCAGTCATACTAAAAATACAAGCAACAACTCCATTTTTTCCGTTTGTTCTAAAATTTTACAAATTTTTATAGTGAGTTTATAACTATTTCCACCACTGTATGTATGTACATTATTTTTTATTTATTCACAGAAGATCAATCACTTACGAGTATGTATCTTTACAAATACCTAAGTACACCTTAAGTCAAATCATTCCTAATTTATTGGACAATTTTCAAATTCTTATGCAGTTTATATGACCATCACAAAAAATGGAAATGCTGTGATTTTACCATAGTTGTTCGTTTAAGTATCGGACCGATGTCGGATTTAGGCAAATTTTTTAATTCAAATTCTTGCTATGTGAATAAAAAGCAATGTTCAAACGTTGAACACTCTGGAAAAAATTTACAACTTTTCATACTACTTTTCTAGTTTATTTATAAATAAAATAAAATTATAACTATTACATTATATGCAAATAATGGAAATTGATTTCATTATTGGGCAAAAGTGTTCTTCTTATATGAATATATACTTCATTCTCATAATTTTTTTCAACACAATTTTATTTTAAAACTATAAATTAATAGTTGGGATATATTATATGATTTATGATATTATCCAAAAACCATTTGTTTTATAATTTTTTCATCCATTTTGGTTTACATCTTCACTATTAGATGAATTTTCTATGGTGTTATACTGTGGACTCCGACTTCTTAGCATTTTTAAAAAATTACCAAGTACAAATATTGTTCTGCGGTGTCGATGAAATATTCCTTGATGTAAAATATTTCGAAGAACTTTCCTGTTTTCCAATGAATTTGTTTGTGATTTCAACATTTTATAGTGTTGTAATACATTACCGTTGCAAACTACGAAAACAGTGAATTATTAAAATATTGATTAAAACGATTAGTTTTAAAAATTTTATTGAATGCGATGAGACTAATAGATATTATAAAATATTATATATTCAAAATAAAAAGCGGAAAATCTGAAAAACCGATGCTAAACTTAAATGGCTTCAGAATGTAAGTGATTTTCGCTCATTCTATCACAAAAATATTTCTAAAAAAAAAAACAATAAAAAATAAGCAGACAAATATAAAATGTATAAAATTTTATCTTATACCGCCACTGATATTGTCAGTATTGTGGTTATGGGAACTGAATAGTCTTGCCCCGGTTTGTGAGAAATCGTGTGAATTATTTACTTTGAAAAAAATATGTAAGTGAAATTCATTTACTATAGTAATATTATACTTATAATTAATAAATTGTACGCTGTGTTTTTTATACATGTTAGTATTGAGTTTTAAAGTATTTTGTTTATAACTTTGATAAAAATTGAATGAACAATGGATCCTCAACAAATTTGGTTGGTTCTTCTTGATTGATAATGTTATATGACTTCAAATTAGAAAACAGCGCAGCTGTTGCGATTCGTAATATTAATAGGGTGTTTGGCGAACTGAAAGATGGTATCAGAGATTGCGATCTGGGGACTTCTCGCTTGAGAATCAATCATGTGGTAGACCTGCATCCGCAATTAACAAAGAAATGTTGAAAAGTTTTTTTCGTGAAAATACACGAGAGTTAGCAGAAAACCTCAATGTTCATCACACAACAGTTGTGCGGCATTTGCAAGCAATGAGTAAGGTAAAAAGGCTTGACAATTGGGTACCTCATTCATTAAGGGATCCTCAAAAATTGAAAAGAATGAATGTGAGTTCTTCTATACTTACGCGAAACTACAACAACCCTTTTTTCGATCGTGTGATAGCTTGTGATGAAAAGTGGGTGTTATATGAAATCGTAAACAATCTGCGCAATAGCTTGACAAAGATGAAGCTGCAGGCCACTTTCCGAAGCCCCAAAGTCATCCAAAGAAGGTTATTTTGACAATATGGTGGTCTGTAATTGGAGTGGTACATTACTCTTTTTGCTGCCTGGTGTCACTATTACAGCTGAGAGGTACTGCGAAGAACTTATGCAAATGCATGAAAACTTGAAGATATACTTTTATACGATATTGCACGGCCGCATATTTTATACGTCACAATTCAAAGGCTAACCGAACTTGAATATGAAGTTTTGCCAAATCCACCATATTCACCAGACTTGTTACCAACTTGTTGAAAGAAAAATTAATCCGTGATGAAGAGGCAGTGAAAAGTGAAATAGCTACATACATTCATCGCATTTTGGACGAAGATTGGTTCTTGCATTACAGACTCGTGGGCAAAAAATGAATTTATGTCAATGGAGAATATTTCGACTGAATAATTTAATTACATAATTAAAAAAAATTCCGGTAGTTTGAAGTTCATGCCGTTGAGAAGTGCATACTGTTCGTTACAACTCTGTTAATCAAATTATCTCCAAAACGGTTACAAATTTGATAGTCGATATTTTTTCTGTAAAAGTGATCGTTAACGAGATATCCACAAAAACTATTTTTGGTGACCTTTGACCCCTCATCAAGTGTGTCGTTTAGTGGCACTCTGATCGATGGAAGCTTTTGACATTTTATATTTAGAACCACAATATTATGGTTTATACCAAAATCCAGCTTTCCGGGAATTTTTGCGAAGCGCAATATCTAATTTCTCTGGACTATATAGTTCCAACTTTTATAACTAATATACTCATAAATTTCCACTCAATAGGTACTGTATTAGGGAGTTAAACGATTCTAAGTAATTGGTTTCCCCAAAAGATATTTATGTTCACACGTGAAATAATGTTTGAATAAATAAATAAAAAAATAAAAAATTTAAAATAAATTTGATTAACCGAATAAACAGTTAAATGTTTTTAGGCCTTTTATATTTAGCAAAAACAAAAAAGTTTTGAAATACAAATTAGGGAAAATATAAATAAACAAGGGTAACAAGTAACAAGACCTTAAAAAAATGAAATTTATTATCACAACTTTTAATCAAATCTTAATTAGCACTTGGTTTACATACAATGAAATTGTTAAATTAATGAAATATAGTTGCAGCACTGATTTTCTGTCAAAATTTGGAAAAAGACGAAAATCATAAATGCAAGTAATTTTGTTTGCAAATTTGGCTTAAATGTTTTCTAATTTTATACACATGTATGCAAGGTAGCGCAAGCAAGTTTGAATTTTTGAAAACGGTCATATTGTTTCATACTTATTTATTTCTATTTAGACAATTAATTTCTATCGAACTGGTCCACGTTTTGAACTGAGTCTACGTTAAATTCAAAAACACAGTTTTTTAATTGTATCTTTACAATTTCATGTTTCATTTATAATTTTATAAAATGTTAACTAACACGCGAGTACTTAAAAAATAATGAATAATAGTTTAAGTTTAGTTTTGACACCTTTGTGAAAAACTAATTACGTAACAATTTATTACAAAAAATGCATCACTAATGCCTAGTTAGAATTCTAAATATAGTACATAACTTCTAAGAATAACTTTTATGACTGATTTATTATAAAAAATTTGTTTTAAATATTATAACTATTTCACAAATTACATTTCAAAATTTGTATAACAACTGCTTTTTCACATATATCTTTAAATTTTATTCTTGCATAATATGTAGGTACTACTATTTTAGCATTATATTACCATCAATAAATAATTTTACCTGTAATTATGTATGTACATACGGACATACATATGTATGTATATTATTTAACTTCAAAATAAATTAGTTTCAATTAAGTATCAATTGTATTTCCAAAATTTAATATATCAATAATAAACTTAATTTCTTATGAGAATTTTGTTAAAATTGTATTTACGACACTAAACTATGTAGTTAGCGCTCAGTATTATAAAAACATAACTACATAAATGCAATTTTATGATGTTCATTATTTTTTAAATACTGAATGTATGACAAAATATTTAAAGTGCTATGATAAAACTTTCGTGTTTTATGTTCCATCACAGAAAAGATACGGATATGACATGTCGAAGAAAATTTTGTGAACAGAAAAAAATTAAATGACATCTTCTATGCTCACCTACAATACTTTAGCTTGATTCTGAACCATTTTCGAAAAAAGATCAAATTTTCGATGCTTCTCATAGATAACTTGATTATTTTTGTTTGCAGCAAAGCAATTACGAATTATTTGTATTTCTAATTTTTCATATTTAATTGTTTTTCTCTTCAAACTTCCCTAGATTGCTTTGACCAATAAGAACTTTTGTAAAACAATAGAAAGCAAAATTAAAAAGTTTTAGCGTGGATTTAAACCTCTAATTAAATTATTTTAAAGCACAATAGTGGAAGTATCGGTATCTTTATAATACTTTAAAGCTGTGTTGTATTCCATATAGGTAATGAGACTTCTGTATCTTTTTCTGTGGTTCTATAATTTTATATTCTTTTACAACAAAATTATGAAACCTTATACAATTGTATCACGAAGCCATATTTAGTTAGAACATAGCTAGAACTGAAAGTTTCGGAATTGAAAATTGAAAACAAAATATAATCCCTACCTTACAGAGTACAGACTTATTCAGTTTTGTTTCTATTTTGTTCAATAAAAAAAAAATTTGAAATACAGAAATACAAATGAAATCTGAAATATGTTTTTTTATTACATTGATATGTTCTAACGACCTCGGTTAGTTTAATTAGGTTAAGGAACTTATTTGTTAATCTAATTTTAATAAATAAACAAATAAATATATAAAATATAAAAATTGCTAAATACTTACATTGTACTGGACAGTTTAAAAGATTCGAATCATCATCATTTTTTCACTCTACATTTACTGACTCCATTCAAGTTAAATTGATTGTATTTTTAAATATCCATGTATTATATATAAAAATTGAAAAAAAAAAAAACACTGGGCTTGGTTCTTATATATGTATATATTGGTAACTATTTTTAAATTTTTTCTAAAATGAAATAAAATGTTCACATAAAAAACATCTCTTTTGCTATCACTTTTAAAACTTTATTTTGCTGTCACCTCTAAAGTGATGAGAATTGGTGGTTTTTGAAGGTGATTGTCACCATTCAGGAACAATTATTAATGGTGATAGTCACCAATCACCATACAAGAACCCAGTCCTCATCCATCAACATTTTAAATAATAATTTATTTTATAACAAAAAAATTCAATTTTATCTCCAGCCTTGTTATGGTTGTCACCATCACCATCACTTTCAGTGCCACTTCGCTTTACTTTTCATATTATGATCTGACATGACATTTTTATTCAAAGTAATATTATACATATGTAGTTATCACTTACAGTCAGACGCGACTTTGAATGGTATTACAGTTATCATATAAAGTGACATCGGGACAAAATAGTTTTTTCCTTTTTGTGTATTATTGTTGTTCGTGATGTTTTAAAAAAATTCAAAAAAAAAAAATCTGTTAACTTACTTTTCTTCCGCTTGCATTTTGCTTATATCACTTATTTACTATCAAAAATTACCTTGTTTTTACTTCACAACACTCTCACTTACAAATATTAAGTGAGGAAAATCGTCACTATGTCTAATTAGATTGCCAACTATAGCCCTTATTCTGACATTTACCTCACCTGTAAATCTACGTGACTAGTCAAATCATATCACTCCTTAATTGGTATTCTAATTCTCACGTGAGATGAGAGGAAATATATTGTGGTAATAAGTGATAATACAGTTGAGATATTTTGACTTGAAGCTAAAAATCATCTCGAATGACGATTTGTTAATTGAATTGACTGATAAGATACCGATTTTTATCACTCATTTAATTTACAAGTAAGGTGACTGTCAAAATAAAGGCTCACTTTAATCGACAATCATTTATAATAACTGTCGTAAAGCCATTTCTCACTTTAAATGACAACCACAATAAGACTGCTTGTTGTAATGAAAATATAATAATGATAAAAATTGTAATCATTTATATATAAAAATTTCTAATTAAAATGTTAATACATATTTTTCATAAATTCTTTATTTTAAATTTTACTCCACTTTAAAATAAAATTTTTAAAACAGAAATTGAATACTAAACCGTACAGTAACAAACTATGTTTGGGTTTTCTATAAAACTCTTTATTTATTTTAACTCGCAAAATAATACAAAATTGATAATTCTGATGAATTTATATAAATTACTTGAAAAAAAAGTTTGTGTAATATTTAAGACTTTAAAGTTTCAATATTTGAATTTTTTTAAATACATATGTATAAGGTCTGTTCGAAGAAACTCCCCTGTAAATTCTGGACTTTTATCGAACAGACTTATAGAGTGATTAGACCAAAAATATTTTTTAGAAATTTTTTATTTTTTTCTTTAATTTATGAGCAAATTTATTATTCACCTTTTTTTTGTATATCAAATCACTGTAATAATAAAAGCTATAAAATTTCGAAGAGCTTTTTAAGTTCAACCATTAACTGCCAGTCAGCTTTTAAAAGATCATCCCTAAAGTATTCTTTACAAGCGTCAATACTTTGCCGTGATATCTGTGAATTAAAGAACAAATTTAAATACATGCCTTGGTCTTTAGAAAGTTCACCTTTATATTAAATATTTCTCAAGTCGTCTGTCGATGATTACAAGATTAACTACTTGTTACTCATTGATGAGCCATTTTAGTTAATAACTATTCTAGATCTCTATAATTTTATTTTAATAGTCCATCAAGCAGACTCTCGATTTAAATTTGGAAAATAACAAATTTCAGTACTTACTTTACTAATAAGTAAATCATTTTCATCAAAATGTCTTCCATACATTTTTGGCGTTTCACCTGGCAACGGCTCGATTTTCAAACATATTTCTTGCCCTTTTCGAGCACTCTCCACTTGCTTATGATTTGACTCAATGGATGTTACTATTCCAATATCTACAAACTGCAAAATAAAAAATAATAATTTCAGTACAAATTACATATACGTAAATTAATGAAAGTTCCGATTACAAGACCTATTTGATTTTAACGGGACTTTGATATAACGATACATTGTGATATCATGGGTACAAATATATTCATTCTTGATTTGAATATTAATTAGCGAATGAAAAAGAATAATAAGAAATAAATTTTTACACACTCTGAAACATACTCTTCAAGTCTCAAAAGTTCAGTGACCTTAATTTGGAATGACCTTGTGAATCACAGTTGTTTATTCAGTCAGAAGTAGGTGCTATTCACAAAACTTCAAATTGGCTCAAGATAAATGGTCAAGTCTGAAATTCTTAAACTCTGACTAAATTGCATCTTTGAGAGTTTTAGACTATCTTACATCTCTTAACGAGATGGCAAACCAATATAGTAACGTTCAACGAAAACAAAAGAAATTAAGTAGTCAGAAAGAGTACCTAAAAGGTGGCATTCTATCTGAGTAGCTTGTGTATGCCACTAGTTTTTTTGTAAAGTTGCTGGGAGTTTTCTGTAAAGTCTGGTCAAGCGTTCTAGTGTTCTTGACCAGAAAAGAGATGATTGATATTCTCTTCTCACCATTTCTGTTACAGTTGTGAGAATAGAGAAGAAGAATCCTTTATCAATCAACTCTGTTTCTGTTCAAAAATGAAAAAGGAATTTATAAGCTCATACTTTATTGATTGACTTGATAAGTTCAAAATCACTGATATTGTTAATATAATTCCATTTTTGAAAGCTCTAATAGAAATTTCAGAAAATTATGATTCTAAAGTAATTTTCGATATATAGAAAAAATGTAAAAAAGACAACACGTATAATATTTTGTATATTTATTTACGGTAGGGCTATTTTATTCAGTAAAAGTCTAAAAAAATGTGACAAAAATCAAATATTTTTAAAACTTACCTCTTTACTTGGTACACATAATGGAGTACCTTCCTTGACAATTCCATTTTCAACCATAACACCAATAACAATCGGATCACGGGAATTAAAAACAAATTGAGGTAATATCTGTAAATAAAAAATAATAATTATTGTAGTAACATTTCTAACGATAAAAACAGCAACTTTTAAAATTCACTTGAAATGGGCTTATATTTCCGTATCATTCAAATGAAAATGTAACGTTAGATTCAGTAGAGAAAATGTAAGATTGAATCAGTAAATCATCACTGCACTACGAAATTGCCCATATACCACTTTCGAGTATTTCAACCAAGTGAAGTCATATGCTGAAAGAGTAAGTTTCCCTCAATCTATTCTTTTTTCCATCTCTATATGTCAGCGATGTACAGTGAAAGCATATCTCTATGTTATGGCTCATTAAAAATATGTTAACAATCGAGTTTTAAAATACTGCCACAGACAGACAGAATGTAAAGTAAAACAATTAATTGGTCCTTTTTAAGAATTTGGTCTTTAATAACTTTCAAACCAGGGAAGATAGAGGATTGATTTAAAAAATAAATCACGACAAAAGAAAAAAAAGGGAATCAAAATTTGTATTGTTTGTCAATACACATTATTTATTTTATGCTAAATAATTACTAAAATTATATTGCAAGTTTGAGGAATAATTACCTTTAATTTACAAGGAAATACTGCAATATTACGATATTCATCACGTTTCCTTTGTTTCAGTTCATCTCTGTATGCAATGAATTTATCAAATAAATGATAAATAATATCTGCTTGAAATATTTTAACATTTAATGAATCAGCTAATTCTTGTGCATCACGTTCAATTTTAACATCAAAAGCAAGTATTGTAGCATATCTATGATTAAAAAAAAATTGTTTTTTAGTAATAAGACTAAACTACAGATATTAAAGCTAACTAAAGATAGGTATACAAAATACAACCAATCATGAATCTATATCCAGGGTCACGACATGTATCGCAGAGCACTCGACAATAAAGGATTACGCAGAGAAAATGGGTATCCCCTTCAACACCAATTGCGTAGCTGCAGAGAGGTCAATAAGAGAAAAACTCTTACCCACTATTTCTGCAACTGTCCGGCACTTGCACTTGAGCAAGGTTCCAGACAATTGGGAGCCTCCTCCCAAGGACCTTAATGAAATAACGAATGTCACGGTTGGAGACATGATATGTTTCCTGAATGAAACATGATAGTTATAAAGATCTATTACCGGTAAACGTCATTTCCTAGGGTTATGCGAGGTGGTGTATCAAAACGACACTCAGTGCTAACCAACCAACCAATTCATGATTTTCTATCTACTTTTTTTTTTTTGGATTGAAAACGATGATACGCACAGAAATACGTAAAGGAATGATATAAATAAAAAAATATTTGTTGAAGTATTTGTCCTTAAAGTTTCCCTGTACGACAATAAGATAAATTTCAGTCTCTTGGATAGAAACTTTGAAATGTAGTTTTATCAATAATTCAATATTTTTCATTTGTGAACAAAATTCACGTGAGCGCTTTTTAAAATTTTTCATTTTTGATCCAAAAAAATGCAAAAGGATAGTTAGTTTTTTTTCTTCGATTTTTTGTTTGTTTGTTCGAAATTGAATTGATAAACGGTTTTTATATCAATTTTTATCTGACAAATCCAGAAAACATCTTTTTTCGATATTACAATCATTCACAAGTCATGAACAACTTTTCCAGCTCGATTTTTAATATCAAGTTGTGACACTTTACGCAAAAAAAAGCGCATCAATTTTAAGGTTATTTTTGTAGACTTTTTAGAATATTCCCGGGAGAGTAGAGATTTGATATTTGTTCGTGATATTACTTGAAGGGTTCCCTATATCATTTTTTCCAAGCAAAACTGGGATTAAAAGGGATGAAGAAAACGAGTTTTTGACGTTTGTGAGTTTCTTCTTTGAGTATTTGATTGGCATATTTTTGTGCAAAACTTCATTTTTTTTCTCGATTTATAGTTTGGGTTATAAATTATTATAAGTCAATCGTCAGCCACTTATATTAATAGCAGAATGAGATTGTGTTCGGTGAACACACAGTGTGATTTCAGTATGAAATGTGTCTTGCTTGATGCGTAAGGCATGCATTTGCTTGACTTTGATTTGATTATTTTACTAATTGTGTAAAAAATGCTGAACTATTCCCTTATAATACTAAAAACAATCTATGATGTTTTTATTACTTACTGTGGTTCATGTTTCAGCATTGTAGAAGCCTTCACAACATCTCTTTTGACAACTGGTCCGATACGTATTCCAGAATACTTTAAAAATAATTTAAAAATATTGTAAAAATATATTCGAATGTTTTAAAAATAAATCATTTTATTGATAACTATCTTAAAAACTTTTAATAACTATCTTAATAACTTTCGGGATGAATTATTTTCATATTATAAAAGTATAAACTAACTTTACACTAAAGCCGGTTCCAAGCCCGTGTTGAGAAAGGAGAAGGGAAAGGCACTGCAGCCTGAATGGGTTTACACCATGGCGTCTCAGATAAGTAGCTGACCTGGAGAGAAGGATTCGTAATATAGTTGTGAGAACTCCTTCATCTTGGGCTCATCTGAATCACACCACGGTCTGGCTGGAGACCCTTATAAGATAGCAAAACCTATCGCTAGCCTAGAAAGCGACAAGCTAAGAAGCAAAGGAATCAAAAAGGTTTTAATTTTTATTTATAATTTTCTGTTTTCTTTTTAATAAATGTCACACAGCACGAAAACCTGCCAAGTTCATAATTACGTTGTGTATTTAAATTTGATGTGTGGAAAATTTCTTTGAACGTCATTAATTCATATTCAGATTTCAGTGCTTTTGCTAGGCCAACAATTATCCAAAGAGAACTTAGCTCCATTTTTACATTTATGGGTGCTATTGTAAATATCATAATTCGATCGATCGTACTTCGATTCTTTTCGATTTGATCGAATTAAAATTCGATGACTTTTAACGTGTACAAATTTCAAAATCAAGGTTTATTAGATAATGAGCCATTTTGATTTTTTTTTAAAAATTAATTATTAATTTTTTAATTTTCTTCACACTATAAACTCTTTTGTATCTTTTATTTTTTTTGAAAAAAAAAAATCAAAAAAAAATTTTTGTTAGTTAACTTTCCTTTCATTTTTAAAAAAATTTGAAATTTAACTAAAAAAATGACGTCAAAATGACAATTAGTTTACAATAACCAATTATTTTTCGATTTCGATTCGATTGCCTTAGATAATACCAAAATATTTTTCCATAGAATTTTTGATCGAAGTTCGATCGATCGAATTATGATATTTATAATAGCACCCATTATGGCCATTATACATACATAGGTGAAAAATGGAGAATAAACTAAAGTTTTTGTTGTTATTGAATTTAATAAAAGTTATTTTAAGAAATAAGAAAATTTAAAAAAAAGCATTTGGAGCGGGAAATGGCTTTTAAGAAGAAATAATGGACGTGATATTACGCATCTTGTGTTTAGAGAACTTCTTGTAGAGAATGTGAATTCATTTCAAAATTTCACTAGGATGCAGAAAAATACGTTTTTGAATTTATTAAATAAAGTACGACCATTGATTGAAAAGCAAGACACATATTTTCGTCAAGACATACCAGCATCAACAAGGTATGCTGAATTTAATGAATGAATTTAATTGTAGTGTAAATTTTTTAATCGTTTATTTTAATATTTAAACGATCAATTCAATTCAAAAACTTCACTTCAAAGCCAACTCAAAATTGTTTAAAAAATCGTATGAAATTAGAAACAGTTCTAATCTCAAAATATCATTTGATTCGTCAAATAACAAGTTACATAACAGATTTATGAGTGTTCACATTTATACAAGTTACTGTTTTTGATAAATGACACGACAAGTCAAATAATAAATCGTTAAGTGTGAAGTACACTTTAGATAACACAAAAATTAAAATACTTACCGGTATTTTCGATGTTTTTAAAAATTCCAATAAAGCCTCTAAAGATCCAAGAGTTGAAGCCTGAACATACACACCACGATCACTCAGCTTTATATGACTTAAAGCATGTTTCAATTCTCTGTTTATTTGGTCTCTAAAATATAGCAAGCAAGTTAGCACATTTTAAATATTTGAAGAGTTTTTAAGTAAATAACATACTTGCAAATTTCAATTTCATCTGGTTTATGTGCAACTAATAAATTAATTCCTGCTATTGCTTTTTCTAAATCTTTAGCTGCAATTTTAATACCATGTGCTGCTCTGACTTCCTTGTATTCTATGTAGGCATTCTGTTTAAAAGTAAAAAAAATAAATAAATAAATAAATTTCAAAATCTAATTAAAACAGAATAAATTATACATCGTTTACGCACCTTAACTCTTAATTCTTTTAAAGGTTGAGGAAGTAATAATGAACGAATTTGTGTTACAATGGGTCCATCAGTACCGGCAACAATAACCGTATCACCTTCTTTTAATCGACCATTAATCAAAATTGTATCGATTGTTGTGCCTAAGCCAGGAATTGCTTTTACTTCCAAAACTACTGCTTGTAAATCATCGCTATACATTAATCTTTTTGATAAAAGACACTGACACGATTCAATTATTAAATATAAAAGATTTCCCATTCCTTCACCTGTTATAGCACTCGTTGGTACCAATGAAACATAAGAACGAGGATCAGGATTTTCATAAAATAGTGCAGCATTTAATCCTTGCTCTGCAAATTGTAAAATTACTTCTTTTGTACGTTGCGTAAATTCTAGTTGTGTGTTAGTCTGTTGAGCTTTAATGATGTCCCTAATATCTTTGCGTGGCATTGTTTGCCAGTCATATAAACGATCAATTTTATTTAATGCAACAATAAAAGGACATTTTTTAGACTTTAATAAATTAATTGATTCGATTGTTTGAGGCTCTAAACCATGCATAATATCTACTACTAATATTGAAATATCACACAAAGAGGAACCACGATTACGTAGATTACTAAATGATTCATGGCCGGGTGTATCTATAATCAATAATCCAGGCAATTTATATTGCATATCAGACGACTAAAAAAACAGAAAAGAAGAGGAAAATTAGGACTGTTTAATAATTTAATATTTATTTATCTTTTTTTTTTTTTTACCTTTTTCACAACTTTTGTTTGCTCCTTAATGGCATCTATAGGAACATTTGTAGCACCAATTTGTTGGGTTATTCCTCCTGCTTCAGAATCTTGAACATTTGTTTTTCTCAATTTGTCAAGAATTTTTGTTTTACCAGTATCCACATGACCTAATACGCAAACAATTGCTGCTCGTAAATTATCAAGAGTCATTTTTTGTTCACTTTCTACTTTACGTTTTTCAATTCTTTTTACAGCCCGTTCTCTTTTTACTTCTATATCAATTTTTTTATCTTCTACACTATCACCATCATCCGCAGAATTTTCATTATTTGATGACCCATCACTTTCAAATCCATCTTCTGCTTTAGATGAAGTATGATTTAAAACATCATCAATATTTTCTTTTGCAGTATTTTCTAATTGTTTTTGTAAATTTTCATCTTCTTCCTCTGAAGTAGCATCCCAAGTATCTTTAACATCATCTTTTCTTTCATACATTTCCGAAATCGTGCTACTATTATTAGAAAAAGTGTCATTGTTTGCAGATTTTTCTAATTGATTTTTATCATTTTCCTGTTCTTGTTTCTTTAAATCTTTCTTTTTATTCGATTTAACTCTTGTTCCTAATCGTGGTGTACGTTTATCGTTTGAATCAGGAATTTCTAGTCCTTGTGCTTTACGTGCTTCTAACATAGCTCTTGCACGTGCCAAATCCTCTTTTTGTTTTTTTGTAAGTAATTTGCCTTCAGCTTTTAATCGTGCTTTTCTTTCTGCTTCTTTTTGTTTCCTTTTTTCTTTTTTTTCTTGTTCTAAACGAATTTGTTCTAGTCTACGTTGTTCAGCTTCCTCTTCTTGTTTTTTACGCTCTTCTTCTTCTTTTTTTAATCGTTCTTCTTCTTCTTTCACCTTTTTTATACGTTCCTGCATAGCCGCTACTAAAGCTTTATTAATTCCTTTTTTTTTCTCTTTATCTTTATCCTTTTCTTCATCGTTATCTCGTTTACCTAATTAAAATGATGAAAAAAAGTCATAATTAAAAATAATTTCGATTTTTGCAAATTGGATTTTCGTTCGGGTTTCAGTTTTTGATTATTTCGAAATATTGGATGTGAATTCAATCGAGAAAAAATTCAAAAAGAATCAAGACATATACGGACTTCATGAATGAGTACCTTGCTCTGAATCATATGCAAGAAATAGAACTGAAAAGGTATCACACTCATACTACTTCTTACTTATTTAAACCTGATAGCATCTCCACAAAAGTGAGTGGTGTTCGATGCTCCAGCAAAAACAACTTTCAACATCACATTCTACACACCGCACCAGCCCAAAAGTACATACTGTTTTATTTTCAGTACTAGTAAGGTTTTCTTCTTCTTTCATGGCATTACATTCCAATTCGAGACTTGGTCTAAAAGTTTATTTGAGGTTTCGCGATAGGATAGGACCTGAGGATAGGAACTACCTATTGATTATGTGAAGGAGCATCGACGAAAAGCATGTCAGATACTACCATCTCCAAACAGTTAACGTAAGAAGTTACTACAGTTCCATAGTTAGCTTTCAAGGATTTTAAGAAACTAGCCGAACAGCTTTTAAGAATTAATACCCTTCTGTGGCCAAACGTATAACGAAAAATGTATACCTCGATGATGCCATGGCAGACACTGACAGCCTCACTGATGCTGCAGATAAAAAGAATCAATTTAAAAGTTTTTTATAGTCAACGGGTTTTAAATTGAAGAAATAACTTGCCAACCGTCCTTATACTGTACAGATTGAACAAGTTAAGAAGAGAATCATTTTATCAGAAATCACACACTTGTTTGATCCTCTCGGACGTCCTAATCCTGTTATAGTGACAGCAAAGTTTATGCTACAAACTCTATGGAAATTAATAATCAATTGGGTTTTAGCTTTTCTGGTTGAGATTAACACAATATGGTAGTAGTTTTGAAATGAATTGAAATATCTCAGAGAAACAGTCAAGAGATAACAACACGATTCCGACAGTTACACGCTCTTTGAGATATTTTAAAACAGTTAAAGCTTGCTTTATAGTTTTTATTCCGGGTTTTAAATAAAAATAATTAATTGTAAAAAAAATACAATTGTATTTTGGCGCAGTCGATAAGATCCAGAAAAATAGATTTATTAACATTTAAAAAATTCAATTTTTACGTAAAATAAAATAGCGCAATGATTGAATATTTTGATTTAGAACCACCAGAATTCTTTAGAGAGGATCAAAAAGTTGCTGTCCAGGTGGGAGCGATCGGAAACGATGGTGATTACGATTAATTGAATGGTACTTTGTGAGAAAAAAAAATTATTATATGCCATTAAAAATGACATTACTTATGGATACCATAAGTCCAATCACGACATTTGAAATAGTAAATATAATGGACTTAAGCTTCTGTGGATTCCAAGTCATCATTTTATAGAGGGTAATGAGTACTCCAACGCTTTTGAGAAAGAAAGTTTAAGTAACTCTGTAGCGGACCGGAACCAACGATAGATATCAATTGTACCTCGATCAGTAGATGGATCACCAAACACATGAAAAAACTCCATGTGAAAAGGTGGTCTGCCCTATCTGCTAGACTTCTCCTAAGCCTCAATAGGAGGGAGTGTCGGGTTTTTGTTGGGTTAAACGAAGGGCATAACACATGCAACCATCATAGGTCGATCATGAAAGTAATCAGAGATCCTATGTGCGGGGCCTGTCTGAAGAAAGCAGAAACAATAGAACTACACTACCTATGTAGTTGGTATTGGAATATGAAGTAGCATTACACAGTGAAAGTGTTGAACACAGATTTATTGAATCAGTGATTACCTAGTTAGTGTTAGTCGCTCTAACGAAAAAATCAACTAAAAACCTCTAACCAGTACTTTTGTCTTTAAGCTTCTAGGGCCTTTTTATAAATGAATAAAGTATAACACTTACCTTTATCTTTCTTTTTTCTTTTTTTGTCATCCTTTTTAGTATCTTCAGTCTCTTGTTCATGATCAATTGATTGTTCCGAAACATTTTCTACTTTTGTCACATTTTCAACATTTGTATCATCCGTTGGTTTTACTTCAGCAGCCTTTTGTTTAGCTAAGGCCGCTTCCCGTTTTTGCCTTTCTTTTTTTTCTTTTTTCTTTTGAGCAGCTAGTTTTGCTGCATCAACTTCTCCACTTTGTTTTTGTTCATCTTTAGAGTCGTCTTCAGGAACAGAAAACTCAGATTTATCATGGGGTAATGTCTTTTCGAGCTCAGCTAAGACTTTATCAATATCATCAAACTCACTTTTTTTCTTCGAATTTTTATCTTTTTTATCTCCTTTAGTCTTCTTATCATTTACTGCTTTAACTTTTTTTTTATTACTCTTTTCTCGTTCCACTTTTGTTTCAATTTCTTGTTCATCTACATCAACACCTCGATTATCAATATCATCATCAGCAGTATCACTATCATCATCCATATCTAGCAACAATTCGAAACCAGCCTTTTTCAATGGCTTATTTTGTTTTTTAGCGATTACTCCGCCTGATTTAGTTTTTGTTCCAACGTCATCTTTTTCTCCAGATGTGGTTTTATCAAGATTCAAATCTTCCATATTTTTTAAAATTTCTTCCTCACTGTCAGATTCATTAAACTGAATTACATGCTGTGTTGTACCTTTTTTATGTCCTCTTTTGTCACCTTTACGTTTTTTATCAGTCTTTGTAACTTCAACATCCCTTTAAAATAAAAATAAAAAGTAGTTTTATTTACATTTTTAATTTGATATATTTGTATGACTTACATTACTTCACCATCAGCACAGTCTTTCCAATCTTCAGATTTAGACATTTTCGTATTACTCTAAACTTCAGCAAAACTATTTGGAAAATATTTATATGTAGAATACTCCAAAAACAATTATTTTACTATTCGTGGATTTAATTGAGGTTAAATAATTAAATTCGTGGAACTAACCCACACTGAAATAACCAGAAAGTTTAAAAATAACCCATAAACATCGCCATAGATTTATAATCTACATCTAGAATCTAGATAGATCACCAGTATTATATTATGGACTCTGAATAAACAGATATACAATTTTCTAGATAAATGACGTTTCGAAATTTTTGATTCTCGTTTAAAATATGAAGTTATGCTGCGAGTATAAAAAATATTTCTATAGTAGAAAGATTTTCTGAAAGAAAAAGAAAATTGTTAGGGACTTTTTTAAGGAAAACAAGTCGTTACTTTTAATTTGTAGTTAAAAGTAGATTGAAGAAGAAAACAATTTAAATACATTTTTATTTACATGAGCAAGAAAATGTTGAAATCAATATTACTTGTTACAATATAATAAGAATTATTAGAATATTTCAAGAAGAAATATTTTCTAAATTATGTTTCATGAAAATTAACTACGAGAATTATGTGTTATTTGAGTAAAAAAAATCTCAAAGTCTTGAAAATAATACTTATGTGGATAATTTTTTGTTTTCTTTTTCTTAAAATTTCCCTATGCTGATGTTGAAAAATAGTAATGCTGAGATTTTTCAGTTGCCAAAGAGAGTAAAAACTTTATAAAGCACAGAAAGCGAACCTTTTTGAGCTTGCGTGCCAAAAATATATATACAGTATACAGGGTGATTCAGTTTAGATGTCCGACTCGGAAACTAGGGAGAGGTCTCGGCGAGACAAAGAAGAAATTGTTTTGGAGGGGGAGGGGACAGTGGAATGGAAACATTTTTGGTACTTTTTCCTTGTTTCGCCCTATATCTTTTTACAGGGGTACGCTAGGGTGATCCTGTTTTTTTGCAAAATTGTAGAGGACCCCGGTTTCTTTCCAACAACATCTTACATGCCTCTGAAAATCTTACCATTCAAAAGTTATAAAGCCTCAAATCCAGAATTGTTATTATTTTTTATCCATTTTTTGATTAGTTAACTATTTTTCTCGAAAAGTGCGCGATATTAACCATCATTTTTTATTGCAGAAAATGAAAATTCAATTGATTTTGCATAGATTTGTTTAAATCATTTTTTTTACGAAAAATGCATAGTTTTCGAGATATTTGCACTTGAAAAAACTAAAACTTAGCATTTCTAGCACCTATTTTCAATTTACACTGTAATAAAAGCACATTGAAACCAAAATTTTTAAAGATTTGTCTTTTTCAGTTTTTTCAAGTGTAAATATCTCGAAAACTATGCATTTTTCGAAAAAGAAATTATGAAAACAAATCTTTTATTCAATTCACTATGTATACATATCGTCGGTCGAGAAAATATTTGTCGTATGTGCAATTTTTCAACTTTTGGGAGATCAAACATAAAGTTTGAAGTCCCGCCATTTCTTAACTACATGGTAGAATGTCATGAAACTTTGAGAAAAATTTGTTTTATTTGTTTTATCTATATAAATAGCCTTTTTAGGAATGAAATATTTTCTATAGAAAAGGAAAAAGGATTTAAATGTAGTAACATATTGTAGTATGTGCAAAATTTAAGAAAAAATTTTTATGACTCTTACACATACGACAAAAGTTATATATCATACTTACGACAATTAAATTCAATTTCGCATTCAAGTTTTTCTCGAATAAAGGCAACTGATATTAGCTTCTTTATAACTTTCAAGTTTTAGTAAAATATAATAGATTATATTTTACGAGTCGTAAAAAACAAGTAAAATAAAACTAATTAACCACTTTTAAGATTTTTAAATTCAATTTATTCATAATTATTATAAACTTCATACAAAAAATAAACTTAAAATTAACAAAAACAAAAAAAAAACATTTTCAAAATCACATTTTTAGGAATATAGTTAATAAAAAAAAATAGTAAAATAACTTTTGTACTTCCTCAAATTTTTTTTCTTCAAAAAACATTTTATAAATGAACTTATTATAAGTACATATGTATATAAAATAATTAAGTAAAATGTTGGTTTTTAACATACTTATTTTTTCAAAATCACTTGATAATAAGATTTGTCAGGATCGGTAATGTAAGGAAGCATACTTTGAATATCTTTTTTTTTTTCGGCAGAAATTGGCTTAGCTTTTAAAACAATCAGAGGATTTTCATATATATTCTGATGTTTTTGAAATTTGCCTTTCTTACTTTTTTCGATGTTAACCTTAGAATAATTTACAAGTTTTGCCGATGATTTGAATTCAACATTTAATAGATTTGATTTATCATACTTGATGAATTTACATTTCGAAAATGGTACTTTTTGAAAATCAAGCTCACTTGATTTTCGTGAAAAATAAAAAAAGTCATTATCACTCATCTGTATAATTTTTAATTGGACGTTTTCATACTCTATTTTTTTAGATATTTCAATAAAGTCACGGAACCTTGTATTTCCATATTGTGAAGGTATTTTTCAATAACACTATGCACACAGTCAGTTTCTTGAATAAGTGAATGGCCAGGCTCACTTCAGTCCACATAGCACAGTATGTAACTTTTTTTTTTCTAGGAAGTATAACAGTTGCAGTTAAGTTAAATACGCAAAGTTTTCTTTTGTAATAAAAATTAGAGACGTATGCTTTTGGCAAGGTGAAAACGTTTTGTAGATCGAAACAGATTATTGCTTTAGAAGAATCAATGTTCTTCCTGTCGACATCCCTTTCTGCTTTCATCAAAGCTTTTTCTTCTTTGTGCATTTTAAAAACCTGAATATCATTTTCTAAGGGATTTTTATTGAGTTTATATAAGGCACATTTATCACATTCGTCTTTTTTTGGTTGAAAAAATTTCAAATTAAAATTATAATTGAAAACATTCTTATAAATAAAAAAGCTAACAGGATTCGACGATTGTTCCTTGTAGAACTGATACATTTTTGATAAACTCAAATGACCTTCCAAATAAGTTTTTTTTGAGGTGGAACGACAGTAGTGTGACTCCACTGCCGGAAAACTTGAAATGTGGTCTTTGATATCATTAATTTGTTCTTCGTTTGTGCGTTTTCTTCCACACTTTTGGCGTCTTGAAGTATTATTCAGGCCATTCGGTTCATCATGTACATTATTGAAATAATAATAGATTCTGCGTTCGCTAATTCCCAATGTATTTAAAAAATATGTTTTACATGTTTGTATAATTCTGTCTTTAACTTTTAAAAAATAATAAAAAGAAAATTTCTTTTTAAATTCGGAAGAATTAGTATTAGGACGTCTTTTATTTACTGGCCGTTTTTTAACGGAGCTGCTATAAAAATTGTTCTTTTCTGTATCAGTCAACTCCCAAAATTTTTCATGGATTTCAGATCGTTGTTTCTCTGTAATGTTTTTTGTACAAAGATAAAAACATGAAACTGAACAAGGTTGTCTCATTCGTACAGCTGGAACTTCATTTCCTTTGGAATTTTTGTAGCTTAAGCCATATTGTCTCAGTTTTTTTCTTACGTTTTGCTTCCATAATTCTGGATTTCTTCTTTTCTTGTCAATTTTGGACAGTCATTACTTTGAGCTGTGAATTTTAAAAATCATTTAATTTTTACAATAAGAATTAAAATAAAGAACACACATACATGATACTGCAGAGGGCAAAGATCTAAGTTCTTCATTAAAATTTTGTTCAGAAAGAAGTTGCTCTGCAAAATTCAACAAAAATAAAACAGTTGCTTAAGAAAAGAATTAAATTTCTTTTTGTGAACTACCTAAAAGTTTGTTTTGTTTTTGTTGCATTGGAACAAAGCATGGATCGGCAATAGAGTCATCACTTGAAAAATCGGTTGAAGAATCCAAAATTTCTCTGTCCATCCTTGAAAAATATTTTGAAAAAAAGTTTTATTTATTTTTTATGGATGTAAATATAAAAGAATGGAAGAATATTTTTGAACTAACCTTAGCAATTCTGGAGGTAAAGCTGGAGATGGAGACTCCATAATCACACATCTGTTCTTGACAAAGTCAAGTACGCAACTAAATGTGTATAATGGCTGACGTAATATTAACACAAAACGCAATATACATACATACATACAACAAATATTTTTTCAAGTTATGAATATTGAAATGTCGAATGTACTATATATGAGTTTAAATCACATACCACAAATAAATACTGTAAAGTTTTGTTAGCGACAATCCATACGACATTTAATTTCTTTCATAAAAAATAAATAAATTTTCATGCAATATTGTAGTATGTGGAAAGAAATTTTTACATACGACAAAACAATTTGTAAAAATAATTTTTACAGTCACATACGACAGAAATGAAACTCAATTTTGACAAAACTAAGCCAGATAGGACAAAACTGATAACAGCATTTGATTAAGCATGCTTGAAAACCTAAAAAACATGTTGTAACTCAATTTGACCAAAATTGCACATACGACAAATATTTTCTCGACCGACGATATTATGAATGTACCAAAACTTAAAAATGACAGAAGTTAGCAGAAAACTTAAACGATAACGAATTCGAAAATAGTACCTACGGTAACGAAAAATTAGTAGATTTTTCTGTTTATTTTTGGGACCAGAATACCAATTTTTGTCTTAGATCTTAGCAGGTTTTTAAATGAGCTGTCAAAATTTTGTATGAAAGTTAGCAGAATGTTAATATAGCAGAAACTGCTAACTGCTACCAGAGTCCAGAATAGCTCTGATATCTCAACCTGCTTACATTTTTAGCAGAAAAATTCGTTAACTAAAGAATTTGATCAATATAGCTCTCAAAATAGTTATACAGTTGGGTTTAAATTGAGAGGATATTTCAAAAATTTAGAGTTTTTCAATGGTTACCTGATATTTAGTCATGTTTTTCTGGACCTGATGAATTTATTTGTCATCACTTCAGTTTTGCTCAGATCACTAATCTTATTTTGAAAATAGCTTCACTTTCAGTGCCCAGTAAAACATGATAAAAATTTGAAATTCATACTTGAACAAATTTCACTAATAAAAACCCAACATTAAAGAACAACAAAACAAGAAATATAAAACACGAATTACAAATTCACGTCACAACCCCAAACTTCGATTTCATATGATACTTTGACACTAGAAGCTGATGAACTCGAGACTTTCAGCATCAGAAGCCAGCACTCTACCGCTTCGTCTACTGCCCGCCCAAAAAATTAATCTGAGTTCTATCATTTTATATTTTGCAATGAAACTTTTCTTGTGTATATCACTGAGAAAGAAAAATTATTTTTTAATTTTTAGTGCATTTTATTTATAAAAGTTATTTATTTTAAAAGGTTTTTTAATATGTATATTTTATTTTCTACTTTTTAGTCATAACTATAAATAATTTACAAATTTTTAAATTGATGAATTTTAAAATGCACGAGATATTAAAAGTGCCATTTAATAGCATTCAGCAAGAGCTTCAATTTGATATCACACACCGATCAAATTGGCAATACCAAGAAGGGTATAGTTTCCACCCAACACCCACCCAAAAAAAACGTGAAATTTTTTTTACTCCATCGGAAAAGTTCCCATTTACTCATTCTAAATCAAAAAACCTAAATCATATTTTATTTAAAATATCTAGTAGTTTATGCTTTTTAATGTTTTAATAAAATATCTAGTAGTCTATGCTTCACACTTACGTCACGAACGTCGCCGTTAGCCACAAAACTATTTAGTCAAGGGTTAGTAAGTTGATAAAATTTATTTAATTAATTATTATTTAATGATGAAAATATATCAAAATAATTTTCGGTAGCAATCGAATAAAACACTAAAAAGCATATATTACTATATATTATTAGCATTTATTAGCATTTATTTAATAAGATTTGTTCAGATAGATTAAATTACCCGTTGGCGACAAATTTTGACAATCGCCACCGCCATCGACCGAATAGACTTAATGGTGGTTACGACATAAATTTCAACCTTTTGGCACACTTCTACACAGGCCCAATGCCAATTTTACAGTCACGAACAGAATGAATTTATTTTCTATCTTCGTATTATCAAAAAATATATAGACAGAAAGAATTCTTATGTAGTATCAACTAAAAATTGTAATTATTAAATTAGACTATAGAACAGTACGGTAAGAGAAGGAAGGAAGTGAAAGCTTTTTTAACTATGCTTTAAAGCGCTTTGAAATTTAAGTTTTGTTTTTAACATGATCAAGATGAATGAAAAATAAAAAAAAAATTTTACTCTTATGTGTTAAATAGAATATAAAAAAAATTTCAAATGGTGAAACATATGTGAATAAAATGAGTCACACCGACACCATCAATTACCTTGTTTATGCGAAGCTTTAATTCGCATTAACTCATGCTATTTTGACAAAATACGGATGCATAAACCAAATTTTAAAACGCATTGAAACTTTATTTCGGTTTGAGTGAATACACTATAAATCCGAATTTAAAATTTCAAAACAAAAAAAACGATGTTCAAGACGTTTTATCGTTAATACGTTTTAATTTTTGTACATAAACAAGGTAATTGTCGTATTCGCATGTACATATGTATTTCTATGTAGAAGTAAAAGCTTTTTTAACAAAACTGAAATATGCTGATGTACATTCAAAGCTATTTCACTAATGGGGTTCCAATGTTGGAACCCCAGAACAAAAATTTTTGTATGAGACATTTTTATACTACATAAGAATTCTTTCTGTCTATATATTTTTTGGTATTATCTTTAAATTTTACTAGCTTATACGGTAAAAAAAATTCGAATTAAATCCTAATTTTGGATTAAATTGGGAGTACGGTATAAACGGGTAAAATTTGGAATTGGGATTAAAATAATACATGCAAACGTTGATACACGTACAGTGTACATATTTTTCTTCTTTCTTGTTCACTCTATAATTCGCACCATTAAAATTAAAATCCGCCATATTGCATTTTACGCTACATACATAAAGATATACAAAAATTTGGATTAAGTCCAAATAAATTGAGTAAACCAAAATCCGAATTAGCAGGTTTATACAAGATGAAATTCGGAGTAAACCAAAATCCGTATTGAAAGTAAATTACGTATAAACTGTTAAATTGACATACACACCCACAAAGAGAATTGAAATAATATAGAGATGCAAAAAAGAAAATGAAACAAAATTATTAAGCACCCTGTGCGGGCAGAGAAGGAGGTATCATATTTTTATTTTTTATGAAAAAGAGAAAGCTTTCAATCTTTGATTTTTTCTTAGAACATAAATTTTGTTTTACAATATGTTCTGAAGCTTGAATGCACACATGCAAGCGAAAACAGGTTTCACATTGTGTTTATTTCTAATCATATACACAAAAAGTCATAAAATATTTCTTTCTTCTCTTTTAAAGATTTTAATGTATAATTGCATTAACCCTGAAATACTAAGGTGAAATTTTGTAGCGATTTTACCAACGTGGGGTGTACACACACCCCAGGTAGAATTTGAATTTTCTTCTTTACCTTAGTTTAACATTTTCAAATTTTTTTTTATATTACAGTAGAAGCACACGAGTCAAACTAAATTTACGAACGAAATGATCGCAGCTATTATTTACGTAACGATCAGAATAAACAGTTTTTTTGTGCTAGGGTGTACGTACACCCGACGTTAGTATTTCAGGGTTAATTTGACTTTATGTACATATAAATATATGTAGTTATATTTAGTTTTTGAATAAATATGATAAAAAATTATTCAAGATACCTATTATATAGGTATTATAAATTTGAAAATTTTATTCTTGTCCTAAAAAAACACCGAAAACACCAAGTACCATAAAATTTCAGTTGTAAAAAAATGACACATAAAACTAAAGAAAAAAAAAAAAAAAAAGAACAACTAAAATCATTTATTCCAGTTCTAAGCATTATATACATAAGTAAGTACACAACATACATATATCCATATCGATTCATACAGCAATTTACAAATACAATCATGTTATTACCATCGTTATACCGTATATTCACTTATTTCATCATCAACATATGTTTTTCATATCCCAATTCATTCTATTGAATTCAAAAGAGCTTCAGAATAGAGCTTTCTCAAATGTGTTTTTGAGCTTTCTCAGATAAATTTTTATAAATAAGTAAAAAATGTGAATTTTTTCCGTTCCTCATGAAGGAATCTCTTAATACTTAATACTTTTTGGATTTGATTTCGTAGTCCACTTCCACTTTTTGCGGAATCTAGAACATGGGTGAAAGTGATTTACAATAGAAACTTTGGCTCGATTTGAGCTGTACAAGATAGATATAAGAATAGGACTGTATGAAGAGACGCAAATAAGTAGTCCAAAGTTCTATATGGACTGTCGTGTTAATGATATAATGATGAGTTAAACTATAAGTAATGAAATTTTGACTGAAATATCAAATGAATATTTAGTAACACAAGCAAATTTCAATTACCTTATAAGATTTTAGCGGAAGTTTAAATAAGCAAGTCTGGTTATTTTCAATCAGAGTAATATATTTTTCAGTATACTTTTTAATTTATTTAATTCTTATATCCTACGTAACAGTTTTTATTTTTCATTACTATCTGATTTAATAAATTCAGCATATCTTTTTTGATCCATGAGTTGTTCAATTTCCTTACGATCACATAATTTTAATTTAAAAAGCCAACCTGTAAATAATAATCAAGAATAAGAAACACACATTGATTGAAACAAAACTTTTTACCTCTGTCCAAGCAGTTGGTATTTATAAGACCAGGTAATTCCTCGATCTGTGCATTTATCTCAGTTACAGTTCCTGAAACAGGTGAATAGATTTCACTTGCTGCCTTAACACTTTCTAGAGCGCCACATTCATCACTTTTTTTTAGTTTAGTTCCAACTTCGGGAAGTTGAACAAATACTATGTCACCAAGCGCTTCTTGAGCATAGTGTGATATGCCAACAGTACCTATTTCACCATCAATAGAAACCCATTCGTGCTTATCTGTATAGTATCTGTCTATAAAAATGACATTATCAATTTTGAAAAAAAAACAAGGTATTACATATTATGTTGATTTTTTAAAATAAAAAATGACAATGCCGTAAGTTCAAATTTTTGTTTATGCCACCAATAATCACTAACTACCTACATAATATGTATAGATACAAAAACATAGGAGTAATTTATTGTTACAAACCGCGTAGAGATATTTCAAGGCATGTATAACAGAGAACTGTCCAATAGGGGATCACGCGGAAGGAAAGTCCCAGATAATGGGGAGCTTCCTCTTCAATGACCTTAGTCACGGTTAGAGACATGATACGTTTCCTGAATAAAACAGGATGGTTATAGGTCCAAACTAGACGTGTCAGTTTCAGTTTTAATAAACCGGCTTTTTAGTAGAGAGAAGGCAGGGTGAAGTACATTTTATCCACAAATGGGGGGGAGAAGTGGATAGAAATTTTATTGATAAGAAATTTCCATCATCATCGATCTTTAAACTAATACATACAAAGTTTACTTGTTATGTTATGTTTACTACTACGATAGCTTATGTTCTTACACGTACACGATTGACGAGTACTGATAACATCTTGAATACAGAAAAACCTGTTTGAAGATAGAATTTACTGATGCTGAAACTGATAAATTTGGGATTGACCATAAAGATCTCTTACCGGTATTATTTCCTAGGTGTTGTATCAAAGCGGCACTCAGTGCTAATTGGGTCTTTGAAAGATTCCGAGAACCGCCTCGCCACGTCTACTAACTAACCATTGTTTCTATTATTTTTCTCAAAAATTAAGGTGAAAATTAACAAAATATTGACTTTGCAGTCAACTTCAGAGCCGGCAGAGGCAAAGAGACAAATAGGCATTCGTTAGAAATTTTTAATTTTTTTTGTCTAGCTAGCATAGTTAATTTTCGATAATTTTCCAGTAACGAAAACTTTTGAAGAAAAAAATTTAAAACATAACCCAAAATTTGAGGTCAGTATTACTTAATTCATTTTCGAGTTGTAAACCTTGTGCAGAACACCCCGTTATGCAATGTGTTGTACAAGAGTGTGCGTTTTAAAAATCTAATTAGAATTTAAAAAATAAAAACAAGCCCAGGTACCATGGAGAAAGGAGATTTTTCGTGGGAAGAAACTTTCTACGAAATGCTTTGGAAATAGATCCAATGAACGCAAGAAACAACAGACACATTTATGTATCAGATATTTTTTTCTGCATTTTATTGTCGTTCTAACGCCACTGTTTTTGCTTTGCTATTTATTTTTAAATGGAATAATGTAGGTATTTGATACTTTTTGGGGCTCTATGGAAAGTAATACTGGCTAATATACAGGCTGTTCTGCATAAAGTGTCCAACCGCAAAACGACAGATAGCTCTCGTCGAGACAAAGAAAAAATTAAATTGAAAGGGGGTGGGAGGTTAAATTTCAAATGGTTTGTTCGGCTATACGGGGAAGGATTCCAGGCACTTTATTTATACATATATAATTTTGTAGATCTTAAACTTCACATTGCAGCAGTTTGGTCTTTAAAAAAATGTAGAGAATCCTTCGACCTTTTTCCCAAATCCGTAAGCGGGCTTCTACCCTTATCCTATAGAAGCTACGATTTGTGATTTTTGTGCTTATTGTGGTTTCAAAATGGATAATCCTGGTCATTTGAAGTTTGAAGTTAATTTATGGTCAACAATTCTACTTCTCAGAGAATCCACAACCTGCGTGACACATAATTGACCTCACCAATGAATTTTTCATATTTCTTCAAAAGAGTTGTAGTAAAAGAATAACGACTGCCATATTTTTATGATATAAGGATTTCGATATTACTAAACAAAACCAATAGAAAATCCTAGATTTTAATTTTAGGGCTTTTCTTGAAAAGTGTTAGAAAACAGCGCGACACTTGATTGACCTTACTATTTATAAAACAATTTAGAGAGTGTAAATATTAGTGAATTTTGGCACTTTTTGAAACGAGTATCTTGCCTAATGTTCACAAATTTAAATAAAAATTCAGACCTGTTTACAATCTTTATCACTGTTGTACGACACATGTTCCTTTATGTTATTGCTATTTCAATGTTTTATCCTTTTCTTAAATTTACAATTACTTCAACTTTATCCGCACATAGTTGTTTTTCGTGCACTCTGTGTTCACCTAACTATTTCAAATTCAAAAATATTCAGTTTTTGTGTTGTAAAATAAAAGGATAACAGCCTGATCTGATGTAACATTTTGTTCAACTGCAATAAACATGCCTGTGTGAATAATTCCTCATTTCAGAGAAATCTACAATTTGAAAGGCATTTCTTATTTTTTTGTGGCGGTGTACGAAATTAGTCAATATGCTAGAAATATTGGTTATTGATTGAAAGATAAATTTTCTGTGTATTTGACCTGCCGCGCAGACGTCATTTTTCAAAATTATCGAGTATTTATTAACGTAGATACCTGAATTTTTTTTATCCAGTGAACTGAAGTATCTAAAAGCACCCGATGTTGATGAAAGCAATGTAGGTCTTCGAGTTACTTCTACAATTCCATAGAAAAATCTTATGATGCTACTGTTATACAAAAACGTCATACCTTCAACCTTCGAAAAAATAATGTGCGCTACCCAATTTATAATTCACAACAATAACGAATGTCAAAAAACTACTACTAAGAGTGGACTTACACGGCAAATATTTTGCTCTATATGCATCGAAAAAACCAATTGGCCTCTACATATTATGATTTTCGATTGAAATATTCACAATATTTTGTGTCATTCTCAAACAAATTCTAATACATATATGCTATATGAATTTCATTTAAAATATCTAGTAATCTTTATAGTGTAAACAAAATTAAAAAATTAAAAATTAATTTTTTTAAAAACAAAAATGGCTCATGTTCACAAGAAAAAATGATTCATTATGAAAAATTATTTATAATAATTTTGTTTTATTAATTTTTTTTATTTTTTAATAATTTATAATAGATAATTTTAATAATACTATATAATATAATAATACATACATACATTTTCACAAATAAATCAGCAATCAACTATCAGCAAACAAACATCAATTGATATTAATCTCAAAATTCGTACACATTAGAAGTCATCGAATTTTAATTCGATCAGATCGAAAAAAATCGAACTTCATAACCTTACATAATACCATTTACGAAAATCGAAGTTCGATCGATCGAATTACGATATTCATAATAGCACCCATCATTCGATTCGATTGAATTTTTGAATGATTATTTTTGCGATATTTGTATACAAATATTCTTAGAAATTCTTTTTTCAGTTTTTAAAAACACTTCTAGGGCGGTATTAACCAAAGTGATTTATCTGAGCACATAATTTCATTATCAACAAAGTTTAGCTTCGAATTATAAATCGAATTTCAAGATACAACTTACAAGGTAATATTCCAAAAAAAGACTAGCGTTACCATACGAGAATTAATTTCAGGATTTCCGAAGTTTAGTTAAACTCGTTTCAAATCAATTACTACGTTTATGCTTTCTCTTAAACCGATATAAATTATAGAACGGGCTTATACGGTCACTTTTTTACCCTTTGTAGAACGTATAAAACC
The DNA here is from genome assembly GCA_939192795.1 of Bombylius discolor. NCBI lineage: Eukaryota > Metazoa > Arthropoda > Insecta > Diptera > Bombyliidae > Bombylius > Bombylius discolor. The sequence goes on along the minus strand of OW584240.1, from coordinate 17,899,140 downwards.
GATTTTACAAGGAAAAGTAGTAAGAAGTATGTGGTGGGAAGTTTACTTTTTTCCATGTAAAACGGGTTTTTTTACGTTCTACAAAGGTATGTATGTATACTATAAGTGCTACAGACTTTCATTGACTTAAAGTTGGTTAAGTTTTTGAACGACAACATGGTTTTTCTATTGAGTAACCATACAGACTCTTCAAAACTTTTTGACTTTTGAAAGGTACATAATAAAGAAACCATGTCGTTCAGAAACTTAACCTTCTTCAAGTCAATGAAAGTCTGTATGGTTAGTACTAAACTAATGAAACTTAAAGTCAGCTGTCAAATCTTGTAACTTGTCAAAAATATGTAAGTATGAACTGTGGAGTTTAAATTTTTATTCTATAATTAATTCTATATTTTATAAGTTTTCAAAAGTCTATAAAAGTCTGTTTGCATATACATATTATTTTAATCCCAATTCCAATTTTAACTCGTTTATACTTCTTTCTCATTTTGAACTTAAATTTGGTTTTAATTCGAATTATTTTTTAAGCTATAAACTAGTACATTGAAATTGGTATAAATTTCAAAAGAAAACGACAAAAAGTTATAAAACATAAATTTTGACGTATTAAAATTGCGTTATTGGAATGAAAAGAAGTAAAAGTTGACTTTTGTTAGTTTTGTTTTGAATTTGATTGACAACTCAAATCACTGATTGATTGATTACTACTGGTAGTGACATACGTAGTTTATGGATTTTAATTGCTTAATTTTCCTTAGGTTTTAGAATAGATTGTTTTTTGTTAAAAATCTGCTTTAATTGTTTGTGGGTTGTTAAACATTCGTAATCGTAACTAATTCAGTGCACAAAAAGATTAATTGCCAGAATTTGTAAGAAAAAATGCCACCACAACCATTGGAGGGAGGTCATGGCCCAGTGGCAGGTTATATACCTTCAGGTCAAGAAGGTGGCCCAAGGAATAGTTCAGTATCACTTGCTATACTTATTGATTTTATTATACAGCGAACATATCATGACTTAACTGTGTTAGCTGAATTGTAAGTAAAAAAAAAATATTGTAAAATTTACATAAAAATTTAATGAAAATTATCTTTTCAATAGATTACCAAGAAAAAGTGATATGGAACGAAAAATTGAAATATATAATTTTTCTGCAAGAACAAGACAACTATTTATTAGGCTTTTAGCATTAGTGAAATGGGCCAATTCGGCTTCTAAAGTTGACAAATCCGCTGTAAGTACATGTTTTTGAAGATTAAAATGTAAATACAATAAATTCCCTGGTCATGAATTTAGATCATTACGTATTATTATAAAATATTAATCAGGTGAAATATATGTTTGATGAATTGTTATTTGGAAGTTTTTTCTCATGTAGGTACTATTGAGAAGACCAGGTTCGAGATAACGACATTAATATTTACTTAAAAATTAAATTTGGTGACGTTTGTTCAAGTCTTTTGCGATCGCAAAAAAAAAAAAAAAACAAAACCACCAATGCCACCCTTAACTATTCTTTTTGGAATTCGGAATAATCTCAAAGTATGCGACATTTTCTGTAATTTGGTTGTAGAAGTTTCAAATAACAGGGTTTTATCAGGTTTCCAACAAGAGCACGAAGATTTCTTAATCTTAAATGATAAGATAAAAATATTTGGACAGTGAATGTTAGAGGCGATGTTCAAGAGAAATAGTTTAAAATATTCATCTTGGATGATAGTCATAATATTGCCGTCTTTTTATTTTTAAAGAATCAATCTAAAATGTTTTTTTTCGAACTTCTCATTTTTGTTGTGGAATGAATAAAATTGATTCCAAATAATATGGGTTAGTTTTTGTGCTGTGTGACATTTATTAAAAAGAAAACATACAGATGATTATCATCATCTGAATACGAAATCAAAAATTAAAATCTGCCAAGTTAATAATTGTTAATACGTTCTGTAATTAAATTTGGTGTGTGAAAAAGTTCTTTGAACTTGGCATTCAGATTTCAATTCTTTTGCTACCAACAATTACTCCAAGATAACTTAGCTTCATTTTTACATTTATGTTTTAGGGAGAATATTTCAACCATTTTTGTTATAATAAATCATCAAACAAATTATATGAAAGTGGCTACATCAACAAGTCTGTTAAGGTCTACCGACTTGTCCAACTCACACTTGTCCAATTTCTTAATTTTTGCTTAATCGAAAGGTTTCGATTACATGTCAGTGAGTGAGTGACAAAAATAGCTATTTTCTAAGATTGAAATTTGTCGTGCTGCGCGCCGACTGATATCTTATTATGTAAATAAAATTTTATCTATTTAGCGTGCAGCTGGTGTTTTGATTTGAGAAATTGGAAAATTTATGTGCTCTTTGAGTCGAGACTTAGAAGCTTTTTCTTTTTTTGTAATATTTTAAAGTGTTGTTGATCTAATGTGCGCGAAGTTGACCTATGTCATTTTCTACTTTGTCATTCAGTAATAAATGTTTTAAAGTAGTCAAATAAATTTGATAAATTTATATTCATATTTTTCTCGTGATAATATTAACATCTCTGCATCTTATTTTCATCTTTATATGTACATATATATAATTTCGAGAAGCCTGCTTTTTTAATCAATTAATAAAATATATGTTTTATTTATTGTAGCACATCATGAGCTTTTTAGATAAACAGTCTATGCTTTTTGTGGAAACTGCAGATATGTTAGCACGCATGGCTAGAGAAACTTTAGTACGTGCTCGATTACCAAATTTTCATATTCCAGCTGCTATTGAAATTTTAACAACAGGCACATATCATCGTTTACCAGCATGTATAAAAGAACGAATTGTGCCTCCAGATCCCATTACCACTGCAGAGAAAAAGCAAACACTTTTGCGTTTAAATCAAGTTATTCAGCACCGACTAGTTACAGGAAACTTAATGCCTCAAATGCGAAAATTTAAAGTATGTGGACTGATTTTTTTTTTCATTTTTATGACATTTAATTTTAAACTATGATTCCATTTAGCTATATATTTTAAAAACAAAAAATTAAAATAATATAGAAAAACAAACATAAAGAGAAAACGAAAGTCATTTACTAGTGAACGAATGGTAGAGTGCTGGCATCTGAAACTGCAGGTTTCAGCCTCGAATCCGCTTCAAGTTTAACTCTGATCAAAAGATTTATTTTTAATAATCTACTTTACATGATCACTGACTTAATTTTTTCATCATTTTCATTGGTTTTCAATGTTTATAGACACTCATTCACAACTTCTTTTAATATGACACCACCAAGCGACTGTGCCACTTAAATGTTTTAATTTTTAATGAAAAATTATCATCGTGAGTCGTGACATTTCTATAACATTTTTAACATTTCATTAGCAATAATTTCATTTTTTTACAGAAAAATTCTAATGCTAATTTTTTGTTTAAAAATATTTTCCATTACAAAAATCAAAGTAGAGCAAGAGGTTGATTTAAATAAACTGTCCTCCTCTATAAATAATAACTAATTGACAAATTGAGCTGAAAATAGAAAATATACTAATATAAAAACAAAAACGGTCAAATCTACGCGACTTTGGTGTGCAGTGTAAATGAACAACTTGCGTGCATGCGTTTTGACATGAATGAATAAAAGATGCCAAAGCGCATGTACGCAAGTACCAAAATTAACTGATTTTTAAGAAACTGCTCTTGAATAATGAATGAAGATAATGCAAAAATTTAAAAAAATGCAAACTTTCGAGATATTTGACATTGAACATAAAAATGAGAAAAAATTTATAACAGAGTTGTAATACCTTCTGTATCAATTGATGCACAACCTAATAAGAGACATTTTTGGAAAGGATTGAAGGTTCTTTTTTAAACTTATACTCATTTGACCCTTTACGCTGCTTAAGCATTGTAATGTGTTGCAAAAAGTGAAAATGGTCGCTTTTTGAAAAAATTCTTTGACCTTGAATATCTCGGAAACCATTAAGAATGTACATTCCCTCTGCCATACAATTTTTTTATTTCTCGTCAAAATCTACCACCCTGCATAGTTTGGTACACAGAAGTAAAAAAAAAAACAAAAAATTAAAAGAAATTACAAAATATACAGAGTACAGGCGTTGAGAATAAAAGTGGCCCAACCGCAAATATGTCTTCGAGAAAATAGCATTTGATAATTTTGAAAAACTTGAAATAAATTTTTCAGACAAGTACTTTGTCTTGATGTGGTGTAATTTAGTTTATGAAAAAAAAAGTTCGTTTTTAACCACATTGTGCTTTTAAATTCGTTTCGAATGGAAACATGTTGCCAATTACACTCTGGGACCACTTCCTAGTCGATAGGATCTACTCATTTGTAGCTCTTAAAGACCATAAACTCATTTTCGAGAATTTTTTGATTTGACCATTATTCTCAACGCCTCAGCATAAAATTATGAAAATTAATTTCGTATTATTCAAGATAAGAGATGGGAGAGTTACTTTTCATGTAGATCACGAATTTGAAGTTTCATTAACTGTAATGGGAGATGGAATGAATATACCATGGAGATTATTAGATATAGATATTCTTGTGGAAGATAAAGAAACTGGAGGTTAAAAAAATAATATTCAAAACTTAAAATATTTTAATTTAATTTAATTTTTTTGTTTTCAAAGATGGAAGAACTTTGGTGCATTCACTTCAAGTTAATTACATTCATCAATTAATTCAATCACGATTAGTTGATAATAAAAACTCTCTAGCAGAAGTATACAATTGTCTTCATTATTTTTGTCAATCACTTCAATTAGAAGTACTATACACACAAACTTTACGTCTTATTATGGATCGACTTGATGATAACATTCATGTTGATGAATATATACCGGGCGTTAAATTAACAGTATCATATTGGCGTGAATTATCAAATAAAGATCCAAAATCAGAATTGGGATATCGTTTGACAATACAAAGTGATCCTAATGAAATCGCTCGACCTTTAGCTGTTATTCATGTACCATCAATTGGTGCAAAGGTAAACATTTTTCAATTGAGAGCTTAGCTTTATGTAATGAAAAAAAATATTTTAACTAAACTTAGGAGTCATCAGAAGTAGCTGATCATGCTATTCGATCAGATTATCTTTCAATGGAACGCTTAATTGTACACACAGTGCACATTAGATCATTGGCTCGTTTAAGTGATTTAAAGTTGGAATTTCAAAGTTTTCTAAAAGATGTTGACTGTAATTAAATTTTATTATTCATTTTTATAATATTCAAGTGATTTGTCTATATATTTATTTACATAGTAAAAATCACTTGAGAGTGACAAAAATGAAATTTTTTGTAACAAAGGGTTTTATTGTGATTGTCGTAGCGTCGTCGATCTACAAAAAGTATTGTGTAACACTATCGACAACATGTGTTTGTACTGTCCCATATACATACATACATATCGATTGAATTGACTAATATCGGTTCTTGGTCGACGACCTTACGACAATCACAATAAGGCCCAATGTTTTAAGTTATACGTCAATAATACAAAGATAATTAAATTTTTTCAGATCATTTACAAGGTACACCAGCCGTACTTACAATTCCTGTCTTGAATCCATGTCTAAGAGCAGAACAAATTCATGTTACAGTTGATACTCATACAGGAACATTACGATGTCATGTTCCAAAACATCTTGATTGCCCAATAATGCAAGAATTACAAACTGTTCTTAATGGCGATCATCGAAAAATTCCGCAATTAATTTCTGAATTACGGTAATTTACTATTGAATGTATTTTGTTTTTTTTCTTCTTACAATAATTAAATTTATCTGTTTTTTTCTAAAAATAAAAGATATTGGATAACTCATAGAAGATGTGAAAATACTTTACAACACTTACCAGCTACAACAATTGAAAATTTTACACTTCTTAAATGGCCAGAAAATCCTTTGTTACAACCGGAAAAGCATAAAATATTCGTTAGACTTTATCGTCATCCAAATGTTATTTTGGTAATTAAAAATTCGAATACAAATAAGTAATACATATTTCGCTCGTTTCAAAATTCAACAGATTGCACAACCTTTCCACCAAAATCTCATTTGAATGTTTCAGTAATCACCACTTCACCTTAAATTCGCCGAAAGTATCACTACAGGTTGCATTAGCTACGTTCCATTTGGATAATTTAAACTACTTCGTAGAAGTTTGGCGTACTTCAGCACAGCTAATAAATGCAACACTCCATATTTTAAAAACTAAGAGCTATAACTGCTACAAGAGTGATAATCAACAACCAATGTATGAGTTGAAGTACTTGAGAATAGATTGATAGTTTAAATTATCTAAATGGAACGCAACTAATGGTGAATTCAACCAAAAAAACACCAATAAACAAATCGTGCAACCAAGGTAGATTCACCATATGGTGTGGTGCTTAACAATGTTGATTTTTGAAACGACCGTAATATGAGAATGGTAAACTAAATTATTCGTTTCTTTTTTAGGTTGTCGAATTAAAACAAAAAAAACATGCCGCTAGTGAAATGGAGTACACATTTCATTTAGGTTTTGTTGAACATTCTACTGCTGCTAATGGGCAAATAGAAGAAAATAATGCTGATGTACCTAAAATGTATATAAAACTACTAAATATTGTGGAATTCGATACATTTCTTGTTACACATGGTCCGGGTACTTATGTTGACCGTAGGTTTTTTCAATCTATTGAATTCCTCAAAAATCAATTTTTTTCCTTTTTTTCTTTTCTTTTTCAATAGATTCATTTTCTTATAAAAGGAAATCATTTGATGAAATTAATGGTCCACCTTCAAAACAGCAAAAAACTATATTTCCAGCTTATTTTGTACCGGAATTAGCTCATGTTGTTGCATTGTGCGATGAAAAAATATCATTTTTAAATTTATCAAAAGAATTAACAAAACGTAACATTCCACATAGTGGTCTTCAAATTGAATCAAATGCAACATCAATAGTGTTGAAATTGCTTGCCTTACCTCAACCATCTCAAGTTACTGTATTGAATGAACAAGTAATCAAGGTAAATTTTTTTATTAAATATTTGATTGTTGGTATAATATTTTTAAAAATACATAAGTCAATTTTTTCTTCTTTGGTCGGCATCACAGTAAAAGTCGAACCTTAGCCTTCTCAAGTCTCTGGCTACATATTGAACGGTCCTGCGACAGCTGCGTCAAGTTTACCAATCTGCATTTCTTTAGATCTTGCTGAATACTAACACACCACCTGCTCCTTTATTAATCTATGGGACTTTTTCCAGATTAATCATTGAACAAGTACCTGTTTAAACTGCTATGTCTTCTTGCATTCTGTTGATATGTACAATGTATGTACTGCTCTTGAATTATGGTTCATAACTTTTGAAAGAATAAAGATAATGCATAGAACTAAAAGGTCAGCTTAAAGTAAAAAAACTAAGCTTTCATTTTAGCTGACAAAATAAAAAAAAAAAACAATTTTTTGAGATATTCGACCTTAAATTTAAAAATGCGGAATTTTTTTAGAAATCTTTTTGACTTTGAGTTGCAACAACTTCTGAGCTAATTGATGCACACTATTAAGTTGACTATTAAGAGACATTTTTGGGAAGGTTTGAAGGTTTTCTTTTAAATTCATTCTTATTTAGAAGAAAGTGGAAATGTTCACTTCTCGAAATAAAAAATTCTTTGATTTTGAATATCTTGGAAACCATTGAGAATGCACCTTCGTCCCTTCGCCTATCATATATGTTTTTTTTCCTCCGAGATCTATCGCCCTGCTCACTTTGGTACACGCTTCGTGTAATACCCAGTGTAATAATTATTCTGTACTTGAATAAATTATATTCTGGAAATATTCTTTAAATAATTAAGAAAAGAATTATTCTGAAAAGTAAACTTTGCCTTCTAACTACAATCCTTTTTCTTATATTCTAATATTTTAATCAGACATATTTATTTTAATTGATTTTAGTTTTATTGATATTGATTTTAACAATTTTGTTTTTAGGGTTCTAAATCAGCTCCAGTAATTGAAAAAGCTGTATGGAATGATCTTCTTAAAAGACTTCTTTCAGTTTCAATACGTTCACAAATGAGTAAAAGTCATCAAAGTAGAACATGGGTTGTTGAATTCGTATTTTTTGCTACGCTTTTACAAAGTTCTCATCATAAGGAACAAGGAAATAGACGAACAGTTTATTTGTACTATGATCTTTCTACGAATGATTTTGCAAAAACAGTTGATGATTTACTGAAAGATTGGACAAAAATTGTATATTTACACACGTTAGTTTATGATTTTGCACAACATTATAAAACTGGTAAGTAATATTGTAGAATTCTGACAAAAGAAAAATGAGAGAGTTCAGAGCAAAATTATTATGAAATATAACTTTGAAAAGTACAGTAGCGTCGTGATTCTTAACATTTCCGGAGTGTTCACATTTGCTAGACAAATTATACTTTTTCCTTAGGAATATCTTCAGCATCTTCAATAACTTCTATCTAATCAGAAGAACTATCATGTACTGTTTATTAGGCTCAACACGTTGCTCCAATCATAAATTATTCTCTTCTCTTTGTAGATTTTCATCATATTGAACATACCTCGGATTTCTTTGATCTTAATTTGAGATTTTATAATGTTATTTCTCAATTCAGAAAGTGAAATGTTGTCTTCATCGGAGAACTTCCATTCAGATGGAAGATATTGACAAAACAATGCTGGAACCATTTATAAAAAATTTCTTTTGTCATCCATGCATTCACGCTAGATTTATAAATGACAACTAGTTGAAATTTTTAAGGGTTTTACTTTTTAGGAACCTGTAGAACCTGCTTGACTTTTTTCAGGTACTGTTTTCTCTGTAGATAGCGCAAGAGTTTTATTCAGAAGTAGTCTTCAAAACAGACCTTTTTCATCAGCATTGTATAATTGTTCCGGTAACAAATTTCCTTCTTTAATTATACTATGAAACGATGCAACCTGAGCATTGTTAGATAACTTTTCATCCGTTATTTTTAAGATTCTAATTTCACATCGTTTTTTTAAAGGTTATTTTAAAGTTTTCCGTTTTCCAGGATCAGCCTCCGTTTTATCAACAAACCTTATAATTTTCTTCAAGTTTTTTTTTTTAATACCTGTTATCGTCGATTTAGATACACGATATTGTCTTGTCAGTTGAACAGATGAAAAATCACCTCACAATTTATTTATGATTTCCCACTTCTGTTTCAAAGTAAGAAACCTTGTGTGGCTTTTATGTTTAATTTTGATTAGATTTATAAAGTACATAATGTTAAAAATTAATGACTTACTTTATTGATGAATCGTTCACATTATAGATGGTTGACATTAACGCGACGCTATTGTATTAGCAAAATAACTTATGCATAATCTAGCTAGTAGCGTTGATGGCTGAATTTATAATATTTGATCCATTTACTCTGAAAGTAGGTTAACTGAAAAATAATTTGATTTTTTTTTTACTTTAGAGAAATACAATTTACACAACATAGTTGCTATTAAATCTTATAGTTATACAAACTTACTTCTCTCCTATGGGCCAAATAAGGATATAACTTGTAATATTTATTGGTCACATCAACTTAAAGGCTTTAAAATGGTGAATTATTCTTATTTCAAAAAATAGAAATGATTATGATAATTAAGCTTGTTTTTTTTCTAGTCATTTATTGGTGGAGTTTCTGCAGTTAATGCTCATTCTATGGTAAGAGAACAGTTTCAAACTCATCTTAATAGGCATCACAACTTGGCATATATTGTTCAAACCTTACATGAGACGTATAAGCCATTGAGCTCGATTGCGAAACTACCGATAATTGCTCAGCTTGGTATACCTGTAAGTAAAAAAAAGTCAAATGTTAAGTTTTTATATGTAGTTAGTACGGGCCACGAAAACTCTCCTTGAGAGGACAGCTTTCGTGGCCCTTTCTATAAGTGTGCCGTTGTTTCTAATTGATTCTGGAAATGTGTGTGTGAATACGTTTTCGTGTATGTGTCGATGACACCAGCAAAACACAATTTTTCAAATTTTTAAAATGCATTCATCATCATTTATGGCTTGAGAGTACAGGATGGACTCTCCTCCTCAAGTTTACTTCTAATCGTTGTATAGCATAAAATTAAACAAAATTCTTCAAATTATTAACAATTCTCTGAAAGATCCTGAAAGTTATGCAAAATGCTTTACTGGAAGTATGAAATATTCTGTAAGTGATCTTGATCGTCGTGCTGTTTCAAGATTAGCTTTGAATTCTGAAAATGATGGAACTCAAAAAGAAAGATATCTGATTGGTTTTTGGTGGTGCTCAAATGGGAAACTAATATTCACGGACGGCTCTGACGGCCTCCATTATTACTTGCACGATCTCCGAAAAAATCTTTAATGTTATCTAGACGGCAAAAAGCAGTCTTGGTGTGGGGATCAATTTTCTATAAGGGACCAGTGGATTTAGTTCTTGAAGGAAGACAACTTCCATTTTTAGATAGAAGATTGATGTGAAAGGCGAATTTTCTTCAAATCAACTGCTCTTTCTTTTCTTTGGTAGTTATTCCTCGCGCAAACTTAGGGCTTTAAAGTTTCTGACAATTTGTTCCTGTCATAACGTAAAATTTAGGTAAAAATTCACAAATTTTGGACTTTAAAGTCTTATAAATGGGAGAGTGGTTGAGATCTTGTAAGAAAGTTTGAAAGTTTCTCTGCATTCCTTCCAAAGACCTAACTGGTGCAGGATGAATAGTTTAGGAGCTACAAAGAAGTATTTGAATAAAGTGTCTGAAATTTTTCTCCCCTGTGCCGCCGAACTCTTCGAGATTTATCCCCCCTTGCCATATAATTTTTTGTTTGTCTCGACGAGAGCTATCTATGGTTTTCCGGTTGATCACCTTATGCAGATCACTCTGTATAAAAAAAGTAGTTGCATTGGTTTTTCTTTCAGCCACAAAACAGTAACAGTTTTATCTGTAAATAAGAGATTTCAATTGCAAATACATACATACAACAATTCCACTGATTTATGAAAGATAGATGATTTTTTTAATGATTTTTTTTTCTAATTTATACTTTATATGTAGAGACCACAAGTTCCGGTTTTAACGTTTTGTGCTTTACCACAATCTCCAACTTTACTAAGATTGTCATATCAAGCTATGTATTGCTTAGAAATACGTTTTAAAGGAAATGGAATGGTTTCTGTTAGAGACGGTGCATATAGCAGATTTGATAGAAGCAATGTTGTCGAAGAATTTACTCCGACTCAGGGATTGAAAGTAACATGAATTATTTATGTTTAATGAATTATATTATAAAATTCTTTTTTTTTTATTTTAAATTTTAAGGGTTTTCTTTCAAAATACGTTGATGATAGTGCAGTTTATCGACGAAGATCACAGAGTGAAGATGACAATCCTCCATCCCCAGTTGCAATAGAAGAATGCCATGGATCAGGAGGTGGAGGAACATCACCATTTTTAACAAGCGGAATGCGTGGTCCACAAAGTCCTCGAGATGGTGGTCTTCGATTTGCACCTCCAATTACACCACCATCCGGATCAAATCCACACACACCGGCTAGTCCCCATCCAATTAGTCAGAATCATCCTAATTTCAGTATGACTTCTCCTCCAGCACCTCACATGCCTCATCCATCACCTGGAGGCGGATTGATGCCCTCATCACCTTTGAATCCTCAGCCAAGTCCAATAGCTCATTCTCCTGGACCAAATTTATATATGCAGAGTCATGCTACCGATGGAAGTCCTTTCACAGCACTTTCACCAGCTGCGTCAAATTGGCCAGGATCACCTAGTATGCCACGTCCATCTCCACGTCCCGGACAAAGTCCAGAACATAAATCATCAACCACACTAACGCATTTACCAAGAGTTTTACCTCCACGTTCATGGGCTGGTGCTGTTCCAACTCTTTTATCTCATGAGGCTTTAGAATCTCTTTGTAGACCATGTCATCATCCTAATAAGGATGTCGGTGGTTCAGATATAAGTCCATTAGAAAGATTTCTTGGCTGTATATATATGAGAAGGCATTTACAAAGATATATCCAGAGTGAAGAATGTGTTCGTAGAATAAGAAATTTATTGTAGTATTTTCGAATTATTTTTTATTTTTTTAAATTTTAGATTACTGTGATTAATTCGAACGAACCTGGAATGGTTCTTTTTAAAATTGATAGTTTACAATATCAAGTTTTTCTGAATCAGGCTCATATGCAATCTCTGCACCTTAAAGTATCACAAGTAATTTCTGCAGATGGAAAACAACCATTCCAGTGGAATCCTGATGACTTACAAGTAATAGAACAATTTTTTGATACACGAGTAGCTGTACCACCTTATAGACCGAATGCTTTACATGGATTTTGTAGAACTTTAACAGTTTTACCTCAAGTACTAAAAGATTTCATACAGGTAGAAAAGTGATTTATTTAAACAAATATGCAAAATAGTTAACAGGAAGAATGATTTTTTTTTTAAATTAGATAATGCGCCTTGAACTGATGCCGGATCTATCACAAGGGTTTAAATGGGCCGTTCAACTGTGCATGAGAGTACCTCCTTCTGCAGTACCTATTGTTCCAGTAGGCAATGCCGCTGTTGTAATATGCAGACTGAAAATTTTATTTTTCGTAAGATATTTATAATTTATCATTATTGAAAGATATAAAATTAAGGTCCTTCAAGAAGAAGCTCCCCATTGTCTGTCACCTTGATCGAGAAAGTGTCGGACAACTGCAGAGGTGGTGAGCGAGGGCTTCCTTCTCATTGACCTTCTTGTATTGTCAATGTATTGTTTGTTATAGAATGATCCGTCATTTTTGAGATGACCTGTTTACCGATTGGAAGAGAACGCTCGCTTTACACGACCGAAGAGAAGATACACTTTCTCTGCCATGGCTTCGTGCAACTCCGACTCTTTTCACCCGAAGTCGGTTTTCTCATTCCCGTCAGTGTTCCTATTACCTGGAACACAAAGAGGCGTTATCCATTAGAAAATAGAAAACAATTAATATCGTGCGAAATTTCTATATTGTTATAAATGGATGAATCTGCTGCATTTTTAACGGTGTCTCGTAATCATGTTGAGGTCTAAATGTAACAGAAGTTATCAAAATAATTGGTTATTTAAAAAGTAATTTATTTTTTTCAAAATGTATGAAATTATCAAATTTAATTGAAGAAAGAGATTATTTATTCACTATCCTTAAAACTTTATTGAAATATCAGCACAAGAACACCTACAATACACTTTCAAACATGAAATGTATGTTTGAAATCACATTGTCAAATTGAATTCACTAAAGTGAATTTTAGAACACCTAAATTGATTTTCACATTTCATTCCACTTTGGAATAAAATCTAGAACATGGCTGATTCATATTAAATGTTAATCAATTCACCAGATTTTTCACAGTCAGTCTATAATATTGACTTTAAGAAGACAAATTATAAATACATACATTATTTATTTATTTTTTGTTGTAAAGATACAAATAACAAGAATACCATATGCCGGAATGGAGTGGAAGGATAGTCCATCTTTGGTTCTACCTATGATTTATGACACTGGTTCAAATATTACACAGTTGGCTGAAAGGAGAGAACAAGTACCATCAGTATCTACAAATGCAGTTAGTGCTCAATTAAGAAGATTTGTTGAATATCATGTTCAACATGGTGAATGCACTCTATTTCCTGCTATTCGTGATCTGCTTCTAAATTTGACCTTACCTAACGATACACCACCTCCTTCTTCAATTGGAAATCAGGTAATTTATTCACATTGAAGAAAACAAAACAACAAAAAATTATATTGATTCTATAAATACTTTCCAAAAAGAAAAAAAAGTTGCAAAAATGTGGTATTATCCATCGTCGCGCTATTCAGTACAATTAACACACCCTTCAACACCACCACATCATTTTAAGGAAAATTTAGATAAAATGTGAAATATTTATGTTTTATTTAAAGTTAATTTAAAATTGCGTGACTGGTTTTTGAGAAAGACTTTTTTGGTAATGTGTTTAAGGCATAGAAAATTGTTGTAAATAAGAATTTAGTATATCCAAACCAACAACTTAAAAAAAAAACACTTCTTCTAATTTAACAAAGCGTAGTTCATGATAGTGTAGGGAAAATAAATTGTAATGTGTACTGGGACAAAAAATCATAGTTAAAAAACAATATAGTGAAACGTATCAATATTTTTACATATCTAATATTCTTAGACATCATAAAAGCATTTGATGATTTGATACAATAAAACGAAAATATTTGTAGAAGTGGAAAGCTTTACATAATAAAAAAGTATATAAATGGATGTGGATAGGCTACAGACCACACAGCAACATTAGTAAAATGACACTAGAATGGAACCTCCAAGGAATGTAGAATACACCGATAAACACTTGAATAAAAACGATTTATTTTCTAAGATGACAAAGCTACAAATCCTTTGAACGGTCCTAAAACTTGCTACAGTCACTACAGTTGCTCCAATTTTTTATAGGAAAATTTGTTAAAAAAGTTTTAAAAATACTAAAAATAACTGAATTTGCCTTTTTATATAGCACTTCCCAAGTAGAGAATCCTAAAATTAAAAAAAGACAGTATATTCCACTGGTTCCTTGTATAGTTATCCGGAAATCCCTATATCGTAAAACTAACTCCGTTTCTAAATCTGTCATGAATTATGGCAAGACATAATTTATATCTTGCCATAAATTTTCAAACCTGGGCTTATCAAGGCAATACATTTCATTCGTAGAGCAACATTCATCGTCGTGGTTTGAGTATATATGTACCGAGTAATTAACTGCAACCCGGTTTCAATTCAGCTTCAATTCGTTTTATTTGTTGTGGTTTTTAATATAGTTATAGTGTAAAATGTTTTCCCAAAAAAAAATGCTATTAAATTATTTTACTTTAAAAAAATCCGAAAGACGCCAATAAAATAGTATTCAATTATGAAAACAATATATTTATGTATGTATATATAAACTTAATTCACTTTTTCGAAATCGAGTTTAAATGATTCAAAAGTGAATTGTCAAATTTTGACAATTTATTGCCGCATTTATGTCTGCCATAGATGTCTTGCCATGAAAATGCAACAACAACAATGAACATTTATCAAGGAAGTCTCTATATTTTTATTACAGCTCGTTCTAAAAAATATGTAAAATCATAAGTGAGTTCAAAAATGTATGTTAGTGTATTTTGTTTTTGAAAAGACAGAAAGAGACGTAGACGATGGATAAATTTTATAAAAGCTTTTTAGAATCTTTTTTTGCATTACTTTTTAAATTTTTTATAAACTTATTTTTTGCTTCTTAGGTCGTCTCTTCACCTGTTGGTCCAGTTGGATCGAGTCCTAATCCAATGATGCATTCACCAATGCCATCGATGGGTCAAATAGGTGGTCCATCTTCACAGAATTATTCAATGGCTCCTAATCAGGGATCAAATTAGACTGAAATTATTTTGTACAGTGAAACCTGATCAAAAGTTTATCAAATATTCATTAAAAGTGAAGGTATCATTTAAGGAGTTGTCCAAATTAAAAAGGTGGTCACTTTTGATAGGTTTTACTGTACCAAAAACAAATATTTAAATGTACATATATATACAAATCGTTCTTCTTATGCTCGATTTCTTCGGAAGTTTCTGCTAACTGGGTATCACCTAAGTGTAGGCGACAGCTAGCTAAAGGTTTGGTTTTCTTCATTAAAACTTTCCGCTAACTAGCTGGCAGCTACATTTCTAATTTCCAGCCCTGAAAATCATAAAATTCTAATCGAGACTAAAATTTAGTAATGTCAAATTTGAATATTTTTCAAGCTGTAACCGTTTAACGTTTATTTTGTATTAAAAAAGATATTTTTTAAGTAAAAATGATGTTAGGGAATATAATTAATTCAATTTTTGTATTTTTCTTTTTTGTATATTTATTCATTAATCAGAAATTTTATGTTAGATATTTTCAAGCTTCCTTTTATCTTAAAATAAATATTTTGACAAAAATAATCACTTTTTCTTGATACAGAGACTTAGGCAGCTAAGTGCTAATCAGAGGTGAAGAAATGCAAATCTCTTTATTATCTTCCTGCTAAACTTAGCTAGAAGATAGTTGAGACTGAAGAAATCTGGAATTAATGTTTTACATTGTTATTTTCATAATATATATTTGCAGTCGTTTTATTTATTGATCATGTTCAAAATCAAAAAAATATCACAGAAAATATACAGATGTGTCATGTTTAAAAAAATTTTGTGATAAGAAAAAAAAAATAAATATCTTTTAAGCTTACAATCACCTACAATACTTTAGTTTGATTCTGAACCATTGTCGTTTTCCATATACAAATTGGGACTTCTGTATCATTTTCTGTGGTTTGCACTTATCAGAAAACTAGTTTATATTATTATTATTATTATTTTGTGCAGTATAGCCCAATTCCAAATTGGGGACTCAGGACGCAAAACTCAAAAGCTCAAATGTCAAAATTATTCTAGCATATGGGAATACATTGAAGTAAACCAAATGATTACCTCATGTCTCAATACGCAAATGAGTCTGAATCCGAAGTTCTAAATGTTTTGATTTTTGAGTCTGAGGTATCAGTAATACCAACTTTATAGTTGAAAATATGATGTTTGACACTTGTCATATTCTCCAGTTTTTGTATTTTTTCAAATTTTAAAAACGAAAACAAATTTGTAACGTTTGTTTCTTTTTTATTATAGAATATTTTAGAAAATAAATAAGTAGAACAGTAATAAAATAAAAAAAAGGTAAATAGAAAAATAATAAATAAATTTGTGAAATTTGTGTTTTACCTACTAGCGTTTTTGAGTTAAAAAAAGATAAAAATAAAAAATATCATTTTGTAAAAAATAGATAAGATAAATAGACTGCAGTTGAAAATTAAAAAGAAGTAAAAAAGAAAGTTGAAGAAAAATTAATAACTAACATATTAGATATTAGTTAATTTATGTTAACTACTTAAGCACATATGTGTATAAATATTTTAAATCATTTAATTTTATCACCAAAAAATGCTTCCACTTTTCAAATTTAGTGAAGAGATGATTTTAGTTAGATTTAAAAAATTTAAATTGAAGATGTCATTTGTTTTTAAATGCTAGTAGCATTGTGAAGTTGAAGCTGTTATTTGGATACGGAAGGTTTTTAAGTCTTGAAGTCGACTTCAAGAGCTTTTGCGTCTTCAAGCTTGAGTCCGCAATTTGGAATTGGCCTTATTGCTTAACATAAAAAAAATTCCAAAACTAGATATTGGTAGATGAAAATTACTTGAATTTAATTTTTTAACGGTGGAATTTCATTTTAAAAGTTTTTTATTTGAGTGCACAAATGGAAATCAAGCGATAATGTGATGTTTATTCTCAATTTTGCAATTAATGCAAAAGGATAGTACATACATAGTTACCGAGATTATTCAAGTGAAGTAGATAAATTGTTTAGATTTTGACTAGAATTTAAATTTATTTTAATTTATCCGTTTAAAGTCGTTAAAGGATTAAATGTCCAATGTATCCAAATTTTTGACATATGAAAATTTTGAAGCTCGCATGTATGTTTTTCTGCTGCGAGAGTTATCTTCATAGTTGATAAATTGTTCGTGTACAAGAAATTGTAGGGAAATCTTTAAAATAAAATGTTATTTTTTACAAGATTTTTATTTTATTTTGTTGACAACTAAAAGCTATATAGTTTTATAGCTATATAAAACTATTTTTTTAATGTCAGTATTCTGTCAAAAATAATAGAACCCAATAGATACATATATTCCCCGTAGTACATTTGTATTTTCACTCTATTCAGTAAAAGTTCCTAAACGAAACCTTCTTGTCTGTCCTATCTGTCGAGCAAAAATAAATTTTTTTAAATTCAAACTTAAAATTTAAAATGATCGAAGGAATTTTTTTTTATCATACATTCACGCTTACAATAAGTGATTTGTGTATAACTTCCCAATAGGAAAAATGGGAAGCCTTCCCGAGGAAGGCATTTGGAAGTTGTAAAAAATATGAATGATATTTAGTGAAATTCTTAGGAAGGTGTAAATGATTTATATAGAAGTTTAAAATATTACGTTTTATGAAAAATGTGTTATACACGTGCGAGGTCAAATAAAGTCTTGAAAAAAGTATTACGAAGTTTGATTATTTTCGTTCAATTACTTATAACAAGTGTATTTTTCTGCAACTCTTCTACGGTACTATACTGCGTTCCTTAATCATAAATTTTCCTAGTCAACCATCTTCAGACATTTTCAATAATATTTAATAAAGGCTGCATTAGCAATTTCATAATCCTAGTTTTAGTCATTGATATACGAGAATATCTTTTTCGTATTTCACCATCTCTTAGTCAAATTAGCTTTCAGTGGAGCTTGATTTTTCCAAATTTACATGCCACCATAATTTCACCTGTACTTCTATTTTATTTTATTTCTTTAAATGTTAGTAACTTTATGGCATATAAAGGTAAGTCTTCTATTCGAATTGTGCTGATATTACAAAATCTTTTGTAAACGTGCTGTATAAAAAAAGTCATGGTTTGAATGTGTGCCACTTTGCTTGATGTTATTCTTGTTTCCGAAACGTGGATAAAAGAACATGTATCTGATAGTCTTATATTGATAAAAGATTTTAAACTATTTCGTAATGATCGACTGACACACGGTGGAGGTGTGGTCATTTTTATACGTGCTTGTTTATCTGCGCGCATAGTTGGTATTTATAGTGAAAAAAGTGAAAATAAGTTTATTTTTGTTGAAATTTTCGTGTCTATAGACCACCCAAAGCCTCAAATTTTTTCACCTCTGAACCCAACTATTTCTTAGAAGCTAATGCATTCAAGTACAAATACATGTGTATTGGTGGTGATTTCAATATATTAATTGACAATGCTAATTCTCAGCTTTTCCATGATTTTGCTAATTCATATAGTCTCAGCTTCTTTAATATGGCATACCCAACTCATTTTATTGATACCTCCTCCACTCTGCTTGATTTGTTACTTATATCGGAATCACGTCTTGGTTATCATTATGACCAAATTTCTTCTGCTGTTTTCTCAAGACATGACATTATTTTTTGCAATTTAAATCTCAATATTGAACGTAACAAAACCGATTCCTTTTCTTTTCATAACTTCAACGCAATTGACCTACCTATGCTTCTTGAAAGCGCTTCACATTTTAGTTGGAATAATATTTACTTACCTAATTCTGTTGATGACCAAGTTGATATCTTCACCACGTTGTGTACCACTCTGTTTGACAAATTTGTACCTGTTCATCAACTTGCCCATGGTTTTCAAATAAAATTAAAAATCTTAGGAGGTGTCGGGATTTGGCCTATCGCAGCTGGAGGCGTTTTCGAACGCATGACCACTGGTTACGATTCTCCAAGCTTCGTAACATCAATACGCGGGAGATAAAAGAAGAGTCAAGTGGCTTGTTTTAATTCCAAACTTAATATGACATTACCAACTCAAGTGTTATGGAGGAACTTGAACCATTTAGGTATAGGACGTAGCTCTAATCAAGATCACATTGATGTAGATGTAAACAAATTGAACTCTGATTTCGTATCTTCATGCACAGCTCACCAGGATAGTTATAAAATAGTACAACAGTTTCAGTTTCAGAAATGCCACACCTGATTAAATTTCCAAGGCAGTTTTCTCAATAACCTCTAACGCAGCTGTTTTTGATAACTTGCACCCTAAATTTATCAAATTATTAATTCCAATTATTTTGCCCCACGTCACCCATATTTTTAATAATATTATCCTATCCATCCATATGGAAGCTTGCAAAAATTGTCCCTGTATCCAAGAAATCACCATCTCTGTCACCTAAATACTGCCCAATTGCAATTCGGACTTTTTTATCAAAGGTCTTTGAGAAAGTCATTTCGTGTCAGATCTCTGAGCATCTTAATTGTAACAATTTGATATGTGATAATCAGTCTGGTTTTAGAAAACACAAAAGCTGTACAACCACACTGATAAAAATATCGGATGATATTCGTGAAGCAATGGACGAAGATAAGATTACAGTTTTGGTACTTCTTGATTTCTTGAAGGCTTTTGACAGCGTCCGTCATAATCTGCTTATTTCTAAACTCTTAAACAGTTTCAATTTTTCAAGCTCTGCTGCTAATTTAATCAATTCCTTTCTTCAAGGTAGATACCAATGCGTTACTTGCAATAGAAAAAAACTCAGACTTTTTACTAAATTCATGTGGAGCTCCTCAAGGATCTTTTTTTGGCCCTCTTCTGTTTTCCCTGTTCATCAATGACCTTCCAGCTGTTTTACGTTTAAATGAAGGTGTCCTTGATTGGGCCTTCACAAATAAGCTTCATTTGAATGCGCCTAAGTCTGTTTGCATTCCTTTTTATCGTGACTCAATATACACTTGCTATGTTAACATGGTTGTTTCTAAAATGTATGCCACTCTACGCAAACTTTGGGTTTCTGCATATTTCACACCAACTTCCACTCATCTTATGCTGGTAAAAGCACTTATTGCTCCAATCATCACATTTGGATGCGAAGTATACTCTGGCGTAAACTCTTCATCCATGTGTAGACTACAAATAGCTTTTAATGTAGCAATTAGATACGTGTATGGGTTGAAGAAGTATGACCATGTTTCGGAATACAGTAATAATGTCTTCGGGTTCAGTCTATCTAAATACCTGAACTTCAAAGCTTATTTTTTATATAAAACCATTTCAACTGGTACACCTTCTTACTTGTTTTGAAAATTACATTTTTTCGTATCTGTTGGAAGTATGACCATCATACCTTTTCGATACAAATATAGTATAAGAAAGACAGTTTTTTATCAGAGCTATCGCTTGTGGAATGACTTGCCACTTGAAGTTAAAAGATCTTATGTTGGCGGGAATTTGGGAAAATCTAAAAATATTCTTTTCAATTATTTTAAATCTTTGTAAATTCTTTATAAATTCAATAATCAAAGCATCCTTCAGTTTACTTTGTTTTATTATTACTAATTTTTTTTATCATAAATGTTTAAACTCATTAAATTTCATTAGCTCACTATCTCTTTGTTCATTTATTATATATTATCAAAAAATATATAGACAGAAAGAATTCTTATGTAGTATCAACTAAAAATTGTAATTATTAAATTAGACTATAGAACAGTACGGTAAGAGAAGGAAGGAAGTGAAAGCTTTTTTAACTATGCTTTAAAGCGCTTTGAAATTTAAGTTTTGTTTTAACCATGATCAAGATGAATGAAAAATAAAAAAAAAATTTTACTCTTATGTGTTAAATAGAATATAAAAAAAATTTCAAATGGTGAAACATATGTGAATAAAATGAGTCACACCGACACCATCAATTACCTTGTTTATGCGAAGCTTTAATTCGCATTAACTCATGCCGTTTTGACTAAATACGGATGCATAAACCAAATTTTAAAACGCATTGAAACTTTATTTCGTTTTGAGTGAATACACTATAAAATCCGAATTTAAAATTTCAATGCGTTTTTAAAATGTGCATGTACACTTTCTTCGTTTTAAGTGAATTGTCATATTTGACCTTTCAAAATGGTGTTGGTAACATACTAAACATCAATATGAACTTTTAGAGTAGTATTAGTTTATTACTCAAAACGTTTTAAGTGAGAATGAAATGTTGTACTACGCATAAACACCAATTAAAATGTTTTATCTCAAAACGATGTTCAAAACGTTTTATCGTTAATACGTTTTAATTTTTGTGCATAAACAAGGTAATTGTCGTATTCGCATGTACATATGTATTTCTATGTAGAAGTAAAAGCTTTTTTAACAAAACTGAAATATGCTGATGTACATTCAAAGCTATTTCACTAATGGGGTTCCAATGTTGGAACCCCAGAACAAAAATTTTTGTATGAGACATTTTTATACTACATAAGAATTCTTTCTGTCTATATATTTTTTGATATTATATATATATGTATTACATATGTATATATTTTAAATAAAACTTTTATTATATCATTGAGAAAGAAAAATTATTTTTTAATTTTTAGTGTATTTTATTTATAAAAGTTATTTATTTTAAAAGGTTTTTTAATATATTTTATTTTCTACTTTTTAGTCATAACTATAAATAATTTACAAATTTTTAAATTGATGAATTTTTAAATGCACAAGATATTAAATATGCCATTTAATAGCACTCAGCAAGAGCTTCAATTTGATATCACAAACGGCCCAAATTGGACAATACCAAGGAGGGTATAGTTTGAAATTTTTTTTTCTTTATTGGAAAAGCTCGTTTATTCCATTCACTCATTTTAAATCAAAACACCTAAATCATATTTCATTTAAAATATCTAGTAGTCTATGCTTTTTAATGTTTTAATAAAATATCTAGTAGTCTATGCGTCGCCCTTAGTCCCAAAGTTATTTAGTCAAGGGTTAGTAAGTTGATAAAAGTTATTTAATAAAAAAAAAATAATAATCTTTAATGCCCAGTTCCACAGTGGAAGCTTAAGCAGAGTTTAAGTTAAACCCAGAATATAGCTTAAGCTTCACTTAAATTTTTTTTCGTTTCTCAGTCAATTTATTTTTGGAGCTTAACTATCTTTAGTTAAACCTGTCATTGTGAATGCATTTAGGTTGGAACATATGGAACTTGTAAATGTCATTGTCTAGCCGCTAGATGGCAGTGACAAATGTGACATTTTAAGTTTTTTTTTTCAAATACTGTGAACAAACTAAAAAAAAATATATGTATGTATATATAAATAATATTTTTCTTACATACATATAGGTTTATTTTGTTTTATTGTTTTTGTTTTTAAGTAATTTTAACATTATTTTATTCATTATTCAAAAAAAAAGTATACTATATATATATATATATATATGTACGTATATAATATAAATAATAAAATATAATATATACATACGTATGTACATACATTGTAGGTACATATAAAATATAAACATATAATTGAATCAAAAAAAAAAAAAAAAAAACAGACAAACAGGAAGAAATTGAAAAATAATTTTATTCAAAAAATAAATAATATTAAAAAAAGGTATTATAATATTAAAAAAAGTCAAAACGAAAAATTTGCAAAACAAAAAAGAAATTTATATTGCTTATACTTAAACCCTAAATAGAGCTTAAGCTCTCAATTCTGACGGCTTAAGTTAAACTCCAGTTAAACTCAGTTTAACAGTTAAGCCTGCACTGTGAAACTGAAAAATGTGCTTAAACTTAGTTTAAGAGTTAAACTCTGCTTAAGCTTCCACTGTGGAACTGGGCATAAGTCTTTAATGCCCAGTTCCACAGTGGAAGCTTAAGCAGAGTTTAAGTTAAACCCAGAATATAGCTTAAGCTTCACTTAAATTTTTTTTCGTTTCTCAGTCAATTTATTTTTGGAGCTTAACTATCTTTAGTTAAACCTGTCATTGTGAATGCATTTAGGTTGGAACATATGGAACTTGTAAATGTCATTGTCTAGCCGCTAGATGGCAGTGACAAATGTGACATTTTAAGTTTTTTTTTTCAAATACTGTGAACAAACTAAAAAAAAATATATGTATGTATATATAAATAATATTTTTCTTACATACATATAGGTTTATTTTGTTTTATTGTTTTTGTTTTTAAGTAATTTTAACATTATTTTATTCATTATTCAAAAAAAAAGAGTATACTATATATATATATATATATGTACGTATATAATATAAATAATAAAATATAATATATACAAATGTATGTATGCACATACATTGTAGGTACATATAAAATATAAACATATAATTGAATCAAAAAAAAAAAAAAAAAGAAAACAGACAAACAGGAAGAAATTGAAAAATAATTTTATTCAAAAAATAAATAATATTAAAAAAAGGTATTATAATATTAAAAAAAGTCAAAACGAAAAATTTGCAGAGCAAAAAAGAAATTTATATTGCTTATACTTAAACCCTAAATAGAGCTTAAGCTCTCAATTCTGACGGCTTAAGTTAAACTCCAGTTAAACTCAGTTTAACAGTTAAGCCTGCACTGTGAAACTGAAAAATGTGCTTAAACTTAGTTTAAGAGTTAAACTCTGCTTAAGCTTCCACTGTGGAACTGGGCATAAGAAATCTACATCAGCGCTTTTACCGATTCTTCTTGAAATTGCTCTATTCGAGTATCCTCCTTCCTTCAGTGCGTTTATTTTTCCAATTTTTCCCAGCGTTAATCTTTTTCCACTACCCATTTCTAAATATTCTAATGTTCTTTTTATTCAATAACAATTAATTTTTATTGGACTTTCAAAAAATTTTACTAAAAAGATGGTCTGATTCGTATTTTTTACAAAATAATACTATGCAATTTTTATGTAAAAATACACAAAAATTTTACAATGTATAAAATGCATCTGGCAGTATCATAAAATAATTAGCAATTTCCAGTTACATAAAAAGATAAACATGCATTTTCTAAGAATCGACCCTTACTCAGCGTACAAAAAAATTCCCTGCAATCATGTGTCGCGGAATGTATAAAAAATTTAATTAAGATATTTTGTTTTCAATTCAAATAATTAACAACATTACAATACACATTGCAATACATTTTATATTTTAAAACGTTACATGAGGTAGTATGATAGATATCAATAATTTATATTAAAAACTTGCCGCCAAGAGACTGTGATCACAGTACGAAAAAGAAATAATTATTATTCTGTAAAATGGATTTTGTTTATTTCTACAAAAATTACAAAACAATTTATATAATATGTACAGATGTGTTTAATCAATCTTTCTCTTTTAAGTTTTTTAAGATAAATAACATTCGTAACTTATTAAATTGATTAACATTTGCAATAACTATATTTGCACGCTACAAATTTAAAACTAGAAAATCAAGAATGCTTGCAAAGCGTTAACATAAGGTTCGTGCATTATAATATACAGTAGCGGTCATGAAAGTCGCCTCACTTATAATTTCTCAAAACTTTTCTCGATACTATCTTTAAATATTGGTGGGAATGGATGATGGTTTGTTTTTGAACTATGTGTGTTTTTACAAGGTGTCTACTCTAAAAAAAGGAAAAAACGTTACATGTTTCTGTAATATAAAACGTAATATTATATATGTATGTATAAAATATTTTCAGAAAAATTAAATATTTTTCGGGTGATGCGATTTTTTCGCTACTGTATGAACTACTACTTGTATATATTTAAATGGGAAAAAGACAAGTTTGAGAAAAAATCGTGGGTGGGTGCTATTATGAATAATAAATAATATCATAATTCGATCGATTGAAGTTCAATTTTCGTAAATGGTATTATGTAAATTTATGCAGTTCGATTCTTTTCGATTTGATCGGATTAAAATTCGATGACTTTCAATGTGTACGAATTCTGAGATTAAGATTAATTGTTTGCCGACAGTTGATATATGTTTGTTTGTGAAAATGTATGTATTAATAATATATTATGTATATGTGTAATATGTATTATCAATATAATGATCTATTATAAATTAATAAAGAATTAAAAAATTAATATAAATAATTTTTCATGACAGAATTTTTTTTGGTGGAACATTTTAATTTTAAAAAAAATTAATTTGTAGTTTTTTAATTTTCTTTACACTATAAACTCTTCTGTACCGACTGTATCTTTTATTTTATTTTAAAAAAAAAATACCAAAAAGCTTTTGCTAGTTAACTTTCCTTTCATTTTAAAAAAATTTGAAATTTAACTGAAAAAATGACAACAATTTTTTTTGTGTTAAAAAAAGTTACGTTAGTTTTTAAGTAAAAAACAAGGTGCGAGATTAATTAAACTTGTGATGGAAACACTACGTCATAAAAAAACGTATAATTTTATTTTATTTACAAAATAGTATAAATTGGAATATAATAAAAATAATTTTAAAAAACACTGAGTTTAAAAATACTCAGTTCCAATATCATTTTAAATTTAATTCTTAAAATGTCGATCTATTATTTATTATTCCGCGAGCTGGAAGACTGTTAGTTTTGACAGTTAAATTATCACGGGCTTGTGAGTGAGCTACAACAATACTTAAACATTGTACCCATTCTTCTGCATTTTTTCCATCTTTAGGCTTCAAGATAAGTGTTTGATCACCAGTAAATATTTCAAAAGCTTTTGGAATATTTCGAGCGCCTCTAGAAACTTTTACTGAACGAATCTGATTTACATCAATACTTTCTCCGCCACGCTGAAAGATACAAAAAAAAAAAGTGAAGAGAAATTATTACATATTGAAACTACTTGCTGGAAAAAAAACAACTTACTGATCCTTTACAAGAAAGATGTGCACCAGATAAAGTAAAATAACGTGTTCTCCATCGACGAAATAATCTCCATTTACCCTTTTTTTCCTTCAGCTGACCTTCAATCACTGGTTGATTATTGCTTTGTAAAAATCCAACTGCTTTATCTGGGTGATTACATAAAAAACATCCCCATTGATATTCTAATTCACTTCCACTACTTTTCAGCAAATCAGTTTTAATAACTTCGAAAACATCAAGAAATCCTGAATGACGTAATTCATTAATAAGGATTTCTTGCTCCTTGAATAAAAAAAAATACGTACTTATTTAACTTTAGAGAAACATAACCAGTCTCAAAAATCATTTGTTCCAGTTCTAAGCGTTAAGTTTTCAAGCATTCAAACCAAAACTTTTTCAGATAAAATTTGAGGTTCCTCAGACCAGGGGAGGAATTATGTACTTCGATGGAAATTCAATCGAATCGAATGAAATATTCACAATATTTGTTATCATTACAAACAAATGCTAATATACGCTATATGAATTTCATTTAAAATATCTAGTATTCTATGATTTTAAATTTTTACTATATTTAACAATTTCATTCGATCGGAAAAAAGATAGGGAAATAATTTTTGATAGCAATCGAATAAAACATCAAAAATCATAGATTACTACAATAAATATTTTAAATGAAATTCATATAGCATATGGCTATCTTCAAAAACGCATTGCATCGTTGCTTTGTTGTCTGTTGATGGAGAATCAGTGTCGTCAGCAGTTCAAAAATGCATCACAAATGGCAACGCTGACTGAATCAAATATGACAGCAAGATTTGCTAGCTAAAATAATTAGAGATGACATAAACTGTAATTTTCATAGAGCAGAGCAAACTGTTATTGCTCTTTTCAAATCACAGTGATTAAAATTTGGAACCTGTGATTTAGTCACAGACTGCTATTTTATTTCTTATGTGATTTCTCTTTAGTCATTGTTTTATTTTTTGTGACTGTGATTACTGTGAATTGTGATTGATATAATAGCAGAAGCAAATAATATAGAAAGAGCAAGCGACTGCGATTTTATTTCTTCTTATGGGGATATTGCTCTTTTTTTTTTTAAGATTTTAATTTGTTGACAACAAAAAAATTAAATTTACAAAAAGTATAGCGCAGGCAAGAAATTATTTGGCATAATTATGCTGTAAAAATAATAAACTTTGGCTGTTTTTAACCTAATTCTTCTTTCACCTATAAAATACCTTGCTTTTGAAAAAATCTGTTCACATGGTACTGAGCTAGCTACTATAGAAAAATACACCCGAATAAAAGATATACATATGTACATTATGTACTACAAAAATTGTTGTCTGCTTTTTATTTCAAACCAAGTTCGAATCGAATACAAAACATATGTCTACTTATATATTTAAAAAATCGCAGCCACTGCTCTGCTCTTTAAATCAAATTATGCATACGTTTCAAAAATAAAATCGCTATTGCAGCCATTATTTACAATCACACCCATGACATGAATAATGAATCGCAATCACTGCTCTTTTTTTTGAAGAGCAGTCGACTGTGATTGCTCTTTATAGAAATAGAAACCACAGATCGTAATAACTATAGGAAGATATTGCACTCCAGTGTGATTCACTGTCTTGAGTAAGATGTTTAGGTGGATTCACATTTATACTGAATGCAGTGTTCGTATTTCGTACGTGGTATAAAATATGTAGAAGAAGGTATTTTATATAATTTTGAGAAATTTGTTCAAGGAGGCAAAATTATTCCCTTATCCCTTTTTTAAAAAAAATGTGGGTAGCCCAAATTCTCAAAAAAAGGGAAAAATGACACTATCTAACAACACTGATACCTCTTTAAAAACAATTACAAAGAGAGAAAATCTTTGTTAAAAGAAAACTAATTTTTTTGTATACATTCTTCTCATTTGAGTGCAATATCTTCCGATATTTATTACGATCTTTGCTGTGATTCAATCACAGGTTTCAAAATCATATAACATCACTAAAAATAATAGAAATGGTATCCTCGATTGTTTTTGCTCTTTTAACCTTCAAAAGGCAATCTCAAGGTTGGTATCGCAAACTGAGTTAACAGAGCACATAAGCTCAAATTTCTTATAAAAAACTAAAAACTTAAACCTAAAGACTTATGTTATCATTACCTGTGTTCCATTTTTCTTAAGGATCTGAAAATTCTCAGTTCAAATGACAAGTATGAAGTAACTGCTAACTGGAAAGTTTGACGTTTGTTTATTGAAAAATACTTGGTTAACGCTTAAGCAACTAATAATACTATTGACAGACATAGGTTGGTTAACCTACTTTTCCATTTGACCAACTTTGGAACCAAAATAAGTGACAGACATTTTTTGAACATTTTTAATTTATTTAATTTAATAATTTTCTTTTTATTTATTCAAATTATTTTATTTATTTAATTTATTAAATAAAAAATTTAAAAAATGACAAGTAACTGAAAAGTTTGACGTTTGTTCACTGAAAAGTACTTAGTTAACGCATAAACCAAATAAATTTTTCTTGGTTAACAATTACTACGTTTATACTTACTTTTTAAAGCGATATAAGTTAAACCGATATAAAAAACCGGTTATCTTATACCGATTACGTTGGTGTTTATACTTACAAGATAAAGCGATATAAACAAAATTCCATATAAAGCGATTTCAGAACAGTACTACCATCAAAAGAAAAATAATTATTTTGAACACTTGTCAAATATTCACATTCACTATATCTGTAATTTTGAAAATAATTTCTGTTTTAAAGTATTAAACTAACTAAATTTCTATTTAATAAATTTTAAAATCACATGAACCGTCATAAAGTTCTTATACCTATTTTCATATCGATATAAGGTTATTTAAACAGGCTTAATAATCGTTTTAGGTTAAAGCGATTTAAAGACTTATACCGGTTTAAGGAAACGTTTATACCACAAATATAAACCGTCATAGTTTATATCGATATGAGTTATATCGGTTTAAAAACCCAATTTAGTGAAATGGCCTGCAAAGTGACCGCCTGTAGCCTACATTTTTCAACCGATTTTCATGAAATTTCGAATATAGATGGGTGGAAGGGAATTGTGGTCCTTAAGTGGAACACATTTTTTAATTTTGATCCTTAAATTTTTTTGTATTCGATTTTCGAAGGTACAGAAAAAACAAAAATTCACTAAACTTTTCACACATTTTTCATGTATTAAAACGTTTAGATACTGTGATTTCTTCTTATAAGATTTAAATATAACCTTTTCCAAAAAGTTTAAAAAAAAATTCAGGGAAATTGGTTACGTAGTTTAATAATAAAACAAATTGTTAATTTTTCAAAAATTTCATTACTAATTTCATTTCACATGAATTTTTTTGCATACTTTTGTGATTAAATAAGGATTACACAGATAGTATAAACTGTATAAACTTGATGCAAAGAAAATTGCAATTGGAGTAGTATGTGTGATGATAAATAAGTAACGTAAGCAGCATATAAAAGTTATGTATAGTTAAGCTTCACATAGCTAGGTATATAGATATATTAGCAACACATTTTGTATGGGAATGGTGATCGGTGATGATGAATACGAAATAATAGAATTAGTATGTACATACCTATATGTACATATATGTATACTACGCATAAAAGCATATTTTACTAACTGTCGTTGGATTGGAGCAAGTGCATTTTGGGTTTTAGTGCTAATTTTTTATATTGTAAATATTAGAAAAATTATAGTGTTACATAAAATTTAGATTTCAGTGATTATTTGGTGATAAATCTAATATCATACTAAAAATCATATTTCGGTATTTTTGAATACTACTTTTTCTTTTTTTGAATGAATGTTCATTCATTGTATTTTTAAAAAAATTATAGATTACCGAAATACGAGAAATATGCCCATTCGTGAACCTGTCTCTTGATTTACCTTTTCATTTAATTAAAATAATAAATTATGAATACATAGCAAGTGATTTACTTACAATGCCCAAAATTATTAGTCAAAAATTAGGCAACAGTAAAGATTTCATAAATGAATAAAAACCATTCAACCACTGTGTGCACATTAGGTGATTAAACCGGTTATTTTACGCTGGTTTTAATAATGGTATAATTTTTTTCCAACTTGGTATAATAAGAATCATCCAAAATAATCTTAGCTTCACGGGTGTAATACACTTATACTTTCGTTACAACTGGTCGTGCCACCTTCAGATGTAATTTGAGCAGTTGTAAAAACAGGTTTTAAAACCGGTTTACGCCCGTTGTTTCCACCCACCTAATGTTTTAGGTAAAATTCTACTGTGTGAAAAATAATGATTGAGACAAAACAATAAGCAAAATCAGCATAGCATAGCATCACAAGCATAACAGCTGTAGCCTGTAGAACAAAAAATAAAGTTATGTACACATTTTACAAACGTACATCCATGCAATATGATCGCTATATGCATACATATGTATACATATATTTAGCTATGAAAATTATTTAAATCGTATAGACCAACACTTAGAAGAAATTTATTTGCTTGTGTTGATGCAGACACAAATACATTTCAGACGATGTTATTGTTGTTTTCAAAAAAAAATTTTCACTAAATGGTTATTAACCAAATCATCGAACTTCTTACGTACGGAACCAAACAACTGCTTGGTTAACCATAATGTCTATCAATAGTATTAAAGAACTTTGAGCACAGCCTTTATCAAAATCTTTAGAGCAAGCTTTTGTCTATGATTTCGAAAATATGAAACAAAAAAGATAAAAAACTAACAAAAAAAACTACTGCCTCTGACGACATACTGGAACATATAATGACGATTTTGAACATTTTCGAATGAAAGTACTTATGACCCTTACAGACAACATCACCCGTGTTACAGAAAACGTGCGAATTGAAATCGCAAGTGAATTCAAATTCGCGTGGATTCAGAAATGGTGTTAAAGAAATCGCGAGTTTTCGTTTCTTTTGAAATTTGAACAATTCTTTTTCGAATTTAAAAAAAAACATTTGTGAACTGCGATCAAATTAAAAAAAAAATCAATTGTAAGATTTTACAAATCGGAAAATATGATTTAATACCTGGTCAAAAGTAAAAAAAAAAATAAAATGTAGGTCATTTAATAAAGAAAAACTTTATCTATTTCTAATTTATTTTTTGCTTTTGTGCATTCATTTTGATTTTGTTCATAAATTTTAAAAGAGCTTTTACCTCGCTATAATTTTTATGATTGCCGCCTCTTTAAAAAGATTATTTATTATTGATATATCCTAAAAAAATTTAAAAACAATTTATTTTTAACAATGTACTTGCATATTTTTTTATATAAATATTTTTCTTTTTAATTAAAATATTATCGCCTATATGTGATTTATTTCTATAAGAAATCAAAAGAAAAAAAATCAAATGTATGATCGCATTTCACAAATTTTTCAAATCCATCACATTTCTATCCACGAATTCAAATCGCAAATATTTAGTGAAAAGCGAACTGTGGAACATCAAAATTCACTTTTGCGAGTTCAAATCGCAAAACGTTAGTGAAAGTGGATTCTGGCACATGGGCGTAAATTTTAACTCAAAATTCATGAACATAAATGTATAAATTATTGACCAATAATTGCAACAGTATTTAAAAACAATTGAATAATATTTACCTTTTCAGATGGAAAATGACTAGTTACAAGTTCAGTGAAGGTTTTACTTTCACACTTAAGTATTTGCCAAATATTCTTTAAGTTACTGATTCCAGCTTCTCTTGTACTTAGTACACATTTTTCCTTAACCTAAAATGTAAATTAATTTACATATTTTTCTTTTTCAAACAAAAGTTTCAACAAAAAAATCATTACATACATAATTTCTAACTTGAAAATCAAGAAACATTAGATGAATCCATATTTTAGGATTTCTTGTGCGCATTGTAAAACATGTTTTGGAGTAAAGACAATGTGGACCCCGTACTTGACAGGCAAAGTGGAGTTTTGCAACTTTTTTTGTGCGTTTTTCTGTGAAAAAAAAAATTATTTACTTATTTAATGAACTTTAATAAAAGTTTAAGCACAAAAAAAACCGTGAAGCAAGACGAGAGTAACTTTCATAACCCAAGCAAACAAAAGACCTGATGCTCAGCATGGCTGCTGCACAATTTACGAACGTGGTTCAAACTGTCTTAAACACCGATACAAATCTTCAAGATATTTATTTTACTACATTGGACTTAATTGTAATTATCAAATAAATGGATTTGTGTCGAAGAAATAATTGTGGGCATGTTCAACAAATGAAATTCTCCACGTAAGAGATGAGTCCACGATTTTACAAGCATACAGTGTCATAACTCAAGTTGTATTAAGTTATGTTTACTTTAACAATTAATTATTAGATAATGCGGACTGACAAGAGTTCGTTTTGAAAAAGGCTAATGCCCAGTTCCACAGTGGAAGCTTAAGCTAAGTTTAAGTTAAACCCAGAATATAGCTTAAGCTTCACTTAAATTTTTTTTCGTTTCTCAGTCAATTTATTTTTGGAGCTTATCTATCTTTAGTTAAACCTGTCATTGTGAATGCATTTAGGTTGGAACATATGGAACTTGTAAATGTCATTGTTTAGCCGCTAGATGGCAGTGACAATTGTGACATTTTAAGTTGTTTTTTTTTTCAAATACTGTGAACAAACTAAAAAAAATATATGTATGTATATATAAATAATATTTTTCTTACATACATATAGGTTTATTTTGTTTTATTGTTTTTGTTTTTAAGTAATTTTAACATTATTTTATTCATTATTCAAAAAAAAAGAGTATACTATATATATATATATATATATGTACGTATATAATATAAATAATAAAATATAATATATACATACGTACATATGTACATACATTGTAGGTACATATAAAATATAAACATATAATTGAATCAAAAAAAAAAAAAAAAAAAAAAAAAAAAAAAAAAAAAAAAAAAAAAAAAAAAAAAAAAAAAACAGACAAACAGGAAGAAATTGAAAAATAATTTTATTCAAAAAATAATTTTATTCAAAAAATAAATAATATTAAAAAAAGGTATTATAATATTAAAAAAAGTCAAAACGAAAAATTTGCAGAGCAAAAAAGAAATTTATATTGCTTATACTTAAACCCTAAATAGAGCTTAAGCTCTCAATTCTCAATTCTGACGGCTTAAGTTAAACTCCAGTTAAACTCAGTTTAACAGTTAAGTCTGCACTGTGAAACTGAAAAATGTGCTTAAACTTAGTTTAAGAGTTAAACTCTGCTTAAGCTTCCACTGTGGAACTGGGCATAAGTGTTCGTTATTATTATTATTGGCATTCTCGTGGGCTACATCGTTTATGAAATTCGAGAGAAACAAAAAAAAAAGTACTTTCCGAATTAAGGACCTTAAAGTTGTGGATGTCTCTGAAATGAGGAATTACCCATGCAAGCATTTTTAATGTAATTGAAGGACATATGCATCAAAGATTACCTGGTAACTTCTTGGTTACATTGTTTGCAAATTACTGTTTGTTTATTTATTCAAAATGTGTAGTTTGTCTAAAATTTTCATTTAATTTTCAGTTTATGTACATACCTTCAATTCCACAGCGTATAGGTGGTGGTAAGTGCTGTGAAACCTGATCCATATATGTTTTAATTGATTGAAAATTTTTTTCACAAAATTGTTGTACAGGATCACGCATTATTTGATATGGTTCAAAAGTGCTCATTCTTTGATTTATTATACTATTGTTGGTATTAAGCAATGTTACACTTCTATTATCACTATTATTTGCATCTAAAGATGTTATTATCATTGGCCCTGATATAACTACTTCATAATTATCATTCTATTTCAAAATGAAAATTCTTTATTAGGCTTTAAATTTAAAAAGAAGTTTTTTCTTCAAAAATATTCATTTAAGTAGGAAATTTACCTGTGTAGTAAATGAGTTTATTGGTAGTGTCATAACTGATTTTTGAATAGTTGTATTAAGAAAAGGTGATGCAGATGAGCATTGGTCTATTGGAATGCTATTCTGTTGCATGATTATGGAATTAGATGATTGACTAAGAACATCACTACTAAATTTTCCTAAAGCGCTTGTTGATTCCATTAGTGATGAAGGACCTTGAGAATAAGGACGAATTTTTGTTGGTGATGTCGTTACAGTTACTCCGCCTGATGTTATCTTTGTTAATGGTACGCTCCATTTATTAGGACCCGTTATAATAACATCACCACCAAGTGGATTTGTGGAAGTTATATATGTTGTAGGACCTATAGGAATGTTGAAATTATTTGCACTCATAAAACTTGAACCATTTTGACTAATCTGCTGAGATGAACTTAAACGTGTCATACTTTTATAAAGCCCTCCAGCTGATCCACCTTTAATATCTAAAAGTTATTTGCAATTCTTTAACAATTATTCAAAAGTTATTATACTTCTAAGTGTAGTATTTGCAGGGTGAAGCTTCCCTGTACTTCTTGAATCTCCTAATTTAACTCGCCTTGTGTACCCCATATGTGGAGGTGTAGGAGGCACTACTACAGTACCAGCATTAACTACACCTGTATTGTTATAACTTGTGTTCAACGAAGTTGAAGTCATACCTGATGTATGAATTGTAACTACATTATTTCTACCGTTAACGTTTCCAACATTTGCAGTTATAATATAATTATTTTGATTAGAAATCGGAATTGATCGTAAGCCCGTTATCGTTGGCGTCATTGATCCTAGTGCAGCGCTAACTACGGGAGAATTAAGTTTCACAACGGTTACACCACCAGACGTCTTTTCACTTTCACTTTCATTGACTGGTTGACTAAATGATTGTGGCTTGCTAGATTTATTTGTTTCAAATTAATAATATGATAATAATAAAAATAATTAAAGTTTTAATACTTAAAACTAGATAAAAGTTGAAATTAAAATTATAATACTAGTAAGACAAAAAACACATTGAGAGGAAACTGTTTTTCTTCAAGTCAAAGGGATATTCTGATGGGATTAACATTATTCTTGGGATGAAAACCATCTCCGTTAATAACCATGGCTTCTACAACATTTTTGTAAAAAACCAACAGTTTAGTCCCATTGCACAATTGCGGAGGATTCAGATTTCAAAAGTAATTTTTTTTCGCTGAAAAACCGGAAGGATTTAAGGTGTTAAGAAATTCTGA
Organism: Bombylius discolor; assembly: GCA_939192795.1. Classification (NCBI taxonomy): domain Eukaryota; kingdom Metazoa; phylum Arthropoda; class Insecta; order Diptera; family Bombyliidae; genus Bombylius; species Bombylius discolor. The sequence continues at coordinate 17,863,542 of OW584240.1, read as the reverse complement.
ATATCCTCCATTTGGATTACAAAATCAACATACCTATAATCAACATCATCTCCTTTAAATGCTTTTAATACTTAGGATTTCATTAATAGTGACTGCTTTATCGTTTTTGGGAGTTAAGAACGTTTTATGAATATCTTCTTAATATTACTTTTATCAGAATATATTATGGCAGTTAGCTCTGATAGGAATTTAACTACTGCACCCAAATCTGAAGTTGACCTTTAGGTGTTGGATAACTTCCATCCCCTATTTTAAACAGCAGCTCAACAGTCTTTGAATTGGTTTAATGGTTTGTCTCCATACAAATTTTCAACTCTTCCTGTAGAAGTTGAGGAGGGGTTGATTCCCGAAAAAATACAATGTATGTACATACGTGTTTAGTTATTTCTAGCCTAGAGCATTTCTACCAACTTTCAAGCAATGGAACCATTTCATAATTATTTTTCATACAAATTTTGAATACCCATTTAAACCAACTAAGGAGGTGAATTTCGGAAAACTTCTTAGTGAATCTTAACATCATAAAATAAATCTAATGGCGAAATTTCATGTTTATAGCTTTAGTAATTTTGGCTCGGCGTTGATAAATTAAAAAGCGATTTTCAGAGTAAAAATTGAAGAAACTCGTAAAGGAGGTAGATCGCGTAACATTAGATAAATGATGTGCAAACGAATTAAAATTGATATCTCATGATATAATTCAATAGCTTTAGATAAGAAAGGCACTGAGAAGGAAGTTATATTATTATTATTATTATTTTTATGTACTAGATTAAGTGGAACAATTATCATTAAAAAAACAAAATACCTCAATACATTTTTTTGTCGTACACACGCCAATACTTTATCTGTAAATAACACCGGATATGATGAGCACAACTTGGTTGTTTCCTGCAGTAGTATCGTTTGTGATGTTCTGTCAAGATGCGGCAAATATTCAAGTATAAAATCCAAGGCATACTGTGCTTTATCCTGAAATATAATTGATCAATTTAAGAGTTTACACGTAATCCACTTTTAATTCGGATTTTGATTTACTCCCAATTTCATGTAGTATAAACTCGATAATTCGGATTTTGGTTTAAACCCAATTTATTTGGGTTTAATCCAAATTTTTGTGTATGTATGTGTAGCGTAAAATACAATATGACGGATTCTAATTTTTATGGTGAGAATTGTAGAGTGACAAAGAAAGAAGGAAAACATATTATACTATACGTGTATCAACGTCTTCATGTATTATTTTAATCCCAATTCCAAATTTTACCCGTTTATACCGTACTCCCAATTTAATCCAAAATACGTATTTAATTCGAATTATTTTTTACCGTATAAACTCGTATAATAATATCTACAATAGTGCTCAAAAAGTATTAAGTATTAAGAGATTCCTTCATGAGGAACGGAAAAATTCACATTTTGTACTTGTTTATAAAAATTTATCTGAGAAAGCTCAAAAACACATTTGAGAAAGCTCTATTCTGAAGCTCTTTTGAATTCAATAGAATGAATTGGGATATGAAAAACATATGTTGATGATGAAATAAGTGAATATATAGAACGATGGCAATAACATGATTGTATTTGTAAATTGCTGTATGAATCAATATGGATATTTTGTGTAGGTACTTAAATAATCTATCTGCCTGTACACATTAGGTGGTTAAACGTAAACCGGTTATTTTGCGTTGGGAGTAACAATAATGGTATAATTTTTTTTAACTTGGTATAATAAGAAATCATCTAAAATAATTTTAGCTCCACGGGTGTAATACACTCACACTCTATTTACAACTGGTCGAGCCACCTTTAGATGTAGTTTGAGCAGTTGTGAAAACAGGTTTGCGTCCGTTGTTATAACCACCTAATGTGTTCATGCCCTATAATGCTTAGAACTGGAATTAATGATTTTAGTTTTTTCTTTAGTTCTGTGTCATTTTTTTACAGCTGAAATTTAATGATATTATTTTAAAATTTTTGTTGTTTAGAGCTCTAGTTTAGCATCCTGTTGAAGGGATCTCGTTAAAATTATCTTTTACGCTTTTCTTGTATTTTTTGTTTGTTTTCAAGATAAATTTCAAAACAAGGCAAAAAATCGCATTGACATAGATCAAGGTTGTCATTAGAAGAAAAACAAAAAAGAAATATAAAAACATTTTAATTAATTGATAATTTCACTTTTATCAAAATTTACTTAAAAATAATATTTTCAAATTTATAATATTGTATAATAGGTATCTTGAATAATTTTTCTATCATTTACATATGAGTACCTACCTAGGTACCTACCCAATAGGAAAAATGGGAAGCCTTCCATTTGGAAGGTTTAAAAAATATGAATGATATTTAGTAAAATTCTTAGGAAGGTGTAAATGATTTATATAGAAGTTTAAAATATTGCGTTTGATGAAAAATTTGTTATGCACGTGCGAGGTCAACTAAAGTCTTGAAAAAGATATTACGAAGTTTGTTCATTTTTTCGTTGATTCACATAACAAGTGTATTTTTCAGAGTGAAAACATCATATTAGTGAGTAAATTTTCAAGTATAATTTTTAAAATAATTAATAATTAAAAAATGAATTAGTTTTCGGTATGTTTCTCATATAATTATTACAATTTCATTTTAATTTTTTCAAAAAATACATTTTTCTTTTGTTACAGAGGCTGTCAAAACTGAGAACTTTGGCTATAAACAATTTGAAAAAAAGATAAAATTAGGGTTGAAATTGTCAAAAAATAGATTTTATAAGGAAACATTTAAATTGAAATTTAATAAATAGTTTTACTGAAAAATTAATATAGATATTTTCAATTTTGTTTTATAATTTACAGGGTAGTTGTTTCTCAAATTCCATTTTTCCTTTGATATTTTCACTAATAAATAATAAAATATATATCTTTTTTACAAATGAAAAAAGGCTTCTATGGAAGACACTAAGAAGTATTCTTTTTCAGTTTTTTTATTCTGGGCAGTTTTTGAATATAGGTATGAATATAATTACATATACATATGTATACATATGTATAATGTACATAAGATCAAATTATTAATGCAATTATACATAAAAAATCTTTAAAAAGGAAGAAAGAAATATTTTAGGACTATTTGTGTATATGATTAGAAAAAAACACAATGTAAAACTTGTTTTCGCTTGCATGTGTGCATTCAAGCTTCAGAACATATTGTAAAACAAAATTTATGTTATTGAACAAAAAATAAAAGATTGAAAGCTTTTTCTTTTTCATAAAAAATAAAAATATGATACCTCCTTCTCTGCCCGCACAGGGTCTGTGTCAATTTTGTTTCATTTTCTTTTTTGCATCTCTGTATTATTTCAATTCTCTTTGACTGCCATACCGTTTGGTTTATTGTTATTTCGACATATACTAGGGTGAGTCATAATTTCGTGACACAGCTTTGAAATATTAAACGATGTTGAAACGGGTTGCTGTAAATTCTTTGCTTCTAAGGACAAGACATGATATCACCACCTGCCACAATTTTTAAAAAAAGGTTGCGGGCAAATATATTACATATAGATTTCTTTAAAAAAATGAAAAAAATCAATTGTGCTGAGGACTAAGTTAGAAAAATTGCAGTTGAAACACGAATATCATCTGTTTTATTATATATAGTTTTTTTTTTATTATTTTGAAACGCAATTGAAAGTTAAAACAGGAAAATTGTATTAAATTCAGCTCAAGCTATAATATTATGTTTAGTTTTGCTACTATGAAATCTTTTTTGAAACATTATAATTTACATACGTATTTTTACCACTGAACTGACTCTCATCATTATACATTATTTGATGATGAAAATTTCCTCATTACGTTAATTTAAAACCTTATTCATAGTGAAATCGTAATATAAAACGCCTTCTACTCATTGGTAGTAGAAGTATTTAGGGTGTAAATTCCCAAAATTACTAGAATTCTTTTTATTTGATTGATTTGTTCGTTTTTCATTGAAAAAGAATTATTATTTTATTTATTTATTATGTATGTACATATATTGAATATAATATTTAAAATACATTTTTAAAAACTTTTTACACGATTATGTCTTACCTTGCTTATTTTTCCAGCTGCTGCTAAAATCTGTGCGCTTAACAGAACCTTAGATGTATCTGCATTAGCAATTGATTTAATTTTATTTATATGTTCCACAATTAAATTTGGCCTGTGTTCAACTAACCGTAATAGAACAGTCATCACTGCGGAAACTGTTAGAGGATCCACTAAGAATTCACACAATTGATCCACATGAGTTTCTAATACCTAGCAAATAATACATATGGGAAAAATACTTCTTATAATTTATTTCATTGTTGTTGTTAATTATATGTATACAAACCGACGGCTTTTCTTGTGCAATCAATGTAAAAAGCTGAAGTAAAGCAAGTTTTGCTTGCAAATCACATCGCGAAAATAAACGCACTAGAACCATAGTGTGCGGTACTAATTCATCAGGTGCTACTTCATAAATTTGTGGTAAAATTCGGCAAAGACCATAATTTCCTATTTTTTATAGTGAAAAAAAAAATCAGACACTAATTATGCTATTAATGATATACATAGTGTAATATGTATCCTCTGTCACACCTAAAAGTTTTTTAAATTATTTTAGAAAAATAAAAAAGCCAGGTTTTGCAAAAAATTAAGAAACACTCTTGAATCAGATATCCTCGAACAGTGGTAAATTGAAATTGTGATTTTTATATTTCTTAGTTGTAGAAAGTATAAGATGGAATTTAATATTTGATGGTTTAGTGTGATAATAAACTGTTTGAATTTTATGTATGTATGTATATAGGAGACAGACATGTAGTATTAGTACCTTGGCATCTATATCGTAGCCTGGTAGCCACTTTACTTCGATTAAAATCATGATGAATTTTGTACTACCGCCTGAATATAATAATTACTGCAGTGATCATTTTTATAAGTGCAATCATGAGTGCCATGGTAACTACCATCGGCAAACTTATCGATGAGTTTTTTTTATGAGCATCATAGTATTTATCATCAGGAAACTCACTGATGTTTTAATCGGTCTTGAACCCTTGATTGGGGGGTGGTGGTAGGTCAGGTGATATACTAGAGAGGACAGTATTTCTTGATGCAAAAAAAAAATCATATTTTTCAGTTTTACTAATAATTTTATCATTATATCAAATAATTTTAGTTTACAGCACATAGTGAGCCCGGCGGTAAGCTTAGCATTGCGCATGAAAAAAGATGCTACAGTCAAAATAATAAAAGTTGAGGTTTCGTATTATACTAGAAAAACATGCGGAGAAAAAAAAGATACTTACCCATATGCATTTTTGTTGTTGTAACAGGTTTATTCTTACGTATATGTACACAAAGAAGATCACTTCGCCATGTAAACCATGTGTGAAAAAACCTCAACTTTTATTATTTTGACTATATCTGGAATTCAACAACAAGTTTTTCTACACACATGAGTAAAAACAATTGCAAAGCCACAAATGTCCTTTGAAACCGTTTTTAAAAAAGAACCATCTTACACAAAGCAGTCGTTTCGACAGACAACTCCTAAATGAATGCTAAAGCAAGGGCTGGGAAATACACCTTAGTATACCAGCCATAAACGCTTGTACCGTTTTAGACATTCGACCATCTCAATAAGTCAGGTGCGGAGGAAAGGAACTTTGATTGCACTTGGTAACTTTTCTCGTAAAATTTGAAAAAGCATGAAAAATGTTACGAAATAACAAAGCGCCGCGAAAATGGAACCACATAAGAAACAATCAAGAACGGTGGAGGTAAAGTAATAAAGTTTTCATGCAGAGTTTTAAAAAAGGTACAGCTACTTCAGTGTAAGCAAATGCCAAGAGAGTGGGAAATAAGCATAAGACACCCCTTATATAAAATAAAATACGAGTTCAAAAAGTCTATTCTGCCTGTAGAACCATGTAGAGACGTGGACATTTACAAAAGGAGATGAAAATGCGCTCAAAGTATTGGAGAAAAAAGTGTTAAGGAGATTATAAGGAGCAGTAGAGTAAAACGGGGTTTAGAGAATTTAATGCAAAATTATTTAGTACTAAAACTGAAGGCCGCTCTTGTTAAGCATCTTATATTATGTTAAAATTACTTTTAGAAATGTAACTACATATTATGTATTTTCTATAATTAATACTAAAATTATTGATACAAAATTTTTACATAATTATGTATTATACATTATTTACCTGCTAATATTGAAGTTAAAATTGGGTCAATATATGGACTCAGTAAATATGCATAATCGATTGCTGCTAGTGATAAGTAACTGGCTAAATTTATTGATAATTCTTTATTTCCTTTTCCCAGAAATTTAACGGCAACAGGAAGAGCAATCCTCATTACTTCTTTTTTATCATAATTCTAGTTTAAAGAAGAAACAAACAATAATACATATAATACATATATGTAGTAATATAATTATTTTATTTTTTTCAAGAAAGTATATTCAAGTAAATAATTAAAGCAGAATTTATAAAAGAACAACACTGCTAGATTTACTTTTTACATAAGAAAGTGGAAATGAAACGAGGCTCTACTATTGTATAACACAATAGTTGTTATTGTTTCCTTTTACATCTATATTCTCGTCTACACAAATCAATCAACATTTACTATTTCAAACGGACATTGGCTACACATCGAATTTATGTTCTGAACTTCGATTTTTTTTCATTTTAATGTCAGCAATCAAAAGAACCGGAAGTTCCCTTCTATCTGTGGCAAAATTGAACGTAGCGTGGGTATGTATTTCTTCTCGTGAATTAATAGATAAGTCAATGTGAGAAATGTTGGGTAGAATTAACAGAGATATGCAAATTAAAACCTCCTATAGAAAAATTGTATACAAAATTATGTGAAAGGGCAAGCAAGACTGTACAGTTTGCATATTTTCTAAAAATAATATCGTATTGTTTGACAATATTCGTCACTAGACGTAAATGCTACCACATAAAATTCGAAATTTTACCCTAATTTTAAACTTAACTACATACATATATGTATAATTGTTATACATACCAGAAATATGCTCGATATTATGTCTGTTGAAATTTTAGCATGTGGCGGGTCTTCATGATTGGTTCCTATTGGCTGTAAATTGTACTGAAGACAACTTTCTAGGAGTTTTACTAAAGCTGAGCAATATGTTACTGCTGTTTTTGTTTCACGAATACACGACAGAATTCGTGTTATACATATTTCGACAACTGACTGATCATTATTATTTTCCAAATAATCCGGTAGTGATATAATCTGTTCTATTTCCGAAAGCTGTAAGAACCCAAAAACATTGGATCATTAAAATACTTGAAAATACTTGAACTACAAATAAAAATTATAAAATATCATGAAGATGCTATGCAGAGAAATGCAAGGAAAAATACGAAGATATAGTATAATTTTACTGGCTAACTCCTCCAGATGAACAAAAAATTAAGTGGGAATTAAGCGAACTAATTTACACATGATGTGTACATTTTAGAAAAAGCCCTGAGTACGACAAAACAATGAATTAAGAAGTAATTACAGCCTTAAAAAATGTAAATGAAGCCAACTTCACGAATAATTTTGAATGATTTAATAGTTTCATGTTTGATGTTATTATTAAACCGTTTTAATTTTTTTAAATTTATAATATAAGAAATTGGTACCGAAACACAAGGTGCCGCATCCAGATTGCACTTCTTAGCTTTTCCTTTCCAATTCAAATCATAAAATTTTAAGGTGGGCACTAAAACTTCAAGATTCAAAACTTAATATCATGTAACTTTAGAATGCAATATGTAGACGCATTCATCCCTTACGAAGGAGTTCCACCTTATCGTGGTGTGAATGTTTGAGTATCTGTAGGTCGAGTGGGCTTAGACGACGAAAATGGAAACATGGAGACGAGACTGCGACTGCCAAGAGGCACGGGGAAGAGGATTCTTGACTGCGTATCGCCAGTGACCTCAAAATATAGACTGAGGTGATGGAAGCAGGTTCTACTACGACGAATGCTACTCCTTTCAAGTTACAATACTAGTAGGCTCTACTATGATGATCTATAAATATGATGCAATCTAGCAACTAAGCTGTTGCGATTAAAATATTTACACTCCCATACAATTCTTTTCTTGTCTCCTCAATATGTATCACTTGGCTCATTTTTGACGAATAACCCTGTATATATGTATATTCATTGTTAAGATTCAGTTTGATGTAACAGTTCTATACTCTGTTCACAAAGTTTTGTCAGTACAGGTCTTATGGAAGAGTTCATTTTTATCCAGTGTCGTTACATTTAATAGGAGTATACTAAGCTACTCATACCCCAATCTATTATATGTATGTGCAACGAGACGCTGGAAAACAGAAAAAAACAATAACAGCCATCCCTTTGTTGTCGCTAGTAACACAGTTGTACTGCGATGCGACTGATTATTTTTCTTGTATTTCAATTCTCTGGATGAACAAAAATTAACAAAATGAATTATGAAGAAAGAAAAAAATGATGAACAAATTCATACGCACACACGCTGATGAGCTAAAAGTTGGTTGATTGATAATCGAGATGTGTGTATAAAAAGTAGAATGAATAGTAAATAGTCGCAAATTAGTGTTGCTGTGTAATAATAATATTACTTAATAGTAGTACCGTTCTTAATAATAAAAAATTAAATTTTATTATTATAATTTACTGCATTTATTTATACATTTACAAGTATGCATATAATATGATGTAACATGTAATTACAATAAATTATGTTTTATTTGAAAAAATGTTTTTTACATATTTGTTTACATATTATTATAAATTTATACAATTGTATACACACATTCTTTTGCAATAGAAAAGCATTTTGTAATAAATACTCATTCTATAGAAAAGAGGAATTTTTCTGATGGATTTTGATAAAAATTTTAAAGTTTTTCAAAGTATTTTGTACATAATGGGTAATTCTTTTCTTAAAATATGTGTAAAAAGAATCGGACGATACCCTAATAAAACAGCACAAAAATGTTTCTTAAAAATTCTGCAAAGTATTGGGTAATTTTAAAATTCTTATGATCAACAAATTGAATTAAAAAAACAATGGAATATATATGTACATTAATATTGGTACTGATAAGGATAATGTAAATTATCTTTTCATTCATACGATCAGCTATAAAACAAAAAAGTAAAACCCTTTTTCTTTTTCACTTTCAGTTATCTATTTGTAGGATATACTATACGAGTACATATGTATGTATGTGCATACAATGTTTTTGGGTTTTTACATTTTCTTATTTCATAAAATCTTTTTAGTAATAATTAAATCTAAGAAAAAAATAAATATGTATTATAATTTTTCTTTATTGTGAAACAATTTTTACAAAGTATAAAATTTTATAAAACTTGAAAACAAAACGGCAACACTTATCAAAAGGTTCATCTGATTTTAGATACAAAATATAAACTAAAGGGTAACACTGTCGGTGACGAAAATAAGAAACACATTTATGTAATTACTCAAAGAAGAAACAAGACAAAATATGTCCATAAGACCTGTACTGACAAAACTTTGTGAACAGAGTATAGTTTATTAGTAGACAAAGTTTATTAAAACAAAAGTAATTTAAAATTTATTTGTAAAGGGCTTTCATTATTTAGTTTTTAGTTATCTGATAGCCGCTTTAATTTGTTACAAAGTTAGCTTTTTCACACACTTTCAATAAGTGTAAACTAAGTAAAAAAATATATTATAAAGTTTATATTTATGTTTATTACTCACCACTTCACACAAATCATTTAATATTTCTGAATCCGATATTGAAAATAAATCTCCAGCTTTCGAAAGATCACGATTTGAAAGAACTTTTGTGAAAAGTTCGTGCATTTTTGTTGTAGTTACTTTCCCAAAGTTACTTCACATTTAATGTTTTAAACTGTGTATACATACTGAAACACAAATTGCTGAAAAATAAAATTAAGGTAAAACTGAGAATGCGTCTGATGAAATTATTTATACAGTGTTTGGGACTAGACGAAAGAAATCAAACCAAAAAATCGTATGGGTAGGGAGAAACAATCTTAACAGTTTGGCTGATGGAGGGCAATTCTATATGTCAGAGTTTTCAACCAAAAAGACATATTCAACATTTTCAGTCTTGTTCTGGATTTTATATCCAAAACTAAAAGAATTAGTAGTAAAATATTACAGTGAAAAGCAATACTAAAAGAAAACCATTCAACAAATACTTTGGTAAAAAAAATAACGACTCTTGGTGAAAAGGATTTTAAAAATTATCATACAAAATATGTACATGATATACAAATTATACATTTTGAAACTGATCTTCTAGTCCTTCAGTTAAAAAGCAAATTTTGTTTCCTCCCACTATGAACTCAATTATTTACACCGATATGCTGAGAAAATTTAAGAATTATGATTGGTGAAGGGTTTTCTGATCTAGTGCTTTCTATTTGACATAAATCGGTGCAATACAGTCTACAGACTGAAATATAATAGCCCGAAATTGACAAATTACATATCCTTCCACATAAAAATCTGAAATAATTTTTTTTAAAATTATATGTGGATTTTCATGAAAATAGAAAAGTATAAAATTTATTTATACATGAAAAAAGTTTAAAAAAAACAGATAAATTGTGGTTTAAACGGGATTTAAAAATAACAGCAACAAAAACGAAATTTCAAATTTCTTCAAGTACAATATATGGATTTTAAAAACTCTATTCATAATTTGAAAACAACGCAAAGTATGGCTTGAATGAATAATTAGAATTATTCATATGTATAGCAATAGTGGATGTGCTGAGTCTTATGTATTCAACTATGTACAAATAAAATTTTGTTAATGTATTTGTTTTGTCATAGTAGTAGTTTATAGGTAAAATAATAAAAGTTGAGGTTTTTTCGCGTATGGTTTGCATGGCGTAGTGATCTTCTTTGTGTACATATACGTAAGAATAAACCTGTTACAACAACAAAAATGCATATGGGTAAGTATCTTTTTTTTCTCCGCATGTTTTTCTAGTATAATACGAAACCTCAACTTTTATTATTTTACCTAGCGTTAAAAATTATTCGAATTAAATCCTAATTTTGGATTAAATTGGGAGTACAGTATAAACGGGTAAAATTTGGAATTGGGATTAAAATAATGCATGCAAACGTTGATACACGTATAGTGTACATATTTTTCTTCTTTTTTGTTCACTCTATAATTCGCACTATAAAAATTAAAATCCGCCATATTGCATTTTACGCTACATACATAAAGATATACAAAAATTTGGATTAAGTCCAAATAAATTGAGTTTAAACCAAAATCCGAATTAGCAGGTTTATACAACATGAAATTGGGAGTAAACAAAAATTCGTATTAAAAGTGGATTACGTACAAACTATCTAATAAAGAAGTGCTGAAAATGATGTACTGATAATGATAAATGAGCTGAAAATAGTACTTAAAAAGTACTTTCTAAATCAACACTGTTCTGCTGAATTTAAGATATCTCGGGTCGGCACACAACGTGGATGTGCTGAAAATAGTACTTCAAAAGTACTTTCTAAATCAACACTGTTCTGCTGAATTTAAGATAAACTCCACTCTACTTACAATTGGTTGTACCTTTAGATGTAATTTGAACAAATGTAAAAACAGGTTGATGAACCGGTTTGTGGAAGTTGTTAATACATCAAAAAGAATCAATTAGACAATAGAGGTTTAATTTAGCCGTTAAATTCAAAATTTTGAATTTTCATGTCTGTATATTTGCAAAAATAATATTATAAGGTGAATATTTGACTTCGAATAAGCTCATGATTCATATGATTGGCTATATAAGACTGCAAGAGGAGAAATGTGAAAAGAAGAAGCATGTAAAGTAAATTGAAGAAATAAAGAATAATGAAGAACACGCCCATAATTCTAATATTCATTATATGTAAATGCTTTAATTGTTTTTGTATACCATATATTTTTAAATTTTGTTTTGATTCTGATTGTATATACTTTTGGATATTTATATTTTGTTTCGAAAAACAAAAATAATAGAATTGTGTGCAATTATTGTTGATGATATTAATTATCACGTTTTTTTTTGTGATATGTATGAAATAAAAAAATATTTTCAATTTTCATTTTTTTAATAGGATGATGATTTTTTTTTCTTTTTTGTCAAATCTCAAGTTTTTTAGTTTTTTTTTTTTAACTTATTTTCATTCTGAATAGACGGATTTCTTTTGATTTTTTGTTGTTGGTTGGTATGTAGATACATATATTAATGCTATTCCCAGCGGCTTAATATTCTAGCGCTTCAAAAAGAAGGGTATTGGAAGCGCTTCGTCGTCATAGTTTTTTAGGAGCTCTTTTGAAGCTCTTATAATTTGTACACTAAATACGCAATTATGAATTTCTTTATTACGCAGACGCTATAAGATATTACGAAATAGTCTCATTCTTTTGTGTGAAGTGATTAGTTCATTAAAATAACTAATTATTTTTTTTATTAAGGTTAAAAAAATAAACAATTAAAAATTAATGAATTAATAAAAGTTATTCATTTACGTTATAAATATTAGAAATTGAAAAATAAATGTTGATTTTGAAAAGAATAAAAAGCATTTTATTAATTAAAAACACCACAGAAATTCCACAAAAGCTTTAAAAGCATCTAAAAATGTGAAGTGCTTCCAAAGCGCTTTCATCTAAATAGAGATGAAGCGCATCTAAAGCACTTTTATGGGAGCAAAAATGAAGCGCTTGCTTCTGCGGACATATAATGCTAAAAAAGAAATGAAGCATCATACAAAGAGTAAGCGCTTAATGCTTCAAAAGAAGCGCTTCAACAGCGCTATTTGAGCGCTTCATTAGCCGCTGGGTTTGATCAGCCTGTTCACATAAAATTCGAATCATTAGAAAATTTTTATTGTATACATACAATACACATACATATTGTGTAATTATATTGTCAATGTACAATAGCACAATATGTACTGATCATTGTAATTCGGTATATACCTACAATACAATACAGTACATTATCATACATTATCCTATTCCTTCTTTATTCTTTTTGCAAATTTCCTTCTCGCATTGTCTTTTTTTCTTTAATTCGAAAAAGAAAATAAAAGTCAGCTGATGTGCATTAGGATATTTAAAAAAAACAATAGAAATGACATTTTTGATGAAAATTACAATATGTATAAAATATTAAAATATCTAATACTTATGTATGTAATTATTAATAAAATACCATTGGAAAATATTTATTAAATATTCTGGTATTTTCTGGAAAATTCTTTTTTCAAACAGCCCTTAAATGACAAATTTTCCATACAAATTATTCTACGTACTTATGTACATAAAATTTGTAAAATACATATTTAAAAAAAATTTAAAGTGAAATAAAAAACATACCTACATATTATTTTTACCAAATAACAGTTTTATGCTACATATTTTAAAGCACAACCAGAATAACATTACATAAAACTTGCAACAATGTAAATGTAAGATGTTTTTTACGTTTATACATACCCAAGATACAGAAGTGCATCCTGATGTGCAATAGGATTTAAAAAAAAAAACAATTGATATGACCTACACAGTACACACATATTATGTACATATGTATTAAGTATTAAAAAAATGATTTGAAAATTTAATTTAATTTTTTTCCGAAAAATTCTATTCTAGGCGATCCTCAAACAGCCCTTTAAAAACGAATTTTTCATATAAATTATATAAAATTGATAAAATATTTCAGAAAAATTAAAGTAAAAAAAAAAATTATTGTTTCAAAAAACATTCATACAATTATAATTCATATTGATCTTCTGTCTTTCTCTGTCTTCAAATAATCGATATGCATTTATAACTGGTAGGTATTATTCGAATGTTTCAAAAGCTATATTTATAAATTTTTCGAAACAAAATATTTATGTATGTTTGCATATTCTGGATTTTTGGAAAAGCTTGAAATTAAACCTCTATTGTCTAATTGATGCTTTTTGTTACAATCTAATGTGTAATGTGTATATAGTATTTGATATCACATAGGACATCGGAAATTCACTATGGTCGTAACTATAACAACCAAAAATAAATCTATTTAATTCGATAATTCACCAGTTACCAAAAGTAACCAGTTAACATATTCGAATATTCACTTTTTCGGTAAAGGTTATGTTACCACAAAGATAAAATATTTTCAATGGCTGATTTGATTATAGCCTTATGACACGATATTACAAGTATTGGAAATTTTAAGTATTTGAAAAAAGAGACAATAGATTTGAGAAACAGAGAAACTATCAAAGTCAGATGATATTTTCTTGCATTCAAGTGTTATTGAAAACTTTAGAGTAAATTTAAGAGTTTACACGTAATCCACTTTTAATTCGGATTTTGGTTTACTCCCAGTATAAACTCGATAATTCGGATTTTGGTTTAAACCCAATTTATTTGGGTTTAATCCAAATTTTTGTGTATGTATGTGTAGCGTAAAATACAATATGGCGGATTCTAATTTTTATGGTGAGAATTGTAGAGTGACAAAGAAAGAAGGAAAACATATTATACTATACGTGTATCAACGTCTTCATGTATTATTTTAATCCCAATTCCAAATTTTACCCGTTTATACCGTACTCCCAATTTAATCCAAAATACGTATTTAATTCGAATTATTCTTTACCGTATAAACTCGTATAATGTGAAATTTATAATAGCTTTTTAGAATAGAATTTTCTAACACCGAAAATGGCATACCTATTATTTCTGTTCGAAACACTAGCTGTGTTTTATTAGAACTTTAAGTGTCCAAAAAAACATGATAAAAAATTAAAATACATACTTCAACAAATTTCACTAATAAAAACACAACATTAAAAAACAAAAAAAGAAGAAATATAAAATCCGAATTACAAATTCACGTCAACCCAAACTTCGATTTCATATGATACTTTGACAGTTGACACTAGAAACAGCTGATAAATTGAAACTGACGAACTGATGAAATAAAAATTTTCATCACTTTTTCACCTAAGAACTGATATTTTTCGTAGCAACGTCTATTGTCGAACACAGAAACTGAGTGCCAAAAACACGTGCTTCCTCAGTGAAGAAGTGATAAATATCAGAATTATCACTTCATCAATTCGAATAAACAAACACCTTAGTTAAAAAAGGAAAAGTGTAATAAACATCTCTAAAAATAAATTTGTAAAATATACAAATACATAATTGACTATATTTGGAAAAAAGCATATTAATAGCGAATTTGTTCACTTATTTCTGTTATTTCTTATCACTGTCTTTTTAGCCGTGTAGATTGTAGATTATTCTAATGGATAAATTGGTAAGATTTCATGGAACATGTAAGGTTAAAATAAGGTTTAAAAACGTCAAAGGGTTTACTAATAACAAATCCTAAAGTTACGTTTTATTTAGTAGCTACTAAGATGTAATTTACTAAATTGAATGTTAATTTTAAATTTCAGTACCAATAACTGTTAATTTTATTATTAGATATATTTAACGAGCTGTGTTTTATTGGAACTGAGAAAGTGAGAATTCGGGTTTTTTTTTTTAAACTGATTTTCTTGAGTCGATAACAGAGGTCGGTACGGAAAATCTGACTACCTCAGTGAGCAAATAAGTTAAAATTTTATTTGTTTACTTGGTCAGTATCAATTTAATAGCTGTTTTGGTGGGAAAGTATAACATGGAATTGAAGTTTGGAGCTATTACGTGATGTTGTAATTTGTATTTCTTTAGTGAAATTTATTAAGTATGTATGTAATTTAATTTTCTAAGATGGTTTTTTGGAAACAAAGTCAGCCTTTGCTCAAGAAAAAATAAGTGATGTTAGTACATAGACCGGGTTTATACGGTCACTTTTTTACTCTTTGTAAAACGTAAAAAAAAACCGGTTTTGCATGGAAAAAGTAGGATTTTCCACCACATACTTCCTACTTCTTTGCCTTGTAAAACCGGTATTTTACGTTCTACAAAGCGTAAAAAAGTGACCGTATAAACCCGGTCATATCCATTCCTCAATTTGCTTTTTTTTTAAAATCTATTACTTTTTACATTTTTGTTTTTTAAAATTTATTTTGCTCAAATTATTGTTACAATGTGATCACCAGTCACCACTACTCACATTTAATTTTCGGAAGAACACTTAAAAAACTGATATCATTAGATATTGTTCACATAAGTTTACGGTTATGAGTTAGGTTTTTTCGAAAAAAAATATGAAAAAGTGTAAAAATATAAACAAAAACCAGATCCATAACATTATTACAACTTTTGTGATTGAAAATATTTCAATACGAAATTATTTTTCTCCACTTTACTTTTCTTCACTTTCTAGTTTCTACAATCATCAATTTCTTTCGCCACCTTTTGTTTTATTTAAATTGTTCATCATAAACAAACATAACACAAAATTTGAGGTTAAGTAATCGCTAGTAAAGACTTTAATGTTGACATTTCAGAATCTGATACTAAGAAAGGTCAGTATTCAGTACTAACTAAAAAGTCTACTAAAGTTGTTAATTCTTATTGGTACGTTTTTCTGCTTAAAGCCAACTTTATTTAAATCAAGACTAGTAGTACGGAGTACGGACGGCCAAAAAGAATAAATTTGTACACGATCAGTACCTAGACCTACATTATAGGGTTAATGACATATAAAGTATCAGAATATATTATTCAGATTGTTATTGTACTTTAGTGTATTTAAATCGTGTATGTATATATGTACTTATGTAATTACATATGTATTGTATACATATATTCAATAATTATTGTTTCAAATAAAAAACCTGACAGGTAAAATTAGACTTTATAAAATCCAGTTCTTACTTTTTTTCTTCTAATATTTAACAAACTTTGAAATTATTACTTTTATGTTGTGTTACTTATTTATGATTTTTAACAAGACATATGTGTACATAGGTTGAACATTGTCCATTCCATACGTACATCTTGATGTGTAATAATATATGTTCATACATATCTTAAAAATAAAATAAACATACTTTTTATAAATTTTTCATTCATTTTTAAGTATACAAAAATTACACATGGATGTAAATCACTTGTCACACATGAAAAGTTCAAATGATAATTCAGTACTTTCTCAACTTTTGTTTTTTTACAAATTGACATCAGTCTAATTTACGTATACGTATACATGTACAACTGTACGTACATATGTATATATAAATATAAAATTTAAAATCTTGATAATTATTATTTAGTAGGCTTGAAAGTAATTCATATTCGATAAAGTAGTTAATTCTTATTTATAAAGATTAATTAAAATCACTTCATATGTACTTTTTTTGAAAATAAAAATAATCATATTCAAAATTCATATAAATAATTTGAATAACTAATATTTTATAATTCACTGCTAATCACTGATTTTATAATAATTCACATTTCTTAAAATTTTAATTTTATTATTGTATTATTTTATTTTCCTTTCACTCTTCCAGGTAGCATACGATCACGACAAAACACTTTCAGCTAGCTCTTATTTCTTGCCACATGAAAAAGTCAAAACACTGTGAAAAGAAATTTTTAAAACTTTGTAAATAGTAAATAATAAAGATAGTGCTTGCTGTAGCTGTGGTATAAATGTGAGAGAGGTCTCACAATCTACCACACAACTTCGTTTATTTAACTCACATTAACGGAGTTTCATTCCCTCTACGTCCATGTTGAAGTAAGTTGAATAAACTACTTGACTTAAAAGTTAAAACTAGTCAGTACTTTTAATTTAAATTAACTCAGTTTACCTCTCTAGTCAAAGATTGTAATTTCTTTTTCCAAAATTCAAATGTTTCAGTTACAAATTACAATACAATTCAAAATTCAGTTTATACGTACCTACAGGAGATCTTGTGTAAGCACTTAACAGACCAAAATATGTAGTAGACCGAAAGTCTCAAAGTTATCTGCTGTCGTGTAAACTTTCCAGAAGGTTTATCGAATTCGTTTAATCTCGAATATAAAATTTGTTTTAAATTAAAAGAGTTCTATATATTGCCCAATTTCTTCAAGCCGTGATATCTTAATGATTATTTTATCCTGATGATAAATCAAGAATTTTAGTTTCTTCACTGTCAAATAAGACTTATTATGAAGGTAACTGATAAAGTTATATGATGATAAAGGTCTCACATATTTTTGACAGTAAAAGATATTTTGATTGGAGCGCTATTGTATGTTCTATTCGATAACTTTTATTCAAAAATTACTTGCTTAATATCAAAAATTGTTAAAGCACAACATTCACTTCACTTGGTAGCAAATTAAATGGTCCATCTTTCTTCTCGCTTTTTTCCATCATTTCCCCCGATTTCTTCTTTTTTGTACCCTTAGTATCGATGAAAGTAAGTCTCTGTCTGTTAATTATTCGACTTATTGTATTTACCTTTTCTAACGTTTCTCAAATGTGGACACATCTGAAAAGTCGACATGTTATACAAATGAACGTCTCAATTTTTATTCCGATGGATAGGAAAGTGTCGGAAAAATATCTTTATTTCATTGGCAATTCAATTCAAATAGCTTTTTTTAAATTATAAAAAATAAAAAATTATCTCTCAATTGTATTTTTATCATACAAAAAAATATTCTGACATGGCAAGGGATTCTTTAATAATAATTTTTTTATAAATAATAAATTTATTGAAAAAATCAAACGGATTTCAAATTACCTTCGAAATGTGATTTGAATGGAATTAACTTGCGAACGAAATTCGTCATCGAGGTGTGAGTTTTAAAACAATTCAAAACTGATCACTTAGTGACAGTTCAAAAACTCCACCCAAATTAATATTCGAAACTAAAGTACTGTGAACAACATCAATGTAAACAGAGAAAAAAATAGTAATGCAAGTCTCGTTTTCATTTATTTTTTACGTTATTTATTCATTGTTACACTACAACTTTATAAAAAATAAATTCCATAAATATATATATTTTATTGTTATAACAATTTTTATTTTGAGTAATAGTTTCTTTGACGTTCAACATTTACCATTTGTTGAAGTTTTTGGTCTGCAAATTTTGCTTCTTCCATTTGTTCCATACACAATGCTACAAGAGAATGTAAAATATCCACAAGTTGAAGTTTTTGTATAATAAGTTGATGAGAAATTTTGTTTTCCTTTCGAAGGACTTTTGCTATTATCAATACTTCCTGTTACAGATTTGGTAACTGTCACATAACTATCTGGTTGGTGCTCGTTACTTTCTATTGAATTATTTTGTGACTGATTATGTTTTGATGGTAGATGTCGTGTACGGTATTTTTGTTCCAAATTAGCAGTTCCTTTAAAGCCATCAGGTATCGTTTCAGTTGTTGTTTTTGAAAAATTATTAGCAAATTTTCCATTTTGTCTTGCTTCATTTGAACTATTGAAGACATAAGAATTGTTTAATAATTTTGTTTCATTCGTTTTTATGTCACTTTCATGTGGTTCTTGTGAGTAATCGATTTCATCTTCATAGTTAATTTCGTCATCTTCTTCATCATACGCAGCTTCTGTATCAGTTTTTATTAAATCTGAAATTTACATATTTGGAATCCTTTTTGGCTTAAAATTATTGTCTTACCATTACTTTTGCCTGCTCTAACTCGATAATCAGTTCCAGAAAACATATCCTCAGAATCAGCAGATAAGTTACTTGGACCATGTGACAGGCGTGTTCTTTCGGTTCCTGTTTTAAACCTAATTACATACATATATTTTAAAAAGCTATATAATCTTCTCATCTTTTGTATAACATAGAGTTTACTTACTTGTTTTCGTTTTCAAACTGGCTTATTTGTTGAAATAGCATTTTATTTTCTTCCCTGTAAGTTGAAACTTCTTCTTTCGTGCCCGAAGCCGCTTGTGCTGCACCATGATATGATATTCCATACCTTAAATTAATATGTTCATTTATGTTTTTCAGAAAGTAATAAACTCAGTACTTGAATTTCCCTTGTATTTGTGATTGACTTTGTCCAGAATGTGAACCTGATTGAGCTGAAGCTTCGCCACCACCACTAAAAATGGGATTTTCGCTTTCTGTTTCATCTCCTTGAGGTTTGAAACCAATTTGGGCTTGTGAAGACGTTTGCCCTGGTCCACTTGATTGTGCGTCAGCTAAACCTCCATTTTCGCTTGCTTTTACCTAATTTGAACGGAAGCTTTAATTAAAAATATCCATTTCAGCAGAAGTAAACATTTACCTCACTTTGACTTTGATGAAAATGACCACCACTTTGAGACTGAGCTATAGTTCCGCCGGTTTTGCTGTTTACTTGAACTTGTGATTGTGATTGTCCGGCTCCTCCACTTCCTTGAGCCTGACTAAGCGCTCCTTCAGAATTTCCACTTACCTAATAAATCCTTATATTAAGCATAATAGTTCTGGTATGAAATATTTCTTACTTGAGCTTTCGCTGAACGGTCACTATCTAAAGTCATAGCGTTTGCGCTGAAGCTGCCGCTACCAGAGTAAGTACCAGATACTTGGGTTTGAGCTGTACCTCCTCCCTTTCTACCTTGAGCTCCAGCTTTTGCATGACCATCTTTGACAGAAGATTCTGCTTGTGAGAACGAATCATCTACATGTGGACCAACATGTTCTAAATCGAACACATATATGGATGAAAAACTTAAAGACGGTATAACGAGAAAACTTTACCTAAAGTATTAGTCGGTCCAACTTTTCTGACACCTTCTGTTTTGCTAAGTGAAGGAACGCCGATTGAAGAACTAATAGTTCCACATTCTCCGTTGCAAACGTTTGCTATTGTTGGACTTTTTGATGGATAGAAGCCTTGAAATTGACTTTTTCCGGTATCTGACGGTAGGCGGCTGCGAGCTTCCTGTTCTTGATAAGAGGGTGAATAAAGTTCACCCACGGGGTAATTTCTTCCTTGTGTAGGAATATTACCTAATCTGAAACCGTCAGGAGTTTGTGTATACTCAGGTGTTTCTTGGCTTGTTGTACCACTAGGATAAGGTTGATAGTCTTTTATACCATCCCGATTGTTTTGACCAGAACCGGTAGGATATAACAAACTATTAGGTCTGACGTGGCTCGGAGCTAAGTGTGATGGTTCTGATTTGTCCAGATCAGAATAATTTGGTACAGAAAATCGATTTGCGTAAAAATCACGGTCACCAAAAGGTTTACTTCCCATTTGATTCATCCCATTAATAGGCTCTTGAAAACCATGGTACGTCGGAAGTGCAGAACTAATATCGCCTTGGTTGGGACGCTTGGGTTCACGATCAAAAGTATCTCTGTCAGTATACGTTGGGATACGACTTGGTTCTACTTGTTTTGGAAAAATATGACCTTGACCAGTAAGATCAAACTTTATGCCATCAGGTGCATTTTGAGAATAGATGCTTTCTTTGGGACCATATTTCATTAAACTGTCTTCTGCAGGAGCTTTACCTGTGAATACCAAACTTGGTGCTTTATAACCATTACTTAAAGTATCGTCTCCAATTGGCGATTGTCTAGGAATAGTGGAAATTTCCTCATGAGGTACTCCATGATATTGCGGTGGATGTTGAAGTTGATCAGGCCTAATATAAGGCTTCACAGGAGCAAATCTTGTGTCATCTAAATTTTGATTTTAAAATTATTATTATTCAATAAGACTGTTTAAGCAGTTGGGTTTTATAAACATCAAGATATGTTGTACAAAATTATTATACTTGAAAACATACATGTTTCTGTAGTTTCTCCTGAGGGTCTAAAATTTAAAGGTGGATACCGAGCTCCTTCTGTAATAAGTTTGTCGCCTTGCTCATCTCCTCTACTGGGTGATGCGTATTGGTTGTAAACGGTTTGATGAGGTCCACCTGTACCAACAATAATTGTGACACCATTACAATCCTTGCCTTCAGCAGGAACCTTTAAAATTTGAGTTGCTTTATCTCTACAAGACAAAGAGTCATCTGAAAATTACATGATATTGTAATTATCAGCAGAAATATAACTTATTTTATTAATACCATAACCTATAAAGTCTCTAGAACGAGAAGGTTGAGTTTGTGACGTTATTCCAATTGTATTCATTCCTGTATTCACTATTTCAGGGCTTGGTCGTATTTGTTCTTGAGTGATAGTTTTAGTTCCATAAGGTTCAGGAGTTCTACCATAAGTATATGTGGTAGGATACTGTTCTTGTATTTTTTTTGCAGGAAAAAACTTCTGATCACTTGTACTCGGCTGTACTGGATAAGGACTTCTTGTATCCATTACTTCAGGACTTGGTCGTATTTGTTCTTGACTGATAGTTTTTCCATGAGATTCAGGAGTTCTATCATAAGCATATGTGGTAGGATACTGTTCTTGTATTTTTTTTGCAGGAAAAAACTTCTGATCACTTGTACTCGGCTGTACTGGATAAGGACTTCTTGTATCCATTACTTCAGGACTTGGTCGTATTTGTTCTTGAGTGATAGTTTTAGTTCCATAAGGTTCAGGAGTTCTATCATAAGTATATGTGGTAGGATACTGTTCTTGTATTTTTTTTGCAGGAAAAAACTTCTGATTACTTGTACTAGGCGGTACTGGATAAGGACTTCTTGTATCCATTATTTCAGGGCTTGGTCGTATTTGTTCTTGAGTGATAGTTTTAGTTCCATAAGGTTCAGGAGTTCTACCATAAGTATATGTGGTAGGATACTGTTCTTGTATTTTTTTTGCAGGAAAAAACTTCTGATCACTTGTACTCGGCTGTACTGGATAAGGACTTCTTGTATCCATTACTTCAGGGCTTGGTCGTATTTGTTCTTGAGTGATAGTTTTAGTTCCATGAGGTTCGGGAGTTCTACCATAAGAATATGTGTTAGGATACTGTTCTTGTAATTTTTTTGCAGGAAAAAACCTCTGATCACCTACACTTGGCTTTTGTTTGTAATCTAAATTTTCATATGTAGGAGGGAAATAATACCCTGGCTTATTTGAACTATCTCCGGATGTACTAGCTATTGGTTCTCGATGTTCTACCAAATTATTGCCTGCAAAGTTATACATACATTAATAATTCTATCTTCGTATCTGACATAACATATGTATATGTAAATATAAAAATATTAATATATTGTGTAGTGGAGAGTTTAAAACAGATAAGAATTATTTATTTCTACGTTGTGAAGTGAGACCATTAGTCACAAACATAATAAAAATTCTGAATGAAAAATACTTATTCAGTTAAAAACAATTGATACGAAGATTTTCTGTGAAGTGATTCAATGTAACATTCAAGGGCCAACTGAAGAGATATTTTAGCTCAAAAAACAGTTCATTTGTTCAAATTATGAACATCCTGAATATTTTATCACTTCATAATGTACATACCTGCTGTTACAGATCGTGGAGGAGCAATATCTGCGCTACTAATCCTTGTATGTGGTGCAGGAGATTCAGATCCATCGCAGATACACGTACTGCAGCTACTGCAATCTCCTCCTGAAAACTGGCTTTGAGCCTGACCCATTCCTTGAGTTCCAACTTAAAATTTGAAATCTTAAAGTATAATTTTAAACATGCTATTATTTTATTATTTACCAACAGTAGCTCTGGATCCCTTTTGTGTTGCTTCGGCTTCTGCTTTTCCATCTTGTCCAGAATTTTCAAAATTCAAATATTGGGATTGAGACTGTCCACGAAAACTGATAGATAAATTATTAGAAATAAAGTATTCAATTTATTACATTTTAATAGCTTAATTAGCTTATATCAGCTGCGCCAAGTAAAAAGTTTTTTGTAAAAGGATAAACTTATTTGAAAGAAAATTTTTTTAAATGTAACAATAATGAAAAAAAGCACCATAGAAAACGTAGGGCTAGAGATAACTGTTCACGAGGAGAAATAGGTTATCGCATTTTGGTATTTGTTTATACAATTTTTGGAGTTACTTCATCCAACAATTCTACAAAATAATTGTATTCATACTCAAAAAATTAGCAAAATCAGATATTGACATATTTTCGAAATCTTTCAATAGTTTTAAATGTCAAAAATCACTTTGTTTTTAAACCATTCCTTCATTCATTCTATTGTTTATTGAAACTTTGATGAGTTTCTTTATCTTTATAAGGTTTATTATTTTCCTTTTTTTCAATAATATTGAATTAATAATACAAAAACTATGGGGCAGTTTTGAATCAATTAAGCTTCAAGTTTTGCTTTATATAGTAAATGGCATGGTCATACCAAAAATTAAGTGATCATTCGAAAAGTTTGAACTTTGTATTTCTGTAACTTTCTCACACTATTAGATTTTTTTTTTCTGTGTCTATTATTCCTCATGGGAACATAGCGCCGTAAGTTTGCTGGAGGTTTGCTTTGACACCTTTTTTATCATACATACAATTTGAAGTGGAATGCGAACCACTGAATTCGTTGGAAGAGAACGAATTTTATTCGTATGACAAGGCTGAACTGGTTTGTGTAGTTGTTATTATATGGAGAATTCAAAAAGAACTTTTTAATTTTTTTTACTGATTTTCCTAAAATCATTTCATAGTCCTCTGATCACTGTACAAAACAGTTCTCTGTATAATTATGGGGATCTTCTTAGCAGGATTATTGATTCTGTCTTTAAAACTTCTTGAGTTAAACAATCCCAAATATAAAACGTGAATAAATACTGTTTGAGATTCAGGTGAAGAAATAAAAAAGTACATATGTATGTCTTTTATTTATGACTTGCATTTTGAAAAAAAAGTTCTGCGTTATAATATTCATCGTTTTGATTATGTTAGATACTTAGATGGAGTTAACTATGATTTACTATAATTTGTTCTAATGCATGATATATAAAAAGCAATCGTTAAGATGGAATGATTTTGGGCGATTTTTGTTGTGCCAGATGTAAAAAAATATATTAATAAACGGCAACACAGGGAGTTGTGAAACAATTTTTCCAACCAATGTAAAATAGTTGATTGACTTTTTTGACTATCGATTAAAAGAAAATTTTCGTAATAAAAAAAAAATTTAAGAAATAAATTTTAAATGCTTTGTTTTTAATGTTTGTCGTCCTATATTTATACGAAGAAATAAAAAATCGGAAATAAAATATCATAATTATGACCCAGATTATTGATAATAATCAATGTTCCACTAAAATGTATACACTGCATATTTTATTGAGTAATAGTATAAATAAGAAAATAATACACAGAACAAAGATAACCTTTGACTTATACTTCTAATTACAGACTGAAAAAAGAAGAGAAGCATATTTATTAAATTGTGAATAATTTTTCTTTCATTCATATGCTTGGAATGCGAACAAATTGAAAGACACTAACACTAAATTATTCTGCAGTAAATAATAGTATTTGTTTTTAATGATGCCTCGATTTGTTTCTGTTTATTCCTTCTTCAGTTCGTTTATTCAAAACTACAAAAGTATATCCCTGGTAACCCTTACAAAAAAATGATAAACGTTAAAATGATCGCAATAATACAGCGTTCCGAAGAAAAAAAGTTCGAAAACTCGTCGGGGTTATTACTGAACATTGTCTGATTAGTGATTAGGGTCATGCCCAATAAACGGCGTATGATCGAATGATTGCTGCAGAAAATGAGAAAAAAATAAGTTTAATAGTACATTTATTCTGCGAATTTCCAACTTTAAAAGAACGAAGAATCACTTGAATGGAAGCAAAATTTTTTGATCTGCGATAGCACACCTGAACAGATTTATTCAAAAATCGGGATGATTTTCAGCATAGGCCATGTTTATTGTCAAAAACATGAGAATTTTTACGAATGGATTTTCGATGAGCGATGGTGTAGGAGAGAGAGAGTATTCTTTGAGAACATATGTATATATGTATGTTCACCGACAGCCAAGCCGTGGTCAAAGCATTAAATTCTTCAAACAATTTCTAGCCATAGCTAATTCCCCTGAAAAGAACTGGAGAGGAATATAACCTTGAGAATGACATGACCTTTCTACAGTAAGCAACGTACCGACAGCCTTATCAGGATCATGACATGTATCATTGCCAGGATAATGACATGTATCAAAGAACATTAACGAGCAAAAAAACTTGATCTCCCTTTAATGCCAATTGCCGCAGCAGCACAGATGTTATTGTAAGAGAAATCTAGCCCACTTGTCCAGCATTTGTCAGAACAAGCTATCGGATATGTCAGTGTTGGCAATATGGTATGATTTTTGAATGAAACATCATTACTGTAGCCGATATCTTCTAGCCATGTCACAAGTGTGGTATCAAAATGGTACTCTTGGTGCTAACTGGGTCTTCGAAAGTAACCGAAAACCACCACTTCATCATACTAACCCATCTTTAATAAAGAAAATATTATACAAGAGATATGAAAAATGTACCCATTCAGATTTTCACTGCAAAATAATAGCGAAAATGCTATTCAATGAATTTTAATTACAAAATCTTCCTTTCCTTTTAAGAAGGTCATTCTACAAAATCTCTTTAAAAGGTAAAAATTTAAATACAAAAATATCTTTTTCCACTTTAAAACAAAAAAATATAAATTCCTTAAACTGTACTTACATTTCTCTAGGAAGACGTTTTCCCCAAATCGCGTTGTTAGTTGTTCCATCATTTATCAGGAGATCCGTTATACCGGGATAAGTTTCAACCTAATAATAATTTTACATTAGTTCACATTTATACATTTTAGTGTACATATACATATATATACTTATATTGTATATATTAATTAATTAGAAAAAAGTATTACTTTAAATAATTCATATGACGACAAATTATTAGTTAATATTGACAAAAACTATTTTTAATATATTCTTAGACAAGTTTGTTGTTTTCGAACTAAAATAGGGTTTTTTAAAATTCTCGCGAAATCTAATACTTTTAAGAACTCGAAGATCTATCAAGTAATCATAACTTTTGCTTGAATCTCCATTATTAAAAATGATATTAAAAAAAAATAAAATAAGACCTGGACTTTGAAATTTGGTAATTTCCGGTTTACTGTATTGATAAAAGTACTCAACAGATTAATAATGACACTTCTACACAACGAACC
Source organism: Bombylius discolor (assembly GCA_939192795.1). NCBI lineage: Eukaryota > Metazoa > Arthropoda > Insecta > Diptera > Bombyliidae > Bombylius > Bombylius discolor. Next base: position 17,836,426 of record OW584240.1, on the reverse strand, counting down.
TTGAAATTTGATTACAAATATTTATTGTACACCATATACATATTTATGTACACATATGTACATATGTATGTATAGATCTATACATACATAATTTCCAACTGATATATATCTACGTTTATAATTTCAGAAGTAGGAAGAATCAACAATCATAATCCTGTTCAAAAACATCGTTGGTTTTTTGGTTTTACATACAACTGAATAGTCCAGAAAAACAACTTTAAAAAGTATGTATTTATAAATTTATACTAGAGATGCGAAGGTGGACAATCAAATTTTATACCTACATATTCGTCACAATGATATGTATTTCCCCAGGTAATATTTTATATTTCAAACAATAAATTGCCTCTCATAATTCATTGTGTGTTGAAATACTGTTATAAAAGTAAAAATTTAAAACAGCAATATTGCAACCACATAATTTTTGTCATTTGTTTTTGCTTCTATCACTTTTGAAGTATTTTAAGCAGTATTGGAGCTTATGGAAACGGTATAGTAGTCTTGCCTCGGTTTGTTTCAGATAGCTTTCTATCTACAATTATTCGTTAAGAAATTTTAATTAATATATCTCTGTAAACCCTACCAAAGGTACTTCTTAACGTATATTAAAAAAGTGTATAAAATTATTAGAAAACAACAACCTTTTTTTAATCATAACTCATTTAATTGGCGCCATTTGTAAAGAACAAATATGCTTTTGTTCTTTTTTTTTTGTGGAAACGAAAAAAAGTTGCATTATACATCGTTTCAATTTTAAAAAATTAGAACAATTTCATTCCCACATTTTGATTTTTGAAATATACTGATATTTAAAATTTAAAATTTTAAGGAAAATTTTGAAAAGTTCTTGTAAACTCATTGTTTTTTATTTGCTATGAATTAGTTTATGTTTATCGTTAAAAAAACGATGTGAAGAAAAAAAATACTTTTTAAAATCGACTTCTAAATAGTTAAGTCTACTCCGTTTTTTCCAACCAAATGTGTATATTAATAATTTTTATCTTCTAGCAAGACTTGCTCGCTGAAATGAAAGAAATGGTATCCTCGATTGTTTTTGCTCTCGCAAGTAAGCAAATTAACCGTCAAAAGTTGCGATCGCAAAGTTGGTATCGCAAACTGAGTTAATAGAGCACATAACCTCAAATTTCTTATAAAAAACCTAAAAACTCAAACCTAAATACTTATGTTATCAAGGATCATAGATAGCATTCTATTATTTTTAATTTACTACGATATTATTGTAATTTGAATATTTTTTTCTTATAATGGATAGAATTGGTTAGTGAGGCTCTAGAAAAATATTCAAATTGAAAAAAAATTTCATAATAGATTAGGTTATGATTTAAAATTTGAAAATTTTAAAAATTAAAAAAAAACGAATTTGTATCGTAATACTCGTATAATAGAAAATTATACGTTACGTACATAAAAATTTATTCAGCAAAAGTGCTAATTTGCGTTTGCAATCGAGGTTGAAGTTTTTTGTAATCGCAATTAGCAATCGCAAATCCGCCATATTTACTAGTCGCAATTTGCTTAATTGCTAGACGATTGAGGATATGTTCCTAAGTAATGTTATCGGAGCAATAACCAAGTAACGCACAGTTTTAGATGCATATGTAGCCCCAAGCAGCACAATTGGGTCGTGAAGTAGTAATGACGTGGTTTTGACAACTCGAAGTCATGACTTCACGTCGTTGTTAAAACTGTTTATGTAGACTGGGTGTAGTTGCGGCAACTCTAATACGACAATTTGGGGAATCTATTCGACGTCCTAAAGTCTACATTCTGTTTGTTATACAACTATCTTAGGACTCAATTATGACTGAATAGAGTTTTAATACAAGTTTTTAGATGGTTATATTTCGTAATAATTACTATTCTACAACTTTAATAGAACTTCATACTGACTTGTATAATTTTAAAACATTTGTTTGTAGTTGTGGAAAAATTATAAATGAAATAATTACATATATGTATTAATAATATTTGTAAATAAAACATATACATAAACTTTGTCATCAACAATTTTTTAAGTGTTTGACAATATGCGTATTATTGTAAATATCTACAATTAATATTCTATTTTTAAATAAATGATTTTTAAGGAACATATTTTACGAAAATTATGAATATTATAGGTCACTATTCGTATGCGGTTTAATATTTACCGTGAAATAAGTAATTTTAATTCTTGAAAAACAAATGCCCCTTTGAAATATTTAATAATTATACATATATTTTTAAAATTTCTAAAATTTTTAAAAATAATTGAATTTTTTTTCAGAAAAAATATACTTCCAAATTCATTTTTTATAATCAATATGTGCTTATTTATGCAAAAATACAATATTATTTACATATTCAATGTATATGTTCTTATTTTTGCAATTTTATTTTGAAAATATTTTTCCAAATTTGTTCGTCCATTTTTGTTAAAATTTTAAAAACTGTAAAAACTTTTTTGTCATAAATGCTTCTGTACTACCTTTTAAAAACTTTAAAGTCATAAAAGCAATAGGGTTATAATATATTAGTTTAAAAAACCATTATACGACTTACACAAAAACGAAAGTTGTGCATATAACTACTAAGAAGCTTTTACGACTTTAAAGCTAATTATGAGTTATACAAGCAACTTTAGTACAACTAGCTGTCATTTTCAAAATCTGTTTCTTGGTGGTATCCCCAGCGGCTTAAAATTCTAGCGCTTCTTCGTCAAAGTTTTTTAGGAGCTCTTTTGAAGCTCTTATAATTTGTACACTAAATACGCAATTATGAATTTTTTTATTACGTAAACGCTAAAAGATATTATGAAATAGTCTCATTCTTTTGTGTGAAGTGATTAGTTCATTAAAATAACTAAGTATTTTTTTTATTAAGGTTAAAAAAATAAACTATTAAAAATTAATTAAAGATTAAAAATTTATTAATTTATATTAGACTTTAAAAAATCAATCGAAGTTGGTTTAGGTTCTGCAAAAAATCGTTTTTAAAAAAATTTTCAAGTTAAAACAAATAATTTTTTAAATAAATCATTACATTTTAGAAATTGAAAAATAAATATTGATTTTGAAAAGAATAAAAAGCATTTTATTAAGTAAAACACCATATAAATTCCAAAAAAGCTTTAAAAGCTTGTACAAATGTGAAGTGCTTCTAAAGCGCTTCCATCTGAATAGAGATGAAGCGCATCTGAAGCGCTTTTATGGGAGCAAAAATGAAGCGCTTCCTTCTGCGGACATCTAATGTTAAAAAAGAAATGAAGCATAATACAAAGAGTAAGCGCTTGATGCTTCAGAAGAAGCGCTATTCGACCGCTTCTTTAGCCGCTGGGATACGTTCTAATTAATTGATACATGCTTTCGATTAGAAAAAGAAAAGAAAAACTTTTTAAGTTGATATGACCACAAAGTCTTTTAATGAGATTTATAGAAGAAATTATGACTCCACAGTACAACCCAAAGTTACAGAGTTTTAAAAAAGTCATATAATAGAAGTAAAAAATGCAATTATGACCACATAGAGAGTAGTTGTATAGTAGTCCTAAAGTAGTCACAAAAACTATTTAAAAAACTAAACCTATAACTTGTATATTGTCAGTTGTACAGCGTCTTCAATAACTGATTTAATGACGATATTATAACGTGAGATTGTGACTAATGTACAACGCTTATAAAACTTCTAAAAATTAATGACTACAAGGATTTTTAAAATACGTCGCTAAGTAGTCTTTTATACTTATTATAAAACTTGTGCTGCTTGGGAGGTATCAAAATTATGGAAAAATCTATCAGTGCTCATAATATTTTCTATGTATTTTTACTTTAAATTGCAATATTATATTAGAAATTAATTTTATTTATTTTTTCTATCAAAATTATTCAGATCCATATACTTACTGATAATATTTTTTTACAGTTATACAAAACAATAAAAACTGCAATCCATGAAAAATAACGAAATTTTTTCATAATTTGAAATATTTAATCGACTTTGAATCACTAAGAAAACAAAATAAAAGAAATAATTCCTGCGAGGAAACTTTGTTTCTGTGTTTGATTATTATTATTATTTTGTTTAAATTAACAGAACTGATTAAAATTTATTCACTGATCACATAATTATGTATGTACTTTGTTCAAACACAAAGATTGTTTTTATTCAAGACCTTTTTTATGTGGAAAAACAAATATCTATTTATTTTTGTTCATTCTCTTCAGGCTTTAGGCTGGTTTGCAAGCAGGATAAAAAATAACAATTTTAAAACTATGTTCAATATCAATTTTAATTAATTTGTACTTTTCTTTACGGTATTTATTTTAGTACTGTTTGCAATGAGTGCTTTTTCTCAATAACGAATAAAGTACTCAAATAGATAGATTTTTTAGTAATCTGATGCTTTTTTAAAATGACATTTGACCCAGATAAAGACATTTTAAAAGATAAGTGAATTATTGGTGCCTGTATAAATATGTATAATTCTTTCGTACATATAATTATTGTCTATAAACTTTGCAAGTATGTATACTGAATATAATTATTTTTTGGGTATAGTTATTGTAAAACATATCGATCCCAAAATACTTTGCTATTTCTTTTTTTATACAAAACATATTTATTTAAAAAATAGGAAGCTAAACGGATACAAATACTAGATTTACTTGTATGTACATAAGTATTGAGGTGACATAGTGACCTTACATACATTAATTGAAGCTCTAGATCCAGAATTCGTTCTTTTTACTAATTTTTTAATTTATTCATGTTCTAATTATGTATACAATATGATATATTGCTTTTTAGTAGCGGCGGATTTGAGATTATAAGACAATAAGACATGTATGTATATATCTATTTGTGGTATTGTAGTATATACAGGATGTTCTGCAATAGTTTTTTGGTTCTGTTTCTCTAACGGTCTGCTCCGCCTTTCAGAAGTTACAAAACTTTTCAATCAAAATTTATGTCAATTTTTACCCAATTTTTCGATGAAAATTCAAAATTTTTCACAAAACTACATTATGAACATTCAATTTTTTTTTAAATTTTTTTTAAATAGATATACATACATATATGTCTCTATCTTCTCTAGTTGAAAAGTTGTAAAAGATCCAATTCTGTAAATATGACCTTTTATGGTTTAAATTGTGTCGTGAAAATTATCAACTCTTGATTTATTTTCGAAGCAATAATACAAAACCATATACATTAAAAATTTTAATTTTTAATAAAGTACATACATATGTATGTTAAAAGAATGTATCAAAATATTCAGAAATCTTTTAAACTTTTTTGACATACATACATATATTAACCTCCACTTTTTATTGGAAGAAATAAAAATTCAATTAATTTTGCATCGATTTGTTCTCATCATTTTTTTTCGAAAAATGCGTAGTTTTCGAGACATTTGTACTTGAAAAAAGTGAAAAAGACAAATCTTTGACATTCATGGTTTCAATGTGATTTTATTACAGCATAAATTGTAAATAGGTGCTAGAAATGCTAATTTTCACTTTAAGCTTTAATTTAAGCTTTTTTTGAGCATAACAGGGAAAAATTCGCAAAATTTTGAATTTGAACGCGTCTAACTTTTGTATGGTTCAGGGTAGAGGAACAAGTAGGATTTCGTTTGAAAGAGCAAAGGGTATTTCATATTTTTTCTAAATACAAAGTGACCCTGGATTGCCCCTGTAGAAAGTTATGGGGTGTTTTGTAAAAAAGGGAAAAAAAACTTCAACGTCCTCTAGCAGCCAACCGTTGAGATTTACGCCTACCACCTATACGATTTTTTGTTTGTATCGATGAGACTTATCACTGGTACCATTTCAAACGAAACCAAACGAGTTACTACACAAGTTTTACATTTCTGTGAACCTATTTTCAAAATAAAAAAGTAGTTTATTTTGAAAAAATTATAATTATTTTCGACTGTCAATTTAGTAGTTTATACGGTAAAAAATAATTCGAATTAAATACGAATTTTGGTTTAAATTGGGAGTACAGTTTAAACGGGTAAAATTTGGAATTGGGATTAAAATAATACATGCAAACGTTGATACACGTATACTATACATGTTTTGCTTCTTTCTTCTTTATTCTACAATTCGCAACATAAAAATTAAAATCCGCCATATTGCATTTTACGCTACACATAGGTACTTCTTAGCCTTCAAAAACGTCAAATGCAAAAGCATTGTGATGTATTTGACTTGTCAACGGCATGTCAATGATGCCAATAGAATCATGTGATCGTCAAATTTTTGACGTTTTTGAAAAGTACCATACATATACAAAAATTTGGATTAAACCCAATAAAATTGGGTTTAAACCAAAATTCGAATTAGCGGGTTTATACAACATGAAATTGGGAGTAAACCAAAATTCATACTAAAAGTGGATTACGTATAACGGTATAAACTGCTAAAAGAGATATTTCAATTTTTGTTTGCTAATTTTTTATTTGTAAGAATGAATCATCCTGTACTTTTAAAGTTTTTTTTTTGCAAAAAGAAATACATCTTCTTGTTCGATGGTGCCAGTCACATAGCGCAATCTGCGAAGGCAATTAACTACTAATTATTAACTAACTAGTAATTTAGTAACTGTCGTAAATATAAAGTCGTGCACCACAGCCGATGTCAGCTCCGCTCAGAGCTGCCAATTTAGCCGTTTTCCGGCTAAATTTAGCCTAAAACAAAATGATTTAGACGGATTTCTTTTTTCTTTCCGGCTAGGCATTTTTAAAATATATGAACATATGTATATAAAATTTTTAATTATCAAAATATTTCGAAAATATAACTTGCCGTTTCGAGTGTTTAACAATTCAAGTATTGAATCGATATTAATCACGTTGCTTTTCCCATCTCATGAATTAATAAATTTATTTTCATTCGAATTTGCTTTTTTTTTTTATAGCAAAACCTTTTGCTTTCTTTACACTTTTTTTTCTTTTTATATACAAGACAAACACCGTAAGTTAAAAAATTCAACACTACAGCAACATTATACATAGTCCGATTTAACATAATGTACGTTTAGCCTGTTTTTTAGCTGGAAATGGAGAAAAAAATTGTTAGCTTTTTTTTAGCCTTTTTGAAGTATTTTTTCTCCGGCTAAACCGGCCAAATTTGGCCGGTTTCTGAAATATTTGTTGGCAGCTCTGGCTCCGCTTGAAGTAGTAATTAATTCTGCTTGATTCGTGTTCGTGTCGTGTAAGCAGTGAGCAGGAAAATGAGTATAAAAGAAAATAATAATAATCCAGGATTGCCGTAGCTATTTAAAGTATTGCCTAAATATGTATATAAAAATGTGAATTGATGATAATATGATATTATGATAATTTGATTTATAATTTTATTTTAAGATTTAAATTTATTAATTTTAATATTTATATGTAATTTGTAATTGTTAATTTTATATTTTATTTTTAATGAAGTTTTTTTTTCGATGATTGATATATAAAATTATGCTTTTAATTTAAATATTGGTATTAATAAAATGTATTAGGTACTATATATTTATATTTGTTTACTTATTCCTTTTTATCTACTTTGTACCATTTATAAACTTGTTTATAATTTCGATACCTTACCGTTATTCTAAATGTATTTTTTTGTTTGATTATTCTCAGAATAAGAAAGAAAATTATTTGCATTGCAAATTGCAATCATATTATTCAAATAAGCTATACTCTGTTCACAAAGTTTTGTCAGTACAGGTCTTATGGAAGAGTTCATTTTTACCCAGTGTCATTACATTTAATAGGAGTATACTACTCATACAGAAAAAAACAATAACAACCATCCCTTTGTTGTCGCTGGTAACACAGTTGTACTGCGATGCGACTGATTATTTTTCTTGTATCTCAATCTCTAGATTGGTCCGAAGATATATAGTAAATCAACGAAAAATGTAGTAAAATTTTGCAAACTCCAAGCAGTTACACAAAACAGCTTCAATGGAAAATAAATGCAAAAAAAGGAAATGTACATTATAAAAAACATTTTTTTATTTTTTTTTTTCAGAAACATAACAAAAAGTATTTAATTTGAAAACTCAAATAATTCAATAATATTCTTAAGACTGTACAATGGGAGCTATTCTGATGAATAAAATAAAGTCATATCCACTTGATTAATTACACCACAAACACAGTACACAAGAAAAGAACAATGGACATGATATGACAATAGTGCTAACCATACAGACTTTTACTGCCTTAAGGAAGGTTAGGTTTCTGAACGACAACATGGTTTCTCTATTGAGTAACCATACAGACTTTTCAAAACTTTCAAAACTATTCACTGAACTTTCGCTGACTTTTGAAAGGTACGACAATTGTCGTACAAAACTTAATGAAACTTAGAGTTAGCTGTCAAATCTTGGAACTTGTCAAAAATATGTGAATTTGAACTGTGGAGTTTAAATTTTCAAATTAATTATTTCTATAATTTATAAATTTTCAAAAGTCTATAAAAGTCTGTATGGTTACTAAGACATTTCACTAAGATTTCGCTGAGACTTAAACAAACTTTTCGAGTTTGTTAAGTTTTACAAAGTCTGTAAGGTTAGCACTAATAGACGATAGGTTGTATTGTAATTTGTATTGTAATATAGTTAATTAGCGATAACACTTAAAGTGAAGTAGATTTAATTAAATGCGAAGTAGATTTTCTATGGGAGAAAAATGTAGTAAATCTACTACAAATAAAATAAAGGATGCATCACTGAAAGTTGGTTGATTGATAATCGAGATGTGTGTATAAAAAGTAGAACGAATAGTTAATAATCGCAAATTAGTGTTGCTGTGTAATAATTATATTACTTAATAGTAGTACCGTTCTTAACAATAAAAAATTAAATTTTATTGTTATAATTTACTGCATTTATTTATACATTTACAAGTATGCATATGATATGATGTAACATATAAAAACAATAAATTATGTTTTATTTGAAAAAATGTTTTTTACATATTTTTTTACATATTATTATAAATTTATACAATTGTATACACACATTCCTTTGCAATAGAAAAGCATTTTGTAATAAATACTCATTCTATAGAAAAGAGGAATTTTTCTGATGGATTTTGATAAAAATTTTAAAGTTTTTCAAAGTATTTTGTACATAATGGGTAATTCTTTTCTTAAAATATGTGTAAAAAGAATCGGACGATACCCTAATAAAACAGCACAAAAATGTTTCTTAAAAATTCTGCAAAGTATTGGGTAATTTTAAAATTCTTATGATCAACAAATTGAATTAAAAAAACAATGGAATATATATGTACATTAATATTTTATATTGGTACTGATAAGGATAATGTAAATTATCTTTTCATTCATACGATCAGCTATAAAACAAAAAAGTAAAACCCGTAATCTTTTTCACTTTCAGTTATCTATTTGTAGGATATACTATACGAGTACATATGTATGTGCATACAATGGTTTTGGGTTTTTACATTTTCTTATTTCATAAAATCTTTTTAATAATAATTAAATCTAAGAAAAAAATAAATATGTATTATAATTTTTCTTTATTGGGAAACAGTTTTTACAAAGTATAAAATTTTATAAAATTTGAAAACAAATTTTTAGTCGGCAACCTTATCGAAAGTTCATCTGATTTTAGATACAAAATATAAACTAAAGGGTAACATTGTCGGTGACGAAAATAAGAAACACATTTATGTAATTACTCAAAGAAGAAACAAGACAAAATATGTCCATAAGACCTGTACTGACAAAACTTTGTGAACATAGTATAGTGATTTTGTAGTGCACATACAAAACATACAAAGTTTTTTGTTTGTAGCTACGCTACATGAATTTCATTTAAATTATCTAGCATAATCTTTGCTTTTTAATGTTTTATTCGTTTGAAGAAAAAAATTGTAATCTGGCAGCCCTTGGTAATGTTCAATTTAAAAATTTCCTTCGATTGATATTGAGATCTGATCACCCCTCACACGAGATACATTTATACAAACAATCTGTGAAAGAATATAGAAAAGCATGCCTATCTTGCCTGTACTGACTTCGATTGCTAAAAATACTATGTATAATTGTCTCTTTTTTCTATATTTCTTGTTGCTTATATTTTGATTTTGTGAATAGAAAAGTGCTTGTAAAAATGACGGAGTATAATTTTTGGTCGAGAGAGGAAACAAACAGATCAATTTTGACAAGGCAAACGTTTGACAAACAATCATGCAGACAAATATTCACAAATAACATAAGCCACGAACATAAGACAAATATTTGTAAATGCATGAATTTTTTTTACTCGCCGTTGTCTGGGACCACCATTAGAATGAATCACCTGTTGTAAAACCCTTACTCAGTATTTTTTAAATTCTATTTTATGAAATTCTAAACCATACATCCGCCGTTGCATTTATTGCACCTACGCGTTTTATTGCAACTGAATTCTTGTTTTATCGTGACTACTTGGAAAAGCCGCTGATCAGCAGTTTGGGTCACGTATTCATCTTGTCTGTTATATAGGTAATTAAACTATACTTATTCCTTTCTAGATAATTAATAGACAATAGAATAAGTCAGTTTTGTAGTAGCTGTAAATGAAACAAGTCGTCAAAACTTAAAATAATTTTTAAAAAAATTAATTTATTGTATGAGGCAATAGTTGTGTTTTATTCTAACTTCCTTCAATCCAGAACACACCTTACTTGCAGTGATGTCCCCCTACTACAATTGTAGTAAAAATACTACTATTTTGCTATTAATTATATTCACTTCGCACCAAATAAAACCTACTACTATTCTTAAAAAACAAATCTAATTTAAGAAATTAAAAATGGAAATGCTGTTATTTTATTGTTGGTGATTTAGCCTCTGAGGTAATAATTTCAAAACGCACCCTAAATTCTAATATTATGCTTTTTGTAGCACTTGTACTTTTTTTTGTTGTTAAGTTGGCTAGGCATGCCTAATGTATGTAAATGTATATTGTAGTATATGGTATTGACTGGTAATTGGTATTTGTTACAAGTTTCTGTCCATACTCTATATACGAGTATAATAATAATATAATATTATATTGTGAGTATGAAAATTTATTTACTATTATTTCTTCAAATCAGAAAGTCTATTCTACTGACTATTACCATACATTTAAAAAGAATGTTTCAGATCTATATCCTATCCTATGGTTTTGCCTTTGGAATTCAGGGAATATTGAAGTTTAACGTTTCATTAAAATCTACTACCCTTAATACCCATTTACTACTATTTTCGGTTGAATCTACTTCAGTCAAAAATTCAATTGGGGACATCGCTGCTTACTTGGTTTGATATCGCCTGTCACACAAAGCGAAATAGCTGACTAAAAGCAAAGATAGTAAAAGAACATTAAGATATACCAACAATACAAGATATGGCAGAGGAACTGTACTTTCCAATAGGAAATGCGAAGGGAGCCTTCTTCCATTTCTTTTTAGCCATTAGGAGTACACGAAGGAAAGAGAGGACTGACGGGTTGTTCAGGCGCAAAACCAAATGGCGGACTCAGGCATCAAGCATCAAAATCTGAAATGTCAAAATCAATTTTAGCATATGGAAATACATGTAACTGCACCAAATAAGAGCATCAGGTATCAAGATTCAAGACTCAAATGAGTCTGAGTCCGATGTTTTAAAATTTTAAAATTTTGAGTCTGATGCTACATTGTTGACAACATTATTATGAAAAATATGAAAGTTGACAATTTACTACGTATACATGACGGATTGAATCTCAATTTAATTCGGACTGAATCCACTGAAATCTCCATGTATATGGAGATCGAGTCCATGTAGGTTCAAATCGAATTAAATATAACCGTATAGACATGGATTGAAAGATCGAATTGATTTACGTTTTGTTATTTATCGAACTGTGTAAAAACGTTTATTTATTTAGATGTAACAAATTAACAAAGTGACATTTCTGATAGCTAATTATAGTGTTGGTAGCACTTTTGAAGCTGAAGTCAGCATTTGGTCTTGCTTGGTATCATGAGTCTTGAAGTCAGTATCATGAGTCTTGATGCTTGATGCCTGAGTCCGCCACATGGTTTTCCACCTCAATCTCAAGAATGACATGGCCATCCTACAATAAACAACATACAAAAAATCTTATTAACAGATCCCGAAAAGACACTGATAGGATCACGGCACGTCACAGGACACTGACCAATAGGAGATCATGCAGAGAAACTGGGTATCCATTTTAACAACAATTGCCGCAGCTGTCGAAAGATAAATGAGAAAGAAGCTTTCACTAACTTACCACTATCTCCACAGCTGACTAGCACTTGCCAGCGAGGTACTAAACAAAACAATAGAAAGTTTCCTATTGCGAGACCTTAATGACATTTCCAATATCAGGGTCGTGGATGTAATACGTTCCTTGAATGAAACAGGATGGCTATAAGGACCTCATGGCTCATGCCCGTTTTTTAAAAGTGTTGAAACACTAAATTTAAAGTAAGTAAAATTTTTTTTTTTTTTAATTTTATAATTAAATAATTTTTTTATATTTTTTATTTTTCAAATGAAAAAAAAAATATTTTAAATTAAATTTTCTTATATTACTTAACGGTTAACGGTTATTTAAAATTTGAGGTTATGTGCTCTGTTAACTAAGTTTGCGATAGCAACTTTGCGATCGTAACTTTTGACGGTTAATTTGCTTACTTGCGAGAACAAAAACAATCGAGGATACCATTTCTATCACTTCAGCTAGCAAGTCTTGCTAGCTTACTTGCTTGGACGATTGAATATCTGGCCTTCAACTTTGCGATAGCAACTTTTGAGAATTGGCGGTTAATTTGCTTATTTTTTTTATTTATTTGACGTTATCATTGTGGCTCCATCTATCAAGCTAAAATGTCGAATGTTCAAGTACTCTTAGTTCACGAAATCCCTAAGAGTAAAACAGCAATATGAAGTTATATAAAGTTATTTCCATTTTTACAATATGGTGCTTAATAGAGAAACTTTCCAGTTATCTTATGTTATATGTATGATCCGAAATTGGGAATATACCAAAATCCGTATTAAAAGTTGATTAGCTATAAACCTGTACCTGTCAAATTACCATATTTATAACCTTATTTAAATCGACGTAAATGATAAAGCGATTTATAATTGGTTTTATCATAAGTAAACCAGTCGCAGTGTGTTTATACCCTGGTTCAAATTACATCGATCTCTATATGACATTTAATTTGTAAGTACATAATTTCATATGATATGAACTTTTTTGGGTGTTAAAAGAAGTTGTTTTTTGTTTATTTGACCTATTCAAATATCATTTTATATGTACACAAAATGTTAGCTTTTTCTTTTATTTCAGCTGATTTATGTATAAACTCATATAAGCTGGGAGTACATACATATTTAAACTTTAATTCGACATAAAGTAGCTTTTATACCACGACTCACGAGTCAATACTTCGCGATTTTAGTGAGTGTATAAACATGGTAAATTTATTCTTCTCTTGCACTTACTTTACGTCACGTCACATTCGTGCTGTGAATGTCAGCTGTCATGTCATATCATTTTTTTTTCAGATTTTTGTTTTCGTTTGTTGGAGAATGATAAACATATTACATATGTTTGTTTGAATTTTTGCGTTATTTCATATCAAATTAATATAATATTACAAATGTGTTGAATAAATTTAAAAATGGACATTTTGAAAAATACCGTTCATATTAATAGCAGATTGGAAAAGGTATATACATACATATCTATTATCTCAAGTAGTGCTTAGATTAGCATGCTAAAGCCTAAAATTGTTTTAATTTTTCCATATAGGAGACTTTATTTCTTACTATTTTAAAAGACCGTGTTGGTAAATATCATACTCTAATGACATCGATGTCTACAACCTTAACTGCACTTGAGAAACGTCTTGGGAAGTTAGAACAAACAGCACTACCAGTTTACAATGAAACAAAGTATCTTCAAAAAAGGCAACAAAGTAATTAAGTATAGGTGGTAGTTTTTAAAATGAATCAAACCTGCCTAACAAGTGCTCAAAATTGTGAAATGTGGGCAAAAGTAATTTTTGATAAAAATGAGTTAGAGCAAAGCAAGTAATAGACGAAGATTAATGTCCCTACTAAAAAAAAGAAAGATTTTGTTTTTTAAGCCTGTATAAGTTTTTCTTAAGATTTTGTCTCTTCTACTGGAGCCAAAAATATTAATTAAATCCACTCTTTCCAGTAACAATTACATATTTCTAAAACCTAAGAATATTTTCCTAGAAAAACATTTTTGTTATTAATTTCGCTGATGATTTTTCTTAGCTTCTATGCCCTGAAATCCTTATTTTGTCAAAACTCTTGTAGTTTCTGAATTAACTGTTTTTCGCAAGTACTTTTCGCCTTTAAAAGCCATTTTCGGCGCAATATAATTTTTTTTCCAAATAAAAAAAAACTAAAAACCTAATCCTTTTTTATGTGGGCGTTAGCTATTGAAATAGGACTTTTTTCTAACGGTACTATGTAACATCCTCTGCATATTCCATTTCATGACCAAAAAATACAGTTGAAAATTTTCTAAAAAATTTACATGTTTCATAAGAACTGTTTCAGGATCTTGCAGGATAACGGTTAATAGTGCATTTTAAAGAGAAATTTTTTACGCACTTTACTTAACTTAGATCGTGGTGATGTTTCTTGAGATAAAAGGACTATATTTTAGAAACCTAAACAATAGGTCATATAGCTACGCTTTTTTTGAAATTTAGTATGGAAAATTGCCAATCATAAAATAATATTTACTTCAGAAGTAAAGATTTTTTTCATGCAGCTAATTATGGACAGCTTGGCTTATTAGGAGGTAATAAGGCTTAAATTGTGGTGTTATTACTCATTTCGTTGTGAAAATGATTAATTCTTGGTTTCTCCTTAAAGCAATAACTCGAAAACTACATTTTTCGAAAAAAATTTATCATGAAATAAAAAAGGGTGGTTAATATAAAAAAAATGGATGATAAATGACAAAATTTTGAGTTTGGTGAATCTTAGTTTATACAGTGGGAGAATAGAAGAGTACTTATTTAAGAATACTTGTAAGAAAGGTTGACGGGTTCTTCACATTTCTGCCAAACTGCTGTAGAGTGAATAGTTTAGGAGGTACAGGCTGATATACGAATAAAAATCAATGGCATTACAAATAACTATAATAAGTTTTGTTAGTTAAAATTTTTTTTTTTAATGATTAATTGTATTCTCTTAGTTTTTGATGTGTCGTGTACAGCTGCTTTTGATTTAAATCTTTTTTTAATTTATTCTTAATTCTTGATATTTATAATGTTTTTTTAAATATTTTTTAAAGACCTTCAATCAACGTTACAATATTTAGAAAAAATTCTGTTACATTATGATGCTTCTCAAGAGGTGTGCAATTTAATCCATCATGGACCATCTGAAGGGAATATCGCTGGATTTTTGGAAGCACTTGATAAATTGAAAATAGCATTAGATTATTTTTTGAGCAATAATTCACAAAGTGTTGAACTTGAAAATGTTACAAGTTTATTTAATACTGGCTGTGAAAGTCTTAATAATCATTTTAAGCTTATGTTAAAAAAATACAGTTTAGCTTTGAAACCGATTGATCTATTGGATTTAATTTATATTGAAGAAGATTCATTAAATGAAGATTGTTCATCATTCGGACAAATACCAAAAAATATTAGAGAAGAATTGAATGTTATTTCACAATGGTTAGAACAAAATTTAAGGCATGAATACATGGATATTTATTCGAATGAAAGATCTGATGTCGTTTGCCGTTCATTACAGAATTTAAAAGATCATCAAAAAAGTGGTAGTTGGAGTGATGAAACATTTGTAAGTATGTTTATCTCCTTCATGTGCTAGCGCTGTATACAATAAAGTGATAACCCTAGATGCAGTCACATTAAATTAAAAACATATGTTATATGCATGTAGACAAAATTGTTAAAATTGTATCACTGAGAAATAATTTTCAGTTCGTATTTTGGAAATAACTTTTACACGTCTTATAGGCTGGCGGTTTTAGTATTTTGTTCCTATAATTAGCAAAAAAATTATTGATAATTCATTTACATGGAAAGTAACAATTTTATTAAACAACAGTAAATGTAATATTTACTGTCAAAAATTGCCAATTTCAGAGGACGAACAGTCTTCTTATAAACACAATTAAGTATCCAATATGGCAATATAATACGAGATTTATATATTTTACAGAAACCAAAATATATTAGACAGGAAGTGAAAAGAGGTACATCTACACGGCTACAACAAATGTAAGTAAACAATTTATATCATTACTCATTTCAGGCAAATATTTTTCAGATTGGTTCATTTTTGTCACAACATAGTCTAGTTAAACCAAGGACATGTTCAGGTCCCATAAAAGGATAATTCGTTTCAACTCTGATGCCATTGTGGCAGTGGCATGGAACCGATTTTAGAATAACTACATATGTTTTTCCAGCTTATTTAGGTTTTGTAAGCAGTTTCAGAATTTGGAATTAATCTTAGTACCTGAAATTGCTTTTTTGGCTGACTGTCTTTTTTGGCTTTTTTAGAGAATGTGTATACTTTAATTTTTATATATCCTTCCGCGAAATTATTTTCTTCGTGAAAGTTATTAGCGTGGTTTTATTAGGATTTACCATTATGTTTTCCCTTGGGCACCATCTTTCAGCCATATTTAGAACAACTTGTATTAACTATGTATATTGTGTGGTGTTGATAAATTTTCTAAAGTATGACTATGTCATCAAAACGGCATTCTCTGTGTTAATTACGTCTTTAGAAGATTTCGAAAACCGTTACGTCAACCATGACTGTGTCATCAGCATGTTTCTTCATTTGCTGCCCACCTAAAGAGGATATGATGGTCGTACTCTTAAGCATGTACGTACCCCATCCACCTGCATTGTGTTGGTTGTTTATTCAGTGAATTTTTGATTTTACATCGGAAGGTGAAAGATGTAGTATAATCTCACATGATTTGCCTGGCTTATAGGCATGTTCATTAGGGTTTAGTGGTCTGTTTTCTAGTAAGTTTCTTCTTATATGTCTTTCAATCAGTCTTTCTAATGTCTTTAATAAGAAAGATGTTAAGCTTTTGGTAGCGTATTGTCTCTTTCTGGTTTGTGTATAAAGATTACTAAGTTACATATGTACTTCCCAGACATTTGGGATCTGAATAGTTTGGATATCCGACTGGTTCAGAAGATTTATAGGCGTCCAAAGAGTTAATTTCCATTTGATTTTATTAATCGTAATTATCTCTTTTTCTAATCTCCAATCTTCTCTTTAGCCTTTAGATGTAGATCTTTGAGGTTTATTTGGTGCTGGATTTCAGAATTTATGTCTGAAGTAGGACTTCTAGTGTTTCCCGTTCTTCTTATTCTTCTTGTTCTTGGAAGCTTACAACTCAAATCGAGCCACTGCTTCCTTCAACCTTGTCCTCCAAGTCGTTCGATCCTCGGCTTCTTTTTTCCAATTATGTACCTTTAGAAGTTTTTTTGTGTCAACTTGGACATTATCTTCCTACCTACTTGTGGGTTCTCTTGTCGCTCGGTGTGTTTTGTAACTAAAATAGAAAACAGACAGGATTATGATATACGAAATTTCAATATCAAGCAAATACCACATGTGTGTCACAAAAATTTCTGTATAAATATAACTGTTCCATGGTCAATTGCGTTTTCAAAATTTTGACAGTTATCAACGAAGGCAGTAACACTTTACGATTGACATGTGAACAATCTTACTTTACGATTTACATCCTGAATATTACTTAATTTATAATTTTATTCATTTTTAGATTTGAACGGAAAGCCAATAAAATGATTCAACGTGCAACACAGACAATTGAACAGTCGACAGGATTTTCGTTGAAAAAGAGCACAGTATCTTCAGATCATCAATTAGCTGACGAGTGTGATAATAGTGATCAGGAACTAGATAAATATATAGTTTTACTTTTAGGCTTTCAAAAACTCTTGGTTCGTGAAAAAACGCTGCTTAGAGATGTTATACCACCTTCTAAGCACAAGGATGTATTTTCAAAATTAACGCAAAATTCAATTGATTTGATTGTCAAAGACGCTGAGGTAATATTATTGTGTTTTATAAGTTTAGTTGGTGCTTTATGTGGTTTTATTATATTTTAGGTGATTACAAATCGAATTATAAAAAATATCGCAAGAAAAGAATGGTCATTAGTTTTGGGAATATTTTCGGCGTTGAAACGTGTTACTTTATTACAACCAGATATTGATAAGACTTGTGATGATCGACAAAGAGAACAATTAGCAATTGTCTTAAATAAATTGCAGCAAACGGTAGATTAAAAAAACAAAAAGTTGTACTCTTCTATAAGAATTTATTTTCAGGGATTAAAAGCATTAGATCAATTTTTAGAAATGTTTAAAGGCGATAATACGACGAATATTGTCGGTATGAGTACAAGCACATTGACTGGTTATTCGAATGTGCCAAAAGATGCAACGGTACATGAATTAACATCAAATACAATTTGGTTCATTGAAAATCTTTACGATAATCTTGATGTAATCGGTGGAATTCTTCAAATTGATCCAGTTTACTGCAGTCAGTTAGATGCAATATCCATGAAAAAGTTACTGTCACTTGAAGAGAAAAATAAAGCTTTACTAGCAATTTATATAAGTAAGTAAATGACTAAATGAGAAATCGAGCTGATGTCTACGAAGTAATATAAAAATTTTTCATTATGCATGCAAATATGCAAATAAACTTGTCACAATGTTTGAAAAAGAAAACTTTAGTAAGGCTTTGTTTACGATTTGGATTGTCATGTGCAAAATGCAGCTTAAAGTTTTAAAGTGGTATGGTCCAATCAGTTTATTAGATTTGAATATTATTATATGAAATATTATCTACGATGAGGACGGTCAGTGGCCGAAATGCTTAGTGCTAGGTACTGAAACTGAAGGTCTATGTTCGAAAGCGCCTAAGTTCACTCAGCTTTGAATTAAGTCTAAGTGCTCGGTACTGAAGTATGTGGTTTGGTGGATCTGCTTATACTTAGCATAAGCAAGTACACAAATCACACTGAGCTGTTGCAACAAGAACAAATAAACATTTGCCAGGAAAGGGTATGCTCGTTATCATAAGAAGAAATATAGCTCCTCCTGTGAACTATGTTGTTTGTTTGAGGTTTCTTAGTTTTGAAAAATGATTGCATCAAATTGTTGAAAAAAAACAGCTGTTTTAAAAAAATCAAGCATTTTAACACTCGGTTCAATTTTGGCACATTTTCCTTTTTGTTACTTTAAAAAAGTATTTTCCTGGAGAAGTAGGAAGTTGAATTTAGACTTAAAATAGATAAAAATGTCAAAAATCAGCGTTTTTTACTTTTCACTGCGATTCCTTGTTATTTTTGCATTTATCCTGAAGAAATTCCCGTTGCGATTAAATTGAGGTGTTTTATGATTACGTGCATCTTATTTGACTCAAATCGGTGCAATAAAATTCGAAAAATAACAGCATAAAGTTGGAAAGTTCCAATCCTCTGATATGAAAATAGTGAAAAAAATGTTTTACCATTTGAGATTTTTAAGAAAAAAAAAGTTTATTCGAATTTTGACTTTTAATCAGATCTTAGTTACTTGCACTTAATTTACATACAATGAAATTTTCAAATTATTTATTAAAATGTAAACAATGTTTATAGTGGCAGCACTGATATCCTATAAAAATTTGGAAAATGACGAAAATATTTCATAATGCAAGTAATTTTGTTTGCAAATTTGGCTTACATGCTTTTTAGTTTTATGTGCATGCATGTAAGGTGACGCAAGCAAGCTTGAATTTTTGAAAACGGCCAACGTTTAAACAATTAGCCACTCATATTTTCTTTTACTTTTGCTGTTCAGTTGAAATTTTCTCCCAATTAGAATTTAAACACTTTTTTGTTTTCGATGTTGTTCCTTTGACTTCAAATTTTTAAAAAAAGTTTTACATATCAATTTTTCAATTGATTATTTCTTTTTATTTTTTTATATCTAGAACGAGTTTTAGCTGAACTAAATTTGACCCTAATGAACAAGTGCGAACAATACAATGATTTAGCAGCAAAACATTTATTTAGATTGAATAATATTTATTACATATTAAAATCGTTACAAAGATCAAATATTTTGGATTTAGTTGCAATTGCTGAACCTGATTGTGAAAAACGTTATGTAGATATGATTGGTGAACTAAAAATAGTTTATCAAAAGTCTTGGACAAAATTATTGTCAAATATTTATCCAATTGATGAATTACCAAGGGTTAATAATGGTAAAGTTAAAGAAAAGGAGAAAGCAATTTTAAAAGATAAATTTTCGGTAATTAAAAGTCATAAACTACTTTTTTATTATTTTATTTTCATATAAAACTTAGAAAAATACATATTTATATATTTATATATAGAACTTTAACAAAGACTTTGAAGATGCGTGTAGAATTCAACGAAGTATATCAGTACCAGATGTAATATTACGGGAATGTCTTAAACGTGATAATGCTGAACACATTCTTCCTAAATACAATCTATTTTTCGACACGTTAGTACAATTTTTTTTTGCTATCATTATTTTGTATTGGGTAAATTCAAAAATGCATCGATGTTTCAGTGATGCGATGCTCACGGTTGTCATAAATTCAAAAAAGTATCAGTCTAGCATCACACTAACAAATCGAAAAATTCAAATAAATATGCAGTGTGAGAGTATAAGATGCGCAAAGATTAAGTAATTTTGGTTTCATCACCAATTTATGCATACTTTTTTTTGACATTTGATAAATTTTCTACCTCGAAAGTAGAAAATGTCATTCAACAGTATTTATTAGAATATTTATAATAAGATTTTGCATTACACACTTTTCTGAACAAAAAACAATTCAAAAATGAATTAAATGCATCAGCATCTGTCATATAATGTCATCGCTTCGACAACATAATATGTACAAAGTCATCGCTATAAAAAAAATTTATCATTTTTGAATTTGCTCGTTATTATTGTCCGTTAACTTTTAAACTATTTTTTTCGCATAATTGTTTTCTAGATATGCAGATGTTTCATTCAGTAAAAATCCAGAAAAATATGTAAAATATAAGCCCCATGAAGTTAGTGCTATGTTAAATAAATTATTTGATGATTCAGCAATATAACACTCATAATGATAAAATAAAAAATAATATTTAAACTAAGCATAATCAAACTTAAAATACATTATGTTAATATAATAAAATGTGTGTATTGTGTAAGTATTATTAAAGAGTTAATAAAGAAAATATAAATTATAAATTGAATTTTTTTTATAATGTACGCAAAATGTCCTGGCTAAAAAAATGCTACTTCTGTAGAGGGAGATTTCTTGATGGCCATGTATGACACGGTATTAAAAGTATTGGAAAATTTTAAATACTTAAAGAGACAATAGATTTAGGAAAAAGAAACATTAGTGCATACCAGTTATTTTGAAAGCATTATTTAAAAGAACATCAGTTAAGTTTGTTTTAATCAAAGTTTATCTATATATCAAGCTGTGACACTGATGACGCGTCTCCTTATTTTTTTACGACCTTGGTCCCGTTATTTAAATGTCCTTAATGGATTTGCGAAAAATAGGTGGTAATAAGGAGTTTGTTTGTAAGAAAAAGATAAAAAAATTTGAATGATGACAACATTTGACTTGGAAACTGAAACTATTGTTACAGGGTGTACAAAATAAAAAAAAACATTTTTTTAAAGTTTAGATCACCTTATATGGTACTTTTCTAGTTTAAAAAATAAATACATATATGAAACTCATTTCGTAGCGCCTTTAAAAACACGTTGAAAAAAAATGTAAACGAACTAGTTTTATTTTAATTTTATTTGGTGTGCGAATGTATTTGTGTCATTTTTAAATTTCCCTATAGTTCATATGGTAATGGCGATCTGACTCGTCTATAGAAAAAGCATTCGTAGCACCTTTAAAAATACATTATGGAAAAATCTCATGTACAGTCACGTATTATTATTTTTAATTTTTATGACGTATGTTGGGTTCACTCTCTCACACAGCAATACAGTATAGAACAACGGATTTGAACCAAAACGTTGGATCTGTACTGTTTTTACTAATAGATTTTTTTGTTAATGTAATTTTTAGAATTTGTGTATGTGTTTGTAAAATGAAGTGTCTTAACTTGATATAGTAGATAAACTTTGGTTTTAATAAAGAGCTCTATTATAATTTTCGATTGAAATTCAATAGAATCGACTTAAATATTCACAATATTTTGTGTCATTTTCAAATATATGCTAGTATATGCTATATGAATTTCATTTAAAATATCTAGTGATCTATGATTTTAAATTTTTATTTAATAATTTCATTCGATCAGAAAAAAGATGTCGAAATAATTTTCTATTGCAATCGAATAAAACATTAAAAAGCATAGGTTACTAGATCTTTTAAATGAAATTCATATAGCATATACTAGCATATATTTGAAAATAACACAAAATATTGTGAATATTTAAGTCGATTCTATTGAATTTCAATCGAAAATCATAATAGAGCCCAAAGTAAATTTATGTACTTTTTCTGAAATTCATCTTTTGTTTTTAGTTTTTGATTAATTTTTCAGCTTCAAAGGAAAGAACTGGTTTATGGTGTTATTTTTTTCATCATCATCATCATCACTGCAGCACTTCTCGTTCTTCAATATTCTCCAAGGATTTTTCACCTTGACTCTCGATTCAGTGCTGCCAACTTCCAATTATTTATTTCTACTATCTTTTATCAGTTTCAAGGACTTTAAGATATCGTTTTCTTAGTCTTCCTTTCTTTTAGCTTCTGGGTTAATTAGTTATAGCTTGTCTATTGATGCATCACCTAGCCTTATAACATGTCCTGTCCTATTGGGCTGATAAGCTTTAGAGAATCTGTGATATCATTTATGAAAATCGACTTCGACCTTCGACGTGGAAGAAGGGCTAAGGCTAGGGCCGAAGCATTAGAGGTGGGAACCACTAATGATTTTGCTTATTGTTTTTCTCTTTTACCCTTTATGTACTCGTCTATTATTTTAAGAAAATTTGAAAAAAACTGAAGTCATTTCTGGTAGGTACTTTTTGTTACACGAAAATATCAAGTTCATTACAAGTGAAAAAATTTGAGAAAAAAACAATAGAATACCGCATAAAACATAAAAGCCAAAAATTGCAATAAGAATGTTTTAGCACGTTGAATACCACGCTAATTAAACATGGTTTGCTTATCTGACCAAGATGACTTTCTCACTGTGTGTTATATAAGTATTATTGCACGAAATATTATTTAACACAGTTGAGTTGAATTGAAAGTTTTAATCATATGTGACGAATATATTTTACTGAGAGTCACCACTTACCGGCGAGTTATCTCTGAAGTAATTTTAGTTATTTACTAATTACTGTCCAAGCACGTGCGACGCAAAAAATCTAGCCAAGACAAGGATAAAAAAATGTACCAAAAAAGTCACATTGTACTGGTTCACTTTTCTTATGTATGTTTGAAGTGTTTTAATCGGGGTACGGAAAAATATCACTGCGAATCAATTTATTTTATTTGTGAGCAATTCGCTTTAAAATGAATTGAATAGTTTTATTTCTAAAATAAATATAAAAAAAATATTTTTTGGTTTCTTTTTAATTCAATTCGCTTACGTATTTTGAAAGAGAACAAAATTATAAAATTTGTGAACGAATTAAAAATAATTTGGCCTGCGATCCGTTCTCTTGTGAGCGAATCGTGTTCTATCGATCTTCCTACCCTAGTATTAATACTAATATCGCAATACGTTTACATAATATTTAAGCTTACATTTTATAATAGTATTGTACATAAATAAAATTACTTATATATGTCTTATGTTTCATTAATTTTTTCACAGCATCACCATAGTAATAATGATGATATTATTATCAATTAATTTGAAAAGATTGAAATTTACTTGAATTATGCGTTTTAGTAATCTTGGCTTCGCCGGTCACCGATCACGGTGCTACGAACAAACTTAGTGCCGGTTACCAGTTGCTCCCATGACATTTAACGTGTTAACACGTTTTGTTCTTCAAAATTTTTTCATATATATGTACATACACTGTACAATAAAGTAGGTATTTTTTTAACACAGTTTGTTTAGCGTTATTTGATCTTTAGAACAAATATGTTTATAAAATCTCAAAATATCTTAATGTATTATAGAAATTAATCTTTTTCACGTGTTGACTTCCTAATTCCTTTTCAATGAAGCATGTGTTTTTTTAATCCTAAACAAATTTGTTTATGCAGTAGTTAGCTAAGATATTATAATTCAAGTTCCAATAAGAAATCAATTCTTTTACATTTTCGATGGATGATGTCAGATTTCAGGAAATACGCCCATTACTTATTTTTTTATCTACTGGATTTATAAGGTTTTTGAGTTTAAATTTTTTTTACCACGTTCTGACTATTTTGCCCTTGTACATTTACATATATAGTGTTTGCAAATGAAAGATTTCTAATTCTTTACACATGGGTCAATTTAAAAAAAAAATTAATTGAAAAATGAATGTATATTTTAGGATATAATTTGTTAATTTATAAAGCCAAATTTTAGATAATTCAGGAAAGGGATTAAAATATATAAAAAATATGTCAATATATTTTTCTGTAATTTTGCTTTTGAAAGTGTGCTTTACCTACTTCGTTTAACGTATTCAAAATAAATAGTACCAAAGTTATTCATCTAAATATTTTGAAGGTATTTTTTTTTTTACTGAACTTATATTATACAATTATGGCATATCATCATTGTATGGTTGAAATAAATAAATAATCATGCTTAATTAACATTTATTTTCAACTTCAAAGTGTTTTTTTTTTCTAGTTTATTTTCAAAACGTGCCGCTTTTCAACAAGGATATATTATTTTAAAAGATATTTTGCTTATTACTTTGATTTGATAGTGTGGTATTTGATCTACAGAATAAACATCCCAAGCAACATTTTTTGCATTTTTTACGTAAAATATACTTTTCTTGGTAACTTTGATTAAAGTCATAGTTACTTAAATGTCACAGTTACGAAACTTTGTACGTAACTGTGAGAAAACGCCTTGTATTTTTAGTCATTGTTACAAGTAGGTGATATGGGAGTGTTACATTACATTAACGTTATTGTGATGTTGTATGTTTCCTTTTTGTAACAAAATTACCATAAAGGTTACAGGGTCTACGTAGAAATATCATTAGTTTTTCGTTACATTTACGTAAATGTGAAGACTAAAGGTAAGCAGTAAACATGTGTGAGTATACTTTTCCCAAAGGAAAGAATGAGAAAACAAATATTATTTTTGTATTTTGCATTACATGTATAAATCATAATATACATTTATGTTAGGAAAAAATGTTCTATATGTATTACATACGATAAAGAAGTCTTTAATTTGACAAATAATATATGTATATGTACATTCTCAAAAACATATTCTTTTTCAAATTAACAATTTAATTATGCACATTTATCAACTATTAGAAAGCATAAAATTAAAACGGATTCCACTTTACTGGCGAATATAGTGGAAATAATTCTTAAAAATGTATGCCCCTTTCCCAAAATTAAATTTAATTTAAAAATATTCAAAATATCTATTTTGAAAAAAAAAAATTAATTTTTGAAAAATTTTATTTTTATAAAATTTTTTCCCCAAAACTGTTGCTTTATGGATCTTATAGTATTTTCTATTCAGTTTTTATGCCAAAATCAAGAAATTCATGCAATATTAATAAGAAAAATAAAGTAATATGTTGCTTTCATTTTGGACGCCATTATGCATCGTTTTAGTTTTTTCTTGTGATTTTAAATTTAAATTTACATATAACTTACGTAAAAACTACCTTTTACTTAACTTTTACAATATAGTAAATTTAATGTAAATGTGATAACAAAATTGAACTTACGTTAAAACTACGTAACCTAAACAACAAAAACATCAAAGTAACAAAGCTGACAATAACGTTACTGCAGCATAAGTTACTAAGAAATGATTTTCGTTACAAGCGTGACATTATTGTCAATGTTACGTAGAATCAATATTTTTGTAACTTGGTTTACTTTTTAGTAAAAAGTACGTAACTTTATCATAAATGTTACCATACTTATCACAATAACAAGAAAGTTAGTAAAAATGTTAGAAATACGTAAATTTAACAAAAAATAATTCTTGTTACCAAATCGATAGTAACTACTACCAAAAATGTTGCTTGGGATGTTTTTAAAATCTCAAAATATCTTATCGTATTATAGAAAATAATCTTTTTCATATGTTGACTTCCTAAATTATTTTCTGACGAAGCATACGTTTTAATGAACTGGAACAGTTTTTTTTTTTCAATAGGTACATGCATGCCAAATGAAACATAGTGTAAAAAAAACTTATTGTGGAGCATATGATATTTGCATTGGATATTTATATTATATTGTTTAGATTTAGATATCAAATAAATCTATTGAATATCTACAAGTACATATCTATGTACATATGTATGTTATTTTTGAAAAAAAAAAAAAAAAAAAAAAAAAAAAAAAAATTTAATTCTCGAAAATTCAAGTTTATTTCAGAATTAATTTTCCACAGCCTAAAATAGTCTGTTTAATCTGTTGAATAGCCATGAAGTACTCGTAAAATCACTCTATACTTTGATTTGAACGATAGCTTGTGAGTTTTTTCCTTGTGCTACATCTATTGTTAATACATACCAGCAATCAGCATTGTGATTTGTGTAATGGGCAGGGCATGAACGTAAACAAATGCCGGCTCCGGATTAGAATTTCTTAAGATTTTGTTTGAAAAGTTCCCAGTTGTCTTTGCACCTTCTTATTGTTTTGTTTGAAGTTGCTTTCAAAGTGAATACATAAAATATGCATTCATATGAGAACAAGCGGAAAAATAAAGAAAGTGGACTAACTAAACTAACCTTTTGCATTTTTTTCAAAAAATTTAAAAAAAAAACGCTTTGTTCACAAATAAAAAATATTAAATTATTAATAAAACTATCTTTTAAAGTTTTAAGTTTTTAACCAAAAAACTGAAATTTATGTCTCAAAAATTTTTTCCTAACTCCAATATTGCATGTGTGCACAGATGTCCTTTTTAATTACCTCTCATTCTAATTTAAGTTGATGAATAGAAAGTGCATATTTTAGGTCGAAATAATAGCAGTTTTCAAAATTTCATTTGAAAATAATTTGGCTATACTTCCGATCAACTAGCATGAGACTTTGGAATGAACGTAACATACATATGTCCTTATTGGCTAAAATTCCATTTTATAGCCGAAAAGTACCGTTAAAAATTTGGTGACAAAATTGACATGTTCTACAAAAACTATTATTACTCCATTCTAGGATATTCTAGGATAACACTTAATAATGAATTTTAAAGAGAACTTCTTCTTCTTTCTAACACATTTTATTTCATTTCGATCGGATCGATAGTGCTTAAGATATAGGGACTCAAAATTTTGTGTTTTTTTAACATCGATTTTTTTTCTTTTCATGACGACATAATCTGAACTTGAAAGAGGACATACATATGTGTTTGTTGATATTATAAGTTTTTTGTACTTTTTACAATGATACCTCATAATATGTGTATATGTATAAAATATAAATCTTACACATATAAAAATAAATGAAAAAAAGTTTGAAAAAATGCGCATTTTTTATGCATGTACGAGTATGTACATATATGTATAGTATGTACATATATAAAAATTAATATTATTCATGCTGTTTATTGTGTCATGTTTGTTTATAATATTTTTCTTGCATTTAAACTATTTTGTTCTTTAATTGCTTTGCTGGTAGGCAGTGTAACTATTAAACAGTTATTCTTAACTGTGTTAAATTAATATGATGTGATCAAATTGATTTTTTAATTTAAAAATAAATTTATTTTCAATCAAGAGCTTTTGGAAAGAATATATGTATATATGTATATGTACATATAGTGAAGTGAAGTGGTAATTTAAAAAAAAAAATGAGTAAAATTATGAAATCGACGTAAATATAATATAGTTTTCATAAAATTTTATTGATGTTTAATAGTATATTTTATTGAACATTAATTTAATTCGCTTTTTACAAAAAGTTTTTGCAAAAATGTCTGTAAATGCGAATTTAATTCGCCATTTGCAAAAGCAATTCTGTGAATTCGTCTTTAGCAAATATGTATGTACTCAAAAAACTCCAATAATATAAAATA
Organism: Bombylius discolor; assembly: GCA_939192795.1. Lineage (NCBI taxonomy): Eukaryota > Metazoa > Arthropoda > Insecta > Diptera > Bombyliidae > Bombylius > Bombylius discolor. Next base: position 17,808,076 of record OW584240.1, on the reverse strand, counting down.
AAAATCTGCGTATAATATCATATTATTGTTTACTTTCACCGTTATGTAACTGTAACATTTTCATAACAGCAACATGTCTACAAACTGACCTCTAAAAAACTGTGCTATATATTCATCAACTCTACCCCAAACCGAAAGAAATTTGTAGTGCATCTTTTATTAGTGTTTAGGGACTAATCGAAAGTCTAAATCTATAAAGCTACGTATACACGATGCAACTTAGTTGTACAACCTTGTTCGCTAACCAGGTTGTATATTTACTACAGACGCTCAAACAGGAGAAACTAGAAAATTCATCATAGGTAAGCACTATTTTAGTTCTGCTACCATATGGTAAGCTAAGCAATATGATAAGTAACCAAATCAACCATTGAAAAAACTTGATCACTGTGGTAACATAACATTTACCGAAAAGGTAAATATTCGAAGATGGTAACTGGTTACTTTCGGTAACTGGTGAATTATCGAATATGGTAGATCTACTTTTATTTGGCTTGGAAAGTTCATTTTTTGAAGCATTCAGTTACATTTTTATAGTTTCCGAAAAATTCTCTCTACTTTTCAGTATCATAAATAACCATATTTTGTTGTTTAAAAAGAAACTTATTTCCACTTTTTAAATGTTTTTTTATATTTTTAAACTTAATTATCTTTAAAATAAATATCTTTTCCACTACTTTTGAAATTAAATATTCTTAAAACGTGCTATTGTATGTAAACAAACTGAAAAATTAAATTAAAACGTCATTTAAGTTTATACAACTAGTAACTACAACTACGTACACACAATCCAACTTAGTTGTACAACCTTTATTTAGTGAATTCGGCAAATATTGTGTTCGCCTGTTCATCAAAAACATGTCTTTTTGAATTTAATATAAAGTCTAACCTGCCCACTGAAATTATTTAAATGGCCGCAGTATTTTAACTGTGCAAAGGTAGCAACCTTTTTCACTCCACCAAAAAATCAAAAATTTTCAATTTCAATCCAACCGTTTGGCATACTTGAAAATTGTTCTGCCGACCAGCCTACACATTATACTCAGAGCTGCCAATTTAGCCGTTTTCCGGCTTAATTTAGCCGAAAACAAAATGATTTAGACGGATTTCTTTTTTCTTTCCGGCTAGGCATTTTTAGCCGCGGCTAGAATGACTTTCAGCCGCGGCTAAAATATATGTACATATGTATATAAAATTTTTAATTATCAAAAATATTTCGAAAATATAACTTGCCATTTCGAGTGTTTAACAATTCAAGTATTGAATCGATATTAATCACATTGCTTTTCCCATCTCATGAATTAATAAATTTATTTTCATTCGAATTTGCTTTTTTTTTATAGCAAAACCTTTTGCTTTCTTTACACTTTGTTTCTTTTTATATATAAGACAAACACCGTAAGTTAAAAAATTCAACACTACAGCAATATTATACATAGTCCGATTTAACATAATGTACGTTTAGCCTGTTTTTTAGACGGAAATGGAGAAAAAAATTGTTAGCTTTTTTTTAGCCTTTTTGAAGTATTTTTTCTCCGGCTAAACCGGCCAAATTTGGCCGGTTTCTGAAATTTTTGTTGGCAGCTCTGATTATACTACCTTAATCCAACTCGACCAGGTTGTATAATCAAGTTTGACCGTGTGTACGTAGCGTAAGAAGTACGTAAGAAGAATTTTACACATTATGAAGATAAAATATTCTAAAAATATAAAAATAATTTTTCTATAAAATTACCTCTATATCATACTAACCAATTTACATGCAACGGTGGCCGGTAAATGGTTTCATCATTCCAAACTACGACCAGCTTTATTTTAAATATAAATCGAGATTACTGTGTGTTTTATTAAATTCGGGATCTGAAATGTGTTATATTTTGTTAAAAATAATGTTTAAAATAATTGAATTTCAAAGTACAAAATCTTTATGTTGAATAGGTACCTATATATCAAAATAATATTTACCAAGTACGGCCGCAATAAATTATTAACAAAAAAAAAAAAATAAATTGAAGTCATTTTTATGAATTAAAATTTCACCCATTTGCTTTATTTGAATGATTATTTTTATATTTTAGGGAAATGAACAGATAAGAAACCACATACGAAGCACTCAAGTCTTAAACGTATGTAGGTATATTAAAAACGACAAAATCTTGATCCGTCAAGTAAGTAGAGTCTACGGTATCGGGTATTCCTAGGACAACTTTGCAATATAAAGTGTCAAGTGAAATCACGACAACAATTTCAAGATGTGGACCACCAACTATCTTAACTTCTGTCGAAGAAAATAAAATCGTTGACCGGTGCATCACTATGTACCTATATATGTATAAATGTGGCTTTTACATTGAAAGAGAAGATAATATCATTCAAAATCGTCATCATCGACAAACACGATTTACAAATGGTAAACCGGGTGATAAATGGTTTAAATTTTTTATTAGAAGACAGACATTCGGAACTAAAACAAATTGTTCCAGAAATTTCAACAAAAGGCAGAACAAATGTAAGCGAAAATTACATTCGTCGATGGTTCTTTAATTTTAAAAATTATATAAAAGATGAGCAATTAGAAAGTATTCTGCAAAATTCGAGAAGAATGTCCGAAAACTGGCAAATATCACCATTTTGTTCACATTAACTGCAAGTGGTGATGTTGTAGTAACATCATTTGTAATTTTCTCGTACAAGCGTCCTCCCAAAGATGTTTTGGAAAGTGTTCCTGTTGATTTGTTCTATGCATGCTCAGAAAGTAGTTAAATGAGTGGTGACACTTTTTTGGAATTTATTGTTAACGATCTGAGTAAATAGCTGACTAATAATAATATTAAAAGACCTATTATTCTATTTGTAGATTGGCACGAATCTCATTTTAATAACAAACTAAGTGAATTTTGTCACAATAATGAAATCATTTTATACAAGCGGAAAAAAGTTGTAATAAAATAGAAAAACTCTACAGGTTGCATCGAAAACGTCACCAAATTACTTTTTTTCCACTTTTATTGTCAGTTCGGCATATACAATAGTTTTAGAAAATGTGATTTACATCGACTAGATCCTGAAGCCGTTGCTTATACCAATAAATGTGTTAATTAAATCACTAGTCTCAAATATGTATAGAAAAGTATTATGAAAATGCAAAAAAAATATCTTCAAATTTATCATCTAGAGATGTGGACATATGTAATGTAGGTACCTATGTAAATATAAAATTAGAAGAACTTGATAACTTGAATATACCTTTGTACAAAAATTTCAAGATAAACAAAGTCGTCATAATGTAATTACTGAGCCGTCTTTAGTTGATACGTTTGCCAATTTACCGAAGGACGCTTACGAGTTATAGTGTAATGAAAGCTTAATTAGACATATTCTCGAAAATAAAATATTTTTACATCACAAACTTCAACAGACAATGACAAATGAAAATCTATTGTTGACATGTACAATACATCAAGTTCCCCATTCACAAATTTTTAGTTATAAATCCAAATCATATAAGAACATCTCAATCTCCGAATCTCCACGCCCTTGTTCGTCCATATATCTATAGATATACTATCGTTCAAGAAATTTTCGTAAATGTTCTCCGAATTTGAGCGCATCTCTTACTGCCAAGAGCAAAACTAATAAAAAGAAAATTGATAATAATCCAGGTCCTACTCTCCTAGTGCTTTATCCTCCCTTCAATGGAGAGATATATAGAAAAACCAAAATAAATAAAAAGAAAAAAAAGTTGAGGATATACAAAAACGAAAAATCGAATTTTCAAGAAAAGGTCAAGAAAAATGACAAAAATAAAAAACCAAGACAAAATTTTAAAATTAAATGCACCAAGAAGAAGGGCTAAAAAACATTGGGTGTAATAAATGTTTGAATGATTCAATGTTTGGAATTTGGATTGGCATTTAGATGATGTACAAGAATTAAAATAAGCATTGGTAGCTACTAGCTAGCATGACAGTATGCCACTACGTATGTATATATCTAAGTACATATACATACATATGTACAACCATAAGGCGATATATCATTGTAGTAGTAGCTACTATATAGCATCGTACATATAATATATTAATATCATCATTCATCATGCTTAGGTTATACTTTAGGTTATACTTCAACTTTGTTTCTACGCTAACCTCAATTTCAACGTTAACTTTATTCGGCTCCATACTCCCCAGTCCTGTTACTCCCGCATGAGTATTAAGTATAAGCAAAAAATATATAGACAGAAAGAATTCTTATGTAGTATCGACTAAAAATTGTAATTATTAAATTAGACTATAGAACAGTACGGTCCTTCTCTTACCGTACTGTTCTATAGTCTAATTTAATAATTACAATTTTTAGTCGATACTACATAAGAATTCTTTCTGGCTATATATTTTTTGGTATAAGTCAGACCTCCTCACACAACACAGACACACAGTAATTTTTCATTCTTTTGTCGTCTAGCTGAACCTGAAAGCAAGATTAATTTTTATTTTATTTTGTAAAAATCAAACTATGTATTTGTTTTTATTGAAAAATGTGACTGAATTTTACAGAAGAACTTTTTATTTTGTTGGTAGATAAGATATACATACATATACGTATGTATAAAATAATTATACTTATAGTCAGAATTTTAAAAGTTGAGGTTTCGTATTATACTAGAAAAACACGCGCAGAAAAAAAGATACTTACACACATGCGTTTTTGTTGTTGTAACACGTTTCTTCTTTCGTATACATAACTACACAAAAAAGATCACAAAGCCAAAAAACCTCAACTCTTAAAATTCAGACTATAAGAGCCAAATTTAGTAAAAAAAATTTTCGAAAACAACAATAACATCGTCTGAAATGTATTTGTGTCTGCACCAACACAAGCAAATAAATTTCGTCTAATTGTTGGTGTATATGATTTGAAAAATGTGTATTAGGTACAGGCTACAGCTAGCATGCAGCTGTTATATCTGAAATTATTTCAGTTGAAGGTCACAAATTTTTCATACAACAAATTTTTTATGTAAAAATTCAAAAATACTGAATTATTTTATTTTTTAAATTTTTATATGGAAGGATATGTGGCTTTTCAACTTTGAACTCTTATATCTCGGGCTTTGTTGCACGGATTTGAGTGAAATAAAATGCACTAGGTCAGAAATTAGTTCTAAAATTGAAATGCATACTTTTTTCAAGGATCAACGTATGAACTAAGGAGGGCCTTATAGAAAGAAAAAAAAAGTTGTTTTTTGAAAAAATGATTTTTTTTGTATTTTACTCTATACCTTTTGCCCTATGTAGTTAACGGATATTCACCGTTAAAATTTCATATAGTATTAGACCCTTCAAGAAATATCCTGACCAAATTTCAGCTCCTTACTCTTACGGCAACATACTTTTATAAGGAGTCAAAAAATGTAACATTTTGATACTTAAAATTGATTCGTGTGAGTTTTATGTTTAGCGCCCTATAACTCGCGCCCTAAGTTAAGGGATCTTTTTGGTGCTAAAAAGAGTTTTATAGAGAATGACAAGCCTAATACTGTGCAGTATTTCAAGTCAATCGATTTTCAGAGTCCCGAGATATTCAACTTCAAAAACGAAAATGGTCAAAAATTGAATAGAGCGTTACAATAATAAATAATACGGTATAATATAGGTATTAAGTTTTCAAAATATGAAGAATTTGTAGAAATTTTAAATATTGTACATTTTATTTTTCAATTCAATTCATTCTTTCCGCGTCACTTTGAAGGTAGAATGATTGACGCATTTAACCCGAGGATTGCCTGATCAAGATTGTCAAAGTTTTAGCCGTGCGTATACAAATGTAACCAAAAACGAATATTTTTATATTAAAGTCTTTATTGAAGTGTTCTTCTTAGTGTTCTTTCTATTGAAGGCCTATATTTTTTCTATTTTTCGAGATAACATTTAAATAAAGTTAAAAATGTTAAAAATCTTCATGATTTTTCTTGTATTTTGTCCTTTTGGTTGAAAATTATAGTACTTACAGAATTACTGTACAAGATAGCTCAATAGCAATACTTCAACAAAGATTTTAATCCAAAAATATTAGTTTTTGGTTTAGAGGATGCTGAGATATGGATCTTCAAAGTCAAAAGTAGATGTTTGTTTATGAATGTAGATAAATGTATGAAATATTCATGTTTTTGATGTTGTTTTGTATTTTATTTTGAAAACTAAAAAAAGTACAACAATACTTTAAAGGCCAATACTAAAGAGAATACTTTGATAAATCTGTTAGTATAAACATATTAGTTTTTGGTCTACGGGATGCTGAGATACTGATCTTTGAAGTTGAAATTGAAGTCAAATTTATGTTTGGTCTCGCAAATGTATGTAAACTTTTCGTCTCCTTAGTTTGTTTTGCACTTAATCTCAAAAAGTAAAAATAGTACAAAAAAATCGCATGGGGTGATCAAAGAGGAACCTTAAATAAATATTAGGGTTTAAAAGATTACGGTTTTTGGTCCACAGAATGCTGAGATATCGTTTTTTGAAAGAAAAATTTCAAAATTTCCATATAAAATGTACATATGTACATTTGTATACGCACGGCCAAATTTGTTTTTTTGCATAATCAGAATATTTCGCTCCACCGATTTTGAGCTAGGACTTTGAAAGTTGGGGTGTATAGTAAGGACCTTCCGATGGAGGAATTGGTGAAGTTTCAAGGTCCTAGCTCGAACGGATCATATTTAAATTAAGGCTTAAATTCTGAATGTATACATTTGTATACGATCAGGCAATTCTAGGGTTAAGAAAAAGTAGTATTCAAAAATACTGAAATTTTAGTAAAATATTAGTTTTATCAACAAATAATCACTGAAATCTAAATTCTATGAAACACTATAATTTTTCTACTATTTCGTATTCATCATCACCGATCACCATTCCCATACAAAATGTGTTGCTAATATATCTATATACCTAGCTGTGTGCAGCTTAACTATACATAACTTTATCATCACACATACTACTACAATTGCAATTTTCTTTGCACCGATAGTTTATAGAGTTTATACTATCTGTGTAATTCTTATTTAAACCCAAAAGTATGCAAAAAAATTTATGTGAAATGAAAAATTAGTAATGAAATTTTATGAAAAATTAACAATTTGTTTTATTTATAATAATTAAACTACGTAACCAATTTTCCTGAATTTTTTTTTAAACTTTTTGGAAAAGGTTATATTTAAATCCTTTAAGAAGAAATCACAATATCTAAACGTTTCAATACATGAAAAAAATGTGAAAAGTTTAGTGCATTTTTTTTTTATCTGTACCTTCGAAAATCGAATATAAAAAAATTTAAGGATCAAAATTAAAAAATGTGTTTCACTTAAGGACCACAATTCCCTTCCACTTATCTATATTTAAAATTTCATGAAAATCGATTAAAAATTGTAAGCTGTAGGTGGTCACTTTGCAGGCCCAAAATCGCAAAACAGCCTCACTTTGAATCCTTGTATTTTTGAAATAAAGGACTTTTTCAAAAATGTGTTCCACTTAAGAGCCACAATTCCTTTCCACCCATCTATTTTCGAAATTTCATGAAAATCGGTTGAAAAATTGGGCTCTTAATTAGGATGTAGGTACTCTTTATTAACTTGTTGAATTTTTTTATTATTTATTTCATATTATTAAGGATGAATTAATTTTTTATTACTTGAAAATGTAATTGAATTTTACAGTAAGGCGTACTTTTTACTTTATAATAAAATTGACAAAAATTGAAAATATGTTCATTCTTCTGGTTTAAAATTGATATAATGAATCCTTTTTATTGGCTAAATATTGGATTTTTTGTGACCGGCGTTTGGCAAAACTAGTTTTTTTTTAGATAAAACATAAAATTTAATAATTATTTAGTAAACAAATGAACTGATTGATCCACTTAAAAGTTTACAAATGAAACTTTCATTTAAAAAAATTATGTTTTTATGATTATCTGACACTTGCACAGGGAAGTTTTAAGTTGAAAAATAAAACGACAGCTGCTCTAGCGCCAGTTAAGACAATTCAATTTGTAATTCGTTCGGAACATCAACAATTTAATTTTCTAAAAATTGAATTTTACTGTTCCCTTCCACTGCAACTTCACAATAAATAGATTTCTTATTCGGATTTTAACTATGAATATGTACACATATATATAAGCAACTAAGTAGGGTAGGAAGATCGATAAAATATGATTCGCTCACAAGTGAATGAATCGCAGGAGAATTTTATTTTTGATTCGCTCACGAATTTAAAAATTAAGTTCCCTTTCAAAATATGATTCATTCGCGAGCGAATCGAATAAAAAAAGAATCAAAAAATATAATTCGTGAGCGAATCGAAAAAAAAGGAATCAAAAAGAATCATTCGTGAGCGAATCGAATTAAAAAGGATCAAAAAATATAATTCGTGAGCGAATCAAAAAGAATCATTCTAAGCAAATTTTATTTTTTTTTTATTTTATTTTTTTTTTTTTTTATTTTTTTTTTTTAAATAACTAAATATTCAATTCTTTTTCATACTACACATATTTTGAAGAATCAAATATTTTTGCTTTATCTATATTTTCAAAAATATTTTTTTAATTTACTAGAGGTATGTATAAAAAATCACAAAAAAAATTAAGAAATTTTCTACTTTTTTTCATGTAATGAACACTGTACTTGTACTTTGTCTAGTATAAGACGCGAATCATTCGCGAAAGATTCGTTTTTGATTCTTTTTCATTCGCGAATGGAATTTTTTAAAATTATTCCATTCGTTCGTGAACGGATGAAACTCGAAATAAAAATTTCATTCGTTCCTTGGGAATGGAAACTAAAAAATTCCTTTTTAAACGAATCGCTCACGAATTTAAAAATTTTCGAATCGCTCACGAGTGATAAAAAAAAAGGAACGAATTGAATTTTTCAGTTCGCGAGTGATATTTTTCCGTACCCTGCAACTAAGTATTCTAACAAACAAAAACCTCCAGTACAATAAAATGACAACAGTCAGTTGGCCTCCAATCTGAAAGTGTGATCTCCAATCTAAAAGCTGTTTTAAAGCTCTTTCTTGTTCATTCCTATTTATTTATCAGATGATACCAAGTTTATCAAGCACATTTGAAAATTCAAATTGACATAGGTATGTATTTTTATATTCCTTGTTTAAAATACTCTACAACAAATCTTTATTGTGAACTTTTCAATCAATAAAGACAATTTATGTTTTTCCATTTGTGTTGAATTTACACTAAATAAAATATCGTCTTTTAATACTTCGAAATTCAAAAATTATATTTAAATAAATATTGAAAAAAAGCTACTTTAAAATTGGTTTTTAAATTTTTTCCATAGAAATTTTTTGAAAAACTGATGCTGAAGTGAAACGAAGTGATATGTGCTCACATCAATTTAGCTCAGCTCACTTATCTTCTTTTTGAGAGTAGGCTCACTTAAATTGTGAGAAGATTTCACTGAAAAATCCATTATTACAAAACAAATCAGAAAGAAATATACATAAATACAAATTACAAAATCACGTCATAACTCGAAAATTCATTTTTAATGATACTTTCTCACTAAAACAGCCAGTTAACTAATACTGAAAATGTGAGGAAATAAAATGTTGGCTCATTTACTCATTGAGGAAGTGAGATTTGTCGTACCGACCTCTTTTGTCAATTCAAGAAAGTCATTGCGAAATAATCGATTTTATGAAATGAGGAAGTGAGAAATTTTAGAAGTCTCACTTCCTCAATTCCAATAAAACAGTAATAGAGATTAAAAAGTTGAAGCAGACGCTAATCTGACGCTGACGCTGACTAAGGTTAGTTATGAATGCGGAAGCGATATGTATTCTATTCTAAGATATAAAGTAAAAAAATGCAGAAAAATCAACGTTTCTATCTGGATAGAATTATTTTTTTTTTTGATTTTTTTGTGAAGTAAAATGTAAATAAATATTTTTAATATCAGAACAGAATTATATTCCACTTGACCTGGTTAGTGTGGACTCAGACTCAGAGATGTGCCTTTACTTTATCACAAATGTAGTAATTCTACTACATTTTGTCCCACTTTACTAAACTACTACTAATATCCCAAATCTACTACAGAGCCGAGAAGGCTGTTTATTTTGTTTTTTATACAATTTTTGTAATTCATTTTATTTTATTTATTATTATTTTTTAGTAATGTTTAAATTTTTTGTTTGTACAATAAATTGTTTAAGTTACGTTGTTTTTCTGCTTAGCTGGAATAAAAGCTTTTCGTTTAAAATTCGTTTCAAATCAAAACACTGCCTGCAAAGATTCTACTACTATTCTGAAAAATCTACTACATTTTCAACGTGCCATTTACTACACTTTTTCTGAACTGTCATCACTCAGTGCGACGGCTTGTTATGGCCCAGTATAGGCCACGTCTCCTGTTGGGACTCGGGACCTGATAAACGGACCAATTTCATATGCAAATTATCATCGGCATTTGATTTATAAATGTGACTATGTACATAAATGCATATAAAGCAACTTGTATCACATTTTATGAATTATTTTCTTCTTCTTAAAAAATACCTATAAAGGAAGGAAAGATTTATAAAATGTAGAAAAGCATAAGTACAGAAAATGTCTTAAATTTCTTATACAAATTCTGATAGTCTAATTTTTACATTAAACCAAATGGTATGTATATGTACACCATTATGTACTATCAACGATTACTTAAGTACAAAGCCATAATTTGCTCAATTTTATTTTATTGTTTATATGTACATATGTGTTGGGCGTACCAAATTAATATGACCACCTTTTGTTTTTATACACTTATAACTAATTTGTGATTTAAGCTACATGAAAATTATGTTTTAATGAAATGTAGAGAAGACTCTAAACTTTATTTTCACCGAATATATTAAATATCTATGAGCAACGTAAATCAAAGGAAAAACGTGATAAATAATTAAATAACATAACATAGCATAATATCCCTGCATACCATTTTACGAACGTTCGTAAAATGTAAGTGAAATACGAATGTAGAATTAAAAGAAAGAAATAAAAAAAACACACTCGCAAAAATAACTCGTAAGTAATTCGTAAAAAAATATTCCAGCACACATTTTACGAACGTTCGTAAAATGTAAGTGAAATACGAATACAAAGTTACTCGTAACCATAGGCTTACAAATGATTCGTAAAAACGTTCGTAAATTAATTACTTTTAATTTATTTTAATCGAAACATTCGTATTTTACGAATCATTAATGATTCTATTGCGAATTAAAAAAGTAATTCGTAAAAAAAGTGCAAAATGGTATGCTCCATAAATTACTTACGAGTCTTTTGCAACTATCGTTAGCGAACAATATGCTCGCTAAAATGATTCTTTTACGAATTACTTATGAATCATTTTGTTTACTGGGATGTATTAAGAATAACATATACATACATAAATATTAAGTAACATAAAACTGAGAATCAATTTTTCTTGATATCTCCCAAAATACTAAAAATATCAAATTATAATGTTCTACAAATTTGTAGATTTTTATCAAATCAACATTTTTCCCAAACATTATTATATCATAAAATTAATAGAAATTTAGTTATTAAGGAAAAAAGATAATTTTTAATTAATACCACAATTATTATCTCTCTCATGCTTAGTTTATGTAATTTTTTACAGTCACCTCTAAAAATGTAGTACCACTTTATGGTATATTATAAAATACTGCAAAAAGCTGATAATTTTTTGTATTGTTATTTATTATTAAAACATATGTAGGTATGTAATATATTAAAAATAATCAAAACTTATGGATACATTTTTTAAAACTTCATAAAAAAATGAAAATGAAAAAATCCTAGAAACATAATTTAATGAAATATTTGAATATAATACTAACTAATTATAAAAAATTAATGGATAACGAAATTTTAAAACAAAAGACTTAAAAAAAAAGGAAAAAAAGAAAGCTGAGAATTTTTTCATCAAGTATTTTCGTTATTTTCCTTTTCTTATTATTATTATTATTTGTTTTCGAACAAAAAAATACTTAGAATTTTTTATTGAGTATTGTAGGAATTAGAATTTGAAATTTCCATATATGTACCTACATAATAAAGTTTTTATTTTTTATTATACTATATTATTTGTAAATAAAAAAAAGTGCATTTTTTTGTTAAAGTGAATTGAAGTCTGTATACATATTGTAATTATTATTATTTTTGCTCCCATAAAAGCTCTTTAGATGCGCTTCATCTCTGTTCAGATGAAAGCGCTTTAGAAGCACTTCACATTTTTAGATGCTTTTAAAGCTTTTCTAGAATTTCTGTGGTGTTTTTAATTAATAAATCAACATTTACGAATATTTTTCAATATCTAATATAACGTAAATGAATAACTTTTATTAATTCATTATTTTTAATAGTTTATTTTTTCAACTTTAATAAAAACAATACTTACCTAGTTATTTTAATAAACTAATCACTTCACACAAAAGAATGAGACTTTTTCGTAATATCTTATGGCGTCTGCGTAATAAAAATTTCATAATTGCGTATTTAGTGTACAAATTATAAGAACTTCAAAGAGCTCCTAAGAAACGATGACGAAGAAGCGCTTCAAATACGCTTGTTTTAGTAATACTTCTTTTTTGACTCTTGCGTACCAACGTGGTATTTTTGTGTTTTGTTGTTTTTAGAAAGGCAATTACTCGAGAATGATATCGATATGTAGGTAAATGAGAAATTTTTTGTTTTGCATTAGGTACCTACTTTTTTTCTGGATTGTATGTGTGTATTTTGAAATACGTATTTATAAAAGTATACTCATTCATTGACCAGGTAGCATTCGATATTTAAAAAAATATAAAAGAATTTTTTTTCAATTATTTTCAAAATTAGTTAACGAATTGTTAAGTATACATAGATTTGACATTTTTTAAAAATTTTAATGAATGGCAGCTACAAAATTTTGAAAAATAATAGAAGACGATGCTTGTTCATTTATTTATTTAATTATTTATAATATGTTTCATGAAAAAACTTATTATATCGGTATGTATTATTGACTGGTGGCGAATGGCGGTGGAAATACTTACAATTATATTCTGAATTTAATGTGGTAATTTTAATAAGAGAAAGTGCGGTAAGTAGATTTATTAGATGTGTATGTATTACTCTTGAAACTAACTAACAGTAACAATATTTCAAAGACAGCCCACATGAGAACAAAGTTAGGTAACGCCCTCATATAAGCAAAATGTATGTATTAATATTATAAAAATGTATGGATATTTTATAAAAAATATGTATAAATGTTCTTTTCCACTTATAAATCATAAATTTTGTCCAACAACTAGACACGTAACTTTTTATTTATTTTTTATTCAATTGAAGAGTTTATTTTTTAAAACTTCTACCTCAAAATTTAATATGTATCTGTAACTGTAACTACTATTTCTACACTACCCAATTTCTATATCTATTTACATTTCTAATTTTAACGGTGTAAGTAATATGTAAAGTATCACAGCAGCAAGGCCACCGATTAACACACCGATGTTTGCATTGGTTTCTATCGCTTACTACGGTTACTTTTTCGGTTAAAAAATCGATGACTTTTAATAATGTATAGGTACTTTCTGCACTACCTGCAACCACAAGGAACAGATGAAAACATCAACGAAATGAGCTTTCTTTTTAATTGATTATTATTTCTTCTATTCATTATTTATTCTGAATTTTTAGTTTTGAATCTGTAATAAAAAACATGAATGTGAAGAGAATATATCGATATTTTGAAATTTATAGATAACATCTTCATAATTTTGGTTTTTTAAAATAAATGTAAAAAAAGTATTCAATTTATAGTAACTGAAAAACAGAAAAAAGGACATTCGATTCGGCCGGGAATCGAACCACGGACTTTCACCTTTCCGGGGTAATGCTCAAACCATTGAGCTACCGAATGCCATGTCTCTTGCTGTTCTCAGTTACCACCTAATCATCGATGAAGAATTCTCAAATATCTTACAAATTAAATTTACAATAAATTACAACTTATCATAGGAAAATTACAGCTAAAACTAATTCATATAGGTATATACTATATTATGTTCTTCTGGACCTAATGAATTTATTTGTCATCACTTCAGTTTTGCTCAGATCACTTATCTTCTTTTTGAAAATAGCTTCACTTTCAGTGCCCAGTAAAACATGACAAAAAATTAAATTACATACTTGAACAAATTTAACTAATAAATTAAAAAACATTAAAAAACAATAAAAGAAGGAATATAATTTTTTTGCAAAAAGAAAAAAAAAAAATGAAGGGATGAGCGTGAGACATTGAGAATTTGAAAGTTGAAAAATAAGGGTCACCCTAACCTACATGTTATAATGAAAAATATGTTGACAAAAGTCTTCTTCTTAACATAACGTTATTTAAAAAATAATTACACTGCTATTTAACAATTTCTATGGATTATTACTTTTTATAATTTAATAGTTTAAAATTAACAGCATTTATTCGTGGTATGATTATACCTACATTGTGAATTAATCTATCATTCATACTAGAGAAAAAAAAATTTTATTAGATATTTTATGGATTAAATACTCAATTATTTAAATAAAATAACTACCTACATATTATATATGTACATAGGTATACTCTTGAAAAAATAATAATATCTATCTTTCATACATGGATATGAGAAAAAAAGCTCAAAAGAGAAATCAATTGATTTTAATTTTTAGTCGCCCATAAAAGTTTGGCGCCTAAGGTCCAGGTTTCGCGGGTCTAAGCCTAAATATCACTGCTTAACAGTTACAAAAATGTATACGCTTATTCCAGATCATGAATTTAAGTGACCATGATTTACTTAGTTAAAATAAATTTTTAATAATAATCTTACTTCAAAAGTTGAATGTGGCACACTTTCTTTCTTCTCCTTTTTAACTTCTTCCAATTATTATTTTTGTACAAGTGTAGTAAAGTAAAGGGATAATTCTACGTTACGGCTCAGTGTGAAAAAAAAGATACCTATACATATAAAGTCCACATTTAAGGCGTTACTTCACATTGTTATTTATGTATGTGGGCTGGCCTGTCTTTAAAGTTCATGGTTCCATAAGAATGGAACATACGTATACATATGTACATATGTACTTCTCACTTTTATCATCTAACATATCTAACTACATATATGTAATTTACTCACCTCACATTATTTTACGACCACACTTAAGTTCATAATTTGCTAACCGGCCAATAATAATAGTAAGCTATTTTATGCTGCAAAAGATTCAAATTATTTTATTACTGATATATTTTAAAATAATAAATCAAAAATCAATACCTTCTTTCAAACCTATTTCGGCTTTTTGTAGCTTCCATTCATTAAAAATGTTAAATCCACTTAACAATTCATTAACTAATTCAAATTTTCAAATTAAAAAGAATTTTTCAGCTTAGGTTGAATAAAAAATAATTATTTTCATATCTCCAAAAAATTTCAATTTATTTTCACAATAAAGGTTTACACTAGAATTTTAGAACTACTTTTTTTAACAATCGTTTTCACAATTATTATATGTATTTCAGCTTTAGATGATATGAATTATTTACGGTCTCTTCAAAGGCGTTCTTAACTATGTAAGTAGTTGGCTTTCCTATTAATAGGCGTGAGATTTTGGAATGAAATATTTAGATGTACAACCTTTGGAATGTCTTCAATAACGTTTCATATGTCTTTATTGGCATAAATTCCATTTTATAGCCGAAAAGTACCGTTAGAAATTTTGTGACGAAATTAGCATGTTTTACAAAACCCATTATTTCTCCGTTTCAAGATTTTGTAGGATAATGGTTAAAGAGAGATTTTTCTTTTTTCCAACGCATTTTATTTCACTTTGATCTGATTAATGGTTTTCTATATAAGTAAATCGTTTTTTTTTTTTGAATTTTTATTGCAATAACTATTGACTCGTTGACTCATTGTAGTTCCTCCTAGCCATGCCTATAGTTTTATTTATATTAATTTTTTAGTGCCAATGTCATATGTTCTAATTTCGTCATCTGTTAATATATTAGGATACAGAGTATTCTTAATCTAGTTGAAACGAAGTTGTCCTGTATAGTTCCTACCTGTCTCTTTATAAAGTCTACTTTTACCATTTGTCCTAAAAATAATCCTATTTTGAAATGTTTTTTTTCTATTACATTTAATTTAAGAGGAAATTTTCAAGCGCTCTGCTTCGATTGCATTTTTGATAAGGGTAAATGAGTTATTGAAATTTTCATTTATTTTTATTTGTTGATTCATTTTATGTATAAATTTATGATTATTCTTCTTGTCAACAGTTTCTAAGTATTGCTCGATTCATCATCCATAATACTCGTTTAAAAAAGGTTACGCTTAAATTGAATAAGTATACATATATAGTATATGGTATGTTTTTATATCTACTATACTTTTTAATTGATGGGTTACAATGTATTCACTACTGTTTAATTCAAGTTTATTTACTGTAGTTTTAACTTGTCAATAATTTCCAACATTTCTTTTAGGTTTATTATGTGTAAAACTATATCGAATTTATACAGTCTATGACTTCCACTTTGAGCATTTTTATTTTAAATAGGTAGATATACATATGTACATAGTTCATTTCAGAATTTACTTTTCAATTAACAGTTTTTGTGGTGTTATGAGGACCAGGGATATTATATTATCTTATTATGATGATATGAAAATTTGAATGGTCTCCTAACATTAGATTTATGATCTCTATCAAGTTTATCTTTTCTAAATTAACGTTGTTCCTTGTGCCTCAGATTTTTAGTTTTTTTTTCTGTATAATCCCCTCTATCTTCATTTATTTTATCTATGATCTTTTTAATATTATCCAATACTTGTTTAAATACTTTATGTGTTATTTTATTTTTTATAGGTAATAGCTACATAGTTAATTTTCCTTCGAGATTTAGAGTTCTAATTTTTTTCTGTGATCGTATTTTTAAAGCGTATTCAATAGCTTTGTTGTGTGAAACACTATTTCTTTCTCACAAAAAAACCGTATAATTGGTGGATAATTTCTAATTTTCTCTACTAAAGTCTGTTGGTTTCTATTTCTCAATAAAATGACACCGCGCGCATGTTTGAAAAATTTTTCAATAAAATGTATGAAATAATGTTTGTTGTTAACCTAGATATGTATTTAGTTTTATTTATTTACAAAAATTTTCATACAGCTATACAAGTAAGAAAATACATAGCTTACATCATTAAGAATTAAAGTAGAAATATGATTTAGTGATATAATGACAGTAATAGAAGTAGTAAAAAAGATAAGAAAAATCTTGCTGACAAAAATTACATCAAATGTAGATATACATATAATAATTATTATTCATTATAAAAAAAAAACAAAACTGTACAAAAACTCCTGAAATCTGGACATCCACGTATTTTCAATGATCGAGAAGAACGTTTTATTGTACGACAAATTAAAAAAAATCCAAAAATAAGTGCAAGTGCTGTGAGAAATTTGGTACAAAATAGATCTGAAAAATGTCTTTATGCAGATACTATAAGATCAAATAACATCTTCATAGTCGTGTGGCTCCGAAAAAGACCTACATATAAATAAGCCACTAGATTATTGGAAAACAGTTATACGGTATTTGTCAATGAAAGCAAATATAACTTGTTTGGACCTGATGGTGGACGTAGAGTGTGGAGGGAGGCTAATAAATAGTTCCTTGAAGAGAATATCATCCCAACATTAAAACACGGATGTGGTAATCAATTAATCTGGGGATGTATATCAGCACTACGAGTTAGAAAACTGCATTTTTTTTATGGAATAATTAATAAAATGGTGTATAAAATGGTGTATAATGTTTTGAAGACACACCTGAAAGAAAGTGCTAGAAACATGGGTCTTAAAAACAGATTTCATTTACATGAAGACAACGACCCTAAATATAAAGTCGATATTTGCAGATTATGGTGCCTTTATAACTGTCCTAAAGTTATTCCTACGCTTCCACAAAGTCCAGATCTGAATCCCATAGAATATCGATGAGATCATTTAGAGAGGAAAATTCGAAGTTATGAAATTATCAGCAAAGCAACACTCTAACATACTCTTTCAAATGAGTGGAATTCGATCAACCCACAATTTTGTGAAAAACTTGTATGTTAAATGCCTTTAAGGTTGAGGGAAGTACTTAAAAACCGAAGGGGACCTACCAGATATTGGTAGTATTGGGAATATTTTTCATTAAAGCATTTAAAATAACGGAAACAATGAAGTAAATTTTAGTTTTAAGTTAGTGTCCTAATACTTTTTTGAGTTAAAGTTTTGTTATTTTTAAATATTTTTTGTAATAAAGGAAAAACCGTTAGAAATAAAGAAATAAAAATTACACTGTAAATATTAGATAAATATTACATACATTAAATAAAACATTTATTTTGTCAATCGCATATGTATTATATGTGTGTTGTAATTTATTTTTTTATTCTAGTGGTGTACCAATACTTTTTCGAGTAATTTTATGTAAATAAATCGATATATGCGAGCAATTTCGTTAGTTGTTAAAGAGGTTTCTGTTGAGTAAAATTCTTTTTTATTCGGATTTCTATCATATTTTATCTGAATACAAATATCACAGTTGATGATAATTTTATGAATAGTAATTTTTAGTTTTGGATTTTAAATTTTGTTTTATGTACCCTTATAAGTAGCTGTAATATGAAACAGCGTGGCAATTGAAAAAATATAATTCCAATAATGGAGGAACCGCTCAGCTTCCTTGAGAAAAGATTTCAATCGATGGAGCCATTGGAAAGCACAAAAAGTGAAAACATTAGTTCTCGCAAGATTTTTACAGCTATTATCAAAACTGTATGTAATGTAAGGACAATCAACAATTGTCATTACCATATTTTTACAACTGTCTATCAATGGACGTATTTCGTTAGTAAAGCGTAAAAATTTTTCCAGTAATTGCTTGAGTAATAAACATAAGATGAGTACATGCTCTTCGAAAGGTTGAACCTAATGCCACAAAAACACAATACATTTCTAAAGCTCAAGGTTAAACCAATTTTTTTGTGGTCAGACTCTACTATCGCACTTTTTTGTGGCCAAAATAATCTCAATTATTCAGCAATTATAAAACCGTGAACAAAATACACTCACTTAGAAATGGTCAGCGACTTAACACAAGGTTTCTCAGATGCAGGCTGTTTTTAATTATTCAAGCTTGTCTCAAGTTTGACTTTTTATAGACTTCAATTAATTAAGCTTGTCGCTGTCTGTCGGCAAATTTACAAGGTCTACAAACACCTTTTACACGTGATTTTCAAGAAGAAAAACAGATGGATTACCACAAGTGCGATGATATTACTGTTGTCAGTTTTAATTACCAAAAATGTTTGTTGTGTAAAAAATGGAGGGATAATATTTAATATAATTATAATAATTTCTTTATTAATTTTTTTCTTTTATTTATTTTAATTATATAAATATATTTGAATATTTTTATTTCTTCCACAAACATAAATATTGATAAAACAAAATTTAAGAATAACAACTGACGTATATTTCAAAATGGAGGTTTATGTTCAATAATCCAAATTTTCTTGCATTCGCAAGATATTTAATCTGACGGCAAGCTTGTACATCTAATCTTCAGATGGCGAAGTCAAGCTTGAATAATTGATAAAGGCCGCATTACGGCGTTTCATAGCCGGAAGAGGGTATTACAAAGCCATACATATAATGCAACTAATTTTGTTGATGCCAAGAATTCATTATAAAAGTAGTGCAACAAATATTACAATCAGAAAGAGCAAAAAGTGAAATTATGACAGAATGATGTTCGAGGGGAGTTGAAATCAAATTTTGGAGGACTTTAGAGCAAGCAGTTAAATGAACTTGATAAATGAATTTTGGAAGCGCTAGTCCTCAGAAAATCTCATTCAGTTGCGGTGTAGATACAAATGGAAGCAAAAATATCAGAACATAATTAATTCGTACTTTCGTAGTCTTATTCAGAAATTAACTTCTTTTTCCATTGAAACATCAAAGGAAGACATGATGTTATTATCTGATATGAATGATATAAATTTGGAAGACACTACATTATCCATCTGCCCTACAAGTTCAAAATAATGGCTCTTCAGACAAGAGGTGAAAACGGCACCGAAACTCATTATAGGTTCAGCTATTGTCACACTTCCTATGACTTGCTTGGTAATACTAACACACATCTCACCAATACTAGTAACATAATTTAAGAATAAACCTGGAATATAGTGTGAAAGTTAGGGTCAGAAACCAGAATTTCAAGCGAATTGAATCTTGTCGTATTTTTCAATATGGTTTCATACTGGAAGGAATACAGTTTCTTCAAAATATCACTTCAAGATATTTGCCACAGTAAGCAAAAAAAAGTAGCTCTGCATAGGAATCACAAATCATTTATGCCATGTACAAGGTCGAATGCATAATAATTAATCATTATTATCTGTAATAACACTAAAAGAAGAAGAAGGACGGCAATAACCGTCACAGGTACAATACCTAACTCTCTATTCGGTGATTTAAATTCGGAGTATGCTGAAAAAATGCCAAGAACAATTTAAAAAAAATACATATGATGAAAAGGTGCTTACAAGATCTTTTAAGTAATCAAACATCTATGTACATACATACATATATTGGAAGATACATTAAAATTTAAATTTAATAAAAAAGGAGGAAGAATCAGTGAACAAGCACTTTCAACAGCTTTATCTACATATAAAAAAAACCTAATGAACGAATCAGTAACTGAGTTTCAATAAGAAAGCATACCTCAAGCCTTCAATTCAAATCACACGCCACATCCATTCAAATGTCAAATCATCAAATAAGGAGGAGTTCCACATTGGATTCAATACATACTTCTAATAAATAGATTTATGCTTTCAAGGAAAAAAACAATTAAGTGTGCACAACGAAAAAGGAATGCCGAAAAAGATTTTATAATTAAAATAAAAAGAAACAAACAAACCCAAGCTCCGGAAACGACACGAGCTATGGAACAAAAAGTGGTGCAACCAGAGCACAAAACTTGAAATAACCCACCGAAATACAAATTCTTTACAAAATTCTGCAAATTTACAAAACTCTTTACGAAATTATTACGAATTACTACTAAATTCTTCAAATTCAAATAAAAGAATTTTTAATGTAACTTTTAAAAATCCTCGGAAATGCGACTCAGTATTCATAAACTCACCATCTACTATAAACGATAAAGCCAATTTGCTAGTCGCAGTAGCGGCGTTAGGGTAGGGCGCGGTTGGGCGGCCGCCCTGGGCGCCAAATTTGGAGGGGCGCTAAAGGCGCTCCTTTATATCCACTTGTTCATTGAGCGAGTCCTACTTACTAGTAAATTCCCTAAATCTAGCTACAAAATCGTTATGATGGCAACACTAGAATGGAATGCAGTGTTCGGTCGGAGCACTGCTGTTTATTTTACTGGGAATCTCCGACCATAGACAAAACAAATTATCTATATGTACATTTCTTGACTATATAATATATTATGTATACGTTGCAAACAAATTATCTAATTCATGTCCTATCTGGGAAGTTATAATATGTGTATACCTATGTACATATAAATACATATTGTGACTTTGTGACACCATATTACTGAAATAAATCAAATTGTAGACCTTCCATTTTTGAAATGAGGTATACACACAATACAAACCTCTACGAAATTTTTTCTGTGATAATTTGGATCCTAGAATTTTTTTATTTTGCTGCTGTTCAATGGGTATTGTATAGCACAGAATATGTACAGACATATAAAACATACAAAATATTGCAAATGTTACGACGTGGCACAGAATTGTTTTTGAGTTTAAAATCAGGCAACAAACAGAATAGAATACGTATAATGTATTAATATTATAAACTATAAAACTAATATTTTCATGTTGAATATTTTTATCCAAAAATAATAGTTTTTGATTCAGAGGATGCTGAGATACAGACCTTCAAAGTCAAATTGAGGTCTTAATTATGTTTGAATTCGTAAATATATGAAAATTTCAAAAAGTAAAAATAGTGCAAAATCACATGGGTTGATCAAAGAAGACTCTTCAACAAATATTAGGGTCAAAAAATTACGGTTTTTGGTCCACGGGATGCTGAGATATCGTTTTTTAAAAAAAAAAATTTAAAAATCTATATATAAAATGTATGGTATACATTTGTATACGCACGACCAAATTCGTGTTTTTGCATAAAAAGAAATATTTTGTTCTACCAATTTTGAGCTAGGACTTTGAAAATTGGGGTGTATAGTGAGGACCTTCCAATGAAGGAATTGCTGAAGTTTCAAGTTTCCCTAGCTTGAAGGGATCATATTTAAATTAAGACTCAAAGTCCGAATGTATACATTTGTATACGATCAGCCAATCCCAGGGTTACATGACAAATTTTCCATACAAATTATTTTACGTAAATAAAATTTGTAAAATAATTAAAAAAAATTTAAAGTGAAATAAAAAAGATTTTATTGTTACCAAATAACATTTTTATGCCATGTATTTTAAAGCACAACCAGAATAACATTTCATAAAACTTGCAACAATGATTTTCAATATTCATTCAATAGAAAATAAGCAGAAATTATATCTAACAGTGTAAACTCGATAATTTGAACTAATTTAAACTGACCTTGTTAAAATTCTAGAACAGTTGAAAAAATTGCACAGAAACCAATTTACACTTTCAAAAATACCAAATAGTGTTGTAATAAATTCATTTGTATTTTTAAAAAAATAGATACAAAATTGGTTATGACGATTATAAAGTGAATTTTAAATTAGGTAATATGTACATATTTAACTTGTTTTTATTTCATCCTATTTCGAAAAGTAAAAATCAGAAAAACTCTTTTACAAAATTACATAACATTATTAGCTAATTTTAAAAATTTAGGTGTTGAAAATGAAGAGGTTCAAATTACTGAGCTTATACTGTATCTATATTTAAGTAAAATTAAAGTAAAAAAAAAATTAAAAAAATAGAAAAAACATTATTTCAAAAAACATTCATACAATTATAATTCATATTGATTTTCTGTCTTTGTCTATCTTCAAATAATCGATATGCGTTTATAATTTTTATTATTCTTTTTGAACATTTATTCTTACATTCTACTTCGAAAATAAACAAAACAGCTGATTTATAGTACAAAATTCAAATAAAAACGGAAAAAATTTAAATTGAGTTCGAATGTTTCAAAAGCTATATTTAAAAATTTTTCGAAGCAAAATATTTATGTATGTTTGCATGTTCTTGATTTTTGAAAGAGCTTGAGAATAATCCTCTATTGTATAAATTGATGCTTTTTGTTATAGCTCATCGGTCTATTGTAATACATGGCACTTTTTATTGTTTTGGAGTAACTGTATATATATATATATGTGCCTGCATAAAATAGTGATGTACTTGTAGATATCATAAATGCTATGACACTTTATAGGATGATTTGTTGTGTACATATAGTATATTCGCTAAGCATTAGCTATGAATATACATATTCTTTATGCTACATCATTTATTGCAAATAAAATGAAATTTTGATCGACAATTTTTAAGTGACTGCCTTCATACATTGTACGAACATTTTTTTATATAGACAGACCAAATTCTGTTTTTCCAGGAATACGACTTTTCTGTAGGCAACTTGTGTTGTATAATTGTGTGCAACATATAAATACAATTGAGTTTAAATTTTGAATGTAGTGGCTCATGAATCGAAATCGATCAGCTGGGAAAGTCACGCCTCAACACTTATTCGAATTATTTTAAAACAAACAGACGTTGTAATCAGGTGGCCCACGCTACGTTGCGGTGATAATATTCTTCACTCTTTGTTTCGACTACCGAATGATATTAGTTTTAGCTAAAAAGTTAAAATATACATAGTGTAAAAGTAGGTATTTGTTTTTTTACCACCGGATTATTTAATTAGGTGAGTACAAATTTATACATATATTATTAACTATTTATACTTCGTATAATAAAGAGGTAACATTTACCAGAGTCTCCTTGCTCAAGAGCGTTATAACGAAGTTTTACTGTATTTTATTTATTTTTAGAAATAGTTGGACTTATAGAGATTTAATTTGTTGCAGTTTTTTTTGAAATTGTACTAATTTATTGATTAGTACAAAATGTCTGAACAGGTTGATCCTGTCAAAAAAAAACCATCAGGGTCACAATATAGAAAACGGAAAGCCGAAAAAGAAAAGGAATTTCAAAAAACAAAAAAGTTTATGAATATAGATAAATATATTACAACAAAAAATCAAGACCTGAACGTGGCATCTACATCTGGAATACAAACGGGTGTATCGGTAGCGGAGCCTCTGTCTGACAAGTCAGATCAGCTAGCTGTTGAAGAGATTGTAGACGAAGTTTCCCGAAGTGATGAGACAGGTTGTGCTACAATTACAGATGTTGCTCAGAATGACGCCATTGATGATGTACAACAAGTACAAGTTCTAGATGACGTTAGTACTGTTGTCAAGAATATATCGGATCCAGCCACTTGGCCACTCACTCGGAATAGCAAAATTATTGATCATATAATAGCTACTGGCCCAGTGCAAACTCACGTTGATAATTATCCAAAGAATGACACAGGGCGACATTTCTCTAATTCCCATTTTATAAAAAAACTTGCAAACAATGAAACAATTCAGCGTCGCTGGTTAATATACTCTGTTTCTGAAGATCGCGTTTATTGTTTTTGTTGCCGGCTATTTTATAGTAGCTCGACGTCGAGTTTAGTATCTGAAGGATATAACAACTGGAAGCACTTGTCTGAAATGTTAAAAATTCATGAGAATAGCACTTCTCATAAAAAGTTTTACCTTTCATGGATTGATGCTGAACTACGATTAAAAACAGGAAAAACGATAGATTGTCAAGAACAACATTTGATTAGAAAGGAAACTACAAGATGGAATAATGTTTTGTCTAGATTGATGCATATTACACTTTATTTAGCTGAAAACAATATGGCGTTCAGAGGTACTTCAGACAAACTATATACGCCACATAACGGGAAGTTCTTGGGCTTAGTACAACTACTAGCCAAATTTGATCCAGTTATGCAGGAGCACTTGCGATTAGCTATGAAGGGTGATGTTTCAGACCACTACTGCGGAAAAGACATTCAAAATGAATTAATAGAGCTGATGGGTGAAAAAGTGAAGTCAGAAATCATATCACGCGCAAAGAAATCAAAATATTATTCAGTTATAGCTGACTGCACCCCGGACATTAGTCATGTAGAACAACTTTCACTGACAATACGATTTGTTGACTTATCGTCAGATGACGATAAAATATCAATAAAAGAGCATTTCATAGAATTTATACCTGTCAATGAGTCGACTGGTGAAAGACTGACTGAAGTTATTATTAATGTTTTAAATAAACACGGACTGGAATTGAACAATTGTAGGGGTCAGGGTTATGACAACGGGGCGAATATGAAAGGAAAAAATATTGGGGTTCAAAGGAGAATTCTGGAGGTAAATCCCTTAGCTATTTATGTACCGTGTGGCTGTCATAGCTACAATCTTGTACTATGCGATGCCGCTAAGTCGTCTGTAAAATCAGTCACTTTGTTCGGGGTACTTCAGAGGTTGTTCACATTGTTTTCAGCTTCTGTTCATCGATGGAAAATTCTAACCGATCACTTGGGATTATATACTATAAAAAAGCTCAGTGACACACGTTGGGAAGCAAGATTAAGCAGTGTTAAAGCAGTCCGTTATCAAATTAGTGCTATTCATGACGCTTTAATTACTTTGGCTATTGAAACTGAAAAAACTGATGTTCAAGTCTCTCATGAGGCTACTACTCTAGCCGAACAGTTAAAAGATTTCAGCTTCTTAGTTTCATTGGTTGTTTGGTATGATATACTTTTTCAAATAAATGTCGTCAGTAAATCCCTACAATCAATAGACATGGATCTCAGTAAATGCACAGAAATGTTGAAAAAATGCTGCGCTTTCTTGGAAGAATATAGAAAAACAGGCTTCAAAAGCGCCATGTTAACTGCGAAGGAGTTGGCTGAAGAACTAGAAATTGAACCTGTGTTTAGAGCGACAACAAGAATTCGACGTGTTAAACGTCAACCTGGTGAAACTGCTCACGATGAGCCTATAACTTCTCCAGAAAAGAAATTTGAAGTTCAATTTTTCAACTGTCTTTTGGACACTACCATAAATTCATTCAATGAAAGATTTGAACAGTTAAATGAATACTCGGAATCTTGGTCTTTTTTGTACAATATAAAAAAGATTCCGGAAAAACCAGACCTTCTCAAACTCTGTAGTGATCTCCAATTGAAATTAACTGTAGACTCTAAATCAGATATAGATGGTTGTATGTTGTGCGATGAACTCATAAGTCTAAAATCTTTTTTGCCTGATCAGAATGTGGTTACTCCTGTCTTTATTTTAAATTTTATCAAAGATCGCAACTTACAAGAGCTGTATCCAAATGTATGGATAGCATTGCGAATATTGATCACTATACCTGTAACTGTGGCTAGTGGGGAAAGGAGTTTTTCTAAGCTTAAGCTGATAAAAACCTATCTACGATCGACAATATCTCAATCTAGATTGACAAACTTAGCAACTTTGTCAATCGAAAATGAAATTGCGGAAAATATAGACTTTGATGTCTTAATAAAAGAGTTTGCCGATAGAAAGGCTAGAAAAATAAAATTTTATTAGTTTTTCAATAAATGGTTATTGAATTATATCCCTTGCCTTTTTTTTATATGGGTTTCAATGGCAGATAGGGGGCGCCGTAGAAATCTCGCCCAGGGCGCTGGTAGTGCTAAAACCGGCACTGGCTAGTCGATAGTGGAAGTGAAGTATGTATAATAATTAAGCTCAAAAACATTAAAGATGATGAGTTGGTACATATAAATCAAAAAGCAGAACTTTGTAGCATAACCGAGAATCTACAAACTACCCTTGGCGTAGTTCATATTAGAATTAAACTCAATAAAGATTATATGATTCACCCTTTCCATGTCGTGACAAATGAATTTCCAATTCAAAACGAAGGTATCCTGGGAAACGATTTTCTACAAAAATATCAGTCTAATCATGATTATGGTACACAATTATTATCTATATATCATAAAAGGAACGAATATGACTTTAAGCTTATTTCTTCAGAAACCAAATTACTAATTCCCGCTCGTTCTGAACTTATAACTTTAGTTAAAACAAACCTCGTCGGTAATCATTTATATTACTTAGAGGATTCCGAAGATGGGTTATATATAGCTAAATCAATCTCTACACCCATCGATGACTGTTTCACAATTTCTGTTATCAATTCTAACTTACACGACGTAACTCTCGATTTAGATAAACTTTGTTTTGAGAATTTATCAAACTTCAAAGAAAAGTCTCCAAATAGCCAAAATTAAGAAATAATAAAATAATTACAAAAGCATATATGTACGTATTAATCATATGATCCCTGAAGAAAAGGAGAACACTCTACCCATTTACACAGAATTTAGTGATCTCTTTTATCTAAAAGGTGACAAATTATCTTGTACCGAAGATGTAGTTCATACAATTCCGACCACCGACAATCAACCTATTCATGTTAAGCCCTATCGTCTACCAGAATTTCAAAAGTCTGAAATACAAAAACAAGTACAGCAGATATTAGAAGATAACTGTTCAGAACTCCTTTGTTCTGAATATGGTAAAATTTGTGAAATAAGTTGTTTATCGATCTAATGCTCATAAACCTTGACCAATTACTGCCTGATATAGCGAGCATGACTAGAATAGTTAAGACTAAGAGTGTAAAGGTTTGTGCCGCTCTCTCTGCGTACAATTGTTGATGAGTAATGCTGAGCTGGTGTGAGGTATTGTAGAAAGGGTTTTCTATATGCTCAAATTGTTGCTCCATGGCTTTACGATCCTTTTTCATAACGTTGATGGTAGTGACTATGAATGAAGTTTGATTACGTATCAAAGATACCAAGTGTGCTTCATTATGTGTCACCTTTTCAATTATTTGTGAAATTTCTTCTGCGTATTCTGAATTTAAAATTCCAAACAAAGCATGAGCAACATTACCCACAATGTTAGATCCACTTCTTTTAACTTTTGTCGTTTTCTTCGCTTTTAACATTTTATTGTTTTCTTGTAATTGATGAACAGCATGTTTAACTTCTGCAAGAATTTTCGTTCAAGGTTCTGGATGAGTACGTTAGTAATAGCGTATACTAATAAAATAATAATATAAGCAACGTAGAACAAAATTTGTGCTTAATTTTTTTAGATTAACCGACAAGATTAACAGACAAAAGCTTTTCCATCAAAGCTGCATAGCAAAGCTTTAATAAAGTTTCTCCAAACTTTGACGTCATTGATTTTGTGAGAGTATTTTATAACGTCATACATTATGATTACTTTGATCATGCTTTGGCAGATTTCTGTTAAAAATTTTCATTTTTTACATATGCATGTTTTCCGTAATTTATACTTTTAAATTTACTTTTTGTTTTGAAAAATTTTTTTTTTTTTTTAAATTATAAAATGTTATTATTAAAATGAAAATTTTTAACAGAAATTTGCCAAAGCATGATCAAAGTAATCATAATGTATGACGTTATAAAATACTCTCACAAAATCAATGACGTCAAAGTTTGGAGAAACTTTATTAAAGCTTTGCTATGCAGCTTTGATACTTTGCTGATTTAACAGCATGGCATTTAGATATTATTTTATTCTTATCCTTTTTATCTTGAAGCATGTGTGACACTTGCTGCAGTTGATTTCTTGCACCCACGAAATTGGTTGCATTATCGCAATATATTGTCTGGCAATTACCACGTCTTGCCATGAATCGCTTTAAGGCACCCAGAAATGCATCAGATGTTAAATCGCTAACAAACTCCAAATGTACTGCCTTAGTGGCAAAGCAGCAGAATACGGCGATGAAAGCTTTTTGTGGACGCTTTCCTCTAATTATGAAATATGTCCATACAGGACCACAAAAATCTACACCAGAATTAACAAATGGGCGTGCAGGTTGTACTCGATGAGGTGGCAAATTACCCATTAGTTGTGATAACAGCGTTGGATTGGCTCTCGTACATCGAACACAGTGTTATACTGCTAAGGTTTTTCCTTTGATTGGCCAAAAGTGTTAACGTGATATTCCCAAGAGGGCTGTCCAATATGCAGGTGCTCCTCGTGTAGATCCTAAGAACCATTTTGGTGTAAATATGCGTATAAGGTAAAAGCATAGGATGATTACCATCAAAATTCAACGATGACGCCTCCAATCGTCCAACGGCTCTAATAATTTATCGTCAGGGATATTATTGTTATAATACTAATAACAAATTTATCGTCAGGGATATTATTGTTATAATACTAATAACAAATTTATCGTCAGGGATATTATTGTTATAATACTAATAACAAATTTATCATCAGGGGTATTATTGTTATAATACTAATAACAAATTTATCGTCAGGGATATTATTGTTATAATACTAATAAAAAATTTTTAAAAAAAGTATGAGATCTAACAATAAAATTATACGAGAATTTAAAAGTCTTCCGAATTTTCCTTTAGTAGTCGTTCCAAAAAAGCACGACTTTCATAGGAACAAAAAATGGCGAATTGTTGTCGATTTTCAAAAACTGAATGAAAAAACTGTTGGAGACGCATACCCTCTCCCAAAAATTACTGATATTCTCTATTTATTGGGTAGTTCCAAATACTTTTTCACACTGGACCTCACTAATAGTTTCCATCAGATAGAAGTCAATGACTCGGATCGAGAAAAGACAGCCTTTTCGACAACTCTGGGTCACTATGAGTACGTACGCATGCTCTTCAGCGTCTTATTAACAATGTTCTGACGGGTCTCCAATCTATTAAAGTCTTCATCTATATGAATGATATGAATGATAATTTATTCAAAAACACTATCTGAACATTGTGAAAAGCTTAGAGAAGCATTTCAAAGACTACGTGAACACAATCTGAAGTTACAGCCTGAAAACTGAGATAAAAACATTATGGACGTAATAAATAAACACAAACATTATGAAACTTTAAAATCTCAAATATCAAATGGCTCACGTATCACATTCTTCAAAATAGAAGGAAAAACCTTAATTTGTACATTTTTGCGAAACTTTCATACTTCTTAAGTCATATTTAAAAGAAAATTGTATAAATGAAGCCTTTATCCAAAACGCTGTAAAATAAAAAACTATAGCCATTTAAAATACTCATTAATTTGTAAAATAATTAGATTTGTTCTACAAGACACTATGTTCAAAGATATAAAGAAATTTATTCAAAATTGTGAAACATGTAGAAAAAATAAAATTGTTCGTTATACTCGTGAACCTATGATAATTACTAGCACTAACAATAATAAATACATTTTTACTTTTATCGATGATTTAACTAAATTTTCTGGTGCAATACCTATGCCCGATCAAAGTGCAGAAGTTATATGTATTAAGTGACCAAGGAACCAACTTCCTTGGTAATATCTTTAAGCAAGTGTGTAAACTCTTGAAAATCTCAAACTTACAAACGACGACCTATAGACCACAATCAAACGGCACATGTGAACGCAGTCATCGAAATTTTATTGAATATTTACGTTGCTTTATTAACCGGTCCCAAGACGACTGGGATTCCTGGATAAAGTATGCAGTTTTCATATATAATACTACTCTGAATGCTTGTACAGGCTACACTCCGTTCGAATTAGTTTTCGGAAGGAAAATTGAATTATCATCAGTATTCTCTCGAACACCCGAAATATCACACACTTATGACACGTATGTTAATGAATTTAAAGCTAAACTTCAACATTGCAACGAAATTGCTAAGGACAATATTATTAAAAACAAACAACAAAGCAAAAGTCTCTATGACAAAAACGTAAATCCTCTGAATATACATGAAAATGATCTCGATTTGCTTAAGGTTGAACGTTCCTATAAGAAGAAATGCGAAAAATTAATGCCAGTATGGCTGGGACCTTTTAAAGTCATTTCTACAGAAGGAGTAAATTCCATAATCCTGATAAATAACAAACCAATGAAAATTCAGTATATACCACATAAAATTAATAAAACATTTTTCTTTTAGGCGAAATGAAGTTTGTAACTCTTACTTTGTTTTTCTATACTATATAATTGTATAACAATAATGAAGCGTCATATGAAATTACTCTCTTGAACGACAATCCTGAGCTCATATATGAAGAAGTTGGTCGTCTAAATCTTCATAACGATAAACGCAAATTACAAATTCATTCGGCCTATCTGATTTTCAAAATGCAATTTAAGGAGATAATTCTCTATTCTGACAAAATTAAAAGTAATTATAAGGAAATTATAAAGAGAACCTTCTGATAGATCAATCAGTTGAGAAATTAAAAATTCAAAACAACATCATTAGCAATATTCTAGGTATCAATTATAATACAATATAGTTAAAAGAACAGAATGAACAATATTTACAAAATTTAGTGAAAAGTTTATTTACGAATCATCTCTTGATCACTTAAATCAAATTTTAAGCCATAGTATATTGAAAAAATTAAATAATATGAAAAAACGTGACTAATCTAAATCTCTTTGTTACACAAATGAATATGAACATAAATGAAGCTTTTACAGTATTTGTAATGTTAATTGGTCAATATTATATGACTCAAAACTATATTATGGACATTTTATATTCGGCATTCCAAGGAAAATTACATTCTTATGTAATAGATCATGGAAATATGTTATTAGAATATGAAAAAAAAATCCAAATCTCTCTTTCTATGGTCTACATCTATCAGTTAAATTAGACTTAAGAAATATTAATAACTTGTATAACATAATAGAAACACATGTATGTATATTTTAGTAACAATAAGTTAAACTTTTTATTAAGTATTCTTATAATTAGTCTTAATGAATATATTACATATAAAATGACTAGCATACCAAAATTGTTAAACAACAACACTTATTCTATATTATGATACCAAAAAAACCATTTATAATAGTTGATTCTATAGAACAGTACTACTTCCTTTACGATGAAAAATGCCAAGTTGTATACTATGTATATTAATAAAGATCATTATATTTGTGACCAAGTTATGCCAATTTCTGTAGCATACTTGAATAGCACATGTGAAATGAGTCTTGAAAATATTGTCAGTTAATTAATGCTCAAAAGAGTCTTTAAATAACTGACAATAATTTACTAAATAATATGTAGATGGTGGATAAAAAGATTAGGTGTTGGAAACAAAACGCAAAGTTTATATATGTACAAAAAAAATATATAAAATTTATTTCAAAATTAATTCTTTATTTTATAACAACAACTTAAAATTATTAATATTCAAATTAAATCAAATAATATTGTAAATGATCAAAATTCAGAAAAAATTAAAGCAAATAAATTAAATTGAAAAATAAATTCAAGAAAATTAACAACTTCAAAAA
Source organism: Bombylius discolor (assembly GCA_939192795.1). Classification (NCBI taxonomy): domain Eukaryota; kingdom Metazoa; phylum Arthropoda; class Insecta; order Diptera; family Bombyliidae; genus Bombylius; species Bombylius discolor. Next base: position 17,775,439 of record OW584240.1, on the reverse strand, counting down.
ATTGATAATTTAAAAATTAAATAAAAAATGATAACTTCAAAAATGTTGGTTTTTACGTCGTTATTCCTGTAAAGAAATCGAAAATAGATGAAGTATTTTCTGATATGTGTTATGACACACACATAGAACAAACAATTCCAATGTTAAAAGTTCGTTATGTTCGAATTATATACCTGAATTATGCGTATAATTTACGATACACACTTAGCACAAATAATCCCAATGTAATTAAGAGTTCGTTATAGTTATACGTATAGTTAACTAACATGTATTAAAAATAGATCTTCGAGGTGGTCTATGTTATGTATTACAATCTTTGGTAGCTAAATTAGTAATTTGATTTTGGCAATGTTGTTACCAGTTTGTACATGAAGCAGAACCCACTTCAACTCTCAACTCCTTTTTAATAGTTTTTTTGTTTTTATTTTGAAAATTATGATAATAATTTTAAAATTTGTATTGGATTTTTGAAAGGTATGTACTTAAATAAATTAATTTACACGAATCTTTTTTAATTTTTAATAATTTAACTTTTTCATTCCAGATATAAAAGGTAAATGGTATGTTGAAGTCAAGTCAAGTATTGTTTTTAAAACGTTTTTATTAGCTCGCTTTCTTGTCT